>CM076578.1:1860035801-1861318177 GCA_034641835.2 Pinus albicaulis | reverse complement strand
TAAAAATAGACTTTGCGCCGGAATTTGCCTGCGGGCCCACTTAGTGAAGGCGACTTCATTTCACTAAGCTCCATCATCTTGCTGCATTTTCAACACTCCCTCTCAGCAAGATATGGATTATCCGCAACCCCTATCCTGCCTCTGTGGAATTCAAACTTGCTCCTGGTGAGCGCCTTCGTCAGGATGTCGGCATCCTGATCCTCCGTGGGAACATATGAAAGCATCATGATTCTCCGCCGAACACAATCTCTGATATGATGGTACCTGATGTCGATGTGTTTGGACCTATCATGAAATACTGGATTAGCCGAGAGTTTAATGCAACTCTGGTTATCACAGTAGATCACTGTAGGCTCCAAATGCAACCTGAACAATCTTGCGAGGATCTTCCTCATCCAAATAGCCTCGCATGCAGCCAAGCTAGCTGCCATGTACTCGGCCTCTGCTGAACTGAGTGCCACGGATCTCTACTTCCTGCTGTACCAGGAAACTGCTGTCGACCCAATGTTGAAAACTCCTCCAGAAGTGCTCTTCCGGTCCGTTGGACTCCCTGCCCAATCTGCATCAGTGAAGCCAGAAAGCTTCGCTCCATCCTCCTGTCTGTACCATAGACCATATCCCGATGTGCCTCTAATATAGCGCAATACATGCTTGCTTGCCTTCCAAAAGAGCTTGGTAGGCTTAACCATAGCTTGCGAAAGCTGGTTAACAGCATAGCATATATCGGGTCATGTATTGACCAGATACATAAGCGACCCCACCAACTGTCGATAGACAGTGGCATCCACTACCTCCGCTGAAGTAGCATCCTCCTTCCTCCAACCACCGGGAAGAGGAGTGTCAACAGGCTTGCAGCCTTGCATGTTGAACCTCTCCAGAATCTCCCGAGCATACTTGCCCTGAGAAACAAACAGTCCTCCGTTGCGCTGCCAAATCTCCAATCCCAGGAAATAATGAAGGATGCCCAAGTCCTTCATCTCAAACTCTCATGCAAGATCCTCCTTGCATGAAAGTATCAACTGCTCATCGCCAGTCAAAATCAGATCATCTACATATAGTACGATGATCAACAGCTTCCCCTCCACCACAATCTGGTACAGGTTTGGATCCGCCTCACTCTTGGAGAATCCAAGCCCGTTGAAGTAGCTGTCTATCCGAGTGTACCAAGCACGAGGTGCTTGCTTCAGCCCGTACAGTGCTCTCTTGAGTCGGCACACATGCGACTCACTGCTGAAGATCTCGAAACCTTCAAGCTGCTCTATGTACACCTCCTCCTCAATGACTCCGTTGAGGAACGCAGTCTTCACATCCATCTGATGAATGTGCCACCCCATCTGCGCCGAGAGAGCAAGGATCGTCCGTATGGAAGAGTACCTTGCGACAGGTGCAAAAGTCTCCTCATAGTCAATCCCCTCGATCTGTGAGAAGCCACGGGCGACAAATCTCGCCTTGTACTTCTCCACACTCCCGTCAGCCGCCTGCTTCACTTTGTAGATCCATCGCGAACCTACAACTGATTTCCCAACCGGTCTCGGGACAATCTCCCATGCACTGTTCCTGATGATCGAATCATATTCTTCGATCATGGCATCAACCCATGCGGGTTCCTCCACAGCTTCCTCAAAAGAGGATGGCTCTGTCACAACACATTGACTCATAAGAGCCATGTATCCAGTGTACCGATCCGGTGACTGTCTCTGTCTGCGCTGTGCTGTAGGTGGTCCTATAACCTTCTCTGCATCCCGAGCCAGTCGCTCAGCTTCTGTAGTGCGCATGCGCCCTCTGATGGTTGCCTGGGTGGTTTCTTCCACCTCCTGAACCTCCTCTTGTGGCTGATCCACATCCGGAAGCTCCTCCTTAGGAACTAACAGCTCCTCATCTGCATGAAAGTGTAGCTCCCTCTCAAGCGAACACTGCATGGCTTTCTCCTCCCGAAATTTTATATCCCGTCGCACAACAGTCTTGCGACTGTCTGACAAATACACCCGATAGTTGTGAGGTGTATCAGTGTACCCCACAAATATTCCAACCTCAGCAGTTGGATCCAGCTTCCTTTTCGCATCCTTCGTCACATGCATGTAGACAGGAGAACCAAAAATCCGCAAATGGGAAATATCAGGCCTCTTGCCAGAATAAGCCTCCTCTGGTGTACTCATGCCAAGAACCTTGTGAGGACAACGGTTCTGCACATACACTGCTGTATTGCATGCCTCAGCCCACAAGTGAAGGGGTAGGCCCCGATCATGCAACATCGCCCGTGCAGCACCCACGATCGTTCTGTTCTTCCGCTCAGCCACCCCGTTCTGCTGTGGGTTATGGGGTGCGATGAGCTCTCTCCGAATCCCTTCTGCGCTGCAGAACTCCTTGAATTCAGCTGAGATGAATTCACCACCGTTATCACTCCTCAGAGCAATCACCTTCTTCCCCGACTCCTTCTCGACCAGTGCTTTAAACTCACAGAACTTCGCGAATGTATCGCTCTTCTTCTGCATGAAGAAGATCCAGCACTTTCGAGAGAAATCATCAACAAAGATCACATAATACCCGTGCTTTGTTGTCGAAGCAACTGAGAAAGGACCACACACGTCTGTGTGAACTCTCTCAAGGATCGTCGTGGCGCGACTATCCTTCTCGTGAAAGGTGGCTTTCACATACTTCCCGAAAGTACACCCCTTGCACTGATCTGACTGCGCAAGAGTGCCCTTAGGAAGCCCAGTAGAAATCTGCTGCAGGATCTTCAAAGCTCCATGGTGAAGGTGGCCCAATCTCCCGTGCCACAGTTCGCCCTCATCATCCCGGCTCACCACTTCTCCCGCCTTGCATGCCATAGCTGCGCAGCCATCTACCTGCAACTGATAAAGGTTCTTGGTTCGAACCCCTATCTTCCGGGTCTCTCCAGTAGTCTTACTGCGCAAGAAGGCTTTTCCTTCACTGAAGACCACATCATACCCCTTATCCTCCAACATCGCCACAGAGATCAAGTTCTTCTTCAATCCAGGTACATGCATGACATCCCTCAATACAAAGGGTTTACCAGACTCCCTCTGAAAGGATATGGTACCGATACCAGTCGCACCGTATCTACCATCATCGCCCATCTCGATGTGCACACCCAAATCTTTGTCCTCCAGATCTGAGAACAACTCCCGATCTCCCGTCATATGAAATGACGCACCGCTGTCCAAGAACCACACCGATCCCATCACACTTGAAAACAAGCATGCGAATGCTGAAACTTCGATACCACCCAAGACCTCCGGCTCATCTAAGGCTTCCAGTGAACTTCGTGAGGTATTTGGCGATACCGTCGCCTTTCTCCATCTTGATGTTCCTGAGCTTATCTTTGAGCACCAGCTTCCTTTGGTCGCTCTTACTCTGGAATAGATCTGTCAAAGCTTTCCACATTAAATATGGAGTAGCCTTTCCATGCAGGCTGGATACAATATGATCCTTGACACCCTCCAAGAGGATCCTTCGACACTTCGCCATCTTCTTCTGCCATGCATCGACTTCAGCAGGATCAGTGGGCTTTTGGAAATCCGTATCTACGAACTCCTTCAGACCATTATCTTCTAATACTTCCTCCATGCGATCCTTCCATGCAACATAATTCGAACTGCCTTCAAGAGCATATTCGAGTCACAAACCGTTGAAAGACATTTTCAACACTGGCACCAAGAAAACAAAATTGCTGCAAAATTTCGAATTCCACCTCAAAGCTCAACCGCTCTAGATCTGTGAGAACAAATTATTTCTAGCACAGAGATCGACTGCAAGGGGCATTTACTAGACCTTTCACTTTCCGAAGAAAGATGAATCCGGAGGCTACCTGGCCCGCATGCAGACTCTGTCTACCGAAATAAGTTTGTAATCACTGTGATGATCAATCTCTACTTCAATAGCTCCGATACCATGTAGAAATTTGCTAAATAATGATTAATTATCCACCGAGACTATCCTGATCACATATCAATTCGAATTTATATGCAACACATAATCTCTTCCACTCAGATCATCAAACATGCGGAAATAAAATCAAGCGATAACACATCAAATCATCATACACATTAACAAAGTATGTATGAAGAAAGCTTATAGCTGAAAACCCCACAGCTATTGTGTATATTGTAATGGAGAAATCATGTAACAAACTCAGTACAATACTCCTCACAAGTACTCAGTACTTTCTCATGAAGTTACACACAAACTAGCTCAGTTTTGAACAGGTTACTGGTTCAAAACTAACCGCCAATTGCCTTGCCTCTATTGCGCAATCCAGGCCTGTCTATATATAGATCCAAGGTTCGAATCTCCTTGGCTTGACTGCGCAATTGTCATGGACAAATCCTCCAAGTGTGGTGCAAATCTCATGCACAACTGATGTCGCCACTGATAGCTAACTCCACCCTTTCATCTACCTCTTTCACTGGTCTCCACTGAACTGATCATGCACCGTAGTGAACTGATGTGTTCTTGAGTTGAATAATGAGTTACTAATTAATGAATTAAATAATATTTAATTCACTCCACTCATAACTAATTGATTAGCTAGCTAAACTAATCTCAATCAGTTCAACTAAAATAAACAGAACACAACTCCACTATCTGTCTCATTAACTCCTCCAAACTTCTGCCACTGAAGTCCAACTGAAGTCAACCATGCATGATGCCATCAAACCCTTGGGAATAGTGTAATTCCTCTGTCAGATGCATGAGCCACTTCTGTAGCTTGAACTGAAGTGCTCCAAGAGAGTAAACTGCTGTTTAGAGTCCAAATATTATTAAGGGTAAATAATATTTGACTTCCCTATTTTTAGGAGAGGCAGTCTAAAAATAGACTTCGACCTCTTTGACCTAAAAAATAGAGTCTCATCTATTTTTACTAACATGACCAATGCTCCAAGAATCTCAAACTGGAATCCCCGAACCATGCTCCATATGTCTAAAAATAGACATAGTCTAAAAATAGATTTTGCGCCAGAATTTGCCTGCGGGCCCACTTAGTGAAGGCGACCTCATTTCACTAAGCTCCATCATCTTGCTGCATTTTCAACACTCCCTCTCAGCAAGATATGGATTATCTGCAACCCCTATCCTGCCTCTGTGGAATTCGAACTTGCTCCTGGTGAGTGCCTTCGTCAAGATGTCGGCATCCTGATCCTCCGTGGGAACATATGAAAGCATCATGATTCTCCGCTGAACACAATCTATGATATGATGGTACCTGATGTCGATGTGTTTGGACCTATCATGAAATACTGGATTGGCCGAGAGTTTAATGCAACTCTGGTTATCACAGTAGATCACTGTAGGCTCCAAATGCAACCTGAACAATCCCGCGAGGATCTTCCTCATCCAAATAGCCTCGCATGCAGCCAAGCTAGCTGCCATGTACTCGGCCTCTGCTGAACTGAGTGCCACGGATATCTGCTTCCTGCTGTACCAGGAAACTGCTGTCGACCCAATGCTGAAAACTCCTCCGGATGTGCTCTTCCGGTCCGTTGGACTCCCTGCCCAATCTGCATCAGTGAAGCCAGAAAGCTTCGCTCCATCCTCCTGTCTGTACCATAGACCATATCCCGATGTGCCTCTGATATAGCGCAATACATGCTTGCCTGCCTTCCAAAAGAGCTTGGTAGGCTTAACCACAGCTTGCGAAAGCTGGTTAACTGCATAGCATATATCGGGTCGTGTATTGACCAGATACATAAGCGACCCCACCAACTGTCGATAGACAGTGGCATCCACTACCTCCGCTGAAGTAGCATCCTCCTTCCTCCAACCACCAGAAAGAGGAGTGTCAACAGGCTTGCAGCCTTGCATGTTGAACCTCTCCAGAATCTCCCGGGCATACTTGCCCTGAGAAACAAACAGTCCTCCGCTGCGCTGCCAAATCTCCAATCCCAGGAAATAATGAAGGATGCCCAGGTCGTTCATCTCAAACTCTCGTGCAAGATCCTCCTTGCATGAAAGTATCAACTGCTCGTCGCCAGTCAAAATCAGATCATCTACATACAGTACGATGATCAACAGCTTCCCCTCCACCACAATCTGGTACATGTTTGGATCCGCCTCACTCTTGGAGAATCCAAGCCCGGTGAAGTAGCTGTCTATCCGAGTGTACCAAGCACGAGGTGCTTGCTTCAGCCCGTACAGTGCTCTCTTGAGTCGGCACACATGCGACTCACTGCTGAAGATCTCAAAACCTTCAGGCTGCTTTATGTACACCTCCTCCTCAATGACTCCGTTGAGGAACGCAGTCTTCACATCCATCTGATGAATGTGCCACCCCATCTGCGCTGAGAGAGCAAGGATCGTCCGTATGGATGAGTACCTTGCGACAGGTGCAAAGGTCTCCTCATAGTCAATCCCCTCGATCTGTGAAAAGCCACGGGCGACAAATCTCGCCTTGTACTTCTCCACACTCCCATCAGCTGCATGCTTCACCTTGTAGATCCATCGCGAACCCACCACTGATTTCCCAACCGGTCTTGGGACAATCTCCCATGCACTGTTCCTGACGATCGAATCATATTCTTCGATCATGGCATCAACCCATGCGGTTTCCTCCACAACTTCCTCAAAAGAGGATGGCTCCGTCACAACACATTGACTCACAAGAGCCATGTATCCAGTGTACCGATCCGGTGACTGTCTCTGTCTGCGCTGTGCTGTAGGTGGTCCTACAACCTTCTCTGCATCCCGAGCCAGTCGCTCAGCTTCTGTAGTGCGCATGCACCCTTTGATGGTTGGCGCTGCATGGGTGGTTTCTTCCACCTCCTGAACTTCCTCTTGTGGCTGATCCACATCCGGAACCTGCTCCTTAGGAACTAACAGCTCCTCATCTGCATGCAAGTGTAGCTCCCTCTCAAGCAAACACTGCATGGCTTTCTCCTCCTGAAATTTTATATCCCGTCGCACAACAGTCTTGCGACTGTCTGAAAAATACACCCAATAGTTGTGAGGTGTATCAGTGTACCCCACAAATATTCCAACCTCAGCAGTTGGATCCAGCTTCCTTCTCGCATCCTTCGTCACATGCATGTAGACAGGAGAACCAAAGATCCGCAATGGGAAATATCAGGCCTCTTGCCAGAATAAGCCTCCTCCGGTGTACTCATGCTAAGAACCTTGTGAGGACAACGGTTCTGCACATACACTGCTGTATTGCATGCCTCAGCCCACAAGTGAAGGGGTAGGCCCTGATCATGCAACATCGCCCGCGCAGCACCCACGATCGTTCTGTTCTTCCGCTCAGCCACCCCGTTCTGCTGTGGGTTATGGGGTGCGATGAGCTCTCTCCGAATCCCTTCTGCGCTGCAGAACTCCTTGAATTCAGCCGAGATGAATTCACCACCGTTATCACTCCTTACAGCAATCACCTTCTTCCCCGACTCCTTCTCGACCAGTGCTTTAAACTCACAGAACTTCGCGAATGTATCGCTCTTCTTCTGCATGAAGAAGATCCAGCACTTTCGAGAGAAATCATCAACAAAGATCACATAATACTTGTGCTTTGCTGTCGAAGCAACCGAGAAAGGACCACACACGTCTGTGTGAACTCTCTCAAGGATCGTCGTGGCGCGACTATCCTTCTCGTGAAAGGTGGCTTTCACATACTTCCCTAAAGTACACCCCTTGCACTGATCTGACTGCGCAAGAGTGCCCTTAGGAAGCCCAGTAGAAATCTGTTGTAGGATCTTCAAAGCTCCATGGTGAAGGTGGCCCAATCTCCTGTGCCACAGTTCGCCCTCATCATCCCGGCTCACCACTTCTCCCGCCTTGCATGCCATAGCTGCGCAGCCATCTACCTGCAACCGATAAAGGTTCTTGGTTCCTCTCCAGTAGTCTTACTACGCAGGAAGGCTTTTCCTTCGCTGAAGACCACATCATACCCCTTATCCTCCAACATCGCCACAGAGATCAACTTCTTCTTCAATCCAGGTACATGCATGAAATCCCTCAATACAAAGGGTTTACCAGACTCCCTCTGAAAGGATATGGTACCGATACCAGTCGCACTGTATCTACCATCATCGCCCATCTCGATGTGCACACCCAAATCTTTTTCCTCCAGATCTGAGAACAAATCCCGATCTCCCGTCATATGAAATGACGCACCGCTGTCCAAGAACCACACCGATCCCAACACACTTGAAACCAAGCATGCGATCAGTGAAACTTTGACAGTCAACCCCACACTTCCCAACTCATCTCTGCACTGAGTGAACTTCGTGAGGTATTTGGCGATATTGTCGCCCTTCTCCATCTTGATGTTCCTGAGCTTATCTTTGAGCGCCAGCTTCCTTTGGTCACTCTTACTCTGGAATAGATCCGTCAAAGCTTTCCACATTAAATATGGAGTAGCCTTTCCATGCAGGCTGGATACAATATGATCCTTGATGCCCTCCAACAAGATCCTTCGACACTTTGCCATCTTCTTTTGCCATGCATCGAATTCAGCAGGATCAGTGGGCTTTTGGACATCTGTATCTACGAACTCCTTCAGACCATTATCTTATAATACTGCCTCCATGCGATCCTTCCATGCAACATAATTCGAGCTGCCTTCAAGAGCATATTCGAGTCGCAAACCGTTGAAAGACATTTTCAACACTGGCACCAAGAAAACAAAACTGCTGCAAAATTTCGAATTCCACCTCAAATCTCAACCGCTCTAGATCTATGAGAACAAATTATTTCTAGCACAAAGATTGACTGCAAGGGGCATTTACCAGACCTTTCACTTTCCGAAGAAAGATGAATCCGAAGGCTACCTGGCCCACATGCAGACTCTGTCTACCGAAATAAGTTTGTAATCATTGTGATGATCAATCTTTGCTTCAATAGCTCCGATACCATGTAGAAATTTGCTGAATAATGATTAATTATCCACCGAGACTATCCTGATCACATACAATTCGAATTTATATGCAACACATAATCTCTTCCACTCAGATCATCACACATGCGGAAAAATAAATCAAGCGATAACACATCAAATCATCATACACATTAATACAGTATGTATGGGGAAAGCTTATAGCTGAAAACCCCGCAGCTATTGTGTATATTATAATGGAGAAATCATGTAACAAACTCAGTACAATACTCCTCACAAGTACTCAGTACTTTCTCATAAAGTTACACACAAACTAGCTCAGTTTTGAACAAGTTACTGGTTCAAAACTCACCGCCAATTCCCTTGCCTCTATTGCGCAATCCAGGCCTGTCTATATAGAGATCCAAGGTTCGAATCTCCTTGGCTTGACAGCGCAATCATCATGGGAAATTCCTCCAAGTGTGGTGCAAATATCATGCACAACTGATGTCGCCACTGATAGCTAACTCCACCCTTTCATCTACCTCTTTCACTGGTCTCCACTGAACTGTCCATGCACTGTAGTGAACTGATGTTTTCTTGAGTTGAATAATGAGTTACTAATTAATGAATTAAATAATATTTAATTCACTCCACTCATAACTAATTGATTAGCTAGTTAAACTAATCTCAATCAGTTCAACTAAAATAAACAGAACACAACTCCACTATCTGTCTCATTAACTCCTCCAAACTTCTGCCACTGAAGTCCAACCGAAGTCAACCATGCATGATGCCATCAAACCCTTGGGAACCACGTGATTCCTCTGTCAGTTGCATGAGCCACTTCTGTAGCTCGAACTGAAGTGCTCCAAGAGAGTAAATTGAAGTTTATAGTCCAAATATTATTAAGGGTAAATAATATTTGACTTCCATATTTTTAGGAGAGGCAGTCTAAAAATAGCCTTCGACCTCTTCGACCTAAAAAATAGAGTCTCATCTATTTTTACCAACATGATCAATGCTCCAAGAATCTCAAACTGGAATCCCCGAACCATGCTCCATATGTCTAAAAATAGACATAGTCTAAAAATAGACTTTGCGCCAGAATTCGCCTGCGGGCTCACTTAGTGAAGGCGACTTCATTTCACTAAGGTCCATCATCTTGCTGCATTTTCAACAATATGGAGATTTCTACTACACAATGAAATCACCATGCACTACAAAACCCTGCTCCAAACCCCTGAAAAATGAACTTGAAGTCAAGTTGTCCAAAATTCCAGAAAACCTGCTGTAGCAACTGTAGTTTGGAAATTTCTCTCAAATCATAACACCTGTTGTAGCCTAATTTAACTCACCCAAAATTCAATAGAGTTTCTGCGCAATTCAAGGTTATTGAGGAACAACTGTTAAAATGTTAAGAAGACCTGCAATATGCTCAAAAGGATAACCACAAGCGCAACGAGGATTGGTCATCACATGTGCACCAGAACCAAAATCAAGGAAGAATATGGAGGTGTAATCTAAGCTATAGGAGCAGCAAAGAGAAAAGCATACAGGAGGGGTCGAGTCAGGCTCGTTCACGTGTAGAACAGTTCAAATTGTGCCTAAATCCAATGGAAACCTGGGAGCACAAATTGCATGAGATTTATAACAAGGACTTCCCCTGCAAGTTCTCTCATTAAATCTGCTCACCTACAAATCGACGACTAACATCAACTGCGGGGACACTCTCTTTAAATTCCAAAAACTGCTTGAGTGCCCCCGCAGGTGTTTTTAGGTTTCAATGAAGACATTACATGGTGATAGTTGGAGCCCGCACCCTTTACTTTCAAATCAGAGAAGTGGCATATTTCCCTTAGACACTTAAGAATTTTGGAGGAGGCACAAAGGGAAAAACAAACAGTTCAGATCAAGGCACATAATTGAAGCAGAGAGAAGGACGGTGGAGATTAAATTGCAGATCGCAAATCATGAGTTTTAAAGAATAAGTGTGGAGGTAAAATGTTAAATTCGTCGAAGTGCGATATGCAATGACGTGGCCCTGGCCCGCATACCGCACATCGCAAGTTTTAAAAGTTAAGTGCAAAGGGTTTGAGTTATAATCGCCGAAGTGCGATATGTGATGACGGTGGGACTCGATTTGTGATTCACAAATCGTATGCTTTAAAAGATAGTGGAAAAGGTAAATGTTATGTTCACCGAAGTGCGATGTGGGATGCCAGGTGTGACCCAATCGCATAGCGCACATCGCAAGTCTTAGAAGATAAGTGCTAAAGACAAGTTAAAAGTAGTGAAATGCGAAGTGCGATGTGCGGGCAGATTTGATGTAGCACCAGAGTCAAATAACAAAGGATTTCAAATCCGTATGTAAAGCCTTTCAAGTGTTAAATCGCATAAGAGGAAGAAAGGAGGCTTATAACGTAAAGCAGGTGAAACTCCTCGATAATGGAAGAAGGTATGAATGCGGGTAGAGAGACTCAGGTAAGTGACTCGATGTAGAGAAAAGGAGAAGAGAAGACTAAACACAATCGGCATGCGTAGAAGAGGAAAATTTGGGCAGTAGGTGACATGATGACAGCGTTTAAAACACAAAAACATGGGCAGAGTCAGGTGGAGATGCGTTTATTCATAATGTTAGGACATCACAGCCGAAACGGAAAGAGACACATCAACAACAAATCAAACTTAGCAAAAGGATTATATTCCAAGTGTATTTTTTTTCTTTGTTAAGATCGAAGTTACAATGGTATCCTCTGTTGCAATGTAATAAGTAGTTTAACAGTTTAGGCAGTTTAGGAGTTTCAAGAAGTTTGAGCAATTACAAAATGCTATTGTTTTTATTTAAGGAAGAAAGAAAGAGGGAATATGGGTTCTGAGTTCTGGACCTCTTGGGGATTACATTTTGTACTTCTTTTTCTGTTTGGTAAATGAAAGTAGCAACAAGTTTCCTGCAACTATTGATGGTGATTCATATTTCTTGTGTCATTTTGTGTCCCTTCCTCTTTTAATGAAGTGAAGTAGTGTAGTAGCTGGTCTCTTAATTACATTTGTGTAAGAGTTAAATTACCTTAATTTGTGCTCCTTCACTCCAAATTTTCTCTCTTCACCAATTCTCTTTGAAAATTTAAAGTGGTATATTTTTCCCCTCAGCATATCATTTTGAGTTTCATCTCTCTTCAAAAAATCCTAATGAAAATTTAAAGTAATATATTATGTGTTTACAACATATTATTTCGAAGTTTCCTCTCTCTCCATGAATTTTCTTTGAAACTTTAAAGTGGTAGATTCTGCTCCTCAACATATAATTTTGAGTTTCCGTTGTAGTTCTTTCCATTCAGATATCAGTAGTGAATGGGATTGTGAAATATTTTATTATTCCAGATCATTAAGGGTTTTAGAAAACTAGTTCCCAGAGGGATAGAACAAAGGCCTCATGATAAAATCATTCCCAATACACACTTTTAAAATGTTCTTAAGCATTGATTCCTTTCACAACCAGATGATTTTCTCTTAAGATACAACATTTTTTGGCATCGTTTCCAGGGACGAAGGCATGGAGTTATTTTTCCCTAGGTATTGAAATCTATTTCTTGATGGTCAAAAATATTTAGATACAAATTTGGTTCAATGTTATTCCCTGTTTTGATTTTCAAATTTCCACAGTATGGGGGCATTAAGTCTAACAGACAGATGTTGTATTGGTGCCATTGGAAGTCTGACTTCACCTGATTGAGTTCAAACATGAATACATATGTAGGAGTTGTGCATAAATAAGCTCAGAAGTTGAGAATTTTCAGTTTTAGTATTTTCATTTCGGTATTTTCAGTTTAAGAATAAAGGAAGGAATCCAAAGTGTAGCAGGTTTCTAGAGGTTTTCATACTGGATCATCTCCCATTTGGGAATGAATCCATGCCTAATAAAGGCTACTGATCTACAAGTTCTCAACACTTTGTTACCAAAGTACTGTCCCCAATTGGAGCCAGATGTTGTAGCCTAATTTTACTCAGCCATAAGTCAAGAGAGGTTCTGAGAAATTCAAGGTTATTGAGGAAAAATTGTTAAAATTTCAAGAAGACCTGCAATATGGCCAAAAGTATAACCACAAGCGCAATGAGGATTCATCATCACATGTGCACCAGAACCAAAATCAAGGAAGCAGAAGCATTGGAGGTGTAATCTAAACTAGAGGAGAAACAAAGAGAAAATCTTGGAGGAGGGGTCGAGTTAGGCTCGTTCACGTGCAGAATATTTCAAATTGTGCCCAGATCCAACGGCAACCTAGGAGCACAAATTGCGCGAGATTTATACCAAGGAGTGCCTCCGCAAGCAACCTCGTTAAATCCACTCACCTGCAAATCAATGGATGACATCAACTGTGGGGACACTCTCTTCAAATTCCAAAACCGCTTAAGTTCCCCGACAGGTGGTTTCAGGTTTCAATGAAGAAATTACATGGTGATAGCTATAGCCCACGCCCTTTAAATTCAAATCAGAGAAATGATGTATTTAACTTCGACACTTAAGAATTTTGGAGGAGGCGCAAAGGGAAAAACATATGGTCGAGATCAAGGCGCAAAATTGAAGCAGAGAGATGGACAGTAGAGATTAAATCGCAGATCAAAAATCACTAGTTTTAAAGAATAAGTGCGGAGGTAAAATGTTAAATTCACCGAAGTGCAATATGCGATGACATGGTCCTGGACCACATACTGCACATCAAAAATTTTAAAATTTAAGTGCAAATGGTTTGAGTTATAATCATCGATGTGTGATATGCGATGACGGTGGGACTCGATCACATTCACAAATTGCAAGTTTTAAAAGATAGTGCAAAAGGTAAATGTTAAATTTGCCGAAGTGCAATGTGTGATGCCAGGTGGGACTCGATCGCATAGCGCACATCACAAGTCTTCGAAGATAAGTGCTATAGACAAGTTAAAAGCAGTGAAATGCGAAGTGTGATGTACGGGCATATGCGATGTAGCGCCAGAGTCAAATCACAAAGGATTTCAAATCCGAATGTCAAGCCTTTCCAGTGTTAAATTGCATCGGATGAATAAAGGAGGCTTATAACATAAATTCAGTGAAATGCCTCGATAACGGAAGAAGTTTTGAATGTGGGAAAGAGACTTGGGTAAGTGACTCGATGCAGAGCAAAGGAGAAGAGAAGACTAAACACAGTTGACATGCGCAAAAGAGGCAGATTCGGGTAGCAGGTGACATGATGACAACATTCGAAACAAAAAAGCATGGGTAGAGTTGGGTAATCAAACTCAGCAAAAGGATTATATTCCAAGTGTATTTTGTTTTATTTTTTAAGATCAAAGCTACAATGGTATCCTTGATTGCAATGTAATAAGTAGTTTAACAGTTTAGGCAGTTTAGGAGTTTCAAGAAGCTCGAGCAGTTACAAACTATTGTTGTTTGTACTTAAGGAAGAAAGAAAGAGGGAAGACGGGTTCTAAGTTTTGGACCTCTTGGGGATTACATTTTGTACTTCCTTTTTTGATTGGTAAATGAAAGAAAAATCAAGTTTCCTGCAACTGTTGCTGGTGATTCGTATTTATTGTGTCATTTTGTGTCCCTTTATATTTGAATGACGTGAATTAAGGTAGCAGCTAGTCTCTTAATTACATCTGTGTAAGAGTTAAATAACCTTAATTTGTGCTCCTTCACTCCAACTTTTCTCTATTCACGAATTTTCTCTGAAACTTTAAAGTGGTAGATTCTGCTCCTCAGCATATCATTTTGAGTTTCATCTCTCTTCAAAAACTCTTGATGAAACTTTAAAGTAATAGATTCTGTGTTTACAACATATTATTTTGAAGTTTCCTCTCTCTCCATGAATTTCCTATGAAACTTTAAAGTGGTAGATTCTGCTCCTCAACATATCATTTTGAGTTTCCCCTACATTTATTCTTTCCATTCAGATATCAGCAGTGAATGGCATTGTGAAATCTTTTATTATTCAAGATCATTAAGGGTTTTAGAAAATTAGTTCCTAGAGGGATAGAACAAAGACCTCATGATAAAATCATTCCTGTGACACACTTTTAAAATGTTCTTAAGCACCGACTCCTTTCACAACCAAGGGATTGTCTCTTAGGATACAACATTTTTTGGCATCGTTGCTGGGGACAAAGGCACGAAATTATTTTTCCCTGGATATTGAAATCTATTTCTTGATGGTGAACAAGTTTTTTATACAAATTTGGTTGAGTATTATTCACCTGGCGACTCCACTTATGAAGGTTTCATTAGACAAGGAGGTCTGCGGGCAAGAAAATGAGAAAGCACCATGGAAGATACAGATATTAGAGTTGGAATCTTTTAAAGGAAGTTTTGTTTTTCACTATCAGTTTAGTGGTCTATTTTCCCATACATATTAAGAAGATTGTTTCCTGCTTTATTTTCTCAGAAGATTATAAGGCCCAAAATGTACATTCTTTATTGAAGAAAGAAGATTTTTCTTCCGATTGTATTATTGATCTTGACACAAATTTATCTCCTAAATATGAAAAGAGAGATGGTTGTTGCATTACTATTCCTGAAGGTAATCTGTCGCATTCTGGGCATAAAGGTGAGGATTCATCATCTTTGGATGATAGAAATCTACCTCATAAGCAATCCACTTCTTTCCAGCTTGGAACCAAGGTGATTTTCAATCCTTTGGTGCTTCCCACAATCCTCCATCAATATCCTTCAAAAGGATTCAAATTTTTGCCAAGTTTTTTTGGAGAGGAGAAAGATATTTTAGCTGAACAACATATCTTGGAATTTGAGTAATTTCTGGAGAACTTTCAAATTATTTATGAAGAAGTGGCTTTAATAATGTTTTGTCATTCATTGAAGCAGTGTGCTCAGCAATGGTTTTAGTGTTTGGAAGAAAGTTCAATTAGTTCCTCGAAAGGTTTTCAAGATATATTTCTTAGATATTGGGGCAAGCGTAAATCATATGAAAAACACATTTTGGAATTATATTATATCGAGAGGTAGAGAAATGAATCAATCACTAAGTTTGATAGGAAGTTTCAAAAAAATTATTTCAACATGTCAAAAGAGATTCAGCCTCCTGAAACTGCAACTACAGTGTACTAGTTGAGGGCTCTTTCTGTTGTCTTGGCTTTTTATCTCAAGGAGAGAATTCCTTGCACTCTAGAGCTGATGTTTCCTTATGCAGAGGAAATCGAAGATAATGTGTGGGCTTGTAGAAATTTCTCCTGTCATGTTGAAAGAACAAGTTTTGTTGAAGACAAGAAGGCATGTCAAGAAAACATTGGAATTTTTTTGGAAGAAAATGAAAATTCAGAGATGAATAAGGATTTTCAAAAGGGGTCAAGAGATTCTTGTATTTCCGAAACAAAAGAATTCAATAATTCTGAGGATTCTGGTTAGAAATTCGTTGCAACAACTTAACTACACACTGAAAGCCTGAAATATCATTACAATTTTTGTAATTTTAATGATTTTGTGAATAGAAGAGAGACTAATGGAGCTTCTCAGGTGTGTTTGCAGGAGGGAGAAGATTTTTGTCAAGAATTAGCATTAGATGAAGAAAATCAGCATTATGAGGAATAAACCTTAGATTTATATTTCAGGCCTAAATGGTTATCAGCAGAAAACAACAATCAATCTTCTCACTTACAACCTCAAATTGAGGAGTCAAACAGTGAAGGAAGATGCCCTGTTAAAAGAAGTATACATCAGCAAAATGTTCAAGAAAAGGAGGCAGCCGAAAATCAGTCTCACTAGTTATATGATCTAGTGGCTTACTATATGAGAACTTTCTTTTTTCAGCAATAATCATTTATGCAAGGGTATGTGAAAAGCCCTCTATCTGGAAAATTGGCATTCTACATCCATGTTTTGATTTTCAAATTTTCATAGTATGGGGACATTAAGTCTAACACATGGATGTTGGATTGACGCCATTGGAAGGCTGACTTCACCTGATTGAGTTCAGACATGAATACATATGTAGGAGTTGTGCATAAATAAGCTCAGAAGTTGGGAATTTTCAGTCTTAGTATTTTCATTTCAGTATTTTCAGTTTAAGAATAAAGGAAGGAATCCAAAGTGTAGCAGGTTTCTGGAGGTTTTCATACTGGATCATCTCCCATTTGGTATTGACTCCATGCCCAATAAAGGCTACCGATATACAAGTGCTCTTTGAATCCATGCCTAATAAAGGCTACTGATTTACAAGTTCTCAACACTTTTTTACCAAAGTACTCTCCCCATTTGGAGCCAGATGTTGTAGCCATTAGGGGAATTTTGAGGTCTAAAATGGGCTTCCTAAGGAAATTATAAAATAATAGTGGAAAAAATCTAATAAGATTTGATGACATCATCAAATTTTAGAGGGAAAAATGAAAAAACTACTTTTTTCAATTCATATTTTCAACTTATCTCCCAAATTTTTTACTCAAATTTCGAGCGGGAGTACTCGTTGGATGCGGAATTTAATTCCCCATCCAAGGAGTACCCATGTTGCATACTTTCGATGGGTCCTACTACACGAAAAATGAGAAATACATAAAAAAACGTGATTACAATCACGTTTTTTTATGTATTTTTCATTTTTTGTGTAGAAGAGTTCATCGAAAGTATGCAACATGGGTACTCCTTGGATGAGGAATTAAATTCCGAATCCAACGAGTACTCCCGCTCGAAATTTGAGTAAACATTTTGGGAGATAAGTTTAAAATACGAGTTGAAAAAGTAGTTTTATTATTTTATTATTTTTTAATATTTTTACTTTTTTACTCCAAAAATGGTGAATCATCCATTATGGATGACATCATCATCTTGAATTCTATTGGTTGTTATAAAGTTTATTTTTGTTGTACATTTTTCTTATGAGGCCCATTTTAGACCTCAAAATTCCCCTAATGCTAATTGTTAGGTCCTTATATTACTAGTATAGTCCCTTATTATTATTAGTGTAACCCCTTTATTGTTATTATTGTACCCCTATAACCCCCATATTGTTATTATTGTGTCCTTAAACTATTATTGTTAGGTCGGCTAGGATTACATTATCGCCCCATGGACTCCTATAAATAGAAAGGAGGTTTTGTAATTTGTATCATACAAGAATTGTTCATTCATGTAATGTATTGGAGGTTACCCCCTCGAAGTGGCTTATTTATAAGGTGTTGATATCTCTTTTCTTCTATTTTTGGAGCTTGTTTCACAACATTTGGTATCAGAGCTTTGGGATTCTAGGGTTTTGCTGCTCCAAACAGGTCATCGTTGCATTGTCGGTCTAACTTTTTTTCTATGAAGGTTAAGAAGCTGGAATTTTTAGAGTGCGAAGCCAAAAGCTAGAGGAAAATCGTCGCAAAATTTCAGAGCTTGGTTCGCAAAGTTTCGGAGATATGATCTGTGGAAGTTAGGTCATTTTGTAGGCTCCTAAATTTAACATAAACAGGTCATCATGGAATTTTTTCTATAACATTTTTTCTACTGAGGTTCAGAATCTGAAATTTTTAGAGTGCGAAGCGGAAATCCTGAGGAACATCGTTGAAAAATTTCAGATCTTGGTTCGCAATATTTGCGGAGATATGTTCTATGAAAGTTAGGGTTGTTTCAGGCTTCTGAATTTCATCTCAAAGAGGTGATTGTGTGAAACTCTTCATAGATCTCTCTCTGAGAATTAGATTGGAATGATGTAAAAAGTGGTCGCAAGCACACGAAATGTGGTTTTTTTTCTATCAACTTCAGAGCCAAAGGAGGAAATAGTGACACGTGACAACTCGTACAAGTTTGCTCTACTGAACTAGTCCATAATTAGGTCATTGTGGGATATTGGGCATAAATTTTCCTTGAAAAATCCAAATCAGGTCAGACCTGTGGCATTCGAAAGAAGATTCAGAGGAATAATTTAGGGCTGAATTTAAAATATTGAAGATCTGAAATCACAAAGATAATTCAGTTTCAATATCAAGCTCCTCAAAAGAAAGAAAAAGGTGTGTATTTTTTTTCGAATTACATACGTCTTGTTTGAAAAAGAAAAATAGTTTGAATTTATTCCAAGGGCATATTGAAGAATAGATATTAGTATTGGGTTGTAAAATGCCCCGTACAAATAATTCGACACCCATTAAGCCTTCAGAAGGCTCCACTATGACTCATGAAGACGAAGAAACACTACATGAGATATCAAAATTACAAGAGCAAGTGCGCCAAATTTCGCTATTGCAAAGAGCAACAAAAAATGAAATGGAAGTTTTGAAGACAGGCATGGAAACTAAGATGGATGGTTTGAAGAAAGGCGTGGAAGCTAAGATGAATGGTTTGGAATCTAAGATGGATGGCATGGAAGTGGGAAGAGAAGCTAAAATGGATGACATGGAAGCTAATATCGATGAAAAAATGAAAGGCAACATGGAAAACATGAAGAATGATCTAAAAGTAGACATCTAAGGTTTGGCAAAGTTGATACAAGAAATGTTTCCTAATGGCGAAAATATAGTACAGGAAACTCATGATGAGAACAAAGTAAATGTTAATCATGATTTCATAAAATCTAATGTTGGATGGAAGAACCACCATATTCCAAAGATGGATATGAGGATGTTTGATGGCAAGGATCTTGTAACATGGATACTACAGATGGAGAAATATTTTGATCTCAATAATGTGCAAAACACACAAAAGGTATGCATTGCAACTTTACATTTAGAACAAAATACATTTGTATGGTATCGATAGCTTTGCCCCGTAAACAAATTATCACTCGGTCAATTTTTACGGAGGAAATGATAGCACATTATGAGGATACAAAGAGAAACATCTTCTTTAGCCAATTGATAAATCTCAAACAAAAGGGTTTAGTGGCGGACCACATTGAGGACTTCCAAAAATTGAATATAAGGGTAACTGATATTTTAGAGGAACACAGGATTGATCTCTTCATAGGTACTTTAAAGGATAACATCCAACATGAAGTTCACGTTTTGGAACCTGATTCATTGGAGAAGGCATTCAGGTTGGCTAGAAAAGTTGAATGTAAAGTTATGGTGACAAGGAAGCCTACCACTCACTTCTATAAAGAGGGAAGTGTTGCTACTCTGAAATTTGCACAACCTACAAGGTTGACACCACAAAAATTGGAAGAAAAAAGAGCAAAAGGGCTTTGCTACAGTTGTGATAGAAAATACACTAAAGGTCATAAGTGTGCTGAGAAAAAATTATTTTAAATAGATTGTGAAGAGGAAGAAGAAAATGAACAAGGATCTTCAAAAGAAGAGAATATACACCACCAACCAACCCTAGAGGAGGAAGAAATGAGTCCGACTATATCGTGTAATGCATTGGAAGGAATTACCACTCCTCAAACTCTCAAGATAGAAGGACATATCAAGAAGAAAAAGGTAATAGTGTTGATTGATTCAGGTAGTACCCATAATTTTATTCATTGTAAGCTAGCGAAGGAATTGAATTGTTTCCTATATTCAGCACCAGAATGTCAAGTGATGGTTGCAAATGGAGGAACTATAAATTTCTCTATAAAATGCCATATTATCAAGGTAACCGTGGGGGAATATGTATTGAATAGTCCAATGCTTTCCATTCCTATGGGAGGTGCTGATGTTGTACTAGGAGTACAATGGTTACAATCTTTGGGGACGATAGCTTTTAATTTTCAAGAACTTTTCTTGAAATTTTTTTTAGAAGGAAAGGAAGTCGAATTACGAGGTATTGCAGGGAAGCCGGAAAAGATAATAAGCTCTAATGTCATGACAAATCTTCTAAAAAAAGAATAACGAGGTGTAATTGCACAATTATGTTCACTAGAAGTTCCAACATCAAATCATCTATTTCTTCAGATCTCCAAAAAGTATTGGACAATCATTCCAAGGTGTTTGAAGCTCCCAAAGGACTGCCACCTATTCATTATCATGATCATGCTATTCATTTGATTCCAGGAAGTGTTCCTCCAAACATCAGGCCTTATAGATATCCTTATGTCCAAAAGAGCGAAATTGAACGTATGATTGCAGAAAGTTAGAGGCTGGTATAATTCAACCTAGTCAAAGTTCTTTCTCTGCTCCTGTAGTGTTGGTACACAAGAAGGATAGATCATGGCGCATGTGTCCGGATTATAGGGAGCTCAATAAGCTAACCATTAAAGATAAATTTCCCATTCCTGTGATTGATGAATTATTGGATGAATTACATGGAGCAATTTATTTTACCAAGTTGGATCTTCTTTTAGGATATCATCAAATTAGAATGAAAACCGAAGATGTTCCAAAAACAACATTTTGAACTCATGAGGGTCATTATGAATTTTTGGTCATGCCTTTTGGCCTTACCAATGCACCTTCTACATTTCAAGGGTTGATGAATTCCATTTTCAAACCCTTCCTTAGAAAATTTGTGCTAGTATTTTTTGATGATATACTAATCTACAGTAGGTCTTGGAAAGATCATGTTCAACATGTTGACAAGGTGCTCAAACTATTGCAGGAGAAACAATTATATGAAAAATCATCCAAATGTTTCTTTGGAGTACAAGAGGTGGAATATCTGGGTCATATTGTATCTCACGAGGGTGTTAAGGTAGACCCTAACAAAATTAAAACCATTAAGGAATGGAAAGTCCCCACAACCATAAAGCAGTTGCGAGGATTTCTCGGGTTAACAGGGTATTATCGCAAGTTTGTTAAGAATTATGGGAGAATAGCAGCACCTCTAACAACATTATTGAAGAAAGATGCATTTTCATGGACTCCTGAAGCAACTAAGGCCTTTGAACATCTTAAAGAAGCAATGTGCCTAGCACCAGTCTTAGCTATGCCAGACTTCACAAAAACCTTTATTGTGGAATGTGATGCCTCAGGAAATGGAATTGGTGTTGTTTTAATGAAAGAAGGAAGACCCATTGCTTTTGAAAGTCATCCAATCAAAGGAAAGTATTTACAGAAACCTATTTATGAGAAGGAAATGTTAGCAATACTTCATGCACTAAAGAAATGACGAACTTACCTAATGGGAAGACACTTCAAGGTAAAAACTGATCATGATAGTCTTAAACACTTTTTGGAACAAAGACTATCTTCAGAAGAGCAGCAAAAATGGGTCACAAAGATGTTGGGTTATGACTTTGAAATAATCTACAAAAAGGGAAGCTAAATGTTGTTACAGATGCACTCTCAAGAAAGAATGAAGAGGTGGAAGCATTGCTTTGTGCCATTTCTATTATCCAACCAGATTGGATAACCGAAGCAAGAGATGAATGGAAGAAGGACAAAGATGTATGGACACTCATTCAAAAGTTGCAGCAAGATCCTAGTACATATGATACGTTTAGTTGGAAAAATGATTCCTTATGGTACAAAGATCGCTTATATCTTTGTAAGAATTCCCAACTAAAACAAAAGATTCTTCTGGAATTGCACACTTCTCCTTTAGGAGGACACTCAGGATTTTTAAAAACTTACCACAGGGTGAAGAAAGAATTTTTTTGGGATGGCCTTAAATCCGATATTCAAAAGTTTGTGGCGGAATGTTTGGTTTGCCAGCAGAATAAAGTGGAAACAATTAAGACCCCGGGACTTCTACAACCTTTATCCATTCCAAGTCAACGTTGGGAGGAGATTTCAATGGTTTTTATCATAGGTTTACCTAAGTCCGAAGGAAAGAGTGTCATCATGGTGGTAGTTGATAGACTTACCAAGTATGCACACTTTTGTGCATTATCTCATCCATTTAAAGCAAGTACAGTTGCTACTACATTTATGGATACAATTCAAAAGCTACATGGAAACCCAAGGGTTATTGTGAGCGACAGAGATCCCATTTTTACTGGAAATTTTTGGATGGAGTTATTTTCTTGTTTGGGTACTTAATTAGCTCATAGCTCATCTTATCATCCTCAATCTGATGGTCAAACTGAGATAGTAAATAAATGTTTGGAAGGATATCTTCGTTGTTTTGTATCTGATAAACAAACACAATAGGTCAAGTGGTTACCTCTCGCTGAATGGTGGTATAACACTTCCTTCCATACTGCAAAAAAAATGACCCCATTTATGGCACTTTATGGATATCATCCACCATCGATCACATCATCTTTAAGGGAAAATTCGAAGGTTCAAGCAGTGGAAGATCACATCGAGCATCAGCAAGAAGTTCTCCAACTCTTAAAGGATAACCCGAATTTGGCACAAAATCGAATGAAACAACAGGCAGATCAACATCGCAGCGAGAGAAGTTTTGATGTAGGAGATTGGGTATTTTTACGGCTACAACCATACAAACAAATGTCCCTCAAGCAAGCTAAAAAGGATAATAAATTATCACCAAAGTACTATGGTCCTTACAAGGTGTTGCAAAATATTGGTACTATGGCATACAAATTGGAGCTTCCTGCTTCTTCACGAGTGCATCCAATTTTCCATGTTTCAAGCTTAAAGAAGGTTATAGGTGAAAATCTTCCAGTTCAAACAATATTGCCAGAACTTGATGAGGAAGGAAAAATCATATTGGAACCGGAAGCGGTCACGGAAACAAGAACTCGACAACTACGGAATCGATCAATTTTAGAATATCTCATCAAGTGGAAGAACTTACCCACTGAATATTCTACATGGGAGGATGAGAATTTCATACAAAAGCACCCAGAGCTACTCAAGCGTTGAGGACAACACTTTTTTTGAAGGAGAGGGGCATGTTAGGTCCCTATATTACTAGTATAGTCCCTTATTATTGTTAGTGTAACCCCCTTATTGTTATTATTGTACCCTTGTAACCCCCATATTGTTATTATTGTGTCCTTAAATTATTATTGTTAGGTTGGCTAGGATTACATTGTGGCCCCACAGACTCCTATATATAGAAAGGAGGTTTTGTAATTTGTATCATCCAAGAATTGTTCATTCATGTAATGTATTGGAGGTTGCCCCCTCGAAGTGGCTTATTTCTAAGGCGTTGATATATCTTTACTTCTATCTTTTCTATTTTTGGAGCTGGTTTCACAACACTAATTTGACTCAGCCAAAAGTCAAGAGAGGTTCTGAGAAATTCAAGTTTATTGAGGAGAAATTGTTAAATTTCAAGAAGACCTACAATATTCTCAAAAGGATAACCACAAGTGCAACGAGGATTCATCATCACATGTGTACCAAAACCAAAATCAAGGAAGCATAAGCATTGGATGTGTAATCTAAGCCAAAAGAGAAGCAAAGAGAAAAGCATACAAGAGCGGTCAAGTCAGGCTCGTTCATGTGAAAAATAGTTCAAATTTCCCCCCGATCCAACGGCAACCCGGGAGCACAAATTGCACGAAATTTATACCAATGAGTGCCCCCGCAAGAGGTCTTGTTATATCCGCTCACCTGTAAATTGACGGCTGACATCAACTGTGGGGACAGTCTCTTCAAATTCCAAAAACCACTGAAGTTCCCCCATAGGTGGTTTCAAGTTTCAATGAAGACATTAGATGGTGATAGCTGGAGGCTGTTGGGTGCAAAAAGGTGTCTTTTAAAACTCCTAATTGCCTCACATTAATTATCAACCTAGGTAAGTATTTTTGTTTCAAGAGTGTACACAATATGTGCAAGCTATAATCCAAAGAGTGATGTTTCCTAAACTGTAGTATAGATCTTGACACAAGAATAAATGGAAGCATCTAATAAACTCTAATTGCAATTATTAAAGGGAATATAAAAGTGAAATATGCTATTGAAATCAAATCTTACAACAATCCAAAGAATGGTATCATCAACCGAGAGCACAGTAATAATAACTCACTCCTACTTAGCTAATTCAATCTAGATTATACTAATTTCTACAAAGAAATTAAGACAGAAACGATATCACTTCTGAGAGTCTCATAGAAATAATTAAACTCTTACAGATGATTTAAGTAATGCAATGCACTGTCTTAAATAACTCACGCTGTAATAAACAAGATTCAGATCAAATGGTAACGAAGTAAATCATAAATAGAACGCATAATATCTCAATACAGGAAAATAATAAAAAACTAATGAAATGAACTCATGGTAACAAGAAATTATCAAATCAATTACACGCTACAGGAATCAGAAATATAACAAAGGGAAGCAGTTAACTCTACCAGGGGCCGGACCCTTAGCCACTAGCAGGCACTGCTAAGCTACTTCAGATAATGCGAATGAAAACAACTTCAATTATTCATCAAGCTTGAGTAGCATTACAATATAATTCTGTCTTTTCAGAACTACGTTCTGTCCATAATTATTCTCATAAATAAATCTATATTCCCTTTCATAATTCTCCCCTCTTTGATCTCTGTTTTTCATTTAAATACACATAGAGCAGAGAGAAGTTACAACAGAGATGATTACAAAATTATTCCCATGAAAAAATTAGATTGTTCACAACCAATTAATCAACAATATCATATCTGAAATATCTTTCCATCAATCATTCAACAAGAACAAGTCGAATTTGGTATTGCAACTAAGATAATTTGGAAAACGGCCATAACAACGAATCCGGGAAATTCGTCTTCAGAGAACCTTCCATTTCTCTTAATACGAAGTGAATTTGGGCAAAATTCTCTTTGTTAAAGTTAAGTCGGTCCATTTTGGACAAAACCAATGTTTCAGATTTTCTAGATTCTTCTCCATTTGCCCACAATGTCCAATACAAAACTGTCACTTCTTATTCCAGTGAATTTCTGAGTTGGAATATCTAATGGTGAGCTGGAGATCAAATCTGCAATCTGGAGAATATCTTGGAGGCTAAAATGGTGAGTGATGTTACAACAAATTTATTAATAAACCATCATTGATAAAATCTTGCATAATAATCATCAATTTATTAAAAATAAAGGAGAAGAAATAATATTTATCCATAAGAGCATAAATAATTATAAAATGGAATTATATGATAAACCATGATAAATGATGTGATAAAGAATGGTAGAAATGGATGAAATAGGTGTTAAAAAGTGATAATAATAATGACAAACTAGCGGCCCAACATACCCCCAAACTGAATATATTGCATGTCCTCATGCAACCCAAAGCCTCTTTATTAACCAAACAATAATACAAAAATTGTTCATCCCAACACATGAAATGGATGGAACAAATGAATTCTTCCTCAAATAATGAATATTCAATTTTAGAAATCTTGATGAAGGCATAACAATTTTTACATTTGACGTTCAACTATATGTATATGAAGTTGCAGCAAAATATGATATAAGTAACAACAAACTTTATTAACCATTTTCTCGAAAACTAGATTTCTATTATATTAATGCTTCTATGATTCAAAAATTAGATCGTTTTGATGCATGGATCATGAGATATAAACAAAATGGCTATAGGTGATAGTGCATGATTTTTGAAATTTTATGAACTAATTTAGTGTGAAATTATCTGGGTTTTTGTATTTTAATGATACCTCTATGTTATCCAGAAATCACAAGAATTTAGTTCATAGTTTTAAAGATATATGCAAATCAATTTCTGCACTGTATAAAAATGAAATTGTATCCCTTAAGTGAGAAAGAAAGTAGAAAAAATCCATCATGTGTAGCAATTCCTCCCCAAAACTGAAGAAGTAGCATGCCCTCATGCAATGCTAGAAAACGAATAGAGGTTTTTGCTACAATATGTTGAAATATATGCTTGGTGTAAAACAACATGGAAGAAGGGAGGTGTTGAGAATGAATAAGATGGTCATAATAAATAAATAAATGAAAGGAACACTCCCCCAAACTGAAAGATTTTGTCTTTGAAGAATGGGAAGTGGTAAAGATGTGGAATGAATGATGATAAATAATGCTCAATGGATTTTGCATAAAATTCTTCTAAACTCGTAATAAATCAGAAAAGTATGCTATTTTACCTCAAGTTTTACCTCCTAAAAAAAATTTGGAATGACATGTATGGACTGGCATTTGTTGAATCTCATGTAGGCTGAGCGGATACTGAAAGTGATGCAAAATGTGGAAGCCATGCAAGCACATCATGTCTGAAAAATTATGTGCGTTCGCGAGTTGTGCGAGCCTCTGTCATTAGGGGCAATAGTGGGGCCTTGCTGCGAATAGAATTCCTTTCCATACTTGTTTTTATCCTGTAACAAGTCACTATTTTGCATGCAAAGTTCTTGAATCCACAGTTTTAGTTTTGAATAGCAACATATAAGATGCATGAAAAATTTTAATCAGAAAAAACTTTTGTATAAATGCAGTACTAATATTTTGTCAAATCATCAAGTTATGGCAGAGTTCAGTAATTATATCGCATGTTATCCCATAATGCATACATTCCCCCCTCCAATTGGAAAAGGGATTCCATGACCATAAAGCATATGAAAAGTGTTGTGCTGACGGCAAGGCAAGGGAATGATCAATACGGCAGTAAATGAAGCAGAGTACACATATCAATGATAGGACGGCAAGAGGTATGGTTATAATGAGAGTAAAGTGTGTAAAGATAGTTATGAATAAGAGATAGGATGCTTTGGATTGATGATAAGTTATGCGAAAAAGAAAAGGACAACAATATGCCAAAAATATGCTTTTCTGACAATATTCTAGCTGAAAATGATGTGATTGATCGGAAAACAATTTCTCATGCGTAAAGGTTCAAAATAGGGAAAAATTAAGGAAATAACTTCTCCGATAAAAAAAGAATAAGAAAAGGGTATTATAGTAATAATTGACGATAAGATATAACTTCAATACCATAAGCAGAGCCTCTGCTGCCAGCAGGCGTCCATAGCCTCGGCAGGGTTGATTTTTAACTCGTATGAGCCAGGATCTGCAATTTATAAATGGAGAGTGCCAGTGCTATTCTACAGAAGAGATCAGTGTGCTAGCGTGGTAACCAGATAACCACACTGCCATTCATTGGGATTTAGCAAAAATGATCAGGCCGGCTCATGATGAGACCTCCTGTTCCAAGGATATTTTGGTTATCCAATGGATCATAACCTTGGTGTGGTGGCCATAATGGGAATGTCACTTCATTACAACCTTATGAACATGGTAGGCTGGCTCATAATGAGACCCTCTATCCTCCATATGCAAACAAAAGTTTGCTGTGATTACACAGTTTTATGATAAAAAGAGGGAGGCTCAGTACTCCTTAAGAGTAGGAATGGTGGAAGAAGTTGAACATGTCAATAGAAAAAAAAATATACCCATAATCTCATTTATTATAGACAGAGAAGATTATAACCAGGAAGAGTGGAACCAGCATGGTATTAAGATGATCAATCAGTATCATGTACAACAGAAAACGATGCAGTAAAGTAGTATATAAATAATTGTGTCCCTTTTCTTAAAAATAATCTCTCATCTAGAAGTTGTCCTGTTAAAGATCATAACATTAAGGGTATTCACCTGCCTCAATAGACTCCATAATTCTTGTCCTCATAAAAGTATTGTACTTCATGCCATGTAAGGGAATCAGATAAATGGGCCGGGATGGCTAGGAATGATCGTGCAAGGGGAAGAAAGTGTTGTTCTCGAAAATGCTCACAAAATGTTGTTCCTTTGAAGGAAAAACAGTTGTTCCCTATAGGGAACAACAAAAGAAAACAAACGCGAAAAAGTGTTGTTCCCTATAGGTAACAACAAAAGAAAATCCACACTAAAAGTGTTGTTCTTTATAGGAAACAACAAAGAAAATGCACACAAAAAAGTGTTGTTCCTTATAGGGAACAACAGTTGTTCCCTATACGGAACAACAAAGGAAAATACACACGAAAAAGTGTTTTTCCTTATAGGGAACAACAGTTGTGTCCTGTAGGGAACAACAAAAAAAATTCACATGAAAAAGTGTTGTTCCCTATAGGGAAGAGCACAAGAAAATACACACGAAAAAGTGTTGTTCCTTATAGGGAACAACAGTTGTTCCCTATAGGGAACAACAAATAAAATGCACACGAAAAAGTATTGTTCCCTATAGGGATCAACAAAAGAAAATACATACTAAAAAGTGTTGTTCCTTATAGGGAATAGCAGTTGTTCCCTGTAGGGAACACCAAAGAAAATACACATGAAAAAGTGTTGTTCCTTACAAGGAACAACAGTTGTTACCTGTAGGGAACAGCAAAAGAAAATACACACAAAAAAGTGTTGTTCCTTAGAGGGAACAACAGTTGTTACTTGTAGGGAACAACAAAGAAAATGCGCACGAAAAAATGTTTTTCCCTATAGGGAACAACAGCTGTTCCCTCTAGGGAACAACAAAAGAAAATACACATGAAAAAGTGTTGTTCCTTATAGGGAACAACAGAAGAAAATACACACGAAAAAGTGTTGTTCCTTGTAGGGAACAACAAAGAAAATGCACATGTAGCAAAAAGAAAATACACATGAAAAAGTGTTGTTCCTTAGAGGGAATAGCAACTATTCCCTGTAGGGAACAACAAAGAAAATGCGCACGAAAAAGTGTTGTTCCCTATAGGGAACAACAAAATAAAATACACATGAAAATGTGTTGTTCCTTATAGGGAACAACAGAAGAAAATATACACGAAAAAGCGATGTTCCTTATAGGGAACAACAGCTGTTCCTTGTAGGGAACAACAAAGAAAATGCACACGAAAAAGTGTTGTTCCTTATAGGGAACAACAAAAAGAAAATACACACGAAAAAGTGTTCTTCCTTATAGGGAACAACAAAGAAAATGCACATGAAAAAGTGTTGTTCCTTATAGGGAACAACAGAAGAAAATACACACAAAAAAGTGTTGTTCCTTATAGGGAACAATAGCTGTTTCCTGTAGGGAACAACAAAGAAAATAGGGAGAGGAAAAACACTGACAAGTAATCATCCCTACTGCTCTAAACAACAGAAAGACAATCGTAAAAATAGAGAAAATCAATAGAGAAAAACAAGAAAAAACAATTGTATTTACAGAAAAAAAGAGAAAAGAAATCATATTTACAGCCGCAAAAAATTAGAGAAAAACACACAAAACAATCATATTTACAGTTTAAAAAGAAATAACTTTTTATAGAAATTAAGTTGCCGAAGGATTGCCTTCTGCAATTGAAACTTGCATGGTGGGGTCCTCATTGTTCAATCGCCAATGGAGCGGAAACTGAAATTTGAAGGAATCAACACCTAAAACACAAAAACATAAGAGAAATCAGAAAAGAACCAACACTTTATTTAAAAAAAAATATATATATAAATAAATAAGTTAAGTTACAACAGCTATGATGTTATTTTCTAAGGGAATATCAATCTGTCAGTGGAAAAAGAAATGATCTATTGGAAAAATGTTTTGGCAACAATGACATGAATCTTCGAATGAGAATCAATTCTTCATTTTTTTCTATTATGAATCCGTTAGGTAATGAATTGGATGAAATTCCCTTGTTTCATTAAAAAAAATTTCAAGAATCGCTCGTCTATAAATTGACCTTCTTTATTCTCCTAAGACCTGCAAAAATCGAGTGTCTACTTGCAATAAAAAATTAAATCATGGAGAAAGAGAGGTGATCGGGCTCCCCTAATCCAATAAATATGCAAAAAAATCAAGTATTACCTTTGCAAAACAAATCCATAGAAAAATAAAACGAATTTTATTTGTCACCTGCGGGAGAGCAGTGGTCAACAATACTAACCAACAGTGTTTTAATCATAAATTCTTCTTTTTTTGTCCGATTTGAGTGATTCAAAAGCCAAATGAAAGTGAATTCAGGGAGATATCTCCAATAGAAACATGTTTTAAAAATTCCATGTAATGGTATGTTAAATTTTCTGAGAACAACCTGCATAATAGAGTCATTTTCGATTTTCCAACTCAGAACAATAGTTGATATTTCAAGCATAACATTTTTGTTTGATGATGGATTAAGCTGATTCAAATTGGAAATGAAATTAGATTCATTTATTTATGTCCAATAGAAACAGTTTTTGAAGACAAGAAGAATTGATGGGTCAAATACTTTAATGAACAGCTGGAAAAACATAGTTTTAAGAGTGATGATTTAGAATAGACAATTAGTATTTGGGTCATATTTTCCTCATACGATATCGAAATAGAATGATTAAAATTGCATTGTAAACTAGATTCATAGAAGAATATACCATATAAACAGGTTTTAAAAATATAGTCATTTAGGCCTCCAAAAACTCGCTATCCCAACTCTGTTCCTGAGTTTCCTACTAGACGCCCTGTCAATATTTTGGTTATAAATTTTTCGTTTCAAATCCAAATGGAGTGATTCAAATTGGGTTGGAAAGTAGACATCAAGGGATACTTAGGATAGAAATATTTTTTAAAAATATTCACTTTTATTCCCTCAAAACATGACTGTCCCGACTCTACTTTCAGAAATTTCATCAAGCCTGGAAGCCAAAAAATATGATATTCAAGAAATTTTTCCATATTAGTGTTAAAAATGAATATGAGTGTTTGTAGAGCTGTTATTTTCAATATAATACATCTACATACACAAATAAATTAAAATATTTATCACTGATATTGATTCTCACAGCGCGTTGCAACAAAAACAAATTTTGTTTTTTAACATAATAATAAAAATGTATTTATTTATGTCCTTATTTATTTATTTTCTACACTAACCTACTCTTCTTTGAAAATTTAATATGCTTACGTATAAGAGTATTTCTAGTGGAGCCATTTTCAAAATAAGGCCTCTATTATGTACATACCCAAATTTGAAAAATGCATGTTAATAAATAGTAGGGTATGAGAAGCCAACTTCCCTTGAAAAGATGGTGCCAAAAGTTGTTGAAGTATGGAGTGCTGATGCAAACAAATGGAGTGAAACCAATCTTCAATGTATCCCTTAATTTCTTGATTTCCCATAGCCGTCATATCATGAAGTTCTCGAGTGTTTAAAACGGCTTGTTGATGCTGGCTAGAAGAAACCTCATTTTGTTTCATAACCTCTATAACTTTTGGATTTGATACATTCTGAATCTCACTATACGTTTTCTCCAATGGTGCAAGTGAGATAGAATGGGTGGGAAGGGTGGGTAAATTTTGCAATTCAACACTGTAAGCATGTTGTACTGGTTTATTATGGTGAGGGTGTGGAATGAGTTGAGCAAGAAATTATGTAGGGAATGGAGTATTTTGATGATGTAGTTGATTAGGTTGAATGGATGATTTTGATAGGAAAGCAAGATGTCGTGGAAGAGCTGGAAGATGTGTTTGTGCTACAAGATGAGGGAGAGTAGTCATGCAATCATAAGATGAACCGTGCCAAACTTGTAGACAAGATTGGTGGTGGTTATATTGAGATTGGCATGGCTGCCCTAACATATGAGTATTCCATAATAGATTATGAAAGTAAGAGAATGGAGAGGAAGTCTTTTGAACCATACCTGTAGGCCACTATTTCCATGGTTTTTACCTTGTTGCAACTTCCCCATCTCTTTGATATGCTACTTACATCCTAGATAAGGAAGAACAACTATCTATGGGATGCTCTTTTCGGTAATGAGGGAAAAACACTTCATCAAATTTTTGATTTTTCTGAACTTGCAAAACATTCAATTGTGAATTTAGAGAGCTAATAAAATCATATTTAAAATTTTCAAATAAAACATTGATTTCAGAGCTTATGTCTCTTGTTCTTATAGTAAATTTGGAAAAGAAAAAAGAAACTTCTCTAGAATTATTACCAGCCTTGGAAATTCCTCTTGAATACCTTATGCACAATTCACAAACATCATCATATGATAACTGAAAAACATCACCTTTTCCTATCAGATTTAAGAGTTCTAAAAATTCATTTTTGATTCTATTAGCACCTGAATTGGATCCCAAGCTAAAAAGGAAAAACAGGGTAACAACTAAACCATGCTCAACCTTGTAGCTAGCCCTACAAGGATAGGAGAGGGCTCTCTCCGTGAAAGAATATTCAATGGAATACAATAAATGGACTGATATTAGGCTAGATAAAATGATAAAAAAAGGGTTTTAATAAAATGAATGAATGAATGAATTTCAGGGATGTGTGGGATATAAAGGGACATTTGAAACTGAGAATTAAATCAGGACACAGGTTATTTCATGGGGCAAGATAGGCAGGAAAATTAGCAATTAAAATTTAATGAGGATGGGATGTGTGGAGGAGCTGAAAAGGGCACAATAAATGGATCCTTTTCAAACAGAAGAAAAATACAGAGTATGAATGATTTCCCAAGGCAAAGCATATAAAATGGATTCTACCTTTCTATCTTGAAAGAATTCAAAAGGAAATGTTTATGGATGGATGGAACACATAACAATTCACATATGAAACAAAGGTAAAACAAATGCTAACTCTCATACCACATGGATCCCACAAATCAGAGCTGCATCTCTTATTAATTCCTTTCAAACTGTACAATGTAGCGCATAGATGTTCTTCCACACTATTCCCCTACTTTCTGAGTTACAGACTATTTAGACTTTTAGACTTAGACCGCTTTACAAATGATTTATAATTACAATAAATAGACAGATTCTGTGGGAATACAAATCGACGGAAAGAGGAGAAATCATAACTGAAGATGGAAAACCAAGAGCCAATAATCTCTCCATGAAGGAAGAGCTGCGTTACATCATGCCACTCGAATTTGTTGATAACCAATGAGGAGGTGAAACCTGTATCGTGGATCCCTATGAATCATAACTGAGGAAAAAATAGGCAATCCGATCCTATTTCTTTGCTGTTGTAGGTATCTCTATTTTATTTTAAGCTCTCGGCTAGCTGACTGTTTCCTTTGCTTTCCATTATTTCATTTAAATAAAACTGACCCTTTAATAAACTGCCATTGAAATAACATAGAAATAAATAATGCTTTCGTGAAGGGAAAAATGTATTTTGAATGGGAAAAGGGAAGGGAAGGAGGCGGGACCCACATTACAATCACAATCGGAATGGACGGGCAGCGGGGTATATAATGGAGTGTTGAAATTGCAATCGGGATCGAGGGGAGGAGTAACATAAAATTAAAATATGCGATGCGATGGTGGAATGAGGGCAATCGCAATCACAATCGGGAATTTGGGGCAGGCATATTGCAATATGAATTTCCTCCGATGCGTTGGGATTAAACCATGGGGAAAGTCCTTTATAAAACAAACTAATATAAAATTCGATTTTTACAAAGGAAAAGGCCCGTTTATATTTAATGGCGGAAGGCTTAAATGGTGGGACTGGGATTAATCGCAATCGCAATATCGGAGGGGAGTGCAAAACATATGGGAAACGCTGATGCCGATGGTTCGATTGACTTTGAGCCGTCGGATCGGTGGGGATAGATCAACGGTGTCGGATCAATCGGAGGTTTCAATCGGGGGATGTTGCGATGCGAGGAATGTTGCGATCGGGAAATGTTGCGATGCGATAAATCGGAGGGGGACTTATGGGTGCCGATTTCTGATGACCCGATTAGCTATGGGCCGTCGGATCAGACCAAGAGATCGACGGTGGAGACATTGATCGGGGGTTTTCATTGGGGGTAAGCCATTGGGGCAATTGCATCGGAAACTTTCGCGATGGGCCGCTCGGGACATACAAATAAAAAATGCAATTGAAAGGGGAAGGGACTTGGGTTATGCGGGTTTTGTTATAATATATAACTTTATAATAAATTTTTATCACAAATCATGGTGGGGAAGTGGTTATGATCGGTGGAACTTATAATAAACTTTGATATTGTTTATTATAAAGTTTTACAAGGTATGGTTGGGGAAGTGGTTTGTGAAATAAATCGCACATGTATTTAAAGATTTATAACGCGATTTTATAATCGGAAAGGGGGAAAAGGGATTTATTAAATAAATATAAAACTTTAATAAAACAAAGTTTTAAGGAAAAATGGGAAATAAGGGGTATATGAGGGTATAAGGACTTTTACTTCACTTAAGCATAAATTTCAATCCAGAAGTTAGTTTAGAGAGTGTAGTATACCGTTGGAAAGCTTTTTTCGGGCTCCTTCTGATGGATCTACTTAGAGGATGATTTGGCACTAAAAATTCTATGGAAAACTCTTCTGAAGGCAGGGACATCACTTTGTGGAGATAACAGCTTCTGAATTGCGACTTTGAGTTTATTGACTTTCCTCATGACCTTGCTGATATTATTGACACTTGAATGATTAATTTGACCATGGTAAGACCTTAGAGACTAATGATACCCGTCCTATGACCTACTGACATGATTTTGAGAATGAAAGTGACTAATGACTAAAGACCATAGAAAGGAAATTCAGCAAGTACCTTATGAGGGAAAATTGATAAAAAATTACTACCATGAATGAATCCATGACCTAGCGGAATGGTGAAATTGATTATTATGGAACTCCTAATATGAAAATGAAAAAGAGCAGTTTTGATCACTGATGGCAGTATGACTAGACTGGCTCCAATGGGGATGGTAGCTCCTTGGAGGTGCCAAGAACACCGTAGACCAAGTAGCCTTATCCATTGGGCATGGAGTCAATAGCTAAAAACCAAACTAAATAATGAAAGAAACTTGACCCAACAAACTGACTCAAAAGTGACTCAAAGCTAACCTAGACAAAACTTAACATTTAGAGCTTGATGGTAGTATATGACCAAGACTTGAGGTTTCAAATCTTGATGATAACTGCCTATGTTTCTGGAAGGCCAATGTACCATCAGGCTATATCAAAATGCCAATGTAACCAATCAAGCAGATGCCTCCTTGATTGATTCTCTTGATCAGATCCTCTGGTCAACAATAGATACTTGCAACTGGGCATCCAAAAGCATGGTTGGCCATGATCTCCTTCATCACTGAATACTGCAATAATTACCTTCACTACTGACTGCAACAAATTTGCCACTGGATCCTGAAAAACATGAAGATTTACCTCTTGCTAAAGAAACAAGGTGTCTTTTTCTCTTGATTCTGATCTTCCTTCACAATGTACCTCAGTAAGAGTGTGTTCCTGGTCTTCAAAAATTTCTAAACAAGTAGATGAGAAAATTTCCTCTTGAAAAAACATTTCAAAACATGAGACATAGGAAGAAGAATCTGAATGGCAGTCCTGAACGCTCTGATCTTCTGTAATCTGAATATATTGGTGGTTATCTTCATATGATATGACAACCAGATTGTCATGTTTCTCATAATATTCATCAATCATAAGAGAAGAAACTTCAGATGGTTCTTGAGACCCAACACTATCATTTCTGTCGTCTACCACAGTTTCATCCAAAGAAACTCTTTCACTTAGTTGAACAAAGATCTCGTCTTGTTTTTCATTAAGGGAATGGATTACCTCCTTGTGAAGACTCTTTTATGATGGAATGAGAAAACTCAGGTCTATAACTCTATTTTCTTCATTTGAGGCAGCCTTAAAAATGGAGCACTCCATGACGGGATCAGGAACAACATACTCGTCATCATCACATTTTGAATCCAGTTCTAGTTTAACTCTATTGCTATCTAAGACTGGAACATCATTTTCCTACATATCATCCTTTATTTCAATCAGATTTGAAATAAAACTTTGTCTTCCATGATTTTCAACCATATGGAAATCTTCAACCTGCTGATCTTGATAGGAATCCTTTAAGATTTCTGCGTGCTGCTAAATCGGATTTTCATACAATGCTACCATGATTTATTCATCCATGAATTCATCGTCTCCATAAAAATTCTCAAGATTTTCAATGAAACTGTTAACATGTTCGCAAAAGTTCTGAACTAACATTAAAGACGGACAAGATTCTCTGTACCTTTCAAAGAATATGGTATGAAAATATTTTAAACCATAAATACAACCAGGTGGCAAACTTTCATACCAAGATTGAGCTTCATCTTCCAGAGTAGCCATAAACATTTTCATCAAACAGTCTTCAAGAAAATCGATCTTTAATTTATGCACATGAATGTGAAATTTTACCAGATGAAGAACAGCGTCATTACCTTCCTCATTTCTGAAGATAGGCAAATTCTGAAGCCAATCCACATTGGGCATTTTATTTGGGAAACCTGGAATATGATCTCGGCTCATGGGAGCATACCTTCTCGCAATACGTTCCATCTTAAAACAAAGATCTTAAAGCTACTGATCTTCCTGCAGTGGAGTCACCATGAAGGATTTGATTTTCTGGATCTTTCAGTGAATGGAGTCACCAGGTGAATGTTTTCAGCCTTTATATGCATTTGATTGTTGTTCACCATCAACATTCAGATATAATACTCTATCATTCTTTACTGGGAAAATATTACTGGGGTGATTAATCTTCTATGCTAAACAATAGTTCCCCAGTGGAGTCACCAGAGATGTTAGCACCTGAATTGGACCCCAAGTTGAAAAGGAAAAACAGGGTAACAACTAAACCGCGCTCAGCCTTGTAGCTAGCCCTACAAGGATAGGAGAGGGCTCTCTCCGTGAAATAATATTCAATGGAATACAAAAATGGACTGATATTAGGCTACATAAAATGATAAAAAAAGGGTTTTAATAAAATGAATGAATGAATTAATTTCAGGGATGTGTGGGATATAAAGGGACAGTTGAAACCGAGAATTAAATCAGGACACAGGGTATTTCATGGGGAAAGATAAGCAGGAAAATTAGCAATTAAAATTTAATGAGGATGGGATGGAAAGACTGGCGAGGAGCTGAAAAGGGCACAATAAATGGATCCTTTTCAAACAAAAGAAAAATACAGAGTATGAATGATTTCCCAAGGCAGAGCATATAAAATGGATTCTACCTTTCTATCTTGAAAGAATTCAAAAGGAAATGTTTATGGATGGATGGAACACATAACAATTCACATATGAAACAAAGGTAAAACAAATGCTACCTCTCATACCACATGGATCCCACAAATTAGAGCTGCATCTCTTATTAATTCCTGTCAAACTGTACAATGTAGTGCAGAGATGTTCTTCCACACTATTCCCCTACTTTCTGAGTTACAGACTATTTAGACTTTTAGACTTATACCGCTTTACAAATTATTTATAATTACAATAAATAGACAGATTCTGTGGGAATACAAATCGATGGAAAGAGGAGAAATCATAACTGAATATGGAAAACCAAGAGCCAATAATCTCTCCGTAAAGGAAGAGCTACGTTACATCATGCCACTCGAATTTGCTGATAACCAATGAGGAGGCGAAACTTGTAGCGTGGATCCCTCTGAATCATAACTGAGGAAAAAATAGGCAATCCGATCCTATTTCTTTGCTGTTGTAGGTATCTCTATTTTATTTTAAGCTCTCGACCAGCCGACTGTTTCCTTTTCTTTCCATTATTTCATTTAAATAAAATTGACCCTTTAATAAACTTCCATTGAAATAACATAGAAAGAAATAATGCTTTTGTGAAGGGAAAAATGTATTTTGAATGGGAAAAGGGAAGGGAAGGAGGCGAGACCCACATTACATTCACAATCGGAATGGACGGGCAGGGAGATATATAATGGAGTGTTGAAATTGCAATCGGGATCGAGGGGAGGAGTGACATAAAATGAAATGATTAAAACATGCGATGCGATGGTGGAATGAGGGTAATCGCAATCACAATCAGGACTTTGGGGTAGGCATATTGCAATATGAATTTCCTCCGATGCGATGGGATTAAACCATGGGGAAAGTCCTTTATAAAATGAACTAATATAAAATTAGATTTTTACAAAGGAAAAGGCTCGTTTATATTTAATGGCGGAAGGCTTAAGTGGTGGGACTGGGATCAATTGCAATCGCAATATCGGAGGGGAGTGCAACACATATGGGAAACACCGATGCCGATAGCTCGATTGACTTTGAGCCGTCAGATTGGCGAGGACAGATCAATGGTACCGGATCAATCGGAGGTTTCAATCGGGGGATGTTGCGATGCAAGGAATGTTGCGATCGGGAAATGTTGCGATGCGATCAATCGAAGGGGGAGTTATGGGTGCTGATTGCCGATGGCGCGATTAGCTATGGGCCATTGGATCGTACCAAGAGATCGACAGTGGAGACATTGATCGGGGGTTTTCCATCAGGGGTAAGCCGTCGGGGCAATCACATCGGAAACTTTCGTGATGGGCCGCTCGGGACATACAATTAAAACATGCGATTGAAAGGGGAAGGGACTTGGGTTATGTGGGTTTTGTTATAATATAGAACTTTATAATAAAGTTTTATTACAAAGCATGGTGGGGAAGTGGTTATGATCAGTGGAACTTATAATAAACTTTGATATTGTTTATTATAAAGTTCTACAAGGTATGGTTGGGGAAGTGGTTTGTGGAATAAATCGCACATGTATTTAAAGATTTATAATGCGATTTTATAATCAGAAAGGGGGAAAAGGGATTTATTAAGAAATATAAAACTTTAATAAAATAAAGTTTTAAGGAAAAATGGGAAATAAGGGGTATATGAGGGTATAAGGACTTTTACTTCACTTAAGCATAAATTTCAATCCAGAAGTCATTTTTGAGAGTGTAGTATACCATTGGAAAGCTCTTTTTCCGGGGTCCTTCTGATGGATCTGCTTAGAGGATGATTTGGCACTGAAAATGCTACGGAAAACTCTTCTGAAGGCAGGGACATCACTTTGTGGAGATAACAGCTTCTGAATTGCGACTTTGAGTTTATTGACTTTCCTCATGACCTTGCTGATATTATCGACACTTGACTGATTAATTTGACCATGGTAAGACCTTAGAGACTAATGAGACCCGTCCTATGACCTACTAACATGATTTTGATAATTAAAGTGACTAATGACTAAAGACCATAGAAATGAAAATCAACAAGTACCTTATGAGGGAAAACTGATAAAAAATTACTACCATCAATGAATCCATGACCTAGAGGAATGGTGAAATTGATTATTATGGGACTCCTAATATGCAAATGCAAAAGAGCATTTTTGATCACTGATGGCAGTATGACTAGACTGACACTAACAGATTCCTTTAAGAAGGAGTGTTTTCAAGATCTCTTTTTCCAAATGCTTATGATTTGATTTTTTAAGGTTATATTGAAATCGCTCTACATAGTCCTCCAAGCTTTCATCTTCCCCTTGTATCATACCGAAAATATCTTCATTGGATTTGCAGTAGTCTTGGTACTTCTTCAAGAATATGTTCTTCATGTCCTCCCATGTTTGGATGAAGTTCCCACCAAGGTTCATGAACCATTGGAGAGCTGCTCCTTTTAGAGTAAGAGGAAACAATTTCAACCTTCGATCATTAGTACAATAATCATATCCTCTACAAAGTATTTCAAACTCAAATACGAATGTATCTATATCTTCATTTGTCAAACCATGAAAATTTGGTAGAGATGATAGGGGAATTATGTGCAATTGTGTCACACATCCTAGATCATTGATAGGGAATTCAAAAGTTGCAATGTGAGCCATTTCCTACCATAATAGAAGATGTTCTTCATGTGTTTCTTTGAGAATTCTCCTTCAAATGTTCCTGTCAATTGGTTAGTGAAATAGGTGGTGCTTACATCACCACTCGAGTGGAATTACAAGATTTTTTTCAAAAATTATACCTCTAAAATTCCTACTTCAATTCCTACGCAATTTTGCTGAAAAGCGGGTAGAGGAGCAAGAAATTTACTTGCTCATTACACAGGTTCTTACCTTCCATTTTTAATATCCAATTCATTCACAAAAGACAAACAACAAACACCTACTTCAACTTCTATGCAATTGTGCTGAAAAGCAGACAGAGGAGAAAGCACTTTACTTGCTCGTTACGTAGGTTCTTACCTTCTGTTTTTAATACCCAATTCTTTCTCAGCAACAAATATCAAACATACATCACTCTCTGTGAAATGGAAACACTCTCCCCAGCAACGGCGCCAAACTTTTGGGTGCTAAAAGGTGTCTTTTAAAACTCCTAATTGCCTCACATTAATTATCAACCTGGATAAGTCTTTTTGTTTCAAGAGTGTACACAATATGTGCAAGCTATAATCCAAAGAGTAATGTTTCCTAAACCGTAGTATAGATCTTGACACAAGAATAAATGGAAGCATCTAATAAAATCTAATTGCAATTATTAAAGGGAATATCAAAGTGAAATTTGCTATTGAAATCAAATCTTACAGCAATCCAAAGAATGTATCATTAGTCGAGAGCACAGTAATAATAACTCACTTCTACTTAGTTGATTCAATCTAGATTATACTAATTTCTGCAAAGAAATTAAGACAAAAACAATATCACTTCTGAGAGTCTCATAGCAATAATTAAACTCTTTCAGATGATTTAAGCAATGCAATGCGCTATCTTAAATAACTCATGCTGTAATAAACAAGATTCAGATAAAATGGTAACAAAGTAAATCATAAATAGAATGCATAATATCTCAATACAGGAAAATAATAAATAGCTAATGAAATGAACTCACGGTAACAAGAGATTATCAAATCAATTATACGCTACAAGAATAAGAAATATAACACAGGGAAGTAGTTAACTCTACCAGGGGACGGGCCCTTAGCCACCAGCAGGCACTGCTAAGCTACTTTAGATAATGCGAATGAAAACAACAACTTCAATTATTCATCAAGCTTGAGTAGCATTACAATATAATTCTGTATTTTCAGAACTACGTTCTATCCATAGTTATTATCATAAATAAATCTATATTCCCTTTCATAATTCTCCCCTCTTTGATCTCTTTTTTTCATTTAAATACACATAGAGCAAAGAGAAGTTACAACAGAGATGATTACAAAATGATTCCCATAACAAAATTGGATTGTTCACAATTGATTAATCAGCAAGATCATATCTGAAAGATATTTCCATCAATCATTCAACATGAACAAGTTGAATTTGGTATTGCAACTGAGATAATTTGGAAAACGGCTACAACAACGAATCTGGGAAAATCGTCTTTAGAGAAATTTCCATTTCTCTTAATACGAACTAAATTTGGGCAAACTACTCTTTAATAAACTTACTTCAGTCCATTTTGGACAAAACCCATTTTTCGGATTTTCTAGATTCTTCTCCATTTGCCCATAACGTCGAATACAAAACTGTCACTTCTTATTCCAGGGAATTTCTGAGTTGGAATATTTTGAATGGTGAGCTGGAGATCAAATCCGCAATCTGGAGAATATATTGGAGGCTAAAATGGTGAGTGATGTTACAACAAATTTATTAATAAACCATCATTGATAAAATCATGCATAATAATCATCAATTTATTAAAAATAAAGGAGAAGAAATAATGTTTATCCATAAGAGCATAAATAATTATAAAATGGAATTATATGATAAACCATGATAAATGACATGATAAAGAATGGTAGAAATGGATGAAATAGGTGTTAAAAAGTGATAATAATAATGACAAACTAGCCGCCCAATAGAGACCACGCCCTTTACATTCAAATCAGAGAAATGATGTATTTCCCTTAGACACTTAAGAATTTTGGAGGAGGCACAAAGGGAAAAACATACGGTCGGGATTAAGGTGCAGAATTGAAGTGGAGAGATGGACGGTGGAGATTAAATCACAGATCACAAATCACGAGTTTTAAAGAATAAGTGCAGAGGTAAAATGTTAAATTCACTGAAGTACAATATGTGATGATGTGGCCCTGGCCCGCATACCGCACATCACAAGTTTTAAAAGTTAAGTGCAAAGGGTTTGATTTATAATTGCCAAAGTGCGGTATGTGATGACGGTGGGAGCCGATCGCATTCAAAAATCACAAGTTTTAAAAGAGAGTGCAAAAGGTAATTGTTAAATTCACCGAAGTGCGATGTGGGATGCCAGGTGGGACCTAATCGCATAGTGCACATTGAAAGTCTTATAAGATAAGTGCTAAAGACAGGTTAAGAGCAGTGAAATGTGAAGTGCGATGTGCGGGCGGATGCGATGTAGTGCCAGAGTCAAATAACAAAGGATTTCAAATCCGGATGTAAAGCCTTTCCAGTTTTAAATAGCATCGGAGGAAGAAAATAGGCTTATAACGTAAAGCCGGTGAAACTTCACGATAACAGAAGAAGGTCTGAACGCGAGAAAAGAGACTCAGGTAAGTGACTCGACACAGAGAAAAGGAGAAGAGAAGACTAAATACAGTAAGCATGTGCAGAAGAGGTAGAGTCGGGTAGTAGGTGACATGATTACAACGTTCGAAACACAAAAGCATGGGCAAAGTCGGGTGGAAATGTGTTTATGAATACTGTTAGGACATCACATTCGAAACAGAAAGAGACACTTGAGCAACAAATCAAACTCAACAAAAGGATTATATTCCAAGTGTATTTTTTTTTATTTGTTAAGATAAAAGCTACAATGGTGTCCTCGATTGCAATTTAATAAGTAGTTTAACAATTTAGGCAGTTTAGGAGTTTCAAGAAGCTCGAGCAGTTACAAATTGTTATTGTTTGTATTTAAGGAAGAAATAAAGAGGGAGGACGGGTTCTGAGTTCTGGACCTCTTGGGGATTACATTTTGTACTTATTTTTCTGATTGGTAAATGAAAGTAGCAGCAAGGTTCCTGCAACTGATGATGGTGATTCATATTTCTTGTGTCATTTTGTGTCCCTTCCTCTTTGAATGAAGTGAAGTAATGTAGTATTTGGTCTCTTAATTACATCTGTGTAAGAGTTAAATAACCTTAATATGCACTCTTTCACTCCAACTTTTTTCTCTTCATTAATTCTCTTTTAAAATTTAAAGTTGTAGATTCTACTCCTCAGCATATCATTTTGATTTTCCCCTCTCTTCACAAACTCCTAATGAAAATTTTGAAGTAGTAGATTATGTGTTTACAACATATTATTTCGAAGTTTCCTCTCTATCCATGAATTTCCTTTGAAACTTTAAAGTGGTAGATTGTTCTCCTGAGCATATCATTTTGAGTTTCCCGTGCAGTTCTTCTTTCCATTTAGATATCATAAGTGAATGGAATTGTGAAATATTTTATTATTCCAGATCATTAAGGGTTTTAGAAAACTATCTCCCAGAGGGATAGAACAAAGACCTCATGATAAAATCATTCCCGTTACACACTTTTAAAATGTTCTTAAGAACTAATTCCTTTCACAACCAAGGGATTGTCTCTTAAGATACAACAACACCTATGCATCAAATGAAGAAGGATTTTGGTCCTTGGTCTATGATGGACAAAAACCTCTTTCACATTTGTCAAATTAATCTTCCTTACTTCAGAAACTAATTTTGAAGTACAACTGTCCCTATGTGTAATGTAATCCCTAGGCAACCCACATCTTGGAAAGAATTCTTGAGGAAAGGTGAAGCTATGATTTATTGGAATTTGGTGGGACCATACCTAATTATCTTCCCTGCTTTTTACTTCTTCTTGTTAGTGTGTGTGGTCTCTTCTTACATGGTGAAACCCTAGTTCACTAGGAGGAAGAAATAAGGTTTAGTTTTGGGAAAACAGGGGATATGGGAAAATATTGTAGATGGAGGGAAATGAAGGGGTTAGGGGTTGTTTAAATTATAGGGGAAATTTTTGGGGATATATATAAGTGTTATGGGGTGTAGGGAGGTGGAAATTTGGGAAATGGGTGAGGGGAAAGGGTAAAAAAGTTGGAAACACAATCCTAGCCTAGGAAAGTGTCAAAAGTGTAGCAGTAGGCTAGGGGTTGTGGGAAAGTGATGGAAATTAGGGGAATAGGCATGGGAAAAGGTTAGTGGATATGGATGGAGTATGAATTAGGGTGTTTTAGCATAGAATTCATGGGTTTTACCACAACAATGAAATAAAATTACTAAGAAACCAAAAGCGCAGCGAAACCCTAAAAGAGGGTGCTTCACTGAGCTATATGAGGAAACTGAAGAAAAGGAAGGATGAAGGAGGAGTGAATGAAGTCCAGTTACTTGATGATGATTTGCTAAACCTGTAATTTGCTGCAGAAAACCTTTGTAATGGGTGATTTGGCTCCTATTCCAAAAGCGCAGCACTTCTGCCAGAAGCGCAGCGAAGGAGAAAGAATGATGCTTGGAGGAAAAAAATTGATCCTCTAACGGTTGGAATGCAATTTTTGGCTGGAGAAATGCTTCATGAGAGTGAAATAAACAAATGGTGTGATTTTTTGGTATTTTTATAGAGTGGAGGTAGATTGTTTCCTTGGGTGGTGATGTGACACCACTTTGTCTTTTTGAAAAATGACTTGATAGGCTAGTGTACTGCAACTTTAAACTTTAGTATGCATATTTACATATTTATAGAGAGTAAAATATACTTTAAAAATAATTTTTGATCACTTTCCCTAATTACTACTCCCATAATGATGACCAAGCTGATGTCATGAATCTTTTTATGAACTTTTTGACGACTTGCCATAATAATGACACCTAATGGATTTATGAACTGATGATTTGGACCTTTGAACCTTGCAGTATGAATGACCATGATATGATGACTAGAATGGTGATCAAGACACTTTATTGATGATTCATTAGAATGAATGATGGCACAACCAAGATGGCAACTTTTACCATGAAATAATGGGAGAAGTAACATACCTAAACATACTAACCTATAATAATTTTTTTATTTAAAAACCTATTTGAAACTATAAAAATTTGACATAGGACCCTATCAACAAGTTGAAAGAGTACGTTTTCTCACTGGTGATTGACAGGACTGCCAGACACTAACATTGGCTCCAGCTGGGTATGGCAACTCCTTTAGGAGGTGTCAATAACACCGTAGACAAGGTAGCCTCATCCATTGGGTATGGAGCTAAAAATCAAGACTCTAAATTGAAGTGACTCAACAAAATGAAATATCTTGACAAACTGAAATTAATACTAATTGAACTTATTTATGACAGCATACCATCGAGATTTGAGGGCTTCAAATCCTGATGATAACCAACCGCCTGTTGAAGATATATATACAATCATGTGAAATGATCCCTCCAGTGTAACCAATCTAGAAAATGGCTACTTACTTGAATCACGCTTACATTTTCCTTGAGTAGGAAGAAAAAACAAAAGCTACGCAAATCCAAGTGTCCACTGAAGATGTGCTTCTGATACATAAATACAAGAAAATACATCTTCCATTCTAACTGTAGAAAATAAATAATATGATCCTCAGTAATTTGAACTGTTACCTTGTCTTGAGATCTAGCAGAAACACAAACACACCCTTCATTTTGATCTGGAAGAAAACTTAGTTGTTTATCCACAGGAAGGCATAGTGAAGTATGAATTTGTGTTAGTTGACTGTTCGCTGTAAATTCCTCAAGTATGAGCAACTCTAATTCTATCTCAGGAGGAAAATCATTATGTGCAAGAGGCTCTAAAACAATGTTTTCTTTATTGTAGCTCTCCTCTTCATAATATTCTTGCAATTTTTGATGTTTATTCTCTGCCATAATGTCTGGAGATCCTCTTTCATTCATTTCATCAGAAGCCTCATATTGGTATTCACAAACCTAATCTTGAAATAAACACCCAAAGAAATAAAAACCTGAAAAAACAAGTGAATGAACCTCTTCATACCTTTCTTGGTGATTTGCAAACTACTAAATTATAGAGATTGGTTCTTGGGGATGAGTATCCTTTAGAGAAGTTGGCCTCTTAAGACTCGAAGTGATAGGAACATTTATGTTTCTCAAATTATGTTGCCTCTGCACTGAGCTGAGCGCATTCTGGTAACCTCTCTGATAATCTTCAGTCTCTATTGCTAACATGTCATCAATCTCAAGAGAGAAAAGTTGTTGTTCATTATTATTGAACTCAGAAGATGGAATATGATTATCATTATTGAAATCCTACTCAATTTCATTTACAGCCAAAGGATAAACATCTAATGGATGGGGATTTTCATGATTGATTTATAACCTTTCATCTTCATGCAAAGAAAAAGGTGCACGAAGCCTCTTCAATCTCATAAATTATTAAATCCTCATCATCAATATTAATCCCTATTAACTGAAAAAGGTGCTCAAAATTTCCACAGAAATTCTCTATCAGCAATAAGGAAGGATAATGCTGCTTATAATTGTCACAAAATTCTACATGACTTGGCATCATCCTCTAAGGTTGCCATGAACATCTTCATCAAACAATCCTCAAGAAACTGCAAACCTAGCCTATGTATATGTATATGAAATTTAATTAAATATAGCACAACATTGTCATCGTTTTCATTTCTAAATCTAGTTATATCTGTTTGTTAATATATGTGAGGTATTGATCTGAAAGGATTGTAATAGTTTTACTGTGCTAAGTGTCTTTTCAGTGATAATACATGTTCATATTTGTCTCCATATTTTGCTTAAGTATTGAGGATTTTAACCATAAATTGTAAGTGAATTTAGATAATTAGAAGCATGAAATAAGAGCAAATAACACTGAACAAATGTGTATAACAGAGAAATAAAACCACACATAACATTTACACCGCAGGCATGATGAAGTAGTTCACCCCTCCCGGGTTACATCTACTGGTCTAGCTCCTAATGGCATGTCCATCTTTCATTATGCTCAAAAGTTTGCAATTACATGTGTTTACTGGCCTCTAATGACTATTTTCTCTACTACAATGGCTCAAGAATGCTCCAATTAGTCTAGGTAGATTCTTGTTTCACCCAAATTGGTCGAAAATTGACCCTCCTAGCCTTTTTCCCAATATCCCCTAGAAATCGTCCACTAAATGTGGAGAACTACACCTAAATGCAGTTAAATTTGGAAATTTTCCAAAATTTAGTGGGTGCGCTAAATCTAATCGCTAGTCTAGTAATAAAGGTTACGGTTTAAGGGGAGGGGGTGGCCACATGCCAACCCCCGAAACCTCGTAGATATCATTAAACAAGAGAGGAGCCACATGTGTTAACTAGGGTAGCAGTGGAGTAAAAACTAGAGTAATCCAAACTGCTCAGAGAAGTTTTAATGTCAGTTTGGATGTGATAATGTTTCAATGCAATGGTCAGAGTTTATTGTCGTCGTAACTGTTTGATGTTGCGGTGAGGTTTTTTGACATGTGACCACACTTTTGGGGCTGCCAACGAGTTGGGATCGATGATGGCCCCAGCCCTCGCTTACAATTGTATTAAACTTAAATAGCACCGTTAGCCCATATATAATAAGAAAAAAGTTGTAGTGGAGTTGGTGGAGTCCTCTGCGCGTAGGCCAGAAGTCACGGGGTCGACCCCCCCGGACCTCATAAAATTTTATTACACCGCCCATGGGACACATGGCAGCCTTTGGGCTAGTCACATGTCACCTATCCATTGGATGAAAATAAATAACGTACAACCTCCATCAAATCAAAATGCGCCACTTGGAAGAATCTCACTAGATTGAGAAAATGGAATATTCTTAAGAATATTCCTCTTTTGCTGACTGTGCACCTACATGCTGACTGGGCATCCCAGTCAAACCTGTCACAAAATTTAGCTTTTTGGGAAATCGATCAGAACACGATATCTCCCTCATACGAAATCGGATTTTCGAACCATTCACGGTGCCAGAATAAAAAAGACGAGATATACGCAACCATCCTAGTTTCAACGCAATCTTATAAATTTCAATTTTGAGAAAAAGTTATGAATACCTAATCACACCTCCCCATTGGGAAGCTTTTGGACCCCAAAATACTTTAATTACCTGTTTAGTAGATGAGGGTAAAATTCCTCACCTTTCCAACTTCCATCCACTTTTCATTTCTTGGCTTACTGCCTTTGAGCCGACCTCGAAGGTAGTCAACACTGCCCCTCTTGGATGCTCTTGTCCTCCTGTCAATAATTGTATCTTCCTTGAGCTCATCCAGAAATTTTGGTGAGAAATATTCAATAGAAGGAAACTTAACATCACTTCCTTGATCATCGATCAAAGGTGGCTCATACAAACATAAGTTTTCAACATTAACAACTGAATATATATGCATATATGAAGGCAAGCCAAGTTGAAATGCATTGTTACCAAATTTATTTATGATCTTGAATGGACCATAGCTAATGGGTTTGAGCTTTTTACCTTCTCCTTGCATCCTTTCTTTGCTTATGTGAAACCATACCTCATCTCCTTCTTGAAACTTGTGATCAACTCTATGTTTGTCATGCCTCTCCTTGTATTTTATTTGACTTTTCTCAAGCTGTTCTTGAACTTGTTGATGTATAATCTGAATTTTCATTGAACTTTCGAGCCTTGTCAATATCACTATGCCCATCAATTGTAACATCCTTCTCAAAGATGAAGTCTAATGGTGATTTTGGCAAATACCCAAAGCATACTTCAAAAGGTGATGTATTTGTAGAAGAGTGGTTTGTCCTGTTGAAAGCGTGCTGAATGTAATGAAATTTCTCATCCCACAACTTAGGATGTTTTCTGCAATATCCTCTCAATAGATGCACAATGGTTCTGTTCACCACCTCGGTCTGGCCATGTACTCTTTTTCAACTTTGTGTCCATCATAATCCAAAGATTGGACTAAAAATTCCCAATGAACCTAGAATCCCTGTCACTAACAATAGAATTTGGCAATCCATAATGAACCCATACATGTTGAAAATAAAGTTTAGCATTTTGTTCAACAGTAATGATTTTCTTACATGGCATAAGTATACACATTTTACTGAATCTATCCACAACTACATAAAGATAATCATGTTGTTTTCTTGACATATGTAGACCTCCAACAAAGTCCATGGAGACACTCTCCCATGGCCTTGATGGTACCAGTAGTGGTGTGTACAACCCAAGCTTCCTATTTCTAGGCTTGATTGTTGCACACATAGAAAAACCTCTTATAAAACACGACACACTATCTGTCATGTGAGGCCAATAGCAATACCTTCGTAGATGCGACACTGTTTTGATTACCCCAAAGTGTCCAGCAATAAGAGATGAATGAGCCTCTCTCATGAAACTTAGCCTCTCTCCCTATGGTATACACAACTTTCCCAAATGAAACAACAAATTGTTATGCATGTGATAATCATTTTCCTCAACTTGATTCCCTTCACTCAAACTAGCATACACATTTGAAAATCAACATCATGTGAATATTGTTCTATGTAACTCTCACATACAATAGAATCATTTTTGAGTAAAATAGAAGAAATTATAATTGGTCATGAAAGAATATCTACGAATTTATTGAAAATACCTTTCTTGTACCTTATAACCAAGTGAAACTATTGAAGAAATCCCATCCACCTGAAATGTCGTGATTGCTGCAATTTTGTTTGCGACTGCAAGTACTATAATGGTTGGTGATCGATATGTATAATCGTCTCTTTACCTATCAAGTAGTGTTTCCACTTCTTGACGCTTTGTACCAACGCATACAACTCTTTGTCATATGTACGATAATTAGTTACAACACCATTGAATGTTTCAGAATGAAAAGCGATAGGATTACCATGTTGCAAAAGAACTGCGCCCATGACATAATCACTTGAATTAGTTTGTATCTTGAATGTCTGTCTCAAATTCGGTAATGCAAGGACTAGAGCTAAACTAATCTTGTCTTTTAAAGCTTCGAAAGATTTGCTATTTTTTTCCTCCCCATTGGAAGCCTTTCTTCACACTTGTCATTGCATGCATAGGATCTGCGATGGTAGAAAAGTTAGCAATAAAATTTCTCCACTACTAAGCTACTCCCAAGAAACTTCTTACCTCAGTTATTGTTTTGGGAGTGAGCCAATTCACAATGGCTTCCACTTTAGAAGCATCAATTCTCAACTTGCCTCCTCCTACAATGTGTCACAAATAACCAAAATAATTCTTTCCAAACTCACACTTTGACATCGTAAGAAATACTTTCTCTTTATTCAAAACATCAAGCACTCTATTCACATGCAAGACATGTTATTCTCTTGTTTTGCTGAGAATCAGTATTTCATATAAATACACAATCAAAAAGTCATCAAGAAATGGACGCAAAACACTATCCATAACATGTATGAAAGTTGCTGGTGCATTACACAAACCAAATGGCATAACCAACCACTCAAAGAGTCCTTGTTTGGTTTTGAATGCAGTCTTCCATATATCACTTTCTGCAATTATTACTTGATGATATCCACTTCATAAATCTAACTTAGTGAAAAAAAATTCTTCTTTCAGATGATCAAGAAAATCATCTATCCTTGGGAGTGGGTATCAATTCTTTACCATTATCTTGTTCAAAGCTCTGAAGTCTACACACATGCGGCAAGTCCCATGTTCCTTTGAAATCAAGACTATGGGTGAACCGCATGGAAAAGTACTTGGCCTTATGAGTCCTTTGTCCAGCATGTCCTTGATTTTCCTCTTTATTTTACCATTCTCCATTATCAACATGCGATATATGTTGATGTTTGGAAGAGGACAATCTTGCTGCAACTGAATCTAATGTTGAATCTTCCTTTTTGGAGGCAATCCTATTGGCTCCTGAAACATCTCATGATGTGAATCAACTGCATCATATAGATCTGATTTCAACTTAGCATCAAAATCCTCAAATTATTCATGATTAACATCAACTTTAGGTTTAATCATTAGAAGAAAAAAATTCTTACTTGAATTTACCAGCCTCTTTACCTGTCCAGCATTTACCATAGCAATATTTGTCTTCTTGCGATGTGCTCTAACATTGTACTCCTTGCCATCTTTGAATAAATAGTATTTTTTATCATGGTGATGGAAGATCGCTTTCCTGTCATAAAAGTAAGGACTACCCAACACAATACCTTTTATGTCAAGCAAAACCACATTTGATTCAACTGTGTCAACAAAATGTGTAGTTATTGCAAACTGCAATATACACTTCTTTGAAACCTGTAAATTTGCATCCTTACAAATATAACCAAGTGGATATGGTTTTGGATGTGGAATGGTCTGAAGATTAAGTTTCTTGAATAAGTCTTTAGAGATTAAGTTTACTTGTGACCCACTGTCAAACAATGTGTCAAACTTAGTATGTTTGGATATGACCCTCACATGAAACAATTCAATTCTCTCTTCTTCATTTGGAGCTTGTATGTGACAGTCTGATGTACTGGTACTGGGTTTAGTTTCAATTTCTTTCCCCTTCATGTTCTCCAATCCCATGGATGTAATTTTAGATTCATCACCTGAATCCTCTCCCAAATCATGTTGAGTTGTCGCTGCAGTTTTCTGATTCCCTTTGTTATTAGAGTGTTTGGGCCTCTTTTCAGGATGTTATTTCCAAAAATGATTTTCATCATGGACTTCTTTTGAAAAAAGTTTACAAACCACTTTTTCTCCCTCTTTGTTAACAGATTCATTCTTTTTTCCTTTACCTTTTGAGGTCTTCTCTTTGTTTTTACCCTTAAAAGGTTTCTTCCTACCCTCTTCATATTTTTTTTCCCTCTAGCTTCTAGATGTGTGGCTTGAACACATACCTCATCTAGAATTTTGGATTTAAACATGAGAATAGTATGCCTTAGGTAGCTATGTAAGCCTCCTATGTACTTGAGAAAACTATCTTGGCTCTCCAAATCTACCCCTAATAAGAGAGCTCTTCTCCTAAATTCTTGGGTGTATTCTTGCACATTTTGTCCTTTCAAATGTCTAAAGTTTTGCCAGTTCATTATGGATTTATACATATGAGTTAATGGATAAAATTATTGTTTTATTCCAGTAATGAAATCCGTCCATGATAGAATAATATTACCATGCTTCTTGATCTCCTCCTTTGTCTTAGATTCCCACCAAACAAGTTCCGCACCTTCCATTATCAATGAAGCTAATTGGATTTTGGTATCATCACCTTGAAGGCTATAGATTCCCAAATAGACCTCCAATTGCCTAATCCAATTATCAATATTTTCTACATTGAATTCACCATTAAACATTGGAAATTCAAAATTAACATCAAGTTTTAGAAAAGGACTTTTACCAGTTTTCTTTGACTTGTGTGGCTGATGTACTGAAGATGAAGTAGAGGATGATGATGATGAGGGTTAGGATGGTGACTTTATACTGGCTACATTTCCTCCATTACCATTCTTTGAATTATATTCATCATTGCGACCTCCTGATGATCCCTGTCCTTCCTTGTGAAGTTTGGATCCTTTTTCTTCTAGTTTGTCATTCCTTTCATGATAAATGTTTCTCACCATCTCAGTCATGTCAAGGAATGATTTCCTGAACACTCTTCCTTCCTCTTTGGGATCCACTTCTTCATGGATTTATTCTTCCTCTGAAGGCATGCTTAATGTTTCTTCTACTTCTTTAGGAGGTGGACTAGGTGGTGGAGATTGTGGCAATCTCGCTCTCCTTTGTTGTGGCTCACTTTGAGACATTCTTGCTTCCACCAATTTTCCTTCTCCTCTCTTGAGCTTGAGCCTAGTAAGCATGTGAAACTTGCAAACGGTTAAACAAATATTTGGACACAACAACACCAGAGAATAAACTCTAGCTCTGATACCAACCTGATCTAAAAGGACTGTATTAGTTTTACTGTGCTAAGTGTCTTTTAAGTGATAATACATGTGCATATTTGTCTCCATATTTTGCTTAAGTATTGAGGACTATAACCATGAATTGTAAGTGAATTTAGTGAATTATAAGCATGAAATAAGAGCAAATAATAGTGAAAAGCAGTGTATAATAGAGAAATAAAACTACAGATAACATTTGCGCAACATGCATGATGAAGTAGTTCACCCCTCTTGGGCTACATTTGTTGGTCCAACTCCCAATGGCATGCCCATCTTTCATTATGCTCAAAATTTTTCAAATACATGTGTTTTCAGGCATATAATGGTTATTTTATCTATTCCAATGGCTCTAGAATGCTCCAATTTGTCTAGGTAGACTCCTGTTTCACGCAAATTGGTCAAAAATTTACCCTCCTAGCCTTTTTCCCAATATCCCCTAGAAATCCTCCACTAAATGTGGAGAACTGCACCTAACTGTAGTTAAATTTGGCATTTTCCTAAAATTTATTGGGTGTGCTAAGTCTAACTTCCAGTCTAGCAATAAATGTTATGATTTAAGGGGAGGGGGTGGCCACATTCCAACCCTCGAAACCCCGTGGATAGCATTAAACAAGAGCGGAACCATAGGCGTTAACTGGGGTAGAAGTGGCATTAAAACCAGAGTAATCCAAACCGTGCGGAGAAGTTTTAATGAGAGTTTGCATGTGATAAGGTTTCAACACAACGATCAGAGTTTGTTGTCATCATAACGGTTTGATGTTGGGCCTGCTAAGTCTAACTTCCAGTCTAGCAATAAATGTTATGATTTAAGGATAGGGGTGGCCACATTCCAACCCCCACTTACAATTGTATTAAAATTTAAATAGCATTGCCCATATATAATAAAAAACAAGTTGTAGCGGAGTTGGTGGAGTCCTTTGCATGTAGGCCGGAGTCACGGGGTCGACCCGCTGGACCTCATAAAATTTTATTACACCGCCCAGGGGACATGTGCAGCCTCTGGGCTGGCCACGTGTCAGTCATCCATTGGATGAAAATAAATAGCATACATCCTCAATCGAATCAAAACGCACCACTTGGTAGAATCTCACTGGCTTGAAAAAATGGAATATTCTTAAGAATATTTCTCTTTTGCTGACTGTGCACTTGCATGCTGACTGGGCATCCTGTTAGTGTCGGTATCTTCATCCCTCCGTCAGTGATCAAATTTCTCTTGTTGCATTGCATATTAGGTGTCTCACTAAGTCAGCTGCATTCCATTAGGAGCATGGATCATTTGACGGTAGTGGCTTGTTGCTCATGTCCCTCATGTCCTTTACCTGCTGGCCTATTTCTGTCCATTAAGATCATTTGTAGTCACAAAGAGTCATTTTTAGTTCGAAAAGAGTCATTTTTAGGGTTTTAGTGTCATTAGGTCTAGGGTTTCATTAATAAGGTTTTATAAATTCCCCATAATAGTCAGTAGGCACATGAGGAGTTTGAAATAAGGATTCAATACTAAAAATTTCATTATCATATGCTTAATAATGTATTTTTCTTCAAAAAATTGTTTTGAAGAAAAATAGAGTATTTCATCTTTATGTATAAATGTAATGTAATTCCAAGTTTTCTCATTTGTAATAATATTTTCACTGGCAAACTTGGTCACCTTTGTCAAGCTCCAGCCAATCCATTCCTTGCAGGACAAATAGAAAGCACATCATTCAGTCAAAAAGCCAAAATAAAGCCAAACAGAGTTTTATAAAGTGTCAAAATCTGAAACATTACAAAGTGGGTTTTTTTTAAAATGAAGGATTAAATATCCTTGGTATATAAATCATTTTCATGTTTCAAAAGCTCATTTGTATGCCAAGAGGAAAGAGAGAGGCAAGGATAAACCATGAAGAGTGAAGGAAGCAGTTTGAAGGCAAATTTGTGCAAGTTTCACTGCGCGACACATTGGCTGGGCGACGTGACGCATTGGACGGGCGCGATGCATTAGGTCAGCCCCCACTGTGCTGAAATTACTCTTACGCGGTGCATAGGAGTTACGCGGCATGTTGGGTTTGTTGTGCGATGCGTAGGGCTGCAAAGCAATTTCATTGCCATTCCTCCCAAAACTTCAAATCTGCTCGGTCACTTTTGGTCCAAGTAAGTCAATAAACGTTGTCACTACCAATGAACATGTGTCTTGTGATATCTATGAGGATTTAGACAAAAATTCAAACCCTATTATCTTGTTCAAAGAATTCTTCTTTAGGGTTTATAATTTGGTTTTGTGCCTATCACTCCCACTTCCCCACCCTGTTATTCCCTCCTCACCGATTATCTTGTTACATCAGCCCATTTCCCTATTCCTTTATATCCCTAAATCACTCATTCTCTATCCCAATTCCCACTATCTCACATCCTAATTACAAATTTCCCAAACCCAAATGCTATCCAAAAAAACCTAGTGACTGCCCCTAAACTCTTGAATTGAAAAATTTCAATTGGAATATCCCATCATTCCCCCTACCCTCTCCCTCCATAGTCCCTCACATATTATCACACATTTGGAAACAAAAACCAAAGACACCAAACTCCTCATATTAATCTAAGGCAACATAGACTTTGGCAAACATGGAGACAGATTCTTCTTATGACCGAGACAGTGACTCCACAACTGAGTTGCATGCACCTAGGAGACCTCATAAGAGTGGCAGACATGTGAGGGAGGAGCCTACTTCATTGGCTGAGCTGCAGGCCTGTCCTCTTGCTATTTTATGTTTTCAACAGCAGTCTTCTTATCAATTTTGTCAAATGGTTGCTAGAGTTCACCACCATCATGAGCTGGCCTGATTGTTTGTGTTGCATTTACATAATGGCCAAGTCACTCTTGCAGGTGTGACATTCACTTTAACACCTGAAACTATCTCTCAAGCAACCAGAATTCCAAATGTTGGAGAGCAATGGAACAAAAGGCAGCAGGTTGACAGGGAACACTATGAGCCATATATCAAGCCTGGTTTTTTGAGACAACTCAGTAGAGTTTTTCCCTTTCAGTTTCTAAAAGATTCATATGCTCCTTTGATGAAACTCATTATCAAATATTTCAGTTGTGAGGGCCGGTTTTCACGTCTCTATGCCTATCATATCAGGTTGCTGATGCATTTTACCAGGGTGAGAATGATGAACCTCCCTTACTTCATATGCTGGAATATTGAGAAGATGACCACCCTCATGCAAAGGAAAACTCCTGAGAAACAATATAGAAGTATCTATCACTTTGCACTCATCAAAATTGTGGTTATGCATCAGCTCAGCTTGCAGGATATTTCATGGGAATATTTCATTTCTAATGATTTATTCATAGCTTCTCAAGTATCGTCGGAGGCTTTTCATGAGGCAGGTGAACCTTCGTATCAGCATGGAGGTCATGAGACACTAAACACTAGTGTGCCGGTGTTTGTCACCTATCAAAGGGGCACTAGAGGGTTGTTTGCAGCAGCCAGGTGAGTATTATCTCCACCCGAGATGGAAGGGGTGTCGCTTCCTTCATCAGTAGTACAGGTACAGGACAAGGGTAAGAGGCCAATACATTATGAGGGGCCTTCAGGAGGCGAGGATATAAATTTCATACTCATTGTGGGCTCACCAAGCTCAAAGCTGAGAGAGATTGTTCAAGAGCAGAAGGCGGAAATAAACACTTTGTCCGTCAAGTTGCAAAGAGCCAAGTGGATAATCAACTACCTTGAGAAGAGAAACAAACAGCTAGAAGATTAGCAAACTATCATGGAGTTGCAAAATATACGTGAGAACCGACAAGCTGCCAAAAGGAGCCAAACCGGGATGACATCCATTGAGCAAGAGATTGACGCTGATCGTGAAACTTGGCTTGAAAGGGTAAATATTCATTTGGAAAAGATTTTGGAGAAGGCCAACAAGGAAAATAACATGTTGAGGCACATGGCGAATCATTATTGGGCAAGAAATCATGTTTGCAAGGCACGAATCAAGATCCTGAAGGCTAAGTTGAAGAGGGCCTCAAAGCGTCGGAAAAGGCAAGATAGACTTCACATTTTGGCTGAGGCTTCCTTGGCCCAGCATAGTACATGATGGAGGACATTCAGCCCAAATTTCAAGAAATTTGTAACACATTTTGCAAATTTTGTTTTTTTTGGCCTAAACACAGATTTTTCAGCTCTACGCATCGCGCCACTTGGCGTGCTCTTTTGATGGGAGGCTCCTCTTGGGTAAAACTTTATATTTTTGGATTTTTCATGAAAATTTGTGCATGCCTACCTATGGCCAAGAGATTTTGACAGGTTTTTGGCTTCCAGAAGGGTCAAAAACACCCTACAAATGACCTTTCTTCCCCTTTTTGGACACACCGGAAGCAGTGTTGGGAGAACTCATTTTTGGAGGGGAAAATGGAAGCCAAATTAAGAAATTCCACTTTTGTTGGAAAGTAGACAGACAGAAATTTCCAACTAGCCCACTTGGAGAAAATTTGGACACTGGGAAGGCCTTCAAAATCAGCTCCAAATTGGCGCGACGCATAGAGAAATAAGGCGCGATGCATTGGGGATTTTTGCTCATTTTGGACTCAGTAACTCCGTTTTTCGCCTAGTTCTTGAAATTTTGACTTTCTTGCTTCCAAATGTTAAATTCATGATGTAATTTCATGTAATTTGATGGATATTGATGTAATTTTGTTAAATTTTTACTCATGGAGGTAGATTCATCCATCAAAAGGTGAATTGCAACTGAATGAATCAGTTTCCTATCTTATAGATGCAAGTTGTTCCACTGCCTAATTTCTAGTTCTCAGTTTAGATTTTGTTGAAGCAGATCCTAAACTTGTGAGCTCAACCCCTAGAGGCTGGGATGAGTTGTTGGTTGCTTATATCTTGTAATTTTTCAGTCATTAGCATTGTTGGGCACTTGGGATTACTTTGAGCATCATTGTACATTCATCTCTGTAGTTTGGAAAAGAAATGGACTAGGGTTTGCAACACTCCTTGGGATTCATGTGGATCTTTGTTTTGATGATTTGTTTCTCTCTGTTAATGTAAGTTTACTGGTGTTTCATGTGTATCATTTTCCCTCTTATTTCTTCTTAAGTTAAAGAAACAAGGATAAAGGTGAATTCATTAAAATTTGCAGTGCTCTACCTAGGGTTTGTTTAATTTTCTATGTTTTCAACTGCTTGAAGAGGATTCCTGAAATTTTCTTTCCCTCTTCAACTCCTCACCAGTCTGAGATATCCATTTCATTCAAAATTTAAGTGTCAAAACAATTGCCTACCTTGCCCCATTCAGATCCCTGCAAAACTGCTCATTTCCCAGACCCAAAATCTGCCCTTCCCTTGATCCAAAAAACACCCTTGAAGATCAAATTAAACTCTTATATATATATACCTAGCCTAAAATCAGCCTTCATTCAAGTCATCTCAAGCCTCACTGATCATTTTTTGCTAATATTGACCAGGAGAGAGTCCTCTCCCGATTTGGTAGGGCTAGCTACCAGATTAAGCGTGGTTTGATGTTACCCTAGATTCTTCCTTCCTCAGCTTGTGGTACATTTAGGCCATAACATAGTGGTGACCATACCGGGGACAAATATTTTTTGCTTGTTAGTGTTATTTGTTTTATAAACTACAGACGGAGCCTAAAGTTATGCCAGGTAGCCTTCGAAACGCTCTTGCTTTGCATGAGTGAAAGTAGATAAACACTGATTTAGTCAATCTCCGGTCTAGTCTTATAAACGTAACACCTAACTTGTAAATTTCCCCAGTATATCAGATAATTCTAGACTATGGGTGATGAGTTTAGAATTAGATAGGCTGAACAAGTTGATTTTTTCCTTTTGATTTTTGGGAATAATTCAACACATTGGCTTCCAGACGACACACCAGGGAAAATCCGGATCTTGATCCACCTCCTGTGTATGAAAATCCAAATCTTATTCTGAGAATCCTTCGTCAAGAAATTCGTGTGATTCCCGTGTTCAAATCTCATTCATGTTCTGTTGTTTTTGAGTATCTTAAAGATCTTGAATTTGATGAACAATTTGAGTTGTCATTGTTTGAGACTAAGTCTGAAAGTGCTATTGATTCTACTGTCCTAAATCCAGAGTTTTTCAAAGATCTTGAAATTGAAAAAGCTAATAGATCCATTGATAGTTACATCTTGAATATTCATAATTCCATTGTGGCAAAAAACATTCCCGAATTCATAGAGTCTGCATCTGCAACTCTTAGGTCATCTGCAATTACATCTAGTTCACAAATTCCTACCAAGCCTCCTTTTATTCCCACCATTCCCGTGCAACCTTCTATCTCTGATAAAAAATCTGCAGTAGTATCACTTCCCTCCACACCACATACACCTCATACATCACCTGCTCTAACTCCTCCTATATCCCCAAACTCCGTTGTAAATCCACCTAGAGCAATGGCTGCCCGATTTGCACCCCTTGTGTTGCCTCAAAACCTGAATTACATGCCCGCTGATTATCAAAGAAAAATTCCATTGTTTGATGGCACTCCTCAAAGTGTTACTGCTCAGCAACATGTGGATAGGATGGCATATTTCTTTGACCTTCGTGAGATTGATGTGGAAAATGTGACAATGAGACTGTTTGTACAAACCTTTGGAGGTGAAGTAAGAAAGTGGTTCAGAGCTTTGCCAGCTAGAAGTATTAATACATTGCCTAATATTCAGAGACAATTCTTGGATCGATGGGAAGCGAAGAAAGACCCTCTTCAGATCCTTTCCGAATATGATAATATCAAGCGGAACGTTGGTGAGTCTGTTCAAGATTATTGTATTAGATTCAATTCTGTTTACAATGCAATTCCTGCTGATATAAAGCCACCTAGGGGGTCGACTTTAATTAAGTTTCCGGATGGTTTCGATCCTGACATGGCCTATCAATTAAGAGAAAGAGATCCGAGCACTTTAGAAGACATGCAGAAAATTGCAGTCAGCGTTGAAGCCAATTTGCTTGCCAGGAGACCTAGAATGAAAGCTGAAAAGAAAGTAGCAATAAAGGAAGAGGTTTCCACTTCAGATCAAGTGCTCCATAAGATGGAAAAGATGTTTGAAATATTAACAATTGACAAGTCTGAACCGCAAGTCAGAAATATTGATTTCCATGGTCAGCAGCAACCACAATTTAGAATCAAACAAAGAGAGCAGCGAGCACAAGAACCAGCAGTACAACAACAAGTGAAGACACCTTTACAGCAGAATTTTCTACATGGTACAGAATCAGATGATGAGGAGAATGTAATCGGAGAAGAGAATCATTTCTTTATACCTGATGATATGCCAATTTTTATCACTGAAGATGAGTATTATTCTGAGAACTCAGCTGTACAAAAGGACGATAATTTCATCTTAGAAAATGAGACAGCTCTTGAAGAAGAGTCTGATGAATATCAAAGGGGGTACATGAATGCCTTGACCGCCCAACAGTGACAATATTCACTTAGAAGTAGAGATGTGCCCATTAATCCAAATCAAAAAATAAAGGAAGCTTCAGCACCAAAGAATGATCCACTTGTTTGTACAGAAGAAGGGAAAAGAGACAGCTGATCCCACTACTAGAAAATCACCATCAGCAAATGAAAGATCCAATCAGCCAAATATATCAAGGGAGAAAACTAGAAAGAAGGATGTTCCCGCTAAAGAGGTAGAGAAAACTTCAGTCTTTAACTTAGAAAATGAAATTGCTAAGTTAAAAGTGTCCATTCCTTTAATTGAATTGATGAAGAATAGTAGCTATAAGGGTCAGGTGTCTAAGATTTTGAGTTTAGATCCATTGTCTGATAAGGTAAACATGGAAGATGATCAACCTGAGTTGATTTTTGGTCCAGAATTGGATGGTGAGTCTCCAGATAGTGATGTACCTCCTTTTTAGATCAGCCTTAGATTGCACGACTATGTATTACACAATGCTATGTTTGATTCCGGAGCCTCTCATAATCTCATGCCTAGGGAAATCATGGAGAAATTGGGATTGGATATCACTAGAAAGTATCATGACCTTTATTCTTTCGATTCTAGTAGAGTAAGATGCATTGGGCTTATCAAAGATTTGGTGGTCAGTTTGGATCAGATTCTGACTAAAAATGTTTTGATGGATGTGGTTGTGGTGGACATTCCTCCTAGATTTGGCATGCTTATTTCCAGATCTTGGGGAGCGAAACTTAAAGGGGAATTGTAGCTTGATTTCTCCTATGCTACTATTCCCATGTTTGGTCAGATGAGGAAATTATACTGGGAGCAAAAGATGAAGTATATGATTACTAGCAAGGAGAAACCGGTAATTCATCCAATCAATTATGTACATACTGATTTGGAATCATTTGTTTTGTACTCAGATAGATTTAATGATGTAAATAGCCAATTAATTGAAGTAGAAGACATTCTAGAAATCACCGAAAATTTCAGAGAGGTCTTAAAGAAAGAGAGACAGAGACTTGATAGTACCGCTGAGCAATCAACCTTTTGACAGTAGCAAAGTGTTGATGGACAACAAGCAGAAGTAACATAGAAAACATAATTTCAGCATTTGGAAGAGGATGAAGATGGTTTGTGGACCATGGATTTTGATGGTGCGGTAGGAAGGGATGGTGCTAGAATTGGCATTTGGGTACGCAACCCTTTTTCCTCCCCAAACAAAGTGCCAAGTAATGTAAGGGTCTATTCTTATAAATTGGTGTTTTATTGTTCAAATAATGAGGCTGAATATGAATCCTTAATTGCTGGTCTGAAAATTCTTAGAAAGTTAAATGCCAAAAGAATTGCAGTGTATGGCGACTCCGAGTTAGTTATCAAGCAAGTGAAAGGTGAATATCAAGCTAAGAATCCTCGAATGCGGGCCTACCGCAATGCGATACTAGATATCTTGAGATTGTTTTCAGATTATACTTTGACATGTGTTCCTCGTATTCAGAATGGCATTGCAGATGCACTTGCAAAAGCAGCAAGTAATTTGAAAATTCCGATGAACTCAAGCAAAAAATTTGAAATTCATGTGAAGCATCGTCCGACTATCCCTGAAAATCAAAGGTATTGGCAAGTGTTTCAAGATGACAAAGATATTGATGAATTTTTGCAAAATGAAGGTAAATTCAAAGACACTTCTATTGATGGGGAGCATGATGATGGCGAAGCAGAGATAGAAGTCAATCAGATGAAAGTTTTTCGGCTGAAGGATAATGTCATTCCTAAAGGTATAATACATTTAAAGTAGCTTTTCAACCAAGATGATGTAGCTCGGAAACCGAGCTTGCTGCCAACCGAGAAAGGAGTTGAGGACATGAACATTGGATCAGCAGAAAATCCTAAAATGGTGAAATTGTCTAAGGAATTACCTCCACAGGTAAAACCAAAGTATATCAGTTTATTATCTTCCTTTGCTGATGTATTTTCTTGGGACTATTTAGATTTGAAGACATATGACACAAACATAATTCAGCATACCATTCCGATCAAGCCAAATCAAAATCCCTTTCGGCAAAAATTGAGAAGAATAAATCCAAAGTTGCTGCCCTCAATAGAGAAGGAAGTGAATCGGTTGTAAAAAGATGGTATCATCGTTCCCATAAGATTTTCAGATTGGATTTCTGATTTGGTGCCCGTGTGCAAGAAAACAGGTGAGATTCGCTTATGCATTGATTTTCGAAATCTGAATAAAGTATCTTTGAAAGATAACTATCCATTTCCCAAAATGGATCACATACTTCAGCGAGTAGTTGGAGCATCCCGCATGTTGCTACTCGATGGTTATTCCAGTTATAACCAAATTCTAGTTCATGAGTATGATAGAGATAAAACAGCGTTCACCACTCCGTGGGGAACTTTTCATTATGCTAAAATGCCTTTCGGTTTGAAGAATGCTGCTGCAACCTTTCAGCGAGCAATGGATATGGCATTTGCAAATGAAAAGGATGTTTTTCTAGTTGTTTATCTTGATGATTTGACAGTTTTTCTAATTCAGATGAAGAGCACCTTTATCATTTGAAGATCGTATTTCAGCGGTGTAGAAAATATGTTGTATCTCTCAATCCAAAGAAGAGTTTGTTTTCCATGGATGAAGGCAAGCTTCTTGGTCATATTACATCAAAAGATGGCATCCACATTGATCTAGCTTGAGTAGAAGCTATTCAGCAAATTGATCTTCCCCGAAACAAAAAGGAGATCCAATCATTCAATGGTAATATGAATTTCTTACGTCGCTTTGTGCCCAATCTTGCAGAACATTTAAGGGAAATCACAAACATGCTCAAGAAAGATAGTGTAGTGAAGTGGACTGAGGAAGCAGTAAAGTCTTTCAATTTAGTAAAATTGGCTCTTTCTTCAGCTCCAGTTTTGATCAGCCCAGACTATAATCAGGATTTATTTTGTTTTCATTTGCCTCGGATCATATTATGGCAGCAGTCTTGATGTAGAAAAGAGATCAGCTTGAGAAACCAATTGCTTTTTTCAGCCGAACCATAAGATATGCAGCCTTAAAGTATAATATTATTGAAAAGAAAGCTCTTGCCTTAGTAAAAGCGTTGAGATATTTCTGAGTATATATTCTGCATTCTCACATTCTTGCTTATGTTCCTAATGCTGTTGTTAAAGATGTCTTAGTGCAAACAAATCCAGAAGGGAGACGAGGCAAATGGATTGCAACCTTTTTCGAATATGACATGGAGATAAAACCTACAAAGCTTATCAAAGGATAGGGGCTGGCTAAGCTAATGGCTGAGTCAAATTTGCATGCCTTGGACATTAATCTCATTGCTGCTATGTCCGAGTAAAATGAAGAAAGTTTGCTAACTCAGGTATCGGAAATTTTTGTTCTTTCTCCTTGGTACCCAGACATTGTTTATGTGCTCCAAAATTTGTCACCACCGCCAGGAATGGCTAAAAAAAAAAGTAGGACACTGAAATTGAAGGCTGCCAAATTTTGTATCATGAATAATGCACTCTATTGGAAAGATCCTGATGGTGTCTTGCTCAATTGTTTGGTTGAAGAGGAGGAAAAACAAGTTATGGAAGATTTTCATAAGGGAGATTGAGAAGGTCACCTTTTCTGGAAAACAACGGCCAACAAAATTTTGAGAGCAGGATATTATTGGCCAACGCTCTTTGCTAATGTGTGCAAAACTGTTAAAAGTGTTGAACCTTTAGTTAAATTGATTCACCCCCCCTCTCAGTTTAACTAAAGGTTCAACAATTGGTATCAGAGCCGGTGCCTTTGGTGTAAGCTTAATAGCTTGAAGGAGATCTGGTTGAGTCATGGACTATCAAAATGCACCTGCGTTAAATACAACAAAATTTCCTGAATGGAGAGATAAGGTTAAAACAGGTTTAATGTCCTATGAACCTGAGGTATGGAAGCTTGTAGGTGATGGTTACTGCAAAGACTCACCCACGGTGAAAGAACAACAGAGGAATTCAAATTGTTGAACCTTTAGTTAAACTGAGAGGGGGGGGTGAATTAGTTTAACACATTCATGGACTTTTAAAACTTTTCATTAAAACTTATTTACACCATCATTTCATGTTCAACTTAATATGTGAATAATATTAGAATGTGAGCAGCAAGTATTAATATAATGTAACAACAGACTTAATATGAGAGCAGCAAGTATTAAGCAGATGAGATAAACCATATCAACACATACACATCATGCACAGAGACACCAAATATAAGTGGAAAGCCATAAAGGGAGAAAACCACATCTTATTATTGTTGTGATGCAAAGGCAAGCTCCAACTCCCTCTCACCACTGATTTTCTGTAGGCTCCAACCCACATGAGGCTCCTACCTCAATTCTACAAGCTACAACTTGCAAGGAAGCTCCAACTCCCATCAATTTTCTGCAGGCACCAACTTACAGGAGGATCCAACCTCAGTCAGCTACAACTAACATTTTATCAAGCTACAACTTAATGTGGAAGCACCAACTCCCATCTAATTTCTGCAGGCACCAACCTACAGGAGGCTCCTACCTCAGTCAGCTACAACTGACATCTATCAAGCTACAACTTGATAGGGAAGGTCCAACTTCCTTACTCTTTCAAAAGAAAAGCACTTGCTGATTTACCTTGGATATCAGCTCTGTTCTGTACCTTCTCTTCAGCTGTTCATCAGTCCTCATATCAGTCCTGTATCATATCTGCATATTCTCAGATTCACTTTCAGCTCCTCCTTCTTCTCTGCTCAACTCCTCCTTCTTCTCTGCCTCACTGCTTCATTTCTGCATTGTCTAACTTTTCACAACATCTTGTTCTGCTCCTCATTCTTCTTATCTTCTCTGCCTCAATTCCACATTCTCCAACCTCTCTCTCTCTAACCTCTTGCAGCCTTCTTATTTTCTTCAACTCTCTTCAATTCTGCTGCACACTCTCTTCTTTTGTCACTCTGTTTTCGTAACCTTCTCCCCTTGGATATTACCCTGTTTTATACAAAATAGCTTCATGGCTGTTTGTATTCTACTGGGAATTCGAAACAAACAGCCATGTCTCTTTTCCTTCTGCCTTGTCATCTCTTTTATCTGCTCATTCAGAAAATATAACTGTAGGTACCAATTTAACATTATAGTGGTATATTTGTTCTCTTCCATAGACTTGCCAATGCATCACAACAATATAAATCAATTAAAACATTTACATTTCACCTTTTCGGTTACATAAAAACAATTTCACTCAGCCCATTTTCTGGCCTTTGGCTTTGCTGGTTTTGTCTTTTTCTGCTGTTGTTAAGAAACTGTTCTGCATACTCTATTTACTGCTACTTTGTGCACCTGCGCATGTACACTTGTCAAGTTCATTCCTGTGTATATTCCTATTCACCGTGATTGTGTGTCTACTGTATACATATAGCTGCGTTATAATATATATAACTGCTGACTTTAAATCTGGGCAAGTTCCAACGCTTTGGTTTCCTTTACTGGCAGTTTAAATAACTGAATGCGGAGGCTTTAATATCGCCATGGTTGTAAACCCAATATATTTCCTCTATGCAAGGTTCTCTCCTATTATTTCAAGAAATTAATGTTCTTTCTCGGCATTATTATTTTGATATTCGAACCTTAGAATCAACCCTTTTATATAATGCTCTGCGACATATCCATCATTGAGCGCACCAGTCTAGTTATTTCTTTTCTCTATTGAACTTCGACCCATTTAACATTTGAATAAATCACTTAATTGAATAACTCGGGTCCACAGGGTTATTCTACGTATATCACAATTCTTCATAGTATATGTTGGTCTATACATAACAAACCAACAATAAATCTTTGCTTTTCACATATGTTAACATATACGACGCCTTCAACAGCTGATGCGATGAAACACTGTTATGCCGGAACTCAAGCACTTATGAATCATAGTTCACAGACCCATCGGGTCTACATCTTCATCGCAATCGCAACTTCTATTGTCATGCTTCACTGCCACACTTTTCTCCAATGCGATTTGGTGAGGGTCCCATAGTATAAAATTTTTTTTGTATTAGGCCCGAGCTATAGAGTACTTCACATATATGTATCTATATACATATATACTTTGGCCCTTTGTTTGAAGACACTACCCATATATAAAGCGCTGCATATAGGTATGTATGTATACTTTGCCACTTTGGTCTTTAATGTATCCACCAATTGGGGTAATGATTCTCGGAATTTTATGTGGAGTCCCACTTGCGTATTAATTTTGGTTATATCTAAGCATTTACATAAGGTTTTTGGTCATCCACCTTATACATTCACATACCAACTCATTTTCAGCATACATGTATGAAGTCAACCTTGTACATTCAATCTTACAACTCGACCCTGGTTCAATCCAAACTCAATGCTCGGCATGTACATATATTAACCCATATATCACACAATTCATATTGTGCCGACTTCGCATATTCAACCATTATATGTGCCCTCGGTTAAACTCGCAACCGTATTTTGAACAGTCTCGATCAATATAAACTAGAACTGGGCCCCGCACTAACGACCCTTCCACATCCAACGACAAACATCACGTAGCCTTGATCCATAAAATCCGACGGATATCGCTCGAGTTAACTGCACGAAATTTAACTCGCGATTAGGGGTGTTTTTCCAAAATCGCTCAGGGACACGTGTCGCCCAGCGTATGGAATCGCGCTGATTTTCTAATTACTGCTGGCCAGACGAATGTGGTGCGATCAAAACCGGAAACCCACCTTTACTGTTCACTCCAGTCACGGTTCTGCTGCTTTCTCCCTCAGGGTTCCATCACGCTTATATATATATGAACTTTTCCTTTCATGTGCAATTCCTCAACACAGTTTAATTAACAAACACCACTTCCACTGTTTCTTTGTATGATTCCGCTTACCCCTGACTGTTCGACATTACAATGACCACACAACATATTCATTCTTTTCGGCTTCTCCAGTGGTTCCTCTGTAAATGCCAGCCACTTCTAATTTCCTTCACCATAGGCAAACAACTTTGACACTAAGTCGACACTTCCACAGTTTAGTGGTTTCAACTCTAGATTCTTATTCAGCTACGCCTTAACTACAATAGGGGCTCATATTATGCATTTCCGAATACAACATCGACATAAATTTTGATTCTTTAAATAACCTACAGAATGAAATTCACCCCAATTACAGAGATTATTTTCATATTATTTCACCATTTATTCTTGACAGTCAAAGCCCATTCACACAGATTTCAGAACAGATTCCTCATTTACACATACATGTTTAATTACAAACCCTTTATGCATTCAAAACCAGAGTGCCATCCAAAAACCCTATCACAGAGTCTTATTCATACATGCCCACACAAGCTCATACAATTTCTTATTGAACCTCTTAACTCACTGCCTTTGCTTCCTCTACTCCTTGACTGATGCTTCTCCTTAATTATCTTTTTTCTGCCTCTGCTACCTCTCTGCTACCTCTGTTCCCTGTCTTCTACTTTTCCTTATTGCTGGTTCAGGTGCTGCTCCTTTGTGCTCCTTTGCCATCAATGACAACATTTCCAGCAAAAAGCTGCCATGAATGTCATATTTTTGAAGGGAGGAAAAAATTGCAGCCTTTGCCGCTCAAGCCCATTGAAGTAAGTGCTCCTTTTCAGCAGTGGGGTTTGGATTTCATTGGCGAGATCCATCCTACTTCTTCAGTTCAGCATAAGTGGATCCTTACAGCGACGGACTATTTTACCAAATGGATTGAGGCGGTTCCCACCAGGCAGGCCACATATTTGGTAATCATTTCATTTCTTGAAAAAAATATTTTGTCTCGTTTTGGTTGTCCAAACAAGATGATTACTGATAATGCTGCAGCCTTTAAATCTAAGAGAATGATTGAATTTTGTGATAAGTATAAAATTACTTTGGGGCACTCAACCGCATATCATCCACAAGGCAACGGATTGGCCGAATCCTCAAATAAAACCTTGGTTAATATTATCAAAAAGCTGTTGGAAATAAACAAGAAAAGTTGGCATAAGAAATCGGTTAATTCACTTTGGGCAGACAGATTGAGTCAAAAGAAATCTATAGGCATGTCTCCTTTTGAGCTCGTGTATGGTGTTGACACGGTATTCCCGACCTCTCTCGCAGTTCCAATGGTTAAACTTCTGCAGGAAGCTAGCAACGAAGATGATCATATGCAACAGAGAATCAATCAAATGATCCATTTACAGTAGACTAGAGACGAGGTTTTTCAGAACACTTTCAAGCTGCAAGAGAGAATCAAGAAGATATATGATCGAAAGGCAAAGGCAGATAAGTTTCAAATAGAAGAAGTGGTGCTAAAATGGGATGCAAGAAACGAAGATAAAGGTAAGCATGGAAAGTTTGAGAATCTTTGGAAAGGACCTTTCAGAATTGCTGCATATCGAGGCCAAAATGCTTTCCTTTTGAAAGAAATGAATGGAGAAGATTGTCCAGGAGGGCCGGTCAATGGTCAGCTCCTCAAACAGTACTATTTTTGAAATGTTTTCTGTTGTCATACATGTCACTGTACATACCGGTTGGTTTAAGTTTCATTGCAAGTGTGTGCTGTCATCATTCTTTTAGTTTGGGGCCCGAAGTGAAGGATATAAAACTGAAGGTTGGTCTCATTTTTGGTTTGGTTTTTTTGAGTCAGGTTTTTAAGTCATTTTTGGTTTCGAAATTGAGTCAGTTTTCAATTTTGAAAATGAGTCAAGAGTCTTGTTTTGGTTTGTCGAAATTATTGACTCCATAGCCCAATGGACAAAGGCACTGCCTATTTTCCCATAGATCTGTAGTTCTTGGCACCTCCAAGGAGCTACCATCCCCATTGGAGCCAATGTTAGTGTCGGTATCTTCATCCCTCCATCAGTGATCAAATTTCTCTTGTTGCATTGCATATTAGGTGTCTCACTCAGTCAACTGCATTCCATTAGGAGCATGGATCATCTGACGGTAGTAGCTTGTTTCTCATGTCCCTCATGTCCTTTACCTGTCGGCTTATTTCTATCCATTAAGATCATTTGCAGTCACAAAGAGTCATTTTTAGTTCGCAAAGAGTCATTTTTAGGGTTTTAGTGTCATTAGGTCTAGGGTTTCATTAATAAGGTTTTCTAAATCCCCCATAATGGTAAGTAGGCACATGAGGAGTTTGAAATAAGGATTCAGTACTAAAAATTTCATCATCATATGCTTAATAATGTATTTTTCTTTAAAAGTCTGTTTTGAAGAAAAATAGAGTATTTCATCTTTATGTATAAATGTAATGTAATTTCAAGTTTTCTCAATTGTAATAATATTTTCACTGGCAACCCTGGTCACCTTTGTCAAGCTCCAACCAATCCATTCCCTGTAGGAAAAACAAAAAGCATCATTCAGTCAAAAAGCCAAAATAAAGCAAAACTGAGTTTTAGAAAGTGTCAAAATCTGAAACATTAAAAAGTGGGTTTTTTTTGAAATGAAGAATTAAAGATCCTTGGTATATAAATAATTTTCATGTTTCAAAAGCTCATTTGTATGCCAAGAGGACAGAGTGAGCCAAGGATAAACCGTGAAGAGCGAAGGAAGCAATTTGAAGGCAGATTTGTGCAAGTTTCATTGCGCGACGCATTGGCTGGGCGACCCGACGCATTGGACGAGCATGACGCATTGGGTCAGCCCCCACTGTGTTGAAATTACTCCTGCACGGTGCATAGGATTTACGCGGTGCGTTGGGTTTGTTGCGCGACGCATATGGCCGCAAAGCAATTTCATTTCCATTCCTCTCAAAACTTCAAATCTGCTTGGTCACTTCCGGTCCAAGTAAGTCAATAAATGTTGTCACTGCCAATGAACATGTGTCTTGTGATATCTATGAGGATTTAAACAAAAATTAAAACGCTATTATCTTGTTCAAAGAATTCTTCTTTAGGGTTTATAATTTGGTTTTGTGCCTATCACTCCCACTTCCCCACCCTGTTATTCCCTCCTCATTGATTATCTTGTTACATCAGCCCATTTCCCTATTCCCTTATATCCCTAAATCACTCATTCCCTATCCCAATTCCCATTATCCCACATCCTAATTGCAAATTTCCAAAACCCAAATGCTATCCCAAAAAACCTAGTGACTGCCCTTAAACTCTTCAATTGAAAAATTTCAATTGGAATATCCCATCATTCCCCCTACCCTCTCCCTCCATAGTCCCTCACATATTATCATACATTTGGCAACAAAAACCAAAGACACCAAACTCCTCATATTCATCTAAGGCAACATAGACTTTGGCAAACATGGAGACATATTCTTCTTATGACCGAGACAGTGACTCCACAACTGAATTGCGTGCACCTAGGAGACATCATAAGAGTGGCATACATGTGAGGGAGGAGCCTACTTCATTGGATGAGCTGCAGGCCTGTCCTCTTACTATTTGATGTTTTCAACAACAGTCTTGTTATCGATTTTGTGAAATGGTTGCTAGAGTTCACCACCATCATGATCTGGTCCGATTGTTTGTGTTGCATTTACATAATGGCCAAGTCACTCTTGCAGGTGTGAAATTCACTTTAACACCTGAAACTATCTCTCAAGCAACCAGAATTCCAAATGTTGGAGAGCAATGGAAGAAAAGGCAGCAGGTTTACAGGGAACACTATGAGCCATATATCAAGCCTAGTTTTTTCGAGACAACTCAGTAGATTTTTTCCCTTTCAGTTTCTAAAAGATTCATATGCTCCTTTGATGAAACTCATTATCAAATATTTTAGTTGTGAGGGCCGGTTTTCATGTCTCTATGCCTATCATATCAGGTTGCTAATGCATTTTACTAGGGTGAGAATGACGAACCTCCCTTACTTCATATGTCAGAATATTGAGAAGATGACCACCCTCGTGCAAAGGAAAACTCCTGAGCAACAGTATAGCAGTATCTATCACTTTGCACTCATCAAAATCGTGGTTATGCATCAGCTCGGCTTGCAGGATATTTCATGGGAGGATTTCATTTCTAATGATTTCTTCACAGCTTCTCAGGTACCTTTGAAGGCTTTTCATAAGGCAGGTGAACCTTCATATCAACATGGAGGTCATGAGACATAGACCGCTAGTGTGTCGGTGTTTGTCACCTATCAAAGGGGCACTAGATGGTTGTTTGCAGCAACCAGGAAAGTATTATCTCCACCCGGGGTGGAAGGGGTCTCGCTTCCTTCATCAGTAGTACAGGTACAGGACAAGGGTAAGAGGCAAATACATGATGAGGGGCCTTCAGGAGGCCAGGATACAGATTTCATACTCATTGATGATGATTTGGGCTCACCAAGCTCAAAGCTGAGAGATATTGTTTAGGAGCAGAAGGCGGAAATAAACACTTTGTCCATCAAGTTGCAAAGAGCCCAGTGGATAATCAACTACCTTGATCAGAGAAACAAACATCTAGAAGATTAGCAAACTATCATGGAGTTGCAAAATATACGTGAGAACTGGCAAGCTGCCAAAAGGAGCCAAACCGAGATGACATCCATTGAGCAAGAGATTGAGGCTGATCGCAAAACTTGGCTTGAAAGGGTAAATATTCATTCATAAAAGCTGTTGGAGAAGGCCAACAAGGAAAAGAACATGTTGAGGCACATGGCGAATCATTATTGGGCAAGAAATCATGTTTGCAAGGTACGAATCAAGATCCTAAAGGCTAAGTTGAAGAGGGCCTCAAAGCGTCGGAAAAGGCAAGATAGACTTCAGATTTTGGCTGAGGCTTCCTTGGCCCAGCATAGTACATGATGGAGGACATTCAGCCCAAATTTCAAGAAATTTGGGACACATTTTGCAAATTTTGTTTTTTTTGGCCTAAACACAAATTTTTCAGCTCTACGCGTCGCGCCACTTGGCGCGCGCTTTTGATGGAAGGCTCCTCTGGGTAAATATTTATATTTTTTGATTTTTCATGAAAATTTATGCATGCCTACCTATGGCCAAGACATTTTGACAGGTTTTGGGCTTCTAGAAGGGTCAAAAACACCCTAAAAATGACTTTTCTGCCCCTTTTTGGACACACAGGAAGAAGTGTTGGGAGAACTCATTTATGGAGGGGAAAATGGAAGCCAAATTTAGAAATTCTACTTGTGATGGAATGTAGACAAGCAGAAATTTCCAGCAAGCCCACTTGGAGAAAATTTGGACACCGAGAAGGACTTCAAAATCAGCTCCAAACTGGCATGACACATAGAGAAATCAGGCGCAGCGCATTGGAGATTTTTGCTCATTTTGGACTCAGTAACTCTATTTTTCGCCTAGTTTTTGACATTTTGATTTTCTTGCTTCCAAATGTTAAATTCATGATGTAATTTGATGTACTTTTATCGATCTTTATGTAATTTTGTTAAATTTTTACTCATAGAGGTAGATTCATCCATCAAAAGGTGAATTGCAACTAAATGAATTTGTTTCCTATCTTATAGAGGCAAGCTGTTCCACTGCCTACTTTCTAGTTCTCAGTTTAGATTTTGTTGAAGCGGATCCTAAACTTGTGAGCTCGACCCCTAGAGGCTGGGATGAGTTTTTGGTTGCTTATATCTTGTAATTTTTCAGTCATTAGCATTGTTGGACACTTGGGATTGCTTTGAGCATCATTGTACATTCATCTCTGCAGTTTGGAAAAGGAATAGACCAGGGTTTGCAACACTCCTTGGGATTCATGTGGCTCTTTGTTTTGATGATGTGTTTCTCTTTATTAATGTAAGTTTACTGGTGTTTTATGTGTATCATTTTCCCTCTTATTTCTTCTTAAGTTAAACAAGCAAGGATAAAGGTGGAATTCATTAAAATTTGCAATGCTCTACCTAGGGTTTGTTTAATTTTCCATGTTATCAACTTATTGAAGAGGATTCCTGAAAGTTTCTTTCCCTCTTCAACTCCTCACCAGTCTGAGATATCCATTTCATTCAAAATTGAAGTGTCAAAACAATTGCCTACCTTGCCCCATTCAGATCCCTGCAAAACTGCTCATTTCCCAGACCCAAAATCTGCCCTTCCCTTGATCCAAAAAACACCCTTGAAGATCAAATTAAACTCTTTTATATATATACCTAGCCTAAAATCAGCCTTCATTCAAGTCATCTCAAGCCTCACTGATCATTTTTTGCTGAGATTGACTAGGATAGAGCCCTCTCTCGATCTGGTAGGGATAGCTACCAGATTAAGCGTGGTTTGATGTTACCCTAGATTCTGCCTTCCTTAGCCTGAGGTAGATTTAGGCCATAACACATCCCAGTCAAACCTGTTGCAAATTTTAGCTATTTGGGAAATGGATAAGAATGCGATATCTCCCTAATATGACATCGTTTTTTTGAACTGTTCAGGGCGCTAGAATCAGAAAGATGATATCTATGTAACCATCATGGTTTCAACCCAATCTTGTAACTTTCAATTTTGAGAAAAAATTATGAACAACTGATCAGGTATTAGATTCATAAAATGAGGAATATGACCTTGATCCATAGGATCATACCTTTTAGTAGTTGAATCCATCTTGAGATAATAGAACCGTGATTCTTCTGCTACAGATTCTTTGGCTAGTGAAATTACTAATGAAACCTTGATTTCTAGATCCTATTTCCAATGGCGTTTTTGGATCAAGGTTAAGTTGGTTGGAGTCGCCAGGTGAATGTTTTAGCCTTGATATGTGTTCGAAAATTTTCCACCATAAAAAATAAAATCTAATCTTTGTGATTTTCACCCAGAGAAAATATGACCTTAAGTGTCCCTGACAATGATGCCAAAAATTTATCCTGCACAGTGTCCCAAGGCTGAGAAAGGAAATCGAAGGAGGTAACCTCATACCACTTTCAACCTGGTAGCTAGCCCTACAAAATCAAAGAGGTCTCTCTCTATGATCTCATAGAAAACAAGGTGAATAGAGAGGGAAAAAAGATATTAGGCTAGGTATTGACCTCTAGGGTTTTGAAATTTAAGGTTTGAGGTTTAGCTGGATCAGGAGGAGAAGTCAAGGAAAGTAGGTCAGGCCTATAAGATTTCAGTTGCAGGGATACAAAGGGGCAATTATGTTTAGTGACACTTTGAGGATGTAAATGTAGTGTAGGGTGGAAAATAAAAGTTTCAAAATGATCATGACAAGCATGAGTTCATTTATTACAAGATGAATAACATAAACATGAAATTGCTATCAAAACAGAGCATAAAATTGAGAATTATGTTTAAAAACTTATAGGAAAATCATTGAAAGCAAAGATATGGAAAGAATGATAAATAAAAATTCATAAAAGTGATTTATAGAATGAAAACATTGTCACAAAATCATACCACATGAATCCCTATATAATAGCTGCAACTCGCCTTGTATTTCTGCAAAAATATACTGTACACAAAGCTCCAAGCCTTCTACTCTCTGATGTCAAACCTTTGATTGAACTAAATCAGGGCTACATATAGACCAAAAAAACACATTCCCATCTCTCAGGGGTCGAATCCCTCATGATAGGAAGAGTTTGCATCAATTTCTCCAACCAAACCTAAAACTAGGGAGGTTAGAACTAACTCCCAATTTAGCCCTAACTGATTCACTTTGAATTTACAAGCTTTGATGAGCATGCATCTACATGAATTTATCATTTACCATATCTTTTACAATTGATTACATCATAAAAATACCTAAGAGGAGTATTTACATAACCAAACATTGACTTTGACCAAATAAATTCAAAAATTTCACTTGCTGACAAAAACATAGTGAATTCCTTAAGAAGAGTAGTGAATTCGACAAAAGCGCAACGTGAAGTTTGACGACTCTTTTGAGTGGGTTTTCTTCATCCATTTGCTGAACTGAAGGTATATTTGGAAAGCCTTGGATGCATAATTATCCTTTTAACCTTGATGCATGAAAAACCACCTCTCCAAGGCTGCTAACAATCACTTTTCCCAAAACTTCTCTAGAAGCACAGCGAGGGGGTCAAAAATATGGCAGAAACATGATTTTTAGCATGTATTTTGACATTTTCTCTGAAACTGCAAACTGACATGGAACCCAAGTATATATTTGATAAGTAAAAGTCATGAAATATCCAAACATATGAGATTTTCCTCATTTAGTTCCTTGGGGAATAAGCACGGTGTAAGCTCGTTGTGCTTTCTATACATCACAAAATTTCCAAAAACTTCAAAATTTGCCAAAAATTTCTGCAAAAATATGGCTTAAAGGTGGAGAAATACCTCTCTAACCATAATTATTTTGGAAAAACTAAGAGAGGTATTTGTTCTTTGGTATGTTTTTAACCAAAAGCTCTTCTAGTTTTCAATAATACTTTCCCATTTGGTCATAATATAAGTTTTTATTTTATCACTTAAAATTGCAGAAGTGGAGCGTGCTCTCAGCTAAAGCACATCGAGGTCTTTGAGAGGGTGATTGGAGGCCTTCCCAAAGACTTTTTGGCCTGAAAGTGGCATGGTTAGAAATATGGATATTCTCGATACACATTGGAGTCATCAAGCAACACAAACCACTGTTGAAAGCCCCTGAAAAACCGACTTGAAGTCAAGTTGTCCAAAAGTGAAAAAAACCTGATGTAGCAACTATAATTTGGGAATTTATCTCAAATCATAGCACCTATGAATAAAATGGAGGTTTTTTCTTCCTTGTTATACTATGGAAAAAAACCTCTTTCATGTTTGTCAAATTCATCTTCCTTACTTCAGAAACTAATTTTGAAGTAGAACTGTCCCTATGTGCAATGTAAACCTTAGGCAACCCACACCTTGGAAAGACTCCTTGAGGAAAGGTGAAGCTATGATTTATTTTACTTTGGTGGGATCATAGTTGATTATCTGCCATCCTTTATACTTCTTATTGTTGGTGTGTGTGGTCTCTACTTCCATGGTGAAACCCTAGCTCACTAGGAGGAAGCATTAGGGTTTAGTTTTGGGAAAACAAGGGATTTGGGATAGTCTTGTAGATGGAGGGAAATGAAGGGGTTAGGGGATGTCTAAATTCTAGGGGAAATTTTGAGGGGTAGGGATAGGTGTTAGGGACTATAGGAAGGTGGAAATTTTGGAAATGGGTGAGGGGAAATGGTAAAAAGGTTGGAAACAAAGTCCTAGCCTAGGAAAGTGTCAAAAGTGTAGCAATAGGCTAGGGTTTGTGGGAAAGTGAGGGAAATTAGGGGAATGGGAATGGGAAAATGCTAGGTGAGATGGATGGAGTATGAATTAAGGTGTTTGAGCATAGAATTTAGGGGTTTACCACAACAATGAAAGAAAATTACTAAGAGACCAAAAGCGCAGTGAAACCCTAGGAGAGGGTGATTCACTGAGTTATATGAGGAAAATAAAGAAAAGGAAGGATGAAGGAGGAGTGAATGAAGTCCACTTACTTGTTGATGGTGTGCTGAAACTGTAATTTGCTAAATAAAACCTCTAGAATCAGTGATTTGGCTCATTTTTCAAAAGCGCAACAGTTCTTCCAGAAGCGTAGTGAAGGAGAGAGAATGATGCTTGGAGTAAAAAATTCGATCCTATGAGGCTGGAATGAAATTTTCTGGTGGAGAAATGCTTCATGAGAGTGAAATAAACAAATGGTGTGGTTTTTTGTTCTTTTTATAAACTAGATGTCGATTTTTTCCTTGGGTGGTGATTTGACACCACTTTGTCTTTTTGCAAAATGACTTGATAGGCTAGTGTACTGTAGCTTTAAATTTAGTATACATAGTTACATCTTTATAGAGAATAAAATGTAATTTAGAAATAATTTTTTTGTGCTTTCCTTAATTACTACTCCCATAATGATGACCTAGGTGATGTCATGACTCTTTTTATCACATTTTTGATGACTTGACCTAATAATGACACCTAATGCATTTATGAACTTATGATTTGGATGTTTGAACCTTGCAGTATGAATGACAATGATATGGTGATTGAAAAGGTGATCAAGAGACTTTATTGATGACTCATCAGAATGAGTGATGACATGACCAAGATGGAAATTTTGACCATGAAATAATGGGAATAGTAACATACCTAGACATACTAATCAATGATCAAATTTTTATTTGGAATCCTATTTGAAACTATAAAAATTTCCCTAGGACCCTATCAATAACTTGAAAGAGTACATTTAGTCATTGGTGATTGATAGGAATAATGGACACTAATAATACCCTAAACCCTCTTCCATCAGTTAGAACTGTTGGGTGTGAATCCTGATTATATTCCTAATTGTTTAGATTTTTTTTTTTTTTTTTCTTTCAGTCGCATTGGATCCCTATTCATAAAGGGGTGACAATGTCACCGGTTTAATTGCCATCCCCTGAAGCTAAAAATAGATGAAAAATTTCCTTGTAAAATATTGTAATTTCGTAGTCAATCTAGGTCATTAATTAGGAAGATGATATGACGGTAGAAGTTATGTTAATTTAGGGTTTTTTTCCCTATACAGAAACCCTCAATTTATATGAGGGAATTGTATTCCAGCTATGATTGATTATTCTGAGTGAGAAAGGGAGAGGATACTGTATGAGATAAAAGAGGAAATTAATATGGATCTATTGTAGGTTGTATCTCTTCATTTTGTTGGATAATATAAAAGGAAGGACTGGCGATTTTTCTGTGGGCATAGCCCAAATTAGGTGGACCATGTATATTTGTTTCTCTCTTGTCTTTTGTGTTTTTGTGCTTTTGTTTCACAATATTTTATGTGTTCCATATCTCATTCTCCAAGTGGGAGATATTTGAAGAAAATTTACCGAGAGATATAAAATTATTGAGAGAAAAAACATTAACACAACAACAATAATAAACACCAAACAATGCACAAAATATTTTCCCTAGGAAAACCCCAACTTCGGGGAAAACCCCAAATTCATTAGTTTAGGCTTTTCCCCAGAGTTGGGGTTTTCCAATGGAAGATATTTTGTGCATTATATTTATTTTATTATTTTTTTTTTGTTAATGTTTTTTCTCTCAATAATTTTATATCTCTTGGTATATTTTCTTCATCCAGTATCAGAGCCGAAGGTGTATTTGGCTGATAAACTCGCAGGAGAGAAGTGTTCTTGGTTCTAGTGGGAGAAATGGAGGAATATTGTAGGTTTAGGATTGAGAAATTTAGTAGCCAAAACTACAAACTATGGAAGATGTAGATGGAAGATTATGTGTATCTAGAAGATCTGTCCCTACCATTGAGCAGAAAATAAAATAAACCGATGACTATGCCAAATGAAGAATGGAATATTATTGACATAAAGGCACTAGGAACAACACGACTGTGCCTGGAAGTGTCAGTGGCATTCAACATTTCAAAGGAATTGACAAAAAAGGGTTTAATGGAGGCATTGGCCAAACTATATGAAAAACCCTCGACCTCAAATAAGGTAGTTCTTATGAAGCATATATTTAATATGAAGATGTCAAAGGTAGATATATTGTTGATCATTTAAATGAATTTAACATGACTACTAGTTAGTTAAGGTATGTAGGGGTAGATTTTGATGATGAAGTTAGGGATTTGTTGTCTCTGTGCTCATTTCCAAGAAGTTGGAATGGCTTAGTTATGGCTATTAGTAACTTTATATTTGGATCTAGTACTTTAAAGTTTGATGATGTTGTTTGTGCCATCCTTAGCAAGGAAATGCGATGGAAAAGATCTGGTGAGACATCAGGTAATGCTTTGACAACAAAGACTAGGGGAAGAAAAATGGAAAGAGGAAGGAGCCCATGAAATTGTAGTAATTCAATAAAATTTAGATCCAAAAATCAATGATTATGTGTTGGAAATGTGGAAATAAAGGAACCCTGAAGAAATACTACAAATATTGGAAGGGAAAAGAAGGAGATGTACAACAAGAGAACAATCGTGAAGTGAATGTGACAGGTGATGTGTTGAAATATGCTTTGATTCTTTCATTATATAATATTATTGATGGCTCGGTGGTAGATTCAGGGGCCCCATTCTATGCCACACCTGATAGGAAACATTTTCATATTTGTGTTCAAGGATATTTTGGATAGGTTGTCTCGGTGATGATAAACCCTATAAACTTGTTGGAATGGATAAGGTTTTTATAAAGAAACAGAATGGAAGCAAATGGCTATTGAAGGGGGTAAGGCATGTTCTATATCTGAAGAAAAATATAATTTCAATAGGGAAGTTAGGTGGTGAAGGTTGTGTAACTACATTCATAGACAAAACCTGGAAGGTCACTAAAGGAGCCCTCGTAAAGGAAAAATGAGAAAATGTTCCTATGTTGTATTTATGCAATGGTATTTATAATTTTTCTAGTGATTTAACCTACATAGGAGATGATAAAACATTGTGGAATAATAGTTTCGGGCACATGAGTGAGAAAGGGATGTAGATTCTTCACTCAGGAAATTTTTTGGCAGGTTTGAAGCATGTTGATTTGGATTTGTGTGAAAATTTTGTTTGTGGAAAACAAAAGAGAGTCAGATTTCTCAGATTTGGGAAGGAAAAGAAGAGTGAAAAAATAGAACTTGTGCGGGCAAATGTATGGAGACCTGCTCAGATATCATCTCTTGTTGGTTCTTGGTATTATGTTACTTCTATTGATGATGCAACTAGGAAAAGCTAGATTTATTGTATTTGAAATAATTACGATGTATTTGATAGTTTCAAGAAATGGAAAGATTTAGTTTAGAATGAGACATGAAATGAGTCGAGGTGTCTCAGATCAGGAATTGGAGGTGAATACTGCAACGAAGAGTTTGAAAACTACAATTTAGAGCATGGAATTCACAAAAAGAAGACAGTTCCAAGAACACCATAGGAAAATGGTGTGTTATAAAGGATGAACATGACAATCATGGAGCATGGAAGGTTCATGATATTGCATGTAGGATTTCCATTACAATTTTGGGAAGATGTCGTAGATACTGTTTATTATCGAATAAACAAAGGACCTTCAAGTTCCTTTGATGGTGGTATTATAGAGGAGGCATGGACAGATAAAAAGGTAAACTACTCATTTTTAAATTTTGTAGGTTGTGAAGCCTTTGTCCACATCAATAAAGAAAATATAACAAAGATTGAGGAAAAAATCAAAGAAATGAACCTTTATTTGATATGGTGTTAATTATTTTGGTTATCACTTATGTGATTATGAAAATCACAAAATCATTAGGAGCAAAGATGTCGTATTCAATGAAAAGGTATTGAATAAGGATAAAATGCAAGAAAATAAATAGGAAAAGGAAAACAAAGAATGCACAGCACTTGACGAATCACAAAAAAAGTAAAGGTTCCTGAAAATCATGATCAACATCCACAACAACAAAAATACCACAATAGAAACGGTCACCTCAAACACCTTAAAGTGGTGTTAGAATATCTATGAGGATAAGCAGACCCCTTGAATGATACTCAACTTCATTATATTATGTATTGTTGATTGATTTTGGTGAACCAGAAAGATATGAGGAAACAATGCAAGTAGAAACCATGAAGAAGTGGGAGAAATCCATGGAAGAAGATATGGAGTCCTTGATGCCTAACCGGACTTAGGACTTAGTCAAGTTGACTGCAAGTGAAACACCATTGTAGAATAAATGGGTTTACAAGTTGAAGGAAGAAGATGGAGGTAAAAAGATGTATAAAGATAGAATTGTGGTGAAGGGGTTTGCACAAAAGAAAGGTATATATTTTGATGAAAATTTTTCTCTTGTTGTTAGAATGAATTCAATCAAAACTATTTTTAGTCTAGTGGTAGCAAAATATTTGCATGTTGAGCAGTTAGATGTAAATACAATGTTTGTTTATGGGGATTTGGAGGAAGAAATATATATGCAATAACCACAAGGGTATGAGGTCAAAAGGAAGGATAAATTAGTGTGAAAATTGAAGAAGAGATTGTATGGATTAAAACAGAGTCCAAGGCAGTGGTATCTAAAATTTGACAGGTTTATGTCCGAACATGGTTATACTAAATGTCACTCTGACCATTGTGTTTATCTTAAAATTCAAAATGATGGTAACTATATTATGTTGTTATTATATGTAGATGACATGCTTCTTGAAGGGTCTAACATGCAAGAAATAAACGTGTTGTAAGGAAAATTGGAAAATTCATTTGCAATGAAGGATTAGGGTGCTGCAAAAGAAATCATTGGTATGAGAATAAATAGAGGCAGGAAAAATCACAAATTAAGATTGTGTAAAAGTGAGTACATAGAAAAGGTGTTAGAAAGACTCAATATTCAGAATGAAAAACTAGTTAGAACACCTTTGTCTAGCCATTTCAAACTAAGTAAGGGGATGTATCCCAAGACTCGTGAAGAGATGGATTATATGCGTAAAGTTCCATATGCATCAGTAGTTGGAATCTTAATTTATGTAATGGTATGCACAATTCCTGATATTGCACATTCAGTGGAAATTGTAAGTAGGTATATGAACAATGCAAGGAAAGAGCATTGTATGTCTGTCAAGTGGATTCTCGGGTATTTGAGAGGTACCAAAAATAAGGAATTTTGTTTTGGATGTCCAAACATATCTCTACATGTATATGTTGATGCAGATATGGTAGGTGATAGAGATAACAGAAGGAGAACCATAGGGTAAGTGTTTTTTTTAGGTGGAAAAACTGTCAATTGGGTATCAAAATTGTAAAACATTGTTTCACATTCAAAAACAGAAGAAGAGTATGTTTCTACTACAAGTTCTAGTAAATAAATTATTTGGTTACAAATGTTTATGGATGAATTGGGAAAGAAGCAAGAGATGGGCAGGTTATACAGTGATAGCCAGAGTGCCATTCATCTTGCAAAGAACTAAAAAATTCATTCGAAGACTAAATATATACAAATCAAGTACCATTTCATACAATTAGTGTTGGAAGATGGAAAACTCAAGCTAGAAAAGGTCCACACTAGCCAGAATTATGTAGATATGTTAACAAAAGTTGTAACCATGGATAAATTGAGATTCTAGTCAGTTTTAATTGGTCTTTAGGAATGAGGGTGAATATGAGAAACAACCAGGTCCAAGTAGAGTCATTGTCCAACAAGTGAAGAAACGACAGAGTTTATCATTAGGGGAATTTTGAGGTCTAAAATGGGCCTCCTAAGGAAATTATAAAATAATTGTGGAAATAATACTATAATATTTGATTACATCATCAAATTTTAGAGGGAAAAAAGAAAAGAAAAACTAATATTTCAACTCGCATTTTCAACTTATCTCCCTATTGGTTTACTCAAATTTCGAGAAGAAACACTCGTTTGATTCAAAATTTGATTCCTCGTCTAAGGAGTACCCATGTTGCATACTTTTAATGGACCCTACTACACGAAAAAGGAGAAATACATGAAAAATGTGATTGCAATCACATTTTTTCATGTATTTCTCATTTTTTGTGTAGTAGGATCCATCGAAAGTATGCAATATGGGTACTCCTTGGATGAGGAATTAAATTTTGCATCCAATGATTACTCCTTCTTGAAATTTGAGTAAAACCTTAAGGAGATAAGTTGAAAATACGAGTTGAAAAAGTGGTTTTATTATTTTATTATCTTTTAATCTTTTTACTTTTTTACTCCAAAAATGGTGAATCACCCCCTATGGTTGACATCATCATCTTGAATCCTATTGGTTATTATAAATTTTAATTTTTTTGTACATTTTCCTTAGGAGGCCCGTTTTAGACCTCAAAATTCCCCTAATGATAATTAGTCTCCAGGTGGGGGATAAATGAAGAAAATTTTATGAAATATATAAGATTATTGAGAGAAAAAACATTACCACAACAAGAATAATAAACATACACATAATGTAAAAAATATTTCCCTAGGAAAACGCCAACTCCAGGGAAAAACCATACCTAATGAAATTTCATTAGCCTTGGCCAAAACCCTGGTCAACTCGACCAAGTGAGCCTTCAATGCTCACCTCCTTGTCCTTTCATTATAATGAAGTATTCCTCACCTTTTATAGGCTTCATTACATGCAATACCATGGGAAAAAATACATGGGTACACAATACCATGTGCCCCAAAACCATCACTATTTAACCTAGTCAACCTTGAATCTAAACCTGATTCAATTTTAGCTAACAAGAACCCTTTCCAGAGGATGGTTTTCTCTTTGATTCTAGAAGGAGGATGATGTGATCTGGGTTCTCTTGTTCTAGAATACTAATTAAGCACTGATTTTTTTCAAGAGATGGTTCCCTCTCTTTGTTCTTGAGAGAGAGAGAAGCTTGGTAGAGGGCCACTTTAGGTATGAATTCTTGGTTTTCACATGCATCTATGGTCCAAGGATGTATTTTGTTTAATTGGAAACGAATTTGGGGACTACCTAGACTATTATCATTCATATTTAGATTTTGGAAAAATGGAATTTGTAAGGTTTCGTGTAAGTCTAGACAGTAGGGAAGGCTTGGTGTCTAACCTAAGTATCCAATACAGATACTACTCTCACCTCCAAAGGATGGATTATGAAGGTGTTCCATACAGATGTATAAAGTTTCATGAGGTTGGTTATGTTGGAAATACTGAGAGGGGGGGTGAATCAGTATTTCTTTCAATTAGAGCATTAGTTAATCTTCAATTATTATTAGTGTTTGTACAATGATAGCAGCAAAAAAGAGGAACACAAATGCACACAGTTTTTAAGGTGGAAACCCACTCCGGGAAAAAAACCACCTAATGCTTTTCTAATAATTATTTTCAACTCCAATTGAAAATAAAGCTCCAACTTCCTAGAATCTAGAAAAGCATTCTTCTCTAGCTCCCACTAGATGGACGCTCCAACGCCAAAGATTCTTCAGTAGTCAACTGAACGGATTCCCCAATACCCAATGAGCTAAAAATCACCCTAGCACCACCCTACCACCATATAGAAGAATAAAAAATGAATGGACTCCTGTACCAGGGAAAATGGTCCACTTTACAATGATATAGAATGATGTAGAAGAAGAATATATACCATACCATAACCCAACTTTGACACAACCACCTAATGATGATCCTAGACCTCCCAACACTACCTCTTCCACCCTTGGCAGATAGACACTAGTACAATTAGATTTCTCGTTACCTTACCGTGGTAGAAAGGGGAGTAAGAAGATGGAATATCAGGGGAATTATGAGGAGAAAGTGTGGGATGGGGGGTCGGGCCTGTGAACAATAGTGGCTAGGAGGCAGAGGTGGTTTATGACTCAAATTATTTGAATTCTAGGTTGAATGAACTAGTAGAGAAATCGAGTATATCCTTGTTGGAGGAAGTAACCACTGAAGCTCCCTTTCTGGGTACTCTTCATCCTATCCCCCCATCCTCTTAGCATATTTCATCTATGTACTGTATTGCTATTCTTTCTCTTTCAACATTTGATTTGGGTATTATGGGTAGTAATCATGATCATGGTTGCGGTATTATGTTCATTGTTTTCCCTCACAACTTCGAACCTGTATGTTTCCCGACACCCTATCTCTCTTTCACTGTCTCATATGTCTTGTCATCCTCCTCTGATATGGGTATTATTTATAGACTCAAGCCTCCTGTGAAGGGGTGTGAGTACCTATTCCCAACGTAGGGTTGGGTCTGCCTTCCCCTTCTAAAATTATTAGACCCTCAAGAGGTAGGTAGTCTCATATCTCAAAGGAAAAGTTTCAACCTAGTTAGGATATTATGGCTAGAAAGAAATGTTAATTGGAAGGGGTTCTTAGAGCATTGGAAACCCATGATAATGGTCCCTAATTAATATTTTTTCATTCACTTACAAAGACATGGATATTTCCCCCGGAAAACTAGCCCTAAAAAAATTAGTGATGTCGAAGAAGTTGGATACCCTTTTTTTCAGGAAACTTTAGGCCATGGAGAAGATATTGCAAAGGTCTTGGAAAATTTATTTCCAGGATGGAATTTTTTAACCTCTGATGCAAAGGGTTGCTCAAGGGGTCTCACTTTGGGCCTTAATATTAAATCAACAGAGTTTGTTAGTTCATGGGGAAAGTAAGGGGTTCTTACAATCAATCTCTTTTCATAGGAATTGGGAAGTGATTTAAGAATCATCATTGTGTATGTGCCCTATCTGTTGAGAAATATAAGTAGGTGGTAGTTATACGATTTGTCTTATTATGAAATTATCTTGTGATGTTTTTTTGTTATTATAAATTATTTTGACTTATCTTTTCTTATAATCAAAACTAATTCCAAACAAAAAACATAAGAGGAAACAAGATGTAGGCACAGTGCCAGGGAAACACCCCACTCTTTGGGGAAAAGCCAATAAAAATTATTCCTTCAATAGATTCAATATGAGATGACAAAGACCCTAGAAAATAGACTTTCCCATCAGGTCATCCTTTATTTTATTGTGTTAACATATAGACATCATCCTTATCTCTTCCATGACACCGAGATTTCCTCACTACGATTCCACCGAAACCTCATCACTGTCATGAAACCGAGATCTTATCTTTGTGGTGACACCAAACTGTAATGGCTAAGAAATCTCCTTACTAGGATGATACCGGAATCTTTATCACTGTGTTTGCACCAAAAATATCTTCATGTAATAGTATTGAACCATATCTGTGATATAACTGAACTGTGGTAGCAACGAATTGTGGTAGCACTGTATTTGTGGTAGCAACGAACTGTGGTAGCTTCCCCCTGTGGTGGCACTGAAACATAGATACCACTGAGACAGATAGACCTATTTTCCAAATTTTGATAACTGTAATTTCACCAAAATTATCCCACTGAAATGTCCAAATAGTTTTAGAGAGATTAGAACTTTTGTCAGTGATTTATGCGAAGCCACAATTGTATTTATAGTGGTTTCCCACAGCTAATAAGCCGACATGATTATGTGAACAATTGTGACTTCATTTAGGCCAACTTCAGTATGTTTTGATAGTAATTTCTTGAGGCCAACTTGAAGATAAAGAAGCTGACTTGAAGACTTTGATGAAGAGGTCGAGGATGACGTGATGAATGATTCTTTGACCTAAAAACCTATTTACATGATACAAAAGCCTAGGATGGAACAATTTAAGTGAACCATGTATATTTATGAACCATTTATATTAAGTGAACCATGTATATTTGTGTCTCTCTTGTTTTATGTGTTTTTGTGCTTTTGTTTCACAATATTTTATGTGTTCCATTTCTCAGTCTCAAAATGGGAGATAGATGAATAAAATTTACCGGGAGATATAAAATTATTGAGAGAAAACACATTAACACAAAAAAAATAATAAACATAAAGATAATGCACATAATATTTTCCCTAGGAAAACCCCAACTCTGGGGAGAAACCCAAATTCATTAGTGGAAGATTTTCCCAAGAGTTGGGGTTTTCTTAGGGAAAATATTTTGTGCATTATATTTATGTTTATTATTGTTTCTTTGTTAATGTTTTTTCTCTCAATAATTTTATATATCTTGGTAAATTTTATTAATATGGTATCATGTTCGAAGGTGTATTTGGTTGATAAACTCACAGGAGAGAAGCCTTCTTGGTTCAAGTTCGAGAAATGGAGGAAGATGGTAGGTTTAGGGTTGAGAAATTTAATAGCCAAAACTACCATTTGTGGAAGATGCAAATGGAATATTATATGTACCTGAAAGATTTGTTCCTCCCATTGAGTGGAAATTAAAATAAGTCGATGAGTATGAAAAATGCAGAATTGGAGATTCTTGACATAAATGCACTATGAACAATACGACTGTGTTTGGCAACGTTGGTGGCATTCAAAATTTCAAAGGAAATAGAAAAAAAAAGGTTTAATGGAGGCATTGGGAAAACTATATGAAAAATCCTCCACCTCAAATAAGTTATTTCTTATGAGGCCTCTATCTAATATGAATATGTTAGAAGGTGGATATGTTGTTGATCATTTAAATGAATTTAACATGGTTACCAGTTAGTTAAGTTATGTAGGGGTAAATTTTGATGATGAAGTTAGGGGTCTATTGTCTTTGTGCTCATTTCCAGAAAGTTGGAATGGCTTAGTTATGGATATTGGTAACTCTGTATTTGTATCTAGTACTTTAAAGTTTGATGATGTTGTTGGTGCCATCCTTAGCGAGGAAATGCGACGGAAAAGATCTTGTGAGACATCGGGTAATGCTTTGACAACAAAGACTAGGGGAAGAAAAATGGAAAGCGGAAGGAGCCCAGGAAATCATAGTAAGTCAAGAAAAGTTAGATCCAAATAAAAATAAGGAATAGTGTGTTGGAAATGTGGAAATAAAGGACACATGAAGAAACACTGCAAATATTGGAAGGGAAAAGAAGGAGATGGACAACAAGAGAAAAATAATCAAGTGAATGTGATAGGTGATGTGTTGAAATATGTTTTGATTATTTCATTATATAATATTATTCATGCCTCAGTGGTAGATTTAGGGGCACCATTCTATGCCACACCTGATATGAAACATTTTCATATTTATGTTCAAGGATATTTTGGAGAGGGTTGTCTCGGTCATGATAAATGTTGTAAAATCATTGGAATGGTTAAGGTTTTTATAAAGAAACATAATGGAAGCCAATGGATATTCAAGGAGGTAAGGCATGTTCTAGATCTGAAGAAAAGTATAATTTCAATAGGGAAGTTAGGTGGTGAAGTTTTTGTAAATACATTCATAGACAAAACCTGGAAGGTCACTAAAAGGAGCCCTCATAATGGAAAAATGAGAAAAGGTTGGTATGTTGTATTTATGCAATGATATTTCTAAGTTTTTTAATGGTTTAACCTCGACAGGAGAAGATACGAAATTGTGGCATCATAGGCTTGGGCGCATGAGTGAGAAAGGGATGTAGATTCTTCACTCAGGAAATTTGTTAGCAAGTCTGAATCATGTTGATTTGGATTTCTGTGATTATTGTGTTTATGGAAAACAAAAGAGAGTCATATTTCTTAGAGTTTGGGAGGAAACGAAGAGTGAAAAATTAGAGCTTGTGCAGAAATATTTATGGATACCTACTCAAATATCATCTCTTAGTGGCTCTTTCTATTATGTTACTTATATTGATGATGCAACTAGGAAAATATAGATTTATTGTATTTGAAATAAATATGATGTATTTGATTGTTTCAAGAAATGGAAATATTTGGTTGAGAATGAGACATGAAAGGATTTGAGGTATCTTAGATCAGAAAATGGAGGTGAATACTGCAAAAAAGAGTTTGAAAACTACTATTCAGAGCATGGAATTCCAAAAAAGAAGAAAATTCCAAGAACACCATAGGAAAATGTTGTGTCAGAAAGGATGAACATGAAAATCATGGAGCTTGCAAGGTTCATGAGATTGCATGCAGGGTTTCCCTTACAATTTTTGGAAGATGTTGTAGATACTGTTTATTTCTAATAAACAAAGGATATTCAAGTTCCTTTGATGGTGGTATTCCAGAGGAGGCATGGATAGATAAAAAGGTAAACTACTCATTTTTAAAGTATTTCGGTTGTGAAGCCATTGTCGACATCAATAAAGAAAATATAACAAATATTGAGGAAAAAAATCAAAGAAATGAACGTTTATTTGATATGGTGTTAATTATTTTGGTTATCGCTTATATGATTATGAAAATCAAAAAATGATTAGAAGCAGAGATGTCATATTCAATGAAAAGGTCTTGCATAAGGATCAAATGGAATAAAATAATCAGGAAAAGGAAAACAAAGAATGCACAGTTATTGATGAATCACAAAAAAGGTAAAGGTGCCTGAAAATCATAATCAACAACCACAACAACAACAACAACAACAACAACCACAATTGCAACAGACACCTCAAACACCTAAAAGTGGTGTTAGAATATCTACAAGGAAAAGTAGAGCCCTTGAACGATACTCTCCATTATAGTATGTATTGTTTACTAATTATGGTGAACCAAAAACATATGAAGAAACAATGCAAGTAGAAACCATGAAGAAGTGGGAGAAATCCATGGAAGAAAAGATGGACTCCTTGATGGATAACCAGACTTAGGACTTAGTCAAGCTGACTGTAGGTAAAACACCATTGCAGAATAAATGGGTTTATAGGTTGAAGGAAGAATTTGGAGGTAAAAATAGGTATAAGGATAGACTTGTGCTGAAGGGTTTTGCACAAAAGAAAGGTATATAATTTGATGGAATTTTTTATCTTGTTGTTAAAACAACTTCAATCAAAACTATTTTAAGTCTAGTGGTAGAAGAAGTTTTGCATCATGAGCAGTTAGATGTAAATAAAACCTTTTTCCATGGGTATTTGGAGGAAGAAATATATATGCACAACCACAAGGATATGAGGTCAAAGGGAATGAAAAATTAGTGTGAAAACTGAAGAAGAGATTGTATGGCTTAAAACAGGGTCCAAGGCAATGGTATCTAAAATTTGACAGGATTATGTCTGAACAAGGTTATACTAAATGCCACTTTGGCCATTGTGTTTATCTTAAAATTCAAAATGATGGTAGTTATATTATATTGTTATTATATGTAGATGACATTCTTCTTGAAGGGTCTAACATGTAGGAAATAAATGTGTTGAAAGGAAAATTGGAAAATTTATTTGCAATGAAGTATTTGGGCGCTGCAAAAGAAATCCTTGGTATGAGAATAAATAGAGACAAGAAAAATAAAAAATTAACATTGTGTCAAAGTGAGTACATATAAAAGGTGTTAGAAAGATTCAATATGCATAATGAAAAACTAGTTAGTACACCTGTGTCTAGCCATTTCAAACTAAGAAAGGGGTTGTATCCCAGGGCTCAGGAAGAGATGGACTATATGTGTAAAGTTCCATATGCATCAGCAGTTGGAAGGTTAATGTATGTAACTGTATGCACAAGGCCTGATATTGCACATGTAGTGCCAGTTGTAAGTAAGTATATGAACAATCCAAGAAAAGAGCTTTGTATGGCAGTGAAGTGGATTTTCGGGTATTTGAGAGGTACAAAAAATCAGGCATTATGCTTTGGTGGTCCACAAATTTCTCTACAGGTATATGTTGATGCAGAATGGTAGGTGGTAGAGATAACCTGAGGAGCACCACAGGGTAAGTGTTTATTATAGGTGGAACAACTGTTAGTTGGGCTTTAAAATTGCAAAAAATAGTTGTGCTTTCAACAACACAAAGCATAATATGTTTCTGCTATATATTCTAGTAAAGAAATGAATTGGTTACAAAGGTTTATGGATGAATTGGGAAAGAAGCAAGAGATGGACAGGTTATACAGTGACAACCAGAGTTCCATTCATCTTGCAAAGAAATAAAATTCTAGTTCCAAGACTAAATATATATACAACTCAAGTACCATTTCATATGGTTAGTGTTGGAAGATGGACAACTGAAGCTAGAAAAGATACACACTAGCGAGAATCCTGCAGATATGTTAACACAAGTTGTAACCAGGGAGAAATTGAGATCCTGGTAAGCTTTAATTGGTCTTAGAGTATGATGGTGAATATGAGAAATAACCACGTCCAAGTGGAGTCATTTCCAATAATTGAAGCAACGATGGAGTTTATATAATCAGTCTCAAAGTGGGAGATAAATGAAGAAAATTAACCGACAGATATACAATTATTGAGAGAAAAAATATTCACACAACAACAATAATAAATATACACAATGTACAAAATATTTTCCCTAGGAAAACCCCAACTCCAGGGAAAAACCAAACCTAATGAACTTTCAATAGCCTTGGCCAAAACCCTGGCCAACTCAACCAAGTGAGCCTTGAACGCTCACCTCCTTGTCATTGCATTATACTGAATTATTCCTGACCTTTTATAGATTTCATTACATGCAATACCATGGGAAAAAATCCATGGGTACACAATACCCTGTGCCCAAAAACCATCACTGTTTAACCTGGTCAACCTTGACTCTAAAATTGAGTCAATTTTACGTAACAAGAATCATTTCTAGAGGATGGTTTTCTCTTTGGTTCCAAAAGGAGTATGGTTTGAGCTGGGTTCTCTCAAAATTATGAAATATTGCTTCAACACTGATTTTGTTCAAGAGATGGTCCCCTCTATTTGTTATTGAGAGAGAGAATCTTGGTAAAGGGCTGCTTTAGGTATGAATTCTTGGTTTCCCATGCATCTATGGTCCAAGGATGTATTTTTCTTAAATGGAAATAAATAGGGGGACTACCTAGACTATGACCATTCATATGTAGATTCTGGAAAAATGGAATTTGTAAGGGTGCTTGTGAGTTTAGACACTAGGGAAAGATTGGTGGCTAGCCTAAGTAAACTATACATATACTACTCTCACCTCAAAAAGGTGGAATATGAAGGTGTTCCATACTATTGTAGAAAGTGTCATGAGGTTGGTCATGTGTTATTAGGTTGCTCACTATCTTACCGTGGGAGAAAGAGGAGTAAGAAGATGGAATATCAGGGGAATTATGAGGAGCAAGGGTGGGATGGGGGGGTCAGGCCTGTGATAATAGCGGTTTAGGAGGAAGAGGTGGTTCAGGACACAAATTATCTGAATGCTAGGTTGCATGAATTAGCAGAGCACTCAAGGAGAGTATCTCTGGTGGAGGAAGAAACCACTAAATCTTCCTTTCTAGGTACTCTTCATCTGATCCCCCCATTCTCTCAACATGTTTTATCTATGTTCTCTATTTATATTCTTTCTCTTTCTACATTTGATTTGGGTCTTATGGTTAGTAATCATGATAATGTTTGGGGTATTATGTTCATTATTTTCCTTCATAGCTCTGAACCTATATGTTTCTTGACACCCTCTCTCTCTTTCTCTGTCTCAGATGTCTTGTCATCCTCCTCTGATCTGGGTCATTGTTATAAACTTAGAACCTATGTAAAGGCATGTCAATACGCCATTTCCAAAGGAGGGTTTGGTCTGCCTTCTCCTTCTAAAATTATTAGACCCTCGAGAGGTAAGTAGTCTCATATCTCAAAGGAAACTTTTCAAGCTAGTTAGGATATTGTGGTTGGAAAACAATTTTCATTGGAAGGGGTTCTTAGAGCATTGAAAACCCATGATAATGGTCCCTAATCGATATTTTATCATTCAATTTCAAAGAGATGGCTAGTTCCCCTAGAAAACTAGCCCTCAAAAAATTGGTGATGTCGAAGAAGTTGGATATCCTTCTTTTTCAGGAAACTTTAGGCCACAGAGAAGATATTGCAAAGGTATTGAAAAATTTATTTCCTGGATGGAAGTGTTTAAACTATGATGTGAAGGGTCGCTCAAAATTTCTCGCTTTTGGCCTTAATCTTAAATCAACAAATTTTGTTAGTTCGTGGGAAAAGGAAGAGGTTCTTACAGTCGAACTATTTTAATAGGAATTGGGAAGTGATTTAAGATTCATCATTGTGTATGGGCCTTGTTTGTTGAGAAATATAAGTAGGTGGTAGCTAGATAATTTATCTTATTATGAAATTATCTTGTGATGTTTCATTATTATTATAAATTATTTTGACTTATCTTTTCTTATCATCAAAACTAATTCCAAACAACAAACAGAAGAGGAAACAAGATGTAGGCACACTGCAAGGGAGACACCCCACTCTTTGGGGAAAACCTAGTCAAAATTATTCCTTCAATAGATTCAAGATGAGACGACCAAGACCTTAGAAAATAGACCTTTTTCCATCAAGTCATCCTTTATTTTACTGTGTTAGCATAGAGACATTATCCTTATTGTAGAAATTATACAAAAAGCATGTATATCTTGGATTCACCCGATCTAAAAATGTACTAAAGTAAAATACTGAATCGCTTCTACAAATATTTTGCAGAATTAAAAACACAATCGTTAATCACATATGAAGTAAAGAAGAATCAAATCACACACAACACAAATAATTTCCAGGGGAAATATTGCAGCTCAAAACCCCGCTATCTTCTATTGTATATTCACAACATGGATCATGAAACAATTACATACAAAACTCTTATCACAAGAGCACTCCATTACTCAACGAATTGTCTCATGCTGTCATACAAAAAATGACCAATACTTAGTCAATTTACTGCCTCCAGACAACCTTCCTTGCTTGCGCAATCCTTGATGAATGCAATCCCTAAAATATAGGAATTCTTACCTTCCTTCACTACGCAACTATCATGGGCACTCCAATGGGTGTTTGGTTGCATGTGCGCAACCTAATAATCCTACAACTAATAGTCAATCCTCCCTTTCACTTAGATCTCAACTGGGTCTCCACTAGTTATGACATGCATCCCATTAATAATAGTAAAACATCAGTTTCTGTTGGGAAACCAGCTCCAAAAATAGAAGAAAAGAGATATCAACGCCTTATAAATAAGCCACTTCGAGGGGGAAACCTCCAATACATTACATGAATGAACAATTCTTGGATGATACAAATTACAAAACCTACTTTCTATATATAGAATTCCATGGGGCCACAATGTAATCCTAGTGGGGCCACAACGTAATCCTAGCTGACCTAACAATAATAATTTAAGGGCACAATAATAACAATATGGGGGTTATAGGGGTACAATAATAATAATAAGGGGGTTACAATAAGACCAACAAGGGACTATAATAGTAATATAGGGACCTAACATGCCCCTCTCCTTCAAAAAAGTATTGTCCTCAACGCTTGAGTAGCTCTGGGTGCTTCTATATAAAATTTTCATCCTCCGATGTGGAAGCTTCAGTGGGTAAGTTTTTCCACTTGATGAGGTACTCTGAAACTGATCGATTCCGTAGCTGTCGAGTTCTTTTTTCTGTGACCGCTTCAGGTTCCAATATGATTTTTCCTTCCTCATCAAGTTCTGGCAATATTGTTTGAACTGGAATATTTTCACTATAACCTTCTTTAAGCATGAAACATGGAAAATTGGATGCACTTGTGAAGAAGCAGGAAGCTCCAATTTGTATGACATAGTACCAATCTTTTGCAACACCTTGTAAGGACCATAGTACTTTGGCGATAATTTATTATCCTTATTAGCTTGCTTGAGGGACATTTGTTTGTATGGTTGTAGCCGTAAAAATACCCAATCTCCTACATTAAAACTTCTCTCGCTGCGATGTTGATCTGCCTATTGTTTCATTCGATTTTGTGCCAAATTCAAGTTATCCTTTAAGAGTTGGAGAACTTCTTGCTGATGCTCGATGTGATCTTCCACTGCTTGAACCTTCGAATTTTCCCTTAAATATGATGTGGTGGATGGTGGATGATATCCATAAAGTGCCATAAATGGGGTCATTTTTGCTGCAGTATGGAAGGAAGTGTTATACCACCATTCAGCGAGAGGTAACCACTTGAACCATTGTGTTTGTTTATCAGATACAAAACAACTAAGATATCCTTCTAAACATTTATTTACTATCTCAGTTTGACCATCGGATTGAGGATGATAAGATGAGCTATGAGCTAATTGAGTACCCAAACAAGAAAATAACTCCGTCCAAAAATTTCCTATAAAAATGGGATCTCTGTCACTCATAATAACCCTTGGGTTCCCATGTAGCTTTTGAATTGTGTCCATAAATGTAGTAGCAACTGTACTTGCTTTAAATGGATGGGATAATGCACAAAAGTTTGCATACTTGGTAAGTCTATCAACTACCACCATGATGACACTCTTTCCTTCGGACTTAGGTAAACCTATGATAAAATCCATTGAAATCTCCTCCCAACGTTGACTTGGAATTGATAAAGGTTGTAGAAGACCTGGGGTCTTAATTGTCTCAACTTTATTCTGCTAGAAAACCAAACATTCTGCCACAAACTTTTGAATATCAGATTTAAGGCCATCCCAAAAGAATTATTTCTTCACCCTAGGGTAAGTTTTTAAAAATCCTAAGTGTCCTCCTAAAGGAGAAGTGTGCAATTCCAAAAGAATCTTTTGTTTTAGTTGGGAATTATTACAAAGATATAAGCGATCTTTGTACCACAAGGAATCATTTTTCCAACTAAATGTATCAGATGTACTAGGATCTTGCTGCAACTTTTGAATGAGTATCCATACATCTTTGTCCTTCTTCCATTCATCTCTTGCTTCAGTTATCCAATCTGGTTTGATAATAGAAATGGCACAAAGCAATGCTTCCACCTCTTCATTCTTTCTTGAGAGTGCATCTGCAACAACATTAAGCTTTCCTTTTTTGTAGATTATTTCAAAGTCATAACCCAACATCTTTGTGACCCATTTTTGCTGCTCTTCTGAAGATAGTCTTTGTTCCAAAAAGTGTTTAAGAATATCATGATCATTTTTTACCTTGAAGTGTCTTCTCATTAGGTAAGTTCACCATTTCTTTAGTGCATGCAATATTGCTAACATTTCCTTCTCATAAATTATAGGTTTCTGTAAATACTTTCCTTTGATTGGACGACTTTCAAAAGTAATGGGTCTTCCTTCATGCATTAAAACAACACCAATTCCATTTCCTGAGGCATCACATTCCACAATAAAGGTTTTTGTGAATTCTGGTGTAGCTAAGACCGGTGCTAGGCACATTGCCTCTTTAAGATGTTCAAAGGCCTTATTTTCTTCAGGAGTCTATGAAAATGCATCTTTCTTCAATAATGTTGTTAGAGGTGCTGCTTGTTAGCCATCAGTAAATTTTTGACTAAGAAAATGATGGCTAAAATAAGTCCTAAGCCTTCAAGAGATTGTTTTCATATAAAACTGCTCATTCTTGAAGTCTTCTTGTGCTGTTTGAACTTTGCAAGTAATCTTCACTGTTGTTTCATTATAAATAAACCAGGTTAAAACTGCTGCCCCCTACAAGATTGTTCCCCAAATAACCTCCTCTTTCATCAATTCATTCGCTCATTTTGACCCTTTTTATCCTCCATATAGCTCTGAGAAATCCCCTTTTACCATTCATTTTTCCCTTCAAAACTAATAAATTTTCCTTATCAGTTTTGAAAAACCCCTTTCCCTCCTATCGGAACCCCTAAAAAGCCTAAAAAACCCAAATTTTTAGGCTTAAAAATCATTCTTCAAACTAACAAAGCTTAAGCACTTTTCGGCTTAGCCCTCAGCCTTTGTTCTCCATAGAATCTCAGTGCTATAACCAAGTGCTTTAAAAACTAAGCCCCGTCACCACCAACCCTGGTCACTCATCTCTCCATATGCCCCAGTTTCGTGCTTGGCGCTAAGCCCTCTCCTTCCTCCCCGATCCCTTTTTCTTTCATATTTTCCTTTCATCATTTGAAAAGCCCGCTGTTCATCTTGGACCGTTAATCTAGACAAATCCATGGTCATCGGGCCTCCCCTTTCTTCAAAAACTCATTACCTTTTCTATGGCTAGACTCAATCCAGACTGTCCGATCAACTTATCAAACAACCATCGCGTCCCTTCCCCTGTCCTCCTTCAACCAAAACCCTGCTACTTATTCAACCTTGCGAATGAATCCTATCCATCGATCCATTTGATCTGAAGATCCTCATCTAACCCGAGGACCCAGTTCCACCGGGGCCTACCATCCACTATATAAAAACGCCCGCCCAATCTTACTATGACACCTGGCCTCCACTTAAATGACTCGTCGTGCAATTCTTTCATCGCGTTCATTCCACATCGTTGGATCTGGAGCCTCCGATCCAATGGTTGACAACGCATATCAAAAAATTATTGCGTCTGAGGTTTAACACTTCAACATAATGCGATATCCGCGGTTTTTCAAAAGACAGGTGTCGAGCGGTGTATTGAATCGCATTGCCTTCAGGAAAAACCACTTACTGCCTTTTCGTCGTGCAATAACCACCCGTGGTATTGCGAATTTTTTTTTTCCTAGATCACACCAAATATAGTTTAAACTGCATTTTCACCTGTTTTTCTCCATAGGATTCCCCCGCCTGCATAATCACCCCTCCTCTGCATCGCTCCTCCACTCCGACCAGCCTCTAGAAGTATTTTAACCTTTAAACGCAGGATTTATCTAAACGTTTGTTTTATGTTGCAGGTTTCATAGAAAATGAGCTGTAAAGCCATCCCACAGTCATGATAAAGTGACCAAGGGCCAAGGATGATGATCCTCAAGCCAGTATTCACGTAGAAAAGGGAAATCCACAGGGTTCAAAATCATGGTTTAACCCGTGCCTCATGAGCATTGGTTATACCATGAAACCCTCGATGTGCCTATACACCTGTACACTAGCAAACACAGTGTTGAAGGATTAAGGAGTATCAGTGAGCAAATAAAGTTAAAGGGTTAATGCATAAAGACTGAAGATCAAAAGAGCTTAACCCGATACATAAAGATAAAACACAGATTAAAGACAGATCAATGCTTAAAGCCACAGAAGAAGACAGATCAACAAAGGAGCCTTCGAATGCCACATCATTGAGGCCATAACTCCTCAACTGCCACCAGCAGACTTATTTTTGCAAAAGAATACAAAATGAATGCACAGGCATAGATATTTTTCCAAAGACAGCTCAGAATTTATGATCAGCTTAACAAAGCCCCCAAAGTCAACAATAATAACTAAGGTTGATGAAACTTAATGTAAAAATCATTAAAACAGAGATGAGCACTCGAAATCTTCTCCCTTAGACCTCCCAAAGGTCAAGGCACCATTACTCTGTATTAATTGAACTAATGAACCCTTCCTACACTCCACCTCCTCATTCTTCTTTAAATACTGTTGTAGAAGACATTATAGAGGTTGGTCTCTAGATATATGTTGCATGTAAATAGCTTTTGAAGCTACTGTACCTCTATTTGTAATTGAAGAGACATAAGCTGAGATGAGAAGTTTGAAGCTGTAGAGGCCCATTGGACTTAAGATTGTAACTGGTTTGAACATCAAATACAAATAGCTGATTTATGGGATCCTGGTCTATGTCAATGGTGATGTGTTTCTCACTGTAAATTTTTATTTTCTTTTTGTTTCCATTCTTTCCACTTTTCTCTGATAAAGAAAAGCAAATATAGATTAGGATTTACTTCTGAAGTACCCTAAATCTCACTGATAAATATTTATCCTTTATGTTTTCTGTTGATTGTTGATTTAAAGGTAATTCAATAGAGTATAACCAGTGAAGTGTTGGTAAGTCCATATTTCCTGAGTACAACTTGATATATTGTCTTTGAATGTCCTTGATAAGTTTGCAAATTAAATATTGAGCTAGAGAAGTCTATGGTTAGCCCTGTCCTCGAGTTTCTTCTCCAACAGTTGCTTTGAAAAGTTCCCTTAAGAGTATGTTGAAAGCAAGCTAGTTTCAAAGTACTTACCTGATCTTAGACTACTTTTTGTGTTTATCATGAATGTTTTTCCTTTTGAATATGCTGAAAGCAGGCTAAGTTAAAAGTCTTTACTTGATCTTAAGCTATTCTATGTTTTTAAATGTTTTCTATTGAAAGTACATCAAAAGCAGGCTAGTTTAATAGTACTTACCTGCTCTTAGATTACTTTTGTGTCTCTCCCTTAAGTGAATGCCAAAAGCAGGATAGTTTCAAAGTAATTACTTGATCTTAGGCTGCTCTTTGTTGCTTCATCTGTTTGATTTCCCTCACTCCATTTCTTAGTGTTTCATTCCATAAAATCAACTTAAATAGATCCTTTGACATAGATGACTTGCCCCATGGACCACTCTTGAACCTTGTTGTTTCAATTCAACCCTTTTATGACTCCATAGCCCAATGGATTGATGCTGCTCCTTGCCTATCTTATTAGCTGAACCATTCTTTCACCTACTTACACCTTCACCCTTCGTATAGAATTCCTTCACCTTAATTATATCCTTGCCCAACCAAAACAAACAAAAACTCTGTTCTTCATAACTAGCCTAATATCATATCATAAAGCTTAAAGATAATATCTTTGAACTCATATATAGAGAGATCCCTCTTTGAATCTAGGATGGCTAGGTCCTCAGATTCCAAAGCGGTTTTGATGTAGGCTCTGCAGTGTTTGTACTTGCCAATATTGCAAACTACAGAGTCCCAACACTACTATTCTCCCATAATTCTTAACAAACTTGCGATAATACCCTGTTGACCCAAGAAATCCTCGCAACTGCTTTATGGTTGTGGGGACTTTCCATTCCTTAATGGCTTTAATTTTGTTAGGGTCTACCTTAACACCCTCGTGAGATACAATATGACCCAAATATTCCACCTCTTGTACTCCAAAGAAACATTTGGATGTTTTGGCATATAATTGTTTCTCCTGCAATAGTTTGAGCACCCTGTCAACATGTTCAACATGATCCTTCCAAGACCTGTTGTAGATTAGTATATCATCAAAAAATACTAGCACAAACTTTCTAAGGAAGGGTTTGAAAATGGAATTCATCAACCCTTAAAATGTAGAAGGTGCATTGGTAAGGCCAAAAGGCATGACCAAAAATTCATAATGACCCTCATGAGTTCGAAATGCTGTTTTTGGAAGATCTTCAGTCTTCATTCTAATTTGATGATATCCTAAAGATCCAACTTGGTAAAATAAATTTATCCATGTGATTCATCCGATAATTCATCAATCACAGGAATGGGAAATTTATCTTTAATTGTGAGCTTATTGAGCTCCCTATAATCTGTACACATGTGCCATGATCCATCCTTCTTGTGTACCAATACTATAGGAGCAGAGAAAGAACTTTGACTAGGTTGAATTATACCCGCCTCTAACATTTCTGCAATCATACGTTCAATTTTTCTCTTTTGGACATAAGGATATCTATAAGGCCTGATGTTTGGAGGAACGCTTCCTGGAATCAAATGAATAGCATGATCATGTTCACGAATAGGTGGGAGCCCTTTGGGAGTTTCAAACACCTTGGAATAATTGTCCAATAATTTTTGGAGATCTACAGAAATAGATGATTTTGATGTTGGAACTTCTAGTGAGCATAATTGTGTAATTACACCTCGTTGTTCTTTCTTTAGAAGCTTTTTCATGACATTAGAGCTTATTATCTTTCCCAGTTTCCCTGCAATACCCCGTAATTCGACTTCCTTTCCTTTTGAAAAAAAATTCAAGAAAATTTCTTGAAAATTAAAAGCTATCGTCCCCAAATATTGTAACCATTGCACTCCTATTACAACATAAACACCTCCCATAGGAATGGAAAGTATTGGACTATTCAATACATATTCGCCCCTGGTTAGCTTGATATTATGGAATTTTTTAGATCAATTTATAGTTCCTCCATTTGAAACCATCACTTGACATTCTGGTGCTGGGTATAGGAAACAATTGAATTCCTTGGCTAACTGTAATATTCCTTTTCAGGAATTTCTGCAATTTCTTCAATGAGGACGCTGTATAAGAAAAACCATGCAATAAAAATGCTGAACAGGACTTGGATCATCTTTTATATGTTGTATGTAGCTTAAATATAAAAGGGCATCAGAAAGAAATCATTCTAACTACACTAAACAGGTCTCCCCAGCTCACATATGCTTAAAAGCACCCCAATCCCACTACTTCATAAAATAGAAATGCCAGAGACTGCAATAGCGTTATTTTTATTATTAAAACTATAAAAAAATATAATGAAACACATATTTGGAGCTTTCATTCATCATATAATCATAAATGAGAGGTTTGAACTCTTTTACAAGCATATCAGAGCACCCCGGCAAGGGTTTCCGGCAAAATAGCAACGCAAGATATAACACTGTAGAAAATAATGCTATACCCAGCAAATCTATATTAAAAAATACTAGATGTGATCTGAAATACAAAAATAATATAGAAATTGGATCAAATCCTCCCTCAATAGACCTCCTGGAGTGGAATAGACACCTCCCCCTCAGAAACAAGCATATAACAAGAGGGTTTCACCCAGCTGCTGCTGCTACTGCAGAAATGACACAGTTACTGAAGGTGACTGCACTGTATGTGATGCAGAATAGATAACCTCAAGGAAAATGATGAAAAGTGAGCTCAGGACCTCCTCCTTAGATCTCCCAATCAGCTAGACCAAAGGTAATGATGGAATTCCCGCATGAGAATTCTTTGCACTAAACAATGATGCAACTCCGACTAAACAGATGAAGCTTGTAATCAGTCATAAGAACAAACAAGATGTATGAATGAATCCTTTACTACTATCTCCTCCTTCTTATCCTTGGTGAGCTTTCCCGTCCCGAGCCCCACTCATTGGTGATGTGACTTCCTTGAGAAGTTTCCTCCTTCAAAACTGTGCTGCCCTAGTAGCTTTCCCTCCTCTTGTGACAGTGTTGTTGACTTGGTCAACTGAAGCTAGCTCATTGCTTTGCCCCTCTTTCACACCAAAGTGGCTTTATTTTTTCCTCCTACTTCAGTTCCTTTTCACACTAGGATATGTTTTATTGTCTTCCCTACTTATTTCAAAAATGGAGGAGTTATAATATTCCAAGTAGTAGTGGCTAATTGGGAATATTACAGTACTCCCTGCTCAAAATTTTCTTGCCCACAAGAAACAGTAAAGAAGGATGTTACAAGATCTTCTCTCCCTCCCAAGTGGCCTCCTCATCTGGTAGATTCCTCCATTGAATCAGATGTTCCTTGATGACTCTATTTCTTAGTTGCCTCTCCCTTATGTCTAAGATTGCTTCTGGTTGCAAGATTAAGTGGCCCTCATCATAAATAGGGTGGAGATCCATGTTGGCAACTACATTCCTCCCAATGGCCTTCTTGAGGTAAGAGACATGGAAGATATTGTGGATCTTGCTCCCCTTAGGAAGCTCCAACTCATATGCTACCTTACCGATACACTTGACCACCCTGTATGGCCCATAGAAACGTGGTTTGAGCTTCTCAGCTTCTTTATCCTTGAGTGTGGACTGTTTGTAAGGCTGAAGACGTAGGTATACAATATCTCACACCTCAAACTGTCTTTCTATCCAACCACGGTCTGCATACATCTTCTGCTAGTTCTGGGTAGTGGCAATGTTGTCTTTGAGTACCCTGAGTATGTCCTGGTTCTCCTGAATCCATTCCTTTTCCCTTGGAGCTTTACTTGCCCCAAACATAACATCAGAAAATGAGAGTGCCTCATACCCATATAAGGCTTGGAATGGAGTCATGCCAATAGAAATATGGTGAGTAGTGTTATAAAAACACTCTCCCAAGTGGATCCACCATAGCCAAGCTCTCTGGTGCCCTGCCACATAGTTCCTCAAGTAGCCTTCTAGCCACTTGATCACTATCTCAGTCTGTCCATCGGTTTGGGGATGATAGCTAGTGCTTGGAGTCAAATCAGTCCCCACTAACTGGAAAATTTCCTTCCAAAAGCCACCCATGAAGCGACTGTCCCGATCACTCACTATGGTCCTTGGGAGACCATGGAGTCTAAATACATCTCTGAAGAAGAGCTCAGCAACCTGTGAAGCAGTATAATGTGCATAAATGGCAAAGAAATGAGAGTATTTTGTTAGTCTATCAACAACAACAACGATACAGTCCTTAGCCTGCACTGTCGATAAGCCGGTGATGAAGTCCATAGAGATACTTTCCCACTTCCCATTCAGAATAGGTAGTGGCTACAACAATCCAGCAGGGTGAGTGTGTTCTCCCTTGTTATGTTGACAAATGGTGCACTCTCTGACATGTTGGAGCACATCCTCCTTGAGACCCTTCCATGATAATCTCTCTCTGATAGCTCTGTAAGTCTTTGTGAAACCTTGATGCCCTGTAAGTGGGGAATCATGTGATGCCAATAAGATCTTCTCCTTGAGATTGGAATTCTTAACCAAGAAGATCTAGTCCCAGTAATAGATGACCTCATCCATCACTCTAAACCTCTCATTCGATACCACCCCATCAAATATTTCACATGCAAAGTCATCTTTGGAATACTAAACTAAGAGTTGAGCCTTCCCATCTGCATCCATGCCCCTCAAGGACAGCGTTGTAGGCCTCCTAGATAGTGCATCAGCTACTACATTTCTTTTTCCCTTGACATATTCTATGTCAAAATCATAAGCTTTGATTTTTCTCACCCAATTCTATTGTCTCTCCTGGAGTTGTCTCTGTTCAAGGAAGAATCTAAGACTGTTATGATCACTCTTCACCTTGAACTTATTCCCCACCAAGTATTGCTGGAATTTGGCTAATTCATGCATGATAGCCAACATTTATTTATCATAGATGGGGTATAACCTCTCATGAGGGAGTAGCTTGCTGCTTTCAAAGGCTATAGGATGCCCACCTTGCATCAAGACTGCCCCAATACCTTCACCTGATGCATCACATTCTAGCACAAAAGGTTGAGAAAATTCAGGAAAAACCAAAACAGGACAACTATTCATTACCTCTTTGAGCTTTTCAAAAGCCCTCTACGCTGTAGGTGTCCAATGGAAAGCTCCCTTCTTTGTCAAGTCTGTGAGTGGTGTTTCTAGTTGTGAAAATCTTTTCACAAACTTTCGGTAATAAGTGCATATGCCCACAAACCCTCTGAGTTCTGTAACATTCCTGGGTTCAGGCCAATCTCTAATAGCCTGGATCTTCTCCTCATGTACCCTCACTCCATCCACTCTTATGATGTGCCCCAAATACAACATCTCTATGAGGCCAAATTCACATTTGGAGAGCTTGGCATAGAATTTCTACTCCTTGAGGATATGTAAAAATGTCTCAATATGCTGCAAGTGCTCCTCCTAAGTGCGACTGTATATAATAATATCATCAAAGAAGACCAATACAAACTTCCTCAAATGACCACGGAAGATGTGGTTCATGCAGGATTGGAAAGTTTCTGGAGCATTGGTCAATCCAAAGGGCATTACCAGAAACTCAAAATGCTCATAGTGACATCTGAACGTTGTCTTGGGGATGTCTTGCTCCCTCACCTTGATTTGATGATACCCAGATCTCAAATCAATCTTGGAGAAGTATTTAGATCCCCTCAACTCAGCCATGAGTTCATCGATCCTGGGTATAAGGTACCTGTTCTTCATAGTCTTCTTGTTCAAGGCCTTATAATCAATGCACATCCTTAATGTGCCATCTTTCTTCTTTACCAAAACCACTAAGGAAGCAAAAGGACTAGTACTAGGCTGGATGTGTCCTAGAGCTAGCAGAAACTACAAGAAAAAAGCACATTAGTGAGGGTCATGCTTGTGACAGACCTTTAAGGTCTGTCACCAATGTCACATATGGTGACGGTCATTAAAAAATTGTCACTGTAAGTGTATATAGTGATGGTCCTTTATGGTCCATCACCAAAGACATTTTCAATCACACTTTTGGTGAGGGTCGTTAAAGGCCCATCACTAATTCTCTCTTTGGTGACACTTCTAGTGATGAACTTTTAATGATCCTCACCAATGCTCTTTTTGTTACTTTTGGTGACGGTCAAAAAATGTCCGTCATCATTGATCACTAAAAACCGTCACTGTAAGTGTATATAGTGATGGTCCTTTATGGTCCGTCACCAAAGACATTTCACTTTTGGTGAGGGTCGTTAAAGGCCCATCACTAATCTCTCTTTGGTGATACTTCTAGTGATGAACTTTTAATGACCCTCACCAATGCTCTTTTTGATACTTTTGGTGATGATCAAAAAATGTCCATCATCATTGATCATTCCAATGAGTTTTTGATGACACTATGTGCCTGTTAATATATTTTTTGTCAAAAGATAATGATTTAATACCATTATTGTGGAGCATTTTTTATAATATGTCCAAGGCCATAGTGGTTAGGGTCAGTCAATTTTTTAAGAAGTAATAAGTGTGTATCATTTCCCTCAAGTAATGACTAGTCGAATAGAGATTTCCTATGAGTCAACACATGATTCATATCTATTAAGTTAATTATCTAGAAAATTCCATTTAGATAAAGTTCCATTATTGTGTGTAGGAAATATTATTTAATACATAATCGAGCTCTAACAATTCTATTAATGAGAAAGACCTAACAATCCTCAACAATCTGGGCACACCTTAAATTAATGCTTTGGCACACACTAACATTTCTTAGCACCCCACATGTCTTGGAACATCTTTGTACCTAGAACATCTTGTGATGACACTAACGCCCAAGCACATGGTGGCATGCGTTAGCACAACATGGAACTCTCCTAGCATGTGTTGGCATGCTTCATGTAATCCCTAGCATGCCCTGGAACACCTTGGTTGAATGCATTCACATACATTAGCACTTGGCACACAATGCCACTTGGCATGTATTGGGACCTATTATTAGTGTGCCTATCATGCCCCTTTTCAAAAAGATAAATTCCTAACTTATTAACCCTCTTACTGGTTCTTCCTTTTGTTGTCTTGACACATATTGACATACCTTGGCACCCTGCGCCACATCCTTAGCACCGAGCATGTATTGGCATATCTTGGCACTATTAATTGGCACATGATATAATTAGCACACCATGGAACTCCCAAGCACAATTTGGGAATTCTTAACATGCCTTGATATTCCCTAGCATGCCTTACCAATGCTTAGCATACCTTGTCACTCCCTCCTTGGCATGACAACTAACACTGACCATTAACACTAGTCTCTGGCAGTACACATTCCTCATATTCATTAACTTCCATGAATTTTTACCTAGTGCTCCCTCAATGTTATTTCCTAGTACTCCTTAACACTCAACAACATGCATTATCACTCTCTAGCACACCTTAGCACTCTTCAACATTCCCTTCCACTTCATCACATGCATAACACTAGTCCCTGACACATATTGGCACTTGGCACATGTTGGCGCTTGGAAAGTCTTAGCATGTATGGAATACGTTGAGATGCCTTGGTATGATTTAGCATGGTTTAATATTAAATTTATTTGTGAAGATCAATTGTTGGAAAGTAGATGAGAAGAAACAAAGGAATACTTGGCACTTAGAATGCATTAAGAATTTTCACTTGGCACGTATTTCCACCTAGTGTTGGTGTGCCTAGCATGCCCCTCTTGGAAAAGGTAAATTGATGACTTATTAACCCTCTTATGTGTTCATTTCCTTGTAGTTTAACTTTTTTCTTCTTTTTGTTGTCTTGACAGTCCTTAACACGCATTGACACACCCTTGCACATCTTGGCATGCCTTATCACTTGGCACATCTTAGTATGTTTGACATGTATTCCCACTATCTTGCACATCAAGGGGGTGAAGAGAGATGTAGTCCTAAAGTAGGTCGAGTACGAGGGCCGAGTAAGGGTTGCTAAAGGGAGGTCATGATCATACTCCAAGAGCAAGATCATCATGTGAGGATTCAGAATAATGTTGCATACCTTAATGGTCGGTTTGCACTAGGAAGTAGGATGGCATATTGTTGGTTCTCTTCTGGCAGATCAAGCTTAAGAGAGGTTTCTCATGAGAATATGGGCATGTGATTTCAATGGTGTCTTTGTGTGAAGGCCATATCAATTTCTGAAATGTTGAAATTTGCAACAAGAAATAGTGAGATTGGAAACCAGAAAGGACAAAAAAAAATGCACCCACACTGGTGAGGAATTTTGATGCACCAGGAGTGAGGAATGTGGGGCGTCTAATTTATTTTCCCCTTAAATAAATTGGACAATAAATTGTAATATCATCTCATAACAACTTGTGTCAGTTAATTAAGTCACGATGACCGAGTTAGCTCAAGAAATTCGAGTTGAGGGTCTAATATGAGGCATCTAGAGGGATTCTAATATTTTTGGTGTCTAGTTGAAGTTGAAGCATTAGTGGGGTGTGTTATAGCCCAAATCCACCTTAGGCTGAAGGAAGGCGGGATTCAGGGTAACACCAAACCACGCTCAGTCAGGTAGCTAGCCCTACCAGAACATGAGAGGGCTCTCTCCGGGTCAATCTCAGGAAAAATGTATCAATAGGGCTTGAGATGACATAAATGAGTGCTAATTTTAGGCTAGGTATATTAATCAAGGAGTTTGGAATGATTTTTTAGGGGTTTTTGTTGGAAAAAGGGAAAGTCAATTTTGGGCTTGGGGATGAAGCCAATTTCTTGCAGAGTTCAAGTTGGGGCAGGGAAGGCAATGGCTTTGATGTCTTGGATCCAATGAATGGATAGAAAATAATACTGAGGAGCTGAAGAGGGAAAGAAGTTGCAAGGATCCTCTTCAAACTGACGAAAACATATAAAACTAAACAAAAGTTTAAGGCAGAGCACCAGCAAACTAATGAATTCTACCTTAGTTACTCATTTGTTTAATTCAGAAGCAAAGAGAAGGGAAATAGAATACATATAACATTAATGAAACTTATAGATACATGGAGAAAAAAATCATCAAAACTCAGAGCCACAAGGGTCCCAACAAGTGCTGCAAAACTCTGGTCTTTCCTTTGCCAAAAATCTGAAATGAATATACAATGAGGTGCCAAACTATTCCCAAAAGTCCAACCTCTGAAAATGATTGAAGAAATACATGATATATACAAGCCTAAACCATTCCAATGCCTCTAGGGGTCGAGATCATCCTTCTAGGAGATTTTTCAACCAATTCTAAACATGGAACTAAAATCTAGGCAGCCAAACAACTTGCCTCTATATGCTAGGAAACTGATCCATTCACTTAATTTTCACCCTTTAGTGAATGAATCCTCTAGAAAAAGTAAAAATGAGCCAAATTTACATCATAGCCATAAAATTACATCAAGATAGATCAATAATTACATCACAAAGAGAAACTAGTCAAACTGGCCGAATTTCTGAGCTGAAAAGTAAAAATTGGACCAAAATCCTCTATGCGCTGCGCCAGAAAAATCAATGTGCTGCGCCACTTTGAGCCTATTTTTGGGGCACTTCCTGAAGTATAACTTGAGCTCATGATAGCTCGTTGGAAAGCCCTGTCTGTCTACTATCCAACCCAAGTTGAATTTCTGGATTTGGTGTCCATTTTCCCCTCCAAAAGTTCAATCTCCCAAGGCTGGTTCCTGCTGGTGCAAAAGGTGGCAGAAAGGCCATTTTTGGTGTGTTTTTGACCCTTAAGACCATCGAGAAGTTGATGAAATCTCTCAGACATTCCTGAGCATGCATAATTTATCATAAAAAACCCAAAAATATCAAGTTTTCCTCCAGAAGATCTCTCAAACGTAAGCGCGCGCCAAGTGGCGCGACGCGTCGGGCAGGAAAACCTGTTTTGTGACCAAAAACTCAAAAATGACAAAATTTTCTCCAAATTTTCTGAAATTTGGAGTGAAGGACCTCCATCACGTGTTATTCTCAGCCAAAGAATATTCGGCCAAGATTTGGAGTGGATCAGGCTCTTTTCACCGTTTCAGTGTCCTCCTGGTGCATGTAGTTTAGTGGCGGAATAACTCTCTTGTTCATAGGATGTGTCGGTGTCCATCATGGTGTTGCAATGTGTATGACAAGTGTATGTTTGATTTGTTGAAAATGAGAAATTAGGACTCAGTGTCTTCAGCTCCAATTGCCAAATGTGCCATAGGGAAATGAGGGACTGTGAGGAATATGGAACAGTGGGGAAAAGTGGAGTTTTTGTCAAGTGGATTTAAAATATGGGACAATCACTTGACATGTTTGGGATATGGGATTTGGAGATTTTTTGTAAATGATAGGGAAAGGGATAATAAAAGGGAGTGAAAGGACTTATGGATAGGAGTAATGGGAATTTGCTACAAATGATATGGGAGAGGGAAAATGGTAGGAAATAATAGGGTTTAGGGATAGGGAAAATGGGAACAAGGGATATAGATGGTTTAGGATGTAAGGGAATAGGGAAATAAACTGTGGTAATGATAAAATGAGCAGTAGTAATATATGGGGTAAGTAGCAATGATTGACACCAAACCAAATTTAAAACCCAGGAGCATTCTTAAAACATGAGAGTAGGATTTTGAGTTTTTTGCATTTAAAATTTCATACCAACACCAAACACTTGTTAAGAGAAATGAGAAAGTGGCTTTGACTCACTTGAACAAGGAGAGACTGAGAAAAATTTGATGGGTGAAAGCAATGGAAAAAATCTTGTGTTCCGGCCCAATGCGCCGCACACAAACCCAATGCGCCGAGCCCACTCTTCTATGCGCCGCGCCATTTTGCAGGAGGCTTTTGGAGGCCTTCCTAATCTCCAAATTGGGTGTGTGATAGCTCTTTGGAAATATATTTTGTGTAGTTATCATTTTACTCATGAAGAAATTCATTTGGCCAACCAAGTTAGGAGAAATCTTGATTTTCCCAAGGTCACTTCAGAGGTGCATCAATTCTCTTGAGGCAACGGTATTTTTGACATTTCTCTAAAACCGTGATACCTGTGCAAAAAGTGAAGGATTTTTTTCTTCCTTGGCCTGTGGTAGACAAAAACCTCTCAGTTTTTCCAAATTCATCTTTTATTGCTCAGAAACATCATTTGAGTGAAATCTATCTCGATGTGTGGAACAAGGGATTTGTCGAAATGAAGCGAAATGAAGGGGATAATGGGCTTCTAAATTCTTTGGAAAATTTTTGGAAGTAGGGAGGGATGTTAGGAAGCAGGGGAAAGTGGAATTTCATAGATTGAGTGAGGGGAAGGGGTCCAAAAGGGAAAAACACAGGCCTAGCCTAGAAAATTGCCAAGTTGTAGCAAGAAACTAGGGTTTGTGCAAAAATGAGGAATTTGGGAGATATCAATGATGGGAAGTGTTTAATAATGTACATTAAGGATAGGGGAAGGTGTATGAACATCAGGATACAAGTTTTTCTAATGATTTGACTATCCAAGAGAAATTACCTTCAAAACCCTAGGAGAGGGAAATGGACCTTACCTAGGCACAACTGAAGCATGAACAAGGTGTAAAATGACTCTTTAGAACCTAACATGATGATGAAAACCGTCTGAATGATGGTACACTCAGCTGAATGGTGACATGGACCAAAATTTGGACAAATCTGAAAGAGTGAAAAGAAACCCTAGACCTAATACTTAGTGACCAAATTTTACTTGAAAACTCACAGAAATGACAAAATTTGACCTTGACATCTTAAAATCACTTTGTAAGAGCATATTTGATCACTTGAGGAAAGATGCAAAGGTTGACACTAACATTGGCTTCAATGGGGATGGTAGCTCCTTGGAGGTGCCAAGAACTACAGATCTTTAGAAAGAAGACAGTGCCTTCATCCATTGGGCAATGGAATAAAAAACTCAAGCTGAAATGCATGACTGAAAACTGATGAATTGATGACACAAAATAACTCTCACTCAACTAAAAACTGACTCGATACTTAAGCACAACTGACAAACTGGAAAAGATGCTCAAATTAGAGCTTATTAAATACAACCTACTCTAACAATTTCATTCATCACCTGATCAAGTGAAATGAAACAACCAATGCAACCATGTAAGTATTGCAGCTGTTGTTTGGATTCTCCACAAGTTCTCATTTATGAACAAAAAGAGAGAACTACTAGAAGGCAACTCCCATGAAAACTTGTGAACAGATCCGTTGAATACTATGGATTCTCTATCCGCCTCCAAAAACACTGCATAAGGATATTGAAATTCATGCTGCATAAGGATCTCAAAATGCACACTAGGACTTAGCTCATCCAATGTATTACTTCTCTTCTCCTCATACCATGAATGCAAAATTTGATCTGAGCTTTGTGATGAGCTTTGTGACGAGACTCCTGCTAAAAATGACAAAGAGATTGGCTGCCGGATCAAGTCTATATCAGCACACGTTTCAACCTTACATAAAGTCAATGGAGAAAGACTTTGACTGCAAACATCATCCAACACATCAGCAATAGGATCATCAAAAACTTGAGAAGACTGCTGTGATGTATCCATTGAAACTATATGACGTCCTACTGGTTGTTCATCTTTTTCTTGAGAGATATTATGAAGATTTTGCCTTATAAACTGAAATTCTTCGAAACAAAAGGGTACAGAATCCTCTTGCATCATTAAATCGTGTATTTCAGCTTCCACGACTTCATCTGTAATCTGACCTTCAATTTCATTTGGTGGCTGAAAATCTGATGCTACAGGTTGCTCAAGAATTTCGTTATCTGTCTCATCCTCAACATTAACACTAAGAGATTTCTGATTTCTTATAGGCTGCTCATTTGAAGATTTACTATGCAATTTACCCTTCAAAAATTGGAATGATTCAAAACAAAATGGTACGGAGTCACCTTGTATCATTTGATCATATGTACCAGCTTCCATGTCCTCATATGCAACTTGAAAATGAATGGCTTTGGAGGGTTGAAAATCTGAATATGATAAGTCTTGAACAAGGTTTTCATTGCGCTCAAGATGGTCCAGATCAAGACTTGTTGACATTTGATTTCTGATTGTATGAAAGTTGTCTTTGATGAACTGAAACGAATCAAAACAAAAAGGCAAAGATCCTTCACTTACTTCAAAATTTGCTGCACTTTCCTCATCATTGTCATAGCTGATATGCATCGGTTGATCACTGTACTCGAGCTGCTGAAAGTGAACTTCCTCCTTCCACAAACTAGCTGCTCATTTGTCTGCAGGGTTAGCTTCTGTTTGGAGAACATAATCATCATCATACTGATCAAACTGAGGCAAATCATAAATATACAACACATCATCAAGCATACATGTCATATCAACAGCTCTCTCTTCTTCAAAATGATCTATAAAACAATTACTATGACAACTGGGATAAGAAACAAAATGTTTTGGATCAACAACCTGTTCTTCTTCAATCAACGAGCCATGGAATTGAACACTATACTCATTCCTTGTGGTGTTCTTTTGCATCATCTCTTCTACTACACCTACCAACATGTCAAGCTTTACCTCTAGAGATGTCGATTTCTCCAGATCTATGTTTTTCATCTCTTCTTCCTTCAACCTTGCCCTTCGGATCAGCAAATGAGCCTTTACATTTACTGCACTATTCTGCATCTCGTGAAGTGTTGCAATATTCTTTTCTCTCAACTGAAACTCCATTTCCAGATCAAAAGCACCTGGGTAATGCAAGAGAGAAGATCTAGGAGAAGGTCTTATATTAGCTGGCATTGAAAAATATACTTGGTTAAATCTAGCAGAAAACTGTTGTACTGTCTCCCCTGGCAGTCTTTTCAGCTGGTTATACTTTTCTATAATAAGGAAAGGATTCTGTTCAATCACACACCTGTCAAGGAAAACTTCGACGAACTGCTGGAAATATGAGATGCTCGCATCAGGCAAGGTTTTGAACCAACTCTTCACTTGGCCTTGAAAAGAAAGAGCAAAAAGTCTAATACTAACATCTTCTTCATCAACTTCAAAAAGGTATAGGAAAGTCTCAAAACTCTACACATGTTGCTCAACGTTGACATTGTTACATTCACCATCAAATCTTGGTAGATATAGGTCATAATTTGCAGGGAAAGCATGGAGAACAGAAGTTAAAACAAGAGGTTTATACCTATCGGGGACTATACAAGGTGTAGGAGTATATACATGAGCTACGGGATCAATTTGGTTTTCTGGCTCATCACTCTGAAGAGAGTCATCATAAGATGTGGGAAAAGTAAGGAGGCCAGGATCAAAGGAAAACTCAGTATTTACACTTTTGGAATAGGTCGAGTGAAAATTTTGATCACCTTTCTCATATAAAAAATTTTGAAAAACCTTTAGGACAGCTTCAAGAACAACAAAGAAATAGTTTACAAGAAAGAAGACTAGATCCTGAATACCATTCCATTTTGGATACCTGAACTTTGTGTAAGATCCTTCCATTTTCGCAGAGAAAGAGTTAGTCCTCCAGTGGAGTTTCTACATTTAGTTGGAGTCACCAGGTGAATGATTTCAGCCTTCTTATGTCTGATCGTTGTCCACCATCAACCATCAGATCTGAACTTGATGCATGTACTGGGGCAAGACAATCCACAAGTCAAGTGTCACGTTCACAAGCTAGACCATAGATTGACTGAAGCAGCGTTTATCTACTTTCACTAATGCAAAGCAAAAGCGTTTCGAAGGCTACCTGGCATAACTTCAGGCTCCGTATGTAACTTATGAAACAAATAACACCAACAAGCAAACCATTTTCTCCCCAGTATGGTCGCCACTATGTTATAGCCCAAATCCACCTTAGGCTGAAGGAAGGCGGGATTCAGGGTAACACCAAACCACGCTCAGTCTGGTAGCTAGCCCTACCAGAACAGGAGAGGGCTCTCTCCGGGTCAATCTCAGGAAAAATGTATCAATAGGGCTTGAGATGACTGAAATGAGTGCTAATTTTAGGCTAGGTATATTCATCAAGGAGTTTGGAATGATTTTTTAGGGGTTTTTGTTGGAAAAAGGGAAAGGAAATTTTGGGCTTGGGGATGAGGCCAATTTCTTGAAGAGTTCAAGTTGGGGCAGGGAAGGCAATGGCTTTGATGTCTTAGATCCAACGAATGGATAGAAAATAATTTTGAGGAGTTGAAGAGGGCAAGAAGGTGCAAGGATCCTCTTCAAACTGACGAAAACATATAAAACTAAACAAAAGTTTAAGGCAGAGCACCAACAAACTAATGAATTCTACCTTAGTTACTCATTTGTTTAATTCAGAAGCAAAGAGAAGGGAAATGGAATACATATAACATTAATGAAACTTATAGATACATGGAGAAAAACATCATAAAAAATCAGAGCCACAAGGATCCCAACAAGTGCTGCAAAACTCTGGTCTTTCCTTTGCCAAAAATCTGAAATGAATATACAATGAGGTGCCAAACTATTCCCAAAAGTCCAACCTCTGAAAATGATTGAAGAACTAAATGATATAGAAAAGCCTAACCCCTTCCCATGCCTATAGGGGTCGAGATCATCCTTCTAGGAGCTGTTTCAAGAAATTCTAAACATGGAACTGAAATCTAGGCAGCCAAACAACTTGCCTCTATATGCTAGGAAACTGATCCATTCACTTCATTTTCACCCTTTAGTGAATGAATCCTCTAGAAAAAGTAAAAATGAGCCAAATTTACATCATAGCCATAAAATTACATCAAAATAGATCAATAATTACATCACAAAGTGAAACTAGTCAAACTGGCCGAATTTCTGAGCTGAAAAGTAAAAATTGGACCAAACTCCTCTATGCGCCGCGCCACTTTGAGCCTATTTTTGGGGCACTTCCTGAAGCCTACATTGAGCTCATGATAGCTCTTTGGAAAAACCTGTCTGTCTACTATCCAACCCAAGTGGAATTTCTTGATTTAGTGTCCATTTTCCCCTCCAAAAGTTCAATCTCCCAAGACTGGTTCCTGCTGGTGCAAAAGGTGGCAGAAAGGCAATTTTTGGTGCGTTTTTGACCCTTCATTCCATCGAGAACTTGATGAAATCTCTCAGCCATTCCTGAGCATGCATAATTTATCATAAAAAACCCAAAAATATCAAGTTTTCCTCCAGAATATCTCTCAAATGTAAGCGTGCGCCAAGTGGCGCGATGCGTCGGGCAGGAAAACCTGTTTTGTGACCAAAAACTCAAAAATGACACAATTTTCTCCAAATTTTTTGAAATTTGGAGTGAAGGCCCTCCATCATGTGTTATGCTCATCCAAATAAGCTTCGGCCAATATTTGGAGTGGATCAGTCCTTTTTCACCATTTCAGTGTCCTCCTGGTGCATGCAGTTCAGTGGCGGAATCACTGTCTTGTTCATAGGATGTGTCAGTGTCTGTCATGGTGTTGCAATGTGTATGACAAGTGTATGTTTGATTTGTTGAAAATTAGAAATTAGGACTCGGTTTCTTCATCTCCAAGTGCCAAATGTGCCAAAGGGAAATGAGGGACTGTGAGGAATATGGAACAGTGGGGAAAAGTGGAGTTTCTATCAAGTGGATTTAAAATATGGGACAATCACGTGACATGTTTGGGATATGGGATTTGGAGATTTTTTGTAAATGATAGGGAAAGGGATAAGAAAAGGGATTGAAAGGATTTAGGGATAGGAGTAATGGGAATTTGCTACAAATGATATGGGAGAGGGAAAATGGTAGGAAATAATAGGGTTTAGGGATAGGGAAAATGGGCACAAGGGATATAGATGGTTTAGGATGTAAGGGAATAGGGAAATAAACTATGGTAATTATAAAATGAGCAGTGGTAATATATGGGGTAAGTAGCAATGATTTACACCAAACCAAATTTAAAACCCTAGGAGCATTCTTAAAACATGAGAGTAGGATTTTGAGTTTTTCGCATTTAAAATTTCATACCAACACCAAACACTTGTTAAGAGCAATGAGGAAGTGGCTTTGACTCACTTGAACAAGGAGAGACTAAGAAAAATTTTATGGGTGAAAGCAATGGCAAAAATCTTGTGTTCTGGTCCAATGCGCCGCGCACCAGCCCAATGCGCCACACACAAACCCAATGCTCCGCGCCCACTCTTCTATGCGCCGCACCATTTTGCAGGAGGATTTTGGAGGCCTTCCTGATGTCCAAATTGGGCGTGTGATAGCTCGTTGGAAATATATTTTTGTCTAGTTATCATTTGACTCATCAAGCAAGTCATTTGGCCAACCAAGCTAGGAGAAATCTTGATTTTCCCAAGGTCACTTCAGAGATGCATCAATTCTCCTGAGGCAACGGTATTTTTGACATTTCTCTAAACCCATGATACCTGTGTAAAACATGAAGGAGGTTTTTCTTCCTTGGCCTGTGGTGGACAAAAAACTCTCTCAAGTTTTCGAAATTCATCTTTTATTTCTCAGAAACATCATTTGAGTGAAATCTATCCCGATGTGTGGAACAAGGGATTTGTTGAAATGAAGCGAAATGAATGGGATAAGGGGCTTCTAAATTCTTGGGGAAATTTTTGGAAGTAGGGAGGGATGTTAGGAAGTAGGGAAAAGTGGAATTTCAGAGATTGAGTGAGGGGAAGGGGTCCAAAAGGGCAAAACACAGGCCTAGCCTAGAAAATTGCCAAGTTGTAGCAAGAAACTAGGGTTTGTGTGAAAATGAGGAATTTGGGGGATTTAAGTGATGGGAAGTGTTTAATAATTTAAATTAAGGATAGGGGAAGGTGTATGAACATCAGGATACAAGTTTTTCTAATGATTTGACTATCCAAGAGAAATTACCTTCGAAACCCTAGGAGAGGGAAATGGACCTTACCTAGGCACAACTGAAGCATGAACAAGGTGTAAAATGACTCTTTGGAACCTGAAATGATGATGACAACCCTCTAAATGATGGCACACTCAGCTGAATGGTGACATGGACCGACATTTGGACAACTCTGAAAGAGTGAAAAGAAACCCTAGACCTAATACTTAGTGACCAATTTTTACTTGAAAACTCACTGAAATGACAAAATTTGACCTTGACATCTTAAAATCACTTTGTAAGAGCATGTTTGATCACTGGAGGAAAGCTGCAAAGGCTGACACTAACAGGGTGCAAGTGTAATTAACTCAATTAAATGAGTTAAAATCAATTTAACTAGTTCTAACTGAGTGATGAGCTAGTGAGAGGTCCAGTGAATTAAATTAGATTTAATTCAAAATGAGTGATCAATTAGGTAACTGATAATTCGCTATTAATATTTGCATGAATGTCAGTTTCGAGAAATACCCAGTTGAGACAGAGGTTAAAGGGAACATAAATATCAGTTGTATTCAGAGAAAATTTCCCATGTGCAATTATAAAGTCATTGGGATGCCATGATGGATTGCGCAATCAAGGAAGACTGATTTTTATAATTAATAAGGAGTTAATTCCCTAGGAATTGCATGAGCAAGGCAGGCTGAAGTAAGGATGAGAATTGGCTAAGTACTAGACCGAGTTTGCCTAGATCAACGAGAGACAATATTTGACAGAGTGTTGGAGAATATCACGAGAGATTAAGCATTGTATTGTTTCATGATTCCTTGACTTAATGCACAATAGAGATAGAGGGGTTTTGATTAGTTGCTTTCCCCAAACACACCATGTTTTTGTGTGATTGATAATTTATTTCTCTTACTTACATGTGATTATGCGATCGTGTTTTGTTTCCGTAAATTGTAGGAAGGATTCAGTATCTTGTTTTAGTAGATTACAAGATCAGATTGAATCTCGTTGGTTAGATTTTCTACATGGTATTAGAGCAGGATTTTTTTGGGCGGCGAGTTTGTAGAGAATATTTGAAGATTTTGGTGTAAAATTTTCGAAAACAAATAGAATATTTGGATTCCTTGCGAAAATCTACCCAAATGGAAAAAAAAAATTGGTCAAATTGGAGCTCGGATGAGGGAGATATCATCGATTTAAAATCAACTCTTTTTTAGAATCTTTTTGTAAATTTGAGACAATTACACTGTGCATGAGTCAAGAACCTATATGAACTTGAGGTACCAGATGCATGCAAAGCTTTGAGGAGAAAGGAAGAAGTTGGAGACTTGGTGGTTTAGAGGGAGCATAAATTACCTCTCAACATGCATCCTCATGAGAAGTAGTCTCAGAAGGTTGTGGAGTAGCTGCCACAATTGGAGAAGCAGAGAGGAGACCGAGTGGAAGCGTCCACTCAAGCAGATACCTCTATGAGGGTCAAATTTTGAGCCAGATGGGAAGAGGGAGTAGCCATACCTCGAGGTGTAAGGTGGGGTTATGTGTAGACATAATCCCAAGATAAGAAATTTGGGCAAGGTCCATTGAGATGGCGTGTCTCATGGATCGAACCTGGCTACGAGGAGCCCACAGTACAGCAATAGTAGGAAGGATTAGTTATATTGATGTAGTCAGATGTCAGCAAGACAGAAATCAGAGTGATAGATTTCAAATAATAGAGCATAAATAGAGTTAGCAATAGTTCAAAGGGCACAGATGCAGATGTCAGAAGCAGTGTAGAGAATCCTGTACTAGACAGGTGCAGTAGGTAGCAGCAGTTAGAGGACTTTGATGACAGATGCATTATACTAATTCATTTGTTTAGAGGCTATTCAGTTTCAGGATTTGCAAGTGCAAACAACACTAGAGAAGTGTAGCATGCAGAACATTCCAAAGGTACCGGATGGGGATAGATTGAATTCCTTTCTTGTTGAGAGGGAGTGTTGAAATTTGCAACAAGAAACAGTGAAATTGGTGAATAGAAAGGACAAAAAAAAATGCACCCACACTTGTGAGGAATTTTGATGTATCAGGAGTGAAGAATGTGAGGCGTCTAATTTATTTTTCCCTTAAATAAATTGGACAATAATTGTAATTTCGTCTCATAACAAATTGTGTCAATTAAATAAGTCATGATGATTGAGTTTGCTCAAGAAATTCGATTTAAGGTGATCAAGGTGGATATTGGTGGCCACCCACCTATTCCACTTGGGTCCTCGCCATTGTCTCTTTCAGTTTTTCAGTTTCCTTAATTATAGCGCAATTTACTATTTTTGTTATTTTTTCGGGTTCTGTACTTTCGGAGCCGTTTTGAGGCCCCAAATGATGTTTTTTGGGCATGAAAGGTTTGACAATTTCATAGAAATCGTATTAACAATTGTAGTCCTCGGAGAGATATTTCTAACAAGGTATCATGTGCATCAAACGAAGATCATGTGACCAAGTTACGACCCCGGGAAGTTGGCTGCCCAACTAACCCCAACGGGGCCCATAAACTCTTGGTGTTACATCTCCTCAGGTTAGGGTTTTGGTTTTTTAGGGTTTTATCTTATTTTAAATAATAAAAATACCCTTGATCCTTATTGTAACACAGTTCAGAGGAACATAACTATCAGTTGTATTTTATAGAAAATTTCCCATGTGCAATTATAAAGTCATTAGGATGCCATGATGGATTGCACAATCAAGGAAGGTTGATTTTCCTAATTAATATGGAGATAATTCCATTGGAATTGCGTGAGCAAGGCATGCTGAAGGAAGGCTGAGAATTGGCTAAGTACTACACCGATTTTTCCTAGATTAGCAGGAGACAATTGGCAGAGTGCTGGAGAATCTCAAGAGAGATTAAGCATTGTATTGTTTCATGATTCCTTGACTTAATACAAAATATAGATAGAGGGTTTTGAGCAGTTTCTTCCCTAGATACATCTTGTGTTGTGTGATTGATAGCTTGTTTCTCTTACTTATATGTGATTTGTTGGCAATATGATGCAAAGTGTTGTCCTTGATGGCAACCTACTTGATAAAATTGATGGCAACCTACTTGATGAAGTTGTCCTTGATGGAAACTGACTTGTCCTATTTGTTAATGATGTAAATCTGATGTATCTGCAGAGCAGTTCAGATGTAGTGGAGAAAGGAATTCCTGTAAGGGCCAGAGCAATGTTGAAAATGGTATGTCACAAAGCATATGCGGGTTTGTAAAGGTGAAGTAGTGTATGTACGCAGAAAAGTACGTGCGAAGTAGCGTATGCCTATTTGCGCTCTAAATTTATAAAACTAGGGGAATTTACCATGGTATTGGCACACAGTATTGAGCGGTGGATTATCCATTTGATCCCGTCCAGGAATACCATCGGAAGTTGTGTGGTTTTGGCTCATGGTATTGACAAAGGCTAAATCTATATAAGGAGAAGAAGATCATAGTGCAAGGGAAAAAAGGTCTAGGTTTTAATGAATACTTCACTTTGAAGTATATCTGCATGGAATGGGAAACAATTTATTGATTGATCTGAATTAATAATGCACCTATGAATAAAATGATGAAGAGGGATCTCTAGATCTGAAGATGACTATGTATTTTATAGATCTGTTTATGGAATGTTTAGATCTGTGATCTGGTGAATCTTTGCTGAAGTAAAAGATGATATTTGAGTTGTTTATCTGATCTGAAGAGCTGCACAGTCCTGAAAAGTTTCTGATCTATACGCAGGTTCGTTTCATGAAAAGCACGTGTATACGCGAGTCCGATTAAAGAAAAGCGCGTATGGCAGCTAGGGTTTCTGAAGAATAAAATGCACTAAAGTATATGCAGGTTTGTCTCTGTGAAAGTGCATATATACGCAGGTTCAGTGAAGTAAAAGCACGTATGGAATCTAGGGTTTTGCTGAAGTATGTGGAATGAAATGTCTGACCTGTTTTGCTGTTTTACTACTATCTGTCGATGATGAATTCACACAGATCTCGGTTGTTTGAATGTTGATTATGATTTTGATTATGTTGATTAAAGATCAAGTTGTTGGTTGATTGGTTGATGATTCAATGAATGAATTGATGGGGTTATAAGTTTAATTTTGATGTATGATGAACTTAAATGTGTGGAGTGGGTCCATTCTGAAAATCTGATGAAAAGTGGCCTACAAGGTATGTTGTATGGAAGCTGATGGACCCAGTATGAAAATTGATGAAACGTGGTCCATGATGGTGCTGAGGGTCGAAGCCTTCAGTGAGGGGGTTGTAGCTCCCTTCCAGGAGAGGTTGGTAAATGAGAGAAGTTGTAGCCTTCTGCAGGTGGGTGCCTGCATGCTGGTATGAGTCTGCGCCAGTACAAAATTGTAAGAAGTTTTCTTTATAATAAATATTGAAGACAGAGACGACGGCAACGGTGGTTTTCTCCCGAATTGGGTTTCCACCTTAAATCCTGGTGTTCATGTGTGTTGCTTATGTGTGATGTTTTATTCTGTTCTTACTGCACATGTTTACTGCTTACTAAAAATCTAATGAAAGAATGATGCAATGATTATCTGCATAATGAGATCTCTGGTAATACGCAAGTTTTGTTAAGGATATCCGCGTGTATACGCGAGTTGGGTTCAGTAAAGTAGCGTATGGGTTTTAGAGAAAGAAAAAGTAAAAAATTTTCAGTCAGCCCTAAATAATGATTCACCCCCCGCCCCCCCTCTCAGTATTTTTCCCAACAATTGGTATCAGAGCAGGTTCTTCTGAAGAAGCTTGATCGCTTGAAGGAGATCCGTCACAATGGGAAGGAAGCAAAAGAATAAGGCTACTCAAAGAAAGGAGATATCTCAGAAAACATGTGCAGCAGAAAATGAAGAAGATGAAACAGGTATTGATTGTTTTTCTTGTGATTCACTTTCTTGTGCATGCAATGGTGAAGATAGTAATGTTATGGATCTAGAAGAAGTTCTCAAGATTAAAGTTGAGAATCAACAAAGATTGTCTAATGAGAAAGAATCTATCTACAAAGATATAATCTCTAGAATGAATGGACAGATAAACAAGTATCAAAGGTTGTACGATTATGCAACCAATCTGTTAGGGTCCCGTGATTTGGCTGATTGGCAAGCCAAATGACAGTGTAACATCAAACCAATCTTTGGAGCCCAAGGACCTAGCCTTCCTGGACTCAGAGAGGGCTCTCTCTATTTGTGTAAGGGATATCTGTGTGTGTGCTTATTGTGTTTATGATTTTAGGCTAGTTATGAAGTAGGTTTTTTGGTTTTGGTTTTTAGGTTATGAGGGATGAAACTGATCAAAGATATAATATAGGTAAAAAGGATGTTAGATCAACTGGGCTATGGGGTCGAAAAGGTCTAGAAAGCTATCAGACGGTGATACAAGGCTGTTGAAGGGCCGATTTGATTCAAGGTAGAAAGGATCTTTGGGCAAAATGGAGTAAATGGACATCAAGTTTGTGAACAACACAGAGTTTCAAGCATAACTAGTTCAATAGATAACATAAACATGGTAGGGAAAACCATTAATCATGCAAAATGTAACTATAAGCTAATCAATACATAGAAATAAACATTCAAGCCATGCATAGAGGTATATGACCCTCTAACTTTGGGAAATGACTATCAGACTTTGGGGAAAACACTTAAGACGGAAAAACAACTTAACTTACTATTCCGGAATGCCTAAACACAGTACTTCAAGTTATTGGGCACTTTGAACAATAAGATTTGCATAGTTTTAGGTAAAGGGCTAGATTGGAACTAGGCCTCCTTGGTTCAACAAAATGATAATCTAATCAGTCAAAGAGAAATTTCATGGATGGAACTATAGCTAGCCATAGGTAAGCAGGGCGTACCGTAAGTCATACTTAGCATGTATAAAACCATGAATGAAACAAGCAACAATATCCTAAATTATTAAAGAGCAGTCAAGAATTCTTTAATGTTACTTAGGAAGAAGAAAACAAAGAAGCTATGAAGAAACAGGAAATTTGAGGTGCCTCCATGGGCATGTCTCAAATTTTTTCTCTACTGATCTATAGCAATCAAGAAAAATGTATTCATGAATGGAAACTAGAAGAAAAAACAGAGAAAGAGACACTATACCATTCTACCAAGTCATGGAATCCAACAACAATCCTCTATTCATCATCCAAGAACATCCAAGAGGCAATCCAAAAGCATGAGAAAAGTATTTCTTCCAAAGCGTATATGACCATATATTGCTTCTATCATCAATTTCAGCCTTGTTTTACAATGAAAGCCTTTGGAATATATAGGCTCAAGTGAGGAAAACCTCATGGTTCAACTTGCTATCCCATTGGCCTAATCAAAATATCTAAACTTGTCCTTGAGGCTTTGCAAAGTCCAAGGCACAAAATATCTCATAAAATATCTAAAACATGCTAAAAGAGGGAATTAAATTGACTTTTCATAACTTCCCATGTGCAAAAATAGCTAAACACACATTAGGAAAAAGCATTTTTTAAAGGTTCAAATTTTACAAAAATATTCAAAATTTACATCAGAAAAAGGTCCCCTGACTTGCCGGCAACATTTGGCAATCTTCCTGATGTCGAAACAAGGCTCATGATAGCTCGTTGGAAAGCTCTGAGTGTCTACTTTCTGGAAAAACTAAATTTTCCCAATATGATACCTAGAAGTCCTCCAAAAATAGGACTGTGTGTGAAAAACCAGAAAATAAACTTCGCTGATAAACGAGGCAGAATGTTGAAAAAGTGAGTATTTTTCGCCATTTTGGGAGAGAAAATGATCCTCAAATGTTCTGAAAATCACTGAGTATGTGCCCCTGAAATTATGGCATCCAATGATACCATCCTCATCCCCTGATGATCCCCTAAACTGAAATGGCGATGCTCATGAGTTTTGGCCAAAAACCCGAAAATGACAAAAAACCAAAACATGTCGAATTTCGCTCAATTTTGGTGAGCAAGACCCTCAAGGCTTTTTAGAAATATTTCTAGAAGATAGGGCCAAAATTCTAAGCCTAGAGGTGTCTTTCTCCTTTTTTCTCACCAGGCGCCCTCTTTAGGCAATTTTGAGCCTTTCTTGGTTTTCTTCTTTGTTGCTTGGCATTCCAATTTTGGTGAAGAAGTCATAGCCCCTTGCCTAGGAGAGGCAGCTAGCACATGCTTTGGAGAATGCCCTTCATGATTCATGTTTTTTATTTTCTTGCCCTCATCATCTATCACTGTTTTTAGTTTCTTCATGGCGCTGCTCTTCCCCTGTATTGGCTGCTATAATGTTCCTTTTCATCACTGCCTCACTGCCCATCACTTTTCCCTTCATTGGAGGAATTGTGCTTCTGATACTCTTTACTTGCTTACCAAGGAAAACTGATTAAAATTATATGTGAGATGCTTCTGTGATAATAGGACTTTTCTCCTTCCAAAACACTGTCTTTTCTTCCCATTGTATGCCAAACAAATAGTATTAATGATAAGAACATAGTCAATCAAAGAAATATAGACAAAGGGTCATTGTGTTTGGGTAAGGTTACCCAGAATTTTGCGTATTTGGTGTGAGAACATATAGCTTCGTAGCAGTCAAACAGAAAAACTCCTCACAATCAACACCCTCCTTGTCTTTGTTTTTCCCTCACACATATTTTGACACACATCTCCAAATGGTAGTGACAGCATCACATACTGCATCTTGTTTTAAGGTCAAAGAGGTAGCAGTGGTTCCTTTCTGTTTTTACCCTACAGAGATTACTATTGGAAAAGCAAGGTATTTATATAATGATCACTATTGCTGAAGCTAGGCTCATTGATTTCTTTTCAAATACTGAGTCTTTCCTTTCAAATAGTGCCTTCACCCTTTAACATTGTTTTGAGGACGGCTTATATGGTCCTTTGACAGTAATGAAAATCCACCAGTTTTACTATGTAAGGGTTTGGGCAAACAAGACCATGGAAACTCCCAGTCCCAAACCTAAAGCACTGCTCCTTATGTTCACTGTTTTCTCACACAGATTTTCCAAAAACACTTTTGAATTGCAGTGGCAGCTCCCTTTACTAAAGTCTTTTAAATAGAAAAACCAACCCTCGTTCCCACTTTAACAAATTTTATTGAAACACTCACAAATCACCTTGAATTTTTAACAAGAATTTCTCTGTTTTGAAAACCACTTGGCAGCTCGATCATGACAAGTGAGGAAACGAGAATACCTTTAAGAATGGATGGCAAACCTTGTGAGCAAGTTTGAGCAAATTCCAAATCTGTTTGAGGGCGTTTGGACCATTTGAATTGTGCGCGGCACATTTAGCAGGAGAGAGCGCCGAGCAAGTAACTATTGGGTCACTTGTCGGGCCCTGGTGACCGGAGGCTACAGGCACGCCGCGCGCCTATGTATTTCTTTGTGAAAAGTGCACCTGAACGTGCCACGCAATTGTACAGGCGTGCCGCGCGGTCAAAACCCTTGGAAAATTTTTCAAACTTGCTCGAAAAATTCTTCTTAGGTAAGGTGAACAGCAAGGGGAGTTTTCTCGTGTTTTGGCAATGCAAAAAAATAGATATGTAACAATCCTTAAACCTTTTGAAAGTGAAAAATTCAAACTACCTTTTACACTTGTTTGGTGAGGTTATTTGAAACCTTTGAAAGTCTTTTAACGACCCTTTGCACCAATATTTCGACAAAAAGCGAAGTTGGACATTTGAACAAAGAACGTAGTGAGGAATTTGGTTTAGATGAAAAAGGCTTTGTTTAGGACTTTCCAAAACCCCTCTACTGCATTTTCACTGTGCTTTTTAAACCAGAATATCTGCCCCTGCTGACCTTTTAATAATATTTCAACATGGAAAATCTGATCAATAATACACCCATGATCGATGAAAGCATATTTTGTCATTTGCAAGGGGATGACCTGTCTCTTAAAACTTGGTTGATATTTCCTGTTTCTGTTGCTTTTAAGGTGATAATGCTCACTGTGAGGCAGACCCAAACTATTAGGTGCTTCTCAAGCTCCCCTCTGACTTTGACCCTTTTAATAAGGAAGATGCCATTACTTGTAATGGTGGCATGTCTTATGGGCTTCGAAAGTTTCTATGGAAATTGAAAAAACATGCCATAATCATTTTTGTACCTTTGGGACCTGTGTATCTATTTGCAATGCCCTTTTTTGGGAAAGACTAAACTCAAGTTCCCTTGTCTATTATGATGAGTAATTTGAAATACATTCCTTTATGAGTAGGAAGATCAGTACTCTTTGAAACATAATCATCATCTTTGGCTTGTGCTATGACCCATCTCTCAATCATCAGCAAGGCTATCTTATTTGGGCTCTAGATTGTCTTTGAAAGCAAATCTGTTAGGAGATAAGCCATCCTCTTTGATAGTTATAGTACTGATGCTTCCCCTTTGTTTTTTTACATGCTGGCTCAGTTTGGAAACTTCAAACTGTCTTCTACTGCTTTTACCATTTGTCTCTTGATCAGTCAAACCTTGAAAACAGTCACTGCTCTGGCCCTCTGCTTATGAATGAAGGAGGCATGTCTTGGCAAAATTCCTGATGTTATTTCAACCTCTCTGCCTTTAATCATCATTTTGATACAGAGATCTTTTAGTTGATGTCTGAATGTTTATTAAAAAAAAAATTGTCTTATAATCTGTTGTAACTCTTCAAGTCAAACTTTGGCCACCGCCCTCTGGTTATAGATGAAGGAGGCGCTTTCAAAAACCCTCTGATTATAAATGAAGGAGGTTCTTTGGTATTCAAACCCTCTGCTTATAAATGAAGGAGGTTCTTATTCATGTCACATCATCAGCCTCTTGACAGTGTTGTTTTTCCTTTTACTGTCCTTTCAGGCTTTGAATGAGGTCGCAAGAGCTTGATGAAAAAACTATTTGCTTTGTAACTGTATCTCAGGCTCAAGATCACATTGAGAAGCATCTGTCTTCTCATGTGGAGCCAAAAATTGTCTTCTGAGATGCTGGTATGTTTCTGTCCTTGAAAGATCCATAAAACATTGTAAAAACACCTAAAATCAGCTTGACTTATGGTCTATGTATTGCTGAGACTTAAGGGTGTATTAGTGGCATGACTTAGGGCTATAACCAACTTCATTAGCAGAGTAGGAAGGTCTGTTATGACTGGTCTATAGCAGATGGAGGCTTTTGGCTCTTGGATAGTTTGCCAAGGGAGAAATGCCTTAAAGTGCCACTTCCTAACTTAGGGGAGATTGTCTGAATAGATTTGGATTTTCTCTTTAGAGCTGATGGGCAGACTAGTATGGCTAAAGCTAGATAGGGTTTGATAATGGGGTTTCATCTCGTCATGGGCGGATTGAAAGGTAAGAAGGCAAAAATTTTATGGGTGTTTTCCCAGCTGGCAAATATGACAAATTTTGGATCAGCTGCTAGAAAACTTGGCTATCAGAACTAGTCATCATCAACAAGTGAAAAATACTGATGACTAACACAATCGAAGTGAAAGACTTGAAGCATAAATCATCTGTCTGAAAGCAGATCTCGAAAAATAAAATAAGAGGAATGAAGAACTTCTACAAACATTTGAAGAACAAGAAAATGGGTTGAAAGAAGAGATTTTAAAATTGAATGATCAAGTAGAAGAAGCAAGAAGGGTCGAAGAAAGTATGAAGAAGCAATGCCAAAGATTGGAGGTTGAAGTAAACATTTTAAAAGGCAAATTAGAAGAAAAGGATAAACTATTGAGGTTTCAAGATAGTACTAAGATTCTGGACAATATTCTTAGTAGTCAAAGGTCTCCTTCTGTTAAATTTGGTCTTGGTTTTCATGAAACTATTAAAGGAGAATCTAGTTCACAAGAAAGTGCTAAAGATTCAAAGGATATCAATGCAAAACCTGAAGTGTTGAAAGAAACAAAAGGTCAACCGACAATCATGAACTCTCAAAAGAAATCATTCCTTTGATCAATAATGTTGAATGCTTTAAATGTTATAATTATGGGCATGTTGTAGCCAATTGCAGAAGCAGAGTGTTTCAGTCACAAACAAACAGATTCTACACAAAAAGGTACTCAGGTTTCTTTAAGGGATATTGTTTTTCATGCAGCAAGTTTGGTCATAAAGCATCTAATTGCAATAGAAGAAAGAATAGAAAAAAACATTATGATCCCTATGCTTACTTTTCTGGTCACACAAGATGTTATGCTTGTAACAAGTATGGACATGTAGAAAAAGAATGTAGGATGAATAGATCTGAGAAATTGGATAATTTCCAGCACACAATAGGAAATTTCAAGCAAAGATGGAAAAAGAAGGAGGACCGGTAAAAAACATAGGGGATAATATTGACCCTACTGCAGTCATCCGCTTCTAAAGCTTACTTCTCATAATGACTACAGGAGTGATGTGAGATACATTAGAGGAATCAGTAATGTATCATCACAGGGGGAGCAATATATGGTGATTCTCATGGTTGCTTTGGTAATTCTGTTTATGTTTATTTCTGACAGTGCATATGATGTGAAGAAGACAGGTACAGGTGGCATACGTTCAGGGGGAGATGGAGTTGTGAATTTTTCTGTATTTCAATTTACATACGCGGGTTTCATGAACTAAAGCCGCGTATACACACGAGTTCCAATGGAGACAGAAGCGTATGCTTTTCAGTTAAGAAAAAAAGTAAGACAACTAAAGATCAGGAACACAGGTTCAGGGGAAGCACTAGTTTAACTACTAATGATTGCATTGTTGGCATTGTATCTGTTTATTCTTTAATTCTCGTAATACTAATGCTCAAATGATGATGGCATGATACATGGTTTCTTATGATGAGATTATGGATGAGCCCTGATTTATTTTTGATGAAGAGTATCTTTTGTTTTCACACATGGATGAGATGTAAGTCTTATGATTCAGAGATAAGGATAGATCATGTAGAGGTTGTTGTTGATGACTTTTGTCACGGTTGAGACCTTTTTCCTACACATGTTACATCATGATTATGAAATAAATAAATCATGAAGATCTTGATGGTAACAGATCACATGGATGATTGCTTGATACATATTGTCTATTGAAGAAGATTGTTCTGGTATGATAATTCCTCTTGAAGAATATGTTGATGCTGCAAAGAGCCTGAAGGTTTTTTTACTGATGTACTTATGCTACAAATGTTGGATGACACTTGAAAACATAGCTACATTGTCCTATCTATCTTCTCTCATATATTCCAGGGAAGCATTCGAATATCTCAGACAGAAGCTGGGAGTAGTCTCTGCCATACAGAAGATCAGATCTACTTAAATACAGAAGATTAAATTGGATACGTGGATTTCCTGAAGGACAGTCATGTATATACGCGAGTTTATACACAGAAAACCGTGTATGGGTGTTTGCTGACAAATTTTTCTGGACAACTGTGGTGCTGATTGGTATCTCTGATGATGTTTCAGCTCTCATATTTCTATTTCATTCTCTGATGTTTGATGAAGATGCCTTGATGATTTGCTGTTGAAAGTGTTCAGGATGCACAAGCTAAGGGGGAGCATTGGTCATGTGGAAAGGATGCATTGTTGGCATTCTAATTATTTGTTGTAGTCTGATCTCATGCTTGAGATTCTTTGGTCTTGATTGTATAAGTTATTTCTATAATTTGATGAAAAGGTCATGTTGAGACATATGATGTAAATTGTTATATTCAGTCATGTAAGGACTTCTTCAAATTTGTAAACCCACTTGGTTGGGTAGTTGAGTCAAAATGTGTAAATCCACTTGGTTGGATCATTGATGTAAGTATGAGTCCTTGGTGATAGGAAAGGTCATAGAGTCATGTAATTCATTGAAAATATGTTTGAAGATTCAGCATGAACTCAGAGGGAGCATGGTAATTTCAGTGCAAATCAGATCTACAAAACTCTTCTTTATACAAGAGAAGAAAAACCTTGTGTTGTTTTTTATCCGCCCTTTTCCCTTGATGTCAAAGGGGGAGAGTATCATGGTGTTTGAATAATGGTTATAATCAATATATCTATCTTTTGTGGTGATCAAACACCATCATGGTTGCCATCAAGTCTAAAGGGGGAGATTGTTGGCAATATGATGCAGAGTGTTGTCCTTGATGGCAACCTACTTGATAAAATTGATGGCAACCTACTTGATGAAGTTGTCCTTGATGGAAACTGACTTGTCCTATTTGTTAATGATGTAAATCTGATTTATCTGCAGATTAGTTCAGATGTAGTGGAGAAAGGAATTCCTGTAAGGGCCAGAGCAATGATGAAAATGGTATGTCACAAAGCATACGCGGGTTTGTAAAGGTGAAGTAGTGTATGTATGCGGAAAAGTACGTGCCAAGTAGCATATGCCTATTTGCGCTCTAAATTTATAAAACCAGGGGAATTTACCATGGTATTGGCACACAGTATTGAGCGCTGGATTATTCATTTGATCCAGTCCAGGAATACCATCGGAAGTTGTGTGGTTTTGGCTCATGGTATTGACAAAGGCTAAATCTATATAAAGAGAAGAAGATCATAGTGCAAGGGAAAAAAGGTCTGCGTTTTAATGAATAATTCACTTTGAAGTATATCTGCATGGAATGGGAAACAATTTATTGATTGATCTGAATTAATAATGCACCTATGAAGAAAATGATGAAGAGGGATCTCTAGATCTGAAGATGACTGTGTATTTTCCATATTTGTTTATGGAATGTTTAGATCTGTGATCTGGCGAATCTTTGCTGAAGTAAAAGATGATATTTGAGTTGTTTATCTGATTTGAAGAGCTGCACAGCCCTGAAAAGTTTCTGATCTATACGCAGGTTCGTTTCATGAAAAGCGCGTATATACGCAGGTTCAGTGAAGTAAAAGTGCGTATGGAATCTAGGGTTTTGCTGAAGTATGTGGAATGAAATGTCTGACCTATTTTGCTATTTTACTACTATCTGTCAATGATGAATTCACACAGATTTGGGTTGTTTGAATGTTGATTATGCTGTTGATTATGTTGATTAAAGATCAAGTCGTTGGTTGATTGGTTGATGATTCAATGAATGAATTGATGGGGTTATAAGTTTCAGTTTGATGTATGATGAGCTTAAATGTGTGGAGTGGGTCCAGTTTGAAAATCTGATGAAAAGTGGCCTACAAGGTATGTTGTATGGAAGCTGATGGACCCAATATGAAAATTGATGAAACGTGGTCCATGATGGTGCTGAGGGTCGAAGCCTTTAGTGAGGGGGTTGTAGATCCCTTCCAGGAGAGGCTGGTAAACAAGAGCAAGGGGTTGTAGCTCCCTTCCAGGAGAGGCTGGTAAACGAGAGAAGGTTGTAGCCTTCTGCAGGTGGGTGCCTGCGTGCTGGTATGAGTCTGCGCCAGTACAAAATAGTAAGAAGTTTTATTTATAATAAATATTGAAGACAGAGACGACGACAACGGTGGTTTTCTCTCGAATTGGGTTTCCACCTTAAATCTTGGTGTTCATGTGTGTTTCTTATGTGTGATGTTTTATTCTGTTCTTACTGCACATGTTTACTGCTTACTAAACATCTAATGAAAGAATGATGCAATGATTATCTGCATAATGAGATCTCTGGTAATACACAAGTTTTATTAAGGATATTTGCGTGTATACGCGAGTTGGGTTCAGTAAAGTAGCATATGGGTTTTAGAGAAAGAAAAACTAAAAAGTTTTCAGTCAGCCCTAAATACTGATTCACTCGCCCCCTCTCAGTATTTTTCCCAACATGATTGTGCGATTGTGTTTTGTTTCCACAAATTGTAGGAAGGATTCGGTATCTTGTTTTAGTACATGATTAAAAGATTAGATTGAATCTCGTTGGTTAGATTTTCTACATGAAAGAGAAGAGAGGGTTGATACCATCTTGCCTTGTGGTGGTTAGTAGGCTGCAAGGTTTGTGATAAAGACCAACATAAATGGAGGAGGGCTTGCACTGTAATTTAGAGCGATAACAGAAGTTGACGCAGGCATAATATTGACTGAGTTAACACTAGTTTGAGGTTAACCCTAGTTTGAGGGTCGAGATTCAGATCTGAAGTTCATGTCAAGATTCAGTCAAAGAAATGCCCAGAATCTATGGATCCATATGAGCTAGGTCGAGTCCCTTATGGAGCCAAGAGTCATGTTTTTTCTATGTGTGGATAGGGTTGGTTCTACAAAAATTAGAAGTGCATAAGTATAATGCCCTAGTTAGGAAAGTTTCCTAGCATGTTTAGTTCATAAGGTATGACCTTAAGACTATGAAAAATTTGCGTAGAAGAAGATGGGTTGTGACCCTTAGAGCGAGGTTTATTTCTGCAATAAAGACCGCAGATCTGGAAGATGGTTTGCAGATTCAGTATGTGTGGAGACAACAGATCCAAAGGAGGGTGGAGCCTGAGCAGAAGATTGAGCATGCAGAAGAAATGTGCCATATGAAGAATGGATTGACATGCAGAGGAGTTGATTTTGGTGGACTTTCCATAGATTTTTAGACAAATATCTGAAGAAACCTATAAAAAATTAGTAAATGGAATGTTAGTGGCTGATTTTTGACCCTAGTTCAGTCATCTACAGATTGTTAGAAGTATGATAAGAGGAGTAGTTCATATTTGTTCATAGATTGGACAATAAAGATCAAATTGTCGATACACAAGAACAATGATCTTGAGAGGACTCAAACCATTGTTAGGTGGCAAATTTGAAGAGCCCTAGATGAAGACAAAATTGTGGGCCCTAAATCAGTAAAAAGAATTGACTGTGGTTGGGCAGATTGATGGTATGCCAAGTACAGTTGGAGGGTTGTTAGGTTACTGTGAAAGAAGAGCCCTGACTCTTGTTCTGGTGAAGGACAAAAAAATTGGTAGAAGAGCAGGTGTATAGGGCCTAAGGATGTACAAAATTTGAAGGACTAAACTAACAGTCAAGTGGGCAAACCAACTAGCCCTAGTTCACTATATTGTAGAGGATTGATTCAGTGAGAAGAAGGGAAGCCTCCATAGCCCTGGACTTCTCATCTTGGACCTGTAGTATGGAAAAAGTGGGCATACCAAAGAGTTGTTCACAAATGGAATTGTGAACAACTTGTTACTACTCAAACTAGTAGTGGATCTAAAAGGGGTTCCTAATAGGGTAGCTGCTAGGATAAGGGAAACGATGGAGGCTTAGCCCATTGTCACCATAGCTAAGGATCCTTTCTCTTCACGGAATTTCGCCGATGGGTGGAGTCCCGGTAGTTTAGGAAGTCACTTGTATAGTATAGGTCAATGAATAGGTGGGAAGTGACCCTTGAAACCCTTTCCCTAAGATAAAATAAAGAGTGGGACTTTCTTTCCTTTTAAGCAAGGGAATTATCTTGTAGGGAGAGAGGAGGGGGATTGAAGGGTTGAGGGAGAATAATAAGACTTATGAAGGAAGTTCTCAATCCCCAAAATGGTCCTTAATTAAAGGCCTTTGACACCAAATGGGACCACACGAGGCCAAGTCGAGCCAGCCCAGGTTTGGGGATGGAATTTAGCAACCAATGATGTTCCTATCCTGGACAAGGTGAATATGGGAAAGGATCAGAAAAGTGTTTTTACTTCGATAGGTCAAATTGATCCTAGTAGGTTCTATCCTTGGGAACACCTAGGCAAAAATTTATCCTAGAGCTAGGGCTTGAGGTATTCGGAGATTCCACCGTCGGAATTGGCCCAAGTTCTGAGGAGAGTGAGGGCACCCATCAATGCAACTGCCTCTAGGAAATAGAAGTTTTCCTCTAGCTGGATTCCTGGGAAATTGTTGCCCTAGGTGACCTAATGGGGCTAGACCTAGGGAATGTGAAAGTTTCTTAATCTAAGAAACATTATTGCAATATCTTGATTTACTTCTCCTACTTGAATTAAGTTACAAGTTAATTTCTGCAATATTCAATAAATTAGCAAAGTAAATAGTAAATACAACTAGCAACCTACACATACAGATCAAACACTGAATAACATGCTCATAGACAAAATGACACATGGCTTTTCTAGACAAATATCCCTGGAAAAAACCCAATGTGGGAAAACCGATGCAGCTAGCTCTAGAGGGTTTTCATTATTATGTAGAATCTAAGTACAACAATCCTGGGCACCAAAACTGGTTCACCCAACAGAGAAATAAAAACGGTAGTAATACGCTGCTCTGAATCCTTTTACGTCAGCTTAACTGGCCTGCCTCAGCCTCTGCGCTACTCAGTAAGGGCCTGCGTCACACCTGAAGGGCTTACACTGCCCCTGCGCTGCCTTGACTAGGCCCGTGTCAGCCCTGCGTGGCTCCTGCTGCCTCTGCGCTGCCCCTGCTGGGCTTTGGCTGGACTGCGTGGCTCCTGCTGCCCCTGTTGCTCTGGTTGGCTGGCATGCTTAAGCAGAAAAATAATAGGTAAGAAAGAAGGCACTGGCCAAAGGTAACACATAACAACTAGAAAATTGAAGAAATGAAATGAAAATAGATCAATGTCCACAAATAACTGAAATAGCTCAATGGGACTAGAGAGTAAAATCTTTGACAACAACAATAAGTGCTTATAGAATCATCTAAGAGAACAGAGGAGACTAGTTCATGAGGTTAAAATGTTGTATAATTGTTGGCACATGAAAACTATAGAATTGTTAGAGTAAATCTCTACAGGTACCATTAGTTGGTGATCATCGATAATCATTTCATTTCATCAAATACCCTGATGAATGGGCCTTACAAGCTATTAGCGTAGACAAACCCCACGAAAGCTGTGTGATGGAAAAATATTCACGCTATATTGAAGAAAACACCTACCAAATAAGGATGACATTTCAAATGGGGCAAGAAATATTAGAGAGATAGACATCAAAAAAGTTAAAATGCTAGGGCAACAGGAAAGCAACTAGGTAGCATGGTAGAAAGCACAATAAAGAAAATTATAAAAATGGAAAACCCTACAAATTAGCACCCATCCAAACATCACCACAATTTTTTCTTTAACTCTAAATCTCCAAATTCATCAAATTATATCCTGTATTCAAACCTGATCCTCTCTGTTAGCCATTCTGAAGATAAGGCTGAGAACTTACTACAGAACCATCACCTACATGTAGTGATCTTATTTTGTGACCAGACAACCTACTTTCGTGAAGACACGAAGAGGTAAACACTCTCTGCCAGGATTTTCCATACAGCCCAGGTTGAGGAACCACATATACATCACCAGTTTTTTCTCTTTACATTTGTAACTTAGAAGAGCTTTGTCCGACCACCTCCAGGTTGCTCCTAGAGTCACCCAGGCAAGCCCTCTCAACATCATCCACTTTCTGTAGTACCTAATTAGTAATTTAATTAACCATAACAATTTCTTGATCATGCATGTATTTCAAATATATTGCCAATAAGCATAAAGCTTTCATGTTAAACAATCAGGTCAAAAGACTAGACTATGATGCAAAAAATACAAAGAAAACTCACCAACACTCAAAGGACAAACAAAGTCAAACCTCTACAAAGTATAAATAGATATCTGATAAACTTCATTCCACCACAAAAATGTGCTTAACTAAAGAAAAGTCTAATTACTGTGCTTTCAAGACAAAGCTTTCAAGGGCAGTGATGTTATAAACATACCCCTACACCTCGTGAACAATCAATGTGTATAAATAGACCATCATACGGCTCATTTTAAACATCATTATTATCATTTTATAAATCATTTTTATTAAATAAAAAAGAAGCAAGCAACAATTGCATTCAGTTCCACTGAAGCAAAGTATATGGCAGTTTCATATACTTATTATGAAGCTATCTAGATTTGAAACTTGATTGTAGAGTCAACCAATCAATTGTTGAAGCCCAATATTGTCTCTTGTGAGAATCAAAGTTACATCAAGCTCTATGAAAATCCAATGTGTCATGACAATTTCAAACACATTGATATTCAATACAATTTTCTGAGATTCCAAGTTCATTAGGGAGTTGGTAGTGTTGGACCACATTTTGACAAAGTTGCATATGGTTAATAGTTTGAAAAAGCTCCTAACAAAGGGGAAGTTTGACAAGTTGGGGGAGAATCTTGGGTTATTGGAAAACAAAACATTTCTCAAGAGTGTTAGATTACCTAGTTGGTCCGAGTTGGTCTCACCTCAGCCTTGAGAAGTTGAGCAACACTAGGATTGCAAAGCTAGATTGTGGTACACCAGTCAGAAAGATTCTTAAATACAACTAGAAGCTTATAACGACACCTTCGAGGATATATGAATTAGTTGTTGGGTCACACCCACCAAGTATGGCACACTAGTTGAGGATAACGAGTTCATGATATTTTATAGAAAGTTGCGAACTCCAAGTACAAGTAGATACACAATCCATTCGGATCTACATAATTTTCAGGTTGATGACGAGTTATGGTTGGACTTGCATAAAGAGCAATTGACAAACTCCTAGAAGAATCTCATACCATTTTGATACGAGCCTTACACCATCACCAAGGCTATGGGTGAGAATTCTTTCGAGGATAGTCATAGGATGACTTATATTACCTCAAATGTATATGTTAGGTTGATTTATGCTTGATGGGGTGCATGTCTAGAAAGAGTTCCTTTAAGATAATGAGAAATATGATCGCACGATTACTTACATAAGTAATTGTGATATCTACCTGAATGACATGAGGCAAATACATAAGAGATTTTAAAAGTGACATTTTAAAGGTTTTTTTTATATCAAGGTACGTGGATCATTATGTTTTTTTTTCCAAAGCATTTACATATGACTAAATTTTTTAAGTAGTACATCACTCTAATATTATTTCTCTTACATGCTCCTAGGTTATAATTCAAAGCATCATAGGTAGTAAAATTCATGATACTCTTGTTTTTTTTCTCTAAATAACCAAACTCCCAAGTGTGCTACTCTTAATATTCAAACTTGCACTATTGTTAATACTACTTCCTCTAATTGTTATTTTTCCTCCATAAGTAAGCTGACTACGAGGTGGACTTGAACCATTATTAACACGCTAGTGTAGTGTTACCTATTTGTATTTAAGAAGCATAAGGGGCGGGGTTGGTATAAGGCCAACTTTGCTATTGTTTAGTGCCATGCCCACTACTAGGTTCTCATCCTCTGTTGGCCTTAGGATATGGTTTCCCATTAGTTAATTTGATTCTTTCTCATTCGCAATCTCATCCTACATTGCATCCAACCTACTACTTTGCAATCACATATCTCTCGTAACCTCACTCCAACGTGTTCATTAGACCTCATTGAGGTGCATTGACTACCACTCTTTATTGAGCTATATTTTATCATCAACCCTTTGTTTCACAACCATCCGTTCACTAACTCACCTTTCTCATTGAAATTCTCCAACTCTCTCATCCTCACTTCACTACTCTCTTCCTAGTTAATCTACTTTTGCAAATCCTCATTGCCTTCTTCATTTGCTCACATCAAGTTCAACCACCACTCATTAATTATCTCTACTTCCTCAAAAATTATTCAACTTACTTTTTTTATTTCCATTTAGTCTTTTGAACTCTCATCTTTTTCAACCCCATTGTAATCCATTACTTTATTACTTAATGCAAATTTTTACACCACCATACCATAATCAACCACCATACCATAATAAAAAAGTTAGTAGTAGGAAACAACTTTTCCTAATATCGAAATTTTTCGAATATCAACTTTTGTTTTTCGAATATCAAAATTTTTAGTTTCCCTCGTCTATTTCCCTCGCGTTGTAGGGTTTGTCCAATGAAGGAGGAAGGGCGCGTCCATGCTATCCAACTATGATTTGATACACTTGGTTGAACTCAGGAAATTGGAATCCCGGTGCCTCCAATCATGGTGATTTCTATCCCGATACTACCACGGAAAGATCCATTAGCTCCATTACACCGAGGGGTTCAAGTGGGCTAATCATAAGAGGTGTGGATGGCCATGATCACGATCACTTCCTGCGAGATGAACTACCTGGTTTTTCGTTACCTCCATGAATCAGGTGAGAGTTTGTATTCAACCCATTTCAGTGAAACCGTTTTATTTTATATGAACATCGCATGTAAAATTGTTTTTCAATGAAATTGTTTGAAGCTTTCCATGTAAGTGCCAAAGCTTTCGAAATTTAGGGTAATGTTAGACTTAGTATGATTCTTACTCTTCTCTGTAAGATTCGAAGCCTTGCCGCACTGGTGAAAGAGTTGTGTATATCATGTAACCAGAAATACTCTGTAGCTTAACGTGGAAGTGGAGGACTTGAGCGAATTCGAGGTGTAAATCACAGCAAAGACATAAATATATCTAAAAACCTAAGCAGAATTGAAGGTATTATATCATGTTTATAATCCTAGAAGGAAAAATTCGTAGTTCCGCAGCATTGATTGAAACCCCTGTGTGCTAAATATTTTGATTCGACCTTTTTTTTTCAGGATGAAAAAAAGTTGTTATATATAACAGTTCATATTCGTTGATCAAATATCATTTTCCAGCACATTAGACATACCATTCTAGAATATACTAGATATCAGGAAATATATGAACCGCATGAAGAGGCAAACCAAATCCATCATAATAACATTACAAAGGCCGTAAAGACACATAAAAACTCCGCATACCAACCACAGAAAACCCAGCCAATACGTAACTGAATAGAACATCACTGAGCTCAGATACATACCGAGGGTCAGTGGGAACATCATCTGATTGAAAACAACATAAAGGAGAATATGGAGAAAGGAAAAAAACAGAAAAGGATCTGGTATGTACAATGAAGATATAGCCTATAAAAGCAGCATAAGAAAAAAGGATATCCCACTTGCTTGCAAATGTATTCTGGCTCGCTTGAGAAGATTAGGCTCACTTGATGTAGATTATGGCAGAGGAAAATATTGAGAGTCTAACAGAGTGGAAGCCCTGTAATGCATGATCTGAATAGCACCATATGTGGACTCCATCCCTCTTTTGGAGAGAAGGTCAGCATGTGTATTTTTCTCCATATGTATGTGTTGAATAGTGTAGGCTTGAAACTTTACTAATAGATACTTGATCCACTGTACCTAACCAATGCTATTGCTACATTTCATTCCACATCTGCCGCTAATCCCATCAATGGTGTACTTCGAGTCTTCATATATGTGAATTGAAGGGAGATTTAGATGATAAGAAATTAGTATCCCACTCCATAACTCCATAATTTCCGCCTTATTGTTTGATCCAACACCTTCATTCCAAAACATGTGATATCGGTCCTTGTTTTCAAGCTTTATCTAGGCCCCACAGCCACATAGGCCATCCTTATTTGCACCATCAAAATATAAAGTCGGGAGCTCAATATGGTCAGGCCGGATTCTCTTAGAAAGATCCTTAATAGCAGGTGGGATACAAGGACGATCATTAATCCATAAAGCAATATTCCCTGTAATCTTGGAGTGTTGTGGGGGAACCTCTTTGAAAATCCAACGATTCCAAGCATTCCAGATTTCCCAAAACACATAAAAGGGTAAATATTTGTAATAGAAACTTACAACAACCCAAGATTTGATAACTTGAATACAGTCAGAAGGACGCCAAGAAGGGTCACCTATAAGACCAGCGAAATGCTCCCAAATATAAAGATAGAAGGTACATGTGAAGAAAAGATGAGAAGCAGTCTCTTCATGTTGGAGACAAAATGGACATCTTCCAGGACCATAAAATATTTGTTTTCATAATACCTCCCAAGTTAGTACTCTATTTTTCCACAATAACCATGCAAATAATATTATCTTTGTAGGAATTTTAAGATTCCATGCAATGTAAAAAGGAGACAATGTATGGTCGGGAGTCATTTTAGCAATTTGATTTTCAAACTCATCCTTAACGAGTAATCCCGCACCCTTGAATTTTCCATTCCAAACCAGAATGTCACCTTCCCCTTTGAAAGATAATCCCATCGCCTGTAGAAGAGCTTTATGGCATTCCCAGTTGTGTGCTTCACTGCCCCGTAACCCCAGCATCTCTGCAGATTTCCATATGGGAGCCCCGAGGTTCCAACAGTATGTAAGATAAAAGAGAGAGAGAATGCCACTGTGATGAATTCTGTGAAGTAGGTGTGAATAAAAGAGAATTTCATTTTCAGATGCGAGCATTCAGTCAACTCCAATTAGAATATTTTTTCCATTGCCGAACTCCCAAACCAGTCTTTGTCCCAAGATGTGCATCACTCTTTGGAAACTGCGCCAGATGGCTGAAGCCTTTTGTATAGATCTTACACATCCCAAGTATATAGATCGAATGGAATTACCCTCAAAATATTTGTGTGTAATTATTTTATACCATACTCCGTTGTCCTTCAGAGCATGCCATAAAGATTTTACCAGCAGTGCATTTGAGAAAAGTCTGAGATTTAATAGACCCCAACTGCCAGATCTTTTCAGGATAGAGATTGCCTCCAATTTACAGATATGGATTTTAGTGTGATACGAGGAACCTCCCCACAGAAAATTTGCAATAATGGAATTAATTTTGTTAACAGTGATTGCCGGGAGAAAGTACAAGTTATACCAGTAGACCACATATTGAGATAAGACAACTTGTATGAAGATATATCTACCATCCAGCGAAAGGAACCTACTCAGCCGTTTGTGTATCTTGTTTTTAAATTTCTCGATAAGCCAAGTCCAATAATTGCTATTGTATGAACAAGTTTTGAGTCTAAATCCGAGATATGTTATGCCCAATGTTATTTCCCAAATCCACCTTAGGCTGAAATAAGGCAGAAAACGGACAACACCAAACCACGCTCAGCCTCGTCGCTAGCCCTACGAGGACAAGAGAGGGCTCTCTCTGGGTCAATCTCAATGAAAATATTCAAAGGGTCTTGAGATGACTAAAAAAACAACTGATCTTAGGCTAGATAAACAAATAGGAGGGTTTAATTTTGATTTTTAGGGGTTTTGTTGGAAAAAGGGAAAAACAATTTTGGGCTTGGGGATGAGGCCAAATTCTTGCGGAGTTCAAGTTGGGGTAGGGAAGGCAATGAATTTGATGTATTAGATCAAATGAATGGATTGAAAATAATTCTGAGGAGCTGAAGAGGGCAAGAGAGTGCAAGGATCCTCTCCAAATTGACGAAAACATAAAAAACTAAACAAAAGTTTAAGGCAGAGCACCAGTAAACTAATGAATTCTACCTCAATTACTCATTTGTTTAATTCAGAAGCAAAGAGAAGGGAAATGGCATAAATATAACATTAATGAAACTTACAATAACATGGAGAGAAACATCATCAAAACTCAGAAGCCACAAGGATCCCAACAAGTGCTGCAAAACTCTGGTCTTTCCTTTGCCAAAAATCTGAAAAGAATATACAATGAGGTGCCAAACTTTTCCCAAGTATACAACCCTGAAAATGCCTCAAAAGATACAATATATAGACCATCCTAACCCCTTCCCATGCCTTTAGGGGTCGAGATCATCCTTCTAGGAGCTTTTTCAACCAATTCTAAACATGGAACTATAATTTAGGCAGCCAAACAACTTGCCTCTATATGCTAGGAAACTGATCCATTCATTTAATTTTCACTTTTTAGTGAATGAATCCTCTAGAACAAGTAAAAACATGCCAAATTTACATCATAGCCACAAAATTACATCAATATAGAACAAAAATTACATCCAAAAGTGAAACTAGTCAAACTGGCCGAATTCCTGAGCTGAAAAGTGAAAATTGGGCAAAATTCCTCTATGCGCCGTGACCAAAAACCAATGCGTCGTGCCACTTTGGACCCGTTTTTGGGGCACTTCCTGAAGTCCAAATTGAGCTCATGATAGCTCGTTGGAAATCCCTAGATGTCTTCTATCCAACCCAGGTGGAAGTTTTCCATTTGGAGTTCATTTTCCCATCCAAAAATTCAATCTCCCAAGACTGGTTCCTACTGGTGCAAAAGTGGCAGAAAGGCCATTTTTGGAGTGTTTTTGACCTTTAAGACCACCCAGAACTTCATGAAATCTCTCATCCATTCCTGAGCATGCATAATTCACCATAAAAAACCCAAAAATATCAATTTTTCCTCCAGAAGATGTCCCAATCATAAGCGCACGTCGGGCGGAAAAACCTGTTTTGCGACCAAAAATTTCAAAAATGACAAAATTTTCTCCAAAATCCTTAAAATTTGGACTGAAGGTCTCCCATAATGTCTCATGCTTAGCCAAGTAAGCTTTGGCCAAGATTCGAAGTGGATCCGGCCTTTTCCAACGTCTCAGTGCTTTTCTCAACCTCGCCTTCAGGATCTTCATCCTGGCTCTGCAAACGTGTGTGCGGGCCAAATAGTGGTTTTTCATATGTCTGAGCATGTCTTTGTCCCTATTGGCCTTCTCCAACAGCTTCTCCAAATGAATGTTGACTCTCGTAAGGAAATTTTCCCGCTCAAAAGGTGTCATGTCACCTGGTCTCTTTCGGGCCAATTCCCGGTCTAGCTCTGCGGTTGAATCACTGTCCTGCTCATATCCCTGTTCATATGATGAATTTGTCTCTGACATGGTGCTAAAAACAAGGTGTTTAACAAGTATATGCTGATATATGTATGGTGAAAACAAGAGTTTTGGTGTATGTTTTAATGCCAAATGTGCCACATATATAATAAGGTGATGTGGAGACAATATCACAGTGGGAAAAAAGGACTGTCAAATGAGATTTAAGTGTGAGGACAGTCACTGTTTGGGGGACTTAGGGATTTGGGGATTTATAAGTAATGGGAATGAGTGATAGTGATGGGGGTAGTTTTTAGGAATAGGAGTAAGTAAATGACAAAATATAAGTGAAATCAAGGATATAGAGGTAGTCTTTGAATGCTTCGGAAATTAGGATTTTACCAATGATAGGAAGGGAGGGAGATGATGGAAAATGATAGGGTTTGAGGATTCAAAAACATTGGAACAAAGGGTAAAAGGGATATGGGACAGTGGAAATAGGAGAAGGACTGTGGTATGATAGTGTGACAGTGAGGAAAGGGAGAATATGGTGGTCAATAACAATAGTATAGCACCAAACAACTTTCAACACCTCTTTTCAAACCCTAGAGAGCAGATTTTAATATGAATATAGGGTTTATTCTTTTACCAACCAAACTTCAATGTCTTCGACTCTAAACACACCACACATGAATAAAATCACTGAACAGACTTTGTCAACTTACTTGGAGAAAAATTGAGTTTTTATGGGGCGGAAGTGATTTTGGCCTTGGGGGCTTTGTGCACTGCGCACAAGCCCAATACGCCACGTCGTGTGGGTGCGCCGCGCCAGAGGAAAATAACACAGTGTGAAAACGCCCAATGTGTCGCGCAGCCCCAGTGCGTCGCGCGCTTACCCAATGCACCGCGCAGACTTAAACACAGCCTTGGTTTCTCAAAATTACAAAATCTCCCTTTCACCACTGAAACTAACTTCAATCGACCTCTTTGAATGCAAATGGCATTGATAACTTGGAGAAATATCTTATATAGACATGGTTTTAATTTTTTCTTCTCAATAACCCATTTTGTAATGTTTTTGACTTTGGCACTTTTTGTATTTAATACAACTCTGTCTTTTTGTTTCCTCACTGACTTTCTGAGCTTAAATGATGAAATTGGTTGATTTTTTGCAGGGATGGTGGCATTGAACCTTGGAAAAGGATGACTAGAGTCTGCATGTGAAGTACTTCATGGCGGAAAGATATATATTCATTACAAACAGTAAATTTGACCATTTCTTCTTCAAAACGGAGTTTTGAAGAAGAAACATCCTCTAGCATTATTGACGATGAAAATCTTGAAATGAAAACTTATTGAAAACATCCTCATGGCCTGCGCGCATTATTTAGCATTTCGGAAGACCAAACCCTAGACCTAAAAAGTGAAATGACTCTTTTGACCAAAATAACCATCTATGACTGTAAATGACATGAACTAAACTTTGATGAATTTTGATAAATTTTGACCAACCTAGCAGGTACAAACATGAGGGAAAATTAGAGAAAAAAACCCTTCCGTCAGATAATGGCATGCCCCTAATGGAATGCAGATGAATGAGTAGAATGAGACACCTAAACAATGAAATGCAATAAGAGAAATGATCTATGACGGAGGGATGTAAAAACCGACTCTAACATAGGCTCCAATGGGGATGGTGGCTCCTTGGAGGTGCCAAGAACGACAGATCTTTGGGAGAGCAAACCAGTGCCTTCGTCCATTGGGCTATGGAATCCATTATTTTGAAAAAAAAACTCAAGACTGTGGACTCAATTTATTTGACTGAAACTTTGACTCAAACTGACTCAACTTTTAAAACAGAAATGACTGAAAAACTGATGACTTGACGACACAAATTGACTCTCACTCAACTAAAAACTGACTCGATACTTAACACAACTAACAAACTGGAAAGGATGCTCAAAGTAGATTTTATTCAATACAACCTACTCTAATTGTTCCATTCATCACCTGATCAAGTGAAATGGAACAGCCAATGCAACCATGTAAGCATCCCGACTGCTATTTGATTTATTCCCAAATTCTTTCTGATACGCAGGAAAAGAGAAGAATCGAAAGGCAACTCCCATGGAAACTTGGAATCAAGTGGACTGCTGATAAACTTGCAAAGTATGAATTGACTGGATGACTTCAAGAATACTGCAAAAGGATCTTCATAAACATAGCTATTGATTCCCATCAATACATTACTACTCTGGTCCAAACAATCTTCATAGCTGGATATTAAGATTTTCCTCACATTTGTGCTGGCTTTCTTTGGTGATAGCAGGAGGCTACCAAAAGGATCCTGAATTTTGTGAATAACCAAACTTTGTTGCTGATTCCAAACAGAACAAAAGTCTCTTTTATCAATCCCCTCATATGACTGCAAACATTGGTGTGAGCTTTGTAAAAAATCTATTAAACAAGACAGTGAAGGCAACTTTTGAACAAGATTATTGTCAAAATTATTTTCTATCACATGGTTAATCAATGAAGAAGAATTATTACAACAAACATCATCCAACACACGAGCAATAGGATCATAAAAAACTTGAGAAGACTGCTACGATGTATCCATTGAAACTATATGACATCTTACTAGCTGTTCACCTTTTTCTTTAGAGATATTATGAATATTCTGCTTTATAAACTGAAATGCTTCAAAACAAAAGGGTACAAAATTCTCTTGCATCATTAAATCATGTATTTCATCTTCCACACCTTCATCTGTAATTTGAACTTCAATTTAATTTGGTGGCTGCAAATATGATGCTACAGGCTGCTCAAGAATTTCGTTATCTGTCTCATCATCAACATTAAAACTGAGAGATTGTTGATTTTCTACAGGCTGCTCATTTGAAGATTTACTATGCAATTTACCCTTCAAAAACTGGAATGATTCAAAACAAAATGGTACGGAGTCACATTGTATCATTTGATCATATGTGCCAGTTTCCATGTCCTCATCTGCAACTTGAAAATCAATGGCACTCGGGGGTTGCAAATCTGAATATGAGAAATCTTGAACAAGGTTTTCATTGCCCTCAAGATGGTCCAAATCAAGGCTTGTCGGCAATTGATTTCTTATTGTATGGAAGTTATCTCTGATAAACTGAAACGAATCAAAACAAAAAGGCAAAGATCCTTCACTTACTTCAAGATTTGCTGCACTTTCCTCATCATTTTCATAGCTGATATGCAATAGTTGATCACTGTACTCAAGCTGCTGAAAGTGAACTTCCTCCTTCCACAAACTAGTTGTTGATTTGTCTGTAAGATTAGCTTCTGTTTGGAGAACATAATCATCATCATACTGATCAAACTGAGGAAAATCATCAGTATACAGCACATCATCAAGCATACATGTCATATCAACAGCTCTCTCTTCTTGAAGATGATCTATAAAACAATCACTATGACAACTGGGATAAGAAACAAAATGTTTTGGGTCAGCCACTCGTTCTTCTTCAATCAGCAAGTCATGGGCTTGAACATTATACTCATTCTTTGTGGTTTTCTTTTGCATCATCTCTTCTACTGCACTTATCAACATGTCTAGCTTTACCTCTAAAGATGTCGATTTTTCCGGATCTATGTTTTTCATCTCTTCTTCCTTCAACCTTGCCCCTCAGATCAGCAAATGAGCCTCTACATCTACTGCACTATTCTGCATCTCGTGAAGTGTTGTAAGATTCCTTTCTCTCAATTGAAACTCCATTTCCGGATCAAAAGCACCTGGGTAATGCAAGAGAGCAGATCTAGGAGAAGGTCTTATATCAGCTGGCATCGAAAAATATACGTGGTTAAATTTGGCAGAAAACTATTGTACTGTCTCCCCTGACAGTCTTTTCAGCTGGTTATACTCTTCAATAATCAAGAAAAGGTTCTGTCCGATCACCCACCTGTTGAGGAAAACTTTGACGAACTGCTGGAAATATGAGATGCTCGCATCAGGCAGGGCTTTGAACCAACTCTTCACTTGGCCTTGCAAAGAAAGAGCTAATAGCCTAATACTAACATCTTCATCATCAACTTCAAAAAGGTCTAGAAAAGTCTCAACATTCTGCACATGTTGCTCAACGTTGACATTGTTACATTCACCGTCAAATCTAGGCAAATAAAGGTAATAATTTGCAGGGAAAGCATGGAGAACAGAAGGTAAAACGAGAGGTTTATACCTATCTGGGACTGCAAATGGTGTAGGAGTATATACAAGAGCTACGGGATCAGCTTGGTTTTCTTCAGGCTCATCACTCTGAAGAGAGTCATCATAAGACGTTGGAAAAGTAATGAGGTCAGGATCAAAGGGAAACTCAGTATTTACACTTTTTGCATAGGTCGAGTGAAGATTTTGATCACCTTTATCATATAACAAATTCTGAAAGACCTTTAGGACAACTCCAAGAACAGAAAATAAGTAATTTACAAGAAAGCAGACTAGATCCTAAATACCATTCCACTTTGGATACCTGAACTTTGTGTAAGATCCTTCCATTTTATCAGAGAAAGAGTTAGTCCTCCAGTGGAGTCTCTACATCGAGTTGGAGTCACCAGGTGAATGATTTTCAGCCTTCTAATGTCTGATCGTTGTCCACCATCAACAATCAGATCTGAACTTGATACATGTACTGGGGCAAGAAAATCCACAAGTCAAGTGTCACGTTCACAAGCTAGACCGGAGATTGACTGAAGCAACGTTTATCTACTTCTGCTAATGCAAAGCAAGAGCGTTTCGAAGGCTTCCTGACATAACTTCAGGCTTCGTCTGTAGCTTATAAAACAAATAACACCAAGAAGAAAACCATTTTCTCCCCAGTATGGTCGCCACTATGTTATTTCCCAAATCCACCTTAGGCTGAAATAAGGCAGAAAAAGGACAACACCAAACCACGCTCAACCTCGTAGCTAGCCCTACGAGGACAGGAGAGGGCTCTCTCCGGGTCAATCTCAATGAAAATATTCAAAGGGGCTTGAGATGACTAAAAAAACAAATGATCTTAGGCTATATAAACAAATAGGAGGGTTTAATTTTGATTTTTAGGGGTTTTTTTGGAAAAAGGGAAAAGCAATTTTGGGCTTGGGGATGAGGCCAAATTCTTGCAGAGTTCAAGTTGGGGTAGGGAAGGCAATGAATTTGATGTCTTAGATCAAATTAATGGATTGAAAATAATGCCGAGGAGCTGAAGAGGGCAAGAGAGTGCAAGGATCCTCTCCAAACTGACGAAAACATAAAAAACTAAACAAAAGTTTAAGGCAGAGCACCAACAAACTAATGAATTCTATCTCAATTACTCATTTGTTTAATTCAGAAGCAAAGAGAAGGTAAATGGAATACATATAAAATTAATGAAACTTACAATAACATGGAGAGAAAAATCATCAAAACTTAGAAGCCACAAGGATCTCAACAAGTGCTGCAAAACTCTGGTCTTTCCTTTGCCAAAAATCTGAAAAGAATATACAATGAGGTGCCAAACTTTTCCCAAGTATCCAACCCTGAAAATGCCTCAAAAGATACAATATATAGAGCTCATCCTTCTAGGAGCTCCCAAGGGGTCGAGCTCATCCTTCTAGGAGCTCCCAAGGGGTCGAGCTCATCCTTCTAGGAGCTCCCAAGGGGTCGAGCTCATCCTTCTAGGAGCTGTTTCAACCAATTCTAAACATGGAACTATAATATAGGTAGCCAAACAACTTGCCTCTATATTCTAGGAAACTGATCCATTCATTTATTTTTCACTTTTTAGTGAATGAATCCTCTAGAACAAGTAAAAACATGCCAAATTTACATCATAGCCACAAAATTACATCAATATAGAACAAAAATTACATCCAAAAGTGAAACTAGTCAAACTGGCCAAATTCCTGAGCTGAAAAGTGAAAATTGGGCAAAATTCCTCTATGCGCCGCGCCCAAAAACTCAATGCGTCGCGCCACTTTGGACCTATTTTTGGGGCACTTCCTAAAGTCAAAATTGAGCTCATAATAGCTCTTTGGAAAGCCCTAGATGTCTTCTATCCAACCCAAGTGGACTTTTTCAATTTGGAGTTCATGTTCCCCTCCAAAAATTCAATCTCCCAAGACTGGTTCCTGCTGGTGCAAAAGTGGCAGAAAGGCCATTTTTGAAGTGTTTTTGACCTTTAAGACCACCCAAAACTTCATGAAATCTCTTAGCAATTACTGAGCATGCATAATTCACCATAAAAAACCAAAAAATATCAAGTTTTCCTCCAGAATATGTCCCAATCATAAGCGCGCGTTGGGTGGCGCGACGCGTCGGGCGGAAAAACCTGTTTTGCGACCAAAAATTTCAAAAATGACAAAAGTTTCTCCAAACTCCTTGAAATTTGGACTGAAGGTCTCCCATCATGTCTCATGCTTAGCCAAGGAAGCTTCAACCAAGATTCGAAGTGGATCCGGCCTTTTTCGATGTCTCAGTGCTTTTCTCAACCTCGCCTTCAGGATCTTCATCCTGGCTCTGCAAATGTGTGTTCAGGCCCAATAGTGGTTTTTCATATGTATGAGCATGTCTTTGTCCCTATTGGCCTTTGCCAACAGCTTCTCCAGATGAATGTTGACTCTCGTAAGGCAAGTTTCCCGCTCAAAAGGTGTCACGTCACCTAGTCTCTTTCGGGCCAATTGCCGGTCTAGCTCTGCGGTTGAATCACTGTCCTGCTCATATCCCTATTCATATGATGAATTTGTCTCTGAAAAAAAGGTGTTTGAAAAGTATATGCTGATATATGTATGGTGAAAACAAGAGTTTTGGTGTATGTTTTAATGCCAAATGTGCCACATATATAATAAGGTGCTGTGGAGACAATATCACAGTGGGAAAAAAGGACTGTCAAATGAGATTTAAGTGTGAGGATAGTCACTGTTTGGGGGACTTAGGGATTTGGGGATTTATAATTAATGGGAATGAGTGATAGTTATGGGGGTAGTTTTTAGGAGTAGGAGTAAGTGAAATGACAAAATATAAGTGAAATCAAGGATATAGAGGCAGTCCTTGAATGCTTCAGAAATTAGGATTTCACCAATGATAGGAAGGGAGGGAGATGATGGAAAATGATAGGGTTTGAGGATTAAAAAACATTGGAACAAAGGGTAAAAGGGATATGGGACAGTGGACATAGGAGAAGGACTATGGTATGATAGTGTGACAGTGAGGAAAGGGAGAATATGGTGGTCAATAACAATAGTATAGCACCAAACAACTTTCAACACCTCTTTTCAAACCCTAGAGAGAAGATGTTAATATGAATATAGGGTTTATTATTTTACCAACCAAACTCCAATGTCTTCGACTCTAAACACACCACACATGAATAAAATCACTGAATAGGCTTTGTCAACTTACTTGGAGAAAAATTGAGCTGAAACAAATTGAGTTTTTATGGGGCGGAAGTGATATTGGCCTTGGGGGCTCTGTGCGCCGTGCACAAGCCCAATGCACTGCATCGTGTGGGTGCGCCGCGCCAGAGAAAAATAACACGGTGTGAAAACGCCCAATGCGTCGCGCAGCCCCAGTGCGTCGCGCGCTTACCCAATGCGCCGCGCAGCCTTAAACACAGCCTTGGTTTCTCAAAATTACAAAATCGCCCTTTCACCACTGAACTTGACTTCAATCGACCTCTTTGAATGCAAATGGCATTGATAACTTGGAGAAATATCTTATATAGACATGGTTTAATTTTTTCTTCTCAATAACCCATTTTGTAATGTTTTTGACTTTGGCACTTTTCGTATTTAATACAACTCTGTCGTTTTGTTTCCTCACTGACTTTCTGAGCTTAAATGATGAAATTGGTTGATTTTTTGCAGGGGTGGTGGCATTGAACCTTGGAAAAGGATTACCAGAGTATGCATGTGAAGTAATTCATGGCGGAAAGATACATATTCATTACAAACAGTAAATTTGACCATTTCTTCTTCAAAACAGAGTTTTGAAGAAGAAACATCCTCTAGCATTATTGACGATGAAAATCTGGAAATGAAAATTTTTTGAAAACATCCTCATGGCCTGCGGGCATTATTTATCATTTCAGAAGACCAAACCCTATACCTAAAAAGTGAAATGACTCTTTTGACCAAAATAACCATCTATGACTGTAAATGACATGAACTAAAATTTGATGAATTTTGATAAATTTTGACAAACCCAGCAAGTACAAACATGAGGGAAAATGAGAGAACAAAACCCTTCCGTCAGATAATGGCATGCCCCTAACGGAATGCAGATGAATGAGCAAAATGAGACACCTAAACAATGAAATGCAATAAGAGAAATGATCTCTGACGGAGGGATGTAAAAACCGACTCTAACACCCAACATTATATGACTTATGCCAGTCCCTATAAACTCAAAAATAAACTTAATTTCCTCCACATCTCCCGAATCATACATAAGGAGAGATTTACCTTTTTTAATGCATAAACCAGAAGCAGCTCTAAAGTGATTGAGAATGTAGTGCAGATAAAACCATTGGTTCCTAATAAGTTTACCAAAGACCAGCAAATCATCAACAAACAATGAGTGTGTGACACATACCGTAGGAGAGAAAGCCAGTCCATAACACTTTTCCTTTACCATCTTCATGAGGTTCCTAGAGAAATCCATAATAAGGATGAATATGAGCGGGGATAAAGAACAGCCCTGTCGAAGCCCTCTTTTGGCCAAGAAAAAGTCATTCGGTAGTCCATTAATGAGAAAATCATATCTTACTGAAGTTATGCACGCCATTATCCATATAATAGACCGAATAGATAGCCCAATATTTAGGAGAATTAGCCTAATGAAAGACCAATCTGTAGAATAATATGCATTATGGATGTCGATCTTCATAATTATATCCTCAGTTTTGTTTTCATGAATGGAGTGTAAAGCCTCCTGTGCTATAGCAATGACATTGTGTATAGACCTGCCACTTAAAAACTTGAATTGTTACTTAGAAATGTATGTTGATAGGATCCCCCGAATCCTATTTGCAATAATTTTAGAGGTGATTTTGTACACAACATTACATAGTGCAATAGGCCTAAAATCTAAGAACTGTTCAGGATCCGATGACTTGGGAATGATTTTCAAGAAGGTCAAATTCATATCGCCACGAACAAAACCTAGAATTCTAATCTGTTCCAAAACCATAAGCAGCTCGTACTCCAACATATCATAGAAGTGTAAAAAAAATTCAGCCGGCCATCCATCTGGCCCAGGACTTTTGTCATGTGCAAAATATTTTAATGCAGCTTCTAACTCCTTAGATATCTCCACCTCCATAACATTGTTTGCATTTAGGTCTAACATGGAGGACATATGTTGTAGTACCCAAGCTTTGCTTTGATGATCAATTTCATGGCCAAATTTATAAAAATCAGTAAAATAATTGAGCGCTTCAACCTATATGTCCTACGTTTTATGTTTCATAGAGACATCCACAACCTTTATTCTCCAAATTTAATTCATGTTCTTGCGGTGATTTGCACAGTTATGGAAAAACCTTGTATTCAGATCGCCTTCTTGCAAACATTGAACTCTTCTTTTTAATTTCCATGTAGTTTCCTGTATTTTTAAAATCTCAAGCTTGCGAGGCTCTAGCTTCTCAAGAATGGCATAGGATAGAGAGTCAGGTGGAGCGATCATCATGTCCATATAAATTTTAGCAATCTTACTGTTGATGTCTCTCAGCTCCGAGACCCCTCTTATATTACCGTATAGAAAAATACCTCCAAAGCATTTATAGGCCTTTATACTGTACAATAAAGGGTCCCAAGTGGCCAACATTCCACCCGCCCAACCCATTGCATCCACTCCCACTGCATGCCAACTCAAGTGTATACTTAAAATGGTCTCAATAGCAACAATCCGATTACAAGAAGTTTCCTAGAGAAATACCATTGATGGATTTATTTATGAGAACATCTGGCAAAGGCGAAAATTTTTAGAGGCACTGCACAACCCTCTTAAATTAAGAGATACCATAGTCATCATTTAGGTACTTCATTGGGGCTGCCTGCTCTAAGGCCCCGAATATCACCAATTGTAGTAATAGGAACATCATGCAAATCATGCAGATCCCATTGAAATAATGATTTTTTCCTGAGCCGACCACGAAAAATGCCTTGATCCATTTTTATTAGTCTTCCTGACAGTGATGTTTGAAGCTGACTCAGGAGATATATGAGGAAAGGGTTTTGAAAGTCCTTTATCAAAGATAGTAAGTGTAGCCATATCTAGGATTGGGTTTCCTAGAAGCACATCTAAATCACTACCCACAGTATTCCGCGAGGAATCTGGGCATTGTGGGGGATTAGGTTCATGAGAAGATAATGGAGAAGCCCATTCCAAGGGGGCATCGATGGTGAAAGCACTAGCGGTTCAGAGGGATGTGGACATGGTGATAAGGTAGGATTGCCTGTATAGACATTTCCTTGGGGGTCATCTATTGGTTTATTAGAGTGCGGCGAGGTTGACTCATGGGAAATTGGAGAGAATTCTTGATTGTAGCAAGGGGAACCCGTGTTTTCAGGTAAATAAGGGGCTTTTGCAGTACATATAATTAACAAAGGTAAATCTGAAGAGTAAGATCTGACACTGTTATAAGAGGGGGGAATTGACTTACCCGAGTCGGACCCAGATGCATGAGTTGACTTATTTCCATGTTGGCGACCAAAAGACATGTCTTTTCGGCGACCTCTCCTCCATTGTCGCATAGGACAAATTCTTTGCAAGTGTGGTGACATATGAGACAGCGAAATGGCACACCCCAGTAGTCTAGTCTCTGTTAGTGAATTTGTTGTCCCCAAATTAAATCAACATCACTTGAAAACCCACCTTGGAATGAAACTTTAACTAAAATCCAAGCAATCTGCTTGTCCGTAGTACCAATACATCTAGGATCCAAATATTTGGTCGTTGCAATGGAATTTCCAATAGCCCGAAGTGTTTTCAAGGTCCAGAACTCTAGGGGTAAACCTGGTAATTTGACCCAAATTAGTTTACTCTTTGGGGCATCAATTATAGGATTGAAACCCAAAAACCATGGGAGGAGCTGCATGAAACTCCTGCCCCAGACCCAAGTTCAAGTCATAATCTTCCTACAATCTTCCTCATGCAGAAAATGCTCACTGAACCAGTTCCACATCATTTTACTTACTTTGGGAATGTATCCCAGAATTGGACACCAGAAGGTTTTAACCCACTCCGGCATATCAAAAATTAAATCCTCTGGGTACAGCCATCTTCCTATCAGCGCTCGCTTTTGCAAGCTTGCAACTTTGTCCCAGAGGTCGTTATGTTCCAAAATTACTTGTTTGAAATTAGATGCAGGTTTATAGCAACGATACTTGTAATGTATCTTTCTCCTGTATAAACCCGACTGTGATTCAGGATGTGCCTCATTCCTGTGTGAATAAAAACCCTGCCTCTTCTCATTCTGGAGCTCGTTGGAAGTATGTTCCGGTACAATATTCGAGTTATGATCAAAGTCCACCCTTTTTCCATCCTGGAGAGTCTTTCATAGCCGCTCCTTTTCATCATGTAAGGTGGTGGCAATCAGATCCTCATGTGCAGATGTGTCGGAAGAAAGGATATAGTACACTTGTGGCGAGTGTAATATTGTCAAAATTACTTTAAGATTTTCATCAAACATTTCACCAAGGAAAGCCCTCTTTTAGATTTATCGAAACCCTATAAATAGTTTATATATTTGAAAATATTGATCGAGACCACTGTTGAAAACTTGGCTGGGGTAACCAGGTCAAAGTGCTGTCGGATTTGGAGTCAAAAACTTGGTTCACAAAGAGGGCATTTGGTTGGCCCGCTTATACCTCTTTTCCTTATGTTTTCCTGTGAGAGAATTTTCTTGTGGTTTAGCTACCAGATGAAGTAATTTACTTTGGGTATAGCATTTGGCATCTAGATCCGATTCCATATCCCACTTTTAGGGGGAACCTGTTCCTCAAAGAGGAGATGTGTGTAGCCTTCTTTGACTGAGTATCTTGTGTTCTTCCAGAACCATTTGTCTGGTTTATCTCTCGCTATTGGAAAACATCCCTTGAGAAGATTTAGGAGCTCTTTTTTTTGCTCATTTAGCTCTTTGGGGAGATCCGACAGAAGCCACCCTTCCCATTTCCTCTTTTCATCCCACACTGAGATTTGTGACAAGGTTGTAATTCTGATCGACTTGAAGTGATCTCAGAAGGGTTTCAGCTGTTCCAAATCTGCTAGTGGAGCGTTATTCATTATTTTGTCTTCCCAAATTTTAACTGTCAAACCATTTCTAGGAACTCTACTGATGTTTTGAGTAATTAAAGGAGATGAGGATAGAAGAATATGCCAAATTGGGGAGCCCTGAGTGGTTGGAATATACCCATTTTCCTGTTCTTTTTTCTTGAAATATTTTCCTCTTATTACTTGGGCCCACCATTCTTCGGGTTTTATGACTAGCCCCCACCACAATTTGGCCCCAATTTCTGGGTTAGTTAATCTTGGGTCTAGAATTCCTAGTCCTCCATTTTGCCTAGGTGCTGTAACAGTCTTCCAGTTTACCATGTGATATTTTCTTGTTGTTTGTTTCCTTCCTTCCCATAAGAAATTCCTTATAAAACTGCCAAGCTGCTGCAGGACATACCTCGGAGCCTAGAGGACCGCGAACTGATATAAAGGGAGAGAGGACAACACTGATTTGATAGGAATGAGATGACCTGCTAGATTTAACCAAATCCCTCCCTAATTGGTTATTTTTTGTTTTATTTTGTCAATCATGCCTTGCCAGGTCTTAGGATTGGTCCTTTTCAAGAAAATTGGGACTCCTAAGTATTTAAATTCCTTCCAGTCTATTTCTACCTTAAATCCCAATATTTCTTCTATTTTATTGGCCTTTCTAATGGAGATATTCCATGCATATATTATACATTTGGAATCACTTGTTTTCCCTCTAGATTCTTCTTGGAATCTGTGCAAGTTAGACTTGAATCTTCTAGTTATGACCAGAGATACCCCACCTAGAAGAGTTGTATCATCAAAAAATTTCTCGTGATTTATGCTTTTGATTCCTTCTTTGAATTTGATTCCCTGGATGTGATGAGAGATCCTTGCTGCTTCAAGGTTGCGACTAAGAGCCTCTCCGAACAATATATATAAAAAGGGTGAGAGGAGGCACCCTTGTCGGAGACCTCTTGAATCTTGGAAGAACCCATCCCCACTACCATTAATCAGAGGAGAGATTCAGGGCCTGGCAATGCATTTCTCTATCCATCCGATGAAGGTCTCTTTAAATCCCATGTTCATTATGTCAAGGAGGAATTTATGCCGAACCCTGTCAAATGCATTGGCCATATCTAGTTTAATGACCATTCCTTGCTCCTCATGTCTACAACTTGAGTCAATGGCTTCCTGGATTAAGATTGTATTGTGTCATAAATTTGTCTTCCTGGGATGAAGCTACCTTGATTAGGAGAGATGAGGAGAGGCAGGAGGAATTTCATTCTAAGGGCTGGGATTTTGGCAGTAATTTTATAAGAGAATTTATAGAGGAAAATTGGCCTAAATCTCGAGAAAGAGGATGGATTTTGTTCTTTTGGTATCAGGGCTAAAAAGGCTGAATTTATTCCACCGCCGATGTATGAGATATTTAGGGAATAACCGATCATTCGGCATAAATCTCTTTTTATTAGATGCCAATAGGTTTGTTAAAACCTACCAGTGAAGCCATCAAGCCTAGGGTCCTTATCTAGAGAAAAGGAAAAGACTGCATTTTGAATTTTTTGAGAATCAGGCAGAGCAACAAGGATTTCATTGGCTTCAGTAGTCACCTAAGAAGGCATCAAGTCCAAGAAGAAGGCTTCACTAATGGGGGCCAACGGTTGTTCATCATGTTACAGGGCAGAGAAGTGATCTATTGCATCGGCCTTAGTCTCATGAAAAGAATCGAGAGTTTGAAATCCATGCTGAATTTGGGTAATGCCATTTTTGATCTCTCGAAATTTTTCTTGCTTATGAAATTATTTTGTATTCCTATCTCCAGAGCTGAGCCAGATATTGCAAGATTTGAGCCACCACATATCTTCCTCTTGTCTCAGGCTTGCATGGTATGTTTGGAACATTTTTATTTCTTCTTGGAAGTCCACCTTCTCGACTTCATTGTTTTCTATTTGAGCCTGCTTTTTTGCAAGATTGTCTTCTGCTGTTTTGACATTTAGGGATAGATTTGCATTATATGTTTTGAGCCATTCTTTGATGTCGGCTTTTAACCTTTTAACTTTCCTTTCCCATATGGTTATAGGGCTGCCATTTACCCACTGAGCCCAGGATGCAATGATCATTTCAGAAAATCCAACTGATTCGATCCATAATGGGGAGAATTTGAATGGGATTGGCACATAGTTTACTGGAGGAGAAACAAGAAATGTGATCAGTCAGTGGTCCGATCCACACCATGATCAGATCTCTGAAGTTATAATGAAGGATGTTGATAGTAGAACATCTGAAGCTAAAAACCTATCTAACCTTGCTGCTGTGTGCCTCGGTCCCACCCTCTTATTGTTCCATGTGTATTCAAATTTGCTCGACTTCACATCGAAGAGATTTGACTGCATTAGCAGGTCTTCTAAGTCTTTCTGGTGAATTTCTCTTACCACTTTCCCTCTTCTCTTTTTGTCCTATTTTAGAAGTGTATTGAAATCTCCCCCTAGAATGCAATTCATGCCATACTCTGTGTGCTTGAGGTCTTGTAGGGACTTCCAGAAATCTTGCTTTTCAGCATAAGTGTTTGGCATGTATATATTTATGATTGTAATGGTGTAATTTAGTTTTTTGACAATTTTTTTAATAATAATAATAATAAAATTATTATAAATCCTTGCCTCATGGGTTTCATGAGCAGGTGATTTTATTTTTAGTTGGCTCTCACTTGAGAGCATTAGGATTGGTCATTTAGAGTCAAAAGAATTAGTGTCATGTATGAAGTAGCCCTTCTTGTTCATTTTTCAGATGTATATATGATTAGAAAGTTCTCCAAAAGATAAGTGCTAGCTCTCTTCCTCATGTTTTTATGCTTTTTATATCTAATTCATCATTCTACATACTTTTGTTGACATATATGCATCAAAATATATAAAAATTCGCTACCAACCTAGGAGCTTTTGAAAATGTCGCTCCTTGCTCCCGCTTCTGCTTCCACTTCCTGCTCATGCTTCCCACTCCTGCTCCTGCTCCCAAGCAACCTTGGTATGCACAAAATCATGAATATGTTGTTCAATGTTCTAGATCAATGAAAAATGCAGATATATGTTAGCACTGTTTGAATATGGTTGTAAATTAAGTAGCCTAGGAAGTTGATCATGTCTGGAACATTTTCTGACTATATTCTCTTATTAACTTCATAGTTTAGTCATGGAAATTGATATAGTAATATGTTCAGTACATTGGAATGACCCAAGGAAATGTCACTGCAATATTTTTTCTTTTCAAGTCTTCTGATGATGCCAATGTATTTCTTGTAAATTACATTCAAGATCTGCTTCAGATAATTACCTTCTGAGGCTATACCTTAAAGCTCATTTTTTGTCTATAGTTTTAATCCCCGGTTCGTCTTGAGATTCATTTTTGCTAAAAGGAAATTCCATGTCATAAGTTGAATTTTGCAATGTCTGGATTGTTGTTTAGCTGCAGAGAAGTCTAACATCTTTGGAACTACTTGGAGCACTTCCAGTTGCAAACATCAGATCTTCTCTTCATATAGAAGGACCAGCTCCTTCTATTCAGAACAAAACAGATACTTCCAATCAAAACTACCAAGATAAAATTTATGGTGGTTTGAAACATGGTGGGGTTCAAAATGAGCGCTTGAGGGGTCCTTCTCATGAGATTTTGATTCATGGTTTGTAAAAATTCTCCATGGTGACAAAATTTTCTCGTGAGACTACTACCCATATCTTTGGTGAAAATCGTTTATTGAGCAGCATAGATAGTCTAGAAGAGAATTATTTACATACAGATAATGGTGAGCATGGTAGTGGTCAAGCTATAAAACCAGAAAAAGAAATGGACAACCCAGTAGAAATTCAACCAGCTGTTTCTCTGAATGCTTTACAGGTCAGTACATTATTTCCTGAAATATTACTCAATGTGTAATGATTGTAATGAGTTTGTTCCACTATTTCATTAATCCAAGGGGAAACCAATTATTAAAATATTTTGGATTGAGTATGTAGTTTTTTTTTTCCCTTCTGAAATTTTTTGAATTTCAATAGAAAGAGGTAATGGTACATTTTGTAATAGTCATAGTTGACTTTGGACTGAAATATCCAGGATGCTCTTTTCCCTAGGAAAGACTATAAAAGAGTCTACTAATAGGCTGGGCATTTACCCATTATTATCATAGAAAATTTCCTTTTGAACATTACTTCAAGAACTATATTGATATATAAAATTTTATGGAGTTACCAACATGCAATATACAAAATATAACATGATTAGATGTCAATATGCCTGTGGGTAAGAGAGAAGACCCCATCTCCTTTTTGTTAGTTCATCAGCTCTGGTGTTGCTCTACCTGAAAGCAAGTGTGAAGAACATATTCTGGCAGGCTGCCATAACTATATTTGATCTCGTGTAGCATCTGTGAGGGGGAAACAACAATATCTTGGAATATAACTTTGTTCATGGCAATCCATATTGACCAAAGAACTACTGTAGGAAGGGCTAGGCGTTCACTCACCTCTCTATCATCTACCCACTTGCAATGCATCTTCAACATTTTCAATTGTCCAATTCCCTTTTTCCTTTGTTATAAACTCACAACATCCCATGCTGTTTTGGAAAAATGTCATTTAAGGAAGAAGTGGTTTACAGTTTCTCCCCGTTATTTGCACAACAAACATATGCTAGATTATAATTTATCCATCATATTTATATACAGAGTTCAATCCTTTGAACCTCAACTAGTTTCATGCCACAATGACTTATAAAAAATGAAATAGCATCTCTACACAAAATCTTTCTATATCAGGAGAATTTTCCAAAACAATTTAGCTATTTGCAAGAACTGTAGGATAACAATCATCGACCAATGAATTGATACAGAGTAGAAACAATTGATGCACATTTTAAACCCTAGTGCTATTCTTAGACACATTCCTTTCTTTACAAATTCCTTTTTCTGACAAACTAAATATTATGATTTATAATCTTGAAACTTCCTTTGTACTAGTTGGCTTGGTTGTATTATTCCATTATTAGTCCCTGGAATTTTGTCCTATTCCATTACCTCTTATCATCTAAGTAGGACTTGAATAGGATTATTGTAGATGACATTTATAGATAGAGTACATTACTTCTCCTCTGGTGGGCCTTATAAGTTATATGTTTTTCCAAGAAATAATATTTGCTTCCAATCGTCAGTAGTATCTCTATTAGCATCAATATTTTCAATCAATGTGTTCCTGGATCGAACCAATCAGCTGCAGGTACTACGATATCATAACTCTTAAAAAGCTTGCTATAGGATATTGCCCTATATTGGTCAACTTTTATTATTGATCACAAGCTTCTTTGGTGTTTCTTTCAAACTTCAAGTAGTATAGTATCCATTAAGATCTAACTTCTCCTTCCTTTTCTTTTCATTTAATCGGCTTATTTTTTCCTTCTTAATCTTCATGATTTTCCATGTTCTTCCAATTCTTCCAATTGCTAATCAAGCTTAGATAGATATTGTATTGACTTGCAGGCTTTTTTAGAACTTAGAGGAATATGAAAGAAAAAAATAGGCAAAGTATAAAGATAATAGTAATATTTGTAATCATGGAGATGTAAAATGCTTATCTTTTGAAGAAGGGTTAGCTCCCTCTTAATCTTGGACCTGTTCACCAACCTAGTTCTTACATTAGCACGGTGTCATTATTAACAAGAGTTAGATCTACTTTTTACAACGGAAATGATTAGATAGGGTTTTGTTCCTAGTGTTCATCTTAGTCAAAACTAGTGAGTTAGCTGCAAAGCCCTAGAGTCTTTATTGAGAATCCTTCTATACATGAGATTTTCATTCCTTGATCATAAATAAATTAGCAAAGAAAGACTTCAAATGTTATAATAGCAATGATTTCTAAAATATATCTACACAAACCCTGATTACTATCTTTCAAGAGATTATTATCTTAGCATTAATACTATTGACATTGAGCATAGTTTAAATGTACCTCTTTTAACTTCCCCTGTTCTCCATTATTGCCTTCGAGTATGGTACTACTATATTGTAAGTTGTAACTTCTTGGTGCTGGTTCAAAATATATGCTTACGCTAAATTCGAACTTATCTATCCATACAGTTCTGCAACTTGGTCTTCACATTGATCTCACTAATTGGTCCTTCAAGCTCGGCTATAAGCCATAGATATATCTTTGAACTTCTTTCAGTGTCCTTTATCTTTCAATATCAAATAGGTAGGCTTCAAGAATTGAATTCGTCTTTCTTTTATGTATGAGAAGGGTGCTATTTTCACAAACTTGTGTCACGGATCCCCTATACCCTCACAGTCCTTATGAAGAGATATAATGCTGCTACATATTCTAGTGTCACAGAGATGGACCTTATATCATCATGATAAATTATGTCACGAAGTAGCATCCCTCAGGGTTTCGCACAGGATGCCACTAAACTCTGATTCTTGATGATTCAAAAAGTTTTGTATGTCTTTGTATAGTTCAGATCACAAATATACATGTTCTACTTGTCATAGAGATGCTCAGACTTTTCACAAATGTAAATTATGTCATTAAGTGTAGCTTCAGACTTGGAATTGATCAGAATCTTGGCTTTTATTCACAGTGATGATTTTGGTCCCTTCTATAGACTATGTACTTTAGTCTTTTGGTCCTGTAGCACAGAGTAGATCACAGACTTTTGATTCATTTTTCACAAAGGTATAGAGATGCTCAGTCCTTTATGTCACAGATAAGACTTGTTTTTCATGTCTCTAAGTTCATCATTTGTACATTTAAATGCCTCAAAAACGATCCACATGGTTTTGGTTTCTTTTAACTTCAGATCACAATTCACTTCTATCCTTCGTCTCACAGTGCCACAGATTTGCATGGATTACGAATATGATGGTCTTTTTAGATGTCAAAGATAGATAGTCTCCCAAATGAGTCGAGATGCCTTATATAGTGTTAGATAGACTTTGTATCATATCATGTTGGTGTCATCATTGATGTCTTGAATCTTTAAATATTTGTTGCTATAGTAAGCTCCAGATACCTCATAGAAGTGTCACAAAACCTTTTTGTATTGATCGAAGAACAGTACCTCAGATGTTCGTGTTTTCCCAAACAAACTTGCTTCAATCATTATGGCAATTTTGGACTTGTTCATACTCTCAGACTAGCCTTTGAACTCAGCAGTAATAGATGTCAGCTACAGTATTTTGGGTACTCAAACTATACAAATATCATGAATACACTTGGTCTTTTTGATTCAGAAAGGAGCGCACAGTCATGCTCAGATTTCCACTACTATTATCATTGAGCATAGTTTACATGTACCTCTTTTAACTTCCCCTGTTCTCCATTATTTCCTTCGAGTATGGTACTACTATATTGTAAGCTGTAATTTCTTGGGGCTGCTTCAAAAGATATGCTTACACTAAATTCAAACTTCTCTGTCCATACAGTTCTGCAATTTGGTCTTCACATTGATCTCACTAATTGGTCCTTCAAGCTTAGCTATAAGCCATAGAGATGTCTTTGAGCTACTTTCAGTGTCCTTTATCTTTCAATATCAAATTGGTCGGCTTCAAGAATTGAATTCGTCTTTCTTTTATGTATGAGAAGGGTGCTATTTTCACAAACTTGTGTCACGGATTCCCTATACCCTCACAGTCCTTATGAAGAGATATAATGTTGCTACATATTCTAGTGTCACAGAGATGGGCCTTATATCATCATAATAAATTCTGTCACGAAGTAGCATCCCCTCAGGTTTTCGCACAGGATGCCGCTAAACTCTGATTCTTGACGATTCAAAAAGTTTTGTATGTATTTGTATAGTTCATATCGCAAATATACATGTTATACTTTTCATAGAGATGCTCAGACTTTTCACAAATGTAAGTTATCTCATAAAGTGTAGCTTCAGACTTGGAATTGATCAGAATCTTGGCTTTTATTCATATTGATGATTTTGGTCCCTTCTATAGACTATGTACCTGAGTCTTTTGGTCCTGTAGCATAGAGTAGATCACAGACTTTTGATTCATTTTGCACAAATGTATAGAGATTATCAGTCCTTTATGTCACAGATAAGACTTGGTTTGCATGTCTTTAAGTTCATCATTTGTACATTTAAATGCCTTAGAGACGATCCACATGGTTTTGGTTTCTTTTAACTTCAGATCACAATACACTTCTATCCTTCATCTCACAGTGCCACGTATTTTCATTGATTACGAAGATGATGGTATTTTTAGATGTCAAAGATGGATAGTCTCCCAAATGAGTCGAGTTGCCTTATATAGTGTTAGATAGACCTTGTATCATTTCATGTTGGTGTCATCATTGATGCCTTGAATCTTCAAATATTTGTTGCTATAGTAAGCTTCAAATACCTCATAGAAGTGTCACAGAACCTTTTTGTATTGATCGAAGAATAGTACCTCAGATATTTGTTTTTTCCCAAACAAACTTGCTTCAATCATTATGGCAATTTTGGACTTGTTCGTACTCTTAGACTAGCCTTTGAACTCAGTAGTAATAGATGTCAGCTACAGTATTTTGGTTACTCAAACTGTACAATTATCATGAATACACTTGGTATTTTTGATTCAAAAAGGAGCACACAGTAATGCTCAGATTTCCACTGAAAGTATTGTCACAGTAGGTTGTCTTCTTTTAACAGATTTCATATAAGCCATTTGCTTTTTCTTTGAGTACTTTGTAGATTATAAAGATAATGACTTGTATGCTTATCATAAGAGAAGGTGCCTCTGAAATTCACATTAGTACAGGAAAATTACTTCATAAATAAACATAGAGACTCAAATATGTGTACCTATGCGAAATATTTTGTCGACAACAGAGATATGAATTTCATCCTTGATTTACAGAGATAATGCGATAGAGTCTTTGCAGAGATATGAATTTCATCCTTGATTTACAAAGATAATTCCATAGAGTCTTTGCATGTATTATAGGTCTCTTTTTCTATCCCTTAAGTATTTCGGTCCTTCCTTTATTGATGAGCTTGGTTCATAGGAATATTGATGTCTTTCTTCAACATGAATCACAGAGGTACTGTGCCTCTTTCAATTTGTATTTTAAGGAGAGGATGTCACAAAATTTGTATGATACTTTGCTTAAGGTGCCACAGGGATAAGCAAATAAGCCAACAAACTGTTATCTTCAATCTTCCTTTCCTTCAACCTAGCTTTGATACCATGTTGAGAAATCAAGATGCTTGTAGATTAGGGTAGATTTCTCTTAACTTGATAATTAATTGTGAATGTTTGTTGGATTCTTGTTACTTATGTTATCTTCTTCTGAGATCCTCGAATGTACTATTTCACTGTGTATACATATTACTATTTTTACCTTATTTTGTGCTTCGATTGTAAATACTTCACTGTACATGTCTCTGAATTCTGTTGACCATTTCTGTGATACCCTATGTGATACCATCAAATTGAAATGGCATACTTCTCATCAAGCTGTGATGGCACCGAACCAGTGAGACCTTTCTCACTGTGGTAGCATGAAAAAATGATATATTTTTCACTATGGTAGTTCCAAATTGTAGTGTCATACATATCATGTGATTGATTATACCGAGACTGTAGTTGACCTGTGATTATAACACTGAATATATTAATTGTAATACAGATTATACTGATATATTTTTGTCACACTAAGCCTTAACTGTAAATACACCTTTATAACTCATTCTCCTCACTGCTGTGGTATCAAAATAATCTTATAAGAGTAGTACTGAATTGAGGCAGAGGTAATTTCAACACTGTGATGTCATTGAGACTGAGATGTTATTGAGATCCTTCTTTTCATAGTGACAGAGATTGACCTTTCTTGTGAATTTGCACCTAGCTTAATTATTGGACTGTCTTACTATGATTTGAGCCCCTTTGACATAGGTCTTTTTAGAATGTTTCGAGTCCTTTCAAATTGCCTTTGATCATAACCATAGCTCTGAAACCATGTTGAGAATTTGTAGAGCTTGTGTGTAATACAAAATTATCTTCTTAATAACTACTTGCGAGCTTGCTTATGTGTAGAAATTTTCTGAATAATGATTAATTATCCACCGATACTATCCTGATCACATACAATTCGAATTTATATGCAACACATAATCTCTTCCACTCAGATCATCAAACATGCGGAAATAAAATCAAGCGATAACACATCAAATCATCATACACATTAACACAGTATGTATGGGGAAAGCTTATAGCTGAAAACCCCGCAACTATTGTGTATATTATAATGGAGAAATCAAGTAACCAACTCAGTACAATACTCCTCACAAGTACTCAGTACTTTCTCATACAGTTACCCACAATCTAGCTTGATTTTGAACAAGTCACAGGTTCAAAACACACCGCTAACTGCCTTGCCTCTATTGCGCAATCCAGGCCTGTCTATATAGAGATCCAAGGTTTGAATCTCCTTGGCTTGAAAGCGCAATTGTCATGGACAATTCCTCCAAGTGTGGTGCAAATATCATGCACAACTGATGTCGCCACTGATCGCTAACTCCACCCTTTCATCTACCTCTTTCACTGGTCTCCACTGAACTGATCATGCACTGTAGTGAACTGATGTGTTCTTGAGTTGAATAATGAGTTACTAATTAATGAATTAAATAATATTTTATTCACTCCACTCATAACTAATTGATTAGCTAGTTAAACTAATCTCAACTAGTTCAACTAAAATAAACAGAACACAACTCCACTAGCTGTCTCATTAACTCCACCAAACTTCTGCCACTGAAGTCCTAACTGAAGTCAACCATGCATGTGCCATCAAACCCTTGGGAATCACGTGATTCCTCTGTCAGATGCATGAGCCACTTCTGTAGCTCGAACTGAAGTGCTCCAAGAGAGTAAACTGTTGTTTATAGTCTAAATATTATTAAGGGTAAATAATATTTTACTTCCCTGTTTTAAGGAGAGGCAGTCTAAAAATAGACTTCGACCTCTTTGACCTCAAAAATAGAGTCTCATCTATTTTTACCAACATGACACATACTTCAAGAATCTCAAAATGGAATCCCCGAACCATGCTCCATATGTCTAAAAATAGACATAGTCTAAAAATAGATTTTGCGCCAGAATTTGCCTGCGGGCCCACTTAGTGAAGGCGACTTCATTTCACTAAGCTCCATCATCTTGCTGCATTTTCAACACTCCCTCTCAGCAAGATATGGATTATCTGCAACCCCTATCCTGCCTCTGTGGAATTCGAACTTGCTCCCGGTGAGCGCCTTCGTCAAGATGTCGGCATCCTGATCCTCCGTGGGAACATATGAAAGCATCATGATTCTCCGCTGAACACAATCTCTGATATGATGGTACCTGATGTCGATGTGTTTGGATCTATCATGAAATACCGGATTAGCCGAGAGTTTAATGCAACTCTGGTTATCACAGTAAATCACCGTAGGCTCCAAATGCAACCCGAACAATCCAACGAGGATCTTCCTCATCCAAATAGCCTCGCATGCAGCCAAGCTTGCTGCCATGTACTCGGCCTCTGCTGAATTGAGTGCCACGGATCTCTGCTTCCTGCTGTACCAAGAAACTGTTGTCGACCCAATGCTGAAAACTCCTCTAGATGTGCTCTTCCGGTCCGTTGGGCTCCCTGCCCAATCTGCATCAGTGAAGCCAGAAAGCTTCGCTCCATCCTCCTGTCTGTACCATAGACCATATCCCGATGTGCCTCTAATATAGCGCAATACATGCTTGCCTGCCTTCCAAAAGAGCTTGGTAGGCTTAACCATAGCTTGCGAAAGCTGGTTAACAGCATAGCATATATTGGGTCGTGTATTGACCAGATACATAAGCGACCCCACCAACTGTCGATAGACAGTGGCATCCACTACCTCCGCTGAAGTAGCATCCTCCTTCCTCTAACCACCAGGAAGAGGAGTGTCAACAGGCTTGCAGCCTTGCATGTTGAACCTCTCCAGAATGTCTCGGGCATACTTGCCCTGAGAAACAAACAGTCCTCCGCTGCGCTGCCAAATCTCCAATCCCAGGAAATAATGAAGGATGCCCAAGTCCTTCATCTCAAACTCTCGTGCAAGATCCTCCTCGCATGAAAGTATCAACTGCTCATCGCCAGTCAAAATCAGATCATCTACATACAGTACGATGATCAACAGCTTCCCCTCCACCACAATCTGGTACAGGTTAGGATCCGCCTCACTCTTGGAGAATCCAACCCCCGGTGAAGTAGCTGTCTATCCGAGTGTACCAAGCACGAGGTGCTTGCTTCAGCCCGTACAGTGCTCTCTTGAGTCGGAACACATGCGACTCACTGCTGAAGATCTCAAAACCTTCAGGCTGCTCTATGTACACCTCCTCCTCAATAACTCCATTGAGGAACGCAGTCTTCACATCCATCTGATGAATGTGCCACCCCATCTGCGCTGAGAGAGCAAGGATCGTCCGTATGGAAAAGTACCTTGCGACAGGTGCAAAAGTCTCCTCATAGTCAATCCCCTCGATCTGTGAGAAGCCACGGGCGACAAATCTCGCCTTGTACTTCTCCACACTCCCGTCAGCCGCCTGCTTCACCTTGAGATCCATCGCGAACCCACCACTGATTTCCCAACCGGTCTTGGGACAATCTCCCATGCACTGTTCCTGATGATCGGATCATATTCTTCGATCATGGCATCAACCCATGCGGGTTCCTCCACAGCTTCCTCAAAAGAGGATGGCTCCGTCACAACACATTGACTCACAAGAGCCATGTATCCAGTGTACCGATCCGGTGACTGCCTCTGTCTGTGTTGTGCTGTAGGTGGTCCTACAACCTTCTCTGCATCTCGAGCCAGTCGCTCAGCTTCTGTAGTGCGCATGCGCCCTCTGATGGTTGGCGCTGCATGGGTGGTTTCTTCCACCTCCTGAACCTCCTCTTGTGGCTGATCCACATACGGAAGCTCCTCCTTAGGAACTAACAGCTCCTCATCTGCATGCAAGTGTAGCTCCCTCTCAAGCGAACACTGCATGGCTTTCTCCTCCTGAAATTTTATATCCCGTCGCACAATAGTATTTCGACTGTCTGACAAATACACCCGATAGTTGTGAGGTGTATCAGTGTACCCCACAAATATTCCAACCTCGGAAGTTGGATCCAACTTCCTTCTCGCATCCTTCGTCACATGCATGTAGAAAGGAGAACCAAAAATCCGCAAATGGGAAATATCAGGCCTCTTGCCAGAATAAGCCTCCTCCGGTGTACTCATGCCAAGAACCTTGTGATGACAACGGTTCTGCACATACACTGCTGTATTGCATGCCTCAGCCCACAAGTGAAGGGGTAGGCCCTGATCATGCAACATCGCCCGTGCAGCACCCACGATCGGTCTGTTCTTCCGCTCAGCCACCCCGTTCTGCTGTGGGTTATGGGGTGCGATGAGCTCTCTCCGAATCCCTTCTGCACTGCAGAACTCCTTGAATTCAGCCGAGATGAATTCACCACCGTTATCACTCCTTAGAGCAATCACCTTCTTCCCAGACTCCTTCTCGACCAGTGCTTTAAACTCACAGAACTTCGCGAATGTATCGCTCTTCTTCTGCATGAAGAAGATCCAGCACTTTCGAGAGAAATCATCAACAAAGATCACATAATACCTATGCTTTGCTGTCGAAGCAACAAAGAAAGGACCACACACGTCTGTGTGAACTCTCTCAAGGATCGTCGTGGCGCGACTATCCTTCTCGTGAAAGGTGGCTTTCACATACTTCCCTAAAGTACACCCCTTGCACTGATCTGACTGCGCAAGGGTGCCCTTAGGAAGTCCAGTAGAAATCTGCTGCAGAATCTTCAAAGCTCCATGGTGAAGGTAGCCCAATCTCCTGTGCCACAGTTCGCCCTCATCATCCCGGCTCACCACTTCTCCCGCCTTGCATGCCATAGCTGCGCAGCCATCTACCTGCAACTGATAAAGGTTCTTGGTTCGAACCCCTATCTTCCGAGTCTCTCCAGTAGTCTTACTGCGCAGGAAGGCTTTTCCTTCGCTGAAGACCACATCATACCCCTTATCTTCCAACATCGCCACAGAGATCAAGTTCTTCTTCAAACCAGGTACATGCATGACATCCTTCAATACAAAGGGTTTACCAGACTCCCTCTGAAAGGATATGGTACCGATACCAGTCGCACTGTATCTACCATCATCGCCCATCTCGATGTGCACACCCAAATCTTTGTCCTCCAGATCTGAGAACAACTCCCAATCTCCTGTCATATGAAATGACGCACCGCTGTCCAAGAACCACACCGATCCCAACACACTTGAAACCAAGCATGCGATCAGTGAAAAGTCAAGCTCGAACTGTGAAGCCAAAGCTTCTCCATCTGCAGATCTTCCCGCTTGCTTGTTCTTCTTCTTCTTTGGACAATTAGTAGCATAATGTCCGTGATCATGGCAGTGAAAACACTTCACTTTCGCCATATCCTACTTCTTGCCCTTTGCACCAGAATGAGAGGTTTTCTTACCCTTCCCCTTCTTTGCTTTGGACACCAAAGCGCAGTTTTCTTCATCAGCTCCCTTTGATGAAGATCCATCTCGAGTAGTTCTCCTTATCTCCTCCTGCATGAGATCCGCCCAAAGGCGCTCCCATCCCGGCAGTTTCTCCCGACCATTGACACTATCTTGATATGAGTGCCAAGCCTTCGGAAGACCAAGGAGAGCTAGGTCGACCATGTCCTTGTCTTCGACAGTCACCCCCACACTTCCCAGCTCATCTCTGCACTGAGTGAACTTCGTGAGGTATTTGGCGATACTGTCGCCTTTCTCCATCTTGATGTTCCTGAGCTTATCTTTGAGCGCCGGCTTCCTTTGGTCGCTCTTACTCTGGAATAGATCCGTCAAAGCTTTCCACATTAAATATGGAGTAGCCTTTCCATGCAGGCTGGATACAATATGATCCTTGACGCCCTCCAACAGGATCCTTCGACACTTCGCCATCTTCTTTTGCCATGCATCGACTTCAGCAGGATCAGTGGGATTTTGGACATCCGTATCTACGAACTCCTTAAGACCATTATCTTCTAATACTGCTTCCATGCAATCCTTCCATGCAACATAATTTGAACTGCCTTCAAGAGCATATTCGAGTCGCAAACCGTTGAAAGACATTTTCAACACCGGCACCAAGAAAAAAAAACTGCTGCAAAATTTCGAATTCCACCTCAAAGCTCAACCGCTCTAGATCTGTGAGAACAAATTATTTCTAGCACAGAGATTGACTGCAAGGGGCATTTACCAAACCTTTCACTTTCCGAAGAAAGATGAATCCGGAGGCTACCTGGCCCGCATGCAGACTCTGTCTACCGAAATAAGTTTGTAATCACCGTGATGATCAATCTCTGCTTCAATAGCTCTGATACCATGTAGAAATTTGCTGAATAATGATTAATTATCCACCGAGACTATCCTGATCACATACAATTCGAATTTATATGCAACACATAATCTCTTCCACTCAGATCATCAAACGTGTGGAAATAAAATCAAGCGATAACACATCAAATCATCATACACATTAACACAGTATGTATGGGGAAAGCTTATAGCTGAAAAACCCGCAGCTATTGTGTATATTATAATGGAGAAATCAAGTAACCAACTTAGTACAATACTCCTCACAAGTACTCAGTACTTTCTCATACAGTTACCCACAATCTAACTTGGTTTTGAACAAGTCATAGGTTCAAAACACACCACTAACTGCCTTGCCTCTATTGCGCAATCTAGGCCTGTCTATATAGAGATCCAAGGTTCGAATCTCCTTGGCTTGACAACGCAATTGTCATGGAAAATTCCTCCAAGTGTGGTTCAAATCTCATGCACAACTGATGTCGCCACTGATAGCTAACTCCACCCTTTCATCTACCTCTTTCACTGGTCTCCACTGAACTGATCATGCACTGTAGTGAACTGATGTGTTCTTGAGTTGAATAATGAGTTACTAATTAATGAATTAAATAATATTTAATTCACTCCACTCATAACTAATTGATTAGCTAGTTAAACTAATCTCAACCAGCTCAACTAAAATAAACAGAACACAACTCCACTAGCTGTCTCATTAACTCCACCAAACTTCTGCCACTGAAGTCCTAACTGAAGTCAACCATGCATGATGCCATCAAACCCTTGGGAATCACGTGATTCCTCTGTCAGATGCATGAGCCACTTACAAGGCTCGAACTGAAGTGCTCCAAGAGAGTAAACTGTTGTTTATAGTCCAAATATTATTAAGGGTAAATAATATTTGACTTCCCTATTTTAAGGAGAGGCAGTCTAAAAATAGACTTTGACCTCTTCGACCTATAGGTCACAAAAATAGAGTCCCATCTATTTTTACCAACATGACCAATGCTCCAAGAATCTCAAACTGGAATCCCCGAACCATGCTCCATATGTCTAAAAATAGACATAGTCTAAAAATAGATTTTGCGCCAGAATTTGCCTGCGGGCCCGCTTGGTGAAGGCGACTTCATTTCACCAAGCTCCATCATCTTGCTGCATTCTCAACATTATGTGTTCTTCTTTAACTTAGTTACTCCATCATCAAGTTAGTTATCAAAGTACTTAGTCAAAATGTTGAAACAAAATTATTTATACTCGTAACTGAATATCTTATAATGTAGTTAGGAAGGTAAATCTATGATTTACCTTCCTCACTTACAAATCCTTTAAGAACAGCATGTCTTATTACAATGTTGTCTTGATGTTGGCAAATTCCTTCAATAGATATATCTGCACTGTATACTTTTTCATCTATCCGCAGTCCAGCTCTTGTAGCTTCCACAGATTATATTCCTGTACCTTTCAATTTACACCCGACTTCCATTTCAGATCCGCATGCCTCAGATCCGCATTTGGTTACCCTTCTTTCATTGCTATTTTCTTCAGAATTTACCTTGATATATCTGCACTAACTCAGACCCAAAATCCGCAAATCTGTTTTTCTCTTTTAATGTTGTATACTTTACCGTAATACTTTCTCCTTTTTCCATGATGTATTAACCTGAGTGTAATCCACAAAAATTGTTCCTTTTGCACGTTATATAACCTCAGTATCATTTGCAGATATGTTCTCTTAACCGCAAAATATGTAGGGTATATATAGTAGTTCTAGCGAAGTAATTAAGTCGACCTTATAGCCATTAAGTAGGCCGACTTTAACACTTGTTTGTAGGCCGACTTCATAGGCATATCTTAAACATTTGTAAGCCATTCTTTTGCAACGTCCTGGAGGGTATTCTTCACACCTTTTACATGACTCTTAATTACACTAATGTAACTAATAGACATCAAGAAGAAGTCTATAGACCTATACTAAGAATCTTGCTCATGAAACCCATGAAGCAAGTAAACCAAAAATTCATTTTATTATGATTGAATTCATCTTTACATAAGTACATAATTACATAGTCATAATGAAGACCTACATAGTTACACTCTTCAACACTTAGGAGTGAAAGTTTTAACTGAATATGCGTGGAGTTACAAACGATTTTATGATGAGAGGGACATAATTTTTATCCTTTCGGGTTACTTTGAAAATGTGTACACCACGTTTAGGCCTTGTGGGTGCTTCATGAGATGTGGGGTGCATAGTGAATGGTTGGCCCATGCTCTTCTATGATGGACTTGGACATTGGAGGTGGTTTACCATTTGCTACTAGACCTTGTTTGGATGTTTGAAAGACATTCTTCCTCGAAGTGTTGGATTAATATGGAGCTTGGTGACTTCATGTTGTTGATGCATGAAGGGAGTTTGTGTGCGTGGAGTAGAGTTGGGTATTTCACCATGACAGAAGCATCCCGAAATCAGCATGAGCACACAAAATCCCTTGACATGTGAACTCTTGGGCTGAGGGAGTGGATATGTAGGTATGGGAGTCCTTAAGGTGACACATTACCTTGGATATGCATTGTCCTTAAGGTGACACATTACCTTGGAGACACCTGTCCTAGGAGATGAATTTTAGCTTAGGAGATGCATTTTAGATGGTTTGATACTCTCATACAACCTTTATCAAGTTACATGCACCCTCATTAGAAAAAACAAGAGAATTTTTCTTGCCATGACTATCTTTCTTTGTCATTGTTGACTTAAGAAAGTCGTTTAGCTAAGAAACTAGTTTCAAGTTTATGGCATAACTTGTCATATAAATTGAACGGAAGTTATATCCAAAATGTTAACTTGTAAACTACTTAGCTGGTTTTAGGCTTTCCATTTAAAATCTACTTCAGTTTTAACTTTGAACGAGTTGTTCCATAGACTTGAATATTAAGAGATTTTGGTGTAAGGATTAAAAATTAGCCCGTATGGCCTCTCAGTTATTCATTTATTTTATCTGAATATAACATTTACTATTAAATTAGAACCACTCGGCACAAATACGTCATAGATCAAGATCATACTTTGTAGAGTGTCGTAGAATAAAAATAGGAGCAAGGACACTGAATTCTTTCAGTTTTCCTGGTTCTTAGTCCTTTGATCTATTTTTGCACCTTTAGGGGCAATTGCTAGTTTAAAGTCTAATTCTTTAAAGGGTGCTAGCTCAATGGAAGAGCACCTGCTTTACAAGAAGGAGGTTGCTGGTTTGATTCCATCGTGCCTTGATATTCATATATAAGGAATGACGAAGATCAGTTTTTGGTGACGGATGGTATTTTTACCATCACTAATGAGCTTATGGTGACATTTTTCGACCCTCACCAAAATATGAAATGGTGATGGTCAACGAACGCCACCATATATACGCATCAATAGTGACGATCATTAAAGGTCCGTCACCATAAATCGTTGTTGTTGATATGAAATGGTGAGGGTCACTGTTTGTCATTATAGTCATTATTCGTGACGGACCTTGATATCATCGATGAGTTTATAGTGATGGTCAATGAATGTCGCCATATATATGCACCAATAGTGACGGCCATGAAAGGTCCATCACAAAAAATCGTTGTTGTTCATATGAAATGGTGACGGTCACTATCTGTCATTATAATAAATATTCGTGACAGACCTTGAATGTCACCACAACACATACTTTCGGCGATGCCACCTTTGGTGACGTTCAGTTTTTTGGTGACGGAGGCTATTGTCCATCACCATTGCTCATATGAAATGGTGATGGTCACTATCCATCACTATAAATCATTATTGGTGATGGACCTTGAATGTCACCACAACACCTATACTTTCGGTGACGCCACCTTTGGTGACGTTCAATTTTTTGGTGACGGAGGTTATTGTCCATCACCAATGCTCATATGAGATAGTGACGGTCACTATTCGTCACTATAAATAATTATTGGTGATGGACCTTGAATGTCACCACAACACCTATACTTTCGGCGACGCCACCGTTCAGTTTTTGGTGACGAAGACTCTTTTCACCCTCACCAATGAGCTTATGGTGACCATTTTCACCCCTCACCAATGTGCTTTTTTCTTGTAGTAGCTCTTGGATAGCTCTCTCAATATCATCCCTATAAGCCTTGGGATGCCTATAAGGAGTGGTTATTACTGCTTGGATCCCTTGTTCCAACTCAATGGTGTGTTCAAACCCTCGGTCAGGAGGTCTCCCTAGTGGGATATCTCCAAATACTGTAGAATACTAGTCCAAGAGAGACTGAACATCTGGATGCACTGGTGAATCCTTGCTCTTCACCTCTGATATATGCAGCTCCACTGCCCACTCAACATCCCCTCTACGCAGATCTTCCTCCATCTAGTGTGCTGAAAAAATTTGAGGGGGGTATGTGTTTATACCCTTGATTTTTTGTTGCTAGCCATCCTTCCCTCTTGTCCATTACATCTCCAAGGTTCTCCAGTTAGTGGTAACTCTCCCAAGAGTGATCAACCACTGGACTCCCAATATGACATTGGTGTCTGGAATGTCTACCACAAAGAAGTGGTCTATCAATGTGTAGGTCCCCATGGTAATGGTTAGTGCCAGAACATACTTGGCACATTGCAGGGTCATAGCTCTTGGGACCAAAACTGAGAATCCCTCAAACTCCTCCATGCGGATTCCTCTCCTTTGTACCAGTTGTGTGTCAATAAAATTATGAGTGGCTCCACTATATATCAACACATAAACTCCTTTCCCCATGATAGTACCTCTCAACCTCAAGGTTAGATACTTTGGGACCCCTCTTAATGCTGCAATAGCTCCCCCTCTTGGAGCAAAGTCTTCCATGGATTGTACAGCGCTGGCATCCTTCTTGGAGAAGGTCTTGACATGATGTGTCCTCCTTGCAACACATTCTCCCTCAAAATGGATTGTCTTCCTTGGTTTTGAGTAGGTCTCCTGTTGCAAAAAGGTTCTTGCCTTGGGCAAGATGTGTTGTCGATCCCTAGCTCTCTCCATAGCTTCAAGGAGTATGGTTGGTTTAGTGGATTTGACCAACCCTTGCAATAGTTCAACCATCCCATTAATAAACATGCATACCTTTCTGATCATAGTGAGGTTGGATACCATCACTGAAAGCTACATATACTCAGCAACATAATCCTCAATATCTCCCTCCTGCTTGAGCTTGGTTAACTTGGAAAAGTGGGCTTCCGGATCTCTTGGATCAAACCTCTCCACTAGCTTCATGGTGAAAGCTGAGTATGAAGTGATATGATGATGCCCAAGTGTGGTTATTCCATTAAACCACCTTTATTGAGCTTCCCCTTCTAGGTGCAGCGCAACTATCTTGATGGCTTCTATCTCAGAAACCTTTTTGAGCTAGAAGTATGTGTCCATCTTCTCCACCCAAGCCTTGGATGTGCACTTAGGTGTCCCATAAAATGTATGCAAGAAGAAACCTACCATACTATGATGTAGGGCTGATCCCTGCATCAAGTTCTCCTCCCTTTGATGAAGATTAATCCTCCTCCCATCCTTGATCTGGAAAAAATCCATAGAATCCCCTTCATGTCTAATCTCCTTAAGGTCCCTGGGAATGTTTTGCAAGGTTGGAAGTAGGAGATTCGAAATTTCCTTCCCCTCCATGCTAAATATAAATCTCCCCCACAAACTGAGCCAAGAGCAGAGCTTTGATACCACTGTAATATTCCTTTTCTGGAATTTCTGCAATTTCTGTATTATTTGTTGTACCCAGCAAATCTATATTAGAAAATACTAGATGTGATCTGAAATACACAAATAATACAGAAATTGGCTCAAATCTTCCCTTAATAGACCTCCCAGAGTGGAATAGACACCTCCTCCTCAGAAACAAGCATAAAACAAGAGGGTTTCACCCAGCTGCTGCTGCTACTGTAGAAATGACACAGTTACTAAAGGTGACTACACTGTATGTGTTGCAGAATATATAACCTCAAGGAAAATGATGAAAAGTGAGCTCAGGACTTCCTCCTTAGATCTCCCAATCAGCTAGACCAAAGGTAATGATGGAATTCCCACATGAGAATTCTTTGCACTAAACAGTGCTGCAACTTCGGCTAAACAGCTGAAGCTTGCAATTATTCATAAGACCAAACAAGATGAATGAATGAATCCTTTGCTGCTATCTCCTCCTTCTTATCCTTGGTGAGCTTTCCCATCCTGGGCCCCACTCATAGGTGATGTGACTTCCTTGAGAAGTTTCCTCCTTCAAAACTGTGCTGCCCTAGTAGCTTTCCCTCCTCTTGTGACAGTGCTGTTGACTTGGTCAACTGAAGCTAGCTCATTGATTTTCCCCTCTTTCACACCAAAGTGGCTTTATTTTGTCCTCCTACTTCAATCCCTTTTCACACTGGGATATGTTTTATTGTCTTCCCTACTTCTTATTTCAAAAATGGATTAGTTATAATATTCCAAGTAGCAGTGGCTAATTAGGAATATTACACTACCTTACAATGAATAAAATTATGGGTGCTACCTGAATCAATCAAAACTATTACCTTTTTCTTCCTGATATGTGCTTCTATATTGAGAGTTTGAGGAGTGGTAATTCCTGCCAATGCATTACACAATATGGTCGGACTCATTTCTTCCTCTTCTAGGGCTGGTTCCTGGTGTATATCCCCTTCTTGTTCATTTTCTTCTTCCTCTTCACAATCTATGTAAAATAATTTCTTCTCAGCACACTTATGACCTTTAGTGTATTTGCTATCACAACTGTAGCAAAGCCCTTTTGCTCTTTTTCTTCCAATTGTTGTGGTGTCAACCTTGTAGGTTGTGGAAATCTAGGAGTAGCAACACTTCCATCTTTATAGAAGTGAGTGGTAGGCTTCCTTGTTGCCATAATTTTACATTCAATTTTTCTTGCCAACCTGAATGCCTTCTCCAATGAATCGGGTTCCAAAACGTGAACTTCATGTTGGATGTTATCCTTTAATACCTATGAAGACATCATTTTTGTGTTCCTCTAAAATATCAGTTACCCTTATATTCAATTTTTGGAAGTCCTCAATGTGCTCCGCCACTAAACCCTTTTGTTTAAGATTTATCAATTGGCTAAAGAAGGTGTTGCTTTTTGTATCCTCATAATGTGCTATCATTTCCTCCGTAAAAATTGACCAAGTGATAATATTTTTACGGGAGCAAAGCCACCGATACCATACAAATGTATTTTGTTCTAAATGTAAAGTTGCAATGCGTACCTTTTGTGTGTTTTGCACATTATTGAGATCAAAATATTGCTCCATCTGTAGTATCCATGTTATGGGATCCTTGCCATCAAAATTCCTCTTATCCATCTTTGGAATATGGTGGTTCTTTAATCCAACATTAGAGTTTATGAAATTACGATTAACATTTATTTTGTTCTCATCATGGTTTTCATCTACTATATTTTCGCCATTAGGAATCATTTCTTGTATCAACTTTGACAAACCTTCCTTCAAACCTTCCATGTCTTCCTTCAAGCCTTCCATTTTTTCTTCCATACCATTCATTTTATCTTCCATACCCTTCTTCAAACCATCCATCGTAGCTTCCATGCCTTTCTTTAAACCATCCATCTTAGATTCCATGATTTTCTTCAAAACATCCATTTTATTTTTTGTTGCTCTTTGAGAGAGTGAATTTTGGTGCACTTGCTCTTGTAATTTTGATAGATCATGTTGCAATTCTTCATCTTCATGAGTCATAGTAGAGTAATCTGAGGGCCTAATGGGTGTTGAATTCTTTTTAGGAGGCATTTTAGAACCCAATACTGATATATATGCTCAATAGGCCTTTGGAATCACTTAAAACTATTTTTTCAAACAAGACTTATGCAATTTGAAAAAAAAATACACACCTTTTTCTTGATTTTGAGGAGCTCGATATTGAAAATGAATTATCTCTGTGATTTCGGATCTTCAATATCTAATTTCAGCCCTGACGTAACCCCCTGCATCTTATTTCAATTGCCATAGGTTTGAATTGATTTGAATTCTTCAAGGCAAAGTTATTTCCAATCTCCCACAATGACCTAATTATGGACTGGTTTGGTAGAGCGAACTTGTACGACTTGCCACATGTCACTTTTTGCTCCTTTGGTTCTGAAATTTACAGACAGGAAACTACAGTCCATGTACTTTGTGTCACTTTTACAGAATTCCAATCTTATGCTCAGAGAGAGAGTTATGAATATTTTCCCACGATCACCTGTTTGAGATGAAATTCAAGAGCCTGAAAAAGACCTAACTTCCACAGATCATATCTCCAAAACTGTTGCAAACCAAGATTTGAAATTTTAGGAAGATGTTCCTCAGGATTTCAGTTACGGGCTCTAAAAAGTTGAGCTTTTGAACCTTTCTGGAAAAAAATATATAGCAAAAATTTCGCGATGACCTTTTTAAGTGAAATTCAGGAGCCTGCAAAAAGACCTAACTTCCACAGATCATATCCCTGAAAATATTGCGAACCAAACTCTGAAATTTTAAAAAAATTTTCCTCAGGATTTTAGCTTCACACTCTATAAATTTAAGCTTCTGAACCTTCGTAAAAAAAATTTATAGCGAAAATTCCACAATGACCTGTTTGGAGCAGCGAAACCCTAGAATCCAAACCTCTGATACCAAATGTTGGGAAACTAGCTCTAAAAATAGAAGAAAAGAGATATCAACGCCTTAGAAATAAGCCACTTCAAGGGGGGAACCTCCAATACATTACATGAATGAAAAATTCTTGGATGATACAAATTACAAAACCTCCTTTCTATATATAGGAGTCCATGGGGCCACAATGTAATCCTAGCCGACCTAACAATAATAATTTAAGGGCACAATAATCACAATATGGGGGTTAAAGGGGTACAATAATAAATATAAGGGGGTTAAAATAACAACTATAAGGGACTATAATAGTAATATAGGGACCTAATAGTTTCATGTGAGATCATTGCATGTGAATTAAATAATATTTAATTCACTTGATCTCTCGCTAGTGTATCTTCAGTTACAACTAGCACAACTGACCTTAACTCACTTAATTGAGTTAAACTGATTTAAAACATGCACTAAATAATGCACCACTACACTTCGAACTCTGTTACAACAAGAATTACTCTACATGCCTCACCAATAACCTCTAACTCGGAATACATGAGCTAACTGAGTTTATCACACGCAGCTCACTATTACAAGTCATCATTGAGAATAGACTGATTTTATTTTCCATTTCTAATTAATGGATAAATAAAAATAGATCTACACCTAAAGTAGCACTGTGGGCCCCACCCTAGTTTAGGTGCTTAAGGAGACTAGGCATGGGTGCTGAATTTTCTTGTTGAATCTCAACACTCCCTCTCAACAAGAAAGGGATTATCCTTCACCATGATCCCGTCTCTATGGTATTCGAATTTTCTCTTGGTGAGCACCTTTGTCAGAATATCTGCATCCTGATATTTCATGGGAATGTACTGAAGCAAAATTATTATTCTCTGCACACAATATCTGAGATGATGGTACCAGATATATATGTTTTTTGACCTATCATGAAACAAAGGATTAATCGAGAGTTAAATGCAACTCTAATTATCACAATGAATCATTGTCAAATCCATCTGAGAACCAAACAAACTAGCCATGATATTTCTCATCCAGGTAGCCTCACATGTAGCTTAAATTGCTGTCATGTACTACGCTTCAGCTGAACTAAGTTCCATGGATCTCTGCTTCCTGCTGTTCTAGGAAACTACTGTCGATCCAATGCTAAAGATCCCTCCTGTTGTGCTCTTTCTGTCCAATGGAATTCATGCTCAATCTGCATCCGTGAAGCCTGGAAGCTTCACTCCCTCTGTCTTTCTGTACCAAATACCATACTATGATGTGCCCCTTAGGTATCTCAAGACATGCTTCCCTGCCTTCCAAAAGGTCATGGTAGGCTTAACCATAGCTTGACTCAACTGGTTAACTGTGTAGGAAATGTCTAGTCTGGTGTTCACTAGATACATCAGTGAACCAAATAACTACCTATAGACAGTAGCATCCACTACTTCATGAAAAGTAGCATCCTCTTTCCTCCAATTTCCTGGAATATGAGTATCCATGGGTTTGCATATCTCCATGTTGTTAGTACCCGAATTGGACCCCAGGCTGCAAAAAGAAAAACAAGGTAACAACTAAACCACACTCAGCCTTGTAGCTAGCCCTACAAGGACAGGAGAGGGCTCTCTCTGTGAAAGAATATTCAATGAAACACAATAATAATCTGATGTTAGGCTAGATAAAATGATGGGGATAAAAGGTTTACTAAATGAATGAATTTCAAGGATGTGTGGGATAAAATGGGATAGTTTAAACTGGGAATTAAATCAAGACACAGGATATTTCATGGGGCAAGATAGGTAGGAAACTTAGCGATTGAATTTTAGTAAGGATGGGATGGAAAGACTGGTGAGGATTTGAAAAGGATAGAATGAAATGGATCCTTTTCAATCATAAGAGAAAAGCACAAAGTCTGAATGTTTTCCCAAGGCAGGGAATAAAAATGGATCCTACCTTTCTGTCTTGAAAGCATTCAAAAAAAATGTTTATGGATGAATGGAACACATAACAATTTACATATGAAAAAAAAGAGAGTGACAAATGCTAAATCTCATACCACATGGTTCTCGCAAATTAGAGCTGCATCACTTATTAATCCCTGCCAAACTCTACAATGGAGCGCAAAATGTTCCTTCCACACTATTTCCCCTACTGTTGAGTTATAAAACTCAAACCTTCTGACCTTTTACAAATGATTTACAATCACATTAAATACAATGGATTTTTGGGGACATAGATCCACAGAAAAGGGAGCTGTTCTGACAGCTCAAGAACTAAAGTATAATCATAGAAAAGAAATACAACAATCTCCCCCTGAAAATGAGGGATAGCGATACTTTTTGATCTCTTGAAAATTCTCTGAAGAAAGAATAGGAAATCCAATCCTATTACTTTGTTGTTGTAGATATATTCGTTTTAATCTAAGCTCTTTCGGCCAACTGACTGTCACTTTGCTTTCCATTTTTTCTTTTAAATAAAACTAACTTTTTATAAAATACTTTGAAATAAATCCGAAATGAAATTATATGCTTTCGGTGAAGGGACGAATTAATATTTGTATGGAAAAGGGAAGGAAAGGAGGGGGGGTTTCATGTTATCATCAAAATCGCAAAGTCGTAGAGGGGCGACAGGATACCATTGTAGTTTTATATATAGCATGCCATCGCAATCAATGATTGGGAATGGGGAATGTTATTTGAAACAAAACTTCCGATGAGATTATGATGCGGGGGTAGGGGGAAAACCTTTGTTTAAACAAAACAAGATTTATTTAAAAAAGGGGAGAATTCTATTATAATAAACGGGTGGAGGAATTAAGTGGTGGGCCCAGGAAATACAATCGCAATCAGAAGTAAAGGGGGAGCGGAGTGCGATCATATGTGAAATGTCGATGCGATTAGGGTGTGATAGCTATGGGCCATTGAATGGAATTGGGAGATCGATGGTCAAGGGACAATCGGGAGGGAGCCATCGGTAGAAGTCAATCAGAGGGGGATGATCAGGGGTGCCGATTGCGATGGAGCAATCACATACGGGCCGTCTGATCGTCGATCAGATCAACGGTCTGGATCACATCGGGCGGGGTCAATCGGAGGTTTATGATCGGGAGGCATTCGATGTAATCACATCGGAAGTTATTGCGATGGGCTAGTCGGGACGCGTTTATCAAATTTGCGATGCAACGAAATAGGGACTTTAAGCAGCGGGATCTTATAATATAACTTTGATACAAAGTTTTATTATAAGTTTTGCAAAGCATGGTGGGGAAGTGGTTGGTTTTAATCACATATGTTTTGAAATATTTTTTAATAATGTGATTATGTAATCGGAGGGAGGAAAAGGGATTTTATACAGGAAATATAAAACTTTAATAATATAAAGTTTAGGGGAAAAATGGGAAAAAGGGGAAGGGTTAGGATATGGAGGATTTTACTTCACTAGAGCATAAATTTCAATCCAGAAGTCAGTATTAAGAGTGTAGTATACCGTTGGAAAGCTCTTTCAGGGATATTTCTGATGAATGTGCTTAGAAAATTATTTGGCACTAAACATGATGCAGGAAACTCCTCTGAAGTCAGGGTGTTGACTTTGTGGAGATGACAGCTTCTGAATTGTGACTTATTACATATGATGATATAAAATTACATAATAAATGAGAATAAAGGCAGAATATCATGTTTTCACCTCAAAACATGGTTTTGAGGTGAAAATTACATCAAACTGAATAAAATATATCTTTGACCTTTTGGGTGCTGTGAATTTGAGTTTATTTGAGTTCCTCATGACCTCGCTGATATTTATTGACATTTGACTTATTAGTTTGACCATGGTGAGATCCTAGAACCTAATGAGACCCATCCTATGACCTAATGACATGATTGAAGAGTGAAAGTGACTCATGAATAAAGACCATAGAAAGGAGAATCAACAAGTTTCACATGAGGGAAAATTGATGAAGAATTACTACCATCAACGAATCCATGACCTAGCGAAATGGCGAGATTTATTCGGTATGAGACACTTAATATGCAAATGCAAGAAAGCAGTTTTGATCACTGATGGCAGTATGAATATACTGACCCTAACATTGGCTCCAATGGGGATGGTAGCTCCTTGGAGGTACCAAGAACACCGTAGACCAAGTAGCCTTATCCATTGGGCATGGAGTCAAAAATGCTAAAAACTGACACAAATGTAAACTGACTCTGACTCAGGACTAATACTGAAAATGAAATAAAACCAAACCATACACATATCACCCAAGTTTTATAGCCTTCACCTTAGGCCCCAAACTTGAATGGTCTGTGCATTTGAATTGTGATAACAATAACATGGTATGTACAATGATGATGATAAATATTTTTGATCCTTTGTTTTCAACAATGGTAGTGCTTCAAAAGCCTACCATTTACTGATCCTCTAGGGAAATCCTGGCTATCCATTTCTGAAAGTAAGAAGGAATTATGTCCCCTGTATGCTGAAATTATATATGGCCCTTTCCAAAGGTTGTCAAAGTTACCGTGCTTCCCTCTGTCTTCATTCCTTGCATCCCATTTCAATACTACATCATCCAGCTGAAACTTCTCTGCTTTAGTCTTCCTAGCATAGATCTTTTTAATCTTCTCCTATAATTGAATTGCATTATGTGACACTTCTTCTCTTGTTTACTGAAGATGGATCATCTGATTGATCCTTCGTTGACTGTCATCATCTTCGCTGCCAACTTCTTGCAACAATCTCATAACTGGAACTGTAAGAGAAGTAGGAAAGAAAGCATCAGTACCATAAACCAGCTCAAAAGGTGACATACCTATTGATTTTTTACTGCTAACTCTGTCTGCCCATAATGCGTTGATGAGTTTTCGGTGCCAATTCCTTTTGTTTGCCTCCAACATCTTCTTAATCATATTTATCAGTGATTTGTTTGATGAATCTGCCAGGCTGTTGCCTTGAGGATAATACGATGTTGAATGGCCCAGCGCGATGTTGTATTTGTCACAGAAATCGACCATTTTCTTTGATCAGAATGCTGCTACATTATCTGTCACAATTTTTTATGGGCAGCCAAAACGTGATAATATATTCGTTTCAAGGAATTGAATGATTACCGTGTCTGTTGCTTGCCTGGCAGGGATGGCCTCGATCCATTTGGTGAATTAATTAGTCCCTGTCAATATCCATCGGTGCTGTGCTGAGGACACGGGATGTATTTCTCCTATGAAATCAAGCCCCCACTGTTGAAAATGTGCGTTCACCGAAACTGGTTTCAAAGGGAGTGGAAGCAGTTTCTTCTTCCCTTGGAAAATTTGACATTCATGACAATTCATCACTGTTTTATATAAGTCAGAAAATAATGTGGGCCAATAATACCCTGCTCTCAATACCTTGTTGGTTGTAGTCTTCCAAAACAAGTGACCGCCACAATCACCTTTATGGAAATCATGCATTACCTTCTGAGCTTCTTCCTCAGCCAAACAGTTGAGCAGAACGCCTCCTGGATCCTTCCAATATAGAGCATTGTTTAAAATACAATATTTTGCAGATTTAAGTTTCAAAGATCTACCTTTACTCTTAGGCATGCCTGGAGGAGGTGACAGATGCTGAAGAACATACACAATATCTGAATACCAAGGGGACTGCAGAAAAATATCTGAAATTGGAACAAGAAAACCTTCATCTTCCTCTTCTGATATTGCTGTAATGAGGTTTATATCTAGTGCACACAGATTTGATTGGGCCATCAATTTTGCCAAGCCTTGGCCTTTAATCAAATTCATGGGCTTGATCTCCAAGTCATACTCCAACATAGCCACTATCCATTTACCTCTTCAACCTTCTGGATCAGTTTGCATCAACACATCCTTCATTGCTGCATGACGGACATAGGCTATAGTGTGTGAATGCAGAATATAGACCCTAAACTCTTTCAATGCCTTGATAAGAGCCAATGCCTATTTTTCAATAATATTATACCTTAAAGTAGCATCTCTAATATTCCTACTGAAAAAGCAATTGGATTTTCTACTCCATCTCTCTTTTGCATTAAAACAACAACCATAGTATGTTCAGATGCAAATGAAAATATGATAAAATCTTGAGTATAGTCAGGACTGATCAAAACTGGGGCATTAGACAAAGAAAACTTTACCAAATTGAATGACTTGATGGTTTCTTCACTCCATTTAACAATGTTGTTCTTCTTCAAAATATTGGTCATTTCTCTTAGATGTTCAACCAGATTTGGTATAAATTTGCATAAAAAATTCATCTTACCATTAAAGGCCTGAATCTCCTTCTTGTTTCTTGGCAGATCTATAAGCTGAATTTCCTCCACTCTAGTTGGATCAATGCGAATACTATCCTTAGAGATGATATGCCCAAGCAAATTGCCTTCATCCATGGCAAAAAGACTCTTCTTGGGATTGAGAGAAATCCCAAATTTTCTGCAACGCTGAAAGACAACTCTCAAACGGTGCAAATGCTCCTCATCTGATCTTGAAAACACTGTCAAATCATCCAAATAAACAACAAGGAAAACATATTTTTCATTTGCAAAATCAATGTCCATTGCACGCTGGAAAGTAGCTCCAGTGTTTTTCAGTCCAAATGGCATCTTAGCATACTGAAAGGTTCCCCAGGGTGTTGTAAAGGCAGTTTTATCTTGGTCCTTCTCATGCACCAAGATTTGATTGTACCTCGAGTAGCCATCAAGTAGTGGAATCCTAGATGCTCCAACTACTCTCTGTAGAATATGGTCCATTTTCGGAAGTGGGTAATTATCCTTTAAGGATGCCTTATTCAAGTTCTGAAAATATATACACAATCTTATCTCACCTGTCTTCTTACGCACTAGGACCAAATTTGAAATCTAGTCAGAAAATCTAATGGGAACTATGATACCTGCTTTGTAAAACCTGTTTACCTCTTTTTCAATTGATGGCAGCAGCTTCGGATTGATTCTTCTCAGCTTTTGTTTGAAAGGCTTTTGATCCGGTTTGATAGGAATAGTATGCTGGATTATGTTCTTATCATACACTTTCAAATCTGAATAATCCCATGCAAACACATAAGCAAATTCATAAAGAAACTTAACATACTTCTCCTTTATCTCGGGGGACAATGCCTTTTACATCTTCACAAACTTGGGCTGGTCAGCTATTCCAAGATTCACATCTTCAACTCCTTTCTCCGTAGGCACCAAGCTAGGTTTCTTTGCAACATCGTCCTGATCAAAAAACTCCTCTAGAGGTATAAGGCCTCTAGGAATTACATTATCCTTTAGCTGCAGTATATCCATATTATTTTTTTCCATTTCTGATCATCAACCAAATACTCACCTTCTATTGGATTGTCTTTGAATTTTCCATCACCCTGCAAAAATGCATTAATCTCATTATCATCCCAAAATACTTTCCAATACCTTAAATTGTCTGGAACATCCGGCCTATGTTTGACATGGATCTCAAACTTATTTCTGGAGTTCATCGGAACCTTCAAGTTGTTGGCAATAATGGCAAGGGAATCAACAACTATATTCTGCATCTTGGGTACCGCTGTCAAAGTATATTCTGGAAATGTCTTCAAGATATCCAGGACTGCATTTCGGTATGCCCTCAATCTCGGATGTTTAGCTTGGTACTCTCCTTTCACCTGTTTGATTATTAGCTCGGAGTCACCATACACAAAAATACTTTTTGCATTCAACTTCTTCAAAATTTTTAGACCTGAAATCAAAGCCTCATATTCTGCTTCATTGTTAGAGAAATCAAAGGCTAGCTTATAAGCACAAACTCTAACATTACTGGGAACCTTCTCAGGTTGGAAGACAGGGCTCCTAATCCATATTCCAATACCAGCTCCATCCTTACCAAAAACTCCATCAAAATCCATACTCGATAGACCTTCTTCTTCTTCTTGAAGGTGCTGAAAATTTGTTTCTTTCTCTTCTTTACCTTGGCTATTTTCTGGCTGTTCACTTTTTTTTTGCTGCTGGCAGGCAGGAGGCTCAGAAGTTTTTGCTGCTTTCTCTTTTTCCTATTTGAGGACTTCTCTTAAAAATTTTTAAATCTTGGGTATTTCATCCACTTGTACCAACTAAACATTCTCATCATTTAAACCACCATCAAAATACAATACAAAAGACTCTAAATCTGTGTGGACAACATTAATGGGATGATTTACTGGCTTGTCTTTGCTGGTAATCATATATTTCATTTTCTTCTCCCTATATAGTTTTCTCAATTGGCCAAACATGGGAATGGTGGCGTAAGAAAATTCAAGCTACATTGTTCCCTTAAGTTTGGTGCCCCAAGATCTAGATAGAAGCATTCCAAACCTTGGTGGGACATCAGCAACAACTACATCCATCAAGACATTCTTTGCTGGAATCTGATCAAAAGACACTACCAAGTCTTTGATTAAACCAATACAATGGACCCTACTTGAGTCAAAGGAATACAGATCATGGTATTTTCGAGTAATATCAAAGCCTAACTTCTCCATGACGACCTTGGGCATCAAATTATGTGAGGCCCCAGTGTCTAACATAGCGTTATGCAAGACGAATTCATGTACTCGAAGACTCAGGTAAAAAGGAGGGACTTCATTTTCTTCAGATTCTTCTGTGGCCAGACCAAAAATAAGTTCAGGGTAGTCATCTTCTACATTCACCATATTAGAAACAGAGTCTATTTGCAAGACTTTAGACACCTGACTTTTATATGCACTGTTCTTCACTAACTTAGTCAGGGGCATAAACACTTTTAGCTTAGAAATTTCATTTTATAAATTAAATGAGGAAACCTTTTCTACCTCTTTAGTGGGAGGGTCTGTCTTTTCTGTCTGCTCCTTTACTGTGCTCTGCTGATTCTTTTCATTTGCTTTATTAGTTGCTGCAGGTGTTTTTCTGGAGGAAGGATGAACCGGTTCTTTTCCTTTCTTCTGTGCATCGTTCTTCATTTGGAGCTCTTTTCTCCTTTGAATGGGACTGATTGCAACGTCTCTATTCCTTAGAGAATATTTCCTTTGCTGAGCTGACAGAGTGTTCATATATCCTCTTTGATAGTCATCTGACTCTTTTCCAACACTGTGTCATTAGCCAAAATGAAATTTTGGTCTTTTTGAATGTCTGGAGTCGCCATTGTGTATTATTCGTCTTTTGTGAGGAAAATCGGTGCACCATCAGCTATGAAGAAGTGATTGGCCTCAATCATAGGATCATCGTCATCTGAGTTTGTCCCTTGCATGTAATTCTACTGCAATGGAGTTTTAATTTTCTGTTGTGGTGGCGCTACTTGATCTTGCATTTTCTGTTTTCTCTGCTTGATTCTGAATTGGGGCTGTGGCCCTCTGAAATTTGGATTTCTTATTTGAGGTTCGGGTTTGTCTGAAATGGTCAATTGATCAACCATCTTCTCCACCATTCTGATTAGAGTGTCCATTTTTGTCTGAAGGAGAGGCCACCTCTTTCACTGTGAATCTTTTCTCAGCTCTGGCTCATGCTCTTTTAGCCAGCAGATTAGCTTCAACGCTCACTGCTATCTTCTGCATGTCTTCAAGTGAAGACGGGTCTCTTTCACACAGCTGATGTGCCATGTTAGTATCAAAACCATCTGGAAATTTCAGCAACACTAATCCTACAGGAGGCTTCAGGTTAGCTGGAATAGCATTATATATAGCATTGAATCTCAAACAATAGTCCTGCACAGTTTCACCCATATTTCTTTTAATGTTCTCATACTCAGACAAAATTTTTAGTGGGTTCTTTTTAACCTCCCACCAGTCTAAAAAATTTGTGTGCAACTCATGCAAAGTGCGAATTGAACCTGCTGGTAAGGCTCTGAACCACTTTCTAACTTCACCTCCAAAACTTTGAACAAACAACCTGGTTGTTACATTCTCTACTTCTACCTCATGCAAATCAAAAAAGTCATTCATTTTATTAATGTACTGCTGGGCCGTGATGCTCTGAGTGGCATCAAATATAGGAATTTTTCTTTGATAGTTGGTAGGCATATCATTTAGGACCTGGGGTAAAACCAGGGGTGCATACCGGGCAGCCATGGCTCTAGGTGGATTTATAACATGACTTGTAGGATTTAAGGGATGTGTTGATGGAGGAGATGACAACTGGGAATTGACTAATGGGAATGCTGATGAATTAGGAGGAGGAAACGCTGTTCGTGATGATTCTAAAGGCTTAGGAATATTAGTTGCAGTGATGGAATGAGGAGAATTCAAAACGTAATCATCAATGGAGGAATTTTCTCTTTGGACTTCAATATCTACAAGGAAATCAGGATCTAAAACTGTATCATCAATGTTAGTTTCAGACCTATTTCTAAATAAAGAAAGCTCAAAATTCTCGTCAAAGGAAAGATATTCTACAAAAAACCACTCAATGGGCCAAGTATAGGATCTGAAAACAGGTCTAGGACTTAATGATCGTTCTTGTCTTTTGACGATTCTTGGGATAAGATTTGGATTTTCAAATACAGGGGGAGGATTTGGATCTAGATTAGCCCTTGTGTATCTTCTTGAAGCCAGTGTGGTCAAATTTCTATTTTAAAAAATTTTATTTCCTGCCTAGCAAACTCTGAACATCATCATCCAGAGTGCAGGAATTCACAAGGAAAAATGTTACTGGGGTGATGAATCTTAACAACTTCCCCAGTATGGTCGCCAGAGATGTTAGCACCTAAATTGGACCCAGGGCTGCAAAGAGGAAAACAGGGTAACAACTAAACCACGCTCAGCGTTGTAGCTAGCCCTACAAGGACAAGAGAGGGCTCTCTCCGTGAAAGAATATTCAATGAAGCACAATAATAATCTGATGTTAGGCTAGATAAAATGATGGGGATAAAAGGTTTAATAAATGAATGACTTTCAGGGATGTGTGGGATAAAATGGGATAGTTTAAACTGGGAATTAATGTTAGGTCCCTATATGACTAGTATAGTCCCTTATTGTTGTTAGTGTAACCCCCTTATTTTTATTATTGTACCCTTGTAACCCCCATTTTGTTATTATTGTGCCCATAAATTATTATTGTTAGGTCGGCTAGGATTACATTGTGGCCCACTAGGATTACATTATGGCCCCATGGACTCCTATATATAGAAAGGAGGTTTTGTAAATTGTATCATACAAGAATTGTTCATTTATGTAATGTATTTGAGGTTTCCCCCTCGAAGTGGCTCATTTATAAGGCGTTGATATCTCTTTTCTTCTCTTTTTGGAGCTGGTTACACAACATTTGGTATCAGAGCTTTGGATTCTAGGGTTTTGCTACTCCAAACAGGTCATCGTGGAATTTTCGCTATAAATTTTTTTATACGAAGTTTCTAAAGTTGAAATGTTTAGGGTGCGAAGCTGAAATCCTGAGGAATATTGTCTAAACATTTCAGAGCTTGGTTCACAATATTTTCGGAGATATGATCTGTGGAAGTTAGGTCTTTTTTCAGGCTCCAAAACAGGTCATCGTGGCATTTGCGCTATAACAGTTTTTATATGAAGGTTCAGAATCTGAAATTATTATGGTGCGAAGTTAAAATCCTGAATAAATTCGTCAAAAAATTTTAGAGCTTGGTTCGCAATATTTTTGGAGATATGATCTGTGGAAGGTAGTGCTTTTTCAAGCTCCTGAATTTCATCTCAAAGAGGTGATCGTGGGAAAATTTAATAACTCTCTCTCTGGGCATCGGATTGGAGTGCCGTAAAAAGTGGTCACAAGTACATGGACTGTAGTGTCTTTTTTATCAATTTCAGAGAAGAAGGATGAAACAGTGACACGTGGCAAGTCGTACAATTTCACTCTACTGAACCAGTCCATAATTAGGTCATTGTGGGAGATTGGACACAAATTTGTCTTGGAGAATCCAAATCAGGTCAGACCTATGGCATTCGAAATATAATTCAGAGGGCTAAGACGGTACCAAAAATCAAATATTGAAGTGCTACAATCACAAAGATAATCCAATTTCAATATTGAGCTCCTCAAAAGAAAGAAAAAGGTGTGTATTTTTTTCCGAATTGCATAAGTCTTGTTTGAAGAATCAATTTGAATTGATTCCAAGGGCATATTGTAGAATACATATCAGTATTGGGTTCTAAAAGATGCCCCGTAAAAATAATTCAACACCCATTAAGCCTTCAGAAGGCTCTACTATGACTCATGAAGATGAATAATTGCAACATGATCTATCAAAATTACAAGAGCAAGTGCAACAAATTTCACTCTCGCAAGGAGCAACAAAAAATGAAATGGAAGTTTTGAAGAAAGGCGTGGAAGCTAAGATGGATGGGATGCAAGATAATATGGATGGCGTGGAAGCTAAGATGGATGGCATGGAAGCTGGCATGGAAGCTAAGATGGATGACATGAAATACAACATGGAAAACATGAAGAATGATCTAAAAACAGACATCAAAGGTTTGACAAAGTTGATACAAGAAATGTTTCCTAATGGTGAAAATATAGTAGAAGAATCTCATGATGAGAAAAAAATCAATGTTAATCGTGATTTCATAAACTCTAATGTTGGCGGGAAGAACCACCATATTCCAAAAATGGATATGAGGAAGTTTGATGGAAAGGATCCTGTAACATGGATACTACAGATGGAGCAATATTTTGATCTCCATAACGTTCAAAACACACAAAAGGTACGCATTGCAACTTTACATTTAGAACAAAATACATTTGTATGGTATCGATGGCTTTGCTCCCGTAAAAAAATTGTCACTGGGTCAATTTTTACGGAGGAAATGATAGCACATTATGAGGATACAAAGAGCAACACCTTCTTTAGCCAATTGATAAATCTCAAACAAAAGGGTTTAGTGGGCAGCACATTGAGGACTTCCAAAAATTGAATATAAGGGTAACTAATATTCCAGAGGAACACAGGATCGATCTCTTCATAGGCACTTTAAAGGATAACATCCAACATGAAGTTCGTGTTTTGGAACCAGATTCATTGGAGAAGGCATTCAAGTTGGCAAGAAAAGTTGAATGTAAAATAATGGTGACAAGGAAGCCTACCACTCAATTCTATAAAGAAGGAAGTGTTGCTACGTCTAGATTTCCACAACCTACAAGGTTGACACCACAACAATTGGAAGAAAAAAGAGAAAAAGGGATTTGCTACAGTTGTGATAGCAAATACACTAAAGGTCATAAGTGTGTTGAGAAGAAATTATTTTACATAGATTGTGAAGAGGAAGAAGAAAATAAACAAGAAGAGGATATACACCAGGAACCAGCCCTAGAAGAGGAAGAAATGAGTCCGACCATATCGTGTAATGCATTGGCAGGAATTACCACTCCTCAAACTCTCAAGATAGAAGGACATATCAAGAAGAAAAAGGTAATAGTGTTGATTGATTCAGTAGCACCCATAATTTTATTCATTGTAAGGTAGCCAAGGAATTAAATTGTTTCCTATACCCAGCACCAGAATGTCAAGTGATGGTTGCAAATGGAGGAACTATAAATCGCTCTGGAAAATGCCATAATATCAAGCTAACCATGGGGGAATATGTATTGACTAGTCCAATGCTTGCCATTCCTATGGGAGGTGCTGATGTTGTACTAGGAGTACAATGGTTACAATCTTTGGGGACGGTAGCTTTTAATTTTGAAGAACTTTTCTTGAAATTTTTTTCAGAAGGAAAGGAAGTTGAATTACGGGGAAGCCGGGAAGGATAATAAGCTCTAATGTCATGACAAAGATTCTAAAGAAAGAGAAACGAGGCGTAATTGCACAATTATGCTCACTAGAAGTTCTGACATCAAAATCATCTATTTCTGCAGATCTCCAACAAGTCTTGGACAATCATTCCAAGGTGTTTGAAACTCTCAAAGGACTCCCACCTATTCGTGATCATGATCATGCTATTCATTTGATTCCAGGAAGTGTTCCTCCAAACATTAGGCCTTATAGATATCCTTACTTCCAAAATAGCGAAATTGAACGTATGATTGTAGAAATGTTAGAGGCGGGTATAATTCAACCTAGTCAAAGTTCTTTCTCTGCTTCTGTAGTATTGGTACACAAGAAGGATGGATCATGGCGAATGTGTCTGGATTATAGGGAGCTCAATAAGTTCACCATTAAAGATAAATTTCCCATTCCTGTGATTGATGAATTATTGGATGAATTACATGGAGAAATTTATTTTACCAAGTTGGATCTTCGTTCAGGATATCATCAAATTAGAATGAAGACTAAGATATTCCAAAAACAACACTTCAAACTCATGAGGGTCATTATGAATTTTTGGTCATGCCTTTTGGCCTTACCAATGCACCTTCTACATTTCAAGGGTTGATGAATTCCATTTTCAAACCCTTCCTTAGAAAATTTGTGCCAGTATTTTTTGATGATATACTAATCTACAGCAGGTCTTGGAAGGATTATGTTGAACATGTTGACAGGGTGCTCAAACTATTGCAGGAGAAACAATTATATGCAAAAACATCCAAATGTTTCTTTGGAGTACAATAGGTGGAATATCTGGGTCATATTGTATCTCACGAGGGTGTTAAAGTAGACCCTAACAAAATTAAAGCCATTAAGGAATGGAAAGTCTCCACAACCATAAAGCAGTTGCGAGGATTTCTTGGGTTAACAGGGTATTATCACAAGTTTGTTAAGAATTATGGGAGAATAGCAGCACCTCTAACAACATTATTGAAGAAAGATGCATTTTCATGGACTCCTGAAGCAACTAAGGCCTTTCAACATCTTAAAGAGGCAATGTGCCTAGCACCGGTCTTAGCTACGCCAGACTTCACAAAAACCTTTATTGTGGAATGTGATGCCTCAGAAAATGGAATTGGTGCAGTTTTAATGCAGGAAGGAAGACCCATTGCTTTTGAAAGTCGTCCAATCAAAGGAAAGTATTTACAAAAACCTATTTATGAGAAGAAAATGTTAGCAATACTGCATGCACTAAAGAAATGGCGAACTTACCTAATGGGAAGACACTTCAAGGTAAAAAATGATCATGATAGTCTTAAACACTTTTTGGAACAATGACTATCTTCAAAAGAGCAGAAAAAATGGGTCACAAAGATGTTGGGTTATGACTTTGAAATAATCTACAAAAAAGGAAAGCGTAATGTTGTTGCAGATGCACTCTCAAGAAAGAATGAAGAGGTGGAAGCATTGCTTTGTGCCATTTCTATTATCCAACCAGATTGGATAACTAAAGCAAGAGATGAATGGAAGAAGGACAAAGATGTATGGACACTCATTCAAAAGTTGCAGCAAGATCCTAGTACATCTGATACATTTAGTTGGAAAAATGATTCCTTATGGTACAAAGATCACTTATACCTTTGTAATAATTCCCGAATAAAACAAAATATTCTTATGGAATTGCACACTTCTCCTTTAGGAGGACACTCAGGATTTTTAAAAACTTACCACAGGGTGAAGAAAGATTTTTTTTTGGATGGCCTTAAATCTAATATTCAAAAGTTTGTGACGGAATGATTGGTTTGCCAGCAGAATAAAGTGGAGACAATTAAGACCCCGAGACTTCTACAACCTTTATCCATTCCAAGTCAACGTTGGGAGGAGATTTCAATGGATTTTATCACAGGTTTACCTAAGTCCGAAGGAAAGAATGTCATCGTGGTGGTAGTTGATAGACTTACCAAGTATGCACACTTTTGTGCATTATCTCATCCATTTAAAGCAAGTACAGTTGCTACTACATTTATGGATAGAATTCAAAAGCTACATGGAAGCCCAAGGATTATTGTGAGCGACAGAGATCCCATTTTTACTGGAAATTTTTGGACGGAGTTATTTTCTTGTTTGGGTACTCAATTAGCTCATAGCTCATCTTATCATCCTCAATCTGATGGTCAAACTGAGATAGTAAATAAATGTTTGGAAGGATATCTTCGTTGCTTTGTATCTGATAAACAAACACAATGGGTCAAGTGATTACCTCTCGCTGAATGGTGGTATAACACTTCCTTCCATACTGCAGCAAAAATGACCCCATTTATGGCACTTTATGGATATCATCCACCATCGATCACATCATCTTTAAGGGAAAATTCGAAGGTTCAGGTAGTGGAAGATCATATCGAGCATCAGCAAGAAGTTCTCCAACTCTTAAAGGATAACCTGAATTTGGCACAAAATTGAATGAAACAACAAGAAGATCAACATCGCAGCGAGAGAAGTTTTGATGTAGGATATTGGGTATTTTTACGGCTACAACCATACAAACAAATGTCCCTCAAGCAAGCTAAGAAGGATAATAAATTATCGCCAAAGTAGTATGGTCCTTACAAGGTGTTGCAAAAGATTGGTACTATGGCATACAAATTGGAGCTTCCTGCTTCTTCACGAGTACATCCAGTTTTCCATGTTTCATGCTTAAAGAAGGTTATAGGTGACAATCTTTCAATTCAAACAATATTTCAAAAACTTGATGAGGAAGGACAAATCATATTGGAACCTGAAGCGGTCACGGAAACAAGAACTCGACAACTACGGAATCGATCAATTTCATAGTATCTCATCAAGTGGAAGAACTTACCCACTGAAGATTCTACATGGGAGGATGAGAATTTTATACAGAAGCACCCAGAGCTACTCAAGCGTTGAGGACAACACTTTTTTGGAGGAGAGGGGCATGTTAGGTCCCTATACGACTAGTATAGTCCCTTATTGTTGTTAGTGTAACCCCCTTATTGTTATTATTGTACCCTTGTAACCCCCATTTTGTTATTATTGTGCCCTTAAATTATTATTGTTAGGTCGGCTAGGATTACATTGTGGCCCACTAGGATTACATTATGGCCCCATGGACTCCTATATATAGAAAGGAGGTTTTGTAAATTGTATCATCCAAGAATTGTTCATTTATGTAATGTATTAGAGGTTTCCCCCTCGAAGTGGCTCATTTCTAAGGCATTGAATTTTCTTCTCTTTTTGGAGCTGGTTACACAACAATTAAATTAGGACACAGGATATTTCATGGGGCAAGATAGGCAGGAAACTTAGCGATTGAATTTTACTAAGGATGGGATGGAAATATTGGTGAGGAGTTGAAAAGGGCAGAATGAAATGGATCCTTTTCAATCAGAAGAGAAAAGCACAAAGTATGAATTTCTTCCCAAGGTAGGGCATAAAAATGGATCCTAACTTTCTGTCTTGAAAGCATTCAAAAAAAATGTTTATGGATGAATGGAACACATAACAATTTACATATGAAACAAAAAAGAGTGACAAATGCTAAATCTCATACCACATGGTTCCCGCAAATCAAAGCTGCATCACTTATTAATCCATGTCAAACTATACAATGGAGCGCAAAATGTTCCTTCCACACTATTTCCCCTACTGCTGAGTTACAGAACTCAGACCTTCTGACCTTTTACAAATGATTTACAATTACATTAAATACATTGGATTTGTGGGGACATAGATCCACAGAAAAGGGAGCTGTTCTGACAGCTCAAGAACTGAAGTATAATCATAGAAAATAAATACAACAATATCCCCCTGAAAATGAGGGGCATCGATACTTTTTGATCTCTTGAAAATTCTCTGAAGAAAGAATAGGAAATAAAATCCTATTACTTTGTTGTTGTAGATATCTTCGTTTTAATATAAGCTCTTTCGGCCAACTGACTATCGCTTTGCTTTCCATTTTTTCTTTTAAATAAAACTGACTTTTTATAAAATACTTTGAAATAAACCCGAAATGAAATTATATGATTTCGGTGAAGGGAAGAATTAATATTTGTATGGAAAAGGGAAGGAAAAGAGGGCGGGTTTCATGTTATAATCGCAATCGGAAAGTCGCGGAGGGGTGACCGGATACCATTGTAATTTTATAAATAGCGTGCCATCGCAATCGGTGATTGGGAATGGGGAATGTTATTCGAAACAGAACTTCCGATGCGATTATGATGTGGGAGCAAGGGGAAAACCTTTGTTTAAAAAAAAACAAGATTTATTTAACAAAGGGGAGAAGTCTATTATAATAAACGGGCAGAGGACTTAAGTGGTGGGCCCAGGAAATACAATCGCAATCGGAAGTAAAGGGGGAGCGGAGTGTGATCATATGTGAAATGTCGATGCAATTAGGGCATGATAGTTGTGGGTTGTCGGATGGAATTGGGAGATCGATGGTCGAGGTACAATTGGGAGCGAGCCATCGACAGAATTCAATCGGAGGGGGACGATCGGGGGCACCAATTGCGATGGAGCGATCGCATATGGACCGTCCGATTGTCGATTGGATCAACGGTCTAGATCGTATAGGGCGGGGTCAATCGAAGGTTTATGATCGGGAGGCATTCGATGTAATCGCATCAGAAGTTCTTGCGATGGGCTAATCGGGGCGTGTTTATAAAAGTTGCGATGCGACGAAATAGGGACTTTAAGCAACGAGATCTTATAATATAACTTTGATACAAAGTTTTATTATAAGTTTTGCAAAGCTTGGTGGGGAAGTGGTTGGTTTTAATCGCATATATTTTGAAAGATTTTTTAATAATGTGATTATGTAATCGGAGGGAGGAAAAGGGATTTTATACAGGAAATATAAAACTTTAATAATATAAAGTTTAGGGGAAAAATGGGAAAAAGATGAAGGGTTAGGATATGGAGGATTTTACTTCACCTAAGCATAAATTTCAATCCAAAAGTCAGTTTGAAGAGTGCAGTATACCGTTGGAAATCTCTTTCAGGGATCTTTCTGATGAATTTTCTTAGAAAATAATTTAGCGTTGAACATGATGCAGGAAACTCCTCTGAAGGCAGGGTGTTGACTTTGTGGAGATGACAACTTTTGAATTGTGACTTATTACATATGATGATATAAAATTACATAATATATGAGAATAAAGGCATAATATCATTTTTTCACCTCAAAAAATGGTTTCGAGGTGAAAATTACATCAAACTAAATAAAATACATCTTTGACCTTCCCAATGCTGTGACTTTGAGTTTATTTGACTTCCTCATGACCTCGCTGATATTTATTGACATTTGACTTATTAGTTTGACCATGGTGAGATCCTAGAACCTAATGAGACCCATCCTATGACCTAATGACATGATTGAAGATTGAAAGTGACTCATTACTAAATACCATAGAAAGGAGAATCAACAAGTTTCACATGAGGGAAAACTGATGAAGAATTACTACCATCAACGAATCCATGACCTAGCGGAATGGTGAGATTTATTCGGTATGAGACACTTAATATGCAAATGCAAGAAAGCAGTTTTGATCACTGATGGTAGTATGACTATACTGACCCTAACACATGTTAAAATTATCCAATATATCCTTTGCATAATTTCCTTGAGACACAAAAAGTTCGCCATCCTGCTGCCATATTTCCAATCCAAGGAAATAATGGAGTCCCATGTCCTTCATTTCAAACTCCCTTTCAAGGTGCTCCTTGCATGAGTGTATCAACTGCTCATCACCAGTCAAAATTAGATCATCAACGTAAATAAAAATAATCAATAGCCTACCATCAACCACATTCTGGTACAGGTTTGGATCTGCTTCGATTTTGGTGAAGCCCAGTTTGGTGAAATATCTATCTATATGAGTGTACCAAGCATAGGGTGCTTGCTTCAGCCCATACAGTGCTCTTTTGTGTTGGCACACATGCAACTCACTGTTGAAGATTTCGAAACATTTAGGATGCTCTATGTACGCCTCTTCCTCAATGATCCCATTGAGAAACACAATTTTAACATCCATTTGATGAATGCGCCAACCCATCTGTGCTGAGAGTGCAAGGATGGATCTTATGGAAGAGTACCATGCAACATGTGAAAAAGTCTCACAATAATCTATCCCCTCGATCTATGAGAATACCCAAGCCACAAATTTGGCCTTGTATTTCTCCACACTCCCATCACCAGCTTGCTTTACCTTATAGATCCATCTCGATCCAACCACTGATTTTTCGACAGGTCATGAGACAATCTCCCATGCAATGTTCTTGACAATGGAGTCATAATCCTCCATCATTGCATCAATCCAAGTTGGCTGCTACACTGCGTCCTGAAAGGAATATGTTTTAGTCATAATAAATTTTCTCATAAGAGCCATGTATCCAGTAAATCAGTCAGGAGTTTGTCTCTGTCTATGTTGTGAAGTAGGGGCTCCTACATTCTCTGCAACATCAAGTCTTAATCTATTAGCTTCTGTGGTGCGCCTTCTACCGTTTCGGATGGATGGCTCTGCATGGGTGTTTTCCTCCACTCCATGAACCTCCTCATGTGGTTGATCCACAACTTCATGATCATCCTTGGGAACCAACAGTTCCTCCTCAGCATGCAAGTCCAACTCCCTCTCAAGGGACAACTACATGGCTTTCTCCTCATCAAATTTCATATCCCATCGCACAACAGTCATTCTGCTATTTGGAAAACACACATGATAATTATGGGGTGTTTCTGTGTACCCCAGAAAAATCCCAACCTCAACTGTTGGTTATAGCTTCTTCCTGGCATTCTTGGTCACATGAACATAAAAATATGAACCAAAAATATTAAAGTGTGAAACATTATGTTTCTCACCAGTGAAAGCCTCTTCAGGTGTACTCATGCCAAGTACTCTATGAGGACAATGGTTTTGCACATGTACCATTGTGTTGCATGCTTCCACCCACAGATGCATCGGTAGGCCTTGATCATGAAAAATCGCTCATGCTACACCCACAATAGTTCTATTCTTCCTCTCTGCGACCGCATTCTACTATAGGTTATGAGGCGCTATGAGTTCTCTTCGAATTCCTTCTTTGTTGTAGAATTTCTTGAATTCGTTAGATATGTATTCTCCACCATTATCACTCCTAAGAGCCTTCACTTGCTTCCCCGACTCTTTCTCCACCATTGCCTTAAACTCATAGAATTTAGAGAATGTCCAATATTTCTTCTGCATGAAGAAGATCCAACACTTACGAGAAAATTCATCAACAAATATTACATAGTACTCATGTTTTTATGTTGAAACAATAGAGAAAGGACCACACATGTTTGCGTGAACTCTCTCAAGGATCCTTGAAGCTCGGTTCTTCTTCTCATGAAAGGTGGCCTTTAACATATTATCCCATATTACATCCCTTGCATGTTTTTGACTATGCAAGTGTACCCCTGGGAATACTAGTAGAAATATATTGCATGACTTTCAAGGCTCCATGGTGAAGATGGCCCAACCTCTTGTGCCATAATTCACCCTCATCCTGGGTCACCACTTGATTTGCGTTGCCCATCATTGCTGCGCAGACATATACCTCCAACTTGCAGAGATTCTTGACTCAAATCTCTATCCTCTTGGCTTGTCCTATTATCTTATGTCACAGGAACTATTTTCCTTCACTAAAAACAACAGCATAGCCTCTATCCTCCAACATTGTGACTGATACTAAATTTTTCTTCAAACTTGGTACATGCATTACATATTTTAATTAAAATGGTTTAGCTGAATGCTTCTGGAAGATAATGGTACCAATCGTGGTAGCACTGTACCGCCCATCATCGCCTATTTCAATATGCATATGGAGATATTTCTCCTCCAAGTCACTGAAAAGTTCATTTTCTCCCGTCATGTGAAAGGAAGCATCGCTATCGAAATACCACATAGATCCCAATGCACTTGACACCATGCATGTGATCAATGCGAATTCAAGCTCAAATTATGAGTAAATAGCCTCACCAACTACAGATTCTCCAGACTCTTGTTATTCTTCCTTTGTGGACAGTTAGTAGCAAAATGCCCATGTTCGTGACAGTGAAAACACTTCACCTTGGACATGTCCTACTTCTTGTCATTCTTGAACTCATATTTAGAATGGAATTTTTTCCCCTTCCGCTTCCTCACTTTGGAACCCAAAGCACAATCCTCTTCATCTTCATTCTTAGATGAAGATCCATCTCTGGTGTTCCGTCTGAACTCCTCCTGCACCAATTCCGACCACAGCCGTTTCCAATCTAGCAAATTTTCCCTTCCATTAACAGATTCTTGATAACTGTTCCAACTCTTTGGAAGTCCTAGGAGAGCAAAGCTCATGAAATAATGATCAGTGACTATTATTAAAATGCTCCCCAGTTCATCCCGACATTGGACAAACTTTGTTAGATATTTTGGAATGGTGTCGCCCTTTTCCATCTTGATTTTCTTGAGTTTATCTTTGAGCGCCAATTTCTTATGGTCATTGTTGATTTGGAATAGATCCATGAAAGCCTTCCAAATTGCATATGATATGTATTTCCCATGGAGGCTTGAGACAATGTGGTCTCGTACTCCATCCAACAGGATCCTCCTCACCTTTGCCACTTTCTTTTGCCATGCATCAAGATCTGCAACATCTGTCACAACGGGTTTAGGAACATCAGTGTCAATGAATTCCTTTAAGCCATTGTCTTTGAGTATTGCCTCCATCCCATCCTTCCAAGAAATATTGTTTGAGCTACCCTCAAGTGCATATTCCAACCTCAAGCCATTGAAATCCATTTCCATCTTGAATCAGCTGTAGCACCAAGAAATTATTTCTGCAAATTCAAATTCTAACCAGTCACAAAATCAACTCCTGCTTCACTTCTGCAATTTCCTGCGCTCTGATACCATGTAGAAATTATACAACAAGCATGTATATCTTGGATTCACCTGATCTAAAAATGTACTAAAGTTAAATAATGAATCACTTCTACAAATATTTTGCGGACTTAAAAACATAATCGCTAATCAATGGAAATATATTGAATAGATATTGTTACATAGGAAGAAGTGATGGATGAGGTCTTCCTGGAAAAATACCGCCACTCAGATTTGAACCGAGATGCTCTCACACTGCTTCCTAAGAGCAGCGTGTCTACCAATTTCACCATGGCGACCTCGTAGGGACCATACTAGCTTATTTACATCAGATCGTCAATGTTATGGAACGTGTCTAGCAGAGGGAGTGATCCGTGAATATAATTTAAGTCAAAATAAAATGTAAGTTATGGAATTAACATTATAAGAAGAATCAAATCACACACAACACAAATAATTTCCTGGAGAAAGCTTGCAACCCAAAACCCCACTATCTTCTATTGTATATTCACAACATGGATCATGAAAAAATTACATACAAAACTATTCTCACAAGAGCTCTCTAGTACTCAACTAATTGTCTCACGCTGTCATACAAAAACTGGCCAATAATTAGCCAATTTACTGACTCCAAACAGCCTGCCTTGCTTGTGCAAACCCTGATGAATGCAATCCCTAAAAGATAGGAATTCTTGCCTTCCTTGACTGTGCAAGTATCATGGGCACTCCAATGGGTGTTTGGTTGCATGTGTGCAACCCAATAATCCTACAAATAATAGTTAATCTTCCCTTTCACCTAGATCTCAACTGGGCCTCCACTAGATGGGCCTCCACTAGATCTGACATGCATACAGTTAACAATAGTAAAACATTAGTTGCATGTGAGATCACTGCATGTGAATTAAATAATATTTAATTCACTTGATCTCTCACTAGTGTAGCTTCAGTTACAACTAGAACAACTGACCTTAACTCACTTAATTGAGTTAAACTGATTTACAACATGCATTAACTAATGCACCACTGCACTTCAAACTCTGTTACAACTATAATTAATTTGCATGCCTCACCAGCAACCTCTAGCTCGAAATACATGAGATAAATAAGTTTATCACACTCAGTTAAATATTACAATTCATCATTGAGAATAGACTGAGTTTATTATCCATCTATAATTAAGGAATAACTAGAAATAGACATGCACCTAGAAATAGAACTGTGGGCCCCACCCTAGTTTAGGTGCTTAATGCAACTAGGCGTGGGTGTTTAATTTTCATGTTGAATCTCAACACTTATCTCGGCCATGACATCGAGATTTCCTCACTATGATTCCATCGAAACCTCATCACTATCATGACACTGAGATCTTATCTCTATGGTGACACCGAACTGTAATGGCTGAGAGATCTCCTTGTTGTGATGACATAAAAATATTTATCATTGACGGTTTGCACCAAAAATATCTTCATGTAATAGTATTGAACCATATTTGTTATGTCACTGAACTGTGGTAGCAACGAACCATGAAATGTAGTAGCAATGAATTGTGGTAGCACTCTAGTTTTGGTAGCAACGAATTGTGGTAGCTTCTCCTTGTGGTGGAACTGAACTAGAGATACCACCGAGATAGAGAGACCTATTTTCCAAACTTTGATCACTCTAATTTCACCAAAATTATCCCATTGAAATGTTTGAACTATTTCAGAGATATCCGAACTTTTGTTAGTGATTTATGCGAAGTCCAAAATTTTATTTTATAGTGGTTTCCCACAGTTAATAAGTCGACATGACTATCTGAATAGTTGTGACTTCATTTAGGCCGACTTGAGTATGTTTTGATAGTAATTCCTTGAGGCCAACTTGAAGATGAAGAAGATGGCTTGAATACTTCGATGAAGAAGTCGAGGATGACTTGATGAAGGAGTCTTTGACCAAAAAACCTATTTACATGATTCAAAAGCCTAGGATGGGTCAATTTAAATATGTAATGATTCTATAAATCCTATAAGTCAACAATGGGGACTTTGACCTAAATAATATGACCCAAGCATGAAACCCATGATTTAATAATTCATTTAATAATAATAAATTATTTTTTGAAAATATATTAATAATGAAGACCGAACATAGTTACATTCTTCAACACTCCCTCTTAACTAGGGAGGTATTCATTTTTACATATAATCAAAGAGGTACATGTAATATCTCACTTTATCTATGAATAATTTCAGGCACTACGATTCCATGGACTAGATTCCTAACAAGAGTAATCTTTCCATTTGGTCTCTCAACAATTTATGCACTGCAATTCCACAGACTAGATTCCTGACTAGGTAAATATATCTGAGTGGGACTAAGATGGACTAAAGCTTTTAGCCTCTATAGGTACCATCAAGCTTACTTAATAACCATCAATGCAGGGAACTAGGTGCACATCCACCTGATGTCACCCTCCCTACCATACATAAAAAAAAAAGTGTCAACTTGATGTATTTCTAGGAAATGCTTCACTAAAAGAGCCTCAACAACAAATCTCTCCTGATAAAAATGATTGGTAACCATTATACTTATCAAACCTTTGAGATATTTGTCTTTACAAACAAAAACCCAATAAAAAATTTCAAGTATATATTATCAAGAACAAACCTTTGGGGTCTTGATGTTGATCTTAAACTTATCTTTGTAGGAATATCTCATAATATTCCTTTTCCTACTTCACATGTAGCAACATATGTTTCAGAATATATTCTACAATAAAAAACTATGTTATTTCCTCCCTCTTAACCAGGCATATTTCTTCTATCCAAGCTCCCTCTTAATGTAGGGAGATTATCTTCTTCCTTTGATGTTGGAGAATATTTCGTTTATTCCATCCTTATCATCATGCTTATGATATCAAATTATCTTACAGACATCTTCACCAACTTGTATATGATCTACATATACAACTTAGAAAACAAGTACAACCAAATATATAGAAGCATGAAGTTAGTCATAAAAAAATATTATAGTAGCAGAAGAATTAGACTTTACAAACATAATCATCTAGAGAATATACTTAAATACTTCAACCCCTAGCCTAGGTTTGTTACAAAACCCAAGTCACATCAGAAACTCAATCAAGGTGACAAAATATTAGTTATGTCATATAGAAATCCCTAGAAATAAGTCAAAAGAAAAAAAAAGTACCTAATAAATTTTAGAAGTCATATATATTAGACTTCCCACTAGGATTTTATGTAAACCCTAGATTTCATACGTGAGATATAACAATCAAGACAATCAAAACTTTATCAACATGAATAGAGTCTACTAGGGTTTGATGTAAACCTTACATTTCTCAAATAACATCACCCTAGAAATTCAAACTTTGACTAGGGCTTGTTTCCAAACCCTAGGACTTATGACCATTAATAATTTGGTCAACACACATATCTAGGATATTACCATCATGAAAAATCAAATCATATGTCAAAAAATATTAATACATTATACATATACCAACCAAGCTAGGGTTTCACATACCTAGGGTTTTATTCCTAGGACTTTAAGTAGATAACAAGGATTTTTCTTGTACACCTATCCAAAACCTAGGGCTTTGGTTCATAAAAAATAAAACCCTTATTATATCATAACTTTGAAGGTTTGAGATTTCGAGCAACACCATTTAAACCTAATAATTTAGGGCTTTCATGATCATATCAAAATCCCAAACATGAAATCATCAATACATCGACCAAAATAGGAATTTATTCATTAATAGCCCTAAGTAGGTTTTAGGGTTTCACATATTAATATTTTTTTGTCTGTCAAAAGAATATTTATATTATCGATTCAAAATTTACATCGCACAACAACATAGATTTATTAAAACTAAGAAACCCAAGCTTCAAAGAGAACCAGGATGAAGGCCTTCCAAACAATAGTCTTGGGTGCATGTCAAGGCAAATGATGCCAATGGTTATTTCCGACAAAAAAATAGAAAATATCAGTAAGAAAAAAAAAGGCATCATGGAGGTGGATTAGGAGGAGCTGCTGGCGGCACTACAAATAAACCTACACAATTATGGATATGGTAGACTATATGTTCTACCTTGATTTCCAATGCTCAGAGGTGGTCATGAGAACGCCTTAGGTGGCAACACAGACTCTCCAAAGCATCCAAAGTTTGATTATGCATATGTTGTATATCTTTGATGTAATAAATAACCCCATTGCATTCTTCATACCTCTACTCCTGTATGTTATCCAAATTGACCTGAATATGTTGGAGCTGGGTTGAAATCACATCGAGGGTGACCGGAGCATCGACTTGTCTTGGAGAGTGATATGGAGAGACCGCCATCACTGTAATAGAGTTTTGACTCTCCATGGACTTTGAGTCAGAGCTCGTTTCACCATTCGGCATCCTTCCTCCATGTCGCGCCCGAAGCCACCTCTATGAGCTCTAACTCGCTCCCATGGCATGTTTCCACTCTGCCCACTCCATTCTCCCACCGAGAAAACTCCTACACATGATGCCCAACATCTGTTCAAATTGTGAGTGCGGAGGCGAGCCCCTCTTGCCCTGCCACCAGTGGTGACTAGCTTTCACGAGCACACCACAATCCAAAATACCAGATCCCCTCCCCTTATTTCTGCAGATGGATTCTAATATCGGCTCGTGCACCAAGTAGTCCATGCCCCTGAGTGCCACCTAAGCCCATACCAACACCACTCCCTTTCCTTATCCACGATCACCATGAGCCAAACTACCACCCATAACTATTTACTAATCGATATACCTGCCCAATTGGGCTTCTTTCCCACCACCCACAAAGCATAAGCTACCTCCACTGCAATGAACTACAAAAAAGAAGCTCGATTACTAGGATCCCATGGTCACATACAACACTAAACCCAAATCTCAACCTTCCTATTCTTCTAACTTGCACCCTGCGCATGAGGCTCAAGCCATGGATTGAGAGCAGATGTCATGGGACAGGGTGGTATCTCTCGCGTCGAACTCACCATCACCCAAACATTGCATAATGCGATCTGCATACCCATATCCCTTGATATTCTCCTAAACCCACCACAGGAATATGTTGATTGATGGACATGACCTTGTTTGTGTGAACTATGAATTTGCATAACTATTGCATGGCTGCAGGTCGTACCCTCTTGCGTTCTCCGACACCATTTGGAAATGTGACATGACACCCCCATCGGGGAGGGTTTCACATATTAATAACATACCCTTAGCTTAGGGTTTTTACAGAGAACCTATCTAGGGTTATCTTATAAGAAATTAGAGATATAAGGTGGGTAGATTCATTGGATGATGAATCATCCCAAACAAGAATATTTTAAGATTCAAGGGAGCTAGAAATAACACTTGTTAGTAGTGTAGAATAGATATGACAAAGAGAATAATAAGACTTTATGATTTAGGGCATACCTTTGTTATTTGACAAACCTTTTTAACTTCAAAGTTTTGTCTTATGATGCCTTCCTTCATACTCCTTGAAAATTTAGCAAGTCATTTCCTAGAAGTGTAATTCATGGTTTTCTATACCTGCAATGCATACTTTCAAGAAAAACCATGATACCAAGAGAAAAATTTATTTTCTTAAGCTAGATCTTTTATGAAACCATGAAGGATGGAATACTAGAATATCAAAGACAAATTAATTTACAAAAAGACATTTATTTGACATATATATTACTTTGCAAATCCTATATATTAAGGTTCTAACATGTATGTTATCTAAGGATCACAAATTAGACTAGATATAAGAAATAATTATTAAATATATTGCAAAACTACAAATTCATGAACATATGTACCTTGTAGTTACATACCTTTGATTTGATAACTGATCAGACTTGTATTAGTAACAATACAAGTACTTGGCTCCTTGTACTCAGATCCTTAAAGAGTGATTCCTTCAGACAAACTTTAGATATTTTTAAAATAATATTCAAGTTCTGCTTACGCTACCTTCAACAATAGGCCTGATTCCAATTTCATATTGATATGACTAGTGTGACATGGTTAAGTATTCTATAATAGTTTCTCAGTTCATTGTCTCTTTATTGTAATATTGAGGATTTTATTCTCATTGAGATGACATAGTTCAGGAGTATGCTTGATAGCTTGGTCACACAATTTCATCACTTCAATTTCACTAAGCTATACTTATTCCTTGCAAAAACACCAAATTTCTTCACCGTGATACCACTATTGGGTCAAGAAAACAGTATGTTTCACCCCCATCCTTATCATGATTTGTCATGCACTTTTATATGTTTTCCCTTCATCTTATAAATAAAGTAAAGGAAATTATGAAAAAGTGAGGCAGAATGGATTAATGATAAAAGGAGTGTTTGATAACGTCAAAACTGATTTGTCACTACCTTTATTGATAGAGAAGAAAAAAAACCAAACTACTGAACAAATGACCGAAAGATAACAGGCACGGGAGATGGAAGGAATCATAACGGCTCTTATGAATCGGCAGAATATGGAAAGGTACAACCATGCTTGGAGTACTCAATCGACAACCACGAAGGAGTAGGGTCCCATAATGAGAAAGATATGTTACTACTCCTGAATTTGCCTTTAGGCTATAAAACGCCGAAGAATGAACAAAAAAAAAAATTCCTATAATTTAATATTTTTGTAATAAATGTAATCAGACATAATCGTCAAGTTTTGTACTAATGTATTTCTCGGTGGATTAATGAAGAATTTGGAGTTTTTGGAATGGAAAACTTCTGAGTATTCCTTAGAAATAGACTTCTAATGGCTTTGGGCCCAGCCCTGGGGGTTCTTTTGCTACTTCTGTGCTTTAATTTTATTTACAGAATTTGTGTTTCAAGTTATCCATTGTGTTTCATAATATATCATTTGAATTGGTTAATTGCGAGCATGAAATGTTATATCTTCCTTTTTACTAGACTAGTTTACCATTCATGTTCTTTTATCTGAATTCAATGCTTTTACAATTGTTAGTTTAGTTCCAACACAATTACTGTTCAATTATGCATATAGTTGATGTTTGATATTTTCATCATCATAGCAGGCATTTGGTTGATGTTTGATTCAGAAGGATGTTATTAGTTGATTAAAAGATAATTCCATTGCAAAATATAGAATAATTGATTGTTGTTCAATTTTATTAGACTTGTTGTTCGATTCGTTAAAGTTGCTGTTCAATTCATCAGAGCGTGCTGTTCAATTGTTGTTTATTATTTTTAGTCTTAAGTAGTTATTTCTGCATAGGCTTAGAACAGAGTTAGCTCCCTTGAAGAGTCAGAAGAATTTCATAATTCACTTCCAAGTTGATTTGATTGAAATTCGAGAATTAGACAATCTTCCTTGTGACAATTTAGAGAAGTTGTTCCTTGATGTCACTTCCATATATTGTGCTTACACTCTTGAAATAAGAAGACTTGCCCTAGGTTGATAATTAATGAAAAGCATTGAGGTTACCTTTAAACAGTCACCTTTATGACCCAACATTTTTGGTGTTGTTTCCGGGGAGAGTGTTTAAGAGTGATGTAATTTTTTTTTTCTTTTGCTGTGAAATAATTGGGTATTGAAAACGAGAGGTAAGAACCTGTGTACCAGGAAGAAAAATGATTTCTCTTCAGATCTCTTCTCAACAATTGTGCAGAGGTTAGTAGGATAGGTGTTCTTGTTTTATGACTAGGAAGAAAAATATATAACTAGATAAAAATCCCCCACTTAAATCCACAAAACCCAAAGGATTGGTGATCCTTGGAAGAACAACATATATAGATGAAATCATTAAGAAGGTTGAATCCCAATAATCTGTAGGACCCAAAACCATTCCTACTCATAGTCCTACTACACTCGCTCAGGCAACAGCCTCACCATATGCAACTCATGTCAAGATTCACATTGAAACAAAAGGGTCTGAACGAAGCCTTCAGACTTCTAAACACGTAAGTCCTGACCCTTCAGGAGAGGGAAATTCCTACAATTTGCAGGAAGGAGAGGGAGAAACCAGTAGTGCAGTACAAGTAAAAACTCCAGAGCCTGGATCCCTTGAGAGAGTGGTTGAAATAGAAACTCACAACATCCCAGATCGGGGAAGTGCTGTAAGACTTCCTCCACATCCACTCCCTAATTCCACTTAGATTTTTCCCCAAGAAAAAGAAATCCTTGAAGATTATTGGCATATTTTTGATCAAATGGAAAACAACCAAAACCAGAGGCAGACATCAACATTGGAGTATCCCATTGTTGATCCAACTGCAAATACCCATATGAAATCCATTCCATTAAAAAATATCCCCACCTTCCATGGGCTAACCTCAGAAGATCCAGATGCATTCTTATTTGAATTTGATGTCTTATGTAGGGGATATGACTACACCACTGACCCTCAGAAACTAAAATTATTTCCCTCTACTTTGAAAGGGACAACATTACATTGGTTTATGGGGCTTGGTGGTGGAACCATTAATAGTTGGGATCAAATGAAAACCTCTTTTCTTAATAAATATCAAGATTACTGTTAGACTCGAGAATTAAAAGATGAAATAATGAAATATTCAATATTTCTGCAAGGGACAATGAGACACTAGAATAATACGTTGAAAGATTTCAATACAACTTGCAAATATATACATATACTACACTATCTAAAGATATCTTAAAAGCAAAAATGATTAAGGGAATGAAAGAAGAATGGGTAAAAACACTTAACATAATGGGAAAATGGGACATCTATCAAGAAGAAAATGATGACATCATGAGGTAATACACAAAATAGGCCAACCGGGCGAGATTTAGCTACAAGGAATTATAAACAGTCTGGTGGCAACGTGATCAGAGCAGAATTTGGTAATCTTTTAGAAGATTTAAAACTGATACCTTGGGCACCCTAACAATGCAGCTAGATGTCATACAAGCCAAGTAGAAGTAAGCTATAGAAGAACAAAACTTGGATGTTTTTTGTCCATGATGATGGAAGAATCATAACCAATGAGAATGTCCATTAGACATGGTCCAGACATGCGCTATTTTTACCAATGACCATGCCAATGACCATTACCCTTCATTTCCAGGGTTGAAAGAAGTTTTTAAAGAGGAAGAAGAATATACAAAACCAATATATCTAATAAACCAATGTCGACAGTGGCAAGCACGACCAAGTATGCCACAAGACCCGCCTCACTTCTTTTCTTCCCCACAGTTTAATTAACAAAACCTCGCAACAACATGGTAGAACCAATCACCTTTTTCTACTTGGCCATCCTAATAATTTTCTATGCCTCCTTGGCCAACACAACCCTCTTCAGGTAATAATTGGCCAAGTTTTCCTTTTTCTCCCCCTTACTGGAAAAACAATCCTTATCGGTTCCAGTGGCCTGCCTCCACTTCACAGAACATAAATTGGTCTCAAAACTAGCAACGAACCTTGGGAATGACCAATCTACCGATGGGGACATGGGCTCACAATCAACCTACATTACCAACTCCATACCCAGTCCAACATAATCCTAAACCCATCATGCGTCCTCAACTTCCAGCTCAACCCAATCCTAATCCCAATAATAGGCCGGTTCAGCTAATCCAGATTGTGGAAAACGCAAACCCTGAGACTGAACAGAAGCAATGCAATGAACTTAGGCTAAGATCAGGACATTTTATTTCACCCAAATAAGATATGACCCTACCACAACTTGAATCTGAAATTTTGACAACACCTAAACAATCAACTATGACTGAAACAAAGGTAAAATAGGGGAGGGACACAGTTGACCAAAGGGACACTGAAAACCTTATTATTTCCTCCCCTCCATTTCCTAAGACATTAACATTGCCTAAACCAATAGTCTCTTCAGAGTTTGATCTCCTAGGGGAATTAAAAAACCTTTGCATTAAAATTCCTTTTCTGTAGGCTATCTAAGACATTCCTATCTATGCGAAGACCATTAAAGAGTTGTGTGGAAAGAAGCAAGTAAGAAAATAAAAAATTGTGCCAACTGTTCATGTAGTGGGAGAACTTTCAGACTTACACTTGAGTAAATAAACACCAAAAAAATATGAGGATCCAGGGAACCCCATAGTTACTGTATAAATCTATGGCTGCTCCTTTTCGAACACATTGGTCGACTTAGGGGTGGCCATCAACATCTTAACCATAGAAACTTGCGAGAAGTTAGGCATAACAACATTAGAACCCACATCTACCTTGTTGGAACTTGCTAACAGATCTATTATCAAACCAGAAGGAATATTATAGGACATCCTGGTTTCTGTGGACTCATGGGAATATCCAATAGAATTTATAGTTATTAACCCAAAAAGTAGGTTATATGGGCACCCTATGATACTGGGACGAGCTCGGTTAGCAACAACCAATGCTTAAATAGGCTGTTGGGTACGCAACATGACCATTGCTAGAGGTGATTCCATAACAAAAATTGTCATATACCCACTTGGCCACATTCATACTGGGAACAAAACATCGGTTCATCACTGACTATAGTTGAAGCACTCGAATTCAAAGATCAAACTGAAGATGATGTAATCAATAATTTCATGAATCAGCCACCTGCTTCTAAAAATTTAAAATTCCAAATGTTAAAGTAAGTTCTTGATAATGAAGCACAAGAAGACCCCTTTTTAGACGTTGACAATTAACATTTACTCATGACTGTTGTTCGCAACAACATACTAATTGAAATTTAGCCAGGAAAGGTTTTAAATTTCAATGGTAGTCTAGATAGTAACCAACAACAAAAGCTCATTAAGGTTTTACAGAAATATAAGGGAGCATTTGCTTGGAACTACCCAAAAATGAAGGGTATAGATCCTCATCTATGCACACATCACAAGTATACCGAAAAGAATGCTCAGCCTATTCAGTAGCCTCATTGGAGGTTAAACCCACATTTGAAAGACATTGTAAAAGATGAATTACAAAAGCTGCTAGATGTAAACTTCATTTATCCTATTTTAGACAATAAATGGGTCTCTCCTTTAGTAGTCGTTCCTAAAAATAATGGTAAGTGGCGAATCTGTGTGGATTACAGAGAACTAAATAAAGCAACACAGAAACACCATTTCCCATCCCTTTTGTTGATTAGGTCCTTGATACATTGGAAGCGGAAAGCGTTCTTCATTCCCTTCGATGGGTCTGGGCAGTTATAATCAAATCTAGATAGCCCCTAAAGACCAGAATAAAACAACCTTTACCTACCCATGGGGTACATTTTCCCATAGGTTATTTCCATTTGGGTTATGCAATTCCCCAACAAAATTTTAGAGAGCCATACTCAGCATTTTTTCTGATTTAATAAATGAAGGACTCGAAATTTAGATGGATGACTTTACCCCATATGAAAATGATTTTGATCAAGCACTGGAAACACTAGAAAAAGTATTGGAACAATGTATTGCTACCAGATTGTGTTTGAGAAATGAAAAATGTCACATGATGATGACCAAAGGAGTAATCCTAGGGCACTACATCACTACAGCTGAAATACAGGCAGATCCGGCAAATATAGAGGTAATCCTTTTATTAGCCATGCCTTGTACGCAGACAGAGGTACATAGTTTTCTTCGATATGCAGGGTACTATCGTAGATTTATAAATAATTTCTCAAAAATTGTTGCACCCATGTATGCATTAACTGCAAATGTTGAATTCCATTGGTCTGATAAATGTGATATTGTTTTTTCATATTTAAAGAAATTGGTCTCGACTACACCAATCTTACGCAGACCCAATTGGGAGCTTCCCTTTCATATTTCCTCATATGCATCCGATATAGCGATAGGGGTAGTTCTCACTCAAGAAGAAGATAAAAATCCCTATGTTATTTATTATATCAGCAAGAATCTCACTCTTGCAGAATTAAACTATACAGTGACCAAAAAGGAGTTTTTGGCTATCATTTATGCTATTAATAAATTTAGGTGTTAGGTCCCTATATTACTAGTATAGTCCTTTATTGTTATTAGTGTAACCCCCTTATTGTTATTATTGTACCCTTGTAACCCCCATTTTGTTATTATTGTGCCCTTAAATTATTATTGTTAGGTCGGCTAGGATTACATTGTGGCCCACTAGGATTACATTATGGCCCCATGGACTCCTACATATAGAAAGGAGGTTTTGTGAATTGTATCATCCAAGAATTGTTCATTTATGTAATGTATTGGAGGTTGCCCCCTCGAAGTGGCTTATTTCTAAGGCGTTCATATCTCTTTTCTTCTATTTTTGGAGCTGGTTACACAACATTTGGTATCAGAGCTTTGGATTCTAGGGTTTCACTGCTCCAAACAGGTCATCGTGGGATTTTCGCTATAAATTTTTTTCTACGAAGGTTCAAAAGATGAAATATTTAGAGTGAAAAGCTGAAATCCTGAGGAACATCTTCAATAAAACAGCTTGGTTCGCAACAGTTTCAGACATATGATCTATGGAAGAGATTTTTGTAGGCCCTCAATTTCCTCTACTTAAAAAGGTCATCATGAATTTTATTCATAGCTTTTGTTTCTACAAAGGTTCAAAAGCTGAAATTTTAGAGAGCGAAGTCGAACTCCTGAGGAACATATTTGCAAAATTTCAGAGCTTGGTTCGCATATTTTCGGAGATATGATCTATGGAAGTTAGGTCTTTTTCAGGCTCTCGAATTTCATCTCAAAGAGGTGATCGAGGGAATATATTCATAACTCTCTCTCTAAGCATCAGATTGGAATTCTATAAAAAGTGACTAGAAGTACACGGACTGTAGTTTCCTGTCTATAAATTTTAGAGCCAAAGGAGCAAACAATGACATGTGGCAAGTCGTACAAGTGCTCTCTATTGAACCAGTTCATAATTAGGTCATTGTGGGAGATTGGCCATAACGTTGCCTTGAGGAATCCAAATCAAGTCAGACCTATGGAATTTGAAAGAAGCTTTAGAGGAATACTACAGGGAAGAATTTTAGATATTGAGGATCTGCAAGTATAGATATAAGTCAATTTCAATATCGAGCTCCTCAAAAGCAAGTAAAAGGTGTGTATTTTTTTTCCGAATTACATAAGTCTTGTTTGAATAATCAAGTTGAATTGATTCCAAGGGCATATTGTAGAATATATTGCAGTATTGGGTTCTGAAATGCCTCCTAAAAAGAATTCAACACCCATTAAGCCTTTAGAAGGCTCTACTATGACTCATGAAGACAAAGAATGGAAACATGTGACATATCAAAATTACAAGAGCAAGTGCAACAAATTTCACTCTCCTGAACATTGTACGAATGACACGGACGTTTAAGATTTCAGTAAATCTAAGATGGATGGTTTGAAGAATGGAATGGAAGCTAAGATGGATGGCATGGAAGCTGGCATGGAATCTAATATGGATGACATGGAAGCTAAGAAGGAAAACATGAAGAATGATCTAAAAGCATACATGGAAGGTTTGAAAAAGTTGATGCAAGAAATGTTTCCTAATGGTGAAAAGATAGTAGAGTAAAATCATGATGAGAAAAAAACAAATGTTAATCGTGATTTCATAAACTCTAATGTTGGAAGGAAGAACCACCATATTCCAAAATGGATATGAGGAAGTTTGATGGAAAGGATCATGTAACATGGATACTGCAGATGGAGCAGTATTTTGATCTCAATAATGTGCAAAACACACAAAAGGTACACATTGCAACTTTACATTTAGAACAAAATACATTTGTATGGTATAGATGGCTTTGCTTCCGTAAAAAAATTGTCACTTGGTCAATTTTTACGGAGGAAATGATAGCACATTATGAGGATACAAAGAGCAACACCTTCTTTAGCCAATTGATAAATCTCAAACAAAAGGGTTTAGTGGGGGAGCATATTGAGGACTTCCAAAAATTGAATATAAGGGTAACTGATATTCCAGAGGAACATAGGATTGATCTCTTCATAGGTACTTTAAAGGATAACATCCAACATGAATTTCACATTTTGGAACCTAATTCATTGGAGAAGGCATTCATGTTGGCAAGAAAAATTGAATGTAAAATTATGGCGACAAGGAAGCCTACCACTCACTTCTATAAATAAGGAAGTGTTTCTACCCCTAGATTTCGACAACCTACAAGGTTGACACCACAAAAATTGGAAGAAAAAAGAGCAAAAGGGCTTTGCTAAATTTTTGATAGAAAATACACTAAAGGTCATAAGTGTGCTGAGAATAAATTATTTTACATAGATTGTGAAGACGAAGAAGAAAATGAACAAGAAGAGGATATACACCAGGAACTAGCCCTAGAAGAGGAAGAAATGAATCAGACCATATCATGTAATGCATTGGTAGGAATTAACACTCCTGAAACTCTCAAGATAGAAGGACATATCAAGAAGAAAAAGGTAATAGTGTTGATTGATTCAGGTAGCACCCATAATTTTTTTCATTGTAAGGTAGCCAAGGAATTGAATTGTTTCCTATACCCAGCACCAGAATGTCAAGTGATGGTTGCAATGGGAGGAACTTATAAATTTCTTGAAAATTCCATAATATCAAGCTAACCATGGGGGAATATGTATTGAATATTCCAATGCTTTTCATTCCTATGAGAGGTGGTGATGTTTTACTAGGATTACAATGGTTACAATCTTTGGGGACAATAACTTTTAATTTTCAAGAACTTTTCTTGAAATTGTTTTTGGAAGGAAAGGAATTCGAATTACGTGGTATCGCAGGGAAGCCAAGAAATATAATAAGCTCTAATGTCATGAGAAATCTTCTAAAGAGAGAAAAACAGGGCGTAATTGCACAATTATGCTCAATAGAAGTTCCAACATAAAAGTCATCTATTTCTCCAGATCTCCAAAAAGTCTTGGACAATCATTCCAAGGTGTTTGTGTTAAGTCCCTATATTAATAGTGTAGTCCCTTATTATGTTAGTGTATCCCCCCTTATTGTTATTTTTGTACCCCTGTAACCCCCATATTGTTATCATATACCTCTTTACATTATTATTGTTAGGCTTAAGCAGATTACTGTAGCCTGCTAGGATTATATTGTGTCCTGTCAGACTTACATAGAAAGGAGGTTTTGTAAATTGTATCATCCAAGAATTGTTCATTTATGTAATATATTTGAGGTTTCCCCCTCGAAGTGGCTTATTTATAAGGCGTTGATATTTCTTTTCTTCTATTTTTTGAGCTGGTTACACAACATTTGGTATCAGAGCTTTGGATTCTAGGGTTTCGCTGCTCCAAACAGGTCATCGTGGAATTTTCGCTATAACTTTTTTTCTACGAAGTTTCAGAAGCTGAAATTTTTAGAGTATGAAGCTGAAATCCTGAGGAACATCGTCACAAAATTTCAAAGCTTGGTTCACAATATTTTTCAGAGATATGATCTCAGATTCAGCCATTTTTAAAATTTCGAATTTAACCTAAACAACTTCATTGTGGAATTATCACTATAACGTGTTTTATACGAAGAAGTCTGCATGAAATTTTTAGAGTGCGGTCGAAATCGGAACAATGTAAAAATTTCAAATCTTGGTTCATAGTATTTTTGGAGATATTATCTGTGGAAGTTAGGGTTTGTTGAGGCTCCTGAGTTTCATCTCAAAGAGGTGGCCTTTGGAAAATCGTCATAACGCTCTTTCTGAGCATCAGATTGGAATTCTATAAAATGTGGCCACAAGTACATGGACTTTAGTTTCATTTCTATCAATTTCAGAACAAGGAGGCCATGGACATGTGGCAAGTCGTACAAGTTCACTCTAAAGCCATTAAACTGTACCTCCATAATTAGGTCATCGAGAGAGATTGGGCAACTTTGTCTTCGAAGAAAAAAAATACCCCGTACCTATGGTATTAAAAATAGAATTCGTAGGTCACTTCGAAGGCTAAATTTCAGATATTTAAGATCTGAAATCACTGAGATAATTCAGTTTCAATATCGAGCTCCTCAAAAGAAAGAAAAAGGTATGTATTTTTCCCGAATTGCATAAGTTTTGTGTAAAAAAAAAAATCAGTTTGAAGTGATTCCAAGGGCATATTGAGCATATATTTTAGTATTAGGTTCTGAAATTCCTCCTAAAACTAATTCCATACCCATTAAGCCCTCAAAATGCTATACTATGATGCATGAAGAGGAAGAATTGCAGTATGAGATATCAAAATTACGGTACCAAGTGCAATAAATTTCGATCTTACGAAGAGAAACCAAAGATGAAATAGATGGTTTAAAATCATAAATGGAGGCTATGTTGGATGGTCTGAAGGATAAAATAATAGCTAATATGGATGATAAATTAGTGGAAGAGCACATCGAGCATCAACAACAAGTTCTCCAACTCCCAAAGGATAACCTAACTTTGGTGTAGAATCTAATGAAACAATAGGAATATCAACATCACATCGAAAGAAGTTTCGAAGCAGTCACAGAAATAAGAAATCGACAAGTACGATCAATTTCAGAGTATCTTAGCAAGTGGAAGAACTTTCTTGTAGAAGATTCAACATGGGAGGATGAGAATTTTATACAGAAGCATCAAGAAATAATCAAGCATTGAGGACAACACTTGTTTGAAGGAGAGGGGCATGTTAAGTCCCTATATTAATAGTGTAGTCTCTTATTATGTTAGTGTAGCCCCGTTATTTTTATTGTTGTACCGTAACCCCAGAGAATAAGTGGTTGGTTGTGCCCTTACATTATTATTAGGTTATTAGGTTTACATTGCGGGCCCCCCACTAGGATTATATTGTGGCCCCATAGGCTCCTATATATAGAAGGAGGTTTTGGTCATTTGTAGCATCCAAGAATTGTTCATGCATGTAGTGTATTGGAGGTTGCCCCCTCTAAGTGGCTTGTTTCTAAGGCATTGATATCTCTTTTCTTCTATTTTTGGAGCTGGTTTCACAACAGTTTGAAACTCCCAAAGGACTCCCACCTATTCGTGATCATGATCATGCTATTGATTTGATTCCAGGAAGTGTTGCTCCAAAATCAAGCCTTATAGATATCTTTATGTCCAAAAGAGCAAAATTGAACGTATGATTGCAGAAATGTTAGAGGCTGCTATAATTCGACCTAGTCAAAGTTCTTTCTCTACTCCAGTAGTATTGGTGCACAAGAAATATGGATCATCGCGCATGTGTCTGGATTATAGGGAGCTCAATAAGCTCACTATTAAAGATAAATTTTCCATTCCTGTGATTGATGAATTATTGGATGAATTACATGGATAAATTTATTTTACCAAGTTGGATCTTCGCTTAGGATATCATCAAATTAGAATGAAGATTGAAGATATTCTGAAAACATCATTTTGAGCTTGTGAGGGTCATTATGAATTTTTGGTCATGCCTTTTGGCCTTACCAATGCACCTTCTACATTTCAAGGGTTGATGAATTCCATTTTCAAACCCTTCCTTAGAAAATTTGTGTTAGTATTTTTCGATGATATACTAATCTACAGCAGGTCTTGGAAGGATCATGTTCAACATGTTGACAAGGTGCTCAAACTATTGGAGGAGAAACAATTAAATGAAAAAACCTCCAAATGTTTCTTTGGAGTACAAGAGGTGGAATATCTAGGTCATATTGTATCTCACGAGGGTGTTAAGGTAGATCCTATCAAAATTAAAGCCATTAAGGAATAGAAAGTCCCCACAACCATAAAGCCGTTGCAAGGTTTTCTCGGGTTAACAGGGTATTATCGCAAGTATGTTAAGAATTATGGGAGAATAGCAGCACCTCTAACAACATTATTGAAGAAAGATGCATTTTCATGGACTCTGAAGAAACTAAGGCCTTTGAACATCTTAAAGAGGAAATGTACCTAGCACCGATCTTAGCTACGCCAAACTTCACAAAAACATTTATTATGGAATGTGATGCCTTAGGAAATGGAATAGGTATTTTTTTAATGCAAGAAGGAAGACCTATTAAGCTGAAATGAACCAATCAAAGAAAGTATTTGTTAAACCTATTTAAGAGAAGGAAATGTTGTGTAATACTGCATGCACTAAAGAAATGGAGAAATTACCTAATGGGAAGACACTTCAAGGTAAAAATTGATCATTATAGTCTTAAACACTTCTTGGAACAAAGAATATCTTCAGAAGAGCAGCAAAAATGGGTCATAAATATGTTGGGCTATGACTTTGAAATAATATACAAAAAAGGGAAGCTAAATGTTGTTGCAGATGCATTCTCAAGAAAGAATGAGGAGGTGGAAGCATTGGTTTGTGCTATTTCTATTATCCAACCAGATTGAATAACTAAAGCAAGAGATGAATGGAAGAAGGAAGAAGAAGTGTGGACACCCATTCAAAAGTTGCAGCATGATCCTAGTACATCTGATACATTTAGTTGGAAAAATGATTTCTTATGGTACAAAGATCGGTTATATCTTTGTAAGAATTCCCAACTAAAACAAAATATTCTTTCGGAATTGCACACTTCTCCTTTAGGAGGACACCCAGGATTTTTAAAAACTTACCACGGGGTGAAGAAAGAATTTTTTTGGGATGGCCTTAAGTCTGATATTTAAAATTTTGTGGTGTAATTTTTGGTTTTCCAGCAAAATAAAGTTGAGACAATTAAGACCCTAGGTATTCTATAACCTTTATCCATTCCAAGTCAATGTTAGGAGGAGATTTCAATGGATTTTATCACAGGTTTACCTAAGTCCAAAGGAAAGAGTGTCATCATGGTGGTAGCCAAGGATTACTACATGCACACTTTTTTGCATTATCTCATCCATTTAAAGCAAGCACATTTGCTACTACATTTATGGACAGAATTCAAAAGCTACATGGAAGCCCAAGGGCTCTTGTGAGCGACAGAGATCCCATTTTTAATGGAAATTTTTAGACGGAGTTATTTTCTTGTTTGGGTACTCAATTAGCTCATAGCTCATCTTATCATCCTTAATCTAATGGTCAAACCGAGATAGTAAATAAATGTTTGGAAGGATATCTTCGTTGTTTTGTATCTGATAAACAAACACAATGGGTCAAGTGGTTACCCTTCGCCGAATGGCGGTATAACACTTCCTTCCATACTGCAGCAAAAATGACCCCATTTAAGGCACTTTATGGATATCATCCACTATCCATCACATCATATTTAAGAGAAAATTCTAAGGTTAAAGCAATGGAATATCACATCAAGCATCAACAAGAAGTTCTTCAACTCTTAAAGGATAACCTAAATTTTGCACAAAATCGAATGAAACAACATGCATATCAACATCACAGCGAGAGAAGTTTTGAGGTAGGAGACTGGGTATTTTTACAGCTACAACCATACAAACAAATTTCCCTCAACAAGCTAAGAAGGATAATAAATTATTGCCAAAGTACTATGGTCTCAAAAGGTGTTGTAAAAATATTGGTACTATGGCATACAAATTGGAGCTCGCTTCTTCGAGTGCATCTAGTTTTCCATGTTTCATGCTTAAAGAAGGTTATAGGTGAAAATATTCCAGTTCAAACAATATCGCCATAACTTGATGGGGAAGGAAAAATCATATTGGAACCTGAAGTAGTCACGGAAACAAGAACTCGACAACTAAAAAATCGATCAATTTCAGAGTATCTCATCAAGTGGAAGAACTTACCCACTGAAGATTCTACATGGGAGGATGGGAATTTTATATAGAAGCACCCAGAGCTACTCAAGCATTGAGGACAAAACTTTTTGGAAGGAGAGGGGCATGTTAGGTCCCTATATTACTAGTATATTACCTTATTGTTTTTAGTGTAACCCCCTTATTGTTATTATTGTACCCCTGTAACCCCCATATTATTATTATTGTGCCCTTAAATTATTATTGTTAGGTCAGCTAGGATTATATTGTGGCCCATGGAGTCTTATATATAGAAAGGAGGTTTTGTAATTTGAATCATCCAAGAATTGTTCATTCATGTAATGTATTGGAGGTTTCCCCCTCGAAGTGGCTTATTTCTCAGGCGTTGATATCTCTTTTCTTATATTTTTGGAGTTGGTTTCACAAAATTTAGACATTATATAACTGGCTATCTAGTATTCCTATATACGGATCAATCTGCCATTAGATATTTAGCCAATAAACCTATTACAAATGGAAGAGTAACTCGATGGTTGTTTCTTTTACAGGAGTTTGACATAACTATCAAAGACTGCCTAGGGAAGGAGAACATAGTTGTATATTTCCTATCAAGAGTTCCAAAGACAGATGACTTACTAGTGGTGGACGATCAGTTCCCAGATGAGAATTTGTTCCTTGTAGCAGTAAAAATGCCATGGTACGCAGATGTAGCAAATTATCTGGTAATAGGAAAGCTGGGAAGACACTTGACATCAAAGGAACGGAAGCTGATTGTCCAGCGTAGTGTTATATTCTCCTAGATCAGTGAATATCTTTTTCATACAGGAGATGATATGCATATGCGCAGATGCATCTGAGAAGACGAGATTTAAGACATCCTACGGCCCTGTCATGATGAACTATGTGGTGGCCATTTTGCAGATCGCATGACGTGGCACAAAGTATTACAAATGGGCTATTATTGGCCTACAATTTTTAAAGATGCCGGGAAATATATCCAAGCCTACAATAGTTTCCAAAGAACTGGCCACCTAGGCCAAGCTAAAGAAATGCCATTACAACCATAGTTAGTAGTGGAACCTTTCGAATGATGGGCACTGGAATTCATTGGACCATTCAACTCGCCATCAAATCAGAAGACCTACATACTAGTTGCCACAGATTATGTGACGAAGTGGGTAGAAACAGTGGCTTTATCAAGAGTTCTAGAAGAATCTCTAATCAATTTTATTTTTGAGATATTTGTGTGATATGGCTTACCTCAGGAAGTGATAACTAATGGAGGGGCACAGTTTGTGGGAAATAAAATTACGGCCACTCTAAAGAAACACCATGTCGCTCATAGAGTCACCTCTCCCTACCACTTACAAGAAAATAGGTAGGTTGAAAGCACCAACAAATTCCTTGAGGAAATTCTCACTAAAAAAGTCTCAACACATCACTGGGATTAGGCTACTAGAATATGAGAGGCCTTGTGGGCTTACCGCACAACATGGTGAAACACCATTGGATATCTTCCGTACCATCTAGTATTTGGAAGTGAACCAATTTTTCCTATCTAATTTGAAATAAAGACTCTAATAACAGCCCAGGAAGTGGGGTTGGATTTGATGGAGGCCCATATTAGAAGACTCCAGCAAATAAATGAATTGGATGAAACACAACTACTTGCTTTGCAGTGCACTGCAATTATTCAACAGCAACGAGCGAAGTGGCATGAAAACCTCATAAAAAACAAGACATTCTAGAAAGGAGATTGGGCACTTCTCTACGACTCCAGATTCCAAGACTTCTCGGGTAAATTACAAACATGGTGGCTCGACCCATACAAAATCTAGGAAGTACACAACAATGGTACCATTACCTTGACTACCATAGATGGATCTGGTTCCACCTTCCGAGTCAACGGACACCGAGTGCGCTTCTATCACAGACCACTTACAAAGGAGCCTTTCTATGAGCAGGTGCATGATGATCCCACCATCCAAATGTTAGCTGCAGGGGGTGATGGCCCCGCAGCTTTAAGTTCATGAAAATTTTTTATTTCCTCTTGTAGATATATGCCCCCTGAAATTTATAGTTTTTTTCTCATTGTTTTACATTCCATCTCTTCTTCATGCTCATAGCTACATTCCTTTTCTATCTTTTATTTTGTTTTTCAAACCTTTGAACGACTGTTGTTCAATCCAATTGAACAGCTACTGTTCAATCGAATTGAATTGATGTTGTTCAATTCAATTGAATGACCGTGTTTTGTGTGTTTATTTTGCTGTTCAAACCTTTGAACGACTTTTTTTCAATCCAATTGAACAACTGCTGTTCAATCGAATTAAACAGCTATTGTTCAATTCAATTGAACGACCATGTTTTGTTTATTTATTTCGATGTTAAAACCTTTGAAAGACTATTGTTCAATCCAATTGAGCAACTTCTGTTGAATCGAATTGAACATTTTTTGTTCAATCCAATTTAACAACCATGTTTTGTGTGTTCATTTTGATTTTCAAAACTTTCAACGACTGATGTTAAATCCAATTGAACAACTGATGTTCAATTGAATTGAGCAACTATTGTTCAATTCAATTGAACGGTCGTGTTTTGTGTTTTTATTTTGCTGTTGAAACCTTTGAACGACTGTTGTTCAATCCAATTGAATAGCTGCTATTCAATCGAATTGAACAGTTGTTGTTCAATCGAATTGAAAAACTGCTATTCAATTCAATTGAATGGTGGTGTTTTGTGTCTTTATTTTGCTGTTCAAACCTTTGAATGGTTGTTTTTCAATCCAATTGAACAACTGCAGTTCAATAAAATTGAACAACTGTTGTTCAATTCAATTGAACGGTTGTGCTTTGTGTGTTTATTTTTGCTATTCAATCTAATTGAATAGTTGTTGCTCAATCAGATGGAACATATGGTTTTTTTTTCTTTTCTCTCTAAGCATGTTTTTTCCTTTTTGGATGACCTCTTTTTGAATATCCACTCCTCTTTACACACCCTTTCCATAAAATCCGTTTTTGGAAGGGAATTGGCACCTGAAGAGGAGAAAAGCAGTGATACTAATAATATGGTGATCCTTTGAAACTTTGATGGAAACTTCTATTCCAGAAGTTGGAATGGTTTATCTATGCAATGAAGGGATAGACATCTCCTGTTCAAACATACTATCACACAATTCATTTTCATGGTATTATGTTGGTCTATCTTTCTATACTCTCAAGTAGTAACTCTCCTTGATATGCAGATATAAGAATAAATAATATTATTTGTATTGGCATTATTTTTACTTCTAACACCATCACTAACTCTCAAGGAGTTAATGAGCCTCCCTTCATGTATAAAGAACAAGAAAATAATACTTTTATATGAAAATTTTTAAGAGAGAATAGGGGTCTCATCACGAGCCAGCCTACCATGATCATAAGGGTTTAATAGGTGACATGCCTACAATGGCCAACACACCAGGGTAATGACCCTTTTGACAGCCCAAACTGCTTGAAGGATAGGAGGTCTCATCACGAGTCAACCTGATCACTTTGTTACAATCCCAGTGAGTGGAACCGTGTCCATCTGGCCACAACACCAGCACAATGGTCTCTCCATAAAACAAACAATATGCCTACTTTTCAAAAAATAAATAAATTTCTATATGTAATTTTTTAAGAGATAATAGGGGGTCTCATCATGATCCAGCCTACCATGATCATAAGGGTTTAACAGGTGACATGCCCATAATGGCCAACACACCAGGGTAGTGACCTTCTCGACAACTCAAACTGCTTGAAGAACATTAGATATCATCATGAGCCAGCCTGATCAATTTGTTACAACCCCAATGAGTGGCACTTTAATTATCTGGGCATAACACCAGCACATTAATCTCTCCATAAAATAAGCAAGATGTCTACTTTTACATAGATGATTCTAGCTCATTTATAGGTTAAAATAGAAACCTCGTCGATAATATGAATGCCTGCTAGCAAAAGTGGCTCTGCTTGTTGTATGGAAGTATTTTTATAACAATAGCCAATTACTTTTATATATGCCTTATTTCCTATTAATCCATTCCCAAGATAAACGCACTACTTGAATAAGTGTTATCACTATCTACCCACATAATTATCTCTGAATGAATGAATTATCTTTTCATGTTTGAATTAAGGGATGGAAACACCAATCATAATCTATCACTATCACCCTTCCATCATGCTACGCCGTCAAAATAGGACATCTTGTCATAACAATTTCTATCCCTTTTTTCTCCCCTTCTTCGATCATTTCCACCTAATGTAAATTTGTGATGATTACTGATTTTTGACCTTTTCCTCACATGCATTCATGATTGTTGCAATATTTCCTTTTTTCTTGAACTCCAAGGCACGAACACCCTTCTCTCGTACAGTTATGATTACTAATCTCTGACCTTTTCCTCGAATTCATTCATGATTGCTGCAATATCTCTCTTGTACTTAAGGACGTGGATGCCGTTATCCAGAGGGAGGGGGTGCAAATATCCATAATTAATAAGCATGTGAATTCCCCACACAACTCCCTTAAGATATGCTGATGGGACTAAGAGATCATTGTATTTATGATATGAGGTTCCATTTTTATAATATATGTGAAAAAACGCATGCAGTGTTTTCTTTAACAAATAGGGCTAAAAAAAAACACTGAGAGAAGTAGAAACCAGTTCGGATAACACATTAGCCATGGGGGGAAATTCTCTCCACAATGAAACCACAAACTTCCAAGTCTCAAAATAATCCCACACCATTATCCAGTAAGTTGGCCGGATTCCATATCCACAAATACTTCAGGGGTTTAACATAGAGATAGCAGTTGAGTTTCTACGAAACCTGCGGGAAGGGCACACCATAGTTTGTAATATTCCCAAATGGGAAAAGTAGGAATATAGTGCAAAACCATGGAATAGAAGTGTAAAACATTACATAAAATCAAGAGGCCAATACGGATACCATTCATTCATTATAACAACAACACAATATGCATAATAAATGGGCCATAAGATGTACAATAAGAAAGAACAAACCTCCAATGGACAAAATCCCTCAAAAGAGGTGCTGCTACTATATATCAAGAGCTGGAAGACTGCTACAACACTGTTTAAAAGGCACTGCTATAGAAAATGATTAAAAAATAGATCTAGGGCTGATATATTCCAAAAAATATAGATCTAATACAGATATAGGAATTATACAACCTCCTTTGAAGAACACCATAAGGGTTTTCAACAAAACACCATGTACAAGATGGGAATCTAAGCCCTAGGGCTGAAGATCCAATGCAAAATATATATCTATAAAGTGTGGCTGAAATGATATGATAAATAATGTAGCCTCCGTCAATAAAATATATAGATCAAGGGCTAATCCCTTCTCTAGAAAAACTCCTCTCCAAATGGTGTTCCAAAACCACCCTGCAACTCCTCCCACAAAATAACACAGATCTGCAAATAAACTATGCTATAGGGGAAATAAATCAATGGAATGAAGCCAAGATATGAAAATAAGCACTAGGGACTTCCTTATTGTCCTCCTAATGGAAAGGAATATTTCTCCAGTGAAAATAAGCAATGAAATGACCCAAAGATGGTCTCCACTACTGCAACTTGCAAAACAACTCAACCCTCAATAGGATCTACGCAGTAAATGAAAGATGAAGCTTGGAATTAAGCCTGAAAGTGGAAAATGTAGTACAATACTCCTCCAAGAGCTTCTCAATGGAAGAGGTGGGATTATTGATCAGGAACACCCAGTGCTAAACAACACACAAACTCAGCTAAAAATCTAGAGAAAGATATATGTCTAAACAGACCATATATTCAGAAATATCAAATACATAAACATAATGAATATGGCTTCCATCCTCTTCCTTTTATAAGACATGAGCTTCCAAACCCTAAGCCCCATCCAATAATGACACTACTTCCATGCAAAGCATCTCCATCTAAAACTTCACTGTCTTTCATTGATGGCCACTCCTCCATGACAACACTGTTGATTTGGTAAAAGTTGACCTAGTCAAGGTGTTCCAGCCCCTTTTCACACCTAAGGGTGCTCAATTAAGTTTCCAAGATATATCCTTTCACATCGGCATTGATTTATTCATTATTAAGGAGACTTATGGACCTCCATTGTCCTCTTATTCATAAAAAAAGCAACAAAACAAAATTTAATATTCCAACTAGCTCATGACTAATTGGGAACATTACAGTCCTCCCTTTCCAAATGTTGCTTGTCCTCAAGAAACTGACAAGGTGAGTGTTGCAACTCTTATCCTCCACAATTGGTGACACTATAATGTGATAAGCTTCCCTCATAAGCTAACTATCTCCCAATCCATCCCTCCATGAGATGATCCTCCAAAGTTCTTATGAGATGCAAATAATTCATCCCATAAGGAGACAATAGTTCCAATGAAAAAACATGGTTTGCCCAATGTTCTCCCTGAAACATGTAGCATAAGGAACATGGAGAATATATCTCCCATAGGACACATACATTCCTCCCATCCTCCCTCCAATCATTCATATAAAAGGAATACACACATCATCAATGTATGGGATCAAAATAAGTACATACAAACATAAATTTGTAAAAATGGAGGTGGGTCATAGTCCCACATGTGGAACTAGTGCAGTAAATCTCCTAATTGCATCAGATAATGATATGGTAAGTGGTTTCCCCACCACTTACTTGCTGCCCAAGTCTTCTCACAATGGCTGAAAGTGTGAGATAAGTTTGGTGCTTTTGGAGTGCACCCACAATGATACAACATCTCCCTATGTCCTCCAAGGGAGTGGCCATGTTCAGAAATGTTTATGGCCCAAAATTGGCCCTGAATTATATATGGAATAATGCTCCTCCTTGGAGCTATTGCCTTCATATATATGGTAAAGGAAAGTAATCATCAAATGAAACATCATGTACATAAGCATGTTCCTTACCAACATTTCTGCTCATAAAAATGGACTGGTCCATAGATAGATCCCCTCTCATTCCAAAAGAGGAAAGATGTGGTCGTGATAAATCCTTCATTGGGTCATGTATCTCTCCCATCTCCACATAGTTAATTCATCTTTTAAAATTCTGATATAGTTCCTCTTCAAAGCCTTCCCAAGTGTAGCTCTCCATGATAGTGTTGTAGGATCTCATGGAATAAGTATGGCTGAAAAGGAATTCTTCAAGTGCCTTATGTAGCAACTTCTACTTGAGCTTGGAGGCTCTAGATAAGAATATCCTACCATGATAATAGATGACTTCATATTGCATTGAATATCCCTCTTCATGTAGTTGGTCATCAAGTATCATGCATGAGAAAATATCCTTGGAATAATCCACCAACAGTTGGGATTTCCAATATGGATCAATCTTCCATAGTGACAACGCTGATGATCTATCACAAAGAACATTTGTCATATGGTTTCCCTTCTCCTTGAAATCTCCCATGCCAAAGGTATATGTTGGAATTTTGCAATCCCTCCCATGCTTCTCCTCCCACAGCGCAGAATCTGAAATGAGAGTGGGTAATGATTATGTTGGGAGAATGTCTGCCTCCTCCTTGAGTCTACCCAAGACTCTCAGCTCTATATCTTGGCCTTCTAATCCTCCCATTCCTTCAGGATCTATGAATGGTGCATCATAATGTGAGACATGTCTCACCAAATCTGGATCAGGTGGCCTCCCAAGTGGTTTTCCACAAGATAATGATGTCTCATGGACAAATCTCATATGCATAAAAGATGGGACAATCATGTCCCTGCTTCCGCTATGAAAATTCAACTCTTTTTTTGTGTGGAAGTATTGGGACCACTCTTAATGATGCATGAGTCCCTATAATTGGAGAAATTGCTCCATCCTCACCCCCAGGTGGTGGTGGACCATTTCCTTCTATTACAACATTGTGACCCCTCTCTTCTTCTTCTTCTTCTTCCTCTTCATCATCTAAGAAGACCTCTATGTAGTGTGCCTTTCCTACTGCACATCCATGTCCAGGTGCCCAAGATTATTGGCATGTGATGCAACACTTCCTTCTCCTTAAATCTCTTCGAACATCATGATCAAGAGGTTTTTTATTTTGGCTCTCCCTTGAAGGAGGACCCTTCTCATCTTTTCCCGTTGATGGAAAATAGGGCTATGCTGAAATGTTGCCTTTGCTTTTGGCAAGGCATCTTGAAGATCTCTAGCCCTTTCAATGGCATATTGAAGGGTAGTGGTCTTGATAGACTTAAACAACCCATGGAGAGGTTCATCTAACCCATCAATGAACATATATACCCTTCTTTCTGCAGATAAATAAGGAACCATAGCATAAAGTCTCAAACATTCAGGAATATAAGTTTATGGATTACCTGATTGTTTTAGCTTTGCAATCCCCATGAATTGGGCTTGATGATCTCTTATATCAAACCTCTCCACCAGTCTCCTTGTGAAATCTGAATATGCAGTCACATTGGCATGACCTAATGTAGACAAGTCATGGAACCACCAATCATGTGCTTAGACCTCAAGGTGCAACGTTGTGTAATATTCCAAAATTTGCACACAAGAAAATTGGAATATTAGATTTTGATGCTTTCACCTAGGAGAGGAATAAATGGGAAGGAGGCCCATGAACAATAAAATATGAGTAAATTCCACCTTAGTAAGGAAGGAGATCACCTTAGGAGCTGGTTTTACACTTCCAAGTGTGAACATAGGCAAATCAGATGGAGACATAGTCAAGTTGGACTAAGTCAACATCCATTCTTGAGGAGGAAGAAATCACTCAAGTAAACTAGCTCAATATGAACAAGGATCAGCCTAGACACACATATGAGAACAGGATTGAAGATCCCTTAGTGTGAAAAGAGGCATTGTAGGTGGATTAGTTCCAGTTGACCAAGTCAACATCGCTGTCACAAAGAGGAGGGAAGCTAGCTAGGGCAACGCAGTTTTGAAAGAGGAAGCTTCATGAGGAAGTCACCTCAACATTGTGTGGGGTTCGGGGTGAGGAGGTTCACCAAAGATAAAAGGAAGGCATAGCATCAAAGGAAGGCATTCATGTATTCATCTATCTTAGTCTTGTGACTACTTACATGCTTCAGTTGTTTAGCCGGAGTTGCTGCACTGCTTAGTGCAAGGAATTCCTGTGCGGGAATTCTATCCTCTCTTTGGATAAGCTTGCTTAAGGGATCAAAGGGGAGTGATTTGAGCTTCATTTCAGTATTTTTCTTGGGGCCATTCATCCACATTCAGCCATAGCACAGTCTCCTTCAAAAACCTGTGTCCTTTATGCAGGGGTAGCAGCAGTAGGGTTGCACCCTTTGATTGTATGCTAGTCCTTGAGGAGGAGGTGCTCATTTCCCTCTGCGAGATCTGATAAGAAGGCCTTTGGCCATATTTATGTATTATTAATCCATTGTATGATTTATTCAGTCAGGATTAATACAAAGTTGCAGCAACTGTGTTATTTTCTGCAGTATTTCTTTTTATTCATGCATTTGGCCAGAAACCTTTGCCGGGAGTCTTGTCTCTACTGTATAAGTGATTAAACCTCCATTTATTTTATTTGTGAATAATGTAAAATATATATCAAACTTCTTTCATCATTTAATGTAGAAAAACTCTTTAGAATAACGCATTCCTTGCTTCAGTAGTTGCTGCATGAGTTAGGATATGGGGTTTTGGATTATTTTAGCTGCATAGACTTGGGAGATCTGTTTGTATGAGCTAGAGTGATTTGTTTCACCTCAAATTATGCATGTGAGTTTTAAAACATGTCTAATAATGGATCCAAGTCCCATTTCTCACTTGTATAGCGTTATTTTCTAAAGACAACCGTTTTATGCTCTATATTGCTGCATTTACTCACCCGGAAGGAGAATATAGATCATATTTTTGCTAAGGTTCTTTCATCTACTAGTGTGATGTTATTTTACATATATTGAGCTGATCTACATTTCCAAGCTCATGATTTGCTGAAGCTCCACATTGGTAATAACTCATATTATTCCCAATAGTGTAGTTGTTCCCAATTTGGGATATTACAGTGGTATCAAAGTTGTCATCTTGGCTCAGCATGTGGATTTTAGATCCAATCAGAAGATAAGAAGAAGAGGGGAAAAAAATGATGGAGAGGATGAGTTTACTCTCATCCATTTTCAGATCCAAGAAGAAAGAAGAAGAGAAATGCATTGAAACTCCAAGAGGGTTTCAAGGAGGAGAGAGCTACGGTGAGACCTCTGGAGGGTTTCAGGAAGAGGAAGAAGATGCATGCACTTCCTGTTCTCATAGAGGAAGTAGAGGGCAAGGAGACCACTTGGAGCATGAGATCCTGAGTGGGTATTTGGCAGAATACAAGTGCCAACCTAGGGCTTTCAAAGATACCCTAGATTTTCCTCAGTTTATTCAACTGAGAGAAGAAAGAAGACCTTGCAACAAAGAAGAAATTAAAGGAAATAGATTCCTATTGTCTAGATTTTATGGGTCAACTACAGCTAGAGCTTGGGCAAGAAATCTTGAGGCATTATTCCTACTTCATCTAGTGGTAGAGAAGGAGGCAGTAGAAGTTGCAGCGCTGCATCTAGAGGGTGAAGCCAATGCTTGGTGGTTCAATCACTCAAGCCATACAAGAGTGACTTATTTTTCTGAGTTCACTAGAGAGCTGATCAGAACCTTTGATGGAGGAAGATCAGAGGGAAGAAGGCCCACACCACCATGGAAGGAGTCATGTACCAGTGCTACCACAACCTTGAGAAAGCAGCCTTCTACATCAACAGTTGGATCAGGCAACACATTGGAGAAAGGGAATCTTGCAACCATACAAGATGTTCCAAAGGCTGAAAAAGGTATGCATAAATTCCCATGTCATAAAATTTCAAAAAATTTTATGGGAGAATTTGGAGATTTATTTTTATATGGCCCAGGATCAAACATTGTTGCTGAGGTAGAGCAGCAATATTGCACTGTGCTGTGCAAACTTGAATGGTTCAAGAAACAAATGAACCATAATTCTCTTAGACCCTTGTGGAGTTGCACTCAATCCTTGAGGGGGGAGTGTGAATTCTTGGAGGATGGAGTGAAATTTGTTCCAAAAAATTCATGCAGAATCAAATGTTCATTCCGGAGTTGAGACTTGGGATAGCCAAAACACCCTAGAGGAGGGTTACAACACTGTCAAGAAGTAGCAATAAGGAGGCTTTGCCTTCAACCCACTTGGATCCTTATGGGTTCAAGATAATCATTGGCGAGATATCTTTTCTAGGAGATCTCCAAGGAGTTGCATTTCAGTATCCCATGAAATGCAAGAAGAAAAATCTGATATGGGAGGATGGTAATCTTCTTTGGGGGAGTACCAAGGTGGAGAATGGTAGGAGGCATCCATCGGTGAATGAGAGGATGTGGATAGAAATCAAGGATCTGGAGAGCTACTTGCAAATCTATTATACTAGGCAGTAGGAGGCAAAACTGCGTTGGCTACTCTTGAGAGAGTTTGGACATCATAAGACATATCCTTCTTCTAAGGGTATGAGGGAGGAGAGAACTTGGCAAAGTGTTTGCATCACGGGGCAGCAAGGAGTGTGGATGCATTATGATGATGTGATAATTGTGTTTCCACCACATGAGTTTTATGATCGAGGTATGATGGGACAGCAAAGACATTTTTGCTTTGGAGGATTGAGAGAGGGAAAAGGTAGAGTTGCTCTCACATTTTGCATGATGTTGCAATGAGAGTATATGGAAACATTATGGGGGGAGTATTTGACATTGGGCATGTCAGATAATGGATTTATGAGTTGGCAGGAGCCTATTTGCATAGGCCAACAGCGCTGTCACTTTGGAGCATGAGCTTATTGATGGAGTGTTCCCAGGATCACTTCATATTTGATGCACTTGATGGGCATAGAGGAGGTGAGATTGATAGAGTGGTGGATGAACTCATTGGTTATTGTGGTATGTTTTCCTTGACTTGGATTTCCAGGCATGAGAAGGAATATTTTCCTGCAACATGTGGTTCATTCCTCTTCATATGGGTATATCATGTCACCATGGAGGATTCATCTATGGATCTTGTCACCATATTGTCTTCATTACATGGTAATAATTCTATTGATACACTTATTTATTGTTCAATACAATATTTTCATTCTCTTACCTTTTCATTGCAATGCATTTCTCTACAAAGGGGCAAGTTTTTCTTTGGGCTCCTAGTCCATTTTTGGCCAGCTATTATGATGGAGACAACCATCTAATGTATGATCCAGGGCAAGTATATGGTTGCTTCTTGTGTGCTCAATCGAAATATTCAACCATATACTATTTACTAGTGGGTGTGATGACTTATACATCAAGCCATTTGTCAAGAGACAACTTGCCATAAAATTGTCTGAAGCTGCAGTGGGGAAGACTGTGCTGTGACCACTTGGGAGACTATTAGAACCTTCCAGCATCACATAGAACCTTCAGTCTTTCTATCATTATGATTATGATCATGATCCTATGTGCTGATGATATTCTTACCTATATGAGGAGCATGATTGGAGGAGGAACACATGGAGTGGGTGTGTTCTTGGGGGAGGAGCATCCCCACACTTTCTGCATTACATGCTCTAAGGGGAGCATGGGAAGAGACATGGCCTCTACAACAAAATATTTTTTTATTTATGAGGACCATGAGATGGATGGGGTACCATATGATGGTGATTTCTTATCCATCATGTATGAGATGGTTTGGGCCAGCTTGATTCACAGCACTGGGAGAGGGACCTTTGGAGGTCTAGTTTCCTTCTTGCCATTGGAGGGCAACATTATTGCATCCCAAGATTAGAAAATTATCTACACTTATCTTAAGTGGAGAGGAAAGAAGTGTGGGGTAGGCTACTATGTCTACCATGTCCATAATTCTAGCCCACCTACTTTGCCAAAGCTTAAGGTGGAGGATGATTTGCATGAGTTACCATTTTGGAGGGTGACTCATTTTGCTTGGTTTATAGCTTGGGGAGGAGAAATTCAAATGGGGATGATGAATCCCAATCTATATCAGCCTTCATGCCCCAATAGGACCTTCAAACAGCCCATTATTGCCTCCATGGATGCTCCATTGTCACATAATGCCAGCTATTTAGATAGCTTACACACTTGGGAGGGGAAACTTGGAGATATATCGATGATGCAACACCTTGATCTTTGGAGGATATCATCTCATGAGGTTTCTGTAGGGGAGAAGAGGATGCTCTTCAGTCCTATCCTTGCATTTTCTTGAGGAAAAGCAACATTTGGGAGGGGAGGACTGTAATATTCCAAAATTTACACACAAGCAAATTGGAATATTAGATTTTGATGCTTTCACCGAGGAGAGGAATAAATGGGTAAGGAGGCCCATGAACAATAAAATATGAATAAATTCCACCTTAGTAAGGAAGGAGATCACCTTAGGAGATGGTTTTACACTTCCAAGTGTGAACAGAGGAAAATCAGATGGAGACATAGTCAAGTTTGACTAAGTCAACATCCATTCTTGAGGAGGAAGAAATCACTCAAGTAAACTAGCTCAATATGAACAAGGATCAGCCTAAACACACATATGAGAACCGGATTGAAGATAACTTAGTGTGAAAAGAGGCATTGTAGGTGGATTAGTTCCAGTTGACCAAGTCAACAGTGCTATCACAAAGAGGAGGGAAGCTAGCTAGGGCAACGCCGTTTTGAAAGAGGAAGCTTCATGAGGAAGTCACCTCAACATTGTGTGGGGTCCGGGGTGAGGAGGCTCACCAAAGATAAAAGGAAGGCATAGCATCAAAGGAAGGCATTCATGTATTCATCTATCTTAGTCTTGTGACTACTTACATGCTTCAGCTGTTTAGCCGGAGTTGTTGCACTGCTTAGTGCAAGGAATTCCTGTGCAGGAATTCCATCCTCTCTTTGGATAAGCTTGCTTAAGGGATCAAAGGGGAGTGATTTGAGCTTAATTTTAGTATTTTTCTTGGGGCCATTCATCCACATTCAGCCACATCACATTCTCCTTCAGAAAACTGCGTCCTTTATGCAGGGGCAACAGCAGTAGGGTTGCACCCTTTGATTGTATGCTAGTCCTTGAGGAGGAGGTGCTCATTTCCCTCCGGGAGATCTAATAAGAAGGCCTTTGGCCATATTTCTTTATTAATCAGCCATTGTATGATTTTTCAGTGAGGATTAATATATATTTGCAGCAACTGCATTATTTTCTGCAGTATTTCTTTTTATTCATGCATTTGGCCGGAAACCTTTGCCGAGAGTCTTGTCTCTACTATATAAGTGATTAAACCTTCATTTATTTGCTATGTGATTAATGTAAACTAAATATTAGACTTCTTTCATAATTTACTACAGAATTCCTCATTAGAATAATTCAATCCTTGCTTCAGTAGTTGTTGCATGAGTTAGGCTATGGGGTTTTGGCTTATTCTAGCTGCATAGACTTGGGAGATCTGTTTGTATGAGCTAGAGTGATTTGTTTCGCCTAAAATTATGCATGTGAGTTTTAAAACATGTCTAATAATATATCCAAGTCCCATTCTCACTTTTATAGCGTTATTTTCTGAAGACAGCTATTTTATGCTCTCTATTGCTGCATTTCCCTACTCGGTAAGGAGAATATAGATCATATTTTTTCTGATTTTCTTTCATCTAATGGTGTGATGTTATTTTACATCTATTGAGCTGCTCTACACTTCCAAGCTCATGATTTTTTGAAGCTCCACATTGGTAATAACTCAGATTATTCCCAATAGTGTAGTTGTTCCCAATTTAAGATATTACAGTGGCATCAAAGTTGCCATCTTGGCTCAGCCTATGGATTTCAGATCCAATCAAAAGATAAGAAGAAGAGGGGAAAAAAATGATGGAGAGGATTTTCTTACTCTCATCCATTTTCAGATCCAAGAAGAAAGAAGAAGAGAAATGCATTGAAAATTCAAGAGGGTTGTTGCACTAGTTGATCACTATAATGATGAGAAATGTCGGAACCTTCACCATGTTGAAATCATTTATGGGATTCCTTGTATCTATCCATTCTCATCTCCTTTATTTCTCTACCAATGTATTGCATAGTTTTGAGAAGAATCTTAGGAAACTCTTTCTCTCCATATTCTCCTCCAGATAAAGGGGTTTTAGCTATGTCTTCTTTGTCATTTGTATAATCAATATTCTAGTGTCTTATTCTTTGATACCTCTTCTATATATCAGTAAGAGGATCTCATTCTTTAGATGACATATTGGATTTTCGATATGCACAGGATGTGCCAAGATTATGCTCTGATACCACTATAATATTCCCAAATGGGAAAAGCAGGAATATATTGCAAAACCATGGAATAGATGTGTAAAAAATTACATAAAAGCAAGAGGTCAATATGGAGACCTTTCATTGATTATAATAGCGGTAAATTATGCATAATAAATGGGCCATAAGATGTACAATAAGAAAGAACAAGCCTCTAATGGACAAAATCCCTTAAAAGAGGTGCTGCTACTATATATTGAGAGCTGGAAGACTGCTACAACATTGTTTAAAAGGCACTGCTATAGAAAGTGATTACACAACAAATATAGGGCTGAGATATTCCACAATAGATAGATCTAATATAGATCTAGCCACTATACAACCTCCTTTGAAGAAGCCCTTAAGGGTTTTCAGCAAAACACCATGTACAAGATGGGAATCTTAGCCCTGGGGCTCAAGATCCACTGCAAAATATGGATCTGGAAAGTGTGGCTGATCTGATATGATAAATAATGCAGCCTCCTTCAATAGAATCTCTAGATCAAGGGTTTATCCCTTCTCTAGAAAACCTCCTCTCCAAATGGTGTGCCAAAACCACCCTGCAACTCCTCCCACAAAATAACGTAGATCTGCAAATAAAATGCATTGTAGGGGAAAATAAATCAATGGCCTGAAGCCAAGATATGAAAATAAGCACTGGGGCCTTCCTTTCTATCCTCCCAATGAAAAAGAACCCTTCTCCATTGAAAATAAGCAATGAAATGACCCAAAGATGGTCTTGACCCAGGAGAACCATTAGAACGAAAAGGGAAGGGGATTAACCCTGTGTCTTTACAACAGCCTTCGCAAGAATTGGAAGTGTTCATACAAAGATACATCACATGCGACGGATGCTAGGATGTGGTAAAGTCCTGCCAACTTAAACTATTAGCTGTTCTCAAGCGAAAAAATTCAGTTAATTTTCCTTTTTTCCTGAATTCTGTATTGCACAATACTGCTATTCAAATTAGAAAGGCTAAAAAGCCCCAATTAGTCGTCATTCACCATGGCTTGACTAAATTAATCATCATTCACGAGGTAGGAAAACATTGGATAACTTGGGACAGCTTCGTTAATCCTGCCCCACCTGCCCTTGAGGAAAACCCTGTCAGAATAGAGATTGAACTTCCCAGAATAACCATACCAAGGAGAGCAAGAGGGAAAAGGACCCATGTGTCAACCACAAAACCAGGGAAATAGAGACGGTATGAAAGGATGCAATTATGGCAAGACACCTCTGAATTTCCAGATGAGGTAGGACCATCCCATACACCACCTTCAAGCCCTCAAAATATATCTCTACAAGACTATGAAAAAGAAATTTCTCAAGTTCTTGAACAAATGAGAGAATCTCATGAAATTGGAAGTTGATCTGAACAATCTGAGGGGCAAGGGAACCTACTGAACCAGTCTGCCACTGCCAGCAGTTCTGGCCACACTGAAATCTTACCTCACCATGACTAATTGCAGGCTTCAAGTGTTTTACCCCCCTCTGATAATGAATGGATGAATAGAGAAGACCGAACAGAAGGAATAGCTGAGTATGGAAGCCGATTAGGAGACACTGTTCTATTAGAACAAAATATAGGCTTTGAAACAACCTATCACCTGAAGGAAATACTATTTCACCCAGCTAGGATATTAATGTCGAAATAAACTCTTGGACACTTGAAGAAAACACCATTGCTGATAACTTTAGCATTGACATGACCATTTCTGAAACCGACGCCACTGCTCCTCCTTCTCTTACCAAAAATGTGCCAAAAGAAAAATCAGCAGAGATAAAGTTTAGGAAAATGAGTAGGACGTGCAAGAGATTGAGAAAAATGATAAAATATCTGAGGAAACAATTGAAAGAACAAAACAAGGCTCGGAAGCCTGAGAAGAAATTGGCTACGATGGGAACCCAAATAGATTGTGTTTCCCAATTGGTAGATATTGCTGAAATTTCTATACAAACTGACCTAATGGACAAATTTGAAGCCTCTGTACAGACCAATTTAAAGGATGCCACTAATTTTTTTTTATAGAATAGGTTAATGAATAAGGTTCACTACAAGGAAAAGACCCTCTAGTGGAGGTTATAAAGGAGGTTTTTAGTGTTATAAAATTGGCCAAAATTGTCAAAAATCATATGCTACCACATCCGTTTCTGGTAACGGAGGTTTTGGCGGAGCTTTTAACAGAAATTCAACACAACTAAAAAAAAATGGGCGGCCAGAGGTTATTACGGATGTTTTTTCATTGGTGCTCTTATCAGGTTTTAACGCACTGGTGCGTATCGGTAGACAGCACGCCGAGGCTGTCGAAGGAGAATGCACCGGGCCATTAAAGAAAATAATAGCATCGGGCCTGGTGTTGGTGATACAATGCATGGGGCCATTCTAATTGGTCTTGGGATTTGAGCGGTGCCCATAGGTCGTATCAACGCGCCGATGCATATGCTTATATAAATGCCCCGGTGCATCGTATCACACAAATGCACCAAGGTTTACAATTGGTATCGGTATTCGTGCGGTGCAAATATGTCATACAAATGCGCCGATGCTTATTGACACATAAACACCCTAGGCTTACTATCACACAAATGCACTGAGATTTGTAATTGGTATTGGTATTCGTGCGGTGCCTATTGGTCATCCAAATGCACCGGTGGGTATAGATAGAAAAAACACCCCGGTGCAAAGTATCACACAGATGCACCACAATTTATAATTGGTATCAGTATTCGTGCGATGCTGATAGGCGGTAAAACAACACTGGTGTGTATAGATACATAAGCGCACCAGAGCGCTGTACCGCACAAACACCTCGATATTTTTAACTGGTTTTGGTATTTGTGCGGTCCCGATAGGTAGTAAAAACGCACCGGTACGCTTAATAATACAAGTGCACCGGTTTTCATTTTGTATTTTTTAGAAACATCGACCTGTGGCAGTGAAATTATTGTGATTTTTTAAAATTCATTATTCATCAAAAGCCGACACATATTATAACAATATTCATATTAATTAAATTTTTATTAATGGATTTGAATGTGATTAGATTAATTTGTTATATCATATCATAATTATTGTGGTTTTTTAAAATTCATTATTCATCAAAAGTCGACACACATATATGTTATAACAATATTCATATGAATTAAATTTTTATTATTGCCTTTGAGAACGACAATGGAGAATGCAATAGCGACAATAGAGAACGCAATAGAATAAATTAAAACACACACACACACACACACACACATATATATATATATATATGAATAAGACATTCTTTGTCATACAAAATGGGACAGTTATTGGTATTCCTTTATCTTTCAATTGGGACACTATGTCCATTACATTAAAGAAAATGTTTGATTTCACAGACATTTTTCCAAAAATAGTACAACGCCTTGCTTTTATATCCAAACATAGTGATCATCATTCTTTGCTTGAACTGCTATCACTGCTAGAGCTACTTCCATGACTTGGGTTATTTTCAAAAATGTTTTGTTCACGACGTTGATTGTTTTCTTCTTCTTCACCTTCTTCCATTTACAAACATAAAAATAAACTGTAATGAGTGTAATAATGAAAATTGCAATATTAAATAATATATATCAATGTAAATCGAAAATAAATGACGTACCAATGCAACAATTGACTCATAAACTATACACATTCTTTCAAAATCATGTAACATGCTGTATTTCAAGATTTGATCTGTTGGTGCAGTGCCATACTTTGTTTCCTGCAAGTTTTATACCCCATAAGAAATCATATATTTAATATAAAAGATTTATTTTTTCTATTAATTATAGATGGAGCTAAGTAAAACAAGATTAATAGATCCTTACAAATTCCACAATTATGTTCTGATATGCCAACATATACGCACAACCCATATTTAAACCAATTTCAATCAATTCCTCTGATGGTTCTTCTTTGTATGTTAGCACCTGTTTGGAGACATTCAATGATGATTTTTGTAAAACAACTTAAAAATACAAAAACGAAATCTAGTTAAGTTGTTATAAGGAAGTAACAATTACTCACAAACTTAGATATCAATCCTTTTCTTCCTTTTCATCCTATTTTATGTGCTGAATGGGTTCCATTTTATTTTCTTTTTTGCAAGAAAATACTTGAAAATTAATATTTAATGCTAAATTGTTTATTTATTTTACCTAATGATAAAAAAATTCAATGATTACATATTACATTTGAAACACGTTGTTGTTGAGATGGCTCCTCACGCGATGCAATTTTGTCCATTTCTTTGACCATCTCCTTGTACACCTTTTTGGACATTCCTACTGGCATATTTATGATATCAGCTCGTTCATCTTTTGAGATTTTCATAATCTTCCTAAAAATGTAACATGACAATAAACTATTTAATTTTTATATTGATATATGAAAAGTAAGTATAACAAAAGTGATATTTATAAATAATTCTAGACAAACATCTAAAGGAATATTACTTTTTCATTCCTTCTTTTTTGTTATTGTACGTTTTTGCTATTAAAAGTCTGACATGTCTCATTGACCAATTCTCTGGAAACTCTTCCTGTAGTTTACATAAAATCTGGTTCTTGGAATCATTGGATTGGTTTTTGTATTGTAAGTGGAAAGAACGTCTATACATTCATTCCACTAGATCCCTTAAACATTTGTAAAAGTTTTTCCCCCTTTTGTTAACCTCCAACACCACTCCAGATGAGATAAGGAGCAATTCATTTTCATTTGCATGTTCTATTGTTTTTCTTTTCTTAGAAAAACATTCCTTTTCTGAGTTTTTGGTCCCTGTAGAACATTAACCAGAGGTGAATTAATAGACTTTTTAACACATGTTATCTAATAATTTTAATTATATTATTAATGAAAACTAAAAAAAGAAACTCATATTGGATCAATAGTATTTTTTCATTCACCTAATTCATCCTTTTGCAATTTTTCCATCAAGCTTATACATTCTTCTGGTCCTAGATCAGAAATAATCTTATCGAGCTTCACCATTTTGTGGCTCTGCATGATACACATTAAACAATACATATTATTTAAACTTACATATAGTTCAAAAATAATTTTTTTGTAAAAAATTTACAAAGAACTTGCCTTTTTTTCTTTTCTTGATGTGTTATCAGTATTTTTGTTACTTGATCTATTGTCAGTCATTTCTTTAACAATATCAAACCTGTATCATATCAATCAATAATATATTTTTAAATAAACTGTCAACTTCTCAATTAAAAAAAAAATCTAAAAAAACTGGTGCGCCATTCATGGTGAACGCATCGACATCGGTGCATGTATGTATTTCCCACGCACTGCAAAAATAGTATAATACATCGTACGGTGCTCTATGTCAACAAGAAGCCCCGATACGTTACATGTCAATGACCGCCTCAGTTAACCATCATAAAAGTAATAAAAATCATTCAGTGTTGTTTTTTTTAGCATAAATCCGTGCTATATTTTACATATTTCTCACCGTTAAAAAAATATTATTTTTTCACATTAATTATCCGGTGCTCTTATAAACAACAGAGCACCAGTGCGCTACCCTACATAGGGAGCACCGGTAAAAAATATGTTTTTTTTTAAATCATTCCAAGGCCGACATGGATTAGGATACGACTATGCTAATATTCCCATCAGCTACATGTATTAGGTCTATATTTAGCAATACAAACCCTATAAATCTAAATTGAAAAGTCCTAATTTTGAATCATGGAAAGAAGAAGAAGAAAGGGGAGAAACAAAAAAAATATAAGGTTTGTATTTTTTGAAAGTTTTTTTTTTTTCGAAACTTAACATTTGCGGTGTGCCATAATGAAATAGCACACCGGCTGCATATTTTTCTAATTTTTTATGACAGTGCTTTCACGGTGCGTTGTGATAACAAAGCACCCCGGTGTACTCGTTTAGACAAGACGCACCGGAATTTTTTTTTTTTTTTTTTTTTTTTTTTACGCAAGGGCCAACATGGATTGGGATCCGACTATGTAGGTCAACCCGTTTGTTGGATGTCTTAGGTTTATATTTAGAAATATAAACCCTATAAATATAAATTGAAAAGCCCTAATTCTGAAAGCATAGCAAGTGGGGGAAGACAGGGAAGAAACAAAAATAATGTAGGGTATGTTTGTAAAATGGTTTTTTTCAAAACAACACATTGTGCGGTGCACCATAATGTAATAGTGAACTAGTGCCATATGTTACATATGGCGCACTGATAAAAACATAATTTGTTTTTTTCATTTTTTATCACTGTACTTGCGCGGTGTGCTGGTATAACCAAGCGCACCGGTGCAAAACGTTACGCAGGGCGCACCGGCGAAAAAAAATCTGTATTTTTTTTAAGATTGACGCAAGGGCCAACATGGATTAGGATCCGACTATGCAAGTCATCCCATGGGTTGGATTTCTTATGATTACAGAAAGCATATAAATCTAAATTGAAAAGAAAGAGGGAGAAAAAATGGCAGAAACAAAAAGAATCTAGGGTTTTGTTTCTAAAAATTGATTTTTATTTTTTTTTATTTTTGTTTCTTAAAACTGCAGAAAAGGTAAAAAACTGCAGAAACAAAAAGTAAAAAAAAAAAAAGATTTTATTTTTTATTTTACTTCATAAAAAACTAGAGAAAAAATAAAATAAAACAATAGACTTTGATTTCTTATTTCACTGCATTAAAAAAACTGCAGAAAAAAGTACAAAGAAACAATAAACTTTACTCACGTCGTTTAAAATTCTATGGTACAGGGTTTGAATTACCAGAGGTTTGGAATTCAGATTGCTTGAATAATTCTATTCAAATGTATTTCCCTGCTCCACAGTGCTCTCGTGCACTGTTTTCTCTAGGTATGTATCCTGCAAATCTATGGCTGAAAGTTTTTGCAAAAATAGTGAAATAATGAAAACTGTTTACTATTTAAATAAATGTTTTATGAAATTAGATTTTTGAAAATATTTTGCCGCCCCATTTTCAATTTACCGCTTTTTTTTTCACTTAAAGAAAATGGGGTTGCACTTTTTTTTATTGCGGTTATTCATTTACCGATGTGTCGTTTAATTGAACCGCACCGGTGCAACTTGTTACAAAAGCACACGAGTGCACAAAATAAAGAACTGATCGGTGCGGTTATCTGAACAGTACGCACTGGAACTACATTTAGGTTTGTGCACCAAAGTTTATTGTTGTTTTTCTCAAATGCAGGGAGAAAATATCATATATTATATGAAATGGAAAATTCTTCAAAATCCAGCTCGTTCCATAATATTTCTCAAAGTCCATCATGGATTTCTCCCTATCCATGTGGAGACGTAATATTTACTTCAGATTTGTTTTATTTTTTCACTATCTAATTTAATTTATGTATGTTTTTTATCCATGTAGTCAATCATGCACAACTTAATTAAATTTATAATGTATACAAATTTGCAGGTTCATGCAGATTCATCATTGAGTTCAGATGCACAAAATTATATTCAAAGTAATGCTCCAAAACATTGAAAGTTCTTATCAGGAGCTGCATACCGCAAGACGCATTTGGTAGATGAAAATGGACAACCGCTTCACCCTGCCAATTGTAACAATATTGCATCTTCTAACCACAATCCTGGGACAATTATGGTAATTATAATTATAATTGTTTGGTATATATATTGATTAATATGTAATTATTTCAAAGTCAAACCAATTTATAATCATGCAATATTGTCAACGTGGTTACAAATTGATATCATAATATTTCGCACTAATCATGTTCAATTTTTTTTTTAATTATTAGGATTCTAGTGATGATGAATGACCTACCTACCATCTTCCGTTGCACCCCATGACAATTTAAAATCAAGAGAAGACTAAACTAAGAGAAAAAATCGAAGAGGAACGATACCAAGAATGGTTGAATCAACCACCGATTCAATTCCCGCTACGTCCAGATTCACCAATTAGGAATGACTACAGCAATAGTAGTTCTTCACAAGTTGGAAATGGAGACAATCAAATAGAGGTTGGTATGGATGATTACTTAAGGGATACGACTGCCATGGAGAAAATGTTGTTATATGCATTCCAAAATGATGATCAGCTAGGGGATGATGCTCATATCGATGACACCTTTTTCGAAAGCTTTAAATTTGCTTCCACCACCCCTCTCTTTGGACCCGGTGGTCAGTCAAAGTCTACCTAGTTGGTGACAACGATGTTACTGTACAACTTGAAAGAAAATTTTGGCTTGTCAAATGCATGTTTCTCAGAACTTCTAGGTAATTTACCATAAAGTACTTCCCTTATATATAAATTTGAAATATAATCATTCCACTGCAATGAACATTGCAAATGTTAAATTTTATGAACATTAATAATTATATTGACATTAATGTACATTTATTAATATAGTTTTCTATGATCACCAACTACAGGTTATTCAAATATAAGGTTCTTTCGAGTGATAATGTCTTTCCCAGTAGCTGCGAAGAGGCAAAAAAATTGTTGAAAATGTTGGGTGGAGAATATGCAGACAAAGAGATGTGTCTGAAAAGTGGGCATGACAGGTATGATAAATCAAAAAATAATGGTAAATCACGTACCGGTCCGCCTTTTAAGATATTGAGGCACATGCCTATAATCCCAAGGCTTCAAAGGCTCTTTCGTTGTAAAGAATTAGCTATGTTGCAGGGATGGCATGCCTCACATAGAAGTGAGTTGGGAGTTATGCGAATACCAAATGATTCAAGAGCCATGAAGCATATAGAGGATACATGGCCTGAAAAATTCAAGAATGAAGTACGAAGTCTACGACTCAGCATAGCCATGGATGGCGTCAACCCATATTCCCTCCAAAACATCAAATATTTTGTTTGGACTGTAGTAGTGATCAATAAAAATATCCCCCCATGGTTGTCTATGAAGAATGAACATCTTATGTTGGCTCTCATAGTCCCTGGTAGAAGACAAGTGAAGAATATGGATGTCTACTTACAACCACTGGTAGATGAATTGAAGGAATTCTGGGATGGGATAAATGTATACGATGTATCAAGACCCATCACAGCAGAGAGGAGGTTTACGTTGTATGGCATATGTGATTACATGACACATGATTATCTAGGCTTAGGAGTTTTATCTGGTAAATTACATGTTTAATTTATTGATTTGTTTATATATAATGTAACAATATTCTTTCACATATTAGTTATTTAATTCGTTGTAATATTATTTGTTCTAATCTTCATGATATTCTTTAACGTGCCATGCATATTAATTAATGTATACAAATATAATCTTGCAGGTCTTGTAACAAAAGGGTATTTTGGATGTAAATGTTGTGGACCTTCTCTGAAAGCTAGATGGTCCAAGGACCTACGAAATCCAGTGTATGATTGCTCCAGGATATTCCTACCAGAACAACACCCTTACAGAAGAGCATCATCCTCTTTCAATGGTAAACGAGAAAGAACCCAAAGGCCTCCAATAATGACACCAGCTGAATGGCTTAGAGCACATGAGAGAGAGAAGGAGAAGGAGTTCACAGAAATGTTTGATTCAAATGGGGAGCCTAAGTTCGATGATCCATATTTCTTCAACACCTATGTTGAGAAATTTCCCATTGGGATGAAAAGGAAATCTATCTTTTATGACCTCCCATATTGGGAGCATCTTAAGATTGTCCACTTATTAGATCCTATGCATATATTTAAAAATGTTTCATCTTCTTTATGGAGGCACATATCATCGAAACAAAGTGACACATTGGCGGTTAGGAAAGATCTTATTACTTCAAAAACTAAAAAGAAATATTGGCCAAGATGATTAGAAAGTACATGATCAGAGGCAGGCACTGGTCCCTCTAATTCATGGTTTTTCAAAGAAGGTGATGTCCCATGGATTTAAAAAAAAGATGATATATCTTTGGCAAAGGAAGTTATAATGGATGTGAGGGTGCCAACTTCATATCCGTCTTCACTACAACGCTGCTTCACCATGGATGACCATTTTTCGGGGTTGAAATCGCATGACCATTTAAATCTTCTAAGAGTACGTATAATGTCAAAAGCATGAATTTATTATTTGTTATATTAATAAATTTTATCCCATGTGGTGGTCATAAAACATAACTAATTTTGTATATTATTACACGTTTTTATAACTTTGTAGTTTCATTATCCTTTGTTTGTGCGTGGGTGTGTGAAACAAGAATTCCCTCAAGACCTAGGACGTGCCATATGTAAATTATCTGCATTTGTACGTTGGATCACGTCAAAGGAGATTCATGTGGTTAGCATTCCACGATGGTGTCAAGAGATAGTTAAGATTGTTTGTATGTTTGAGAAGGAACTGCCGACGAGTTTCATGGACTTGCAGGTTCATGTTCTAATCCACCTGGTAGATGAGGTTGAATTAGTTAGGGTTGTTTCTTGTCATTGGATGTTCTTCTTAGAGAGGTACATGAAGAAATTGAAAGGTTTTGTTCAACAAAGGGAAAAACCGGAGGGGTCTATGGCAGAGGGGTACATATCGTATGATTCTTTCTACTATGCCAGTGAGTACATCAAGAAGATCGACAACAGACTAGGTGCGGTGATTTGGGGCGATGAATTGGATGAAGACAAAAGAGAAGGAGAGTTGCTCCAAACAAGTGGAAAAAAGCGCTTGATAAAGAGTAAGCGACTTATAATTTTTCAAATTTACAAAAAAGTAATTAATATTCATGTTGAACTTCGAGATAATGTATATTTTGATCTCTAAGTACTATATAATTTTGGTTTGATTTCATCAGCAAATGTAGAAATTGAAGCAATAAATAAATTCATTCTTTACAATTCTAAAGCGACACAACCGTGGGTCGCATTGTACGACCAAAAAAGAATGAAATTGGATAGTGACAGGAAAGAATTCAGACAGTTGAATGGTAGAAGTGTGCCTTATCCCGATCATTTAAAAGAAAATATGACAAAAATATGCCCCAATAGTTGGGTTGCTGACCAAGTTAGAGAGAAATACGGTGCTACCAGTCGTTACCCGCGTGTTGAAGAGGATGTGCTAAACATAGGGATTGGGTGCAGCAACTCGGTAATAGTTTATATGTAAATTTGAAACTTATATTAAGACATCTACATTTCATATTTTAACTGTTGGATTATTATTTATAAGACCCATGACACTTATATGATTTTTTAAACTTTTTTATAATAGGTGCATTTGTTCCCATCTATGTGGGCATATGGACACCATTTTCACACAGAAAATGACAATGCTGGAAACATCACACAAGACTATGGAGTGGAAGTCGATTTCTATCAATCTAGTCGATCTAGCCATCGTGATCAACAACTACTAAGAGGGACGTTAGGTTACGTCGGAAAGATACAAGAGATCATTGAAGTGGATTTTTCTTCTTTCCAATGTGTTATTTTTAGGTGCAAGTGGTGGGACACCTTTGATCGGAATAATGTAAAGGAAGATCGTGATAGTAGGCTAATATGTATCAACTCTAGAAAGATGTGGGATGAAGCTAAGGAGCCCTATGTTTTCCCTAAACACTGCAACCAGGTGTTTTTCTACCCAGATGTGTTGGATATGGATTGGTGGTTCGTATTGACACATGACCCTAGATCAAAACATATTTTTGAGAACAATAGTGTTATCATGCCATGCGAGCTAGAATATAATGAGGGTGATCATGAGAATCGAGAGTGATATGGTACAATATGTGTTATTTCATCAATATTTATACTTTTTAAGATGAGTTTTTTGAAATATTAATGTAATATGTATTTTGAATTAATTGGTATTTTGCATTGTGTTAATGTTAAAATCAATATTCACTTGATAATTTGGTATTATGTACTTGATCTTAAAAAATAATGGCGTACTGTATAAATTAATTCTTTTTTTGTATCTAAGATCATAATAAAATAATGATAATTCTAATGAAGTACAGGAATTTATTTGCATTATTTTCTAAATTTCCTTTGTTACAATAAATCATATTATTCTATATTTATTATTTTACAATTATTTAAAATTTACAAATTTACAAATTTAAAAATTTTAATAAATTCATTTCACATTAATACAATTAAAATTTTACAAATATTTTACATATAATTATAATTATAATTAGAATTAGAATTAGAATTATTAGAATTACAATTACAATTTTACAATTTCACGTACAATAACAATTTTATAATTTTAAATATATACAATTACAATTTTACAAATTAAAAAATTACAATTAAAATTACAATTTTAGAAATTTACATATATATCATTACAATTGCAATTTTATAATTTTAAATACAATTAGAAATACAAATATTACAAATTTACAATATCATGATCATTTGGTATTTATAAATTAATTAATAAACATCACGTTCATGATAAGCATTGTACAAACATCATATTTGACTAAAAAACACATTTAAAATCGCTAACTGCATCATCGGGATCATGATCATCTAACAAAACACAATTAATATTATATATTAACATCATCATTACAACACAAACATCAAATATACATCTCATGCTATCAACTCTAGAAAGATGTGGGATGAAGCTAAGGAGCCCTATGTTTTCCCTAAACACTGCAACGAGGTGTTTTTCTACCCAGATTTGTTGGATATGGATTGGTGGTTCGTATTGACACATGACCCTAGATCAAAACATATTTTTGAGAACAATAGTGTTATCATGCCATGCGAGCTAGAAGATAATGAGGGTGATCATGAGAACCGAGAGTGATATGGTACAATATGTGTTATTTCATGAATATTTATACTTTTTAAGATGAGTTTTTCGAAATATTAATGTAATATGTATTTTGAATTAATTGGTAATTTGCATTGTGTTAATGTCAAAATCAATAATTATTCACTTGATAATTTGGTATTATGTACTTGATCCTAAAAAAAATGGCGTACTACATAAATTAATTCCTTTTTTGTATCTAAGATCATAATAAAATAATGATAATTCTAATTAAGTACAGGAATTTATTTGCATTATGTTCTAAATTTCCTTTGTTACAATAAATCATATTATTCTATATTTATTATTTTACAATTATTTAAAATTTACAAATTTTAATAAATTCATTTCACATTAATACAATTAAAATTTTACAAATATTTTACATATAATTAGAATTAGAATTAGAATTATTAGAATTACAATTATAATTTTACAATTTCACGTACAATAACAATTTTAGAATTTTACATATATACAATTACAATTTTACAAATTAAAAAATTACAATTACAATTACAATTTTAGAAATTTACATATATATCATTACAATTGCAATTTTAGAATTTTAAATACAATTATAAAAACAAATATTACAAATTTACAATATCATTATCATTTGGTATTTATAAATTAATTAATAAACATCACGTTCATGATAAGCATCGTACAAACATCATATTTGACTAAAAAACACATTTAAAATCACTAACTGCATCATCGGGATCATGATCATCTAACAAAACATAATTAACATTATATATTAACATCATCAGTATAACACAAACATCCAATATACATCTCATGCTATCACATACACATCTATCTGCAAGCTGCACATTAAATGAACATATCTAACATGACTTAACAACATACACATAATGATGATCACCAACATGTAAATTAAGTACAACTGCAAAATGAACATAAAATACATGGACCATATATATATATATATATATATATATATATATATATATATATATATATATGTTCATTGAATGTTATTCCACGATTTTTCAATGAATCATAAATTTTTCCAAAACAATGTTGTACAAAACATGTATCATGTGTACGATCGTCACTGATATAAAAGTGATATTCTTTAATGATATGTCGATTTTCACTCGTGCTTTCTATATGATCGACATTTTGTTCAGCATGTCTATATAGAATATGGACGAGCATGGAGACTTGGTCAGAATGATAGTATTCACTATGAATTTCTTTTTGTGGAACAAATGTGTAGTTTTCTGCAAAATCAATCACTGACAAAATGGTCCCTGGTGGAAAAAATTCATGAGATTTTTTGAATTGCAAGTCTTTCCATCGAGCTCTATGGGAATGCTTGGTGTATTTGTAAATTTCTGCCTCAAACTTTCTCAAAAAGTCTATCAGAAAATTTTTGTCTTCTAGTAATTCAATTCTTTTAACACTATTTGCACCTTGAATCGATGTATCGATATATTCATATCTCTTCCATTTCAATTTCATGTTGGAAAATGATTGATCATTTATATCAATACGATATTTGTTTTGAAATTTAGTCAAATTTCCACAATCATCGCATTTAATACTACCAACGCATTTCTTTTTGTAAAATAGTTCATCGCTTTATCTTTCACATAGAATTTGAGATATGAAATCACAGATAGTGGAAGGAGGAGGTGAATCCTTCCATAATGCTCTACCGAAATCAAGGAATGTGTCATAATATAACTCAAATTCCACATGATAATAGCAACAACAAGTGTCGCGTACGGTGATAGGTTTTACATACCATGGTTTTTGTTGAACAAAAGCACTGAGTGAAACATGAATTTGACGATTCTCTTCTTTGAACTTGTTGAATAACTCTATCTGAGTGGTTTCCAAGAGATGTTTTTCATGTTCTTCGTACTGATTTTGTGCTATTCTTCTTCGCATCACATGCCTTGCAGTTGGTGAAACACATGAATTGTTCTTCCAATATTCATATAATATTTTTTTAACATTTTCTCCAAGTCTATCTTTGTATGGTTGCCTACAAATAACTCTCCAACAAGCGAGTTCATCATTTACATCTATTTGTAACCAAAATTTCTGATGTTTGTGCAAAGTTTTTCGTGAGGTTCTCAGTGCTCGTGCCATAGATGTTACCAAAAAATTCTCGAGTACTTGAGGAAACCATTTCCATCTGTATTCCTCTACGTACAATTGAAACATCTTTCTCTCTAGATCTCTTAATTGAATTTATAGCACTATTCATATTTTTTATCACCACTTCATTTTTTTATCTTTCGTTGATTTTCGAATACCCAATAGTGTCGTAGCTTCTTTTAATTTCCTTAATGATAGGAGACCTTTCAACATTTGAGCCTGAAATGTTACCCGCTCATTTGAGAAATACTTTTCAAAAATGCAGTAAAGACGATATTGTATAACATGGTCAGGTTTTTTATCTCCATATGTGTGAGTGTCAACATTTTATAACATCTCATTATTGATACTGATTTCATCTGTACATATTCGAAAAAATAGTACATATTCAATAAATAACTAAATTAATAAATATATCTAAAATTTCAAATATTTTTCAAATTAGTTCATCAAATAAAAATTAAGCTTCACATTTTACATTAGGAAAATTTTAAATATATCAATAGATCATAATATTTACATTTACATACCTGCTTCAATTTCTGCTTGAGATTGATCTTCTTCTTCAATATTTTGAGGAATATCTTTGTCTGTTTACATTAAACAAAATATTTTTCAAACTAGTTCATCAAATAAAAATTAAGCTTCACATTTTACATTAGAAAAATTTTAAATATATCAATAGATCATAATATTTACATCTACATACCTACTTCAATTTCTGCTTGAGGTTGATTTTCTTCTTCAGTATTTTGAGGAATATCTCTGTCTGTTTACATTAAACAAAATATTTTTCAAACTAGTTCATCAAATAAAAATTAAACTTCACATTTTACATCAGGAAAATTTTAAATATATCAATAGATCATAATATTTACATTTACATACCTGCTTCAATTTCTACTTGAGGTTGATTTTCTTCTTCAATATTTTGAGTAATATCTCTGTCTGTTTACATTAAACAAAATATTTTTCGAATTAGTTCATCAAATAAAAATTAAGCTTCACATTTTACATTAGGTAAATTTTAAATATATCAATAGATCATAATATTTACATTTACATACCTGCTTTAATTTATGCTTGAGGTTGATTTTCCTCTTCAATATTTGAGAGGGCTTCCAACTTTCTTTTGCGAGATTGTCTCGTTTCTTCTCTACGTTCCTCAGGGTCTCTTTTTCGATCATATTTTCTCTCACAAGTTCTTCGATTTCCCATGATAATAGGGTATGAAGTTCAAAAAATTTCCTTCCAAAACATTAGACACTAACTCAATTACAAAAAATATCACAAAAGATTTAATTTAAAAAAATTCAGTTTAAATGTTTTGCAAAAAATACTTACTCCAATCCAAAACACTTACTTTAAAAAAATTGAGAGAAAAATGTCTTATAAAAATGAAACGAAGCTCAAAAGAATTACTTCAACTCAAAACACATACATACCTCCAAGAAATGTCTTTTGAATTTACGTCCAAGAAATTTTTTTAAGTTCAAAACAATTTTTGCCAAAATCAGGCCGTCTCCAAGAAATGTCTTCCAAATTTTTTTTTTAAACCCAAAACAATTCTTTGTAAAATCAGTTTGCTTCCAAGAAATGCTCTTAAATCCAAACTTTGAAAAAAAAAATTTGAACCCAAACTAAGATCGTTGTAAAATGAGATGAAAGTGCGAAATGTGCGAAAATTGTGAATGATTTCGCGGCAATTTATATTGCTGCGAAATGTGTTTTAGTAGGGGCTCCGCAAAACTTTATGGCCGACGGAAAGTTACAGCATAGTTCGGCCGAAATTTTGATTAAAATTTCGGCCGAAATATTGCGTCATTAGATTTAACGAGCCGTCAGTGGAAAACATAGTTCGGCTAAACTTAGATTAGAAGTTCGGCCAAACTAATGCGTCACCAATTACGCAAAAACCAGGCTCTGAATACGGTTCTACAACTTTGGACTGATTAAATTCCATGAAAGGTTGTTAATTAACTATCAGAACCAAGACAAACATTTTCAGAATTGAATCTAATTTCAGGAAATATAACTTTTATGGAATTTCATAAACGTTTACTAATTTTAATTATTTTTCTAATAAAATAGGTGCAAACAATTTTTGAGGGTCATTGTGATTCAGTGAAATCAAAATTTTGTATCTCCCAAAATACATTGTAAAAAAAATTGAAAAAATTATGAGGCATTACATTGGTCCGTCATTTCTAATGGGTAGCTTTTAGATTTTTAGTTTATAACTTATATGTTAAGAAATTTCTTGCGACGCGAAGCATATCCAAAATACGCAGTTTTTCGTATTGGACCAGTTCAACAAATTATAGTAATTATGATATGCATCCATTGGCTTTATAAATATGACGAAACCAAAGTAGACTGTGTCTAGATTATTGCAACACATTTTTTTTTCTCAAAAACACAAATTTTCAATGAATACAACATTGCGTCATAACATGACTTCTTATGAATCATTTGATTGTTAAGAAACACACACTCAAAGAAACGCTAAGTTGACATATCAAATCTGCATAAAAAATTTTCAAAAAATAACTAATAGAAAGCTAACAAAATTTCTCACAACTTTTATTTTTATCGCAAAATGAAATTCTACACAAAAAAATTGTTATAGTTTGCAGAAAGTTGAAGAACCGAAAAAAATGAAAATTTTTTCTCAAACAAGGGCAAAAAGTGTAACCTAGCTTCACATTTTCATCAAATTTAATTTTCCAAGGCCTAAGTTAGATCATCAACTTCATGTCCTAGCAACTCAGAATGTGCTAATATTTTTTCACAGATATTTCTCTCTTCAGATACTGTTTCTTTGACAGATTAACAAAAGGCCCTTTAGAGCATAACTCAAAATTCCCATTTATCTATGAAAAAAATACCTGTAGATCACTGTAACTCTATGTTGTTAATATTGGATAGATTATTTAAGGCATTCTATCTAGCATGTAGATGATACCCCTTTAGAGACTACTTTCATGTTTCCAATATTTTGGACCTTTGGGTACCTATTTCTTGTGGTTTCCAATGATAGATTTCTAATAAAGGGATAGATTGTAATGATCAAAACATTCATATACAACCAATAAATACCTCATAATATGCGATAAGAATATGTTTATATGCTTTTCTAGCTCAAAATAAAATAAAATTAGGATAATCTCAGCTTAGAAGTTTGATCTACAATTTATAGGAAATACTTCGTATAGGCTTAAATTGGCAGACAACTAATTCAAAGTTTCCATAGGGGAATCCATGTAATTGAATAAACAAACCTTGACTGCACAACCTCCAACCAAGCCCATCTTGTGTGATCAACAAAAAAATGATAAACAATTATAGGTCAAATTAGTAGGACTCAATAGTTGTAAGTGAATCCATAACTCAATGGCCTAATGCTAGATGTGTCCCATGGCCATACTAAGTATCACTAATGAACTGCCTTAAGCTATTTTCATTTTCATCCTTCCTCGCTTAAGTTTTCTCTATTTCAAAATGACATGATTGACTTCAAGTAAAACAACCTTAAATAGAAATGATTCGAAATGTCTAGCCCTTCTAGAATACGAAGTAAAAACAACAAACAACTCCACATCTTGAAAACCATGCCATTCAAAAAATCCATTCTTTCAGTACCTTGAAATATACAGGGAAAGAAAGATAATAGCATTTCAGGAAGGGAAGATAAAGATGCCATAATAGAACTCTGATATATAAGCACAATCTTCAATTCCATTGTTTTGGAGGTAAAGTACTATCTTCACATTAAAGCATTTTATAAGGTTACTCTAAAACTAAAGGCTTTCTCCCATTAACTAAAGGAAAAATTTAAGGCCTAAAAACTAAACCTAAAGTGGCTGAACTTCCATAGGATTTTAGTCTGTCTGTTGAGTGTTAAATTCGACTAGTTATATAGGTAGAGTTTGTAAAGGGCCAGGTAGTGTTAACTTCTACAAGTTCTATAGGCAGAGTCTGTAAAGGGCTAGGTAGCCTCTGGATCTCATGTTTTATGAAAGGTGACATATCCAGTAAATACCCCTATAGTCAATCTCTGGAATAGATCTAAATAGAAGTTCTTCATTTTAATATCCATAAACCACAACCACTTTAAGGAAAATCGTCTACATGTGTCATTTCTCCCATAAACTCTTAAGGAAAACTTTAAAGCATGTGTCATTGGCTTTTTCCCATTAACTTTAAAGCATGTGTCATTTCTCAAGGCTTTCTCACATTAATTCAAGGAAAAATTTAAGGCCTAAAAACTGAAATTAGTTGAACTTCCATAGGATAGGATCCCCCAAACTCAAATGGAGTAGAATGTAAAATGTTAAAAGTGGAGTTTTTAATGATGTAATGGATCTTAATAATCTAGATTGACATGGCTGTATTGAACTTCCATAGGATAGGATCCCCCAAACTGAAGGTGAGTAAAATGTAAAGTGTTAAAAGTGGAGTGTGTTATGATGTAATGGATCTTAATAATCTAGATTGAAATGGCTGTATTTTATCAATGTAGCTAAATTTACACCTTCCATGTTGTTTTATTCTTGTAAAATGTTAAAAGTGGAGTGTTTTAGGATTTAATGGATATAAATAATCTAGATTGTGTTAAATATGATGTAATGGATCTTAATAATCTAGATTGACATGGTTGTATTTTATTAATGTACCTAAATTTACACCCTCAATGTTGCTTTATTCTTGTAAAATGTTAAAAGTGGAGTGTATTAATGTAAATAAATTAACACCTTCCATGTTGCTTTGTTCTTTTAAAATGTTAAAAGTGGAGTGTATCAATGTAACTAAATTAACACCTTCCATGTTTCTTTGTTCTTTTAAAATGTTAAAAGTGGAGTGTTTTATGATGTAATGGATATAAATAATCTAAATTGATATGGCTAGAGTGATACTAGTGTAGGTTGATGTTGAAGTTGTAAAATTCGTATACATATCAATTATTATAAATTATTAAACAATTTGATAAGTGCTAAATCATACTTCTTATTAAGGACATAACTAATTTATGATGATAGTGTAGGTTGATGTTGAAGTTGTAAAATTCTTGTACATATAAAGGATGAATGATAGTACAAGCCAAAAATGACATTATTATAAATTATTAACAAATTTTATATGTGCTAAATCATACTTCTTATTAAGGACATAACTAATTTGTAAGTTGAAATTTTTTTCTTAATGTTCTTAGCCTATTTATAGATGTCAAAATAACGGTTTCTAGATGTCATTTCTCCCATAAATTTCATGACAAACTAAATTATAAGGCAAACCCTCTGACTTTTGACATATGTCATTTCTATTCCATTTCTCCCAAAAACTATAAGACAATGTCATTTCTCCCATATAATATATTGCAAACTTTAAGGCAAACTATGTACATGTCATTTCTATCATAAACTCTAGGCAAGGCAAACTTTAAGGCATGTCATTTATAGATCTGATTTCTCCCATAAACTTAAGGCAAACCATGGACATGCCATTTTTCCCACAAACTAAAGGATTTTTCCCATAAATTCAAGGCAAACTTGAAGGCGTAAAAAATTAAAGTGCCTGAACTTCCATAGGATATTGAACTTCCATAGGATTTTAGTCTATCTGTTGAGTGTTAACTTCTATAAGTTCTAAAGGCAGAGTCTATAAAGGGCCAGGTAGCCTCTGGATCTCATATTTTCTAAAAGGTGACATATCCAGCAAATTCCCCTACAGTCAATCTTTGGAACATGTCTAAATAAAAGTTCCTCATTTTAATATCTATAAACCACAACCACTTTAAGGAAAATTGTGTACATGAGTCATTTCTCCCATACATGTGTCATTTCTCCCATAAATTCTTAGGCAAATTTTTTAAAGCATGTGTCATGTTGGATTTGTCCCATTAAATTTAAAGCATGTTTTTAGTAAGTGCCTAAAATAATTTTGCAAGCCATGTAAATGTAATTTCTCCCACAAACTAAAGGCTTTCTCTCATTAATTCAAGGCAAAATTTAAGGCATAAAAATTGAACCTAAAGTGGCTAAACTCTCATAGGATTTTGAACTTCCATAGAATTTTAGTTTTTTTGTTGAGTGTTAACTTCTACAAGTTCTAAAGGCAAAGTCTGTAAATGGCCAGGTAGCCTCTGGATATTATCTTTTATCAAAGGTGACATATCCAGTAAATGCCCCTACAGTCAATCTCTGGAGTAGAAATATAAGTTCTTCATTATAATATCCATAAATGACTACCACTCTAAGGAAAACCTTGTACATGTGTCATTTATCCCTTCTCCCATAAACTTTTAGGAAAAATTTAAGGCATGTGTCATTTCTATTTCATTTCTCCCACAAACTCATAAAGTTGTGACTTTCGACATAACTTCATCAACCACCACAACAAGATGTTTTAGTAAGTGCATAAAATAATTTTTCAAACCATGTAAATGTCATTTCTCCCACAAACTAAAGGCTTTCTCCCATTAATTCAAGGCAAACTTTAAGGCCTAAAAATTGAACCTAAAGTGGTTGAACTCTTATAGGATAGGATCCCCCAAACTCAAGGCTTTCCCCCATTAATTCAAGGCAAAATTTAAGGCCTAAAAAATCAACCTAAAGTGGCTGAACTTCCATAGGATTTTAGTTTTTTGGTTGAGTCTTAGCTTCTACAAGTTCTAAATCAATCTATAAAGGGCTAGGTAGCCTCTAGATATCATCCTTTCTTAAGGCATGTAAAGGGCCATGTAGCCTCTAGATCTCATCCTTTCTTAAGGCATGTCATTTCTAGATGTGAGTTCTGCCATAAATTTTAAGGAAAATTTTCATGCAAACCATGCATGAACCATGTATATGTGTCATAAATCTCCCTTAAACTCTAGGCAATGCAATCTTTAACACATCTCAATTCTAGATGTGAATTCTACCATAAAATTTAATTCAAACATTAAGATAAACCATGCACATGTCATTTATCTCATGCACATGTGTCATTTCTCCCATGCATTTGCAATAAATGTCAATTTAATATATTTTTTATTGAATTTGTTTTTTTTCAGGAATAAAAAAACCCACTAAATATGGTTGAAAAATGGACATTTTGCATAGATGTTTCTTGCTATCCCAATCTAGGGAAATCAGTGATTACATATGTGCTTTCCAAAACTGTGACTAGCAAAGTCATCCAAAGGAAACTGAATATATCGGGAAGAACAACAAACAACGAGGCATATTATATTGCATTGATAGAAGTCTTGGGAATAGCTAGGGAGTATGGATCAAATGGAATTGTATTTTTCACCAATTTTGAACTTGTGTGCAACCAGATGAAAGGCGTGTACCAAGTTAAGGAGAGGCTAAAACAACTGCATGGAAAAGCAAACAATATTGTTAGCCAATTTCAATTTTTTAGTATAAGACATGGTACAAATGTGAATAAGATGTCTGCTGATCTATTGTGTGGGGAAATGAAAATTCAAGATTGATCTATCAAAGGTGAATTAATAGATGAATTAGAATTATATGCCAATTCAAAGTTCATCTCTCAAATATGAATTAGTTTTGAGACGCTCTTCTTCAAAAATTCAAGATTCATCTCTCAAAGATGAATTAGTGTTGAGATGCTCTCCTTCAAAATTTATTGATGGAAATTGTAACATATCTTGGATATGTGTGTGTTTTGTACTTATAAATGAATTTATTTTAATTACCATGTGTCTTTTTCAATTATATACCAAGTGTGCTCCCACCACACCATGTGAAGTGCAACTTGGTGAACTTCACATTTGCAACAAGTGGTGAACTTCACATTTCTAAAAAATTAAAATGTGAGGACTTCAACAAATTTTTGTTTAAATTGAGTTTCACACTTATTTTTTAATGACCATGTGGTTTTTTAAATTTTATACCAAGTGTGCTCCCACCATGTAAAGTGAAATTTGGTGAACTTAACATTTTTATAAGAACTTTTGCTGAAATTGAGTTTCACACATCAATTAGTGCTTTGAAAGTTGTGTTTTACATAATTTGTGTACACTAACTTACATTAATTTTATGAAATTTATTTTGAATTTATTTTAAATAGTAATTTAAAAAAATAATTGTAAATTTCCACTGTAGATATATATATCATGGAGGATGAACAATGAAGATCAACAGAATCCCATATCTCTATGAGAGAGGGGGGTCAGGGATCGAGGGATGTTCATGGTATTTAAATATAGTCTTAAATCTCCATACATATGCATACATGTGTGTACATATGGATTTTATTTTTTATCAAATTTGTGAGTTAAATTAGTTGTTAATAAGTTTTATTTTTTATTTTTTAGGAGCTAAGAGCAGAAGGGTGTCTACTGCATCAATGGAGCATGCCCATGGTTCACGCAATCGTGGTATGGTTCACACAATTTAATCAATGAATATGTACATGTATTTATATGTATGAATGTATTTTTGAATTGATTATAAACTGATATTTTTTTTTAAGCTTCTCTCTCATCTCGTGAAGTTGGTGGTGGTTAACATTCCCTTGGAGGGCCATCAATAAGTGCTGGCAGATTGCGTGAAGGTGGTGATGTGTATTCCCCCAGAGGCCAATCAACGGATTTTCGTGTTGGTTCTCAACCAATCAGTGGTCGTGTTGGTTCTCAACAGGCTCGTTCTGGTTCTCAACAGTCTCAGGGTGGACAAGATGCTAGCCAACCACATCGAGGTGACCATAAATTCGAATATTATTTTCATTCAATTTGTACAAATTTGTTTACATGTGTTTTATTAATATACAAGATTTTATATATTGATGCAGAGGCTGAAAATTTTGCTCTAAATGTTTCTCAAAAAAGACGTAGGGCATAACATGTCATTCAAGAAGAAGGTTTTCCACCAACCAGGACTTATCTGTCCGAAATTTCCGATATACCTTGGGAAACAAACATGCAACAATGCACCTTGGAAAGGTATCAACATCTTCATGCAAAATTGAAAATAGATCTCATGGCTTTGACTCTACCTACTGAGAGTTGAAAAATCCTGGAAATAGTTACACACTCTTTAAGCCACGAGTACATTTGATCAAAATTCTGACACTTTAGTTCCGACACTTTTGACGTATTGTTGGAAATTTCCCCAATTTTTATCAATTTTTCAAGTCCCGCCCACAACCGTCGCTATACCGACGGTTTGAGACAAGTGTCGGTATTGCGAAATTTATAGAAAAGTGTCGCTATTGCAATGTTTGGAGATAAGTGTCGCTATTGCGACGGTTTGGAAAAAAGTGTCGGTATTACGACGTTTCAGAGAGAAGTGTTAGAATTGCGACATTTGGAGATAAGTGTCAGTAATGCGACAATTTTGAGACAAGTGTCAGTATTGCAACGTTTTAGAGAAAAGTCTCAGTATTGCGACATTTGGAGATAAGTGTCAGTATTGCGATAGTTTGGACAAGTGTCAGTATTGTGACAATTTTGAGACAAGTGTCAGTATTGCAATGTTTAGGAGGCAAGTGTTAGTGTTTAGGAACAATATTAGGATTTAGGGTTTAGGAACAATGTTTGGGAGTTATATTTTAGGATTTAGGAACAATGTGTCAGGTCATGTGATCGGGTTTATGTTTTAGGAACAATGTTTTGGGTCATGTGATCGGGTCATATGAGGGCACCCAAGGTAGCACGTTTGGGCGGTTCGAGTTGGGTCTGGTCAGGTCATTTCATGTGAGGCCACCCAAGGAAACACATTCGTTTGGGTCAAGTCGAGTCGTGTGATGGCGCCCAAGGAAACACATCCAAGTTAGGTCACGTCGGTTCATGCTGTATTGTAAGGGCGCCCAAGGAAACACATTTCGGAAGGTCGGGTTGGGTCAGGTTGGGTCAGGTCGTGCCATGTGAGGCCACCCATGGAAACGTGTTCAGGCGGGTCAGGTCAAGTTGGGTCGAGTCGTATTAGGGTGGTCGTATAAAAAATTCTAAGTTGTGACCACCCATGTTGCTTGTGCATGTTTGTGCGATCCCTTTTCCGTTTCCTCCCTCGTGCGCCCTTTTTTTGGGTGGGTCGGGTCAGGTCGGGTCGGGTTGTATGAGGGTGGTCATATAAAAAATGTTGAGTTGTGACCACCCATGTTTCTTTTTCACGGTTTTACGATCACTTTTCCGTTTGATCCCTCATGCAGCCTTTGTTCGGGCGGGTCGGGTCGTTCCGTATGAGGGCGCCACAGGAAACTCGTTCGGGTCAAATCGTGTGAGGGAGGTCGTATAAAAAATGCTAAGTTGTGACCACCCATGTACCTTTTGCACGTTCATGTGACCCATTTTTCATTTTCTCCCTCGTGCCTTCGACGTTCAGGCGAGTCAGGTCGGGTTGGGTCGTGTGATGTTGCCCAAGGAAATGCATTTGGGTCAGGTCGGGTCGGGTTTTGGTTGTGTTGTACCGTGAGGGCACCCAAGGAAACATGTTCGAGCGGGTCAGGTCAAGTTGGGTCATGTGAGGGTGCCCAGGGAACATGTCCGACTGGGTCGGGTCGTGTCAGGCCATGTCATGAGGGCGCCCAGGGAAATGCGTTCGAGTGGGTTGGGTCGAGTCGTGTGATGTTGCCCAAGGAAACGCATTCGGATCGGGTCAGGTCGGGTGTGCCATATTGTGAGGGTGCCCAAGGAAACACGTTCAGGTGGGTCAGGTCGGGTCGGGTTTGGTTAGGTCGTTTTGTGTGAGGTCGCCCAAGGAAATGCGTTCGGGCAGGTCGGGTCGGGTTGGGTTGGGTCATGTGAGGGTGGTCGTATAAAAAATGCTAAGTTGTGACTGCCTATGTTTCTTGTGCATGTTTGCAAACCTTTTCCCATTTTCTCCCTCGTGTGCCCTTCGTTCGAGCGGGTTGGGTCGTGTCGTGTGAGGGTGCCATAGGAAACGTGTTCAAGTTGGATTGTCTAAGGGAGGTTGTATAAAAAATGCTAAGTTGTGACTGCCTGCGTGCCTTGTGCATTTTCGTGCGATTGGTTTTTCATTTTCTCTCTCGTGCCTTTGACGTTCAGGCAGGTCAGGTCAGGTCGGGTCGTGTGATGGAGCCCAAGGAAACACGTTCGGGTCGGGTCGGGTCAATTCGTGCCGTACTGTGAGGGCGCCCAAGGAAACGTGTTCGGGTGGGTCGGGTCGGGTCGGGTCATGTTTTACTGTGAGGGTGCCCAAGGAAACATGTTCGAGCGGGTCGAGTCAGGCCAAGTCATGTTAGGATGCCCAAGGAACATGTCTGACCAGGTCGGGTCATGTCGGGCCATGTCATGAGGGCACCCAGGGAAATGCATTCGGGTGGGTCAAGTCGAGTTGTGTGATGTCGCCCAAGGAAACGCGTTCGGGTCAGTTCAGGTCCGGTCATGCTATATTGTGAGGGCACCTAAGGAAACACATTCAGGCAGGTTGGGTTAGGTCAGGTCGTGTCGTGTGAGGCCGCCCAAGGAAATGCGTTTGGGCGGGTCGGGTCGGGTTGGGTTGGGTCGTGTGAGGGTGGTCGTATAGAAAATGCTAATTTTTGATTGCCTATGTTCCTTGTGCACATTTGGGCAATCATTTTTCCATTTTTTCCCTCATGTGCCCTTCGTTCGGGTAGGTCGGGTCATGCCGTCTAAGGGCACCACAGGAAATGTGTTCGAGTTGGATCGTCTAAGGGAGGTTGTTTCAAAAATGCTAAGTTGTGATTGCCTGTGTGCCTTGTGCACGTTCGTGCGACCCGTTTTTCATTTTCTCCCTCGTTACTTTGGAGTTCGGGCAGGTCAGGTCTGGTCGGGTTGTGTGATGGAGCCCAAGGAAACGTGTTCGGGTCGGGTCAGGTCGTGCCGTACTATGAGGGCGCCCAAGGAAACGTGTTCGGGCAGGTCAAGTCAAGTCGGGTAATGGCAGGCTACCCAAGGAACATGCCTGGTCGGGTCGGGTCATGTCTAGTCATGTTAGGGCACCCAAGGAAACAGGTTCGGGTGGGTCAGGTCAAGTCGGGTCAGGTCGTGTGAGGGCACCCAGGGAAACACGTTCGGGCAAGTCAAGTCGGGTCGGTTCGTGTGATGGTGACTGTATCAAAAATACTAAGTTGTGACCGCTCGTGTTGCTTTTGTACATTTTTTCGATCTGTTTTCTGTTTTCTCCCTTGTGCGCCCTTCGTTCGGGCGGGTCGGGTTGTGTCGTGTGAGGGCGCCACAACAAACGCATTCGGGTCAGATCATGTGAGGGAGGTCGTATAAAAAATGATAATTTGTGACCACTTGTGTTCCTTATGCACATTCGTGAGACTCGTTTGTTGTTTTCTCCCTCGTTCCTTCGACGTTCGGGTAGGTCAGGATGGGTCATGTGCTGGCGCCCAAGGAAATGTGTTCGGGTCGAGTCGGGTCAGGTTGTGTCGTACTATGAGGGTGCCCAAGGAAACGTGTTTGGGTCGGTCGGGTCAAGTCAGGTCATGGTAGACTACACAAGGAATGTGTCTGGCCAGGTCGAGTCATGTTGGGTCGCCTGAGGGCTCCCACAGAAACACGATCAGGTGGGTCTGGTCTGGTCGGGTTAGGTCATGTGAGGGCACCCAAGGAAACGCGTTCGAGCGAGATGGGTCAGGTCGGATCATGTGAGGGCACCCAAAGAAACGCGTTCGGGTGGTCGGGTCGGGTCGGGTAATGTGAGGTTGTCCATATCAAAAATGCTAAGTTGTACTAACTGCCTGTGTGCCTTGTACTACATGTTCGTGCGACCCGTTTTCTGTTTGCTCCCTCGTGCCTTCTACGTTTAGGCCGGTCGGTTCGTGTCGGGTCAGGTGGGGTCGGGTTGTATGAGGGTGGTCATATCAAAAATGCTAAGTTGTGACCACCCGTGTTGTGTCAGGTCGGGTCCGGTCATGTCGTGTGAGGCTGTCCAAGTAAACGCATTCACGCGGGTTGCGTCGAGTCGTGTCGTGTGAGGGTCACCCAAGGAAACACATTCATATGGGTCGGGTTGAATCGTGTGATGGTGCCCAAGGAAACGCGTTCAGGTTAGGTCAGGTCGGTTCGTGCCGTATTGTAAGGGCACCCAAGGAAACATGTTCGGGCGGGTCGGGTTGGGTCGGGTCGGGTCAGGTCGTGCTATGTGAGGCTGCCCAAGGAAACATGTTCGGGTGGGTCAGGTCAGGTCGGGTCATGTGAGGGTGCCAAAGGAACATGTCCGACCAGGTCGGGTCATGTCAGGCCGTGTCATGAGGGCACCCGAGGAAACCTGTTTGGGTGGGTTGAGTCGAGTCGTGTGATGCCACCAAAGTAAATGCATTCAGGTCGGGTCAGGTCGGGCTGTGCCACATTGTGATGGCGCCCAAGGAAACACATTCGGGTGGGTCAGGTCGGGTCCAGTCTGGTCAGGTCGTGTCATGTGAGGCCGCCTAAGGAAACGCGTCTGTGTGACCCATTTTCTATTTGCTCCCTCGTGCCTTCAGCGTTCAAGCTAGTTGGGTCGGGTCAGGTTGTGTTGGAACAGGGTCTCCTACAAGCTGCGAAACTGGTCCGATTTTGTATAATTTTGATTATATTTAGTCTAGCGCAAGGGTTTTGGGGTGGGACAAATCCCCAAAAAGCATTGTAATGGGTTAAAGGGTAGATCTGGAATCTGCAAACAAAGGTTTGTGGACCATAGAAAATATTAGGCTAGATTGTTATAAATAGAGGAACATTTTGAATTGTAAGGTACGAAGATGATGAGCTCCTAATGCGAATTGTGGCTTAGTAGATCTGTTTTGGTTTTTGGGGAAAGGACTCCTACTGGCTGTGTGCATGGAGATACAGAGTCCTGCTATGTGCAGACCCTGTTGTTGTGTGCGCAGGTTGGGTTGGGTATTATAAGAAGGAATTGACGAATTGATGAATAAGAAAGGTTGTTTGAGTAACTGAATCTATGTGTACGGTTTATGCCAATCTATGGTAATTGATGTATTATGCGTATTTTGTGTTAAGCTACGAAAATAATTTGTAAGTGTTGTGACTGCATCTGGATCTGTTCTGTTATGTTTTATGAAATACTGCGCTACTATCTTAGAAGCATATAATTTATTGAGCACCGTAGTATAGTTGACCTTGCGCACGTGGATGCGAAGGAGACCTATAGATCCAGGTCTGTACTAGGCGATCTAGTCATCATAAAGCCGGACATAGCTCTTCTTGCCTTACCTATCCTTTCTCAGGGTGTGGAAACCTGGTTCCAGCACCCACCCATACTACTTCGGGTGAGACTTTGACCTGCACAAGTAGGTCACTGCCGAAAGGGCTAGTAGTATAGGGGTTTGTTGGCAAACCTTAACCTCTGAACCTGGGTCAAGACCACTTGAGCCAAAAAATGGTTCTGTTGGTGGGACTGAGTGCAATTTGAGAGAGGGATAGGGTAATGACAAGAGAGTAATAGAAGCCTGAAAGGAAGGAAATTGAAGAGTGTTTTGAAAAGTAGTTTCAGGAATTTGAGATAAAAGAGAATCACAACACGAGGTTAACCATGGAAAAGTGGAAAAATAGGTACATTCTTACAGAAAGCTACGAAATTTTCTTTGTAACATTTGCAATCGAGCTTCAGGAGTGGTTGGCTAGGCTCATAGAGTTCTAGAAGTGTTGGAAGGATGAATGAGTCACTCAGTGGACTCCAGAGCTGATCCACCAGCTGGAAAGGACTGATAATACCATCACTCGCACAATTGATCATTGGGTGGATAGTGTGCTAGGAGTATTTTTGACAGAATTTTCCATTGATCAGTTCATCTCCTACTCTAAAGCAAAGAAGATATTCTTTAAAGGGTTCCGGGGCAAGTTTCTAAAGACATTACCTTTGCTGATTAAGATATTACTGCGTTAGAAGAGAATTCTGTGTAGTCATATTGAGTGAATGACCTCGGATCCAGACGAGAGCACAACATGCAGCGGTAAATACTATCTAACCAACCTTGAAAGGGGAAGATATGTCTATAAACCTCTGCAAGAGATGGTTGCACAATGCCCCCCGACTACACCACCGTCCAGCCCATGCAAAGGTAAGAGTTCGCCCATACCACCACCTCCGTCGGACAGTGATATGGCTGCGCACCTGAAACTACCTACCTTCAAGGGGGTAGGAGCTGAGGATATGGACCGATTCTGGTTTGTTATAGATTTTGCATGGACCGCGCAAAATGTGATAAATGATACAGTGAAGAGGGCACAACTGTCCCTGGCATTTGAATAAAGAGCGTTGGACTGGTATATGCGATACATATCTCAGAATGGGAATGCATCTATTCAAGATATTAAGGACTCTCTGAAGCAACAATTCTAGAAGACAAAATATTACTCTCAGTTAGTAGCAGAAGTGAAGGACTTGAAGAAAGGAGCATCTGAATCTATATGGGAGGTTGATCAGCAACTGAAGAGAGCAATTAGGGAGGGAGGATTTGAGTATAATGATAGACAACATACAGAATGGTTCATCGCTATGTTTTTGCCCCACCTGCGCACGCCAATGAGTCACCAAACCTTCGAGTCGCAGGAAAAAGTTGTGGAATTATCCATGAAACTAGAAGCTACGCCCAGAGAAGATACTTCATTAGGAGTATAGCAAATTTAGGAGCAGCTCAGAGCTATGCACATGGAAATTTAGACCTTGCGAAAGGAATGAAGAAAAGGAGCCAGCACAGATCTATGGTGCATATGATGTCGGGTGTCTGGCCATACGAAGGATCAGTGCCCTCTATTGGTAGATCACATGCAGGTAGGAGGACCTATTTCGGTCCGCCTAGGAGCAAATGCAAAACCCAACTTAGTGTTTCCAGGCTCAAGCGGGTCTGTGTTATGGTGCAATGACTACCACATCGCGGGGCTGCATGATATGAACCATTGCCCCCAACTAGGAGTGTATGTCCCAGAACTAAAGCAACAATGGTGAAAGTTCTACCGGTCAGTAGGACACAATGAGTAGAACTATTGAACTTATGACCTGATGATAGATTGAGGGAACTTATATAGGGTACAGTCAGACCCTGTGTCACCTAGACCTCCTACAAGCTTTGGTGGCTCTCCAGTAAGGGGCAGGGGAGGTCGGGGAGGAAGCACAGGTCGAGGATGCGGGCAACTAATCTGTTATAACTGTGAGGAAGTAGGAAACTTTGCAAGGGACTTCCAAAATCCTACAAGGCAACCTTGCAAATATTGTAGACAGCTGGACCATGTGATCGAATATTACCCAATTTTAATAGCCAAAGTGAAGGAAAAGCAGCCCACCCCTATGTAGAATGTGCAAATAGTTAAAGGCGAGCTAAGGAACATAGAACCAAATGTGAATGTCATAACACACAGTTGGATTGTCACCCGGGGACCAGAGGAAGAGGCTGCCAGGGATCCTCTAACCTATCAAGAAGGATCGAACATGGAAAAGGGACAAGCTCAAAAATAAGAAGCTACTACACAGGCATCAACACAGCCCAAGACAGATGAGGGGGTTGAGCCCTTTCTGCAGGAATGTATGAAGTTGCTACATAACCCAAAGGTTGTAGAGAACCTTCAGGAATTAATGAATAGCTGCGCATCGCGGCTTGATTCGACCAAGGATGTACACAAACTATATAGGTATAAAAAACACACCAGAAGAGAAATGCGGCTGACTGCGCAGATTGGTGACTACGAGATGGATCAGGTTATTTTAGACCTTGGATCAGATGCGAATGTGTTACCTAAAAAAACATGGCAATGAATGGGAGAACCTAAGTTATAATGGTCCACCATCCAGCTATTCATGTAAAATCAACAGAAGATCATCCCTCTAGGAAGGCTACCCAAAGTCATGGTAGATATTGTAGGAGTAAAGGCCCAGCGGACCCCTACCCTACGCTCCTAGGAATAGACTGGGCTATATATATGGGGGGTGTTATCAACCTCAAAAAGCGTAGCATGGTGTTTGAAAATAACGACACTCAAGTAATAGTACCGTTGGATCCCACGAAAGGCACATGGTATACAGAGCCAGCGTGAGATGAGGAGGAAGTGGATCACATTTACAAGGTCACTACGCAGGACGAATATTAAATTAACCCCATGGAGGAAGGAGTACTCTGCTAGGAAAAGGACAATGAATGCCTTTTAGACTCCATTGGGGAACTAGAGAATTGGCAAGGCCGGTTGCATGAGGTGTTGGCGCTGTGATGTCTTCGGGTAACTAGGAACTTCCGCTACATCTCCTCTGAGGTAAGAGAACTGCCCTCCTTTGGGGATTTAGTGAACATTAAGGAATTCTTATGCGCATTCGAAGAAGAAGTTCCCAAGGAACGCAGGCTATGGGCCCTTAAGCTAGCCCTACGCGGAACAACTGCGTGCTGGTGGGATACGCATGGGAAGGTATTCCACGATTGAGAGGAATGTAGGGATAAGATGATCCTATGATTTGAAACTCCAGCTGGGAGATGGATCCAAAAGTTCCTTGTGTCAGAAGACCCAAGCAGATGTTTGCCCGCATGGGAAATGCAATGGTGTGACAGAACCCTGAATGAACGGGTCCACCTATTTATCCATGCTCTAGGACTGCGTCCAACTGCATGGTATTTAGATGCGGAGCTACATCAGCGCACTCGCCATTGGGAGAATTTGCGAGATGAGTTTCTACAAACATTTAGGGTGGCTGATGGCACATGAGCGCTCGACGCAGCTCTGCAAAACATCAACGCCTTGAATCAGGGTAGCCCAAGCCTGTACATCGCATCTGAACCTTGGGAATGCCGGTACCACACATGGTTTAATATTGAAGCTTTAGCCCAACGGATGGAAAGGATGATACTTGAAATATCCCAACCGCGGCACTGGATGGGATGCACATGGTTGCCAAGTTGTTTAGGATGTACCTAAATCGAATTACAACACACCCAACATCGGCTATAATTCGGGATGCACAAGCAGCATGAATGCTTCATCCAAGGTCGGTAGATCCATGGGAAGGCCATCAAGTACAAACAATGACAGTCATAACACTGAACTATGGTAAAAAGGGAATATTACCGTTATGGAAAACAGGCGGCTGGCAATTAATGCAACAATTTATGGTGAGTTTTTACCGTTTGCTTGATGGTAAGTTCCAAGTTAGATTCACTCTACCGTTGGATTGCCAGGGGCACTATAAGGGAGAAAGGATAACTCTGATTAAGGCTCCATATCATGTCTGTAATATCCATATATTATTCTGCTGCTTGATTTTCTAGACCTTTAGCATTTTGTTCATACCCAATTAACCTACTTCCGCTATCTGCAAGTCTCAAAATTTAGGATCCCCTCCTTATGTTGCTATGGCAACCCCTAACCTCATGGACGCATCGGTGCCTGCCAGTCCAGAGCCTGCAGACATTATGTTAAGAAGGTTTGGGGACACTGAGATTGATAAGAACATTGCCCTCTGGCTCCCTAAAGGGAAAATTGACTTCGAACCTTGCGCAGAATAGTGTCAAAGCTATATGATTGAATTTAACACCCTATCCAACCCTGGGATGATCGCAGGCTCCAGCCGGAATGACTCGAAAGAAGCCGTGCAAGATGGTACGCAACTACTGCAGATCACTATGAGAGCTGACACAGTCGAGTCGCAGATAGTCCCGAAAACAATAGGACTGACTAACCAGGATACTCCATCCCCCCGGGGTACGAAATGGCACAGGGATACGCTGCACCCTACCATCAATACCAGGCTAACTACCAATGCAAGCCATGATTTTTCAATATCTAGCACTGTCATGGTCGACGCCCACCTTCCAATGACTACAGAAGTACAATTGGACTTGGCGTAGCTGCCCCGCGAGGCGTTACAAGGTTTACACATCACCGTGCTTCAAGAGATCCATCATCACGATTGGACCACGTAGCAATAGCTCAATGTGGAAACACCTCTCATCACATGACAAATCGAAGATGTCTCCCTTGCTATCTCGCAGACGGCGTAGCTCGAACCAGTGGTTTACCAACTCGGCACAAAGGTCCCAAAGGAGCTCACCATAGAAGGCTTGGTGGCAGCAATAAAGGCATCACGAACCGAAATACAGACCTCACGACCCAAATGGCCTGCCAATTCACCACATTACAGGCCCAAGTGCAGCCTACCACACCTCTGGAGGTACGAGCACAATGTGCTACGCTGATAACAGAAGCTACGGGCATCATTACAGGACAGCTTACTCTGGGTACTTAGTTGCTCGAGGCTGCCATGCAGCTCTGGATAGTGGTCCAATTCAACCCGTTTCTTCAGAACGTCAAGCAGGACTTACGCCAGAAGGAAGCCGCTTTCGATCAGATTGAAGCTACCTTGCCCTCCCTAGTCCCTGCGTAGCATCTGGCACTCTTGAAGACTAGCAACGCACTTCGAGACACGGTTAGGGATCTCCAACGAGCAAAGCATGCCATCATAAAGCGATTGAAGCCATGCAGTGACACCACCTTCTTGATATCACAGGGTGCTCATGCTGCAATCGCGCAGCTCAACCAGATATTAGAGTGGGTTACCATGGGAATTGAAGGACCGACCTCCTAGAAGCTGGTAGACATTGCACAAAGTGTGGTTTCCTAGAGTAAAGATGTGTTACCTCTGCTGATAATAGTCATCAATACCTTATGTGTGCAGGTAGAGACTTCACCACCACAGTGACTCGGGACGAGTCACAACATTATGTTGGGGGACTGTTGGAACAGGGTCTCCTACATGCTGCAAAACTGGTCCGATTTTGTATAATTTTGATTATATTTAGTCTAGCGCAGAGATTTTGGGGTGGGACAAAGCCTTGAAAAGCATTGTAATGGGTTAAAGGGTAGATCTAGAATCTGCAAACCACAGTTTGCAGACCATAGGAAATATTAGGCTAGATTGTTATAAATAAAGGAACATTTTGAATTGTAAGGTAAGAAGATGATGAGCTCTTGATGCAAATTGTGGCTTAGTAGATCTATTTTGGTTTTTGGGGAAAGGACTCCTACTGGCTGTGTGTGCAGAGATCCAGAGTCCTGCTGTGTGCGGACCCTACTGTTATGTGCGCAAGTCGGGTTGGGTACTGTAAGAAGGAATTGACAGATTTATGAATAAGAAAGGTTGTTTGAGTAACTGAATATATGTGTATTGTTTATGTGAATCTGTGGTAATAGCTGTATTATGCATATTCTTTGTTAAGCTTTTAAAACACTGTGTAAGTGTTGTTACTGCATCTGGATCTGTTCTGTTATGTTTTCTGCAATACTGCGCTACTATCTTAGAATCATATAATTTATTGAGCACCTTCGTATAGTTGACCTTGCGCATGTGGATGTGAAGGATACCTATAGATCTGTTCAGAGTAGGTGATCTAGTCATCATAACCGATGCTCTATTTGTCTTACCTATCCTTTCAGGTATGTTCCAGTTCCAGTATCTACCCATACTACTTCAGTGAGACATTGACTGCCGTTAGTAGGTCTCTCGAAAAGTGCCGCAATATAGGGCTGTTGCTGCAACCTTAACCTCCTAACCTGGTTAGGGCCTTTCATCCAACAGTCGTGTGAGGGTGGTCATATCAAAAACGTTAATTACCACCCATGTTATGTCGTTATCATGTCGTGTTGTGTGAGGCTGTCCAAGTAAACATGTTCGCGCGGGTTGGGTTGGATCCTGGCCATGTGAGGGCACCCGTGAAAATGCGTTTAGGTGGGTCAAGTGGGGTCGGGTCCAGTTGTGTGAGGGAACCTAAGGAAATGCATTCAGGCAGGTTAGGTTGGGTCGTGTCGTGTGAGGGTGCCCAAGGAAACACATTCGGGCAGGTCGGTATGGGTTGGGTCGGGTCGTGTGAGGGCGCCTAGGGAAACACGTTCAGGCAGGTCAGGTCGGGTCAATTATGGTCATGTGAGGGCACCCAGGGAAATGCATTCAGACGGCTCAGGGCAGGTTGGGTTGGGTCATGTGAGGGTGGTCGTATCAAAAATGCTGAGTTGTGACCACCCGTGTGCCTTGTACTGCACATTCATGCAACCCATTTTTCGTTTGCTCCCTCATGCATTCGACATTCGAGTGGGTCAGGTCAGGTCTGGTCGTGTGATGGTGCCCAAGGAAATGTGTTCGGGTCAGGTTGGCTAGGGTTGTGCCATACTATGAGGGCACCCAAGGAAACGCGTTCGGGGGAATGGGGTCAGGTCGGGTCATGTGAGGAGCCATGTTTAGGGTTACAATGACTATGCTCAACAGTTGTAAAACCATTATTTGCTTGACCCGACACTGATTCAGGGGACTTCATCTAATTTACCAACAAACAATGGTGATATAAATGTTTTTACTCGACATATTCAAAATCTAAAGGGTATACGCTCATAATTGAGTGTCTTCTTCCACAACTCATCTTGAAATTAGATATCTATTGATTTCGGAAGGGGTCAAATATGTTCATGTATACACATATGCAGACATGTTGTAATGTGCCACAACATAATGAATGGATTCATGTGCTTTACCTTTCCCTTTACCGGGTGTTTTACCATATTAAATGAAGAATTGCGCAATGCCACTACCATAGGAAGCGCACCACTGAAATAAAATTATGATACCAAACAACACAGTGATGAAACAATGCTTGATGATGAACCAATGATCCAAATTGAAATAAACCCAGATTATAGGGGTATCATTCCAATGAACCAAGGGAAAAAGTAGAGAGAACACAATGGGAATGGAGGGGATATCAGGAAAAAATATAGGGAGGAACGTTGAAAAGCAAGAAGAAATCGAGTGAAAAAATCAAGCATGCTGATGGTAGAGCTCAGGCCCGGACAACAGTGGGATAGAGCTGCAAGACTTGGAGCCCTTTGCCTTTCATTAAGCATGGATATTTCTTGGTTATATAGGGTTCCTAATTAAATATAAGGGTGGAGGTGTGGAACCAAAACCTCTGGAATCCCTCATGGCTATTGGATGGAGGAAAATCTCCTTTGGAATCCTAGAATATGCCTGCAGGTTGAATCTAGAAGGGTGGAGGCATGTGAAAAAAACCTCTGTAATCCCTAATTCATGGAGATTAAGAAAATGTTACGATCCTCATTATCTGAAAATATTACATGTCTAGCATGGTTCTTATAGCCACCCAACCAGTAAAATTGAATAGATGTCTTGTTGCTACATATGCACACATTGACAGTAAAGAGAGATTTCAGTTCATGAGCACGTGGTGTGGGAACAAAACCTATGTAATCCGTATGTGTGGGGTTAATTAACCCTATGCCTACAATGTTTACTATTTGCATATCGGATTATGTGGGGGTAAATAACTCGTAGCCATATCACATAGGCCCCATTCACTTATGAAGGTTCCCCAAACTCTACCCCCAATTTGGTTGATCTTGCTTAGCTTGAAAATTTTGAATTTTCATTGATGATTTATTTTCCTCTCACTCGAATGAAAAAGGAAGATGAATTTCATATTTTTCATCCATAATTTACACATTCGACATCTATTGTAGCTATTCATCTATGCTCATCTGGAATCACCACAATTTGTACTTTTTTTTTTGCAATGGATTCTTGATGTTGATCTCAACAATATTTATCCTCCTCAAAAAACATATCCTGGTTGTAAGCATGATTTTGGTATGTTGATGTTCATATGAAAAATACAACTTGTAGCTCTTGATCTGCTAGGGGTTACCTTGATATTAACAGTGGTGTATTCATACTCCTTCTGAATAACCAATAAAGGGTCAAGGAAATTGACCAATATGTTGTCAAGTTTTAACTTATCCACCTTAGCCACAGACATGCATGTTTCACACTTCACAAACCTAAGACATGTAAGAGAGGGCTTCTTTCCACTTCGACTTCCTCTAGTGTCATGCCACCCAAAATTGAACTTGGTGACATATTAATTAAATAATTATTTGCAACAACTACTTCAGCTCAAAATCCTTTTCTTAAGATAGGTTGTCAAGTTTTGTCTTATCCACTTTAGCCACATACATGCATGTTTCACACTTCAAAAACCTAATATGTGTAAGAGAGGGCTTCTTTCCACTCTAACTTCCTCTAGTTTCATGTCACCCAAAATTAAACTTGGTGACACATTAATCAAATAATTAGTTGTAGCAACAACTTCAGCTCAAAATCATTTGCTTAAACTAACATTCTCTCTCATGCTTCACGCATTTTTTTATCAAGGTTTGATTTGGTCTCTTAGCATGGCCATATTGCTCGAGACCATGTGGAGTTGTCTTCAAGCATGCAATTCCCCAAGGTTTTAAAAATTCCTCAATTTCTTAGGAACAATACTTACCACCGTTGTTAAGTTTTAATCTTGTTCCACACTTGTAGCAAAGATTTTAATTGTAATTGTTGACTTTTAAAGGGTTACTACATCCTAGAATATCTGGTCATGTCGGGTTGATTCGTTTTAGGGAACCCACCCAAACGCATTCGAGTTGGGTCCTTACATTTGAGGGCGGTCGTATCAAATTTGCTAAGTTGTGACCGCATGGGTGCCTTGTGCACGCTCGTGTGGCCGGTTTGCTTTCTTCTCCCTTGTGCCTTTGTTCGGTTGAGCGCGTCGTGTGAGGGCGCCCGCCCAAATGCATTCAGGTCAGGTTGGGTCATTTCGTTTGAGGGTGGTCGTATCGCATTGGTGCCTTTTTCACGTTCATTCAACCCATTTTCCATTTTCTCCCTTGTGCCTTCGTTTGGTTGTGCACGCCATGTCGCGCCATGTGAGGGCACTCGCCCAAACGCATTTGAGTCAGGTCGGTTCGTTTCGTTTGCGGGTGGTCGTATCAAATTTTCTAAGTTATGATTTCACGGGTGCCTTGTGCACGTTCGTGTGGCCCATTTTCCATTTTCTCCCTTGTGCCTTCGTTCGTTCGGGCACGCCGTGTCGTTTCGTTTGAGGGCGCTCGCCCGGTCGGGTTGTTTCGGTTGAGTGCACCCGCCCAAACGCATTCAGGTCGGGTCCCCTAAGCCCCCAATCCCTAATCCCTTAACTACTAACTCATTATTCGACCCCTAACCCTTAAATGCACGTAAATCCCCTAACCCCTAACCCCCAATCCCATAAGCCCTCCAAATTTGAATTAGCTTTGAAGAAGTAATTGTTTTATGCAGTATGGTTTGTAACTTATTTAAAAAGAGGTATCTTCTCTAGAGTTATTTTTTAGATCCACAGTTTCATTTACTAATTTTTGAACAAGGCGTATGACACTCTTCATGTCTGTGGGATTTTTATCTTGAAGCTCATTATCTATACGGGGAATTTTTGGTATAAAAAAGAGTTTCGTGGGAGAAAAAATGGCCTATTAATTTCCTAGGTTCCCCACCAAACTCATCATCCATTTTCCACATTTTTTGATACTCCAAAATTATCTGCCAATGCATTCTCTCCATCTCTTATAATAAACATGGGAGTATAAGATTACAAAGTGGTATTATAATATTCAACTATTACCTCTTCAACTAGGATATAATTTTTTAAGTATTTATTTAAGATACTAGTGAAACAAAAATTGATTAAAGTACTTTACTTTTCATTTCTTATCCATTCTGATAGATATTATTATCTTAAAAGTGTATCTAGAATAAACTGTTCACCAAATTTAGCAATAAATAAAATTTTAAATCATTTAATTTGTAATAGACCCTACTGGAAAATAAAAATATTGCGTGGAAGGTTTATGTTTAAAATTATTATGAAACAATCTACAAAACACATCTCCATGTTTCACATTTAAAAATATAATAACCAAATGGAAATTTAATTTGGTTGCCTATTCAAATTTATTTTCCTACTTCTCTTGTTTGGTGCTAATTCCCCTATTGCGATTTTCTTAACAGAGAATGGGTTTTTGAGTATTTGCAGCTTCAAGGGTTTCCTGACGGAGAAAATCGCAATACAGGGTTTAGGGCGTATTATTGTGTTATTGTTGCTTCAAGGGTTTGCTGAACAAACCCCAAACCGTTCATTGCCTTGCTACTTATCAGGTTCGTACTTCTGTCTAATTCACTATTTACTCAGGTCATGAATGTGAGGGTTTTTTGCAGATTATATTATTATTGTATCAAGAGTGTAATTATATCTGAGTTGCTATAAGGAGTATATTTGTGATTTGAGAAGTCTATTGGTTGATGTTAGTCATTGGATTAAATGCTCAGAAGTTAAAAAATGTACAGTGAACGGCTACAACAAAGTGTCCAAGCATAACTTCAACCAATTCCAAGGCCACGTACAAGTCTTAAAACATTTTTATTTAAGTATTAGAAATCTGATGCTATTTACTATGGGCACTGACAGAACAAGCATTAATATCATTAAGCAACCCAAACTCAATCAGTCAATAGTAGAGACAAAATTTCTGTGTAAGCACTTAAATATGTCATATTTTATATATAGTAAATCAATTGATTTTATACATGACAAAAGACATGAAAAATCTGCTATGTGAGTTATACATTTTGAACATGAACACATCTTAATGTATCTACCTATATGAAGAGGCACTAATTTAATTATTTTATGTAGATATGGATACATAACTTCATCAACATTCAATGGATATCGGACAGTTGGGAACTCTTTTTTATGCCCTTGTATTGTTATCAGACCCTTGTATAATCATTTCTACTGTCATTGTTGGTGTTTTGTAACATTGTAATCAACCATGAAGATTGCTCTAAAGACTTGAAACTAGTCGCTTGATTGATGGGTGTATTTTTAATTAAATTGTGGGGTTTTTTAAATGCCAGAAGCCTTTTTTTTTACCAGAAAATTCTCATTCAGCTACAAAAGCAAGACATTAAACAAATAAAGTATGAATATATTTCTAGTCAAAAAAATCATCTTCAAAAATATTTTCTTGTCATTTTCAAAATTGATTGCTTCATTGAGCACAACATGCAGCTTATCTAATACTTTATTGAAGCTAAGAGCTCCATCTCTGGGTCAAGCTACTTTTCGGCTAACTCCACTGCTTTTGATCTCAATTTTTCCAATTGTTTCCTTCTCTCATATGATACCTGAGCCTTTTCCTTTCTCTTCCCTTCTAATTCCATAATAGTGTCATATTGATGGTAGCCAAATTCTTTGGAAATCCTTCCTAGTAGACAATACTTGTGACCTCGCTGAACCATCAACACTTTTAGAGCATTTGGAATGACCGTTCTCTTCTTTCATTCATATGGTGGGGGAACCCCTTCAAAATCCCTTAGCCTAGAAATTGTTGCAACACCATGCTTGGTTTTGTGTGGAATCATTCCTCTAATTGTCCTCCAAAGAATTCTTGATGGACCTCGAAAATGAATCGGACCATGAGACAACTTTGTATTCATTCGCTTTCTTAGAAAACGTAAGTATTTCATCTTCTGACGAACAAGTCTGCCAGACATACATATATCTTCACAACACACCACAACCACTCACTAGCCATGGAGAAGCTCCTTGGCTAGGATAGAGGAGAGGCTACCGAGAATGTGGTGGCATGCATCTACCACCACCTCCTTCATGTAGATTCCTAATCCGCTCACCATTTTTCTCCTCCTCTCTGCTACTCCTCTGTCCCTCGTTCTCTCGGTCGAGACCCAAAAACCAAAATTCCACAAGCCTATTTGGAGGTAGTCTAACTTTTATGAAATCATATTTATCTTATCATCATGAGGGTTATGTTTTATTATTTTGATCAGAAATACTTGTAAGGTCTGTGGATCCTTCATTAATCACCCACTCTTGATGATAGTATGCATTAGTTGGTGTGTTCTCTTGCTACTTTTGGTTTTTATGCAAGCCTAGATTGTTAATACGAAGTCTTCTAGAACGATATTAGGGATGGGAATCTTCCTTCCTAGTTTTGTATGAAATATACATGATTTTTATGATGCTGATGACTCTTTCCTGCAGAAAAAAAATTCCTTAAACATGTAGATACATTAAAGAGTACTCTAGAATGGTTGAGGTAAGGCCTCAATTGATATTCTGAAAAGGAGAAGTGGAACTACCCTAGAATTGTAAAGCAAAGGGATCCTTTGTAGGATGAAAACATGTAGTGGGAAACTGACCCAATGGGAATTTACTTGGATATCTGAACTACGTACCCATCACTCATGATCTTCTTAGTTTAAAGTGTTGCAAGAGACTAAATGAAAATTTAAAAAATCTTCTTAGTTAGCTGTGGTAGACAACCCCTTCGAGCAATTTGTGAAAATATTGGTGTTGGAGAACATTTCATTGCAGCTATTTGAAACAATGATTGGAAAGGCTCATACCAACAAAGATAACTAGAGGTAAAGACTCTTCCAGTATTTTTTCCTAGGCAATGACTATTACAGTGCTCGTGGGAGTGGAAGACAATGGTACTGGTGATGAAATCACTACTATTGGAGACAAATTAAATGAAGCAACATTAATTTATGAAAGAAAATAAAAGGTCACCATGCCTGCAGATTTGAAGGATTGCCTAGTAATGGGGGAGAAGGTGGATCAACATCTACAAAGGATGCAAAAGGAAAAGAGAGCATCCAACATGAAAGACACCCTGATGTACCTTTAAACATTGCTGCCAAATTTATTGAGGGTGTCAATATATTCCACCAACCCTGCGGGCTTAAACCCCACAAAATTCTTGCAAAACACTAGCAAGTTTTGAAGACCAGGTGGGTGCATTTGGATCCTTCACATGGTGACATGGACCCCATCTTCCATCAAGGAAAGACCAAACCATTTCAATGGGACCACACCATACATAACCATAAATTTGACACCTATCTAAAGGTGTTCCAAAGCTACTACAATGCACCATAAAGTCTGTGAGTATTAAACCTTGATTTATGGTGTGAAACTATTTCATTTAGTGGCCACGGTTTTGAACACTTAACAAGGTTTGATGTTGTAAAGTCATGGCCACCACCAGCGATAACCTATAACAAGAGGACCAAGTCCATCCTGTGCACTAGTTGTTGTTTGCATGATCCTCTTTTTATGATTGTAAATATAATATGCATGCCCAGGTCATATGTGCCTAATTAGTCACTATGGTTAGTCGTTCGCAGTGAATGTCATTTCCATGAAACAACACAACCATTGATATTGTTAATGAGCTGGTATCCCAAATTAAAATAAATAATGCACCAAGGATGCTCTTTCTGATATTTATTTTCATGTTCAGTCCCTTTAGGTTGTTATGAATTCGACAGAATAAAAAGAGTTATATAACATGGCATCTTATATTTTTTTTAAACATTGTCAGGCACAGTACTGAAAAAAATGTATAAACAAAATTTTGACATTATGCCCCACAACTAGTGATTATGATCTTAAGTAGAGAACTACTGTAATAAAGGAGATGATATTTTGATATGCTCACTGGAATCTATTGATTGATCAGAACTTTGTTATGTACATATTTGACTGGTGAGTTGTTCATCTTTTTGGGTACCTCTAGTTCAGTTATAGCTTTAACATTATGAACAATCTGGTATAGCCCATGAGAAAAATATCCATCTATAATAATAAAAAGAGAAATTTTTGAAGGAATATTTAAGATAGCCCATCAAATTCACTGAGGCATATGTCATGAACAAGAGAGAAAGGGAGAGGCTTCTATCGTAGTTTTATTTTTTGAAGATTTTTGAAGCATTGCCATGAATGAGCTGGTTGTTTATTAAGAGAAAACTGAAAATTTTAAATGAGTTGAGCATGGTTGTAATTAAAGCTCATTGGGGTTGTATTGTTTGGCTTTTTTTTTTTTTTTTATGAGCATTCATTCCTACATGTATTTGCTTTGGCTAATCTGGGCTTTGGTTTGTACCTTAAAACATCCATTGTGAAGCTAATGGAGAAGATGATAAACCATATTTTCATATTTTGATTTGATGTTCTTTACAAGGATCCATGATTCCTATTCCCTTGTTTATCTAGTTTTATTGTAAAATAAGGTGCTTCCATTAACTTGTTTTTATGTTTTTTTTTCAAACTTGCAGATATGGAGGGGTTTATCTTGATTCAAACATCATAGTTTTGAAGCCACTAGATTCCTTAAATAATATTCTAGGGACAGAGTCTCCCGTTGATGAGGAATTGAGTCTTAATGGGGCTGTTATGGAATTTAAAAAGCACAAGTTTGAACATTCCTTCTTATCCTAAAATTTCTATCCCTTCTTTATGTTTCACTACTTAAAGAAATAAATGTCAAATAATCATGTTTACTCATTTTTGTTTTGGTAAATATGAAGGCTATATGATATATATGGCACCGAGTTGATAAAATCCATCCCTAATATAATTATGATATATTTCACTTATGTTGGCAAGAAATTTCTCTTCAGATATTCTTTTTATATCAGGAGTCCAAAACAATAATTCAGAATTCTACTTTTCTGCTACCATCGTACTTGAATGAGGAATAAGACACTCTCCCATCTTAGGAGAGTCAATGATGGTAGCAACTTGTCTTTCAAGCCCTTTTTTATTTCCTAACTCATTGCCAACAAAATAATTCAATGCATCTTTAATTGTCAGATAGTTCCTACACTCTTTACAAGGCTGATTCCTGTAACATGGACCTTCACATTGTCCAGCAATGTTCAATGTTTCTGCGACAATGACTGTAATGAGAGAATCTTGACATTCATCAAAAAATTTTCTTTATTAATGGAAATAGTTTGGTAGAGGTCTCAAAGTGCTTCTCCATCTTTTCCATCCTTCGGTTGAACATTTGGACCATCTCTTTCAAGTGTTTGTTCTCTTCTCAAGTCTCAACATCGTTGTCTCTTAAGTCTTCCAATATTTCTCTGCCTTCTTTTCCCATGTTTAGGCCTGCAATGTTCTCTTCATAGTTTTAGAAGTTGAGTCATAGTCAAGGATGCATCTGCTCCTATATGTTATGATCCATAAATGGACTTGTAGTCCACTTACCAACACAGATTCATTGTGGAAGTTGTAAATTTGTTCTTGATCTCAATGTTGGATAGAGGACTATGTATTTAGAGAGGCTATTGGGTCTTTTCCCTCTGCATTGTACAAGGATCTATTGGAGGAAAAGTTATCAACCTTTTCCTTATCATCAGCATGATGTCATTCCTTCCTTGCATAAGATAGGTTTTTCTTCTTTCAACAGAAACATGGATTTATGTCTAGCTCTAGGGTTTTATCCAAAACCCTATGGAATTATTATCAACTCTTCTATATTGCTAGGATTTACAAACCCTAGAATTCCAATATTGTCTAAACCTTTGTCATATGCAAGTTTTCTTTCCAAAATTAAATTGCCCAAAATCATAAGACCTCTTTAAATATGTGATGAACTCCATTATAGCTTTTGTAAGGTAGCATATCTGAACTAGTGACATGTGCAGGGAATATTTCAAGGTTCATGGCATCAAGACAACATCCTGCATTCTAAAATGAAATGAAACATTTCTAAGGGAAACTTAGGTCCCAAAAACTTCAATTCAATATATATCACCAAATATTCTTGGCACAGGTATAATAATTTCATCCCTTATATTAGTGAAATACTTGAATGTCTTCTTTTGCAGTTACCCAAGATATATTTTTAGATTTTCTTCCTTTAGATATGGATTAGCCATAATTATAGAGACTTAAAATAATAATTTTTCATCATATCTCATTCAATAAAATCATACTCATAACAGTGCAATGAAATACATATCACTACAGTATAGGTTATATGGCATTACAAACTTTGCAACTTCAGGGCATCATTTCATATCATAGGAAATGTCTTACACAGGTTACCCATTCTTTAGTAAATTGAATGAACTTGATACATTTCATTGCTTCTTACAATACCAATATCACTTGTGTGCTTCAGATCAGTAAATGCATATAACACTGCCCAAGCATTGTTGAAGATAATATATCACTTGAGGATTTCATCATTGAAATTGTTGTGTATAAGTAGGTGAAGGGACTCTTTATAAATGATGTCCTTAATATTTTCTTTAAGGAACCCTTCATAATTTCATATAATGCATGTATTTCAAGAACATTCGCATAGTCCTTTGATGATAAATTTTTGCACAAATGAATTTTTTCCATCAAGGCATACTAAGATCGGCCTTAACAACATAAATAAAATTTAATACAAGTCTTAATACATACTTTTTCAATCAGTCCTAAGTTTTATTCTCATATAATCTACAATATTATTGCTAAAATAAATTTAATTGCAAAGAAAAATTTCAGAGAAAAACAATATATAGCCTTCCATATAATGTAATCAATCTTCAGTAGACTTTTTAGACTGAAGATACCTTTGCTAACGTTGTCACTAATTGAGGCATTTCAGACTACTTTGGATTATGTTCTCAAATTATTTGGTCTTTATTTCTTTCATATGAGGTATTTCAGCCTTACTATAGTAGAGAAAATACCATTGGCTTTTATCCTTCTTTCAGAGTTTCGGACTAGAGCTTCTAAAGGCACATACTCAGATAGGAAATATAGAATTTTCTTAATAAATAGTGAGTCTTAACAATTTGGGATTTTTAGCTCTTAAATCCTCTTCAAAATAGTTGGCATTATGTTCTTCCATCTCCAAATCATAACATATCGAAAACCCTTCATCCTAGAAATATTTCCACTAGGGATAACATAGTGATAACAACAATTATGGGAAAATTTGGTGGAAATAATTAGTAAAATAAAGATGTTCATGTTGCTATTTTTTTTGTAGTTTCCAAGCCATTGGTAGTGGATGGCATAGCGAAGTCACATGCTTTGTCATTAGCATATGATCAGTTGAGCCTGTCAGAGCTTGACCCTCCTTTGGTGCTCCAAGAGTTTGTAAATCATGGTATGGAAGTAACATCCTCATCCTTTTTTTGTTCAATATTTAGTTGCATAATGCTTTAAGCAATACTTTTCAAGCTTATTTGGCCAGTAGGTAATCAATCAAACACTCTACCTTGGTTGTAGGTGGAGTGATTTTCAAGGTTTACATTGTTCGGGACACTATTAAAGTAGTGCGAAGGTTCTCTTTCCCTAATGTGGATGAAAGTGCATCTTTGGGCTATGGAGTGATTCCCTTTCCAAGGGTGTCAAGTGCTGCAGCTTCAGCTGATGATGTAGATTTAGATCCACATGTTGGGGTGATGTTTTATTTTGAGCCTACGTGACAGATTGCACGGATGTTTATTGCGTTTGACTGTTTAATTATTGTCCTACATTTTATGATTGGTGTATTTTAATGCTTGCAGAGTTGCCTCCACCTTTGTTTCTTGATAAAATTGCAACCGAACTCCGTCGAAGACTGGTAAATAGTGTTCATTTTTGGAACAATGGGTTGAAATAATTTGAAACCTGGTCTTTCTTTTGATTCCTTTTGAAATAATTTTTTTTTAAATATTTTTTTGTTGTCGTCGGTATTCTGATGGCTAGATTTTTAAAAAAATATATATATATATATATATTTTTTTTTTTTTCCGTTGCTCTAGCGACACTTCATTTTTAAAAATAACTTTCCATCGGTAATGCAACGTTTTAAAAAATATTTCTTTACCGTCGCTATAGCGACACCTACATTGATAACGTCGCTCTTCCGACGCATTTCTAACGTCGCCATAGTGACACATTTCTAGCGTTGCTCATAAGTAAGTATTGATAACGTCGCACTTCCGATGCATTTCTAACGTCACAATAGCGACACATTTCTAACATCGCTCTTCCAACACACTGCTAATGTCGCAATAGTGAGACATTGCTAACGTCGGTAGAGTGACTCTTATGGATAACGTTGGAAGAGCGACATACTTTTGGAAACTTCGTAAAATGTATCGCTCTTCCAACACTTGATTGAAGTTTCGAAATTGAGACTCTAAGTCTAACCATGTTTAGGACCACCTCAAAGTGTCGCTCTTCCAACATTTTGGCCGTTGGAAATTGGGCCAAATGTGCTAGTGAGAAAACTAATATATGTGTACCAAAATCTTGGGCCAATCACTTATAATTTTGTATTTTAAAGTGATGAGAAAAGGAAAGAAAACAGTGATGGCTCCCGGTAAATGGGAGGTTGTTAAACAAAGAGTTACAATATAAATGGTCAATTCTATGTTTAATTTCAAAGAAGGGCCGAATAGAAAGATGCTGAAGGTGCAATATTGCAAGCACCCTCATATAGCTCACTATTTGTATGATAGACACCTTGCGGCCTATGGAAGACTCCCATGGAACAATGAGGTTCAACTTTATTTTGCAAAATTATTTTATGCATAACTATTTTTGCAAATGAAACCCAATTACAATGACCTTCCCTCTGAATTTTTTGGTCCTCGGAAAGGTTGATTGTGTGACCGTAGGCGTGCCAGGCATGATGTTGAGTTGCCTCGCCCTGAGCCACCATTGGTTAGTTGACCTCTTTGTGTCGAAAATTTGCAGTCAGATATGGATGCCACTTCTCAAATTAATCGAGAAGCAAGGGATGCCATCATTGACAATGTTCATAGTGGATTGGGTGGAGTCGATCTTTGTCTGAATCGATAAAGAGCATGTCAGAATGAATGCGCTAATTTTGTGCATTATACAAATTAAGATTTTAACAATATGAGTGTTGAAGATCTCAAAACATATGCAAAGAATTGTCGCAATGGTTGGCAGGACCTAATTGTTCAAGAGGAAGAGGGCATGGGAATGGTATGTGTTAATGGTAAGCGTTCAATTATTTTAACACATGTACAATTTGTAATAAATACATCTCTACATACACTTATTTGTATACATTAATCTAACAAAAACGTATCATTATATGTTAACACAATTTTCAGTTATCACGCTTGATGAATGAAGAAAATGTTAAGGTCACGCTCAGAGCCTCCGATTCAAACAATCAAGATGGGTCTCACCATCAATCATACAATAAAGATGGTTCTCACCATCAAGATATGTTGGCAAATTTTAGTGTTTTTTAAGTGAACATGCTGATGTACACTTATTTTTTATCTATTATTATATATATCGAAAGATGATGAGATATTTTTAAAATAAATAATTGTGCACACAGGTACATGTACATATATATAATTAAATGTTTTAACAGATTTTGATTCTGTCTGATGTTTTTGGGATGGCAGTACCTTCTTCTTCCTTGGGAGATGTGCCAAATCCACCATCACAACTATGAACAATTTTTCACTTTTAAAATTTATGTTTTTAAGTTATATATTCCACCTCAAAAAATTCCATTAAGAAATGAGATATATCTAGACCTTGCGTTATTTTAAATTTTTTGAATTTTAGGTTTTTGGAGATTTTCTTTCCGAGCCACTCTTAGGAGATGTGCCAAAACCACCAACACAAGTATTCAATTTTTCACTTAAATATATATATGATTTTAATTTATAAGTTATAAATTGAATTTTAAAAGTTTTATTATAGATTGAGATCTAGAGATTTTGAATTATTTTAAATTTTTTGAAATTTAGGCTTTTGGAGATTTTCTTTTAGAGCCTCTCTTAGGAGATGTTCCAAATCCACCAATAGAAGTATTCAATTTTTCACTTAAATATATGTTTTTAAGTTATAATTTATAAATTGAAGTTTAAAAGTTTTATTATAATTTGAGATCTTGATCTTGAGTTATTTTATACTTTTAACGTTTTTGAATTTTAGGTTCCTATAGAGGATTTCTTTTCTCTGCAGACTCTAGTGATGGAGATAGGAACATCCACACCATTTCAACCATTTGAAAAAGTTGTCTAACTTGTTTTTTAATATTATTGAAAATAAGTTTATATATGCATTTTCATTTGAAAATTTTTAATATATATATAATTGTACATGTATATTGTACAATTTACTATTGATGATGTTCCTATGGGGGGAGTTTTAGTAGACGGGCAACAAATGGAGAGGGAACCTCATGAGGCATTGCATGATTTCTTTTTAAATTTTGTTTTTTACATGAATTTCTATATATTCTCACTCAATTTTAAAACATTAAATTTTAATGTTTGTACACATTTTGTATAGGTTCCCCATGCTTTGCAGGATAGCTCGAGGATCGTGACTTTGCTGGGAGAAACACTACATCCATATGTATTTTATGGATGATGCACATGCACACATGAAACATTATATTTTCAATAGATTTAGTCTTAAATTTACTTTTTTAATATATATTCTTATCACGATGCAGCCATATATAATTTGATACTTGATACTTGATACTTGTGAGATCTACAAATTTTGGACATATTTTATGTGAACTACATTTGGTACATGTGAATGTGATATATAATGTTTTTAAAACTTAAGTTTTGGATGGTTGAACTACATTTTGCATGTGAAGTAATGTTACAGTATTATGTAATTTTTTTTTGTTTTTAAAACTCAAGTTTTGGATGGTTGAACTACATTTGGAATGTGAAGTAATGTTGTGATATATAATGGTTTGTTTTTAAAACTTAATTTTTGGATGGTTGAATTACATTTGGCATGTGATATAATGTTTTTTTCTTATTGGATAGTTGAACTACAATTGGTATCTGAAGTAATGTTGTGATATAATGTTTTTGTTTTTAAAACTCAAGTTTTGGATGGTTGAACTACATTTGGCATGTTATTATGATATAATGTTTTGTTTTTAAAATTCAAATTTCCGTTTTCCAAACAAAAATAGATTCACATGAATATATGTACATGTAGAAATAATTTAAGTACACATGTTTGAATATATATGTTAAAATGATTGAAGTACAATACATATTGATGTATATATATATATATATAAACAATCATAAAATTTTAAAAATGCATTCTATAATATATATCCAGTATGTGCAACATTTTTCATCAGTGCAAGTATAGAAAATCTACTTTCAGTTAATTCCATTCTAGAACATATATATCCAGTACGTGAAATATTTTCCATCAATGCACATAGAAAATCTACTTTCATTTAATTTCATTCTAGAACATATATATCCAGTACTTCAACATTTTTCATCAATGCAAATAGAATTTAGCTACTTTCAGTTAATTGCATTCTAGAACATATATATTCAGTACGTGAAATTTTTTTCATCAGTGCACATAGTAAAACTAATTGAACAGTTAAATTCATTCTAAAACATATATATATCCAATACGTGCAACATTTCTCATCAATGCACATAGAAAAGCTACTTTCAATTAATTTCCTAGAACATGTATATATACAATACATGCAACATTTTTCATCAATGCACATAGAAAAACTACTTTCAGTTAATTGCATTCTAGAACATATATATCCAGTGCTCGCAACATTTTTCATCAATGCACAAAGAAAAGCTACTTTAAATTAATTTCATTCTAAAACATATATATATCCAATACTTCTAGAACATATAAATTCATTACTTGCAACATTTTTTCATCAATGCACATAGAAAAGCTACTTGCAGTGAATTGCATTCTAGAACATATCTATATCCAACACATGCAACCTTTTTCATCAATGCATGTATAGAAAAGCTACTTTCAGTTGATACTAGTTTGCATGTACCAAAACAATGTACATGTTAAAACACTTGCAAAGATAACATAACAAGGCAGTTCAATTTTTAGTTGAGTTTTGCAAGTTCTAAACCATGAATCCAAAGAGAATAAATTGTTGGTAAATTCAATCAAAAAAACTCCAATGGAATGCCAACTTCAATGATCCGTTCATGATTGGATTTTGACATTTTCTATTTCTTAATTTTCGTTTTTTTCTTTGATTGAGCCTCTATTAACTTTATGCATGCTACACACACCAAGTGACTATATTGAAAACTTATGACATCAGGTTCATAGTCTTCCAAGTAAACAAAATCTCCACTTTGATTAGTTTTTCTAAAAATAACCTTTTAGTATAATAGATCCTCTGTCACATGGAAACTCATGATCATTATAGTTTTCCAATAATTTCATCTTTCGTTCAGTGCAGTGCATCCAATAATACTTCACATTTTCATCATTGTCAGTAGATGCAATTACAACAAAAACATTTCCTTCACAATAAAACAAACTGATGTATTTAAATTTAGATCATAATTAACATGAAAAATTAACTTTAAAATAATTTTGGTATCTATTTCTATATCTCTCTCATTTGAAAGCAATTCAAATGTTACATTCTCTAACAATATCAGAAACTCGATCACCATCAGATGATAGTGTAGTCTCCTTTGATTGAATTTCTTCAAACATTGCAACATACATTTTCCCCTTTGTATTTAGCTCTATATGTTTCCAATATTTTACATAAATTTTGTTTTCACAAACATCATTGGATGTTGCGTTGTCTATGCAAAAATGAAAAAAACAATAATATTTCATTTTATCCAATGCAAACACATTTGTGGACAAATCTGTTTTAATTGAATGCAAATTTTGAGTCCCTTTTACTTTTTGAACGTCAATTCCAATTGATCTATCTACATCTTCAATCCCAATATGCCAAAAAAACCTATATATGGAAAATTCAAAGAAGAATGTAAATATGATATGAAAATACCATCAAAGATAATCATTGTGATAAATGTAGACTGTTTACAATTGGATATCCAATATAAATTAAATTAAATGTACCTTTGCACTTCCCTTGATTGGTTAGTCTCATGGCTTAGAGAAGCGATGCACCATTGAACAACTTCTTTAACGTCCACAAGTCGGTTTGTAGAGGGGTTCATTTGATATCTTCAAAGTGCTAGTTTTATATATACATACCTTGTGATTCAATTTTTTCACTTAAATTTCTTTCAACAGTTTCACCATCTTCAATCATTGGCTCAATATCTCTTTCACTTTCTCTTTCAAAATTTTTTATCTCATCATCAATATTTTGAGGAATATATCTCTCTATTTACATTGCAAAATATTTTTCAAATTAGTTCATCAAATAAAAATTAAGCTTGAACACATTTTACACTAGGAAAATTTTAAATATCAAATTCATAATATTTACATGTACATATGCTTCAAATTCTAGTTGACGTTGATTTTCCCTTTCAATATTTGAGGGTTCTTCTCTCTTTCTTTTGCAAGATTCTCTCCCATGTTCTCTACTTTCCTCAGGGTCTCTTGTTTGATCATATTTTCTTGCGCAATTCCTTCAATTTCCCATGATAATAGAGTATGAAGTTCAAAAAATTTCCTTCAAAAATTTAGAGAAAAACTCAATTAAAAAAAGAATCACAAAGATTTACTTTAAAAAAAAACTCATTTTAAAAATTTTGCAAAAAATAAATACTTCAATCCAAAACACTTCGTTAAAAAATCCGAGAAAAAAGTCTTATAAAAATAAAACGAAGCTCAAAATATTTCCTTCCAAGTCCTGCAAAAAAAAAATCATTTAAAAAGTTAGAAAAAAAACTCATTTTAAAAAATCATTATAAAAGATTTACTTCAACCCAAAACACGTACTCTAAAAAAATGTCTATTGAAAATTAATTCCAACTTCTTAAAAAATGCCACTTTAAAAAATACTTCAAAAAAGCCTCTTAAAAAATATCACTTTAAAAAATACCCCAAAAAATTCCCTTTGAATATTAAGCCTATAAAGAGTCCTTTCGAAATTAAGTCCAAAAAATGTCTTTTGGAAATTAAGCCCAAAAACCTCTCAAAACAAAATACATCCAAAAAAATGTCCTTTGAAAATTAAGCCCAAAACCTCTAAAAGCAATGAAAATTAAGCCCAAAACTTCTAAAAACAAAATACCTTAAAACCAAAAAATGTCTTTTGGAAATTAAGCCAAAAAACCTCTAAAAACAAAATATATCCAAAAAAATGTCCTTTGAAAATTAAGCCCAAAACTTCTAAAAAAAAAAACCAATGAAAATTAAGCCCAAAACTTCTAAAACCAAAATGCCTTAAAAAAAACAATGAAAATTAAGCCCAAAACCTCTAAAAACAAAATACCTTCAAACAAAATGAAGCCCAAAAAACATCTAAAAATGTATCACATACCTCCAAGAAATGTCCTTTGAATGTACCTCCAAGAAATTTCCTTAAACCCAAAACAATCATTTGCAAAAATGTCCTTTGAATGTACCTCCAAGAAAATTCCTTAAACCCAAAACAATCCTTTGCAAAAATGTCCTTTGAATATACCTCCAAGAAAAGTCCTTAAACCCAAAACAATCCTTTGGAAAATCAGACCTTTCCAAAATCAGACGAAATGAAGAAATATATAATTTCATATTGTTATCTTGTCTTTTAAATTTTCTTTTCACCACAACAATTATGATTTATGTTATGTTTTCCATTAAAACTTTTATAGGATACATATTGTAATAGTATTAAATGTAAATTTTCACATATGATAATGGAAATAATAACACATATATAAATAAAATAAAATTATATATATATATATATATATATATATATATATATATATATATATATATATATATATATATATATATATATATATATATATATATATATATATATATAACTAGATTTAAACCCAAAAAAAACATATATATAACAGTCATCATAACTGCGACGACAGATTTGCAATTTCGATCAAATTTTGAACAACATTACTTTCTCTACAACAATAGGGGATTCAAGATATAATTTGTAGCCGCCGACCAATTTTCAGCCCCTCTTGTTGCAGGTTTGAGTTTTAGATCTTTAACCAAAATAGGAATAGTTTCACCAACATTGACAATGACTCTTGGAGGTGACTTAGGGGAGGGTTGGACTTGGTATATTGGTGGTATTTTTTTCTTGGTATTGGTATTGGATATTTCTAAATTTTATCTAATTCTATATGGGAAGGATTGTTGGGTTTTCCCCTAGCTAGCAGCGTAATTTTGGTGTCCCTTTTGTCTTTGTGATCTCTATATCTTCCTGAAAGATTGAACTTTGTATAATTGCTTGATGAAGAAGAGATAAGAAGTAATACAAATAAATATAACATTCAAAAGTAATTATCAAGAAGAACAATTAGGTGTTAAACATCACTACACTTGGTTTCTTCTATAGCTTCCACATATTTTGACTCTGCTGTGGAATCTAGTGGAACTAATTGTTTATGTGACCTCCAAGTGACAGCTCCTAATCCAAGAATCATAACATAACCTGAAGTAGATACTCCATTTTACTTATCTACATCAAAGTATAAATTAGAGCATACAATCAAGATGAAGTCATCTACTAGTGTATATTTGAGTCCAAAGTCTTGACTTCCCTTCAAGTACCTTAGAAATATTTTTGTAGTAGACCAATGAACCTCACAAGGTTTTTGCATAAACCTAGGAAGGATTCCAAAAAAAAATTAATTGTCTGGTCTGGTAGAAATGAGTTAGTTAATACTTCCTACGGGTTGTTTGTATTTATTTGCGTCCTCAAATTCATTTCCTTCTTTAGATGTGGGTTTAAATTTTTGTTTCGCTAGAGTGGACAAAGGATTGCATTAAACCATGCAAAATTTGTTCAAAAAATATATAATGTACTTCCTTTCAGAGAGGAATAAAAATTTCTAATGTTGGGTTACGTCAATATTGAAATATTAGTGAACATATCCAAAATCTAACATCTCAATCCTTTCTTCAATTATTTCTTTATGGATGCAATATAATTTTCATTTCTCCCTATCATCACTATATCATCTACATACACCACAATATAAACAACAATTTTTTCAAATTAATTGTCAAATAAAGTTGCACCATCAAGATCAAAGTGTTTTAAAATTTAGTTTTAGAAGATGCTAAGTCAATTTTTCATGTCAAGCTTGCGGTGCTTGTTTGAGGCCATATAGGGATTTGATAATCTTACATACTTTATGCTCTTGTTTCTTTGCAACAAAACCTTTTGGTTGAGACATAAGAATATTTTATTTTATATCTCCATTCCAAAATAATTTTTTACATCCATTCGATGGATTTTCCATCCATAACGTGGTGTCAAGGCAAAGAGAGTCTAGATGGTAGCTTATTTTCTTGTGGGGAAAAAAGTCTCCTCATAATCAACCCCTTCTTTCTGTGCAAATCCTTTTTCTATGAGCCTTGTTTTTTTCTTGTTAAGTGATCCATCTAATTTATACTTATTATTGAAGACTCACTTTCAACCAATCAGTTTGGTTCCAAATGGAGGGTCCACTAGCTTCCAAGTTCCATTCTTTATAATAGCATCCTACGCTTTCAACATTTCTTCTTTCCTTTCATCATGAGAAGCAACGTCTTTAAAGGAATTTGATTCAAAACTAGTAGCAAAATTTAATTGGAAATCATAAGAAACATCCATATCAACAAGTAAATCGGAATCATCTATATCACCTTAATTTTTTCTAGTAAAACTTCTTCTTCATGTATTTCCAACCTCATGAGGATGAACACTTGCAAGTGTCTTAGTGAGCCATTTTGGAGGACCTTTCTAAGATGGCCTAGATTGTCCTATTGACTAAGATGGGGATGAAGCAAGATTTCATTAAGGGAATTTTGAGGTCTAAAATGGGCCTCCTAAGAAAAATGTACAACCAAAATATACTTTATAATAATTAATAGGATTCAAGATGATGATGTCAACCATGGGGGATGACTTACCATTTTTGGAGTAAAAAGCTAAAAATATTAAAAATTAATAAAATAATAAAACCACTTTTTCAACTCGTATTTTAAAATTATCTCCATAAGGTTTTACTAAAATTTCAAGTAGGAGTACTCGTTGGATGCAAAATTTAATTCCTCATCGAAGGATTACCCATGTTGCATACTTTCGATGGAATTTGCTACACGAAAAATGAGAAATACATTAAAATCGTTATTGAAATCACATTTTTTCATGTATTTCTCATTTTTCGTGTTGCAGGGTCCATCGAAAGTATGCAACATGGGTACTCTTTCCATGAGGAATAAAATTCTACATCCAACGAGTGTTTCTGCTCAAAATTTAAGTAAACCCACAGGGAGATAATTTGAAAATACGAGTTGAAAAAATGGTTTTCTCTTTTTTCCCTCTAAAATTTGATGATGTAATCAAATATTATTTTATTATTTCCACTATTATTTTATACTTTCCTTAGGAGGCCCATTTTATATCTCAAAATTCCCCTAATGAGACTTCCAATTCTCTCACAAACATCACTAAAGGTGTCTTCTTGATGAGAACAAGTGGCTAGAGCTTCCCGAGGGGGAGATAATGCTTTAGAAATACATTCCATAAATTGATTAGGGATAGGGATCCCCCCTTCAAGATGTGGAATTTCATAATCAAATTCCTGAAATTTTTTTGCATGCATAAATCTTTCTAAGCGATCAAACTGTCTCTCAACAACATTTCCAACCTTGCAATATTCCAGAAAAATCACATCTCTAGATAGTATAAACTTCTTATTTAATTTTTCATAGAGACGATATGCTTTGGAGATATTTGAGTACCCCGAGAAGATACACTTTCCACTCCCTGCACCAAGTTTGTTTCTCCTTTCCTTAGGAATCAAGGTATAATAGGTGGAATCAAATATCGTGAGATGCCTCACTGAAGGAATGTGGCCATACAACATCTCATACGGAGTCTTATTTTTGAGAGCCTTGGATGGGCATTTGTTTTTAATATACACTACACATAGAACTGCATCAACCCAAAATGTTAACTTTATATTTTTGAACAAATTCATTAAACACACCATATTTAAGATTGGCATCTTCATTCTTTCAGCTACACAATTTTATTGAGGATTATAAGGCATAATCTTTTGATGTTTAATCCCATGCTAACAAAGATAGTTTTAAAACTCATTTGAAGTATATTATTTTCCATTGTCAACACAAATAGAGCCAATATGATATTATGTATCATTTTCAATAAATGCATGAATTTTTTTTAAAGTTTCAAAAGATTTAGATTTATTCTTCAATGAATATACCCAACACATTCTGGTGTAGTCATCAATAAAAGTGATCATATATTGATTTCCATTTGTAGGAGTAGGCCTAGGGCCACACAAGTCAGAATGAATCAGTTCAATCTTTCTGTGTTCTCTAGAAACAAAATCATGAAATGGTTATTTGTTATGTTTTCCTAAGATATAAGCATCACATTGCTTTAGTTTCATAGGAATGGTTGGAAAACAAGTAACACCATTTATCTTCAATAAACGAACATTTTCATAGTTTAGATGTTCAAATTTTGCCTCCATAAAAGACTATATGGAAATATACATTCATTATACTGAGAGTTGTATGCATAGTTCTCTGCACGAGCATACATTCCTTGTAGCTTCAAGAGTATTCCTTATTCTATTCCCATCATGACAAGTGAGTTGTCTAATGGTTTTCTCACATCAAATTTTCCATCAAACATGCGAATGGAGTGTCCTTGATAGTGGATATGAACCAAGGACAAAAAATTTATTTGCATCTATGGGAACTACAGAACATCTTCTTTGAGCTTGATGGTACGAATTATATATGGATTGAGTTTTAAAATTTTCAAAAAGTAGACTTCTCTATCGACATTGTCACTAAAATCTTCAAAGAAATATTTGTGAAAGGTTTCACCTGTATGAAGCAACCATGCATATTTACACAAAGCAAATTAATTATTAAACATGTTTTCAGTTACTCCATTATTGAAATGTTTCACAATATAATAAGAAAATTCGAGTGCTTTACCTTTCCCTGGATATGGTGTTTTAACTTTCCCTTCATTTCCTTGTTGGTTTATTCTATCCCAAGAGAGCTTGCATGTGGATGCATAATGCCCATTTCTATTGCAACATATACAATGAAGATTGGGTATTCATCCTGGGTAATGTTTGCCCCGCTTGCCTCTATTATTCTTCTTTCCATGTCCTCTTCTTCCACCTTTTCCTCTATAATAATATTGTGTCTGATTCTTCTCTTTCTATGAAAGGCGTGTGACTTCTTCAGAAGACTCAGAAATTATATTCCTCTTACCAAAGTATTTATCTCTTTCTACAAATTTCTCCACAAGAGTGTCAAAAGTAATCTCTTTAAGTTGGACACTAACTTGTAATGATTTAAGATATTGAGAATATATGGGATATAGTGCCTTCAAAAAAGTTGTGAGAGGGACTTCCATTTTAACTCTGGTGGCTTCTACATCATGCATAATAGCTTTGATTTCATAGGTTAGGTCAATGGGATAATCATATTTCAATTATATATTTAAGAGTTTAATCATTAGTTCGACTACCTAAAGCTCTGAGTGTGAGGCATATAAGTCTTTCAACTTATTTAAATCAATAAAATCATCTAACGTAATTGGTGTAATGTGACGACTCACCTATTAATTTACTGATGCAACAATCAAGGCATAGACATTGTTGTTATAGTTCTCCCATATGGTGAGTTGTTTGTCTGATGTGGGTTTTGCAGGAAGATTGTCATCTTCTCCTTCACATACTCCTTTCCATTAATAATTAAAAATGATGGTATTCTTTATCTTTCTAGACCATTAATGGTAGTTCTATTTTCCAAAGAGAACTACTCCAACAATGGAGATGAGTGACTGCATCTCTAGAAATTCTGATTTGGGCCTTGAATAGTAAAAATAATTGCAACAATAACATTTGATAAAAATATCTAATATATACCTATAAACAATAGAGACTCATCATGCAACTTGGCTCCAATTCTCTTTAATCAATATAACCCAAAAATATGATGCAACCTCTCAATATGAAATAACCACTTTGATGTAAAAAAACTCTCATATAAAATCAATCAACTCAATACACAAATGAGTATTCAACGTGGATATAAATGGACCAACACCAGAATTAAATTACCATATATATATATATATATATATATATATCCTCGAAATAGCTATGACCAATGGGAAATAATTTTTTTTTGTCTCTTGTGGGCATATAAAGATGAAGATTCAATACTTTTATGAGGCTTCTCCTTATTCATTACTACTCACTGTATTATAATACAAAACAATGTGTTATTCCATTCACAAATATGAAAATATATACATATTATATATGTTTTCAACGTTATATTATTTTCTGAAACTATGGAATGACAATCACTGCATATATGAATGGACCAATTATTAATTATAATTCAACGAAATGGAAGATTTTCATTACACTCAACAAACTTCACAACACCAACAATCAACAACAATGCCAATGCCAACACTCAACAATAATGCTCACACTAACCAATAATCGTATTTAAATGCATGAATGTGTAAACATAAGTAAACGTAGGTTTAGTTATAATACCACCATGGCCTTTTAAGTTGTAACTGAGCGATGAAATGTTGTCTGCAACATTGTCACAACATGCACAATGTGTATCAACTAAAGGAGGGCTTCCACCAATGTGTATAGTGCATAAAATGATTGGATAAAAATTATAGTCAGGAAAAAAAATAAGAATTTTTTAAGGTTTATGTGGATGAATTTCAATTTTCAACAACACAGACAGTTCTACCAAGGCAAGCAATGGTAGAGGGATAGGTTAGACTAATGGAAAATTAGATACAAAGGAAAAAGGATGCTAAATTTGGGACTTGCATACTTGCGCTCTAATACCATGTCAAGCGAGGTATATGGTAAATCCAGATTATTGAAATTTTCTATTAAGAAGAACATTAATATATAGCCATAGGAGAGAGACCCTTGGGATTTACATTCCAAGGTCTCTTTATTTTCTTATTTTTTATTTACATATTTATACCATATTTTCCCAGTCCAGGAGGGTTAAGTGTCAACAATGTATTAAGAACTAAAATCAAAACATAGCAACACATCATAGTATAAATTCAACCCCTAATATGTGTGCACATTTGTTTCATGAAAACCATGACCCAAGGTAAAATGGAGATGTGCCATCTTAATCATGTATATAACGTGGGAAGGGTGTTATAATGACATGTTATATCATATGACATATTTACACCAAATATATGAGATCAAAATGATGCATATAGTATAAGTTATCAAACCATATATGTCTAACATAAATAAACTAAGGTGTTTTGGTTAAAGATCAAAAATTCAAATGGAGAATCACCTTTCTTTGAACAAGAGGATATGTATAGCCTGTATCATGAAGAAAAAGGAAAACTTGTTAGAAAGATATGTTGAGGACCATGAAATGTGTAGGGGAGTAGGAAAAGACACGAAATAAGTCATGTATTTCCCAACTAGAGAGTGATTATTGTCTACTGTATTACAAAATATTTTTTTTCGTACTTAAATTGAGGTACTTGAAAATTGCATGTAATATTTATGCAAAATATGGTCTTGAAACTAGTAAGTTCATGAATCCATAAGAATATAAGGTCATTGGCATCATCATAATCATTGTCATCATATTTATTATCATCATCAACACCACCATCATTCTTATCTCTAGTTTCATCATTAGCATTATCATCATAATCACCATCCATGTCATTGTCATCGTCCTCATCTTCATCATTTTCATCATCATGATTATTGACATTTTCATCAGTTGTTCATAATTATCGGTGTCGTAAGAAATATCATCAACCCAAAAAATGTGAAGAGTGTTAGAAAAGAGTTGTTTAGGACACATGAGATATATTCATGAGAAATAAAAACTCTATTTTTGAAAGATGATGATCATCATCATCACTACCTTTATCATCATTAATGTAATTTCTAGCATCATTGTTGTCATAGTGGTCATGGACATCATCATCATCATTGGCATTGTAATCATTAGTCATGCCATTATTCTTGTTGATGATGAGCTATATGACAATGATAATAATGATAATCATATGATGATGACTTGGATGATAATGATTATGATTATGACAATGAAAATGAAAAAAATTAAAAATTGGGAAGATTTTCCAAGGTCATTAGCTTGTCATCATCATAATCATTGCCATAATCATCATAATCATTTCCATCATCATCATAATCATCATTTTCATTTTCATTGTAACAACCACCATATTTATCGTCATTTTCATTATCATCATAATTAGCATTCATGTAATCATCATCATCTTCATTATCATTGTCATCATGATTATTGGAATTGTCATCTGTTGTTCATAAATGTCAATGTCATAAGAAATATCATCAATGCAAAAAATTGATGAGCGTTGAAAAATGGATGCAAAATCATATGCAAAAATGGTTGCAACAATGGATGTAAAATTTCTTACAAAAGTGGATGCAATAGAAGTAGATGAAAAACAATATGCAAAACGTGACACAAAAGTGGATTCTAAAATAGATGAAATAGTCAATACAAACTTGGAAACAAAATATGATGCAAAAATGGATGAAAAAGTGAAAGCAAACATGGGTACAATAGTAGGTGTAAAACTTGGTGAAAATTATGGTGAAAAAAAAGTGGATGCAATTGTTGAGCCCCAAGATTGTTCTTTCTTTCATCATACTTCACTCCATTTTCTTTTGTCCATTGTTATCCCAGGCTCAAATGATCAATGAAATTAGTTAAAATTACTTTAAGAATGAGTATCATGGCTAACTTGCTAAGTTTTATGATTTTGTCATTGTAATGCATTTTGAACTGAAACTAGCTACAGAATGCAGACATTCCGTAGCTAGTTGCCAATTCTGCAGCTGTCTTCACATTCAAGCATGTTCCAAGTGTCCTCTCAGGAAAAGCCACACATGGGTATATTGCACATCATGTCCTCAACGTTTGTTGCTCACCATGAAGAATGAATGGAATTCTGGACGTGGTTTTGTACGTGGGAACTCACACAAGGAGGCAGACTCCTAATAGGACAAGGACAGTCCAGATGTCCTTTTTCCCTTTACGCTGCCATCTTTAGAGTTCTAGTATGATTTTGATATGAAAAGACAATGATCCCCGTATTGTTGCAAGTTATGTTATGAAGATTTGTTATAAATGTACTTGGGAAACCGAGAGACAGGCTCTAGATTTTTTATTAGATTTCGTGGATTGACTGCTATATTTCTGAAGACCGAGAATACTCTGTTTTAAGTTATTTTCCTTTAATGAAGAAGACATAATTTCCTTTAATGCGTTGAGCCGATCTTGAGTTAGATTTTGTGCTACTCTGGTGGTAGAGGGCCCCTGCCTCCTGAGCGGCTTTACTTTCGCAATTTAGATAAGTATCTTAGTTCATTTTCAAGTTTTTGAAGTTTGCGTTCATAGTTAATTTCATTAGTCACTATAGCTATACTTGTTCTAAGAAACTCTTCCAAAAGATCATTATAATGAATGAGAAATGGCTATAGTGTTATAGATTTTATTTGCAATTCCTTTTGTTCATTATCATAGTTGAACTTACTCTAGTAAACTCTTCCAAAAAATCATTATGATGACTAAGGCATGACTGTGATACTGTAGGTTTCAGTTGCTTATTTACACTAAGTAGCATAGTTGATCTTACTCTTGAAAAAGCTCTTCCAAAACATCATAACAATGAGTAGGAAATAGCTGTGATGTCTTAGTTTTTAATTGTAATTGCTTTCAGTTTTCATGTTTGCATTCAAATGCATTGAATTTTACAGCCAGGATTTTTCTAACAAGCTCTTCCAAAATACCATTCATGATGGACAAAATAGGCTATAGAATCCCATAGATTAATTGCATGATAATTCAGTTAGGGCACTCCAGAGGAAAATTGCATTTAATTCATGCTCTGTTATTTCGTTTCAAGTTTGATAATGGCTTTTTAATCTAGCACTGATCACTGTAGACTAGTAGCACCCTAGTTCAGTTCCATCTTAGCTCACTGTATTCCAAGATTAGTTGCCATCCATTGCATTCTAAATTGCATTAGTTGTTAAACTTAAATACCACGGTCTTCACTATTTACAAAACTTCTTTTGTTCTAAACCTATATTAACTCATAATCATTTGGACAGAAGATAGTATCAGTATAAGGCTTAGAGTACTTTTGCAACCTTTTTACCATTTCACAAATAAGCCTTTCCTCAAAGACTATTCTAAAAGGAAATCTATAACTTTTGAGTGAGGTTTAGTGGTGTTAAACTAAGTTGCAGAATAGAATTAGGAACTAGTTTTAGAGTAGAGATCTTATGATGTTACAAATGTTCTTTTCCAAATATGTTTCAACAAACCTTTAATAATGGATGAGATGTTGTATCATTATGAGTTGATTGTTTAATTGTTTAAGTTAGGAGAATTTTTACACTTAGCTGCCCATTTCTCAAGCTCTTCCAAAATATCTTTAATGAATGAATTGGACAAGTTAAGTTCATGTTGTGATTCATTTTCTTAAAGTCATTATCAAGCTTTGTATTTTGCTAAGTCATAGTTTAGGTTTGGTTCTGTTTCAGTCTTTGCATTTGTCATTTGTCATCCATAACTTAGGCTTTACTCTGTTTTTAACCAGTAGCTTCTTTCCACCAGCATTTAGTTCTTTCTCTTGTGAACATAAAACCATAAAAAGACCAAAAACATCATAAAACACTAGACACAACGCAGTAAGAAACAAACACCTAGGCACATACAGTGCACCTCACTTCAGCAGTTTACCAACCCTGGTTGACAATTAAATGAACTCAATTTAGGAGACTAGGTTGAGCACAAACATTTTGGCACCGTTTCTGGGGAAGTGAAAACTAGGTAACCTTTGTTTCTTAAAAAAAAAGAAAAAAGAAAAAAATTATATGCATAGAGAGAGAGACTCAAGGGGTAGATTCATAAGAAGCAGAAGCAGAAGTTTGATTCCTAGAACACCGCTTGTTTCACCTAGACCAAGAGCTAGTACACCTTCAACTCAGACCCACATTCCATCCCTTTCTGATCCTAGAATTCTAGAAGACCTAAGATCAGATATTCCATTAGAGAAACCTTCCACTTCATCCACTGAACCTGCCTTAGAAGAAGATCCAAAGACTCATGTTAGGGACACAAACTTTTCCACTTCCACAGGAGAATCAACCATGGCAGAAGATGGGGGAGGAGGAGTCTTTAATGGAGAACACACATTATTTGGAGGGGGTAGAGGTAGAGGTAGAGGAGAAGGAGGTAGAGGTGCAGAAGGAGGAAGAGGTAGAAGGGAAATAGGAAGCTCTTTTGGGTTTCCTATAATAGATGAAGAAACCAATACAACCATGAAAAACATTTCACCCTCTGTCCTTCCAAACTTCTATGGACTTAAAACTGAAGATCTTGAAACCTTCCTATTTGAATTTAAAATCCTGTGTAGAACTTATGACTACTTACAATATGCTTAAAAACTTAAACTATTTCCGTCAACATTGAAAGGAGTAGCATTGAAGTGGTTTATGAGTTTGATCAACAATTCTATTAGGACATGGGAAGACATGAAACAAGCATTTCTAGAGAGGTATTTGGATTATTGTATGCCGGTCAATCATAAGGAAGAAGTGTTTAAGATGTTACAAAAAGAAGATGAAAACTTGGAAGATTTGTTGGAGAGATTTCATTACAACATTAAAAGAGCAAAAATGGAAAACTTAGATCAAGACACCTTAAAAGCTCTTTTGTTGAAAACAATTAGGGATGAATGGTTGGATATCCTTAACATGATGGGAAAAGGGAATATATCACAGCTCACATTACCTGAAATATCTGAGTTATGTATCAACCTTTCAAGAGGGAAATCTAAAACTGTAAAAGGTCCAAGAGATCCTGCTCTTGCAAGGGCAAGTAAGTCTGCTTCTGGGACAGTAAGTAGATCAGAAATAGGAAATATGCTTGATGATTTCAAATCTGACATCTTAGGGAGTCTTAGTGAACAAATAGACACCCTTAAGATACAAAACAAGCAAAAAGCTGAATCTGATGCCTTAGCAATCTTCTGTCCCAAATGTAGAAAGAAACATGCCTTGAGAGAATGCCATTTGGATGTAAAAGTTGTAGAGACCTGTGGCATTTGTTTTGAAAAACATGAGACCAAGAATTGCCCTTCCCTTCCTGGTCTCAAAGCTGTCTTTCAAGAGGAAACTCCTACAAATTCCACAGAATCTCTCAATTTTGTCTCTAGAAGGCCTTGGCAAGGACCTCAAACACAAGGATTCCATGATCAAATGTATAACCAACCTCCACCTTGGAATTCTTGGCAGCAACCTTGGCCTCAATTTCAAAATCAATTTCAAGCTTGGGCACAAGGAGCACAAAGTCCCTATGGAAGATACTCTCAGTACTATTAGTATCCACCATCCTATCCACCATACCCACATTTTTCTCCTCAAAATCCTCAACAAAATCCTCAACAACATCATCAGAACCTACCACATCAAAATCAACCACTTCCATTACCATTTCCTCAAAAACCAAATCAATTGCCTGCTCAACCCATACCAAACCCCAACAATAAAAATCCTCAGAACACATACATGATAGAAGGCCAACGGTTTCCAACTTATTTAATTACTCCTTTAGACCTTAGTGATGTTCAACTTAGGTCTGGAAGAATACTTGAAAAGAGGAAACCTTCTGTGATCATACAAGAACAAGATAACTCTGAGGAAGATTCTCTACGGGTGAATAAAAGTCTTGAGGAAGATACATCTTTTCAAGACCCAAACATTGAAAAATTCAAGCAAAAAGAACCAATAATTTCAACTCCTGTATTAGAGAAGCCATCAACATCTACTTCTATACCTCCCTTTCCAGAAAGATTACAAATTGATAGAGGTGTAGAAAAACAAATTATGGTGCCTAATTATGATTTCCTAGATGAGCTAAGAAATATCTGTATTAAGATTCCATTATTACAAGCTATCAAGGAAATTCCAATTTTAGCGAAGACAATAAAGGAGTTGAGCATGAAGAAAACAAGAAAAAGAATAAGAGAGACAAAGAAAATTCAACTGGCAGGAAAAATAGCAGATATCATGATGGGTAAGATTGCTATTCCAAAGTATCTAGACCCAGGAAATCTAGTTGTTAAAATTCACATCAATGGAATTGAGATCCAAAACACACTTATTGATTTAGAAGCAGCAATCAATATCATGAGTAGACAAATCATGGATAAACTAAAACTTCCTAATCTTCTTTTTACACCCACATTATTACAATTAGCAGACAGATCTGTGATCAAACCTGATGGGGTAATAGAAGACATTCCAGTGTCCCTAGATTCTTGGGAGTACCCTGTGGATTTCATGATCCTAACTCCTAAGACTAATCTAGGAGGACATCCTGCTATATTAGGAAGACCTTGGTTGGCTACAGCTGATGCTTTTATTAGTTTTAGATCCGGTGATATGTACATCTCTGATGGTAGTTCAACTAAGAAATTCACTTTGTATCCTCCAGCTAGGACAATTACATATTTAGATGATACTCAATGGATAGAGGATGAAGAAGATTTACAACCTCTCTTCACAATTTCAGAAATTAGTGAAGATAATCAAATTCTGAATACTCTAGAAAACTTTGAATCCTCTTCAGAATACAAACATGAACCATTTCAAGAGGGATCCAACATTGAGTTTTTGTCATCAAGACAGATGTCTCTTCATTCTATGGATAAATTTGGCAGCTCTACAAGTGAGATATTTCCAGGCAAAACTTTGAACATAAATAAGAACCTAGAAAAATCTCAACAAGAAAAGTTAGTCAAAGTATTACAGAGACATTCTTCTGCATATGCATGGGAGTACACTGACATGAAAGGGATAAGCCCCAAGACTTGCACTCATCACATCTATATAGAGGAAAATTGTAAACCAATCAAACAACCTCAAAGACGAATGAATCCAAATCTTAGGGAGATTGTTAAAGAAGAATTGCAAAAATTGTTAAATGTCAACTTCATCTATCCCATTTCAGATAGTCGGTGGGTTTCTCCTTTGGTAATTGTGCCAAAGAAAAATGGTAAATGGAGGGTATGTATTGACTACCGAGAACTAAACAAAGCTACTCTTAAAGACCATTTTCCCTTACCTTTCATAGATCAAGTGTTAGATACATTAGCTGGAAAAAAGTACTTCTCATTCTTAGATGGGTTTAGTGGTTACAACCAAATCCAAGTAGCACTTGAAGATCAAGACAAAACCACATTTACTTGTCCTTGGGGTACCTATGCTTACCGAGTATTTCCATTTGGATTATGCAATGCACCTACAACATTCCAAAGGGCAGTATTAGGAATTTTTTCAGATCTAATACATGATTGTGTAGAGGTATATATGGATGATTTCACAGTTTATGGAAACACATTTGAAGAAGCCTTAGCAAACTTGGAAAAAGTTTTAAAGAGATGTCAAGAAGAAAATCTTTCACTTAGTCATGAGAATTTTTTCATGATGTTTACTGAAGGTATTGTTTTGGGGCATCACATTTCAAGGGATGGGATTAGAGTTGATGAGTCAAAAGTTGAAGTCATCTCTAACTTATCTATTCCAAGTTGTCAAAAAGATGTTAGGAGTTTTCTAGGATTTACATGATATTATCGGAGGTTTATAGAAAACTTCACCAAGATAGCATCTCCACTCTTCAAATTACTTACCAAAGATTGTGAATTCAAATGGAATTCTGATTGCCATTTAGCCTTTGAAACCCTGGAAACAAAAATTTCTGAAGCACCTATTTTATGGGGACCTAACTGGAAGTTACCTTTTCATATCTCAACAGATGCCTCTGATACAGCTCTAGGAGCAGTATTGGGACAAAAAGACTTGATTCCTTATGCCATCTACTATACCAGTAAAAATTTGACTCCTGCAGAGTTAAACTATACTGTAACTGAAAAATAGTTTTTAGCTGTTGTTCATGCCATAAACAAATTCAGACACTATATAACATTCTATGAAACTTTTGTTCACACTGATCATTCTGCAATTAGATACTTAATGAACAAAACAATTAATAATGGCAGAGTCATAAGATGGTTATTCCTCTTACAAGAATTCAACATTACCATTCTAGATAGGCCTGGAAAACAAAACACAGTAGCTAATTTCCTATCTAGACTCCAAAACATTAAAGATGACACTCCAGTTGAAGATCAATTTCCTGATGAATATCTTTTTGCAATTTCTACTCAAACTCCTTGGTTTGCTGACATTGCTAATTATTTAGTTTCAGGAAAATTTCCTTCAATAATGAATGCAAGAGATAAAAGAAAAAACATTTATGACAGTGCAAAATATTCATGGGTTGCTAATGAGTTGTACAAGACAGGTCCAGATTTGATCATTAGGAGATGTGTTTGGGAAGATGAGATGCCTGAGATTCTCAAAGCATGTCATGATGAACCTTGTGGCGGACACTTTGCTGATAAGAGGACAGCTTATAAGATCCTTCATTTAGGATATTATTGGCCATCCTTGTTTAAATATGCTAAAGAGTATGTCAAAAGGTGTGATAGTTGCCAAAGGGTAGGGAAACCTTCTCCTTCAGGTGAGATGCCATTACAAACTCAGGTACATATTGAACCTTTTGAAAAATGGGCTTTGGATTTTGTAGGACCTATTAGTCCTCCATCGAGACAAAAGAGATATATACTAGTTTGCACTGATTATGTTACCAAATGGGTAGAGGCCAAGCCATTACTTTTTGCTAATGAAGCATCTGTAGTTAATTTTATTTTTGAGGATATTTTTACTCGTTTTGGTGTCCCAAGGGAAATTGTTACAGATCAAGGAGCTCAATTTACATCAAGGCTAGTGGAACAAATGATGGAGAGGTACAAAATCAGGAATAGAAAATATACTCCTTATCATCCACAAGCAAATGGTCAAGTGGAATCTACTAATAAGGTCATTAAAGGAATCCTAGCAAAGACTGTTCATTTACATAGAAGAGATTGGGTAGATAGGCTTCCTGAAGCCTTGTGGGCCTATAGAACTACATGGAGAAACACAACATGTCATACTCATGAACTTGTTTATGGAAAGCAATTTTTGTTTCCCATAGAGTTCCAGATTCAAACCTTCAAAATGGTAGTTCAGCTAGGACTTGATTTAACGGAGGCACAAAAGCATAGATTGGAGTAGATTAATGAATTGGATGAGATCAGAGAAGATGCAGTTCAGAAAACAAGTCTATTCCAACAGCAAAGGACTAGATGGCATGACAAGTACATCAAAGAGAAGAAGTTCAAAGAAGGTGACTGGGCTCTCTTGTTTGATTCAAAATTCAAGGATTTTCAAGGTAAATTTCAAACACATTGGCTTGGGCCATATGAAATTGTTAAATTTTTTGACAATGGAGCGGTAAAAATCAGGACAATAGATGAAGAAGAGGTCACTTTTCTTGTGAATGGTCATATATTGAAGCTGTATCACAAACCACTCTCAAGAGAAGAATTTTTCAAGAAGTTCCAGGAAAACAGTGATGTGAAGTTAATGAAGAAGAACCTTTCTTCTTCATCAACTTGATTGAATTTTCTGAAGTCATTTCTTAAAAAAAAAAAAAAAAGGTATAAACATGAAAACCAATCACTGATTGGCATGCTTATACAGAAAATATAGGGTGAAAATCAGAGTCTTTCTGACACTCTAACTTTTCCATTTTTTTTTTGCAAGCAACTGTTACAAAATCATAAGTTCAGATTCATTTTACTTATGATCCATTTCATTTCATTCACTTATCCATCCATACTCCATTTCATTCATTCATTCATACTTCACTTCATTCCATATTTCATTCATCTCATTCCATACTTCATCCACCTCTTTTCCATATCAAAATTTAAATTTTGATGTCTTTCTGCAATTGAATAACACATGTCATGAATTTCAAGCCATTGCTTATACTTTCCCACTCCATTTCATGAATTGTAATCCATCCCACTCCAACATTCACTTCATACATATCCCATTATACCATGTTTCATCATCTATCTTCACCCATTCCATATAATATTCCATGTATATTCCAAACCACTCCATTCCATGATTAAAATTCTCTACAGGCACATTCTGCAGCTAAACATACATTCTGCAGCTAATCAGACTTTCCGCAGCTAGATAGTCATTCTGCAGCTGCAGATCCTGAAGGCACTGATCAACAGACATTTGAAGTGCAACAAGATGATCCAGTATATCCATGAACAAGAAGAATCAAGAAGGATTATGAAGACTCACAAAGTAATGATTTCCAGAGGAGAACAAAGTATACAAAGACCACAAAAAGCAGATGAAAAGCAAAGGTAAAAAGTTTTGATTATAATGGCATATCATAAACTTTAGTATAGTTTTAGTTATGAATCATTCGAAAAGTTGTTTTTATTATTTTTATTGATCATGCCAAATATACCCTCCGCAAAACTTTAGATAAAAATCCTTCATTTAAAATTCTATACCCGATCATCATCTAAGCGGTTAAAATGCTGAAGTGATTGATTTTCTTACGTCACCCAGCCAAATCATTTAATGATGATTTTTGAAGCCGTTGTAAAAAAAAATCTCCGCAGTATTTTCACTCATTGATTTGTTTTCTTCACCTCACTTCATTAACTCGTTCCATAACCACTCCCTATTACTCCATCCCGTAGCCAACCCTTCATCATTTCATTCTGTAAAATAGAGGTATCTCTATCACTGTGAGCAGAGGTATATCAGTTTAAAATTTGAAGCCACTATCATCAAGAAGCAAAGGTATATCAGTTTGAAATTTGAAGCCATTGTCACCGTGAAGCAGAGGTATATCAGTTTGAAATTTGAAGCCATTGTCACCGTGAAGCAGAGTTATATCAGTTTGAAGAATTGAAGCACTATCACCGTGAAGCAGAGGTATATCAGTTTCAAGGTTGAAGTCATTGTCTCCGTGAGCAGAAAGAGTACTAATATGAAGATTGAAGAAGAAATTATGGGCCTCATCGTGAGAACTGAACCAGTGGGCACAAAATACCTAGAAGGATACCCTCAAAGTAGAGAAATGTTGCAACAAGCAGGATGGCTGCAATTCCTTGAGAAATTTAATGGCTTCCACAAAGAAGTTACTAAAACGTTTGCAAGGTCATTCAAAGGAGCCGGGGTTGAATTTGGAGATGTTAAATTCACTGTCACAGAGGTTTTTATTGCAGAAGCAACAGGATTGCTTAGACATGGAGAAAGATGGTTTAAGAACAGAGAATTTCATAATGAATCATGGAAGAAAATCCTCAAATCGCCAGGTATGGATGTCACTATGTTTAAAAAGGGAATTCCAAGCTCTGCATTAAAGAATAAATGGAGAAACATATTGCTTATTCTACAAAAAATTATCAATTGTGAGGGTAGATATGGTACTTTATATGTTTACCATATTAGGTTGATAATGCATTTTCTAGAAGAAGAGCTTAATTTTCCTTATTTCTTGCTTCAAAGTTTAAAAAAGATGGCTTCAAGTGTTCAAAGGAGAATCCAATTCCTAGAAACAACTCTATACCATCATGGCTTGGTTAAGATTTTAATTGTACACCATTTAGCCAAAACAAAAGATAATTGGGATAATTTCTTGGTGAGAAATCACTTTGAGGAACCAAAAGAGCCTTCACCCAAACATCAGTCTACAAAGAGAAGCAGAAAATGGAGAGTCTCTAAAATTGAAACTGATAAAGCAATTCAAGATAGCAGTGAAGAAATAATCTCTGAGAAGTTGACTCAGATTAAGAGACAGCTTAAGGAAGAGAAGGTAATCAGAAAATTTGCCACAGAAAAAGGAGAGGGACCATCCCAGCCGAGAAGGAGCCATAGACTCAGGGGGAAACTAAGGAAAACACAGATCAAACAAACCGGGGTGATAAACATAGAATATGAGGAAACATCTATTGAAGAAGATATTGAAGAATATTTTGATGAAGAAGCCCCTGAAATTGACCTTGCACAGCAAGAAATTTATAACTATGTTGAAACATTGGAAAGGAAGGCTTCAGAGAGTAGAGATAGAACCCCTAGTCCTCCACTGTCCGAAATAGATGTGTTAAGAAGAGATAGGTACGAGCTGGAAGTACTTAATATACATATCAGAACTGAGAATGATATTCTAAAGGAACAAGTCAAACTCAAAACCAATACGAACTCAACCCTGTCTCTACAAATGGACAAAGTGGAAAAGGCTAATGAAAAGTTGAAAAAGAGGAACAAGAAGTTAATCAGGGCACTTACCAAATTAAGGTTCAAGTTAGTCATCAGGAAGCCTAGAAGACCTTTAACTTCCAGGCAAAGAAGAAGAAGAGGGCTGGATGTTCTTGCAGAAGTCTCTGAGTTTATGAAATAAGTTGCATGAGGACATGCAAGAAGTCAGCAGTGGGGGTATGTTGAGCCCCGAGATTGTTCTTTCTTTCATCATACTTCACTTCATTTTCTTTTTTCCATTGTTATACCAGGCTCAAATGATCAATGAAATTAGTTAAAATTACTTTAAGAATGAGTATCATGGCTAACTAAGTTTTGTGATTTTGTCATTGTAATGCATTTTGAACTGAAACTAGCTACAGAATGTAGACATTCTGTAGCTAGTTGCCAATTCTGCAGCTGTCTTCACGTTCAAGCATGTTCCAGGTGTCCTCTCAGGAAAAGCCACACATGGGTATATTCCACATCATGTCCTCAACGTTTGTTGCTCACCATGAAGAATGAATGGAATTCTGGACGTGGTTTTGTACGTGAGAACTCACATAAGGAGGCAGACTCCTAATAGGACAAGGACAGTCCATATGTCCTTTGTCCCTTTACGCTTCCATCTTTAGAGTTCTAGTACGATTTTGATATGAAAAGACAATGATCCCCGTATTGTTGCAAGTTCTGTTATGAAGATTTGTTATAAATGTACTCGGGAAACCAAGAGACAGGCTCTAGATTTTTTATTAGATTTCGTGGATTGACTGCTATATTTCTGAAGGCCGAGAATACTCTGTTTTAAGTTATTTTCCTTTAATGAAGAAGACAACATTTCCTTGAACGCGTTGAGCTGATCTTGAATTAGATTTTGTGCTACTCTGGTGATAGAGGGCCCCTGCCTCCTGAGCGGCTTTACTTTCGCAATTTAGATAAGTATCTTAGTTCATTTTCAAGTTTTTGAAGTTTGCGTTCATAGTTAATTTCATTAGTCACTATAGCTATACTTGTTCTAAGAAACTCTTCCAAAAGATCATTATAATGAATGAGAAATGGCTGTAGTGTTATAGATTTTATTTGCAATTCCTTTTGTTCATTATCATAGTTGAAATTACTCTAGTAAACTCTTCCAAAAAATCATTATGATGACTAAGGCATGACTGTGATACTGTAGGTGTTGAGTCCCAAATTTGCATCTTTTCCATACCTTTTTCACTCTCCTAAACCTCCCAAATTGTCAATATCATGTGCAAAAGAGTATCTAACATGGTTTTTAATTATATTTTTATGTTTGCTATTTGATCTAGATTTTGTTCATTCAGCTGCGAAATCTTGCCACTTTCCGCAGCTGCTGCAACTTTCTCCATAGCCTATTTTGTGAAACTCTATGCTACAAAGGTCTACAAGGGAAACGAGCCACATGGGCAAAATGTGAATGACGTGACATGCTCCGTGTCCTATTGGTTCAAGCAAACTCGTCCAAAGAAGCCGTGTCAAAGGCGTCCACATGGAAGTCAACCATGGAGTTTCTCATACGGCCGACTGCTTCGTGGCACATAAAGATCCATAGGCCGTTTCTAAGCTCGCGGAGGTGAGGATAAATCGACATCCGTGCAGTTCTAGAGTCGAATTCAAGCATCCACCTTTCGTAGATCTACTTTTCCAACACGGCTATAGCACTCCCATATCCGTGGACGTAGTGGTCTACGTGCTCTCTACCAAAGATGAACATTAGGAAACAGTTATAGTTTGTTGTTATATATAGTGCGTTTGCATACGCATATGAAGTTAGTTGATGTTCGTGAATGTAGTCTCTGTTATCTTTTAGTCTGCTCTGTAGTGATTACGCTGCACTTGTGCCGTAACATTACTATTCCGTAATGAACTACTTTTTAATATGAGAAGACTCTGTTTTTCAACTTAATTCGTGTTTGAGGACCGTTACCAAGGCTGTGTAGAGGGCCCCTGCTCAGCTAAGGTTTTGTGTATTAGTGTATATTTCTCATTTCATTTCTTTAAAAAATCATTGTATCATAATCCATCTATATGTTCATACTTTGCAGTTGTTTCATTTCTGTTTATACATTTCCATAAGTTCCATTTCATTTCTGTCTTTCATGTTTTATGATTGTTAATCACTGATCAGTGTTCTTGTTGCAAGTTTTAGATAGACAGCCCGGGCATTTTCATAGCTTTTTGACTAATGACATGAAACTAACATTGTTCTGCTGCTAGTTTGCTTTTCATAGCTTTTTGTTTAACTTCAGTCTTGCTTTGTACATTTCAGTTTTGCTTATCTGCTTTAGTAGTTAAATTTAGATATATTAAGCTGCTCATAGCATCTTCAGTTGCCTCCGAAAGCCACAGCTGGACTGATGGTGAGGGACTGCATTATGAAATGTGTATTTTAGTATTAGTTTCTTTTCTGCAAATTTAGATATATTAAGCTGCTCATAGCATCTTCAGTTGCCTCCGAAAGCCACAGCTGGACTGATGGTGAGGGACTGCATTATGAAATGTGTAGTTTAATATTAGTTTCTTTTCTGCAAATTTAGATATATTAAATCATGCATGACATCTTCGGTTGCCTCCGAAAGCCACAGCTGGACTGATGGCGAGGGATTGAATCATGAGTGTATGGTTTAGTATTATTTTACTTTCTGCAAATTAAATATCAGTTACATAAGTTGTTTATGATTACTTCCGAAAATCATAGCTGGTCTAATGATGAAGGGTCAGAAAATGAATTGATGTAATCTGATTTAGATTTATTTTGTTGCAATTTTGAATTTCCTTAAGCATAGTTTCTTTTGTGTTTAGTTGGCAGCAAGAATAGTTTGGTTTTCATGTTCACTAGTTTATTGTTTTGATTCATTAGATTAGCAGCACCTTTTCATTTCAGCAGTACACTTTTACTTTCTTTCAAGTCTTGTCATTGTAATTTTCAATTTGTTTTTAAAGTTTCAAGTTGGTAAATCATTATAGGGGATATCACGTCCTTGAACAAATATAACCAAACTTGCTTTTCATTTTAGAATTTCTATTTCACCTTAGAAAAACCAAAAACGACAAAAGTTAAGAAATAGGTTATCTTGCACATATAGTGCGTCGCACTTCATCAGCTTACGATTCCCGGATTGACAAATTAAATGCAGCAATTTAGGACACACTAAATTGACCAAACATTTTGGCGCCGTTGCCGGGGAAGTGTAACTAGGTAGCCAATTTCTTAAAAAAAAACATAAAATCATAAAAGAAGGGAAAACTTGATAACTTCTTGAAGTATGCTCTCCTCTTGCACCTAGTGTGATCTGGAGGATCAGAAAAGAGAGTTATTGGTTTAGTAAATTCTTAAGTATGCTATCTTCTTGCACCTAGTGTGATCTGGAAGATCAGAAAGAGAATTATTAGCCCAACTTTTTAAAAAATAAAAAAATGACATGCATAGAGCAAGAGATTCTAGGGGAAGGTTTATAGCTAAAGCCAAGAGTTCGATTTTCACAACTCCATCTTCTTCAAGGCATAGACTAGATTCACCACCATCTACCCCTAGCCTTAAGATTTTTGGAAGTCAAGGAACAACTGAATTAGAGGATTCTCCTATACCACCTACTAAAACCCACTTAGAAAACAAGGAGACTTTCTCTCATCCTTCCTTGGTAGAAGAACTAGAGGACTATAAGGACTCTAAAGAAACTATCATGGCAGAGGAAGTAATAAATAGAAGTGGAGGTAGAAGAGGAGGAGATAATGGAGATAACAATGGTGAAGGAAATAATGGTAGAAATAGGATTTGTTGGGATTCCTTATGTCTGAGGAGAACCATACGGCTGGAAAATATCACTGTTCTCCCTAACTTTATGGATTACGAAGTGAGGATCCTGAAACATTTCTGTTTGAGTTTGAAGTAGTGTGCCGAACTTATGACTATATGGAAGATTCTCAAAAACTCAAACTATTTCCTTCAACTTTGAAGGGATCTGCTTTGAAATGGTTCATGGGATTAGCCACTCAATCTATCAAGACTTGGAATGATATGAAACAAACATTTTTGGATAGATACTTGGATTATTGTATGCCCACCAATCACAAGGATGAGGTATTCAAAATGATGCAAAAAGAAGATGAAAATTTGGAAGACTTAATTGAAATATTTCAATACAACTTGAAAAGAGCAAAGATGAGCAACTTAGATAATGAAACCTTGAAAGCCCTCCTATTAAAATACATTAGAGATGAATGGATAGACATTTTAAACATGATGGGGAAAGGAGACATTTCTCAACTTCCATTTCGTGATATAACAGAACTATGTATCCATCTCTCAACGGGAAAATCTAAAATGGAAAATCTAAAACAGGAAAAGGGCCTAGGGATTCTTCTCTTATTAGGGCTAACAAATCTGCAACTGGATCAGTAAGTAGGGCAGAGATTGGTAACATGCTTGATGAGTTTAAAACTGATATTTTAGGGAGCCTTAGTGAACAACTAGACACCCTTAAAATCCAAAACAAACAGAAAGCAGAAACAGATGCTTTAGCCATCTTTTGTCCGAAATGTAGGAAGAAAAATGCTTTAAGGGAATGTCCCTTGGATGCAAAAGTTGTAGAAACATGTATTATTTGCTCAGAGAATCATGAGATCAAGGATTTTCCTTCAATCCCTGGACTCAAAGTTGTTTTTCAAGAAGATCCAAATTCAGTAGAATCTCTCTGTTTTGTCGCAAGGAGACCTTGGCAGGGACAACAATCTCAAGGGTTTAACAACCCTATGAATCTTCAAACCCCACCAAATTGGAATCCTTGGCAAAAACCTTGGCCCCAACATCAGAATTCATATCAGCCATGGGTACAAGGGATGCAAAATACTTATGGGAGATTTGCTCAATTTTATCAATATCCTCCATCTTTTCAAAGTCAACAAATTCCACAACTTCCAAGCCCAAATCCACAACTTTCATTGCCATTTCCACAACAACAACCTTCTCAAAAAAATACAAATCCTCAACTCATGCTTCCATACCAACAGAAGACAAATCAACTTCCAGCTCAGCCATTGCCAAATCCTAACAATAAGAATCCTCAAACTACTTATATGGTAGAAGGACACCAATTTCCTACCTATATGATTGTTCCTCTCAACGATGTACAACTCAGATCTGGTAGAGTTTTAGAAAAACCTTCTATAGACATTCAAGAGCAAGATACCTTTGAGGAGGACTCTCTTCAAGTCAATAAGGGTTCTGAGGAAGAATCTCTTCAAAATTCAAAAATTCAAAAAGAAAAAGAAAAGCTAACATCCACAATTCCTATAGTTGAGCAACCTGTATCTTCATCTACACCTCCTTTTCCGGAAAGACTACAAATTGATAAGGGGGTGGAAAAACAAATCTTGTTGCCTAACTATGACTTTCTAGAGGAATTGAAGAATGTTTGTATCAAGATTCCATTGCTACAAGCCATTCGAGAAATTCCTATTCTAGCAAAAACCATAAAGGAGTTGAGTTTCAAAAGACCAAGAAGGAAGCTAAAGGACACAAGAAGAATCCACCTGGTAGGAAAGATTGCAGACATTATGATGGGAAAAATTACCATGCAGAAGTATGTAGATCCAGGAAGTCCAATTGTCAAGACATATATAAATGGGATAGAAATTCCAAACACATTGATTGACTTAGGGGCTGCTATCAACATTATGAGTAGACAGACTATGGAACAGTTAAAACTTCCTAACCTTCTTTTTACACCTACTTTATCGCAACTTGCAGATCGATCGGTTATTAAACCAGATGGTGTATTAGAAGATATTTCAGTCTCCTTAGATTCTTGGGAATATCCAGTAGACTTTATGATTTTGACTCCCAAAAGTAATCTAGGAGGACATCCAATTATCTTAGGAAGACCTTGGCTGGCCACAGCTGATGCTTTTATTAGTTGTAGATCTCGAGACATGTACATTTCTAATGGTAATTCGACAAAGAAATTCAATTTGTATCCTCCTGCAAGAGCAATTACAGAAATAGGAGACAATGAATGGGTCGATGATGAGAACACTATACAACCCGTCTTTACCATTTCTGAAATTAGTGAGGATAGTCAAATTCTGAACACATTAGAAAATTTTGAGATAACTTCAGAATATGACCCCACACAATTTCAGTTGGAATCTGACATAGAATATTTATCATCTAGACAAATGTCTCTTTACTCTATGGAAGAGTTTGGTAATTCTGCTATTGAGATTTTTCCAGAAAAAACATTGAATATCAACAAACATTTGGAGAAGTCACAACAAGAAGAACTAACCCGAATCTTGCAAAAACATTCTACTGCATTTGCATGGGAGTATACTGACATGAAGGGTATTGATCCTAAGACTTGCATCCATCATATCTATATTGAGGAAAACAATAGACCAATCAAACAACCTCAAAGAAGGATGAATCCAAATCTTAGGGAGATAGTGAAAGAAGAGCTCCAAAAACTTCTCAATGTAAACTTCATTTATCCAATTTCAGATAGCCGTTGGGTTTCTCCTTTGGTTATAGTACCTAAAAAGAATGGTAAATGGAGGGTATGCATTGATTACAGAGAATTGAACAAAGCAACTTTGAAGGATCACTTTCCTTTGCCTTTTATTGATCAGGTATTAGATACATTAGCAGGTAAAAAGTACTTTTCATTTTTGGATGGTTTTAGTGGCTATAATCAAATTCAGGTAGCACCTGAAGATCAAGATAAGACCACATTTACTTGTCCATGGGGAACTTTTCCCTACCGAGTGCTTCCTTTTGGGTTATGTAATGCACCAGCAACATTCCAAAGAGCAGTACTAGGAATTTTTTCTGATCTAATTCATGATTGTGTAGAGGTTTATATGGATGATTTTACAGTTTATGGTAATTCATTTGAAGAAGCATTAGAAAATTTGGAAAAAGTTCTTATAAGATGTAAAGAAACAAACCTTTCATTAAGCCATGAAAAATGCTTTATGATGTTTATTGAAGGGATTGTTTTAGGACATCATATTTCAAGAGATGGGATTAAGGTTGATAGATCGAAAGTTGAAGTCATCTCCAAGTTGCCTATTCCAAATTGTCAAAGAGATGTTAGAAGTTTTCTAGGAGTTACTGGTTATTATAGAAGATTTATAGAAAACTTCACTAAAATAGCATCTCCACTCTTCAAGTTGCTTACAAAAGACTGTGAATTTAAATGGGATCCTGATTGTCAATCGGCTTTTGAAACTTTGAAAACAAGAATATCTGAAGCACCTATCTTGAGAGGACCAAATTGGAAACTCCCTTTCCATATTTCTACGGATGCTTCAGATACAGCTCTAGGAGCCGTGTTGGGTCAAAAAGATTTAGTTCCTTATGCCATTTATTATACCAGTAAAAATTTGACTCCCACAGAGTTGAATTATACTGTGACTGAAAAAGAGTTTTTAGCCGTTGTTCATGCAATTAATAAGTTTAGACATTACATAACAGGCTATGAAACTTTTATTCATACTGACCATTCTGCAATTAGATATTTAATGAACAAACCTGTTACTAATGTAAGAGTGACAAGATGGCTCTTACTTTTGCAAGAATTCAATATTACTGTGTTGGATAGACCAGGAAAACAAAATACAGTAGCTGATTTCTTGTCTAGGATTCAGAATACTAAAGAAGATTCTCCTGTAGAGGATAAGTTTCCCGATGAATACTTGTTTGCAGTAACTATTAAGACTCCTTGGTATGTAGATATTGCTAACTATTTGGTTACAGGGAAACTACCTTCACATTTATTTCCAAGTGAAAAACAAAAAATTATTCAGGAGAGTTCAAAATATTCATGGATTTCTAATGAATGGTTTAAAACAGGGCCAGATCTTGTGATTAGAAGATGTGTCAGGGAAGATGAAATGCCTGATATTCTTAAGGCATGTCATGATGAACCATGCGGCGAACACTTTGCAGACAAAAGGACAGCCTATAAAATCCTCTCTTTAGGATATTATTGGCCTTCCCTCTTCAAAGATGCAAAACAATATGTCAAAAGGTGTGACAGCTGCCAAAGAGTAGGGAAACCTACCCTTTCAAATGAAATGCCATCGCAAACACAGGTACTCATCGAACCCTTTGAAAAATGGGCTTTAGATTTCATTGGACCTATTAATCCACCATCTAAGAAAAAGAAGTATATATTGGTTTGTACTGATTATGTTACTAAATGGGTAGAAGCTAAAGCATTAGTATCTGCTACTGAAAATTCAGTTGTTCATTTTCTTTATGAGGATATTTTTACTCGCTTTGGTGTTCCAAGAAAAATTGTGACAGATCAGGGGAGCCAATTCACATCCAATTTGGTGGAGAAGTTGATGGAAGAATACAAAATCAAGCACAGAAGATATACTCCTTACCATCCACAAGCAAATGGTCAAGTGGAGTCCACAAACAAAGTTCTTGAAAGTATCATCACCAAAACTGTTCATCTACATAGAAGAGATTGGGCAGAAGGGCTTCCTGAAGCCTTGTGGGCCTACAGAACTACATGGAGAAATACAACAGGACATTCTCCCTATGAACTTGTTTATGGGAAAGAAGTCTTGCTCCCCATTGAGTTCTAAGTCAAGACCTTCAAGATAGCAGTTCAGTTGGGGATGGACTTATCAGAAGCCCAAAAGCATAGAATGGAGCAGTTGAATGAGCTAGATGAGATCAGACAAGAAGCAATTCTAAGAACCGATCTAGTTCAATATCAAAGAACTAAATGGCATGAAAAATATATCAAAGAAAAGAAGTTTCAAGAAGGAGATTGGGCATTGTTATTTGATTCCAAGTTTAAAGATTTTCAAGGGAAATTTCAGACTCATTGGCTTGGGCCATATGAGATTGACAAAATCTTTAGCAATGGAGTTGTAAGAATCAAGACCATTGATGAGTTTCAAACTCCTCTTATTGTGAATGGCCATAGATTGAAAGTTTATCATAAGCCACTCTCTAAAGAGGATTTTGTCAAGATGTTTCAAGAAAGTTCTGCAATCAGGCTGGTACAGAAGAATTCTTCTTCTCCACCAGCCTAGCTTTTGTTTTTCAGTTAAAAAAAAATAAATAAAAAAATAAAATAAAAAAAATAAAAAAATGGTATAAGCCTGAAAACCAATCATTGATTGGCAGTCTTATGCAGAAAATATAGGGTGAAAATCAGGGACACCTGACACTCTATATTTTCCAAAAAAAATCTCTCCTTCATTTCACAAGCTTTGTCACCACCCACTCCACTTCATTCCACTTCATTCCACTTCATTCCATTTCATTTCATCTCATTCCACTTCATTCACTTCATCTCATTCCATTCCATCAATAAAAATCTTTTTTATGACCATTTCCATCTGGTCATTTGTCATTTGTTCATTTATATTCAACCAAGTAATAGCTGTGTCAGTTTCCGCAGCTGACATCTGTTTCCGCAGCTGACTCCAGTTTCCGCAGCTAGAAGCAGATTCCGCAGCTACTACTCTGTTTTCAAAGAAGAATGTATAGTCAGATGTTATTGCCATAATTATGAAATAAAATGCAGGTGAGAGGATCAATGGAGCATTCAAGACACCAATGGAGATCAATCAGTTGAAGACCAAGGGCAAAAGCAAAGATTCCAAAGGTATGAATAAAATTTATTTCAAATAGTATTGAAAAACACATTTTTATATAGTTTTAAACCATGAGCTCTACCCATTATGCGCAATGATTGTATTGACAGTTCTGTAACCTATCACGATCTCCATGTTATCCTCTTGCATTCATTCATAAACGGTTTCATCATTGAAATTCCGATTCTCACTCATGTTCCAATATCCCACCGGAGATAATGAGACGTATTTGAGTTGACAAAGGACTCTTACAAGCTGCATAACTTCATAACCGTTGATTGAAACGTGTTCATATTTATTACACAGCCACCAAAATTCAAAACGCTGTCAAATGTATTATACTTTGTTAACCTCTTTGTCGTGTCTCTGCCGTGTTTACAAAACCCCACTCTACTCATTCTCATTCCCTGTTTCACTCCATTTTGTTCCTTTTGCTCATTCTCACTCCCGTATATCTACCCACAGTCTTACTCCATTCCGTTTATGGTACTCATTTCCATTTTATGATACATTCCCACAGTCATTGTGCTCGATCCTGTGTATTCAGTCGTTTTATTTCCACTTAAACCCTCACGAAGGCAAATTTGTGAAGCACAGAAAAGTGAAATGGGTAAATTACTAAGGGCAGAGCCGGAAGGACCGAAGTTTATAGAGGGATATCCGCAAGCGAAAGAGATATTGAAAGAAGCAAAATGGTTGCGTTTTATTCAGAAATTCAGAGGTTACCACAAAGAAGTTACGAAAGTGTTTGCAAGGTCATTTGATGGCTCGGAAGCAGAAATTGGAGACCTCAAGTTTTCGGTCAATGAAGCATCAATAGCAACAGCCACAGAACTTCTTCAGGAGGGAGAACGTTGGTTCAAAAATAAAAGCATCAGTGATGAGGCATGGAGAACAATCCTACGAAATCAAGGTATGGACATAACTGTGTTTAAAAGAGGAATCCCTGTGCATGCAATAAAAGAAGAATGGGCCACTTTACTACTAATTGTTCAGAAATTCATTACATGTGAAGGCCGTTTTGGGTCTATGTACATGTACCATACCAGGCTATTGATGAATTTTCTAGAAAACCAAACTCTCAATCTCCCTTATTTTCTATTCAATAGCTTGAAGAAAATGGATGTGACTGTTCAAAAACACTTAGGAGATGTAGAGCCTCATCTATATCACCACGGCCTTATAAAAATTCTGATTGAAAAGGAGCTAAAGGAAAGAAAAGATACATGGGAACAATTTCTAGTTAGAAATTTCTTTGAAGAACCTCAGGAAATTCCTGAAGGTAGTTCAGTAAGAAGGAGTAGAAGAAAAAGAATAAATGTTGAAACCCAAATTACTCCTACTCAGGAAATTCCCGCAGCTAGCACAGCAAGAAGAATTAGAAGGAAAAGAACAATAGATGAAATCCAAAATACTTCTACTACTACTATGAAAAGAACTGATAGGGAAGAGAGATTGGTAAAAAGGAAGAAGAAGGAAATCAAGGCTAAGAAGCCAATAATATCAAAAGAGAAAGAAACTATTGAGACTGTACATAAAACTCCTTCTTCTGAAGAAGAAGATCATCAAATACTATCTGAAAGATTAGTTTATCTTCAAAAACAGTCATCTATATCCAAGAAGGCAGAGAAAGGAAAACAAGAACAAAAGGGTAGTGTACCACAACGTGTGAGGAGAAGCAGCGGGATTAAGGGGAAATTGAGAAAAACGCAAATTAAGGGTCCTCATTTCATTGATTTGGGTGAGGAGACATTTGAACAGTCCCCAACTGACCATAGTCCATCTCAGTCAGTTAGTGAACCTGGTTCCTTTCATTCCCAATCAGACAATGAGCATACTCCATCTTATTCTCAGCAAAATATTAATGTAAGCCCTCCTCGGCCAGATTTTGAACATAATTCTCCTTTACAGCATTTTGGGGACAGCCCAATGAAAATGACACCTGAAATAGACCCCAAGCAGCAGGAGGTATATGACTATATAGAATCCTTGGAAAAGGCAGCCACAGGTCTAAGTACTTCTTCCATTCAGCCTCATACATTGCAGGATGATTTAGTTCAATCATTAAAACAGGAAATTTTTGAGCTGGAGCTTTTAAATAGGCACATCAAAAATGAAAATGAAACATTGAAAGAACAAGGTAAACTGGACAAGATCATCCATGATAATACTATGTTACATTTGGGAATATGGCAAAAGAAGAATAAGAAATTGAAAAGGAAATGCCAGAAATTGAGCAGAGCACTTGTGAATATCAAATTTAGGTGCTTAATGAAGAAACCCAGAATGATGGCAGTACCAAAGAAGAGGAGAAGGGGATTGGATGTGCTGGCTGAAGTATCAAGGCACATGAACTGAACAAAGAGTATCAAAATTTTGGTTGCATGAGGACATGCAACACCTTCACAGTGGGGGTATGTTGAGTCCCAAATTTGCATCTTTTCCATACACTTTTCCATACCTTTTTCACTCTCCTAAACCTCCCAAATTGTCAATATCATGTGCAAAAGAGTATCTAACATGGTTTTTAATTATATTTTTGTGTTTTCTATTTGAGCTAGATTTTGTTCATTCAGCTGCGGAATCTTGCCACTTTCCGCAGCTGCTGCAACTTTCCGCAGCTATTTTGTGAAACTCTATGCTACAGGTGTCTACAAGCGAAATGAGCCACATGGGAAGGTCAGGAATGACGTGGACATGGTTCGTGTCCTATTGGTTCAAGCAAACTCGTCCAAAGAAGCCGCGGTCAAAGGCGTCCACATGGAAGTCAACCATGGAGTTTCATGTCGGCCGGACTCTGTTTCGTGGCACATAAAGATCCATACGGCCGTTTCTAAGCCTGTGGAGGTTAAATCGACATCTGTACAGGGTTCTAGAGTCGAATTCAAGCATCCACCTTTCGTAGATCTACTTTCCAACACGGCCATACTCCTATATCCGTGGACGTAGTGGTCTACGTGCTCTCCATTAGCATGAACTTTAGGAAACAGTTATAGTTTGTTGTTATATATATTGCGTTTGCATACGCATATGAGTTAGTCGTTATTAGTGAATGTAGTCTCTGTTATCTTTTGATTAGTTTTCTCTGTAGTGATTACGCTGCACTTGTGCCGTAACATTACCATTATGTAATGACTGCTTTTTAATATTAGAAAACTTTGTTTTTCAACTTAATTCGTATTTGAGGACCGTTGCCAAGGCTGTGTAGAGGGCCCCTGCTCAGCTAAGGTTTTGTGTATTAGTGTATATTTCTCATTTCGTTTCTTTAAAAATCATTGTATCATAATCCATTCATATGTTCATACTTTGCAGTTGTTTCATTTCTGTTTATACACTTCCATAATTTCCATTTCATTTATGTCTTGTTTTATGATTGTTAATCACTGATCAGTTTTCTTGATTGCAGGTTTTAGATAGACAGCCCGGGCATTTTCATAGCATTTTGACTAATGACATGAAACTAACATTGTTCTGCTGCTAGTTTGCTTTTCATAGCTTTTGTTTAAACTTCAGTCTTGCTTTGTACATTTCAGTTTTGCTTATCTGCTTTAGTAGTTAAATTTAGATATATTAAGTTGCTCATAGCATCTTCAGTTGCCTCCGAAAGCCACAGCTGGACTGATGGTGAGGGACTGCATTATGAAATGTGTAGTTTAGTATTAGTTTCTTTTCTGTAAATTTAGATATATTAAGCTTCTCATAGCATCTTCAGTTGCCTCCGAAAGCCACAGCTGGACTGATGGTGAGGGACTGCATTATGAAATGTGTAGTTTAGTATTAGTTTCTTTTCTGCAAATTTAGATATATTAAATCATGCATGACATTTTCAGTTGCCTCCGAAAGCCACAGCTGGACTGATGGTGAGGGATTGAATCATGAGTGTATGGTTTAGTATTAGTTTATTTTCTGCAAATTAAATATCAGTTACACAAGTTGTTTATGATTACTTCCGAAAATCATAGCTGGTCTAATGATGAAGGGTCGGAAAATGAATTGATGTAATCTGATTTAGATTTATTTTGTTGCAATTTTGAATTTCCTTAAGCATAGTTTCTTTTGTGTTTAGTTGGCAGCAAGAATAGTTTGGTTTTCATGTTCACTAGTTTATTGTTTTGATTCATTAGATTAGCAACACCTTTTCATTTCAGCAGTACATTTTTATTTTCTTTCAAGTCTTGTCATTGTAATTTTCAATTTGCTTTTAAAGTTTCAAGTTGGTAAATCATTATAGGGGATATCACTTCCTTGAACAAATATAACCAAACTTGTTTTCATTTTAGAATTTCCATTTCACCTTATAAAGACCAAAAACGACAAAAGTTAAGAAATAGGTTATCTTGCACATATAGTGCGCCGCACTTCATCAGCTTACGATTCCCGGATTGACAAATTAAATGCAGCAATTTAGGACACACTAAATTGACCAAACAGTAGGTTTCAGTTGCTTGTTTACACTAAGTAGCATAGCTGATCTTACTCTTGAAAAATCTCTTCCAAAACATCATAACAATGAGTAGGAAATAGCTGTGATGTCTTAGTTTTTAATTGTAATTGCTTTCAGTTTTCATGTTTGCATTCAAATGCATTGAATTGTACAACCAGGATTGTTCTAACAAGCTCTTCCAAAATACCATTCATGATGGACAAAATAGGTTTTAGAATCCCATAGATTAATTGCATGATAATTCAGTTAGGGCACTTCGGAGGCAAATTGCATTTAATTCATGCTCTGTTATTTCGTTTCAAGTTTGATAATGGCTTTTTAATCTAGCACTGATCACTGTAGACTAGTAGCACCCTAGTTCAGTTCCATCTTAGCTCACTGTATTTACATTCCAAGATTAGTTGCCATCCATTGCATTCTAAATTGCATTAGTTGTTAAACTTAAATACCACGGTCTTCACTATTTACAAAACTTCTTTTGTTCTAAACCTATATTAACTCATAATCATTTGGACAGAAGATAGTATCAGTATAAGGCCTGGAGTACTTTTGCAACCTTTTTACCATTTCACAAATAAGCCTTTCCTCAAAGACTATTCTAAATTGAAATCTATAACTTTTGAGTGAGGTTTAGTGGTGTTAAACTAAGTTGCAGAATAGAATTAGGAACTAGTTTTAGAGTAGAGATCTTATGATGTTACAAATGTTCTTTTCCAAATATGTTTCAACAAACCTTTAATCATGGATGAGATTTTGTATCATTATGAGTTGATTGTTTAATTGTTTAAGTTAGGAGAATTTTTACACTTAGCTGCCCATTTCTCAAGCTCTTCCAAAATATCCTTAATGAATGAATTGGACAAGTTAAGTTCATGTTGTGATTCATTTTCTTAAAGTCATTATCAAGCTTTGTATTTTGCTAAGTCATAGTTTAGGTTTGGTTCTGTTTCAGTCTTTGCATTTGTCATTTGTCATCCATAACTTAGGCTTTACTCTGTTTTTAACCAGTAGCTTCTTTCCACCAACATTTAGTTCTTTCTCTTGTGAAAAAAAAACCATAAAAAGACCAAAAACATCATAAAACACTAGACACAACGCAGTAAGAAACAAACACCTAGGCACATACAGTGCACCTCACTTCAGTAGTTTACCAACCCTGGTTGACAATTAAATGAACTCAATTTAGGAGACTAGGTTGAGCACAAATAGAAATAACAAACACAAAAAATGACACAAGCCTGGATGCAAAAAGGAGGCAAAACTGGATGCAAAATACTATGCAAAAGATGATGTAAACATGGATGAAAATATGGGTGCAACAATGGACACAAAATTATATGCAAAAGTGGATGCAATAGAAGAAAGTGCAAAAGTAGATGTAAAATTAGACGCAAAACCTGACATAAAAGTGGATGCAAAAAGGGTTAAAAAAACAAACACGATATTTTACAAAAAATTGGACACAAAATAGGATGCAAATTTGAATGCAAAAGTAGAACCAAATGTGGGTGTAATGGCAGGCGCAAAACATGGCACAAATTGTGGCACAACAAAAGTGGATGCAAAAGCAGATGCAATAGTAGACAAAAAAAAAAGATGCAAAATTGGATGCAAAACAATATGCCAAAAAGGAATCAAAATTGGATGAAAAAATGGACGCAGCAGAAGTATATGCAAAATTAGATACAAAAACAAGACATAAAACTTGATGCATAAACCCGAAAAAAAAGTGGATGCAAAAAAATATGCAATATTTGATGCAATTTTGAATGAAAAAGAGGACTGAAACGTGGATGAAAAAGTGGAAGAAAACGTGGGTACAAAAATATGTGCAAAACATGGCACAAATTGTGGCACAAAAAAAGTGGATATAAAATTGGATGCAATGATAGAAGAAAAAAAGAAAAAAAAAATGATACCAAAGAAGATGTCAAAAGGGATGCACAAGTGGATGTAAACATGGGTGAAATAGTGGATGCAAAATTGGATGCAAAAGTGGATGCAACAGAACTTGATGCAGAAGTAGATGCAAAATGAGATGCAAAACCTGACGTAAAATTGGATACAAAAAAGGATGAAAAAATACATGCAAAAGTAAATGAAAACTTAGACACAAGTAAGGATGCAAACGTGGATGAAAAATTAGAATAAAAAGTGGGTGCAAAGGTATGCGCCAAGCTAGGTGCACATTTTGGCACAACAAAAGTGGATGCAATAGTGGACACAATAATGGATGCAATAGAGGATGAAAATGTGGATACAAAACAAGAATAAAAAGTTGATGCAACAAAAGTAGATGAAAAAATATATGCAAAACTAGGCACAAACCTCGACGCAAAAATTAGCACAAAGGGGGATGCAAAGAAGGATGAAAAAAATGATGCAGTAGAGGATGCAAAAAATTATTCAAAAGTTGATGAAAGTGTAGGTGCGGAAAAGTAGGTGCAATAGAGGATACAAAAGTAGGTGAAACAAATTTACATGCCAAACTTGATGCAAAACTTGGTGCAAAGGATGGCGTGAAACTTGGAGCAAAACTTGGTGCAAAATCTCATGCAAAACCTGGTGCAACACTTGGTACTAAAATTAGTGCAAGGATTGGGTAAAAATCAGTGCAAATTTTGCATCATATTTTGCACCATATTTGATAAATGGATGCAAATAGCACCAAAAATGGGCACTATACACAAAAAAGGAAGAAAACATGGATGCTAATAACAAGTTTTTGTTGTAATGTATCAATATATATCAACCACATTTATTAATATGATTTTTCTAGTAAATAAAAATAAATAAATCTATTTGCCTCAGATGCAAATTTATTGTATCAAATATACATACTTTATATGGTCACATATACCTGCTTAGACTTGTTAATACCTATTCTAAATTTTTATTTATAGTTCCAAAGTGTCGCACATTAATTCTGATTGAATTAACTTCCCTGGTGAAAGCTAAACTTCCTATCTCATCACCCAAAATACATAGGAAAACAAAAACCCTCTACATTCTTACGTAACACTAATTTTTTCTTTATGGCTTCATAAATGTGAAATAATTTGTAATACCATTGTTTTTATGTTCCATGGATTCAGGGCATGGCAAGAGATGGTAATTTCCTTTTATCCCTACTTTTTATTTGTTTATAGCTCTAGACCACACTCAGAAATGGTTATTTCTTTAATGTTAATTTTGCATTGAATTTTGATTCAATTATAGATTTTGGTCTTAGAAATATTAATTACTCCCATTTGCATGAAATACATCAGGAGTTGAGTTATCTTAAGAAAAACAAGTTAAGTCCAATGATCTAAAAATGGGTTGGATAACTTGTTATGCTTTTCAAGAACCTCCCACTCAGTTAAACAAACAAAAGATCTAGCTTATACTTGACATTTGTGGAATTTTGTACTTGAAATAGGTGTATGATTTTTAACTTCTTAAGGGCCTTAATTCCATTTTTTTTTGCTGAAATTAAACATGTATAACAGAAATATAATGCATAAATAAAACATCGACACATAATAGCAAAATCAATCTAGGAGTTCACCCGAATATCGTGGGCTACGTCTCCTTGAGCTTTTGTCATCTTGACTTGGCTCTTTGGGATTATGGTAAAGTTTCTTTTACAAGATCCACACTTAACTCTAGTAGTTACTGAACTCAACCAAAGGTCTTAGAATACCATCTATATCCCTGTCATGGCTGTCATGACCCTGAAAACAGATCTATGCTCCCTTAGACTTGATTCCTTCTGTCGGTGCTCTGAGCTACCCTGAGCTTCTCCATGCCACCAGATCCTTCCGAATTTGTTTTTCTATCCCTACAACATCATATATTGTCTTCATCACACATTAGAGACCAAAAATTGACTAATCATTTGCTCAAAACGAGCAATGCATCCCCAAACTAAGCCTTCCTCCACAGTTTGCCCTAGGCTGCCCAAAACTTTCATGAAGCTTCTCAACCTCTAGAATTTTTCAAATGGATATGAAAATCCATTAATTTTATTCAGAAGTCCAAAAATATTCAAGATAGACTATTGTTTCACTGAAAATGGCCTTCGGCTGCTTTGGTTTCGCCTCCAACACCTGGCGGCACCCCCTGGCACTAGGGTCACTAAAAACTTCTCTGATGAGTTCTTGACCTCTATAAGTCCTCAAAAGCTTCTGTAAACTCCTCCATTGGATTAATAATTATCATTACAGTCATAAATGACTATTTTTTTGCTGAATACGGCCTCAAGATGCCCTGGCTAGGCCCCGAATTGCTGCTGGAAAAAGCTAGCACTTATGGCCCCTGGAACTTCATTGAAGCATATCGGCCTTCAAAAGTCATCTACATGCTCTTAAAATCACACCATTAGTTCCAAAACATCTTAAAAATCCAAAATTGACTATTGTATTTTTGAATAAGGCCTCTAGCTCCCCTGGCTAGGCTTCAAACTGTTGCTGGCCCATGGTGACCCTAGTGGCCCCTAGAACTTCACTGAAGCAAAAACCTGCTCAAAATTCCTCTAATGGCTTTGAAGAAAAACTCCATTGAGTCTGGAATGTTTGATATAGTCAAAATTGAGTATTGGCACTCCAAAATTGGGTGAATCTAGCTCAAGATAGAGCTTGAACTGTTTTTTTCCCAATGACCCCTAAAGAAGCTCCACTAATTTTGGTGAACTGCAATTATCTGCAGTTAAATTCGGAAAACCGCCCTAAAATTATGCGTTCTCCAATATCTCCTCCAATCTATCTGCAACAACAAATCTCACCATTGAATGTGACAGTTGTACGCAACGGTTGCAGTGTTTTAATGGTTGGAGGTTATGGTTAAATGTGACTGTTTTAAATTTACACGTTCACATGCCTCCACAAAAAGCCGCAAGATCTTATCCAAAACTACAATCGTGACTACCGTGTTAACTACCCTGTTAACCCCGCCATGTGAACACATTACAGGTATCTATAGAACCGTAGGGGTAGCGGTTAAGGGTTAGGGCTTGGGCCCAAGGTTCTGGCGTCGCGATCTTGTGGGAGGGGCTACCCCCTTTGCTCCCCCAAAATCTTAAACCATTAAACCATAATAAAAACCTGAGTCCTTAGGTTTTTAAGAAACATGCGTAGGTGGGTTGGTAAGGCTCGGCATTGCAGGCGGGGAGGTCCCGTGTTCGACTCCGGTGGAGTCAAAAACCAATTTTGTTACACAGTCCTGGGGACACGTGGAGGCTTGAAGGCTGGACACGTGTTGCCCTGTAATTGGCCGCTAAAAAAAATGGTCTTCCAACTATGAACCACATTGTACCACTTATCGAACGCTAATAGGACCGAATGGAATATTCCCTGGAATGTTCTCTTTTAAATTTTTCCCAATCCAAGTCAAACTTGGTCAAAGTCCAATTTTTGTAGTTTACGGGACTTTTCAAACTACGATAACTTCTTCATATCATGTCAGTTTTTCTAACCTTTTTTGGCACCGGAATCAGGAAGACAAGATCTATCTGGTCGCTTAGGTTCAATACACTTCTGAACACTTTGAATTTTGAGCTATCACTTAGGTCCATGATCCAGTTCTGATCACACCTCCCCATTAGGAATCTTTTGGACCCCAAAAGACCGATATATTGATCTGTATAGTAGATGAGAGTACAACACCATATTCTTTTCAACCTTCATACACTTGCCTTACATGGCTAGTGCCTTTGAACCACAACTTGAAGGTAGTCTACACTTCCCTTCCTGGATATGCTTGTCCTCCTGTTAAGAACTATCTTCCTTGCACTCACTTAGAAATTGCAGGCGACAAATTTACAGAAAGTAGCTGAACATCACTGCCTTGATCATCGTTCCAAGGTGGCTCAAACAAACATGAGATTATAGCATAAAACATGCATACATAACTGAAATTTTCATATGTACAAATGAGTGTATGTCTTTTTGTGTCAAGAAGTCAAACCACTTCTTACCAAGCCACTTCCATGACGACTTTTTCTATTGAAAATATTCTTCATGTGAAACATTCGTTCTCACATCAATGATGGAATCCTTGGTTCCAATTTCTCCAATCTTTCTATCCTCTTACCTCATGTACTTGGGACGATTTGTTGGATGCAATGTCCAACATTGGGAAACAACATGTCCCCTCTTTTGGCAATGTGTGCAAGTCTTTTTCACCCACTTTGCAAGTTGTCTTTGCCTCAACTGCTTCTTGTATGCTTTCTTCCTCTTCAAGCATCTTCAAACATCATGGTTAAACATACCACAATATGCACATCAACTCTTTATTCCATTCAAGCATGTAGAATTTTCATGCCTTGTAGAAACATAATGAACTTGACTATAGGAAGAATTATACCTCATATGTTTCTTTGCATGCCCATCCTTTTTTCCTTCTTGAGGAGATGAACTAGTAGAGATTCCAAATTTCTTTTGCAGACCAACGTCAGTGTTCATGTCTTGAAAACTGTCTGAACTCGTATGTTCGCCATAATCTACATGTCTACTATCTTATTGCTGCAACATAGACTTCACAAGAAAAATATTCTTTAAATATATACCTCAATAAAATAGGCTTCAAATGGTTAGCAATGATCTTCACAATAATTTTACAAATACAGTTGCACAAAGATATAGGTTTAAAGTCATGAAATGGCTTAGGATCATTAGACTTAGGGATCAGGGCTAGGAGTGTGGCAGTAAAAGCTCCGTGCATACAACCTGTACTTATGCTCCCTGCCACCACATTCAAAAGATATCGACCCACCAACTCAAAAAATTATAGGACACCTCTATCGGCCATCCATTTGGCCCCAAATTCTTAACCCTTTGAAAATCATCAAGACCCTTATTAGGTTCACCTTTTGATACCAACTCTAAGATTTCTTTATTTTCCTTTTCATCAAAATATTTTTGGAATAAACTGGAAACAGATAAGACTTCAGTAAAAGAAACCTTTGTGGGGCCTTAGAGATGGATAAAAAATTCGTTGTGACCATCCTACCCAAATCTCTGAAATTTGATTCTCTTTGACCCTAAGGATATTTGAGGGACCATATGGTATTCTAAGCCTTCCTTCGCCTGGCCAAATATTGACAAAACTTAGTGTTTTCATCTCATTCCTTCAGCCAAATCATTCTTCTCTTTAGTATCCATGTTTCTTCCTTATCTTCTAAAATCCTTCCCTTGGAGGCTTCTAATTGGATTATGCAATATCTCGATAAGGGAGAAAAATATCCCCCACCCCCTAGATCTTATAGATGTTCCAGTTCATCATTCACCTTCCTCAATGCCTCCTCATCATTCTTCAATCTTTCCTTGGCCTGGGGTATAGTTTCTCTTTTTAGTCTCGAGATATTTTCCATAAATTGGGTTGGAATGGACCTTTCTCTTCTAGGAGAACAATGGATCCACTGGTACCTGACTAATTTCCTAAAGGATTCATCCTTAATCCAAAAAAAATTGATTTTAAAGGGGGGTTTGGTCTTCCAGATAGCTCCCCTAAATTCCAAAAAAATAGGATGGTGGTCAAAATTCCCCCCCTGACCAACCCATTGTCAAATATGTAGAATTCAACCCAAAAATGTAAATTTTTTCAGGCACCTATCAATTCTATGAGCTATAATATCATAACCAACTCTCTTATTGTGCGAAGTGGGCTTCAGCTTAATAGGATCGACATCAATAATATTATGAGTTTAAAGCGCATGGGATAAAAAATAAAACAAAGGGTCAACCCTAGCATGTATTCCCCAGATCTCAGACAAACCCAAGGACAAATTAAGCCCCCCCCCCCCCCCCCCCCCCACCCCCACAACAAGAATCAATTAATCATGCTTCATGAAGTCACATATAAGCAGATTATTCCAAAAAGGGGGCCTATCTTGAATGTTTTTAAGAATGTAACTAGGTATGGTCTTCATTATTAATATATTTGTCAAAAAATAATGTATTATTATTAAATGACTTATTAAAGCATGGGTTTCATGCTTGGGTCATATTATAGGTCAAATTCCTCAGTGTGGGCTTCTAATATTTATAAAATCAAATTCATGTCAGCTTCTTAACTGTGGGAAACCATTATAAATACAAGTGTGAAATTTTCATAAATCACTTACAAAAGTCCAAATATCTCTGAAATAGTTTGGACATTTCAGTGGGTGAATTTCGGTGCAATTACAATGATCAAATTTCAGAAAAGAGGTCTCTCTATCTCGGTGGTATCTCAGTTTCAATTCCACCATAGGGGGGAAGCTACCACAAATACAGTGCTACAACATTTCGTTGCTACTACAGTTCACAATTCATTGCTACCATAGTTCGGTGACATCACGGACATGGTTCAATACTATTACAATTTTTTGGTGCAAACATAGTGATAAATATTTAGGTATCATCACAACAAGGATATCTCTCAGCCATTACAGTTTGGTGTCACCACAAAGATAATATCTCAATGTCATGACACTGATGAGGTTTTGGTGGAATCACATTGAGGAAATATGGGTGTCATGACAAAGATAAGTATGATGTCTCTATGCTAACATACTAAAATGAAGGATTATTTGACGGATAAAGTCTATTGTCTAGGGTCTTGGATGTCTCATCTTGAATCTATTGAAGGAAGAATTTTGACTGGGTTTTCCCCAAAGAGCAGGGTTTTGCCCTAGTAGTGTGCCTACACCTCATTTCCTCTTTTGTTTATTATTTGGCATTAGTCTTGATGAAAAGAAAATTTAAGTCATAAGAATTTATAATAATAACTAAACATCACAAGATAATGTCATAATAAGAGAAATATTCTAACTACCACCTACTTAGATTTCTCAGCATGGTTTTAGAGCTAAGGTCATGATCAAAAGGAAGTTTGAAATACCACTTATACATCTTTGAAATATCCTTAGTGAAAGGCTCTTGAACAAAATTTCAAAAGATCACTTCAGAGCTAGTAAAACGAGAAATTCAATGAACTAGTTAAGTATTAAAAATACCTTGGAGAAGTATGAGAATCTCACACTAAACTCAGAAAAGATAAGCTCAGATCTTTCTTCGAATAAATTTCATATCATATCACATTTAGAATATCAATCTCTAGAATACGGCCTTTGTCATATGACATGGATAAGTTTTTGATACTACTATAGAAGTTCACGATAATTGCATAATGTAAAGGATTTGGTGTTACACTCAAGCGACTCAGTGTCATTCCACCACTGTCACTATGTCAACACAAAATCATAGTCTCAGTGTTTCCATAGTGAAATGGTCTCAGTTCAATGTTCTTACAGTCAGGAAATTGGTAGTTTTCAAGAAATTGAATTTTTAAACCATTCCTCATCCTAAAACTTATCCCTTAGGTTGGGTGTGTGACAATGCAAAGTAGCAAGTAACTAGAAAATGAAAACTAAAATTTTCCATTACTGCAAACTTCATTGATGAGGTAGAACTTGATGTAGTTCCATTATACATATGTGGTATTGTTTTGGGAAGCCCATATCTTTATGTCAGGAGAGTTATCTTTCATCACCATTGTTACACCATTTTTTGGTCATCTAACCTATTATCATTAGATGGACCCAAGTACACCATGTAAGATCAATTTTACCCTAACTAAAATTGCTTTCACTATGTAAAATAACTTAATAAACCACATTTATTAGGTTGTTTATGGTCTAAACAGGAAACCCCAAAAGGAAATATTAAACAAACCTATATTTGTTTTATTTTCCTCATGGAATAATTAATTAAACCATAATTTAATTATTATTCCTAATCATGTTTAACCCAAAACAAAGAAATTAATTAGATAAACCTTTATTTATCTTATTATTTTCTAGGAATAATGATTTAAATCTTATTTAGATAATATTCCTTGTTAAATATGACCAAATCACCCACAAATAATTAAATAAATCATTATTTATTTAATTATCCTCCAACCACTTCCTTAAAAAGATAAATAAATCATTTATTTATTTATTATTAACAAATAAAGGGATTTGACCTAAGTCAAATACTTTTTCCCTCCAACAAATATAATAAAATATTCCATAAAAGGTGGATCTAGATTTGGTTAACATTATTTTAATCATGCACCAAGATCTAGAATGACCCAATATTTTGTTATAAATAGGAGGGTTTTTCCTACCATTCTTCACCTTTTTTGCCTATTAGATCACTCTGGATCTAAACTCTTGGTCTGACTTTGAGCCATTATCATTGTCATATTTTCCATTATTTGCTGTGTGAGCTCCCTTTGAGTTCTATCTTTTTCTGGGTTTTCTACACCAACAGGAGAGAGAAATGCTAGATCTAAAGTGCTGAGGACTTCCAAGAACCCATCCCATTGAGGAGAATTGGAAACATCTTCTTGTTTTCCTCCCAGGTGCCCTTAATACAAAAAATTCTTTCAAAATTGTTCTTGTCTTGTCTATTGGATATATGGAGCAAACCCTTCTTTTTACTGCTTAATGTCTTTCTATGCATAGATCTGGTTTTTTGTAGCTCTTGTCTTGATCAACTAACTGCAGATCTGAAGATATTGGCAGCCATCTTTGATGTTAGGGCTATTAGTTATGCGTAGCTAAAGTGGTCTTTTTTCGTACACTTCGACAAAGGATTCATACTAACAATTGGCGACTCCACACGGGTTTTCAATTACGACCACTGTCGTTTTTCATATTCCTGCATATCCAGCTACTTCAGACCCTAGGGTTTCTTTTCAGCTTTTTGTTTTTCCTATTTTCATGTTGTTTTTCCCCTATAAAACCCTAAAACATTAAAATTTCTAACTTCCGTGTGTTTCTGGCCCTATTGCGCAGGTAAGCGACATCAGCCGCAACTGAGACGACAACTTTTTCGAAAATCTGCTGTCGGGACAACCACAACTAGAGGTCGCACTTTTCGGCCCAAAAACTGTGACCTGGACCTCCAGGTCGCACTTTTCAGCCTCTTTTCTGCGACCTGCACTGAAAACAGGTCAAAACCTACGACCTACCAATTTTTCAGCTGTTTTTCTGCAATTTTTCTGGGTTTTTCTGAAGCTTCTGTCAGGGTTTTCCAGCCTCTGTCTCAACCCGTTTCGACCTATTCCTGATATTTTTTGCTCATCTAAGTGGGAACCTAGCCCCCTAAGGCTTCAGTACCCTCCACTTTTGGTGGAAGAGTTTTTAGCTGCTTCAGGTGTCTGATTTTTCAGAGTTGCAGCCTCCCCTTTTCCAGATCTGATACCTCCTTTTCAGATCCCTTTTAATCAGCTCTTCTCCCTCTCAAATCACCTCCTGAAGATTTGTTTGGATCTACTTTTAGGGCCTCCTCCTTGCCCCTTCTGCTTTTTGCTGATTTCCTCCTTTTTTCCAGCCACCTTGCCTCTGCCTCTTGGCTGTGATCTGCACCTCTTTCAGCAGCTTTATCCCTTAGATCCTTGTCCCTTTTGACCCTAGATCTATTGGCCTCTTTTTAAGTGTGTTTTGACTAGATTTTTGCCCTTTTTTAGATTAGTTTTGAGTGACCCACCTTCTTGGGTTGAATCGATGCACTAGTAGCTGTTATTTTTCTGTTATTTCAGCATTATATACTGTTCTCTGCAGATTTATTTTCAGTTACGCAGCACACTTTTTCTCTTGCTCTCAAAATGAAAAGGGTTTAAAAATTAAAATTAACACATGCCACACACTCACCCTAAGCGAAGAAGAGCCTGGTTTACACCGCCAGGCAAAGACTTTAAAATCAATTGACACTGCACCTATCTGCCCTTGTTTCGACATTGTAATCACTTGATTCTGCACCTCCTTGCCCTTGTGGTCGTTCTTCTTCCCCTTGTTTCGTGTTTGTGTTGTCATCATTGCGCCCCCAAGGCGCACTTCCCGGAGACTTCTTGGCCTTCACCCTCAGTTTCCGGTCGATCGACCTGCTCCGTCCCATCGTCGTCGAGCCAGTCCTCCTCCGAGTCCGCACTCCGACTCCTCTTCTGATTCTTTGGGTTCTCCTTTTCCTTCTGGTTCTCCCCCTGTCACCTTCACTATGTCTGGTCCAGGGCCTAACGCTAGCGGTGCTCCCGGCCCTAATGCCGGAACTACTACTAGCGGAACTGCCACAGGAACTACCTCGGCCACATCCTTGCTACCGTACATCGCAGGCCTCAGCCTCCCCGATTTCAATCAGTTGATCAATGACCCTATCTTCCACGATGTTGGTTGGCTTGCTATGCCAACCAAGCTCCCCTATGACATCCCTAAGTTTGAAGGCCTTGCTGGAGAAGATCCTTCAAATCATGTTCGATCTTTCCACATGTGGTGTTCATCTACCTCCATTACCGATGACTCTGTCCGTCTTCGGTTGTTCCAACGAATGCTTACAGGTGCGGCTTCTAAGTGGTATGTTGATTAGCCCACTTCCTCTCATACCACCTTTGCGACTCTTGCTCGAGCTTTTTTATCTTACTTCCATCTTCCCCTTCGTTATGACACTGGTATCGAAATTTTTACTTCTTTCTGTCAATCATCTGCGACCCGCCTATCCGATCATGTCCAGGAATGGCGGAGAAGAAAGAGCCTATGTCAATCCCCTACTTTCGAAGACCATGTCTACATGGACTGGTTCCTTAGATCTCTCTTGCCTCCTATCGGGAAAGATGTCGCATTGCATTTTCCCCAAACCGAAGAAGCCGCCCTCCAACTGGCGTTAAAATATGACTTGATCTATGCTCAGACAGGTTATGTTTATACCGTTCTACCTGGTCTCCCCAGACCCGGTGGTGTTAACGCAAAGGGGGCACCTCATGCTACCGATGGTATCATTGGAGCTCTCTCTCATCCATATGCCCAACCTCCCATGGGTTATGGTTTTCCTGGGGGAGGGGGCAACACCTCCCGCACTTATACCCCTCCTGGTAGCACGTATCCAAGATACAACATACCTCCTCTTTTGGCCCAACCTCCTGCTCACCATACTGTTACCCAACCCCCTTATTATTCGTATCCACATTTTGGTGCTCCAGCTCCTCCAGCATCAGCACCTCTGCCTCCCTTGCCTTCTCAACCCCTCCAACAGCAGTCACCGCCCCCTCAAGCGCAGGTGGAGGCACAACAGGGATTCGTGGCTACCCAACCACCTGATGGACAGGTGGCCACTCAACCTCCCCCTTCTGGTTCCTCCAATTACCAGATCCTCATGATGAACTCTGATCCACCTCTAACCGTCGACCTTAACCTTCAAACTCAGTCTCGCCAGTACCCCAGACCTTCCGCTCAGTCTGCCCCCGAGTCCCCTTCTTCAGGTTCTACAGAGCCTCTTTCGACATCCAATGGTCCCTTGCATATCCCTCAGCCCAAAGTTGAGGTTTATACCAAGATTCCTAAGGGACCATTACGCCGAAATGCTGCTTCTGGTCAAGCTGCTCATTCGTATAGCATAGTAGATGATTTGGCGCAGTCTCTTGCTGCCATTTCCACATTGGAACTCCTCCAGTCGTGCCCTTCCCAAAAGAAGGCTCTGCTATCTGCCATGGGTGCTTTAGATCCTGCTGTTGACCAAATGATTGTTTTCGACACCCATCAATCAGAACATCCTTCTCTTCCTGCTTCCGTCGCCTTCCAAATCCTAGTCAAAATCCGGAACGCTAACATTTCCCGGTGTATAATTGATGAGGGGGCATCCACCTGCGTGATGTCCGCTTCAGTTTGGAAGAAACTTGGATCTCCTGAGTTGGCCCCTTCCACTATCACCCTTCGAGCGTGGGATGGCCACGCTTCCCAGCCCATTGGCCTCTTCCGTAATTGTCCTATCACTCTTGTGGGCAAGACTGTTTGCGTTGACGTCGAAGTCATTGACGCCCCTCTAGATTACAAAATTCTCTTGGGGCGGAGCTACACCTATGCTATGTCTGCGGTCCCATTCGCGGTTTTCTGCAAGATGTCTTTCCCTCATAATGGAAAGATAGTCACCATTGACCAGTTGACATATCATGAGCCAAAATCTCATACCTCACGTGAGACGGCCATCTCTTCTGTAGCCAATAAGCAAACCGTCGATTCCTTGACCAGTGTCTCTCCTGGCGTCTACAAAGACTCCTCTTTGCTCAGAACCTTCCCTGGTCTTCCTCCTCCTCCTATCTCTGACCCCAGCTCATCGAATGTTTGCATGATGCAATCGTCTCGGGCTGCTCTCAAGCAACCTGCTTCGGCTAGTCAGCAACCACGTAACCTGCTCCTAGCCCTTCACCTGTAGCTGGTAGTCATGAGCCTCTTTATCCTCCTAGCACAGCTCCTCCAAGCCTTAGCCATTTAGGAGCTATCCCACCTAGCCATTACCTCTCTGGTCAGATACCGTTCCTTGCTCCCCCACCAGGAGTGTACACGGTACCGGTCATGGCCACCCTCTCTCTTCCTAACCTGGCCCTTGGGATTCCCATCTGGTACCATGATCCTCCAGCCGCAACCTTACCTGGTCAACCCAATCCTTATATTTCTTTGACCCCAGTTCAACCGATCCCCATGACTTCTCCCGCTGCAACAGTGCCTCAGTCACCTCAACAGGAACCCCCTCCTGTTGCGACCGCTTCGGGTAAGAAGGGCAAAGCTCGTAAGGGGGCATCAAAGGACAAGGCTGCCCCGACAAACCTGGCCCCTCCTCGACCTCCACAGCATACCATCCAGTGTGCTTTGTGTGAAGTTGTCGGTCATGCCACCCATATCTGTCCTGAATTGCTTCATCTCAAACCCATGGTTAATGTCGCGTTCCCTGAGTCCACGGTCCCGGAAGCCTCTGTTCCTTCCGCAACCGCGGCCAAGAACCCCCTGACTATTCACACCAACCACCCCTGTGCCTTGTGTGATCTCCATGGCCATCACACCCACCTTTGTCCCCGCCTCACGGACTTCCGCCCCTCTCTAGCCACGGTCCGCCAATTCGAGGCCAAGCGCAATGAGTCCACCTCTCCCCTATTTGCGCATTTTTCTTTGGAAAAACTACGAGACATGACTGCTCCCATTGACATTCCCCCTCCTGATGTCGAGATGACAGAGCCTTCATCCAACATTTTCTACCTATCATCATCCATGAGACCCTCGGGGAACATTCCATCTGAATCTTCCCCTGTTGTTTCACTTGACCTTCCTTCAGTGATCACCTTGGGCTCAACATCGGTAGATCCTTTATCTTCTTACTCTTCTATCACCCCATGTGATGACGCGCATGTGAACCTATCTTCTCATGATGATGATTCAGGAAGCTTCGCCACGTCAGGTGGTATTTCTTCCATCAGTCACCCCATCTTCTCTCAAGATGACGACATTATGGAAGAAATCCTGACCCCTGACTTTATCTATTCCCCCTTACATCGAACCCATGCATTCACAACACATACACCTTGTGGCCATTACATTGAAACCCAATGTTTGGGTAAGGGGGCACCCACATTTGAGAGACCCAGAGAAGCAATTCTCCAAAACTCTCCTAATGTATCTGGTCATGCCGACTTTAGTACCATTATTCTTCCACATTTAGAAGAACCTCTAGAGTCCCATATCACTTCAGATCACTCTAGGAATGATACCCCTTATCATTCCTTCATCTTACATCAGCAACCCTGTCTCTTAGACATTGTTGTTGACCAACCTATGGGTTTTCTAGGAGAGCATCAGTTCATTATCTCCAAATTCTCTCTTTGGGATAGTGACACCAGGTATGCCAACTCGAAAAATTAAGGTCCATTTGCTTCATATATGCATTACTAAAATAGATTGGTAATCCTCCATTTCCTTTCTCAAACTGCATAACCATAACGAAAAAAAAATGGCACACCACATCATTAAAATGTGTTTAGATTCCCCTTTTTCTGAATACATTTTGGCATGACCACACCATGCTTAGGGGCACCTATTCCCCTCAACCATAACCCTCCTCAAAATCGAATTTCTTCACTTGCAACACTCATACTAGGGGCACCATTTGGCCTCCATACTTATCCATGCTCGTGTTGATGTTCGTCGTGAGTTACCATATTGTACTCATGTTTTCATGGTCCCCCACTGGACCTTTACTGTGTGGCAGCACCATCAAGTTGCCCTTGTTTAGAGCATCCAAGTTGAGTCATCATCAAATTCATGGAGTCTATCCCGAGTCCCTTTGCACCCCGCTATATTCCTCCATCCTTCATTGCTTGGTCTCTCTCTTGTGTCGCACATTATGGCCTTCAGTCCCACTGTCCCCTATCCCTTATGATACTGTGTCCATCGCTGCCATGTCATTCATGCCTTTTATGCTCTAGCAAGGGAAGTCATCCATTTTCTACTCAGTCCCCTCCATTCCATCATCATTGGTATTAGTCTGTCAGTCGCTCTACTATTTTCTCTCATGCCTTATTTGAGGATCCCTTATTGCCTCACCTATGGCGGACCTCCTTCTGTCGACATCAGTGCCATTCATTCCAGAAGACAGGTCTAGAGGGCGGTGTACCTTGGTTCCAGCTTCCACTCTTGTTCGGTGCCTCGGATCAGGCAAAGGGATCTCTCATTTCCCTTTGACTTGATTGTTTCTCCACTCCAGCTCCTTTTAGCATGATCGAGATCCGTATACTTGATGGTTCAGTGATGCAGCAGCAGCTCTTGGTGATTCCCGGGTGTGTGTGAGATGTCTCAGCCCTCATGAGGGGGTGGCCCTGCAGGTAGCCCCCCACATGCCCGGATGACCTCTTCATTGCAGCCCTCGATGTAGCTCCATATATTTGATGCTGTCGGCCTTAGCCGCTTGCAGCGCCTCTTTGATTTGCATGTATCAGTCAGATTTTGTGAGCCCTTCCCCGCTTATAGGGGGCATTTGGGTTGTTTTTGTATCTCATGTACTCAGATATTATTGTATAAGTCCTGGATGTTATCCCAAGCACAACATGTATGTGGGATCCCTCATTGTATTTTTATCTGGCTCATGTTTATGCCAGCTATACTTTATGGTTCAGTTCCTTGTTTACTGGACACACTATTCTTTTGTACTTTGTCTCGGCGGGCATAGGTATGCCTCCCCCGCCGCCTTTAGCACAGGTACCCTCTCATAAAAAGAGACTTTTTTCACCTGCAAGTCTCGTCTCCTCAGGGTCTAGTTCTTCAGCACATTAGTCTACCTCACATTTCTCTCTCTGACTTCCCTCTTGATGTCTGGTGATTGAGTTCTTACAACGTACTTCGGTCATACGATTTGCTCCTAACAATCGCACGCTGGGGGGCAATCTGTTACACCATTTTTTGGTCATCTAACCTATTATCATTAGATGGACCCAAGTACACCATGTAAGACCAATTTTACCCTAAGTAAAATTGCTTTCACTATGTAAAATAACTTAATAAACCACATTTATTAGTTTGTTTATGGTCTAAACAGGAAACCCCAAAAGGAAATATTAAACAAACCTATATTTGTTTGATTTTCCTCATGGAATAATTAATTAAACCATAATTTAATTATTATTCCTAATCATATTTAACCCAAAACAAAGAAATTAATTAGATAAACCTTTATTTATCTTATTATTTTCTAGGAATAATTATTTAAATCTTATTTAGATAATATTCCTTGTTAAATATGACCAAATCACCCACAAAAAATTAAATAAATCATTATTTATTTAATTATCCTTCAACCACTTCCTTAAAAAGATAAATAAATCATTTATTTATTTATTATTAACAAATAAAGGGATTTGACCCAAGTCAAATACTTTTTCCTCCAACAAATATAATAAAATATTCCATAAAAGGTGGATCTAGATTTGGTTAACATTATTTTAATCATGCACCAAGATCTAGAATGACCCAATATTTTGTTATAAATAGGAGGGTTTTTCCTACCATTCTTCACCTTTTGTTGCCTATTAGATCACTCTCGATCTATACACTTGGTCACATTCTACATTATTTGTTGTGTGAGCTCCCTTTGAGTTCTATCTTTGTCTGGGTTTTCTACACCAACAAGAGAGAGAGATTCTAGATCTGAAGTACTGAGGACTTCCAAGAACCCATCCCATTGAGGAGAATTGGATATGCCTTCTTGTTTTCCTCCCAGGTGCCCTTAATACAAAAATTCTTTCAAAAATTGTTCTTGTCTTGTCTATTGGATATATGGAGCAAACCCTTCTTTTTACTGCTTAACGTCTTTCTATGCATAGATCTGGTTTTTTGCAGCTTTTGTCTTGATCAACTTACTGCAGATCTGAAGATATTGGCAGCCACTTTTGATGTTAGGGCTATTAGTTATGCGTAGCTAAAGTGGTATTTTTTCGTACACTTCGACAAAGGATTCATACTAACAACCATGAAAAAAGTATCATTTGTTTAAATATGGTATTGAGTACATTAGAGCACATCACAAGAAGATAAATCTATCACTTGTGAATGTTGGACAAATGAATATGCTTGTTAAGTCTAGGAATAATTTTGTACTTTTGAAGATCAACCCCAAGAATGATGTTAAGAATGAATCCTTGCAAGGATGTAAAACAAAGTTAAAATATAATTTGGTTGAGGTTATTAACCAATATGATGAGTTTCTTCAAGAGCTTAAAGTATTTTCTCCTAAAATACGAATCCAACATGAGATCCAATTTCAGCAAGATTGTCCTCTACATAACATTTGCATGTATAGGATATCAATGACAGATAATGTAGAAATTAAAAAAAAAATCCAAGAGTTTCTTGATAAAGAGATCATTTGACCAAGCACATTGCCATGTGGGTCACCTATTTCTTTAGTGCCCATTAGGGTAATTTTGAGGCCTAAAATGGGCCTCCTATGAGTGGGGTTTTTCCCTGGTAGTGTGCCTACACCTCATTTCCTCTTTTGTTTGTTGTTTGGCATTAGTCTTGATGACAAGAAAATATAAGTCAAAAGAATTTATAATAATAACTAAACATCACAACATAATGTCATAATAAGAGAAATATTCCAACTACCACCTACTTAGATTTCTCAACATGGTTTCAAAGCTAAGGTCATAATCAAAAGGTAGTTTCAAATACCACTTATACATATTTGAAATATCCTTACTAAAAGGCTCTTGAAGAAAATTTCAAAAGGTCACTTCAGAGCTAGTAAAACGAGAAATTCAATGAACTATTTCAGTCTTTAAAATGCCTTGGAGAAGTATGAGAATCTCACACTAAACTCAAAAAAGAGAAGCTCAGATCTTTCTTTGAATAAACTTCATATCATATCACATTTAGAATATCAATCTATAAAATACGGTATTCGTGATATGACATGGAGAAGGTCTTGATACTACTACAATAGTTCATGATAATTGCATAATGTAAAGGATTTGGTGTTACACTCAAGTGACCCGGTGTCATTCCACCACTGTCACTATGTCAACCAAAATCATAGTCTCAGTGCTTCCATAGTGAAATGGTCTCAATTCGATGTTCTTACAGTTAGGAAATTGGTAGTTGTTGGGTCATAAAGGTGACTGTTTAAAGGTAACCTCAATGCTTTTCATTAATTATCAACCCAGGGCAAGTCTTCTTATTTCAAGAGTGTAAGCACATTATATGCAAGTGACATCGAGGAGCAACTTCTCTAAATTGTCACAAAGAAGATTGTCTAATTCTCGAAGTTCAACCAAATCAACCTGGAAGTGAATTATGAAATGCTTCTGACTCTTCAAGGGAGCTAACTCTGTTCTAAGCCTATGCATAAATAACTACTTAAGACTGAAAAGAATAAACTGCAATTGAACAACACATTCCAATGAATTGAACAACAACTTTAACGAATTTAACAACAAGTCTAATAAAATTGAACAACAATCAATTATTATATATTTTTCAATGGAATTATCTTTTAATCAACTAATAACATCCTTCTGAATTAAACATCAACCAAATGCCCGCCATGATGATGAAAAGATCAAACGTCAACTATATGAAGAATTGAAAAACAATCGTATTGGAACTAAACTAACAATTGTAAAAGCATTGAATTCATATAAAAGAACATGAATGGTAAACTATAGTAAAAAGGCAGATATTACATTTCATGCTAACAATTAACCAATTCAAATGATATATTATGAAACACAATGATTAACTTGAAATGCAAATTCTGTAAATAAATGTAAAGCACAGAAGTAGCAGAAGAACCCTAGGGCTGGGCCCAAAGCCATTAAAAGCCTACTACTAAGGAATACTTAGAAGTTTGCTATTCCAAAAATTCCAAATGCTTCATTAATCCACATAGAAATACATTAGTACAAAACTTGATGATTATGTCCAAGTACGTTTATTACAGAAAGATTAAATTACAGGAACTGTTTTTCTTGTTCATTCTTCGGCCTTTTATAACCAAAATACGAATTTAGGAGTAGTAACAGATCTTTCTCATTATGGTACCATGTTGCTTCGTGGTTGTCGATATGGTCTCACCTTTCCATCTTTCGCTGATTCGTAAGAGCTGATATGATTTTGTCCACCTCCCTTGGCTACTGTCTTTTGGTCATCCATTCAGTAGTTTGGCTGTTTTTCTTCTCTATCAATAAAGGTAGTTAAAAATTAGTTTTGACGTTATCAAAAACTCCTTTTACCAATAATCCATTCTGCCTCACTTTTGCCTAATTTCCCTTTACTTTTTTTCCAAGATGAAAGGAAAATATATAAAAGTGCATGACAAATCGTGATAAGGATGGGGGTGAAACATACCCTTTTCTTAGCCCAACGTACTCCCCTACTTACCTTTTTGTAGGTCCTTGTGCAAAAAAATGGTTGAGGTGTAGCTGGGTTAAATAATATGCAGGGTATACCTCTTCTTTGTAAAGTCTGAAGCCATGCCTCTATTTGATCTTTGGAAATGTTGCATTGGTGTGCCCCTCTGGTAACTCATAATCGTGATGATAGTCTTCAGTGGGGTACCAGATGAGGGGGCATCTGTATCTGCATCCTATCCATGTAGGACCCATGTTCAAAATTAGGTTGTTGTACATAAGGAACCTGGAAGCAACAACTTTGAAGTTCCTATAACAAAATGGCTCTCTATTCTTCACACTATTTGTAGAGGCTAGTGATCTTTGTTTGGCTGCTGCTAATTCTTCTTCCTGAATGTCTTGGAATTTTTCCCACCCATTTTGCACAATATCTCTGTGAATCTGTCATAATTTCGATATCACTCCCTTCTGCTGCATGAATGTCTTATGTTGGGTAAACAGGTACAGGGGCTTAGTAGGTTCCCCTCTAACCCATAGGTCTAGGCTATCCTCTCTTTTCTGAAAGGTGTTGTAGGCCTTAGCCTATTGAGTTTGGTTTTTAGAAAAATATATGAGGGCCAGGAACTGAACATCCCCTATGAAGGGGCTAGGATTCCTATCCCTGTCCTCCTCTAGAAATAAATTGTGTAAATATAATTAACACAAAATATGTTGGACCTGCTCATCTTGCTCATTACAACACTGGAAAAATTCCTTAATGGTTTTAAAAGTGGTGGGCTTCCTTGCCCTGACAGCCTTGAATTTGAACAATAAATATCGTTCCACTAAGAATAAAGCATATTGAGTGGTTGGTGTTGTGCAAGTTAATACATCTTAGTAAAGAGAGCAAACCATACTTGTTTCTCTTTAGCTTGTTCCACTTACTCCTATGCTTTCTTCACTTTTTTCCTTTCTTTCCTGAGTTGGGAAAATGTTTCATCCTTAGTTGCAGAAAGGTCTTTAAACCACTTCAGTAGTGCCTGATGTTCCTGTAAGGGTACTACTTCCTTTCTGCACTGGGCCGATTCGTGCTAGATTTGAATTAATTCGTTGTGCAACTTCTGATTGGAAACCTTTTCTACTAGGGGAGTTTAGGCAGGTGCCACTTCTGTTTGAGTCCCCTTATCTTCTATAAGTTCCATATTAGTCTACATAGAAGCTTCAGCAGTGTGTATCAACTCCGTTTGTGCTTCAACCACTACAAGGAAAAGACCCTCTAGCGGTTGTTTTTGAGGAACCCCATAGAAAAATACCCCAGACGTTCGTTTCTAGCGGAGGATCCTAGAGGAGGTTGGTGGGCGGAGGTTTTTGCGGATGTATTTCTTCCGGTGCTCTTATCAACCTAAAACACACTGGTGCATTCAATATGACAAAGCACTAGTGCATTACAAAAATTGGCACACTGGACACCGTGCGCTCCGTACACACACACCCAGTGCATTTTATTTTTGTAGAGCACCGATGCTTTACATGTTGACCGCATAGATACTACCCGGTGTGGAATAAATTAAATGAACCGGGGCGCCCACAAAACGCGTGCACCGGTGGATGGTTAAATAAAAAAAAATTACAGCAAAAAAATCGCATAAAACATTGGCACACCGGAAACAGTGCACTCCGTACACACCCTCCCGGTGCTTTTAATTTAACAACCGTGCCAGTGCGTGTCATATTGTGAGCCTCGGTGCCTCATAAAAATTTCATAGAACATAAACGTGCCAGTGCCAAATGACTAAAATGCACCGGGATCCCCGTAAATGCCGCGCACCGGAAAAGAGTTTAAAACAAACAAAATTATGGCCAAAAAACTGCAGAAATCATTAGTTCACCGAACACTGTTACTGATGCATCATGATACTGTAGAGCATCGATGCTTTAAAACTACACCACCCCGATGCCTCCTAAAAGCATGTGAAAACAGAAAGAGCCTGGTGCAGCATACAGACAACGCACCGGTACTCCAGCAAAAATCCCGTGCACCGGAATCGGGTTATATAAAAACATTTACGACCAAAAAACTACAGAAATCATTGGTTCACTGGAAACTATTACCGGTGTGTCATATTACTATAGAGCACCGATGCTTTAAAAATACAATGCCCTGGTGCCTCCTAAAAGTGGGCGAAAATAGAAAGAGCATAGCGTGGCATATAGGAAATGCATCGGTTCTCCAGTAAAAACCCCGCGCACAGGGATAGGGTTAAATAAAACAATTACGGCCAAAAAACCACATAAATCATTAGTTCAACGGACACCGTTACCGGTCCGTCGAGTTATTATAGCGCACAAGTGCGTTACAATTACACCGCCTCGGTGCCTCCTAAAAGCGTGCAAAAGCAAAAAGAGCCTAGTGTGGCGTTAAGCCAACTCACCGTTACTCCAGTAAAAACCCCGCGCACTGGAATAGGGTTAAATAAGAAAAAAAAAATTACAGCCAAAAAACCACATTCTTCAATTTTTTCAGTGCTACAGAGCTCTTAAGCACCGATACAAGTTATCCTTGCTTTAGCTGCACTGATATTCATGCTCCCATTGCACTTATTGCGCGCACTACTATTGTACATTGCCACCAATCTCTAGCTTGAATTTTATAAAATAGTGGACAAATTTTCTTTTTTAAATTGTACAGCCAATTTGCATCCTCGACGGGTAAATGTACATGTATTTTTCTTGTTTTTCCATAATTAAACCTTTTAGCGGATAAGAATTTGAAAAAACCTTAAAATTAACCATTAAAAAAAAAAAAAAATTTGTCGCACGGTGCACTTGAGCCGTTTGGCTCGCAACGATTTGCGGTGCTGCTTGTAAATTTACAGGTTGCACCATACCCAGTGCTGAAGGAGTCCGCACCGGTTCCGGGGCAGTACCGCGAGGCGCACAGTGTTATTTTAAAAAATTTTATAAGTGTGGTGCGGTCATTTACCAGGCCACACCATTGACTATGTTGAATAGAAGCCACCTGGTGCGTCGACCAAATTATCCGCCCCAGGGCACGTAAGTTTTTCGGTGCACCAAAACCGCAAATCAACATTGTCAACAGTTTGGGTTGGTAAAACGATGCTAATTGTATCTGCACCGGTTCCGGGGTGGATTCCAAAGGCGCACTGTGTAATTGTAAATTTTACGACAAAGAGCAGTGCGCTTGGATACCTAGCCACACCGTACAATTATGTACGGTGGCAGGAGGGCAGTGTGTTGACTTAGCTATAAGCCCCGGGGTGTATAGAGAAGTCAACGCACCATCCTCCTGACACCGCACTTAGTGAACGGTGCGCTAACAATATTTTCTAGAGCACTGCTCCCGGTGCCTTTTATATCATTATGTGCACCATCGCCGGTGCATCTCTGTGGAGGGACGCACTGTTACTGGTGCGTGACTATGTTTTTGGTGCATCGACTCTTGTTTTATTTATTTTTCAGAAAATATGTATATACGTATATTTGTAAATGCATGTGTCATTTAATTAATTTTTTTTTTAATATGTTAATCATTCAGAGATGTGAAAGGAGAGAAGAGGAGCAACAACAACAACAACAGGCAGAACAATATAACATGGTCCACTTGTGGGAGGCAAGAGAGAGGGAGACAGATGTGTCCCTCGTCCTATTATAGCAGCGATGCAGGGGCTCCTAAGGCAGGTAGGCCTCCTCAAGTTCTATGAGGAGGCTACTTCCATAAATTCCCATAGTGGTTTTTTGAGACATCTTATTCGAAGGTGGAATGCCCAGAAACAGGCTTTCTGAGTTGGTATCGACCAGTGGTACATGCCCACTGAGGAGGATGTATATTGTATTACAGGGCTTTCAAGGAGAGGAGTGGATTTTCCCTCGTTCCCTGAGGTTGCAGCTGGCTGTGTGGTAGGGAGTCAGTTAGTTTACTCACAGAGATACATTAGAGAAGATATATTGTCTCCTTCAGATTTTTAGGTCTCCGGAGGACAGTTACGTATTGGTGCATTTGGTCATGAGGAGGTCCAGTGTCTCTCACTTATCATTTCGACCATTTCGCACAACACTAGTGACATGCAACGCATTAGTTGCCAGCTTTTATATTATGTTATTTCTTTACTACAGCAGCCACGAATTGTCAGGTGGTTTGCCATTTTTTTACGGCAATTCTGTACAGCATTAGATAGATGTCGTGCTCTTGCACAAGGGAGGGTCAACTTCTCTTTTTCTTCAGAGCTTTTTTGTTTATTTTTTGAGAGGTTTCCAGAGATGAGACCTTCTTTTCTTCGGCAGCCTCTTATACCAATTACTGAGGCACATATGCATATGTGGGGGCAGATGATGCCCAAGAGGGAGGAGGCTTTGTTTCCAATGAGGATATTAGATGATGCAATGGGGTTGCTAGCCATTTTTTTGAGCATCCATTTACTATGGTCCCCTATCCTTATGTGGGGTTGGATTGGCGAGGGTGTGCCAACATCCTCTTTACAGATGATGAGCTGCCAGATGATAGAGGTAATATTACTATTTTATTTAAATTTATTCTAACATTTTCTTTAACTTGTTTTTATTAAATAATGTAATCAAATTATCTAATTATTGTTGTGTACTTGTATATATTTTGCAGACATCGACTCTTATGATGGAAAGGAGATGCCGCCACCACCACCTGATCTAGTTATGGATCTTGATGAGGATGTAGAGGGCATGATGCCAGATATTGCCGAGGATCAGCAGGAGGCCGATGCAGATCAGAGACCTGCTCCTGCTGGTGCGCTGGCCCACGGTCGATGTTTGAGTGATGCTACATACAGGATGGAGTTGGCCGACCAACTCACTGCATTTTTTGTTGAGGCGGGCATCTGCCCCGCTAATTTCAGAGATATAGAGGCTGATGATAGGCTCTTACAGATGTGGAAAGGCATGCCGCGTGACATGTACAGCCTGATGCGGCATGTCGTAGGAGTTACGATAGCTTTTATGCGACTGAGGAGGAATATCACGTGTTACGAGCGAGCCACAACACATGATGGACAGTCTGTGAGGTGCAGCATACCATCGACATCTCATGATCATTCACGGCCTTGCGTCCTGCCAAATTTGCATGAGCCTCCCGTAGCATCTACCAGCAATCATCATGGAGATGAGGCTCGATCATCGGCTGATCCATGACATGTATATTATAGTTGTATATTTTTAACATTATTCAGTTATATATATAAGAATTTACAAATAATATTGTATCATATTTTCTCATAATAAATGTGGAAGAGTCCCAAATTGAACTAGTAGAAGAATATGGTAACAAATTATTGATGGATGAATTTAAAGTAGAAAGCGCAAAAAAATTATCCCATATGGATGATCCCACCATATATGTTTCTAGAATTTTCGAAGTAAGTTAAAGTTACACATGGCCATGCTAAGAAGAAGGATTCAAACATTTGGTGGATGCACCTGGTACCAAGTATTCATGATACCTAAACATTTCTCTGTTGTGCCACTTTTCCATTTCACAACCCCTCCTTGTTTTCGCCAATCGCACCAAGTGCTAGTCCCAACATCTCTTTGCTGAGTTCCTACCCATGCACCCCTTCGCTAGAATCTATATCTAATTCTGACAACATCTAAATAAAAAATGTATAAAATTTGATGGCTCGATATTGAGTGACAAGTCCAATTTAAGTTTCACTGATTGACCTAATTCCATCAAGAGTTCTTGCAGATACCATTTAAGATACGTATATTGTGCTAGTTTATTTAGATATTATATTTTAATACCTGGAGATACAAACCCCACCACTTGAAGATCCAAACCCCTAGCCACTTGGAGAACCAAACCCCTAGAGTATATTCATATCTTATTTTCTTCAATCATGCAACTTGTAGATCCAAACCCCGCCGCTTAGATATCGAAACCCCTTGATACAAAGACTAAAAAATGCTAAGACTAGGGTTTTCCTTGTTGTTGTTGTTGCTGATGTAAATTCCTCATAATACCTTTGCCTCTATGTTTCCCAAATTTATTTTCTAAATTCATCCCTAACACACCATCTAATCCATTTGTTTTGATGCATTTTTACCTAGTACTCTATTTTAGACCCTGAAAATATTAGAGCTCTCACAGAGTAGGAAGCTCCTCAGAATTTGGATGAGGTCAGATCATTCATGATAATAGAAGGTTATTATAGGTGGTTTATCAAGAACTTCTCATGAATTTGCTATCCTATTACATATTTGTAGCGAAAAGGGAAAAGTTTGAAGGGACTGAGGAGTGTGAAACTTGATTTGAGTAGTTGAAGCATTTTCTTACAAATGCTCCATTTTTTAAGATTGAAGATCTCGACAAAGAGTTTGTGGGTTGTAAAGATGCGTGCAAGAGAGGACCTGGTGGAGCCTTGATGCAAGAAGGACATGTGGTATGTTATGAGTCACAAAAATTGAATGGGAATGAGCATAACTATGTAACTAAGGATCTTGAGTTGGAAGTTATGATTCATGTCTTGAAGATGTGGAGACATTATCTTCTTGGCAGGAGGTTCATATTGATGAGTGATCACAATGTGATGAGGTACCTATTTGATAAACCTAATCTGAATTCCAGACAAGCTATATGGTTAGCTACCCTTAGTGATTTCGAGATCAGGTGCTTTAAGGGAAAGGAGAACATGGTTGCAGATGCTATTAGTAGAAGAGTGTAGGTGAATCACATTGCAACAGTGAGTTACTTATGAACAAAATGACGCTAATCCTCTCAACATATGTGGGGGTAGAAGATACATCAAGAGGAGAAAACATACGTCAAAGTCAAACTTATTGTCAAACATAGGTCAAACATACATAAAACATTAAATAGTCTACACATGTAATTCTTACATTGTTTGTCGATTTTGGATAAACTTCACCATTTTATTTTCCCACCTCCATGATAGCTTCCTATTCCATTATTTCTTCAACAGCCGCTTTCAATTTTTTAAGTTCATTGTATTTTTCTCTCAATCTCTCTTCTATATGATGCAGCTACTGTTGATAGGGGAACCCCAATAATTGTGATAAGGGGATTATAGGATCCTTTATCACAACCCATAAGCCCAAATGAATTTAAGATCTTAGCTAAGGGGGCCCAAGGGTGTAGTTTTAGGGACATTGGGACCAAATTTTGGGTTCATAAGATTAGGAGAAGTTGAATGGTAAATGTTATCACAAAATTTCACTTGATTTGCTACTAATCAGACAATTGTATGTAACTGTTTCAAACCAGATTTTTATTGAAGTTTAGCCTCTTCCTTCTAAGAGGGATCTCTCAAGGGTGTTTATGATATCTAATAATGGTAGTGATAGATGGCTAACTCTATATAATTTGTATCTTGTTTTTATGATTGCAGGTTGAAAGAATGAAAGCTTGCTCCCATTGGGCCCATGGAGTCAAAAATTAGTATTTTCAGTGGCAAGGTTTCTTGACATGGAAGCTGAGGCATATAGGGGTCTTTAACAGAGGCAAATCACTCAGAAAACATATGGCAACATAGTCATTTCATCAATAAAGGAAGTTGGAGCATAAACATATGAATTTTGAGTAATAAAGATGAAACCTATTGCAAGTGTTAAACATAAAGATATAGATCTGAAAAACATTAAAAACCCCATGAGAATCTCAGGTCTGTCAATAAGAAATTCACTCTGTATTACTGATATAAGTCAAATTACATAAGCAGCAGTTTGGTGCAAAAAATCTCCAACCCTTTACTACTTCGATAATTTTCCTCTAAATAGACATTCTTATAGCAAGGATGATCTGCTTGATGGCTAGATTCAACGAATTCTTCCTATGACACCTCATATAACAGAAAAAACATGTCTTTTAACAAGAAAATGACAGCTACACCCTAAAGAATACATTTCCTAGTAGGACTCAAACTCCTATTTATTACGTCATTCTACCTTAGCTTTGAAACAGTTACATGTTAGTTACAAATAAGCATCACATGCTCGAATAGGCTATGAAAAAGTTCATCACTATTGTACATATTAAAAAACCTCCTAGTTATGTGGAACAAAACCCTATTTTTCAGGAATGCAAGACCTTTAACTTCTACGAAAGCTTTAGCTGATGAGCTGTCTCCACAACACTTTATTCAAGTCATAAATGTTTGATGGTAAGGTCCCTTGACCTGTTGGAGGAGTCCAATTGTCTATAACTGCCATTAGGATGCTCCAAAAACTTCAAAAACAGCTCACTACGAAAATAGGACAGTTTCGTAGCGAGATTTCATAGCATAAAAAAATAGCTTTTGCACCAAAAAAATATGCTCCTTTTCTATTCTATGGTGTCAACCAGGTAATGACACATCACCACCATTAAATTTACTCCTTAAAAACTAAAAAAAGTGATTTTGGAAGAAAATAAGCTGCTACAGAAATTTTCATAGCGTTTTCCTGGCTTTAAGCCTAGGAAATGCTACGAAACTGTGAAAAACTGCAGAATTTCCAGATTTCAACACTTTCTCAAAAAGGTGACCTCCAACTGTAAAAAATTGGTCTTCAACATGCCATGAACCTTATAAAACATAATCAATATCAAATTAATACCCCCGTGGTGTTTCCTCTTCATTAATAATCAATTGAGCTATGGGCTCCTCAACCACATTCATCTTTAAGCCTTTTTTCTCCAGCTCTTCATGAATCAATTCTAATTTCTCTTAAAGGTCTTTGACTTGGTATTTTAGTGTCTTTTTCTTATACTGTAGGTGCAGGTTCATTTTTCTAATATGTTTCACCACTCCTCTTAATGGCTTAGTCCATTTGATCAGTTTTTCTATGTTGTCCAAGGCCTTAGAGACACTTGTCACTTGATCCTCCCAAATCTCTTTCATTTTCTAAAAATGTACCTTCTGAACCTTGTGCTTCCTTGCCTCTTTCTTTAAGACTGATATTTCATCATTTTCTAGCTTCAACTGCTCCTTAAGGACCTCAATCTTTATTTTTTCAATGATTTTCTCTTTTCCTTTCCTTTGTTTAATAACTAATTCTTCTTTTGCAGGTGAGGAAAGGTCAATGATGCTTGGTGGGGGCTGGACAGTTTTAGTGACCTTCTGAGCTTCTTTACTGCTTTCCAAGAACTTTCTGGCATGTCTTTTCATTGGTTTCCTAGATTGAAACATGAATCCTGCATATTCACCTTCAAACTCTAACTTCTGAGTTGTTTTGGCTTTCTTGAGCTTCTTTCCTCCCTCATCCATATCTTCAGCTTGGACTACGGGAGTTTCTTCAATATCAATACCACATAGAACGTCTTCTAAGTTACCCTTAGCCATTGTTTGGCTTCTTGTAACCCTCTTGCTTCCATGTTTGCTCACTATTGGCTTTTTTTTTGCATGTGTAACTTTGGGTGTGTCAGCTTTTTGCAATGGCTCTGTCTCCATGATCACTGGCTCAATTTATTCTGCCACTGAAGGTGATGGTATATCTCTAGGTTTAGGATTTATTTTAGGAGTGATGGCATATACCTCAAAACCACTGACAAACAGAAAAGATGACCAACCTCTACCTAATATCTTTAACTCCTCTAAAACCAACAACTTGATTAACCCATGATGGAAGAGTGAGGTTTCATTTCCTTCAGATTTAGCTTGAACTTTGTCTGAAATTTTAGCTAAGCTTCTATATAAGTAAAAAGGTAAATCAAGAGACCTCTTACCAACAAAATGTAGAAGAAGCCTAAGCTGGTAGGAATAAACCATATGATTCCTCCCTTCACAGGTGAAGTACTTCTGAATGATTAGCAACAACTTTGAGAAGTTTTCTTTCATGTAGCTCCTTGGGATGGAATTTGTAAAATCAATCTTGCTATGCTATGGCTTGATAAATTCCTTACATTCCTGCATGGTGAACTTGAAGCCTTTGAACCATTTTTCTCCTCCTATAGGGATTCCTATTGCTGCTGCAATGGTCTCTAGTGTTACAGTGAGGTTCAACATTCCCACCTTTGAAGTTTTCCCATTGAAGCTCATGGCAAACTCCTTGGAAACCTGCACATGGCACCCTTGCAATATTTGGCAAAACTGAAAACTACCTATTCTTCTAAAAACTTCTAAGGAATTTGGATCTTCATTAATCAAATTCATGTCTAATGGATCATATCTGAGGCAGTGGCCACCTTTTTTGGTCTTCCTCTTTGTAGCCATGATGATTTTATACCTTCCCTGCCTCGCTTGATTAGTGACACCTGCAACTTTTGAAAATGCAAACAACGAGCTTGGCTTGGTGAAACAGCTCTCCAGAACTCAATAGCATGCAAATATGGAGCGGAGAATGACAAATGACTCAATTGGGTAATATTTTAAAGTTTCGATGACGACGCATGGCTTAATCATGACTCATACACGCTAAAAACGACAGTAATGACCTCAGCCATGACCATTGTACCTTGATTTAATCCTAACTGACTCGAATGGCATCCACTCTAAAAATTCCAATCATTGATTGACACCTTGCACCAAATTTGAAAAGACGCACAGAAAAACCTCTTTTTGTAGCGTAGTTAGTTCATTTCTGGGCAGTTTCACTACTAAAGTATTACCATTTTCGTAGCGAAAAATGCCTTTTCATTGTTTAATTCGCTACGAAAACAAGAAATCTTGGCTAAAGTGACCTTTTCGAATTAAAAATCTTGGGAAATGGAATGTGTCAGCGAATGATGATTGATGGGACATGATATGACTTCAGTGTGGGTGGGTTTAGACCTTAAGATAGGCTAATATGAAAAAAAAAAATTATTCCTAATGAACTCTATGACCATACCTTTGACAAATGAGCTTCTAAGACTATGTCAAATGATGTTTCACCTTTTCTGAGTGATAAAAAGTATGAAAAAAATTGTGGGAGGAGTATCTTGTGGTGTATTAAATGAGACAAGGGGACACAAGGGTAGCATGGGTGGGTAGAAGTGGGATTTCCAAGCATGATTTATTGAGATTTATAATCCTAGCATTAAAGAATGAGAATGGGTCTTAGGACCTAACGTCATAGGGGATAGGGGGCCTAGACGGAAGGAAGCAAGAGAAATTGAAATGGTAACCCCCAATAGTGGTGATAAGGAGATTAGGGGACCCATTATCACAAAACATAAGCCATTAAACCATAACCACTAAATTCCCTATCCTCTAACCCCTAACCCATAATCCCTTAACACCTACACTCATAACACACAACTCATCAACCCCTTTACCCATTAAACCTTAAGGCACTAACTCCTAACCTAGAATCCATGAACCTTCTAAGCCTCTACCCCTTATCCTCTTAACATGTGACCCTTAAACCTTAACCCAACACCTAAATCCCCTAACTCTTAAGCCCTTAACCCCTAAATCCCCTGGCCCCCAAGCCCTTGGTCCTTAAACCTTAACTCTCGAAGACCTCAACGACTTAGCATCCAAGGCTAAAAAAAACACCTCAAACCAACAATATAACCTCGTAGGAGAAACCTTCACCTCTAACTAAGAAAATTGACACCATTTGATTTTTGGAGAACGAGGTACTGGTCTTAAGGGTATGTGTTAGTGGGTAATACCCTTATTACCATGTATACTAAATGTAGAACAACTAGATAATTTGAAAAAACTAAATAAAAATTTCTCATAATATCTACACTTCATGTTGAGATGGAGCTTTTCGTACTCTCCCAATAGGGAGTTAGCAATGAATAGATCACTCATAATTACAAGCCCTCTTTAGTTTTAATACACAAGGAGTTAACCCTCAATACAAATATTTTGTTTGCTAAAATAACTCAATTATGTGAAAATATAATACTATACTTAAGAGAAAATAAAATGATATTATCCACATCAATGCTTGAAATAGGTTCACATTTTCCTTGACTAATGAGCGAGGGGGTGAATGTGGGGCACTATTAAGGTTGCATAATTTTTAAATTCATTTTACATCACGAGGTTGTTCTCCATTACTTTTTATGCATCATCACAAGGGATCATAAAAAAATTTTGTGGGGGAGAGATTAAAGTTGTAACACAATTCAAGTGTCATACACATCCAATGTCAATTACATCATTATATGTTTGTGTTAGGTTGTCAAAGAGGTTATTTATAGACAATAAATTCAATGTAATTGGAGCTCATATTTTCATTTTTTAAACTCTAGTATGGATTTGTATGATCCAGGTGGATATTGGTGGCCACCTGCCTATTCCATTTGGAATGGCACCATCGGTTCTTTCAGTTTTTTAGTTTCAACACAACTTACTATTTTTAGTAGTTTTTCAGGTCCTGAACTTCCGGAGTTATTTTGAGGCCCTAAATGACATTTTTTGGAGAAACTAGGAGCATAATAGAAGTTACTTTGATGTTTCTCACATTTAAATTTCTAGTCCTCTAATAGATATTTCTAATGAGGTATTGTGCATGTCAAACAAAGATTGTATGGCAAAGTTATGTCCCCGGGAAGATTGATGTACCAATTTACCCAAAGGGGGCCCATATTTTTGGCACCTTATCTCCTAGGGTTAGGTTTTTGGATGTTTAGGGTTTTCCAATGCTTCTCAATAATAAAGAGGCCCTCGAGCCTCATTGTAACACAGTTCAGAGGCTTGTAACCGCCAAATCTCTTCTCAGAGATAATCCTACCAACGCCGTAGCTAGTTTACTTCCATTATGTCTGTAAGAATATTTCTGTTATATGATATTAATGAAATGATTTTTTGTTTTTGTTGCATTTTTGTGTTTATGTTTATTTTTTTATTTCATTGTGTTCTTACATTAATACGGATTAGTGGTATTAGAGCAGTCTACTCTTTCTCTTTTTTTCTTTGCATGTCCCCAATGAGGTTAGGGTATAAGGAGTTATGTATCAATATGGTTGAACCCTTACTAGATCAACCTCGCAAACCCATATGACCTCCCATGGAAGAATAAAAGAAAGACGAGGGAACAGGATATCCTATCAAATTATTGCTTGAGGAGGCCCTCGAGAAATAAAGGAACCCGATGATGGATAAATTTTCCCAGATCTTTCAACGGCTGCCCACCGACGACAAATCTACATCGAGAAACCATTGTGGAGGTGCCTCTCCTTTCAAGTTACAGGTTAGCTTCGAAATTCCTATATTTGAAGGTCAGATAGATGCAGACACCATAGATATATGGTTAAATTTTGTTGAAGGGTATTTCTCGGTCCATGATTTCTCTGACCGAGAAAATATAACTTTTTCACTCCTCAAAGCTGCCCTCCATGTCAAAGATTGGTGGGAAACCTACTGTGAGCATAAGGATGAGAGGGAGCACTCTCTCTTCTCGGTCACACCAATTTGGAATAAGTTCTGAGATGGCATCAAGGAACAATATTACCCTATGGGGAGCTATGAGGACAAGTACATCCAATGGACCATGCTGTGGCAACAAAGGGATCAAGATGTGCACGAAATGGAAAATTTGTTCCATACCCTGCACAAAAAGTTTAGTATTAAAGATTCAGAGAGAAATTTTGTACTCAAGTACCACATCTGTTTCACATATACATTAAGGAGGAAATGGATTTCCTTGGCATTCCCTCGCTTGGCACGACATACCACTATGCCGCCAAGATTGAGCAAAAATTTAAGTAGAAGAAGTGATACTTTGGATCCGCTAATATGAAACGAGGGAAAGGTGCCCATGAACCACAGAGAAAGGGGAAAAACCAAAGTGGGGTGACTCAGAATAACACCACAAATCGAAATAAGGACAAGAGGAAGTGGTGTGAATTTCATAACAGCCCCACTCACAAGACAAATGAGTGTCAGGCCAAATAGTTGCTGGTGGCTGAGCTAAAGGCACCCGAATCAGATGCATGCTCTGACCTTGGTTCAGAATCAGAAAAAGGCAATGAAAAAGGGAAGCGGATCATTTATGTGGATCCCAATTCCATTTTTTCCACCACCAAGCTCCATATGGGAGGATCCTGAGGATCTAAAGGATGGGGAGCACATCTTCCATTCGTAGATGTGGATGAAGTGTTCTCCAGTGCAATTCCTTGTCGATAGCGGAAGCCAAAAGAACATAATTTCCTCAGAGGTTGTGAAGCAGATTGACCTACTATATATAGCACACTCACGGTCGTATAAAGTTGGGTGGCTTCACCAAGGAAGAGATCTCTGTGTCCGCCAACAGTGCAACCTTCCGTACAAAATCAAGTCATTCACGGATGAGGTACTATGTGATGTTGCTCCTCTTGTTGTGTCTGATGTATTATTGGGCCAACCATATTTGTGGAAGCAACATGCTGTGTATGATTCTAGGCCTCGTGATTTTTTTATTACTTTGGGAAATAGATCGTACAGGATACCAGAGGTAGTACCACCTCCTGCCATCTCTTTAACTACTGCAAAACAACATAGTAAGATTGTTTCCCAAACCAGGAAATTTATTTTCATTACAATTCACCCACATGGAAAGAATAATATTGTGGCCATAGCCTCGAAACAAGGCTCCTTTGCATGACAACAACAGATGGACAAATTCATGGAGGAATACAAGGAAATTTTCCCCTCACCCAAAGAGGTTCCTCTACACCGTCAAGTCAAGCACTACATTAATCTGACCCTAGGCACGTCGCTGCCTGATATTGCCATACCTCATGTGAACACACAGAAAAAATTCACACATGTAATGTATTAGGTTGTTAAATCAAAGAAATTTATTGAATGCATCCATCACGTCAGCCAGCTGTTCCATGACATCTTCAACAAATCCAATACCAAGTTTTGTAGAATTTTCCTCTTCCCATGGAGGAACTCCACGCAATGGGGATCATTGATTCCTAAGCTTTGAGGAATGATCCAGGTGGATATTGGTGGCCACCCACCTATTCCATTTGGAATCCCACCATCAGTTCTTTCAGTTTTTCAGTTTCAGCACAACTTACTATTTCTAGCATTTTTTTTGGGTCTTGAACTTTTGGAGCCTTTTTGAGGCCCTAAATCACGTTTTTTGGAAAACCCAGGAGAAACATGGAATTTCCTTATATTTTTCTCACATCATAAGTTGTAGTCCTTGGATATATATCTCTAACGAGGTATTTTCCACGTCGAACAAAGATCGTATGCCAAAGTTACGTCCCAAGAAGACTGATGTACCAATTTACCAAACGAGGCCCATAGTTTTGGCGGTTATTCTCCCATGGTTAGGTTTTTGGATGTTTAGGGTTTTTTATTGTTTCTCAATAATAAATAGGTGCTCTAGCCTCATTGTAACATAGTTCAGATTCCTATATCCGCCACATCTCTTCTCAGAGATAAGCCTACCAATGCCCAAGCTAGTTTACTTCCATTATGTCTGTAAGCATATTTATGTTATATGATATTAATAAAAAATAAGTTTTATTTCCATGTTGCCTTGCCCACTTAGGGCCAAAATTGACAAACCAAGATTCAAACTTCGTCAACTATCAAATTGGTGGGTCATCATACCTATTCTTTACCCCCTCAATGGGAAATTTATCTTTAGAGCTGAGACTTTTGAGGATTTCCCATTACAAATTGTAGGTTGGATGTCATAGGACCTGTTACCCCACTTTTTATATGCATTTTTAGAAGATAGTTTAAAATTTTGTTTCTCATTTCAACCCTTGTGATTCTTGTGACATTGATAATTTTCCAACTAAGATACATGAATCTATATGTAATTCATGGAAGTATCATTAGTTTGGTGACACCTTGGCATGGCCATCCAAGACATTAGATGTAGGAAGAGGTTGCTTTAGCTACCACATTTACCTTGATATATATGATACATGTGTATCTAATATCTCCAATGTGTATTATTTTTATTTTTATCATTTAAGAACTCTATTCCAACTTAGATTCTTTGGAAATAAGTTCTAAACTTAGTTGTTCCATGGTGTTTCACAATTTAATATGTCATATTCTTGATTTGAATATATACATAATAGCTTTGAGGAGGTTATATGTTTGAATCTCATTGTATGCCTATTGATGGCTCAAAATTCTCTGCCTCAACATTATAAGGGATATCACCTGGTCGGGAACTTAAAGAAGATCCTTTTCTGTTGAAATGGTGGTTCTAACTAGTTAAATTAGGTCTAGTTACCTTCTCTTTATCTCTACTAGCTTAAAATTTGACTTTCACCTACCAATAGAGAAGATACATAATATCGACTCTGATTGTTGTTTAGGAAAGAAAGTGATCCTTCAGTTAATATGGGGCTCAAACAAACCACAACTAAATTTTTCCTCTTTGATGAGAGGACTTCTAGAAATGTAATAATTAATATAAATGCAAACTAATTCTAGAATTCAAGAAAAGTGAAAGAAATCATAATTCTATCTCGATTAGGAAGATAAAGATATAGCCCAACTTAGAGCAAAGTAATTAAATGATTGAGATTTTAAGCATGTCTGACTTAAGATGAATATTCAGCTAATGAAGTAGTTCAATTATATAATATTATGATAACAAAATATTTTGGTCAAAGATCTATTAACCATGAAGAATAAACCAAAAAACATTAGGAAGAAATTCACAAAATTCTAATGGAAATTAAATTAGAATTAGATGACATATTTATGAGTAAATAGTTACTCAAAAATCTGATTTAAGAATAAGAGAAAAAAATAACAATAAAAATATATCTATGAAGCTAATGAGTCGCATAGTTAATTCAAAAAATACCTTCATTTCCACATCAAACAATAGTGCTCAGCATGAAAGACTTTTTATGCAAATCTGTCATTAAAAAGATGAAATTTTCATTAAAAACAATGGTATTTATAATACAAACTGATTAAAACCTGATTTCCTCCTCTGTTCTTTAAATATGATCTCATACAATCTCCTCCAAATCATAAACTATGTTGCTAAAAACAAGATCTGTAATAGTGCAAGCTTTGCCTCTCATAGATAGTTCGGAATGAAAAGAGATAAACCCGAAAAATTCCTAGATTTGAGATTTATCCCCTATATCTACAACCTGAAATCCATATTACAAAAGTGATTTAAGAATTACAAAATTTCATAAGAGAGAATCCTTTTGCACATTCTACAAATTACTATTTATAATTTACAAAATGAATTCCAAATAGGAGAGTTGTTGAAGAAAAAATCTACTCCAACAAATTTCATTTGTTAAAATTCTTTTTCTTTATTACTAAAGACATTCCATTGGTTGAATATTTTCTTCCTCATCTCTTCCTCTATTTTTCTGCCACAACCAGTTGAAATTTAGAAAATAAAATCAATTTGGTGAAGAAAATAGAAACCAAAAAACCATTCTCAACAAATTGTTTAAAAATAAAAATAAACAATCAAACAAAATTCAATATGTGACTACTTCTGTTCAGTCTATTTTTTATTGGTTTTAACCCTGTACATAAATTATCTACAAATGAATCTTAAAAATAGAAAATAAACAATAGTGAGAGCATAAAACTTAAAACAAATAAACATAGAGACTTTCCCCTGGATCCCAAATCAGGACGACTAGCTTGATTTTTCATTATATTCCTTTTAGTGTTACAACACATATATATACATGCCGAAGCATACATAAACCCCAATCCATTAACCCTGTATTAGAACATAAATGTAGTTCCCTTGACTGGATCTACAAAATACCAGGGGCCGAAAACCATCATGCCCCAAAACCATGTGCAAACCCATGCACAAAACCATGGGCGGGTCCGCCCATTGGAAAATAAGGACCAATTTTTTTTTCCTGGGGCGTTGCCCCGGACCCCAATAGGGGGGGCTGCCGACCCCCCTATGACCCCCTACGCGTGACTAGTCATGGAAAGAATATAACACATACCCAACATTCTCCCACTTATTGTTTTCTTTCTGCAGGGGGCCACATGAGAGCTGAGTCATTAACCCAACTTTGCAACACCCATTGTTTCTATACACCAAGAGAACTTCTGAGTGCTCACAGACTTCATCAATGCATCTGCAACATTCTTCAAGGTGTCCACCTTTACAAGCAACACCCTTTCATCCTCAACCATATATCTCACAAAGTGATATTTTATCCGGATTTATGCAAGAACGCAACAGAATAAACACATAACCATAAATACAGAGATGTAGCGGAAATAACACTTCATTTCATTAATATCAAAGAACTGAAATTTGCTTACAGACAGAATGGAAATAAAACTAGCCTAGGGCACTGGTAGCTATCTATGAGAAGAGATGTGGCGGCTACAGGCCTCTGAACTGAGTTACAATGAGGCTCGAGGGCCTATTTATTATTTAGAAACAATGGAGAACTCTAAACATCCAAAAACCTAACCCTAGGAGATGAAGCGCCAAAACTATGGGCCCCGTTTGGGTAAATTGGTGTTTCAACTTCCCAGGGACGTAACTTTGGCATACTATCTCCGTTTGACGCACATGATACATCATTAGAAAGATCTATCCGAGGACTACAGCTTTAGGGATTAATTTGATGAACAAATTTATTGGTGCTTTGATACCCAAAAAACGTCGTTTAGGGCCTCAAAACGGCTCCGGAAGTTCAGGACCCGAAAAACTGCTAAAAATAGTAAGTTATGCCGAAACTGAAAAACTGAAAGAGACAATGGCGGGGGGCCAAGTGGAATAGGTGGGTGGCCACCAATATCCACCTGGATCATTCCTCCCCCCTTAGGAAGCAATGGTCCCCATTGCGTTAAGTTCCTCCATGAGATGAGGAAATTTCTGCGGAACTTGGTCCCTGGTGAACCACTTTCCTTGGTGCAGGAGTTGGCCAGCTTTGACAACCCGATACAGTTGGATCTGCTGTTGACGAGTGTTCTTGATTTGCATGTCCATGATACAATCTGTGGTGGCCTGTTCCATGCAGTCTGGGTTTAACTATGTTGGTGTGAGTTGTTTTGCAATGTCCGAGGTGTCCAGTAGAGGTGGAAAGTAAGGACGAAGGCGATCCACATTGAAGACTGGGTGCAGACCAAGGAATGGTGGAATACTAAGCTCGAAGGCATTGTTACCTACAGCCTTGGTGATGGTGTACGGCCCGTATCGGAGCGGGCGAAGCTTGCGGTGAGGTCCAATGAGGCGCTCCTTCTGCAAATGCAGCCATACTTTGTCGCCCACCTGGAAGTTGTGTGGCACCCGGTGTTGATCATGGCGCTGCTTGTACTTCGCATTGGCTCTGTCCAATATATCATGAACCTGTTGGCGGATGTGTTTAATGCGCTCGATGAAGCTACTTGCTTTGTCAACTTCAGACTGGACGTGCGCTGAATCGGCCTGAGCAGCTGCAAATGGCATGGCTACGTCAATGGGACATAGTGGCTGGAATCCCAAGCCCACCTGAAAGGGGCTATGGCCAATTGAATTGTGGAGAGCCCGGTTATAACTATGTTGTACATAAGGGAGGCTCTCGTCCCATGTGCGTGGATGCTTTGAATTTTACATGCGCAGAATGTGTACAATCATTCTGTTGACGACCTCTGTCTGGCCATCTGTTTGGGGATGGAAAGCTGTGGACTTGGTGAGCTTTGTGTCCAACATTGACCAGAGGCTGGACCAAAATGTGTTGAGGAACCTGCTATCTCGATCTAATATGATAGACTGTGGGATCCCAAAGTGCACCCACACTCGTTCAAAGAAGAGTTTAGCAGTGGCTTCTGCTGTGATATTCTTCTTACAAGCCGCCATAATGGCCATCTTCGAGAATCTGTCAACGACCATGAAAACACAGTCATTTCCATTCTTAGTAGAGGGCAGGCCCGACATGTAATCCATGGAGATGGATTCCCAAGGTCGACTAGGGGTAGGTAGTGGAGTATATAGGCCTTGCTTCTTGATGGTCGGTTTGGCAATGGCACAAGAAGTGCAGGATCTGATGTGCTTCTCGACATCCTTTCGAAGGTTCGGCCAATAGAAATACTTCTGTAGTATTGCTACTGTTTTCTCGACCCCAAAATGCCCAGCGGCTCGACTGTAGTGTGCTTCCCATATCATCTTGGCACGCTCGCTTGAAGGAACACAAAGGTGTCCCAGGTGACATAAAAGTGCATCTTGGAGGTGAAAATTTGGAACTTGCGTGCCCCCCAAGAGTGCCTTGTAAGTGTGGCCGAATTCTGGGTCACTCTCATAGAGAAGCGGCCAATTAGAAGTCTTGTGCCCACAAGAGTTGAGCACGGTGGTGAGCGCCACGATCGGTGGTCGGCTGAGGCAGTCTGCAACATTATTGGTGCTACCCTTCTTGTACTTGATGTTCAAATGAAACTGTTGCAGATATGTGGACCACTTCTGATGGCGATCATTCTGCAACTTCCCTTGTGTCTGCATGAACTGCAGGGGCCGGTGGTCTGTGTGGATGATTGTTTCCTTCCCCAAAATGTAATGCTTCCATTGTCGACAGGCTTGCACAATGGAATACATTTCTTTGTCATAGGTGGGATACTTGCGAACTGTCTCCGAAAATGTCTCACTGTGATATGCCACTGGATGTCCCTGTTGAGTAAGAACTGCCCCAATAGCATAGTCAGAGGCATCTGTCTCGATCTCAAATGGCTGCTGCAAGTCTGGTAAGGTGAGCACTGGGGCAGAACAGAGGCAATTTTTCAATTCTTTGAATGCCTTCTGTTGAGGTTCCGACCAAAAGAATTTTGCTCTCGCTCCTCCTTTGGTGACTTGACTCAAGGGCCAAGTGATATGAGAGAATCCTAACACGAATCTACGGTAGAAATTAGCAAGACCCAGAAAGCTGCGAAGCTCTGTTATAGTAGTCGGGGCTGGCCAATCCCGAATGACTTGGATCTTGGCTGGATCCACATGCACCCCCTTTTCATCAATAATGTATCCCAGATATTGAACCTAGGTCATGCCAAACGTGCACTTCTCCAAATTGGCACACAACTTGTGTTGCCGCAATGTTTGGAGGACTTGTCGGATGTGATGAAGGTGCTCTTCCCAAGTCTTGCTGAAGATCAGAATGTCATCCAAGTACACCACTACGAATGAGTTGGTGAATGGCCGCAAGATGTCGTCCATCATCCTCATGAAGGTTGCGGAAGCATTCGTCAACCCGAAAGGCATGACCAGCCATTCAAAAAGGCCTTCCTTAGCTTTGAAGGCAGTCTTCCACACATCAGAGGGTTCAATTGGTACCTGGTGATACCCAGACTTCAGGTCGATCTTACTAAAATATTTTGCACCTTGGAGTTGGTCCAAAAGGTCATCAATCCGTGGGATTGGGTACCTATTCCGGACAGTGATCTTGTTCAGCGCCCGATAGTCAATACAGAGTCTCCACGTCCCATCCTTCTTCCGTACCAACACGATCGGGCTCCCACAGGGCGATGAACTTGGTCTGATGTGACCTTTCTGCAACAGCTCCTGAATCTGCCTCTTGATTTCATCATTCTCCAGAACAGAGCGCCGATAGATCGGTCCATTGGGTAGCGACGCACCTGGGGTCAGATCAATCGGGTGCTTGACCTGACAGTGCAGAGGAACCCCTGTGGGTGAGGTGAAGATGTCCCCGTACTCCTCCACAACCTTATCCATTTGTTGTTGTCGTGCAGAGGGGCCTTGTCTGGAGGTCGTGGCCACAGTCTTCTTCTTGCCCTAGGGGTGGATCATTAGGAAAACGAATTTCCTGGTTTGGGAAATGAGCTTACTGCATTGTTTTGCAGTAACCAAAGAGATAGTCATAGGAGGTGGTACCTCTAGTATCCTGTACAACTTATTTCCCAAAGTAATAATAACAGCACGAGGTCGAGACTCATACACAGCATGACGCTTCCACAAGTATGGTTGTCCTAATAATACATCAGAAACATCAATAGGAGCAACGTCACATAATACCTCATCTGTGAAGGGCTTGATGCTATAGGGAAGGCAGCACTACTGGCTGACGCGGAGATCTCGTCCTTGGTGAAGCCACCCGATGGTGTATGGATGTGGGTGAGCTATGGTCGGAAATCCCAACCACTTCACGGCATCTACTGAAATGAGGTTCTTTTGGCTCCCATTGTTGACAATGAACTATACAGGGGAGCCCTTTACCCACATATGGGAGTGGAAGAGACGTTCCTCCTCCTCTGGATCTTCCGGTTCCTCCTTCTGGACCTTTGTAGTGGCAACAGTGGCGTTGGGCTCCGCATCAATAATCTGTTTCCCTTTTTCATTCCCCTTTTCAGGTTCTGATTCGGAGTCAGAGCATGCATCTGACTCAGAAGCCCTCATCTCAGCCACTAGCGATTGCTTGGCCCGACACTCACTTGTGTTGTGAGTGGAGCTCTTATGGAACTCACACCACTTTCCCGTGTCCTTCTTTGGCTTTACGGTGTTGTTCTTTTCTTGTGGCTTTGACGGGTTGTCTTTAGCCGCCATGCTCGGTCCTTTGTTCTGCGGTTTGGAAGCACCTTTTCCTTGCTTTTGATTCACAGATCCAAAGTCTCGCTTCTTCTGTTTGAATTTCTGCTCAATCTTGGCAGCATACCGGTATGCCGTACCAAGCGAGGAGATGTCGAGGAACTCCATTTCCTCCTGAATGTATCTGTGCAGACAGCTGCGATACTTTAGCACCAAATGTTTCTCCGAATCTTTGATACCCAACTTTGTGCGCAGGGTATGGAACAGATTCGTCAGCTCATGCACATCTTGATCCCTTTGTTGTCGCAGCGTGGTCCATTGTATGTACTTGTCCTCATAGCTCCCCAAGGGATAGTACTGTTCCTTGACGGCGTCTCGGAAAGAATTCCAAGTTGGTACGGCCGAGAACAGAGAGGGTTCTGTCTGGTCCTTGTTCTCACAGTAGGTTTCCCACCAGTCCTTAACATGGGGGTAGCTTTGAGGAGTGCAAAAATAATCTTCTCCCGGTCTGAAAAGTCATGAACAGAGAAATATCCTTCTAATAGATTCAACCATCTATCTACGGCATCTGCGTCTATTTGACCCTCAAATATGGGAATGTCAAAATTTACTTGTACCTTAAAGGGAGTCGCACCTCCAGAGTGGCTACTGGATGCAGATGCGCCGCCGGTGGGCAGTCGTTGAAGGATCTGAGCAAAGCTATCCATCATCGCGTTCCTTTGTTTTTCGAGGGCCTCCTCGAGCAATATTTTGATAGGATCTCCTGCTCCCTCATCTTTCTTTTCGTCCCCCATGGGCGTCCTTCGAGGTTTGCGAGGCTGATCTTGCAAAGGTTCCACCAGATCAAGCCCTAGCTCCTTATACCCCGACCTCGTTGGGGACATGCAAAGAAGGATCGAGAAAAAGCAGACCGCTCTGATACCACTTATCTGGATTTATGCAAGAACGCAACAGAATAAACACATAACCATAAATACAGAGATGCAGCAGAAATAACACTTTATTTCATTAATATCAAAGAACTGAAATTTGCTTACAGACAAAATGGAAATAAAACTAGCTAGGGCATTGGTAGCTATCTCTGAGAAGAGATGTGGCGGCTACAGGCCTCTGAACTACGTTACAATGAGGTTCGAGGGCCTATTTATTATTGAGAAACAATGGAGAACCCTAAACATCCCAAAAACCTAACCCTAGGAGATGAAGTGCCAAAACTATGGGCCCCGTTTGGGTAAATTGGTGTTTCAACTTCCCAGGGACGTAACTTTGGCATACTATCTCCGTTTGACGCACATGATACATCATTAGAAAGCTCTATCCGAGGAATACACCTTTTGGGATGAATTTGATGAACAAATTTGTTGGTGCTTTGGTACGCAAAAAACATCGTTCAGGGCCTCAAAACGGCTCCGGAAGTTCAGGACCCGTAAAACTGCTAAAAATAGTAAGTTATGCCGAAACTGAAAAACGGAAAGAGACAATGGTGGGGGGCCAAGTGGAATAGGTGGGTGGCCACCAATATCCACCTGGATTAACATTGAACATCCATGTGCTGGCTAGTGACCATAAGCATCTTTCGGCAGGCATTCCGGATTGAGACCGCAAGGTCCGTCTTTACCATTTCTATTGAGATATATTTGGTAAAGACCCTCGACTCATGGGGAAATCGAAGCAAGGCGTATTTCTTGAAGTGGGAGCTCTTTCCGACCATTGTCACAGGGTGCGTTAGCACACTCGACTAAAAAGCCGCCATCGACAATCTCCTCATTTTCGGCCTTCCCGCCTAGCGAAAGCCGTAACTGCGGCAGGCTCTAGTCACAGCGCCTTTCCTTCCTTCCTTCTCGGAAAGAAAGACGATCTCTTTGAATGATAAGCAGGGTTCTTAGCCAAGAAAATTGCACTTTGGCTATCACAGTCTATCCTTATAGCTTTCTGCACCAACCCCATACTTGAACACAATCTCTGCAACCAAACTGATTCCTTTATTGCATGAGTGGTTGCCATGTATTCTGCCTCTATAGTTGAAAGAGCCACTACAAAATGTATTTTACTCATCCAACTGACTGAACCTCCAAATAGGTTGAACACATACTCACTTGTAGATCTTCTTTGGTCCAGATCTCTAGCCTAGTCTCCATCAACAAAACCACGAATGTCCAACACTCTTTCCAATCCTGTTATTCCCTGGTAGCACAAGCCATAATCACTAGTGCCACACAAATATATGAAAACCTGCTTCAATGCTGTCCAATGCACCTTCCCTAGGTTTGACATAAACCTGCTCAATACTCCCACTTCATGTGCAATGTTTGGTCTAGTATAGACCATTTCATACATTAAGATACTTACTGCACTTGCATATGGAACAGGACATATCCTCCTATTCTTCTTGTGTCTTGGGACACTGTTCATCAGATAGCTTTACACCTACAGGAATCAGAACATTCACCGGTTTACTATCCTGCATATTGAACCTCTGCAATATAGTCTTGACATACTTCCTCTGGTTTAACCAGAGCTTCCTCTTTTCCCGATCTCTCTTAATTTCCATGCCCAAAATATAGTTTTCAGCACCAAGATCCTTCATATCGAATTTGGAGAATAGTTGGGTCTTCAAATCTTGGATAATTTCTTTTTCATTTCCAATCAACAACATATCATCCACATACAAGACCAAATAAATAACACGGTCACCAATTAATTTAAAACAAACACAGTGATCCTCCTTGCTTCTGGTGAAGCCAAGTCCCCATATATATGTATCAAATTTCTGATACCACATCCTTGGTGACTATTTTAACCCATACAGAGACTTCTTTAACCTGCATACCAGTTCTGTCTTCCCCTTCACGATAAATCCTTCAGGTTGTTTCATGTAGATCTCCTCTTCCAGATCCTCGTGAAGAAATTATGTCTTCACATCACTCTATTCTACCTCAAAATCAATTGCAGCAAAAATAGACAAAATTAATCTAATAGAGGTAACCTTGGCAAAAGGAGAAAAAATATCACCAAAATCAATTCCCAACACCTGGGAATAACCTTTTTCTACCAACTGAACTTTGTATTTCTCCACCTTGCCTTCTACATTCATCTTATTCTTAAACACCCATTTGATCCCCATGGGCTTCTTTCCAGCCAGCAACTCCACCAGATCCCATGCCTCATTTTTATGCAAGGATGCCATTTCATCAACCAATGCCTCCTTCCAGAGTTTTCCATCCTCTGAATCTACTACCTCCCTGACAGTTCTGGGGTCACCATCAGTTATAGTTAAAGAAAAATTTCAAGAGAAAGCATATGGACTATACCTTTCTAGTTTTCCTCTTTCCCGAACTAATCTTATCACAGTTGGAGTTTGTGGATTTTCCTCTTCTGAGTCTTCTTCTATTGTAGACTTTGATTCATGCTCCTTTAGCTCAAACTCTATCTTCTTAGGTTCCTTTGGTAGGACCTCATGTTTAACATGTTGGGAAAAATACTGAGAGGGGGGGGTGAATCAGTATTTACTGCATATTCAAAACTTTTTACTTTTTCATTCCTTAAAACCCATACGCTACTTTGCTGAAGCCAAGTAGCGTATACACGCTGATATCCTTCATAAAACTCGCGTATACACAGAGATCTAATTATGCCATTAGTTCTTCACTTATATCATTCCATCATTCATTCATTAGATGTTCTATAAACAGTAAACATGTGCAGTAAGAACAGAATAAACCATCACACAAAGCATCACACATGAACACCAGGATTTTTAGGTGGAAACCCAAGTCTGGAGAAAACCACCGCTGCAGTTGCTCAGCCTTCAATATTTTATTATAGAGAAAACATCTTACAACATATGTGCTGGTGCAGACTCCTACCAGCACGCAGGCACCCACCTGCGCTCGTTTTCCAGCCTCACCTGGAAGGGAGCTACAACCCCTTGACTCATTTACCAGCCTCTCCTGGAAGGGAGCTACAACCCCCTGCTCTCGTTTACCAGCCTCACCTAGAAGGGAGCTACAACCCCCTGACTGAAGGCTACAGCCCTCAGCACCTCTATGGACCACGTTTCATCAATTTTCACACTGGATCCAAAGCTTCCTTTAGGACACCACTAGTAGGCCACGTTTCATCATATTTTCAGACTAGACCCTTCCATAATTTTAAGCACAATCAACCATGAAACAGGTACATATAACTCACTGACAGATATCAGTAAACTAGCAGAACAGATCAGACATTTCTTACCACAAACTTCAACAAACCCTAGTTTGCATACGCGCTTTCCTTTCACTGATGTCGCGTATATACGCGCTTCCGTTCACATAAACCAGCGTATACTTCTGTACAAATTACAGATCCAATTTCATTGCGCATACGCGCTTTATCTTCAGCGAAGCTGCATATATACGCGCTTCCTCTTCGGCGAACTAGCGTATGGTTCTTCAGACTTTTATGTCATTGCAATTCTTCACAACAGATACATCACTTCTGATTTTACCCTTTACCTCAAACAGATGTTCGCCTCATCACAGATCTAATCATTCCATAAACAGATCTAGCAAATACAAGAAAATTTCAGATCTAGATCCCCTTCTTCATCATTGGTGTATCATACATTCAGATCTATCATTCAACTGTAACCCTTTCCATTCAGATCTACTTCAGAGAGAAGTATTCATTCAATCTCAGACATCTTGCACCCACGCTAATGATTTTCTTCTCTTTATATAGGTTTACCCTTTTCAATACCATGAGCCAAAACCACACTACATCCGATGGTATTCCTGGACGGGGTCATTTAGACGAATCATTACCCAATACAATGGATCAATACCATGGTGGTTACCCATGGTTTTGCACTTTTTGAGCGCTTTTGCCCATACGCGACTTGGCACGTTGTTTCCCGCGTGCATACGCGACTTCTCCTAGACAGATCCGCGTATTCATTGAGACATACTCTTTTCACCATAGATTTAGCACATGCTAAATTCCTTTCTTCATTGCCTTCTATACTTACTGTAGATACATTAGATTTAGTTCATCAAGACATATTCTATAACTTCATCAAGTAAGTTGTCATCATCTTCATCAAGAGAGTTGCCATTCAAGGACAACACTCAGCATCATATTGCTAACAAACATCATTTCATATCATTTACCAAGTCCATCAGGTCAAGAATAACTTCATCAGGTGGATTGCCATCAAGGACAACACATGTCAACAATCTCATGTCTTCATCTTCATTCAGTGGGTTGCCATCAAGGACAACACTCGGCATCATATTGCCAACAATCTCCCCCTTTGGACTTGATGGCAACCACGATGGTGTTTGGTTACCACAACAGATAGGTACATTAAGAATACAATGACACCATGTCACTCTCCATTTTTGACACCATTCTTTCTCTTCATTCAAACACCATGTCACTCTCCCCCTTTGACATCAAGGGCAAAGGGCGGATCAAAAACCAACATACTCTCCCCCTTAGTTTGTGCATCCTGAACACTTTCACCAACAAATCATCAAGGCATCTTTAAAACATTAGAAATAGAATTATGAGAACTGGAACACCACCAGAGATACCAAACAGTATCAGAGATACTAAACAGCACTGCAGCTGTGCTGAAGAAAGATGACCCCAAACAGAAATTTGTCAGCAACCATACATACGCGGTTTTATGTGCATGAAATCGCGTATATACGCGACTGTGTTTCAAGAAACCCGTGTATCCAATACCATCTTATATATTTTAACCAGATCTGATTCTCTGTGAGGCAGAGACAGTGTTCAGCTTCTTTCTGAGATATTTTGAATGCTTCCCTGGAATACAGATAGATAGAACAGTGTAGTTGTGTCTTCAAGCGTCATCCAATGGTTGTAGCATAAGCACATTAGAAACCAAGAGTTCAGATTCTTTGCAGCATCAATACATTCTTTCCAAGAGAAATTATCATACCAAAACAACATCTTCAAATATGAGTCAATCATCCATGTGGTCCAATATCACCATGATATTTAAGATTTAACATGAAGTAACATATGTAGGGAAAAGATCTCAACCATAGTAACAAACTCTGCATGATCTATTCTTATCATAAGACTTCCAATTCATCCATGTGTGAGCACAAAAGATACTTTTCAGCAAACAAGGTTCAAAAACTCATCATAATAAACCATGTACCAAGTCATCATCATTTTAGCATGAGTATCACAATAATCAATGAATAAGCAGTCATAGTGCCAACAATGCAATCATTAGTATTCAACCTGCTGCTCCCCCTGAACCAGTGCTCCTCCTTAACTTGTGCAACCTGAATACCTTTATCAGCAAGTCATCAGCAACAATATCTGCATGATCTGTCCTTATCTCTGAATTATAAGACTTTCATCTCAGCAACGAATACTCTTCATCAACAAGAAAATAGGACTCATCCATAATCTTCAACATAAGTAACCAAGTATCATATCATCATTATTTAAAACTGAGAAATTAAGCTGATACAGAGTCAATAATACAGTTATTAACAATCAGACTGATACTCCCCTTGAACCTCTGCTCCAGATCTTCAGCTATCATATAAATTCTCTTATCATCAATTCATACGCGACTGTGTCTACTTGAACTCGCATGTATACGCGACTTTTGTTCATCGAACCCGCGTATGGAAAGTGAAGTATAGAAATTTTTCACATTCCTTCATCTCCCCCTGAACTTGTCCTTCCTGTACCTGTCTTCTTCATATCAGATGCTCTGTCAGAAATACATATAACCAGAATAATCAAATCAACCATGAGAGGCATCATACATTGCTCCCCCTGTGATGGTACATTACTAAATCTCATAATGTATCCCACATCATTCCTGCAGTCAATCAGAGAAGTAAGCTTCAGAAGCGGATGACTACAGTAGGGTCAATATTCCCTACGTTTCTGATCGGTCCTCCTTCTTTTTCCAGATTTGTTTGATCTTTCTATTTGTGTGCTGGAAGTTATCCAATTTCTCATATCTGTTCAACCTGCATTCCTTTTCTACATGTCCAAACTTGTTACAAGAATAACATCTCATATGTCCAGAAAAATAAGCATAAGAATCATAATGAGTATTTCTAATCTTCTTCCTTTTACAATCAGCTGCTTTATGTCCATACTTGTTACATGAAAAACAATATCCCTTGAAGCTACCAGAGTACCTTTCTGAGTAGAATCTGTTTGTTTGTGGCTGAATTGTTCTGCTTCTGCAATTTGCTACAACATGCCCATAATTATGACATTTAAAACATTTAACGTTCTTGAATGAATTCCTTTGAGAATTCATGATTGTTGGTTGATCTTTTGTCTCTTTCAACACTTCAGGTTTAGTATTGACATCCTCTGAATTTTTAGCACTTCCTTGTGAGCTAGATTCTCCTTTAACAGTTTCATGGAAACCAAGACCAAGTTTGATAGCAGGAGACCTTTGATTACTCAGAATATTGTCGAAAATATTAGTACTATCATGAAACCTCAAAAGTATAACCTTTTCTTCTAATTTACCTTTGAGAATGTTTACCTCAACCTCTAAGGCTTGACATTGCTTTGTCATGCTTTCTTCTTTTCTTCTTCCATCTTCTACTTGATCCTTCAGATTAAGAATCTCTTCTTTCAACCAATTTTCATTTTCTTCACATGTTTGTTGGAGCTCTTCATTCTTCTTATTTGATTTTTCCAGATCTTCTTTGAGAGAGATGATTTCTGCTTCAAGGCCTTCCTTTTCAAATGGTTGTAGAGGTTCCTCATTCTTCTTACTTGATGCTTCAAGATCTGCTTGTAGAGAGATGATTGCAACTTCAAGTCCTTCATTCTTCTTGCTTGATTTTTCGAGATCTGCATTTAGATCGTTGATTTCTGCTTCTAGTCCTTTAATTCGATTGGATGCATAAGTATGAAACCTTTGATACTTGTCCACCTGTCCATTCAACATTTCTATTTGTTCTTTCATTTGAGAGATCATCTCTTTGTAGATAGAATATTTCTTATCAATTTCCTTTTGTTGTTCTTCAACTTTGATCTTGATAGCTTCTTCTAGATCCACAACTTTACTTTCACTATCTTCACTATTGTTTTCACAAAGAAGAGTATTACAAGGACCCCAATCACTATCTGATTCATCTTCTTCAATTTCTACTATACAAGTTTTCTGAGATATCTTCTTGTTTCGAGTAGCCTTCTTCTTTTGCTTCTTTTCCATGAGTACTTTCAGATCATGGTCAGAATCTTCTTCATCTTCACTGGACACTTCATCATCATCTTCATTTGCATAATAACTCTTCCTCTTTTCAAATTGTTTCCCTTTACCATGTTTGTCTCTATAAGGACATTTAGCAGCATAGTGACCAACTTTTCCACACTCAAAACATTTGAACGGAAGCTTACCTTTGAATCTTCCAGTTCCTAGTTGGAGTTTTCTCACGAAATTCGCTTCTTCTTCATCGGATATATAGCTGGAATCTTTGACAACTTCCTTTTCTTTTCCTCTTGCAGATACCTTAAAAGCAGTTTCTATGATTTGAGAAGGACCTCCTTGTCTCATTTCAAAAGCAGTCAGAATACCATGTAATTGAACAATAGTAAGAGTTTGCAGATCTTGCCTTTCTTCAATAGCTGAAATTTTAGAGTCAAATTTTGAAGTCAGGGATCTTAAGACTTTTTCCACCAGAGTAGTATCGGTTATGGTTTCACCCAAATTTCTCATTTGATTTACAATATCATCCAAACGTAAGAAGAAATGGGCAATACTCTCATCACTATGCATCTTTAAATTTTCATATTCAATTCTAAGAGTTTGGAGTTTTGCACTTTTTACCTTTGTATCTCCTTCATAGCTCAGAATGATTTTGTCCCATATTTCTTTTGCTGAATGTAGCTGCATCACTTTAGCAAATTCTGATTCAGACATGCTTCCTAATAAGACATTCACTGCTTTGGCATTGATTTCATACTTCTTCCTTTCAGCTGCATCAGTAGGAATACTTGTCGGATATTGATAGCCTTCTTCCACGATTGCCCATACATCTGCACCAAGACTTTGCAAATATGATTTTGTTCATACCTTCCAGAATATCAGATTGCTTCCATTGAATAGAGGTGGCTTTATAGAAATTACTCCTTCTTGACTTCCCATTGCGATGGATCTCCTTCAAGCGATCAAGCTTCTGCCGAAGGTCCTGCTCCGATACCAATTGTTAGGAAAAATACTGAGAGGGGGGGGGTGAATCAGTATTTACTGCATATTCAAAAATTTTACTTTTTACTCTCTAAAACCCATACGCTACTTTCCTTTAGTAAAATCGCGTATACACGTGGATATCCTTCATACAACTCGTGTATTAGCAGAGATCTAAATATGCAGATATTTATTAACTTAGTTGTTTGTAATATTCATTCATCTGATGTTAAGTTAGCAGTAAACATGTGTAGTAACAACAGAATAAACCATCACATAAAGCATCACACATGAACACCAGGATTTTTAGGTGGAAACCCAAGTCGGGAGAAAACCACCGCTGCAGTTGCTCAGCCTTGAATATTTATTATAGAGAAAACATCTTACAACATATGTGCTGGCGCAGACTTGACCAGCACGCAGGCACCCACCTGCGCTCGTTTACCAGCCTCTCCTGGAAGGGAGCTACGACCCCCTGACTCGTTTACCAGCCTCTCCCGGAAGGGAGCTACGACCCCCCGATCTCGTTTACCAGCCTCACCTGGAAGGGAGCTACAACCCCCTGACTGAAGGCTACAACCCTCAGCACCACCTTGGACCACGTTTCATCAATTTTCACACCGGATCCAACAACTTCAATAGAACACAACTTGCAGGCCACATTTCATCATATTTTCAAACTGGACCCTTTCCATACTTTTAAGCACAGTCAACCATGAAACAAATACATATAACTCACTGACAGATATCAGTAAACCAGCAGAACAGATCAGACATTTCTTACCACAGACTTCATCAAACCCTAGTTTGCATACGCGCTTTCCTTTCTCTGATGTCGCGTATATACGCACTTCCGTTCACATAAACCAGCGTATACTTCTGTACATATTACAGATCCAATTTCATTGCGCATACGCGCTTTCTCTTCATCGAAGCCGCGTATATACGCGCTTCCTCTTCGGCGAACTAGCGTATGGTTCTTCAGACTTTTATGTCATTGCAATTCTTCACAACAGATACATCACTTCAGATTTTACCCTTTACCTCAGACAGATGTTTGCCTCATCACAGATCTAATCATTCCATAAACAGATCTAGCAAATACAAGTAAATTTCAGATCTAGATCCCCTTCTTCATCATTGGTGCATCATACATTCAGATCTATCATTCAACTGTAACCCTTTCCATTCAGATCTACTTCAGAGAGAAGTATTCATTCAAGCTCAGACATCTTGCACCCATGCTCATGATTTGCACAATGAATTTCATCTCTTTATATAGGTTTACCCTTTTTCAATACCATGAGCCAAAACCACATTACTTCCGATGGTATTCCTGGACGGGGTCATTTAGACGAATCATTACCTAATACAATGGGTCAATACCATGGTGGTTACCCCTGGTTTTGCACTTTTTGAGCGCTTTTGCCCATACGCGACTTGGCACGTTGTTTCCCGCGTGCATACGCGACTTCTCCTAGACAGATCTGCGTATTCATTGAGACATACTCTTTTCACCATAGATTCAGCACATGCTGAATTCCTTTCTTCATTGCCTTCTGTACTTACTGTAGATACATCAGATTTAGTTCATCAAGACATATTCTATAACTTCATCAAGTAAGTTGTCATCATCTTCATCAAGAGAGTTGCCATTCAAGGACAACACTCAGCATCATATTGCTAACAAACATCATTTCATATCAGATTTACATCATTTACCAAGTCCATCAGGTCAAGACAAACTTCATCAGGTGGTTTTCCATCAAGGACAACACATGTCAACTGTCTCAGGTCTTCATCTTCATTCAGTGGGTTGCCATTAAGGACAACACTCTGCATCATATTGCCAACATAACAACATCTTTCAACTCTCTAAATACCACATCTCAGTTGTACACAACCTTCCTTGTTTCTAAGTTCCAAAGCTTGTAACCCTTTAAACCATCTTTATACCCAATAAAGATGCACCTTTCAGGTTTATTATCCAACTTTCTCCTTTTCTCCTTTGGAACATGTACATATGCATCACATCCAAATACCCTCAGATGTGAAAGAGAGGGTTTCTTACCAATCCATACCTCATGTGGAGTCTTATCCTCCAATGCTGATGAAGGTGATCTGTTAACCAAGTAACATGCAATCTCCACTTCCACTACCCAGAATTCTTGTCCTAACCTGGTACCACTGAGCATGCTTCTTGCCTTTTCCATCAGCATTCTATTCATTCTTTCTGCAACTCCATTTTGCTGAGGTGTGTATGGATTAGTATTCTGCCATGCTATACCATAATTCTTACAGAACTCTTCAAATTCCTTCTTGCAGAACTCCCCACCATTATCTGTCCTTAGCACCTTTATCTTCTTCTTTGTCTGGTTTTCCAACAGAGCATTAAAGTCTTTAGATCTTTCAAAGACTTCAGATTTCTGCCTTAAGAAATATATCCATGTATTCCTTGAGAAGTCATCTATGAATGAAACATAGTACACAGACTTACCCAGTGATGGAACCGACACAGGTCCAAACACATCACTGTGCACAAGCTCTAATATCTTGTTCGCCCTCTTAGCACCATAAGGAAAACTCACCCGATTCTACTTCCAATATACACAATGTTCACAGAAATCGAAATCCATAGAGCTATTAGACATACCTTCTACCATACCATTTCCATGCAGTATCCGAAGGCCCTTCTCTCCAATATGTCCAATCCTTTGATGCCATAGCATGGTATTTTCTCCAGAGACCGCTAGGCTTTCCGCTCCACTTTCGGGAACCACAGAACTATTGCACCCATTAATAATAGTGCTGCCCTAAAGCTTTTACAGAGTACCAATCCAAACTCCCCGCATTAATACCAGTGCTCCCCAAACCATCTTACAGGTATCTTTCTTGAACACTGTTTTAACACTTACATCGTCCATCTTGCTTACAGAAATTAGATTTCTGGCCAATGCAGGAATGTGCAGAACACTAGGAAGTGTTCTAATCCTTCCACCTTACAGCTTCAGCTTGAATTTTCCACGTTCGACGATTCTGGCCTTCCTATCATCACCTAAGAAGACATCACCGCCGTCATATTTCTCATACTCGCAGAACCACTCCCTATGGGGAGGGAAGTGAAAGGATGCACCCGAGTCAATCAAACATGACTCGTGATCTACATGCGTATTTGAAGAAGAAGCCAAATACACATCCCCACCTTCATCTAAGGTGGTTTTTTCCTCTGCAGAAGGAGCATCATCAGATCCCTTTCCTTTCTCAGGAGATTTAGATCTGCAATCCTTTTTGTAGTGCCCTTCCTTTCCGCATTTCCATCACACCTTTACAAACTTTCTAGGAGATTTAGACTCCCTCTAGATTTAGATCTCCCACTCGAAACATTATTCTTGTTTCTGTTCTGGGACCTTCCTCGTACAGATAAGGCATCTCCATTCTAACCCTCCATATTTCTCCATCTCATTTCCTCCGACAACAAGGCTGAGACAATATCATCAAAATTCAAGGTAGTTGTATTGCTACCTATTGTAATAACTAGAATCTCCCACGAATCTATTAGAGAACAAAACAAACTGATGCACTTATCTTCATCTGAGATTTTAATATCAACAGATGACAACTAACTTACCACAGTATTGAAGGTGTTTAGATGCTCTGTCACCGAGTCTCCATCCTTCATCCTCAGGTTATACAGCTTTTTCTGTAGGAACAATTTATTCACTAGAGACTTAGATTGGTACAAAGTCCCAAGTTTCTCCCACAAGGTCTTCGCTGTAGCTTCCCCAAATACATTCAACAATACTGAATCTAAGACACCCAATCGTATTGTAGACTTTGCCTTTCGATCCAGCTTCTTCCAGTTTTCATCTGACATTATCGTTGGTTTGTTACTTGGATCTACCACGATCCACTCATCCTTATCCACCAGTAGATCCTCCATCTTGAGCTTCCACAACTCAAAACTCCAACCATTAAATTTCTCGATCTCTATCTTCCCGTCGCTCACCATATTCTTTCACCGCAAGAATCGATCCCACAGATCGCCCACTAAACAGGGTCTACCTCAAGCCCGAGAAAAAAAAAAAAGCCCTCAGCAGCAAAGGCATCCCCTTGAAGCTGAAATATCTCTGATACCAAATGTAGGTTTTAACCCTGTACAAAAATTATCTGCAAACGAATCTTAAAAACTGAAAATAAACAATAGTGAGATCATAAAACATAAATAGATAAATATATATATTTTTCCCTGGATCCCAAATCAAGAAAAAAAACTCCTTTTTCATTATATTCCTTTTAGTGTTACAACACATATATATACATGCCGAAGCATACATAAACCCCAATCCATTAACCCTGGATTAGAACATAACCATAGGTCCCTTGACTAGATCTACAAAATAATAGGGGCCAAAATCCATCATGCCCCAAAACCATGTGCAAACCTATGCACAAAACCATGGGTGGGGTCGCCCACCAGAAAATAAGGACCAAAAAAAATTTCCCGGGGCGCTGCCCTGGACCCTGACAAGGGTGGCTACTGCCCCCCCTGTGACCCCCCTGCTGTGCCTGGTGCAACGTACAATGGGGGCTATTATCACCCCCCTGTGACCCCCCCACGCGTGACTAGTCGTGGAAAGAATATAACACATACCCAACAATTTTCTTTTGAGAAATGTTGGAGGAGGAATTCCAAAGCTAATAAAATTTGTACAAATCAGTATTTTTTTTTTTTTAATTTGTCAGTTTTATTTCCACTAGATTTATGGGTCTTTAAATAATGATATTTTCTAAAATTAACCATCTCATATTTTCCTGCTCTTTCATAGCTTTCCAATGAGCTATTTTGGGCTTAATTTGGTTGAGTAAATCTCCAACTTCTCTAAAGATGAGCTGCCAAAATAATCTGAATTCTGGAAAATGCCATGCCCATGCTAAAAGTAAAAAAAATTAATTAAAAATTTTAATTCTAATTAAATGTACAACAAAAAATAATTAATTTATAACTAATTACAATTTGTTAAATTAATTCTATACATTCTATTTTAAAACATCAAATTAAATTACAAACTAAAAAAAATGTTGAATTCAGTACAAAATACAATATAATTCTTATATGAATTAAATTATTTACAAAATAACAATATTAATTAATTAAATTATATAAAAAAATAAAATTATAATTATAATTAATTAAATTAATTAAATTATAAATTTTATACATGAGATGTATTAAAATTTAATTTAATTAATATTAAAATAAAATCATTTAATATACCAAATGTAAAACTTTTAGATACAGCTTACCTTTTTCATTTTATTACAAACCATTCAAGTTATGTTGAAGACTTTCGAGGTGTAAAAATATCATAATATTAGAGAAAATGATTATCGTAATTATTTTTAAACAAGTGCACTAATACCCAAAAGGTCTCTATGTCCTGATGTTTTAATATAATGCCAAAGTCAAATAGCTATCAGAGGAAATAAATATCATGAGTTTGAAATATCAGAGATCTCTAATATCATAACTTTTAGTCAAATGCCTCTAATATCAAAAAGCTCTGAGGTCCCGATATGGAGCTGATTGGAGTAGAGAGAAATCACGGGAGAGAGAATGAGAGCCACGTGGAGGCATAAGGTATATCAGAGGAGAGAGAGAACCACATCATATCAGAAGCCATCAGAATAAATATGCTTCAGAGGTTTTATAAAAACAAAGGCTTCGAGGTCATTCAAACACACACAGGACATCGAGCATTGGGAGTTTTCGATATCAGAGGTTGTATAAAAAAGGTTATGATATTATGATATGTCCAAGGTCCGATACATGAATCATCCTAATGTAACAAACTTTGATATATTATTTTGTAACCAGCTCATTAGAGATGAGAAATATCAGAGGTTTCATGACATCGGAGTATCAGAGTTTTTTGAACATTGGTGGATTTTAAAAGAGGTGTTACGATATTCAAAGATTTTTAGGTTCTGATATAGAATAAAGGAAAGGAATGGTTAGAGTGGGAGGCATCAGGTGAAGTGGAGCACACGTAGAGTGGGTCCCCTCCAAGAACTACAACCACTTATATAACCAATATTCATATTGGTTCTCAACTGCGGTGGTTCTATAAAAAAGAATTTATTCATTATAAAATTTATATTTACAATTAAAAAACTAAAAAAACTAAAATAATATATGCTTTGTACATTTTAACCTAGGCATTAAAAATCATCAAAATTTGGCGAAACATCATTTGTAAATCGTGTAACCAAATGAGATGAAACATGTACCGATAGAAAGATAGTAAAAATTTGAACTCAATGAAGTAATCAAAATAGAAATCAAGAGAAAATGAAAATTTGGCAAAATTGTAGGACACTTAACCAAAAGAAAATATAAAAGGAAATTTAGCTAAAAATTTATGGAAAGGGTCCCCATTATTTTAAATAACGTCAAAAATGGGGGTGTTGAGTTTTCACCTCAACAATTGGTGACACACGTGGAAGAACCAGTTATCTTTGGTTGAAGATAAGGAATTTTAATTTACCTAAATGTTAAAAATAATGGATTCCACGAAATCATCTAACAGTAAAAAATTTCACATGGGTCCCACATAAATAGATTAAGCAATATGAGTTTGAAAAGATAGTACTCAAAGGAGAATTGAGTAAAAATAATAAATCCAAATTTTGGGAAAAGTTTATTTTAAAATTACCTCATATGAGAAAGAGAAGAAGTTACAGATATGATTTTTTTTATAAAGAATATATCCATTGTTATGAATGGTCTCTAACATCACTTCGCTATCGGCGAGCCTAAAGAATACATTGACGAAGTTGTCTTTCATGCCATAAAATCCTAGCTTCACTACTAGCAAGAATCCTTAGCCCCAATGGGTTTACTTTTATTTCCTATGCTTCCTCTTTCAATCACCCTTTTGATAAGTGCATTTGTGAACTTTTAGTTTATGATGTACCTAAGTGAAAGAGGTGGGATGGTAATAGAGACTTATTTTAATGGATAAAATACTTTCATAATGTTGGCTCCAAATTAGTTTATCGTGACTATCAATCAAAGGCTTTTATGTGGAGGGATGGGAGGGATCCATTGAGTTAAAGTCAGGTCACTTTTTTCCTTGAAAATGTAAACTATATCACTTATAAAGGATGTGTGTTCCTCCATGAAAAATATTTAAAGAAAGAGGGCTTTAGGGTTCCATAAATATATTCCTTTAATGATAAATGAAACTCATAGAAATAGATAGAGTAAATATTTCCCATGTATGCCAACCATTTTTTCATGAGGAAAAGGTCTTCCACATAAATCTCAGTAGAGTCACCAAAATAAATAAAAAGAAAAAAGGAATATAAACTAAGTTGAAAAAAAATCATCAAACTCCAAAAAAGTAAGAATGAAGAAAGAGAAAGCTAAAATAAAAATCTCAAATTTAGAGAAAAACCCAACAAGACTAATTATAAAATGTCTCAACACTTATTAGAGGAATTTTTAGCCTACAATTTCACATGAAATTTTCATGTAATTTTAATGTACTAATATGTAAACCAATAAAAATCCTTTAAGTTAAAAAAGAGGTACTTTTTAATATTTTGGAGGGAAAAGAAGAAACAATATTTGTTTTACTTGTATTTTTGACTTATCTCCTTATTGATTTACCCAAATTTCAATTGTAAACACTCGTTGGATGTGGAATTAAATTGGACATGCAACGAGTACCCATTATGCATACCTTTGAGAAGATCCACATTAGTAAAACTTAAAGATACATTAAAAAAATGCATTTCAATGCATTTTTTTAATGTAGCTTTAAGTTGTACCAATGTGGCTCTTCTCAAAGGTATGCATAATGGGTACTCATTGGATGTGAATTTAATTTTGTATCCAATGAGTGTCTACACTTGAAATTTAGGTAAATGGATAAGGAGATAAGCTAGAAATAGAAGTAAAAAAAGTAGTTTTGTTCTTTTCCCTCCAAAATTCATAAATCTTATTTTATTATTTTAACTATTATTTTATTACTTTTCCTTTGGACGCCACTTTTATGCTGACATTTCCTCTAATGAAAAGTGAAAGAAGATAATCATGTGACTGTTTAGTTAATGTTTAGAATCTATTAAATGTTATCTTGTAGAGTTATAAGCGATTAGGCTCCGAAACTAAAAGGTGAATAACAATCATGAGTTAAAATAAAACCCAAATGAGAAGTCTCTACCTACTGCAAATTTTATTGTTTCAAATAAAATCCTGCATAAAATAATCTTAAACAATTTTCTGATAGAAGCAATTCTTAAGAATCAAGTAAAAAGTTGAGGGACTCCCCAATTTAGTTGTTTTGATGAACAAATGATTGTTGTTCCAAACCTGAAAGAAAACGATAAAGAGAAGGAGTTCCCAATGATCCATTAGGGGTGTGAAAAAGGATCATGAACACCTGTAAAATAGAGTTTAAGATCAGTAAATTAAAAACAAAGCTGAAACATAAATGGTAAGGAATGAAATTTGGCATATGAAACTTACCCTTGGAAGAATTCCATTTAAAACTTTACTTGAAAGGTATGGATTTTATCCAATGAAGGATAACCTCTTCTTTTGATTAGAATTAAAAGCTTGAAAGGGTTGAACTCTTTTAAAATCTTATTGACCCAAAATCATTATTTATCAAATCTAACTAAAGCAAGAAGTAAAATAGAAGAAAACAATGTTTCATGTCAAATGAATCTCAAGTAAATACAATCAACATAAATGAAAATGAAGTGATGCTTCTTTATGAATTGCAATGAGGATTTTTTTCTTGATATTTCAAATTTCATATCCACTCCATGATTCTCATAAATTGTCCAGAATTAAGACCAAGTCGAAACGATGTAATGCATATGTGTCAATGGAGAGGTCTTGAAATTTCGTATGCTAAATATAGAGTGATATATCAAAATTCAAATCTAAGAGAAATCAGACATGATTTAACCTGCATGATCCATTACCTTTAACCGTTCCAAATTCCATACTAATTGTTGCATTACCATCATGGCTGCTCAAGAGTGCCTTGAAAGACAAATGAGGATACACTCTAAATGATCATTGAGATAATGAAATTGGCATCCAATAGTGAGACAAAGGAAAAATTGTAAATAAACCATTGATGATGAAATTTCTCATTAGCCAAAAATATTTCTGAGAAGAGTAAACAAATTCCCATGTGCACACACCGTGAAGAATGTATATCCCCAAAATCACAAAGTCATCTCGGGGAATGAATACTTGGATTTGATGAAATTATAATTAAAATATATCCCAGTTCTTGACCACCATTATAACATGAAATTAAACACACACACATATATATAAAAGACAATAAATCAAGACTTCATGTGAGCATAGTGAAAGATAAAAATGAATTGATCAGATACCGATGAGGATACTTAACCCAAGAAAGTTGAGGTTCCGAGGTTCCGAGAGAATCAAATAGAAAGGTAAGGGTTCAAGGTTTCCTAAAATTTCTTAATGGGAAAAACTCCTATAAACAAAGAAATTTCTTCATATTTTTTTTCGGTGACATTCATTTTCAGAAGTTTAATTAAATTTCACCTCCGATCTAATAAGTCCCGATATTTAGAATATTAAAGGGAAGCAAGTTCTTAGAACAATTTTTTTTCATAGCTTTCTAAAAATAAATCTTACGATATCAAATATGTCCAATAGTGAATGGATTTTAATGTATAAGACGGGAATATTGGAGATTGAGCATTCAACTATTGGAGGTAATCAATGTCATAATATTTTTATAAAATGGGTTTAATAGTTTTTGTTCTAAGTAAGAAATAACTAGAACACCTACATTTATTTATAAAAATAAGCTTTCGAGGAAAGGAGTCAGAGATTTAATAAATATGAGAATAAATCAGGTGTTAAAGATCTCGAAAACATTTTTTAAAACTCAAATCAACTTACAAGAATTTGAGACCACAAGATTCGAGTGAAGACAGTGAAATAAGGGTCATTTCATTCGCTAAGTGCAATGGACACGATAGTGGAGGAAAAGGAAATGTGGAGCTCGGAGAGGTAAATCTCGGAATTTTTTTAAATGCTTCTGATATAATACAAACCCAAGAGTCCAATAAGCCATAAATTCTCAAATTATAAGGAAAGGCTTCGGAAAAATGAAAAGTAGAGGATTGGGATTCCACGATTCACCAATTAGAGGTTCACAGTCCCTTCGGAAGAAAATAATGTGACTAAATGGAAAAAAATATTAATGAGTACAATGTAGTGGTTCAACTTAACTCGAGAATTGTAATATTCAGAAAACGCATAGATAAAACCCTATATAAGATCATTCGTTGCAAGAGTTTTGTGCAAATTTTCCTCTGTTTGTAGAAAATATAAGCAATAAATAGTATAAATATTTTATTTTAGCTGCATCAATGAGAGGCATAATATGAATATTGACTCATATTTCTAAATGTCAGAGGGAAGGAAAATATGAATAAAATCAAACTAAAGAATACCCAAATTCTGATAAAACAACAGATACTTCCTTGGATATGTTGCAGATTAGAAAGGGTTGGTTGTTTTCTTATCTCAAGCCTCCAAAATCAAGCCAATGAAGACCTTAAAAAAAAAAAAGTAAACTATGAAAAGGTAAAACTAACAACATATGAATATGAACCTATTAATGCATACTCGGAAGAGTATTGACTGTAAGTTTACCTCGTGAATCTTCAATTTCTGCCGTGCATTTTTAAAAATTCTCATATGTTCAAAATCATCACAATATTCAGTATAAATTAACAACTAAGAAATTGGAAATTAACATCTATTTTCCATTTAAATTGTAGTGGAAATCATCCTCGTCACATTTGAATTTAAATCAGCTCCGGAATTTCCATCTGAGGTTTATTTATGAAATTTGATGGCTCGAAAATAAAATTCAAAAATTTTAAAAGTATATTTATTATCTTTGTGCATCAATATATTGGATGCCTTGTAATATTTAATCCAAAAGAACAGATCATATTAACCAAACATGTGGGCGTCCAAGGAAACTGAGTGAACAAAGTATAAATTCCCATAGTTATGTGACATTACTCAGAAACAATATTCTTAAAAGTTTTTCAAAATCATACTTCAAATTGTACTTGAGCAATTTTCAAGATGATATAGCAAGAGAGTAATTTTACAGTAAGATAAATCCATATCAAATTGAGCGAGTGGCGAAAAATTTCATATTCTTCAGATGATCTTACTAATTCTGAAAATTTTCTTGTGATCTTACCGAGGTCATTGGGATTAAATAAATTGGCATAAAATCAATGTAGCCAAATGTGAAAATTCGGAGAAAGGATAGAGGAAAGCCATATACAAGAATGTTTCTCAATTGTTGCCAGTTTTTTAAACATTTTCCCTTCTTCTTTAATACCCTTTCAAAATTTTCCATTCAATATGGAAGAAGATAAAGGCCTTTAACAAAAATAAGGTAGGAAAGAGACAAATATTTCGTATCAAATACATGATTTTAGAAATAAAATCACGACTCAACTTGCAAATTTTCAACGTGACAAAACATGAAACCAAGCACAAATCTAAAGCATAGAAAATGATAAAATGAATCTTTTCCCTGGACCTGTTATGATTTGGAAAAAAATAATTGATCGTTTATTATTAAAATGAATTCACTAAATCAAAGAAATGAAGACCAAGTTCATACTTGAGCTGATTGCCAACATCTATTGAAAAAATATGTAAATAGGGAAATAAAAGATAAACTAGCAAGCAAACCAAAATTAATCCTATTCCTAATCCTAACTGAATGAGAATGAAACATGACTAGGTATAATTGTACTTTCAATGCAACTATTCTCTAATTTTAACTCATTTGTTTATGTACAATTGAATCAACGGGAGTAAAACTGAAACTAAATTATTAAAAGAAAAATTTAGCCTACTATGTACAATTAACGAATTTGACAAAATAAAATTATTTGCAAAAACAATTCCTTGAAATTCTTCCAAAAAAGTTCCTACATGATCATAAAAATTAGCATGTATTTCAGTGAATGGTTGAAATAAGTTCAAAGGAAAAGAAAACACCAGGCTTGGATTGAATGATACATTCTTAGATATTGAAGCCTCTTGAACATTGAAAAAATCATAGATATTCTGAAGAAGTGGAACTTCTAGATATTTTTCAAATGGATCAATAAAGTATGGATAGAAATTTAAAAGGTTGCTAGAAGTATTCCATTGATGACCAAAATGAAATGGTGTACTCTCAAGTTCCAGAATTTGTGATAAACTCATTTGAAAATAATGTATAGACGGGTAAAACATGAATAAATAAAATTCCAAAATAAGAAGTATCCAATGTTCATGCTTGAAATTATGGAATTTATTTTCACACAAGTTTGTTAATGCACTTGACGAGTGTCTATAGTTTGAATGTTCAAATTTCCAGTACAATGTTTTCAAAAATTCAAAAATGAAATTCGAAAGAAAAAGAAATTCAAACTGAGAAAACTAAGAATGATGCAAATTTTGATTTACATTAATGTTAAAAATAATGGTACAACATGGCTGAGACTCATTTGCAAATATTTCTTTCCCACAATTATCAATAGAAATTAGAAATTTTAACTCGTTATTTGCATTATTTTGTAGGAATCCAAAGATTTCAAGCTTATGATCCAAAAATGGCATTTCATCATCGTAGGAATAAAAAATTAGGATAGGTTCTTGAATATCAAAATTAATATGATGATTTAATGTTTGAAAATTAGAATTTTCTATATCTTCAAAAATAGATTCACCCATGGAATCACACAACACCATCTCTGAAGAGAAAAGAGGTTGAGCATTTTCATTTTCTAAGTCATAATCATAAATAACTTCATTAGTGTTATTTTCCTATGAATTAACTAAATCAGAACCAGGAAAGTGGTTGAATACTAAATTAAGATAATCTTCAGGATTATTGACTGAATTATTGATTAAACTTTCTCTACCAATATTCAATAATTCATTATTAATATTAGTTCCTTTGTTTTATAAAATTAAATTTTAATTCAAAGGGACTAATCATTGATTATGAATTAAATTAATATTATTAAAATTATTAGGGTAGAGAGAAAAATAAAAATTTGAAGATATATACCTAAAGGTTTCTCTATGTATAGATGATTTCTGATTTTCCAAAATAGGCAATTTAAATTCTTCATGCATTTGATCGATTTGTGAATTGTTGTTGAGTTGCTCCATTATTTTCAATTTATTATCAACATATTGTGAATTAATTTCAGCAGTAGTATGTGTGTTGTTGTTATTATGTGTTTGATTAAATTTTTGTTGATTGATGCTAATAGATTATGCATCTTGTTGAAATTATTCTTGATCAACATTATGTAAATTTGGAGCACTTTTGGCATAACGATTATCATTTTTAATTTCAATTTGCGAATAATCGAAGTTTTCATTTTGAGCAAGTGTATCATTATCAACAAAGGATATACTTTCTGGTTCTTGATATTTATCAAAGGTTATAGACACTAAATGTATTAACCATCCAATTAATTGGAATTGAGGAGGAAAATATTTGGACCGAAATTACATTAGAAATAATTTAAATCTAATATAAAAAATATCGAAAGTCTCACCTTCCATCCTACATAATTCTTCTAACTGATCACATGCCTTTTCGTAGTCATATTTCTAAAATGTGTGAAAGAAAATCTTTGAAAATTCGTCACAGCTATGTACAGAGGAAACTGGAAGTGATAAGCACCATTCTTTGGCGTTTCCTGTCAAAGTACAAGTGAAGATATTCCAAATAATATCTTCATCAATATTGAAATTATTGCAACTTAAAAAAAGTTGAAGGAGATGACTAAAAGTAGATGTATTACCATTATATTTTACCTTAGATAGGATCTTGACTTTTTTTATCAGAGTAGTCGTCAGATGACGTCCAATAAAGAAACTCCAAGGAGGTCTTTTAAATGGATTCATAGTAATAAAAATAAAACTTTAAAGCGCAAAATCATTGGAGACACAATTTTACTGTGGACCTCCTTCTAGTGCCAAAATTGTTGATGGCTCGAAATTCTCTGCCTCAACATTATAAGGAGACCACCCGGTCAAGGACTTAAAACAACTCTTTTTCCGGTGAAATGGTCGTTCCGACTGGATAAAATGGGTCAAGTTACCTTATTGTTATCTCTACTAGCTTAAAATTTTACTTTCACCTACCAATAGAGAAGACACATCAGATCGACTCTTCTTGTTGATCAGACAAGAAAGTGATCCTTAAGTTGATCCGAGGCTCATCCAAGCCACAACTAAATTTTTCCTCTTTGATAAGAGGACTTCTTGATATGTAATAATTAATATAAATGAAAACTAATTCTAATGCAAGAAAAATTAAATAATTCCTAAGTCTATCTCAATTAGGAAGATATAGATCTAACACAACAAAGAAAAATGTAATTAAATGATTAAGATTTTAAGCATGTCTGATTTAAGATGAATATGTAACTATTGAAGTAGTTCGATTACAAAAATATTATGATAAGCAAACATGATGTTCAGAGATCTATTAACCATGAAGAATAAACCAAAAACATTAGGAAGAAATTAAAATAATACCAATGGAAATTAAATCAGAATTAGATGACATATTTCTAAGTAAATATTTACTCAGAAATATGATTTAAGCATAAGAGAAATAAAATAAAATTAACAACAGATCTATGAAGCTAATGAAAAAGATATGTAATTCAAAAAGTACATTCATTTTAAAATTAAATAATAGTGATCAACATGAAAGATATTTTATGCAAATATCTCATTAAAAAGATGAAATTTGCATTAAAAATAATAGTATTTAAAATACAAACTGATTAAAACCTAGTTTCTTGCTATGTTCTTTAAATATGATCTCATACAATCTCCTCCAAAGCATAAACTTTGTTTTTAAATAAAGAGATGCAATAATGAAAGTTATGCCTCTCATACATAGTTCAGAATGAAAAGAGATAAACCCCAATAATTTTGAGATCTAATATTGATCCTCTCTATCTACAACTTGAAACCCCTATTACAATAATGCTTTAAAAATTACAAAATTGCAGAAGAGAGAAGTCTTTTTCACATTCTCCAAACCACTATTTATCATTTACAAAATGAATTCCAAATAGGAGAGTTGTTGAAGAACAAATCTGCTCCCACAATTTTCATTGCTTAACATTTTTTTTCTTCTATTGTTGGAGCCATTCCATTAATTGAAATATTTTCTTCCTCATCTCTCCCACTATTCTACTGCCACAACCAATTGAAATTTAGAAATTAAAACCAATTTGGTGAACAAAATGGAAAACAAAAAATGCATTCTCAACAAATTGTTTAAAAGTAAAAATAAACAATAAATTCCAATTCGTTTTCAGCTGTGGTGGTTTTATAAAAATGAAGGATCATTGCTAATAAAAATTATAGTAATATATGCCTTGTATTTTTTTAACCCAGGCAGTAAAAATCATCAAACTTTGATGAAGGATCATTTGTAAACCAAGTAACCAAACGAGATGAAACAAGTACCAATGGAAAGCGAGAGAAAAGTCGAACTCAGTGAAGTAATCAAAATAGAAGTTAGGAGAAAATGAAAATTTGGTAAAATTGTAGGACAGGGTGAAAATGTGAAGTTGGGTTACACGTTTTTCTCTTTTTTGAGAAAAAAATAGCACTTTTTTCTATTTTTCAACTTTCTGCAAGCCAAAACAATTTTTCTGTTTAGAATTTCATTTTATGATAAAAATAAAACTTGTCAGAAATTTTAGTAGCTTTCTATTAGCTATTTTTTTCTATATTTTTATTCACACTTGATATGTCAACTTAACATTTCCTTGAGTGTGTGTTCTTTAACAGTTAAAGGATTCATAAAAAGTCGTGTTCAAACGCGTTGGTGTATTCTTTGAAAACTTTGTGTTTTTTAGAGAAAAAAAGGGTTACAACAATCTAGAAAGAGTCTACTTCGGTATCATTATATTTACAAAACAAACTTATGCATATCATAATTACTACATTTTTTTGAACTGATCCAATATGAAAAACTGCATATTTTGAATATGTTTCGGCTTGCATGAATTTTCTCAACATATTAGTTATAAACTAAAAATCTAAAAACTACCCATTACAGACAATGGACTAGTGTAATGTGTTAGTAATTGAAAATGACTCATTTTTAACCCCTTTCCTACCTTAAAAGCATTGTCATAAACCTTTATTTTATCCTCATAAACTTTCGTATACCTGCACTAGTCCAAGAATCTTCTCCTATCCCTGCACTAGTTTATATTTCATACTTAAGATTTAGTAAGTACTTAATTAATCATTTGTAAATATATTTTATGCCTTTTATATTATTGAAACTAATATTTCTCTTCCTAAAGTATTTTTATAAGTGAATGTATTAATCTTGAATCAGCATGGTCTAGTGCAGGTAGATCCCTGCACCGTTGGCAGCCTTCCACTCCTAGAATTCCGTAATAGCTCGTTACCTAACGCGGGATTTTAGTTCCAGATCGAACCGTTCAGTCGTGGTCATATTTTGTGGAATTCGGTGCAGAAAATAATCAGGGATATGGCTAAATATTGGATCGTTGACCAACAAATATTCTAACGTTTTACTATAGTCTATGGTTTATTTTGTAACGCTGGTTGTTATTTCGTTCAAGCTGGAAGGCTGGAATTATATGAAAGTATGTAATTTTGTTATGGCCAAGGCCAAAAGGGTTGTATAAATCTAGATCTTAGATATGAAATTAGGGAGCGGTAGCCTTGCTACTGTAACTTTGGAAAATTTGTAATTCTGTGTTGTCACCCTCGTTCTGGGCTGGAACTGTACCTATAATGTATTTTTGCTTAATCGAATTAATACAAGGAGCTACGTTGTGTTGTTTACATCTTGCACTTTGATCTGTCACTGATGCATCCCTGAGCGCTGAATCTTTATGTTTCCTAAAACGGGAAACGAGCTCATTGGCTAGGGCCTAGCCAACCCAACTCGTTTTCCCTCTTGTGCTTTTGTTTGGTTAAAGGTGTGCGTGTTGATTTTATTTATGCAAAGTGTGGATTGAATTTGTAATTCATTCTTTATAATAATTCTGGTTTCATTTCCTTAAAATTCAAGTGTGACATATCCGTGGTGTGTTTAATTACAGTTTGATTTACTTTTAGTCATTTCTCTTTCTATGAATCATAATTGATTTCCACCTAGAGTAGTGAAAGCACATTCCTGCACTAGTGCGATTATAATTTTTGCAGCGTAGTCTTTCAATCCATCATAGAAATATTGTTTCATTTCTTTCCTTTGAAAGAATTTGATTTATTTCTGCAAGTGAATGTTCATTAGTAGGTAAGAGTCTTTTCAATATTAAGAGTTAAATATTAGGAATTAAAAGATGACTGGTTAACTGGTGAACGAATGTTGTTACAATACATCGATATGTGTCTGCACTTCATATTTCTAAAAGGAAAGAATTAAAACATAAATCTGAACAATTAAAAGGAACCTTTCTGAGTCTACAAATATTAGAGGCAGATTTGGTTTATGTAAGTACCTATCGTAGGGATAAAAGCTTCTTTTCGTGCTTGAGTTATTTATTTCATTGCATTGAAGAAAGTGTTGGGGTTCCTATGTTTTGGCAGATTTGGAAATACCAAAAGATAAGACAACATCAAACCACTTTGGGGCCCTAGGATCTAGCCCTCCTGGACCCGGAGAGGGATCTCTCCAATAAAACAAAGAATGGTATATCTTTGAAGCTCAAGATGAGGTATTAGGCTAATTATGAAGCACGGAAGAGGTTTTTAAAATGATTTGGTTGGTTGGTTGCTGGGTTGTTCATGAGATCATAGACTGAGAAAGTAATGGGAGAAAAGGAACAAAACAGCAGGAAGTTTCAGCAAAAAGGATAGGTCAAGAGAGTGCCATCCATTGGGATATGGAGTCATGAAAGGTAATTACATGCAAAAACTAGTCAAGGCTTTCAGAGGGCAAGTCATCTACACTAAAGGATCTTTTTAGATAGGTGTGGAATGGAACATTAAGGATTGAAAGTGAAAGAAGGAAAGACACCCAATTTCTGTCTATAGATCAGACAATACGGTGTATGAAAGGGGAACCTTCTCTGCACCCATGGCTGGGAGACCAAGAAATCCCCGCAGATGTACAGCCCCGCTTCAGTGAGGCCGAACTGCGATAACAAAAAGGGGTTGATATTAGATGGTAAAAGCGCTTTCTAGCGTTCTCCCCGGTTCGAATCCGGGCGCCCCCCTTCCAGCCAACCGCGTCCATTCCCACAATCCTATTCTCAATTCTAAGCTTCGATGATGCGCTTCTTAAACCAGAGGTCATTTAACTCCAGACCTACTTGGACATACTGAAAGGCAGCTCTCAAAGGAGGGACAAAGGAGCAGCTTATAGATCGGACCAGAGGTCATTTAACTCTAGGTCAACTTTAGCATGCTCCAAGGGAAAATAAAGATAAGTTTAATAGAGCCAGGGTCTATATATCAAAGAAGGACTTTGAACCTTCAATGCTTTGACACTAGCAGGAAACATCCAGGCAGCAAACCATGAATTCATACATCAGCTAGCAGCATATGGGACCGCTACACTAGTTAAATTAGCTGAACTTACTCTTAGATTCACTATAAGCAGAAAACATTAGAGGCAAGGAGAGCAGAAACATAAGGTACCTAACAAGGGTAAATCCTATGCCAATATTCTGATGCGAGCCCAGAAGACCAATGAACAACATGAAAATGTAAATAAAAGATACAAAGAGGGAAACATCACCCGTAGTAATAGACCAGGATCCTATGAAAATTTCTTGATTAATTGATGCAAAACCAGTCATATACACTGAGCTCAATGGCTAATACAGTCCAAACTTTCTCCTCCCAGCCTACTACATACAACTACTCTGCTAATCCCTCCCAAGACTATTCTAACAGTCGAAAATGAATCCCTCTAACTACAACAGCAACAACCGAAAAACAACCCTCTACAATATGTTCTTAGGGATTCTTATAGGTGAAGAGAAACAACAAGAGTAGATGACATTTAATTTGTTTCATTAAGACAGAATGGCAGAAGCGTTCACGCCCATACTGCTTAATGTTTCTTCATCAACTGTGTGCACTCTGTAGTCTGGCTCAGAGCTCTCTGTCAGGTCGGCTTTGACCTCTAATGTTTCGTGAAGTCCTTCTGGCTGTAAGGCCCTCTGTTCTGTCCTCTCAAGCAAGTAAGGTGACTGAAAAGGTCTTCAGATCTCCATGCTTTCATAACTGCGGTCCTGACAGTCTTTAAGAAGTTTCTGTCAGAGTAATTAACTGTTTTCTGGGCTCGAGGAGGCATGGATACTGTTGTAGGAAGGTGTACCTCCGGAGAAAACGAATTTTGATATTATGTAGCGCTGATATCACTTGCTGGTGCACTCTTTGGTCTTCGAACTATGCCTTTACTCCTTTGATCATGGGATTAGGTGTTAAATATTCAATTAACAGGCTTTAACCCCCTTCATCTATCTTTGCTGTTTCACTTGGCTGTTGTAATGGCCTCTTTGTGATCCCTGCACAATAAATTAACTCAATCATAAAATCCAGGGATGGTAGCGGAAGATTTTCTTTGAAGGCTTGGAGGAATGGTGGCATAACAGAGACAAACACTATGGATGTGATGGAAACGGTGGAGAAATGTCGTGAACTTTAATATAAAAACATTAAAGTTTAATGGTGGGCGCAATGATATAACATTTATGCAGAACAAAGGCTTGGGCTTTTGGAATGAAAAACAAAGGGAATGTGTTGGTCCTTAATTTCCGGTGGGTAGTCCGCATCCATGGTTTTGGGGTACGATGGTTTTCAGCCCCTGGTATTTTTGTAGATACGGTCAAGGGAACTACAGTTATGTTCTAATCCAGGGTTTATGGATTGGGGTTTATGTATGCTTCGGCATGTATATATATGTGTTGTAACACTAAAAGGAATATAATGAAAAATCAAGCTGGTCGTCCCAATTTGAGATCCAGGGGAAAATCTCTGTGTTTATCTATTTTATGTTTTATGCTCTCACTATTGTTTATCTTCTGTTATAAGATTCGTGTGTAGATAATCTCTGTTCAGGGTTAAAACCTATAGAATGCACGTAAAACATATGAAACGGGGCTTGATGTGGGACCCGGCATGGGTGGAGGGTGATTAGTTTTGAGCCGTTAGATATCAGGAGGAGATCAATGGCGGAGGTTAAAATATGAACCTTTGGGAAGGTCCAATGGAAGAGACATGGGGGAAGACACGATGCAATATGGGTCGTTGATATCGGATGAACAGATGGCTATGATCAGATCGAGGGATCACAATCGGGGGAGGCAGCGGGGTGACACATTAACACTTGCGATTGTGATGGATTGATGGTGTGATTAAGCACCAACCATTGGATTTTGCAAGAGATCAATGGCTCAAATCAAATTGGGAAATCGCAATCGAAGGAAACGGAAGGGCGGTGCAACAAGAAGTTCCAATTAGCGATTAGCGATTACACGCCAGCTGTCGGATCTGGAAATAGATCAATGACCCACAGTTAATCGGAGGGGTTAGTGAAGATGGGTGATGGGGGGGAGTGATGGGATCTGGGCCGTTGATTCTGAATGGATGGATGGCTGGGGTTTGATCGGGGGATCGCAATCGGGGGGAAACAAAGGGGTGGCACGGCGAAAGTTCTGATTGTGATTGGAGCCAGAGTGCGATTAGCGTCGGGCCATCGGATCCAAGTGATAGATCAATGGTGGAGATCGTGGTGGAGGTCTTATAGACCAAAACCCAATTGCATCGAAAAAATTAAGTTAACAAAGAGTTTCGCTCGCTTGACAACTCCGATTGCAATAAGTGCCTGGGGCTTAGACGCTTGGTCCTGGGCGCGGGCATATGGTGGGGAAGTGGTTTGCGAACTAGACCGAAAGGGGCTAGGCCTATTATAAGGTGGAAAGTGGTTTTTTGGCCCATTTTTAATCCATTAGAGGGTGGGAAAAGGTAATGATAGAGGTAAAAAAGAGGAATTGGACCAAATAATGGGTGTATGATTTAGAGGGTTAATGAGGGAAAAAGAGAGGAGTAAAAGGGGATGAAGTAGAGGTTTAGGAGGGATGATATAAAGGGAAAAAGGAGGCCTTTTGGGAATTTCTTCACAATCAGGGAGGCTTTATAACTGGAAACAGTAGTGGGGATTTATCAAAGGACAAGGGCATAAGGAGGCTTCAAGGATGATGTGTTTTCAGAGGAAATGCATTCCTTGAAGGCTCAAAAACATTTTAGCCCCCTGTTTGCTTGTCAAAAAATTTATAGGGGGCTAACAGTGGCTCCACATGGGGATGGCTTCTTCTTGAAGGAGTCAAGAATTCAAAAAATGATCTTTGGTGTAGGCTAGATGCCTAGTACTTGACTCATCCATTTTATTTCTTGGATCAACTGCCACAAATCATGAATACATCATATCAGCAGTAAAATTTCTCCCAAACAACTACCTACCCACACTATAGTCCTAACATTTTTTCTTCTGGGTGCATTTGGACTTGCAGACCCTTTACATAATCAATTTTTATAAACATGAAAATAAACCTATTCTACTTCTACCCTTATTACTCCATGAGACCAGATTAAACTGTTGGTCTCATAGTTTCTCTACCTAATCTAATATCTACTAGGATTAAACTATCTAGCAGATTTCTTCTCTACATGCTAAGACAGAAATTGAAAAACAGTCAAGCCAGGATTAGACTGTCTGGCTTGCTGGACTTTGCAAAAATTAAAAACAACTAACCACATGCTCACAGACTGAGCTTTATTTCAGAATTCCCACCTACTCTACTCTAACCTGGAAAACTTTGATGCTTTTAGGTGATACAATAGTGCCAATTCAACCAGTCAAGCAATAGAAAAAAAGGATAGGAGCACTGACTGCCTGTCAGAGATAACCACAAGGTGCTTTGCATGTGGTTCTTCAAAACTGTGGTCACCATCAGTGGTGACCACCCCTGATGAATATGGCCCGTGCTAAAGATCAATGCTGGAGAATTTGGACTGATCAGGGCCTCCATGTATTCTGCCACAAGATCAATGAACAGATGATGTACATTTTCTTCTTTCAGGCCTACCATGACTGGTAGGCTGTCTGTATCCTGGGCAGCTTTGACTATTGCTTCTTCCACTGCATCCTCAAGGTGGCTCTTGAAAGCCCATTCATCTTCTTCTTGCACAGCAAAAAACAGTGGAATCTCTTCCTTTTTAGGAGGAGGAAGACTTTCCAAAAAGGCCCTCGGGTCTCTGAACTGATACGATTTTTCTTGTGAGTTCAAAAGTTCAATCTCAGCTTCACACATTTCAACCACCACCTCTAAGAAAATTTTCCTGAGCATGGGTTTGAATTTTGAGCTGAGAAGAATAGCCCCTAGAAGGTCCTCCACCTCCAGCTCTGCCAAGTTACTTGACATTATACTACGACACTCTGCTATAAAACTTGGATGCATTTTCACAAACTGCTCAGAGTCTTCCATTAGTGAAGTGACTTGGTCTTTAGCATGGCTGATGTTGTACTGTGACATGGTCTCCCAGTGGAGTCTTGTGAAAACATAGATAATTAGCGGCCTACTGATCACCAGTGGAGTCTTTTAATCATTTAGGAACTGTGGAGTCACCAGGTGGAGGATTTACACTTTTTACTGTCCACCACAGTGATTTACCAAATCAAAGTTGTTGATTGATCTCATTCCCCAGCGGAGTCACCATTATGTTGGGGTTCCTATGTTTTGGCATATTTGGCAATACAAAAATATAAGACAACATAAAACCACTTTGGGGCCCTAGGATCTAGCCCTCCTGGACCCGGAGAGGGATCTCTCAGATAAAACAAAGAATGGTATATCTTTGAAGCTCAAGATGAGGTATTAGGCTAGTTATGAAGCACAAAAGAGGGGTTTAAAATGATTTGGTTGGTTGGTTGCTGGGTTGGTCATGAGATCATAGACTGAGAAAGTAATGGGAGAAAAGGAACAAAACAGCAGGAATTTTCAGCAAAAAGGATAGGTCAAGAGAATGCCATCCATTGGGCTATGGAGTCATGAAAAGTAATTACATGCAACAACTAGTCAAGGCTTTCAGAGGGCAAGTCATCTACACTAAAGGATATTTTTAGATAGGTGTGGAATGGAACATTAAGGATTGAAAGTGAAAGAAGGAACGACACCCAATTTCTGTCTATAGATCAGGTCAGAGGTCATTTAACTCCAAACCTGCTTGGACATACTCAAAGGCAGCTCCCAAAGGAGGGACAAAGGGGTAGCTTATAGATCGGACCAGAGGTAATTTAACTCCAGGTAAGCTTTAGCATGCTCCAAGGGAAAACAAAGATAATTTTAATAGAGCCAGGGTCTATAGATCAGAGAAGGAATTTGAACCTTCAATGCTTTGACACCAGTAGGAAACATCCAAGCAGCAAACCACGAATTCATACATCAGCTAGCAGCATATGGAACTGCTACACTGGTTAAATTAGTTGAACTTACTCTTAGATTCGCTATCAGGAGAAAACATTAAAGGCAAGGAGAGTAGAAACATAGGGTACCTAACAAGGGTAAATCCTATGCCAATATTATGATGCGAGCCCAGAAGACCAATGAACAACATGAAAATGTAAATAAAAGATAGAAAGAGGGAAACATCACCCGTAGTAATAGACTAGGATCCTGTGAAATTTGCTTGATTAATTGATGCAAAACCAGCCACTTACACTGAGCTCAATGGTTAATACAGTACAAACTTTCTCCTCCCATCCTACTACATACAACTACTCTGCTAATCCCTACCAAGACTGTTCTAACAATCGAAAATGAATCCATCTAACTGCAACAACAACAACCGAACAACAACCCTCTACAATATGTTCTTGGGGATTCTTATAGGCGAAGAGAAACAACAAGAGTAGATGACATTTAATTTGTTTCATTAAGACAAAATGGAAGAAGCGTTCATGCCCATACTGCTTAATGTTTCTTCGTCGACTGTGTGCAATCTGTAGTCTGGCTCAGAGCTCTCTATCAGGTTGGATTTTACCTCTAATGTTTCATGAAGTCCTTCCGGCTGTAAGGCCCTCTTTTCTGTCCTCTAAAGAAAGTAAGGTGACTGAAAAGGTCTTCAAGTCTCCATGCTTTCATAACTGCGGTCCTGACAGTCTTTAAGAAGTTTCTGTCAGAGTAATTAACTATTTTCTGGACTCGAGGAGGCATGGAGACTGTTGTAGGAAGGTGTACCTCTGGAGAAAACGTGTTCTGCTATTATGTAGCGCTAATATGACTTTCTGGTGCGCTCTTTGGTCTTCGAACTGCGCCTTTACTCCTTTGATCACGGGATTAGGTGTTAAATCTTCAATTAACAATATTTAACCCCCTTGATCTGTCTTTTCTGTTTCATTTGGCTGTTGTAATGGCCTCTTTGTGATCCCTGCACAATAAATTAACTCAATCATAAAATCCAGGGACGGTGGCGGAAGATTTTCCTTGAAGGCTTGGAGGAATGGTGGCATAACAGAGGCAAACAATGTGGATGTGATGGAAACGGTGGAGAAATGTTGTGAACTTTAATATAAAAACATTAAAGTTTAAAGCTGGGCGCAATGATATAACATTTATGTAGAACAAAGGCTTGGGCTTTTGGAATGAAAAACAAAGGGAATGCACGTAAAACATATGAAACAGGGCTTGATGTGGGACTCGGCATGGGTGGAGGGCGATTAGTTTTGAGCCATTAGATCTCAGGAGGAGATCAACGGCGAACGTTAAAAGATGAACCTTTGGGAAGGTCTGATGGAAGAGACATGGGGGAAGACATGATGCAATATGGGTCGTCAGTCTCAGATCAATGGACGACTATGATCAGATCGGGGGAGGCAGCGGGGTGACACATTAACACTTGCGATTGTAATGGAGCGATGGTGCGATTAAGCACCAACCATTGGATTGCGCAACAGATCAATGGCTCATATCAAATTGGGAAATCACAATCAGAGGAAATGGAAGGGCAGCGCAACAAGAAATTCCAATTAGCGATTACCGATTACACGCCAGCCGTCGGATCTAGAAATAGATCGACGGCCCACGGTTAATCAGAGGGGTTAGTGAAGAGGGGCGACAGGGGGGGAGCGATGGGATCTGGGCCGTTGATTCCAAATATATGGATGGATGGGGTTCGATCGGGGGATTGCAATCAGGGGGAAACAAAGGGGTGGCATGGTGAAATTTCTGATTGCGATTGGATCAGGAGTGCGATTAGCGTCGGGCCGTCGGATCCAAGTGATAGATCTATGGTGGAGATTGCAGCGAAGGTCTTATATACCAAAACCCAATCACATCGGAAAACTTAAGTTAACAAAGAGTTTCGTTCGCCCGACAACTCCGATTACGATAAGCGCCCGGGGCTTAGACGCTTGGTCGTGGGCGCGGGCATATGGCAGGGAAGTGGTTTGCGGACTAGGCTGAAAGGGGCTAGGCCTATTATAAGGTGGAAAGTGGGTTTTTGGCCCATTTTTAATCCATTGGAGGGTGGGAAAAGGTAACGATAGAGTGAAAAAAGGGGAATTGGACCAAATAATGGGTGTATGATTTAGAGGGATAATGAGGGAAAAAGAGAGGAGTAAAATGGGATGAAGAAGAGGTTCATGAGGGATGATATAAAGGGAAAAAGGAGGCCTTTTGGGCATTTCTTCACAATCAGAGAGGCTTTATAACTGGAAACAGCAGTGGGGATTTATCAAAGGACAAGGGCATAAGGAGGCTTCAAGGATGATGTGCTTTCAGAGGAAATGCATTCCTTGAAGGCTCAAAAACATTTTAGCCCCCTGTTTGCTTGTCAAAAAATTTATAGGGGGCTAACAGAAAGTGTGCTTTAACTTTTGGATTTTTTTTTTTATTTCAAAGTTATTTTCATTGCAATATTGAGTTTGGTTGAAGCATTTCTTTTGATGTGTGCAAGTTATTTCAAAATTCCAATTCAGATTTGCAAATTTCTTTCATAGATTAACACGCCCTTTCTTTTCTCGAAAGTAATTTGAAACTTGGTGCAGGAATCTCTGTTCTGTTATAGGAATCACTATCCTATTACAGGAAGGGAGTGCTCAAAGGTATAATCTTTGAGTCCCCTGCACAAAGAAATAAATCTCCAGTGTAAGTAAAAATATACTTCCCACACCTAAGCAATTTACCTATACTAGTGCAAGCAGATTGCAGGAGTACAGGAATAACATCTTGGTGCAGGAACAAAAATCCTTGAGAAGATAGATATTTCCAAGGGCCCACTTCTGAACCTACCGAAACCCATACTGGAGATAAACATAGAATTTCATTTCAACAATCAAGTTTGTTTACAGAAAGTGTGAAATTTCTTTATTTGATTTCTTCGTAAAGTACTCTCTTTCACTTCCCGTCACTAGAACTTCTTTGGTGTAAATTGTTGTGTGATATTTCTTTTTCAATTATGTAAGATCTTTATTTGAGAAGTACGAATACACAGGAAAATTGCATACCACTTCTGGCATTTCCTGTGATTCATCTCTAAGTTTATGAACCCCAGGTTGACAATTAAGTGTTGAAAGAAGTTTGCTTAGCTGCAATTCTCCCACCCAAAATTTTGGCGCCGTTTCTGGGGATGCAATTTGAATTGGTAAGAATTTTCCATTTTTTCTGCAATAGGGGTAAGTCTTGGATATTATTTTTTCTGCACTGTGCTTCTATTGATTGAAGGAATTTATAGGTGTTGAGTTACTTTTTAAGTGCAACATTTTATTGAATTTTTGTTATCTCATTTTTTTTGAAATGAATGCCTAAATGGGGCAAGGGTATGAATCCCAATAAGGGCTGAGGAAATACTGGTAAATCTGAAAACAATTCTCATATTGGTCCTTCTTTTACAGGCAGAAAGTCCAAAAAAACCCAGGCTCATCATGCAGGAACTGTCCACTTGGATTATGGCAACAATAGTTCAGGAGTGAAGCAAACCACAAAGGGGAAGAAGGAGACTATTGGTACCCATAGTCAGCCTTCTCATCCTATTGAGAGTGGTTCGATTGGAGGAACAACAATGGCAGATCATGAGGACCATGTTGAGGGTTCTGACAAAAATCAGGTAGACGAGGAACAATCCCCTTTTGGATTCCCATTTATGGATCCCGATGTAATTTTGCAAATGAAGAACATACCATCATCAAATATTCCTCGTTATTTGGTAAGGTATAGAAGACCCATACTCTTTTCTATTTGAGTTTGATATTTTGTGTATGAGCTATGAGTATTCATTTGATGCTCAAAAATTAAATTTGTTTCCTGCAACTCACAAGGATTTTGCATTGCGTTGGTTCATGGGACTAGGGGGAAACACTATATCTTATTGGGAACATATGAAGAGAGTGGTCTTGTCAAAATATTAGGAATATTGTAAAACTAGAGACGTTGAAGATGAAATCTTTACTATTGTGCAAAATGATGATGAGACCCTAGAGGACTGCTTAGAGAGATTCATGTAATCCTTCAAAGGCCAAAGCACAAATTTGATCTGAGTACCACTACGACTATTTTCTTACGTGGAGTTACTGATGATGCTAGGAATAATTTGAATTTTTTAGGACAAGGAGATATTTCCTAGAAACCTTTTGATCACATCTGTGACTTGTGTAGGAAATTGTCAAGGAATCAATATAGATCTGGTAAAGGAGTTCAAAACAGAAATAAGAAAATTGAATCTATTAATTTTTTTTTTTTTTACAAAAACGGTTATGAGATATATTAATTGCTGGGTCTAAATGCCAGATTTCGGGTTACAATGAGAGGGAGAAGGGCCCAGGAAGTTTCAATAGCCAGAAGTGCTATGAGACTTGTGGACAGCTTCCAGCTCTTTTTGACTACAGTTATGCACTCGATTTTTGTGATTTCACCTAGCTTAAAAATACAAACAAACTAATTCAATAGCAAGCAGTGAAACATTTAAGCTGGCAGATTATGGAATTGGATCCCATGTTTCGTCCTCGTCTCGAATTATTGCTCCAGCAGAGATGAGGACAGATTTATTTGCTTCAAGGTCTGCTTCTTTGTTTTTGTCTCTCAACACATGATAGTAGCTCAACTTTTTAAACAAATTCCCCAAAATTCTGATTCTAGATATCAGCCTTGCCAATCTAAGATCCCGGGGGGAGGAGTTTGTCACCATAATTTTGATTATCACTTGGGAATCCCCAAAAACATTGACCTCCTTGATTTCTAGATTCAAGAGCAATTTAAGGCCTTGAAGGAGGGCCAGTGCCTCTACTTGAATGCTGGAGTTGATCCGCAGACCCCATGCAAAGCTGTGGATCAAAACACCTTCAGTATTTTTTACAATACCTCCTGCTCCAACCCTTCCTGGGTTACCCTTTGATGCCCCATCAAAGAAGAAAGAGTGCACCTGTTGCTTGGAGATCCATTCTTGAAACTCAGCATTGTTCTTCCCCCTTATTTGCCAATCTTCAATGAGGGAAATGTTGCTGGTGGCTTGAAGAAATTGCAGGTTTAGGGAGGTACCCCAGACTGAATCTAATTGAGTGAGATTTGAGGCATCTTTTTGATTATCCAAGCTCTCCTTTAACTGGAATTTTATCTTGGTCGCCACCACCTTGACATCATGCTTAGTATCTCTAAAGATTCTGCTGTTTCGCTCAAGCCAGATCTGCCAGCAGCAGATTTTGGGGAGGGCAGACCACGCCTTTTTTATCACTTTGTTTTTGGGTGGAGGACCGGGGTAACTGTTCTGCCAATTTGCAAAAAGATTAGGAATAGAGGAGGGAAGGAAAAAATTGGGGTTCCAGTAATCCATCAGCTCGCTCCAAACCTGCACCGTGAATTTACAATTCAACATCAAGTGTGTGGCACATTCCACATTTTCTCTGCACAATGAGCACCTGGACGGACCGTGGAAACCTCGTTTCTGCAGTTTGTCATCTGTAAGGATTTTCTTGTGACAAAGGAGCCAACAGAACATGTCGATTTTAGGCAGAGAGTGAAGACACCAGATCGCAGTCCAAGGGGCAGGGTCCGGGGGGACGTGAGGCCTCAAGGTGAGCTTTGCGTAGCCTTGGGCTACCGTGTAACCTGCAACCAGTAAACCCCAGCCACGCGAATCTCTTCTGCGCAGATGAATGGGGGCAATACCGTTCAGCATGGAGCGAAGACAATTGAAATCCTAAAGGAGCTCCGGAGGCACGTCAAAGAAATTCCAGCCTGCCCAATGCGTCCCATCCCACGTGGAGATATCCCACAGTGTAGTTTTCCCAGCAGAAGTCAACCAGAAACGAATCGCGTTCAAGGAGGAACAGTCACCAATTGGATCACGACCCAAAATACGATCTATCCAGATATTTATCTTCTTACCATTTCCAGGAATCCAATAGGCGTTGGAGCTGATCAGGGGGGAAGCTTTGGAGCAGAGTCTAGCAAAGGGAGAGGCACCTTGGGGGAGAGGACCATCTAGGCATCTGAGTCTCTTGCCTTTAAAATATTTCTTCCAGAGTGCTAATTGGGCCCAGCAAGGCTTGGGCGCAATGATTCTCCAGAGCATCTTGGCTCCCATGGCTATGTTCTGAAGAGAGAGATTCTTGAAATTTAGCCCCCCCTCCCTCAGCGGTTTGGAGATAGTCTCCCAGTTAACCAGAGGGAATTTCCTCTCATTATGTTTGCCCCCCTTCCAAAAGAAGTTTTGAATATGCTGTTCCATTTTCTGAAGGATGCCAATTGGGGCCAATAGAACAGAGAACTGAAATAGGGGAAGACTGCAAAGGACAGCTTTGATGAGGACAAACTTTCCCGCAATATTGAGCCAGGTGAGCCCCCAAGCCTGGAGCTTATTTTTGAATTTTTCCACTTGGGGGAGCCAATCCTTACTATAGGCCCTCTTGAGGAATATAGGAAGCCCAAGGTATTTGAAAGAAGTCCAAGCTGGAGAGGCTGCAAAGCCAAAACATCTTGCAATGGAGCTGAGCAAGCTGGGAGGAGTATTCCAACTGTAAATATGGCATTTCCCCTTGTTGAGGTTACTTCCCGACACCATACAATATTCATCTATAACTTCTTTAAAGCTGTTGGCTGAATGTAGTGTTGCAGCCCCCAGCAGCAAAGTATCATCGGTGAAGAGGGCGTGGTTGATGCTTTTAACTCCTCTGGCAATGCAAAGCCCTGTGATCTCCTGCTCTTGCATTTTCTTGTTTAGATAGAAACTGATAACGGAGGCCTGGAGGACAAATAGAAGGGGAGAAAGAGGGCAGCCCTGTCTTAGTCCTCTTGAGGCTTTGAAGAATTCCGCTGCTCTGCCATTAACAAGGGGAGCAATCCAAGGCTCTGAGATACAGGCCCGAATCCAGTTTATAAAGTTCTCCCCAAATCCAAATTTTTTCAGAACATTCAAAAGGAAACAATGCTTGACTCGATCGAAGGCATTAGCTAAGTCCAGTTTGACAACCATACCTCTTTCCTTACGCTGCTGGCTTGAGAGAATTGCCTCTTGCACCAAAATGAAATTGTCTACTAGCTGTCTACCGTGAATAAAGCCCCCTTGATTTTCAGGAATGATTGTGGGGAGAAGATATTTCAGCCTATTTGCTATTACTTTGGTGATCAACTTATAACCAATATTACAGAGAGAGATGGGGCGAAATCTGTTGAAGGAATTGGCGCCTTTCTCCTTGGGGATGAGAGCAAGGAACGCAGAGTTTGTGCTACCTCCCAATTTCTGACAGTCTTGGGATTTTTGAACCATTTTGTAGAGATATTTTTCCACAATGTGCCAACAGGATTGCAGAAATCTGGCGGTGAATCCATCCGGTCCTGGTGCTTTTTCAGGATCCATGGCAAAGAGAGAATTCTTGACCTCAGCCTTGGTGACTTTCGCTTCTAGAAGATGGTTCATCTCAGCAGAGATTGAAGGGGGGACCCAGTCTAGAAGATCAGAATTTTGAATCAGATTCGCATCCTCACTGTACAACTTCTGGAAGTGAAGAAAAGATGCTCGTTTAATGCTTGCAAAATCTTCATGATTGGAATTGTCATCCTTAATCTCAGATATGGTGTTGAAGCATTTTCTGGCTTGAGTTTTCTTGTGAAAGAAAGAGGAATTTTTGTCTCCCGCTTTAAGCCATAGGCAACGAGACTTAATCCTCCAAAACTCTTCTTCTGCCAGGCAGGCTTTGTGGAAGTGCTGTTGGAGTTGGATCTCCTTATCGAGGATTTCTCTAGTTACATATGCCTCTTCCGAAAGCAAGTGGTGTGCTTCCAGTTGACTTTGGAGATTTTTCCTTTCAGCTGCTGGGTTAGAAAGAGTTTTGGCCCAGCATTTTAAGGCAGCTTTCGTTCTTCTGAGTTTTTCTTCCCACACGAAGAAGGGTGATCCATTGACTGGCTGAGACCAACTTTCTTTGAAAATCTGCATGAAATTGGATTCCTTGACCCAGAGGGGGCTAAATCTGAACGGAATGGGGCCAAGGTCGGGGTGAGCCCGGAGATCAAGCTTGATAGGATTATGATCAGATATGCTGCAAGGAAGGATTTGCATACTAGCATCTAAACCAAGCAATAGAAAGGAACTTTGTACAAAAAATCTATCCAGTCTTGCTGCTATGTGACCAGGGCCTACTCTTTTGTTTGACCAAGTGAACTTACCTGAAGAGGGCTTGATGTCCAACAAATCCCAATCTTGCAGAAGATCCTCTGCCCATTCCCTCGCCGGATCTCGCACAATGCAACCTCCTCTCTTTTCAGAGGAATGCAATGTGAGATTGAGGTCACCTGCAATAATGATGTTGTCAAGGTTCCCTAATTCTGCCTGGCTTCTTATAGAGTCCCAACAGGCCTTTTTTTCTCCAGCATTGACCGGTACATATACATTAAAGAGACAAAAGTATTCTTTAGTGACAAGATGTTGCATTTTTAGGAGCAGCCAGTGAGTGTTTGAAATTTCAGAAATTAACGAGAACTTGCTATCATTCCAAAGAGTGTCTATCCCTCCAGAGGCTCCTCGGGCTGAGACAAATTTTTCTTTGCTTTTACTCTAGATTCTTTTACTTGTTTGGAGGAAGTCTGCTTCCTCCATCTTAGTCTCCTGGATAAGGAATATGTCCGTGGCTTCTATTCTTATTAATTTTCTTGTTGCCTCTTCCTTGATCTTGCTCCCCATACCCCTACAATTCTAGGAGACTATTTTCATTATTTACCTTTGTTCTGTTGGGCTCCCTTGGAGCCTTGGGGCTGGTTTCTCACCATCTTCGGCTTTTTTGCTAGTAGCTTCTCCAGAGTTGGTTGGCTACCCTGTAACTTGTCCTTGTACGTTTCCTGCTCTCTTTTCTCCCGATCTGTTTTGCGACCTCTTGTGGATCTCCTAACAGAGGCCTGAGAGTCGCCTATTTCTCCTTCCTCCTCTGAATCTTCCGACTCCTAGTCCTCTTCCTCGACTTCAATAGGTGTTTCTTTTGAGATTTCTGCAACACTTGCGTCTTTGGAAGACATAGAGGGAGTCCCTTTGTCCGGGGATGCTATATTTTGAACCTCCACCTCCTGGGTGTCCTCTTGGTGCGAGCTTAGGAGTTCGAACTTGTTTTCAAGAGTGGACTTAGACGGGATCTGCTGAGCAGAGGCCTGTTGGGGACCTTTGCCACTAGGGCCTCCCAGATTTTGAGCCTTATGGGAGGTTTTGGAGCGCTTGACTTGATTCCATCCGTCCTCCTTCCCTTGCACAACCTCATTGTTGGATGGACAGCCTCTGGCGAAGTGGCCATAGACATGGCATTTCCGGCATTTGAAGGGCAGCTGCTCATAGTCCAGTTTCTGCACATGCGTCCAGCTTCCGACTTTGATTTTGATGGCCTCTAGTAGCCCAACCTCCAGATCTACTTCCACGCAGATCCTAGCGCAGTCATACTGGTCCTTGTTGTTTGCTCGATCGATGAACTTTCCAAGGGAATTTCCAATATGCATCAGAGAATCCCAATTCCAGCAATGAACTGGCAGATTTGGGAGTCTAACCCACACCGGGACTGCTTTGGGCACATCCACAGTAGGATCGAAGTCTGGAGTCCACTTATTTAGATACAAACCCTGGGGGCCCATGAAGTAGTGGCCGTTCTGGAAGATCAGATCTTTTTCATCTTTTGAAGTGAACTCGAAGAGAAAGTAACCTCTCCCCAAAAAATAAGAAGTAATGCTTTCTTTGATCAGAGGTGCCCAGTTTCTGTTGACCCAGCTCTCAGTGGTTTTGGGAGATGGCCAAAGCCCTGTGAACTGGCCTATGAGAGCTCGTTCAGCTAGTGATAAAGCAACCTGAATCGGAGGCTCTGCTGGAAGAGAGATCTCAGGTATTTCATCAATTTTCTTAACAAATTTCGCGGCTTCAACATTCTTCTTCTTAGGAAGCCCTGCCAATAAACGATCTAAAGCCTCCGCAGAAGAGGGCGGGGGAGGGGGACGAGGCCCCTGGGGAGAGCCCAGCCCCTCCATGGGCACAATCCCTAGCAAGAACGCGGCCCGGATCAAGAACGCAGCCCTAGCAAGAACGCAGCCCTAACAAGAACGCAGAACCCATTTTGAAACAGAGATCTTGAATCTATTAATGTTATGATCATTGGATTGGAGAAAAAAATTGAAAATATTAAATTTAAATAATGAATACCATTATAAAATGAATAGACTTTTTGAAATTTCAACAAAAACTTGTAGAGGAGCAAGAGTCAACCTATGCCACCATTACCTCTACCTCCATCATTTCGACATCCTCAAATTCTTGCCCAACCAATACCAAATCCTAATAACAAAGTGGTACAAATTATCCATTCTATGAACCCACATTTTCCATCTAGATATCAGTCTATGCCAGTTGGAGTCAATGATCTCCAATTGAGATCGGGGAAGATAGTAACCTCATAAAATCAGAAGTAGCCTATGGTGATTATCGAAGAGAAAGGTGAGGAGGAAACTCTTGACCATTCTGTGAGAGATGTCACCATTCAACCCATCCTTGTACCTCCAGATCATTTTCCATCCTCTTCAAACTAGCCTCCCTATCTAGAGAGGCTAGTTGAGGAGAGGAATGACCCCATTCCCGAGTCTAGCTTGGCTTCTGAGCTTAGGAATATTTTTATAGAGGTACCTTTTCTCAAGGCTATCAAAGAAATCCCCATATGTTCAAAAATAATTAGGGATTTATGTCTCAAGAAGCCAGGAAGGAGAATATTGGAACCCCAAACCATTAAATGTTTTGGAAGAGAAATATAGTTAATGACGGGATGTATATCCATGGAAAAATAGACTGACCCTGGAAACCCTATTGTCTCTATTGAGATAGGTGATGTCCTTGTGTCTAATGTGCTTATAGACCTGGGGGTTGTAGAAATTTAATACAAAATATGTATTTCCTAGATTCACCTGTTCTAACAATTATATGGCACTGTTAAATAAAGAATCACTTCAACAAAATCTTTGCAGAATTTGAACAACAATCACCAATCATAGTTCATGAAGAAATATCAATCACACATAACATAGATAATTTACCGGGAAAGAATAAAACTAAAAACCCCAATATCTTCTATTATGTATTATATCATGGATTATGAAACAGTTACATATAAAGGTCCAGTCCAAGAGCTCTCAGTACAATAGCTAACTGTCTCACACTATCATACAAAAACTGGCAATTTCCTTAGCCAATTTACTGCCTCCAATCAACCTGCCTCCACTGCACAATCCTTGGTGGTCAATAAGCTCTGAATGATTAATTCTAGCATGACTTGATTTATCAATCCTCATAGGCACATCCAATGTGTGTGTGGTTGCATGTGTGAAATCGATAATGTCACAACTAATAGTAAATTTGTCCCTTTCACCTACATCTCAATTGGGTCTCCACTATATCTGACATGCATGTAGTTAATAGTAGTAAATATTCAGTTGCATGTGAGACCATTGATTGTGAATTAATTAATAGTTAATTCACTTGATCTCTCACTAGTGCATCTTCAGTTACAACTAGCACAACTAAGTTTAACTCAACTAATTGAATTAAACTACTTTACAACTTTCATAACTACACTTCCAAATCTGTTACAACTTCGAATCACTCAGTTACAAATAAGTCCACTTCCATGTCCCACCAACCAACCTCTTAACTCAAAATTCCTATAGCTAACTGATTTTACACTTCATTTGACTATTTCCAAGTGCTCATTTAGAATAGATTATTGTTTATTGTACAACTAATATTAAGGGATAATAAAAATAGACATGCATCTATAAATATACATGAAATCTATAAATATAACTTGCACATACATATATATATATATATATATAGACATGAATCTACAAAAATAATTTTCTCATGCATCTATAAATAAACATCCACCTAAAAATAGCCTTTGTGGGCCCCACCTAGTGCAGGTGCTCAATTTTCACTAGGATCAAGGATGTCGTTTCTGGATGCCAATTTCACTATTTCTTGTTGTAAACTTCAACACTCCCTCTCAACAAGAAAGGAATTTCTTTGCATGCGACATGAAACTCCATGCATGAGAAATTCAACCCTTGCATGCGACATGCAACTCCAAGCATGCACCATGCAGCCTTTGCATGCAACACTTCTCTAGTGTTTCTCACACATGAAACCTTTTCATGCAACACTTTCAAAATTGAATAACCTCCAAACAACTGAATCAGTATAATGCATCTGTCATCAAAGTCTTCGGACTTCTACTGGTACAAACTACACATGTCTTCTGGATCCACTACGTTGTTGACCTCTACATCCATGCACTCTGCACTTGTTGTCAACTCTCATTTGCGCTCCAGTATCTGAAATTGTCACCTTGATTGCATGTCCTCATGACATCTGGCTGCATAAATCCAACTGATCCTGCTAGTGCTGCTCTGTGGGCTCCTCATAGCCAGATTTGATTCATGAGATCCACACCATCTCAATGAATCCTGTTGTTGGAACAGGGTCTCCTACAAGCTACAAAACTGGTCCATTTTCGATATTTTTGATTAGATTTAATCTAGCGGAGGGGTTTTGGGGTGGGTCAAAGCCCTGAAAGCATTGTATTGGGTAAAAGGGTAAACCAGGGGTCCGAAAACCACGGTTTTCGGACCATAGGAAATTTTAGGCTAGATTGTTATAAATAGAGGACCATTTTTGTATTGTAAGGTAGGATATGATGAGCTACTGATGTGAATTGTGGTTTAAGCTATCTGTTTGGGTTTTGGGGAATGGACTCCTGCTGGCTGTGTGTGCGCAGATCCAAGTCCGGCTGTGTGCGGACCCTGCTGTTGTGTGCACAGGCTCGGAAGGGAATTGTAAGGAATAATTGATGAATGAATGAATAAGAAGGATTGATAGAGAACTGAATCTGTGAGTAATCTGGTGCGAATTGTTGGTAATTGTTGTATTGTGTATTTTCTGTCTTTAAGCTGTGAAGATCTATGTAAGTGTGTTTCTGGATCTAGATCTATTATGTTCTGTTTATGTATATTGCTGTGTTATTGTCATAAAATCATATAACTATAGATCTAGTGCACGTGGATGCGAACAGATACCTAATTAACCCTACACAGAACAAGGTAATCAGGGATTACAGGACCTAGCATAGCTCTGCTTGATTTACCCATCCTTTCTCAGGGTGCAGAAACCTGGTTCCGGCACCCAATCTTACTACTTCGGGTGAGACTTTGACCTGCGCAAGCAGGTCATTGCTGAAAGGGCCAGTAGTATAGGGGTTTGTTGGAAAACCTTGCCCACCGAACCTGGGTCAGGACCTCTCAAGCCAACAAATGGTTCCATTGACGATGAGCAGAATTGTTGCACATATGAGTTAATTGTAGATCAGGGAAATCCCGATAGGGTGCAATTAGATCCCGTGTCGCCGAGATCCCCCGCGACTTTCGGTGGCTCCCCAGCAAGGGGTAGGGGAGGTCGGGGAGGAAGCACAAGACAGGGTCAGGGGCATTTGATCTGCTATAACTACGGAGAGATAGGGCACTTCGTAAGGGACTTCCCAAATCCCACCAGGAAATCCTGCAAATATTGTCGGCAGTTGGACCATGAGATTGAAGATTTCCCGATACTGATAGCCAAAATGCAGGAAAAATAGCCCACCCCTATGCAGAATGTGCAAAGGGTTAAAACTGAGCTACGCAGTGGGATGGTCACCTAGGGAGTAAGGGAAGAAGTGCACCTCACAGAACAAGCATCATGGGCAGGCCCTGCGCAGCTTGAGAAAGAGGAAGAGGTTGAGCCCTTTCTAAAGGCATGCTTGAAACTGCTACGTAACCAGTCGGCTGTAGAAACTCATCAAGTATTACTACATAGCTGCGCAGCCCAGCCCAACACAATTCCTGAGACAAGAGGTTTCCACTGGCTATATGGCTACAAGAAACGCACCGGAAGAGAAATGTGGTTGACTGCGTATATTGGAGACTACGAGATGGACCGAGTTATTCTCGATTTAGGGTCGAATGCGAACGTACTACCAAATCAGACATGGCAACGAATGGGTGAACCTAAGTTGGAATGGTCCACTATCCAGCTGCGCATGGTGAATCAAAAAAATATCATCCCACTAGGATGGTTTCCGAGAGTCATGGTAGATATCGCAGGAGTAAAAGTCCTAGCTGACTTTGAGGTCATTGAAATCGTGGAAGATGCGAATCCATACCCTACACTACTCAGGCTGGACTGGGCTATAGACATGGGGGGTGTCATCAATCTCAAAAAGTGCAACATGGTGTTTGAAAACAATGCTACATGCGGAATAGTACCACTAGATCCAGTAGAAGGTGCGCGGTATACAGAACCAGCCTACGAACGGGAGGAACTAGACCACATTTACAGATTGACTACGGAGGATGAAGACAGGATTAAACCCACAAGAGAGGGGGTATTCTGGAGAGATAGTGAATTTTGTTCTGACGCTGATGAGGAAGAAGATAATCCTTGAAACATTTCCATCCCAGAATCTGAAGGAGAACACGTTGTCGTGGGGCCATCACTGTAGAATATTGACGTAACGCAGCCTCTTAAGCTGGGTGACATTAATATTGGGACAGAGGAACACCCTAAGCTGGCTAAGATTGGGGACTATTGGGATGAAGGGACTGTAGGCAAAATCGCAAAATTACTCACGAAGTATCAGGACCTATTTCCGACAAAGTTCTCTGAGCTCAAGGGCATCACCAGGGACCTCGATATTATGCACATCACTCTGAAACCTGAGGCGTGCCCCGTCAAGCAACGACCTTACTGAATGAATCCTAAATACAAGAAAAAGGACAAGGAAGAGCTGCATAAAATTCTTGCCGTAGGTATCATTGAACCAGTAGAGTATTCAGATTGGGTAAGTCCAATGGTCATCCAGGAAAAGAAGACCAAGGGGAAAATACTCATCTGCATGGATCTGTGTAAGTTAAATGACACTTGCGTCCATGACCCCTTTCCTACACCCTTCTTCGATGAAATCCTTGATAGCATGGGCGGACAGGAGGCCTATTCCTTCACCGATGGGTTCTCAGGGTACCATTAGATCCGAATTGCACCTGAAGATCGTAGTAGGACTACTTTCGCGACCGAATGGGGGGTCCTTCCAGTATACGGTCATGCCCTTTGGTCTAAAAAATGCACCTGCTATTTTTTCAAGGGTCATAGTCACTGTATTCAAGGAGTTTATTCATAAGTTCCTGGAGGTTTATTTCGATGACTGGACGGTTTTTGGCTGAGTAAAGGAACATGTCTCTAGCCTGCGACTAATATTGGATGCGTGCCGAAAGCACCATATTTCCTTGAATATTAATAAGTGCATCTTCTGTGTGCCATTTGGAATCTTGCTCAGACACATAGTCTGTCGGTAGGGATTGATGGTTGATCCTGCGAAGGTAGCCGTAATTATAAACTTGGCAGTCCCCACAATGGAGAAACAACTGCGTTCTATTCTTGGACACACTGGCTATTATAGGAAATTCATTCAAGGGTACGCCTTGATTACAACACCTATGGAAAAGCTACTAATAAAAGATGTTTCTCTCTTTTGGGATGATGAATGTCAGAAGAGCTTTGAACTGCTCAAAGAGAAAATTATCTCTGCCCCCATACTAATATTTCCTCATTGGTCAAAGGAATTTCATGTACATGTGGATGCGTTAGGCATCGCCTTGGGAGCTATTCTCACTCAGCCTGGAGAAGGAGATATCAATCATCCGGTTGCCTTTGTGAGTCCGAAACTCTCAGGTGTAGAATGGAACTACTCCACCACTGAGCGCAAAGGATTGGCTATGGTCTATGTGCTACAGAAATATTGGCACTATCTACTGGAAGGAGACTTTAAAATGTTAACTGATCATTCAGCTTTGAAATACCTAGTCAACAAGCCTGTGTTGGGGGGGAATATTTTCCGCTGGCTGTTGCTATTTTAGGAATATGATTTTGAGATCATCGTCAAGCCCAGAAGATTGAATGTAGGCCCAAATCATCTATCTCGCATTGAAACAGGGGAAGAACCTACTAGTTTGGAAGAAGGCTTGCCAGATGCATAGCTATTTACTATTAAGGTGGTTGACGCACACTTTGCTGATATCATTGAGTTCCTCACTACAGGCATGGCCCCGACTGGGTATTCGGTGCAGCAGAAGAAGGAATTGGTTACTCGGGTAGCGGAATTTACTATCATCGTCGGTCAGTTATACAAGCTAGGCATAGATGAAGTACTATGCAGATATGTCCTAGAACATGAACAACCTGTCGTATTAGCAGAAGCACACGAAGGTTTCACAGGAGGCCACTATGTAGGATGCACAATGGCACAAAATATTTTGCAGGCTGGGTTATGGTGGCCTACTTTGCATCAAGATTATTACACCTATTGTAGGTCCTGCGATACTTGCCAGTGCACAAGACAACCTTCATGCTGAGACGAGATGCCTTTACAGCCTCAAGTGGCTTTATAGGATTTTGAAAAATAGGTCATTGATTTTATAGGACCCATCAATCCACCAGGAAAGAAAACAGGTGCGCACTACATTATCACCGCCACTGACTATGTCACTCGATGGGCTGAGGCACAAGCGGTGAAGGATTGTACTGTGGATACTGCTGCGCACTTCATCTTTGAGCAGATTCTGAACAGGTTCGGCTACCCAAAGATCCTAATGAGTGTTAGAGGTACACACTTTGTCAACCAAAGGATTCAAGCCTTGAATGAGGAATTAGGGATCCACCATGCGAAGAGTACACCATACCACCCTCAGGAAAACGGGGCTGTTGAAGCTCTTAACAAAATTTTGGAACAGGAATTAACTAAGGTTTGCAATGCTAATCGTAGTGACTGGGATATTCACATTCCCTCTATTCTGTGGGCCTACCGAACGACCTGCAAAAAGCTAACAGGCAGAACCCCCTTCCAGATGGTCTATGGAAAAGAGGCCATTATGCCCATTGAATACATTGTTCCTAGCCTATGCATCGCAGCATTTACCAATATGGCGGACCCTGATATCATAGAGGAGTGTCTTGCACAACTTGTGGCTCTGGAGGAAGATCGATTTATTGCTAATTTTCATCAAAAGGTTCAGAAGGCTCGTGATAAAGCATGGCATGATCGAAATATTCGCCAAAATACATTCGTCACAGGTGACCTTGTCCTTATATACGATATCCAATTTGCGAAACATCCAGGCAAATTCTGACAGCACTGGCTTGGTCCCCACACAGTTAAGGAAGTCACAAATGGCGGAGCAGTCCAGCTTGCTACCCTGCGCAGAGACATCGTAACAGGCTTTTTCAATGGTAGTCGACTCAAGCCTTAGTGGGTTCAATGACTATATGGCAGCTACAGTGACTCGGGACGAGTCACAAGATTTTTTTGGGGGACTGTTGGAACAGGGTCTCCTAAAATCTGCGAAACTGGTCCATTTTGGATATTTTTGATTAGATTTAATCTAGAGGAGGGCTTTTGGGGTGGGTCAAAGCCCCGAAAGAATTGTATTGGGTAAAAGGGTAAACCAGGGGTCTGAAAACCACGGTTTGCGGACCATAGGAAATTTTAGGCTAGATTGTTATAAACAGAGGACCATTTTTGTATTGTAAGGTAGGATATGATGAGCTATTGATGTGAATTGTGGTTTAAGCTATCTGTTTGGGTTTTGGGGAACAGACTCCTGCTGGTTGTGTGCACGGAGATCCAAGTCCAACTATGTGCGGACCCTGCTGCTGTGTGGACAGGTTGGGAAGGGAATTGTAAGGAAGAATTGGTGAATGAATGAATAAGAAGGATTGATAGAGAACTGAATCTATGAGTAATCTGGTGCGAATTGTTGGTAATTGTTGTCTTGTTTATTTTCTGTCTTTAAGCTGCGAAGATATGCGTAGGTGTGTTTCTAGATTTGGATCTATTCTGTTCTGTTTATATATATTGTTGTGTTATTGTCATAAAAGCATATAACTATAGATCTAGCGCACGTGGATGCGAACAGAGACCTAATTAACCCTACGCAGAACAAGGTAATCAGGGATTGCAAGACCTAGCGTAGCTCTGCTTGCTTTACCCATCCTTTCTCAGGGTGTGGAAACCTGGTTCCAGCACCCACCCATACTACTTCGGGTGAGACTTTGACCTGCATAAGAAGGTCACCGCCGAAAGGGCCAGTAGTATAGGGGTTTTTTGGCAAACCTTGCACACTGAACCTGGGTCAGGGCCCCTCGAGTCAACCCTGCCCAAAAATTTCTCCTTGGGATTATTCATGCATGTTGCCCCACCTCTCACCTGGTGGTATAGCTGCATGCACTCCCTCTGCCCATATGGCTCGAAATTTCTCTACACGAGTGGTTTCTCCCACTCCATGATCCTCATATTGTGGATCCTCCACATCTTGAGGTTCACCCTTACCTGCATGCAAATCCAGCTCCCTCTCAAGGGTAAATGGCATGGCTTTCTCACACGTCCCAATAGTAGGAAGCTCTATAGAAATCCCATCTACATAAGGTCTATAGAGATTCTTAACTAAAATCCCAACCTTCTTGGCTTGCCCTATTCCATTTTGTTGCAAGAAAACTTTTCCTTCACTAAAGACAACATCATAGCCTCTATCCTCTAACATTGCGACTGAGACTAATTTTTCTTCAAACTTGGTACATGCATTACATTTTTTAAATGAAAGAGTTTACCTGGCACCCTCTGAAAGGTAATGGTACCAATCCCGGTCACACTATACTGTCCATCGTCACCCAACTCAATATGCATCTGGAGAACTTTCTCCTCCAAGTCATTGAAAATTTTCTTATCTCCCATCATGTGAAAGGAAGCACCACTATCAAAGTACGACCCCGATCCCAATGCACTTGACACCATGCCTACGATCAATGAGAAGTCAAGCTCAAACTACGAGGCAAGAGCCTTAGTAGATGCAACTCCATCAACCATCTTGTTCTTCTTCTTTTTTGGAAAATTTGTGGCAATATGTCTATGCTCATGACAGTGAAAACACTTCACTTTGGACATGTTGTGCTCCTTGCCATCTTCACCAACCTCAGATTTAGAATGGAATTTCTTCCCCTTCCCCTTCTTCACCTTGGAAACAAAAGAACAATCCTCTTCATCATCATGCTATGATTAAAAGCCATCTTTGGTGTTCCACTTGAACTCCTCCTGCACCAGATCCGACCACAGTTGTTCCCAATCTGGAAATTTTTCCCATCCATTGACATAGTCTTCATAAGTGTGCCAACTCTTAGGAAGTCTCAAGAGAGCCAAGCTCACAAAATCATCATCAACAACACTTATTCCTACACTCCCAAGTTCATCATGACATTGGACAAACTTTTTTAAGTATACCGGACTAGTTTCATTCTTTTCCATCTTGATCTTCCTTAGTTTATCTTTAAGCGCAAATTTCCTATGGTCGCTATTGCTTTGGAATAGATCCATCAAAGCCTTCCACATAGCATATGGTGTGGCTTTCCCATGAAGTCTTGAGACAATGTGGTCTTGTACTCCTTCCAACAAAATCCTCCTCGCCTTTGCCACTTTCTTTTTCCATGCATCAAGTTTTGCAGCATCTGCAACATCTAGCTTAGGAACATATTTTTCAATGAATTCCTTAAAGGAATTGTCTTTGAGTACTGCCTCCATCTTGTCCTTCCAAGCACTATAGTTTAAGCTGCCCTCGATTCCATACTCTAACCTCAAGCCATTGAAAGCCGTTTCGATCTTGAATTAGTTGTAGCACCAAGAAAGCCTTTCTGCAAATTCCTTCTTTCCACCAACAAACTTAGCTCCTGCTTCAAAATTGCAATCTTCAGTGCTCCAATATAATAGTTATATTCCAATGTTAAATACATAATCGCTTCTACAAAATCTTTGTGGAATTTAAACAAAAATCCCCAATCACAATATCATGAAGAAATATCAATCACACATAACACAAATAATTTACCAGGAAAGAAAAAAGTGAAAAACCCCACTATATTCTATTATGTATTATATCATGGATCATGAAACAATTACATACAAATATCCAATACAAGAGCTCTTAGTACAATAGCTAACTATCTCACACTGTCATACAAAAATTGGAAAGTTCCTCAACCAATTTATCGCCTCCAGACAGCCTGCCTCCACTACACAATCCCTGATCGTTAAGAAGCCCTAAATGATTAATTCTAGCATGCCTTTACTGCGCAATCCTCTTAGGCACATCTAATAATGTCGCAACTGATAGTCAATCTATCCCTTTCACCTACATCTCAACTGGGTCTCCACTAGATCTGACATGCATGTAGTTAATAGTAGTAAATCTTCAGTTCCATGTGAGACGACTAGTTGTGAATTAATTAATAGTCAATTCACTTGATCTCTCACTATTTTATCTTCAGTTACAACTAGAAAAAATTATTTTAAGTCACTTAACTTATTTAAACTACTTTACAACTTTCATAACTACACTTCCAACTCTGTTACAACTTCGAATCACTCAATTACAACTAAATCCACTTGCATTTCCCACCAACCAACCTCTTAACTCGAAATTCCTATAGCTAATTGATTTTACACTTCAGTTAACTATTTCCAGGTTCTCATTGAGAATAGATTATTTTTTATTGTCCAACTAATATTAACGGATACTAAAAATAGACATGCATCTCTAAAAGTAGACATGTTAGGTCCCTATATTACTAGTTTAGTCCCTTATTGTTATTACTGTAGCCCCCTTATTGTTATTTTTGTACCCCTGTAACCCCAATATTGTTATTATTTTGCCCTTACATTATTATTGTTAGGTCGGCTAGGATTATATTGTGGCCCCATGGACTCCTATATATAGAAGGAGGTTTTTGTCATTTGTAGCATCCCATAATTGTTCATTTATGTAATGTATTGGAGGTTTCCCCCTTGAAGTGGTTGATTTATAAGGCGTTGATCTCTCTTTTCTTCTATTTTTGGAGCTAGTTTCATAACATTTGGTATCAGAGCTTTGTATTCTAGCGTTTTGCTGCTCTAAACAAGTCATTGTGGATTTTTCGCTATAACGTTTTTGCTACGAAGGTTCAAAAGCTGAAATGTTTAGAGAGAGAAGAAGAAATCTTGAGGAAATTCATGGCTAAATTTTAGATCTTGGTTTGCAATATTTTCGAAGATATGATCAGTGGAAATTAGGGCTTTTTGCAGGCTCCTAAATTTAACCTAAACAGGTCATCGTGGAATTTTCACTATAAATGTTTTTCTACGAGGGTTCAGAAGCTAAAATTTTTATAGAGAGAAGTCAAAATCCTGAGGAATGTTGTGGAAAAATTTTAGAGCTTAATTCGCAATATTTTTAGACATATCATCTGTGGAAGTTAGAGTTGTTTCAGGCTCCTAAATTTCATCTCAAAGAGGTCACCGTGGGAAAATTGTCATAACTCTCTCTCTGAGCATCGAATTAGAATTCTGTAAAAAGGGGCTGAAATTACGTGGATCAAAGTTTCCTTTGTATCAATTTCAGAGCCGAAGTAGGAAACAATGACATGTTTCATGTTGTAAAAATTCTCACTGCTAAACCAATCCATAATTAGGTCATTGTGGGAGATTGGGTATAAATTTTCTTTGAAGAATCCAAATTAGGACAGACCTGTGGCATTTGAAATAAGGTTCAAAGGCCTACTATAGGGCTGAATTTCAGATACTAAATATCTGAAATCACAGATATAATTCAGTTTCAATCTCGAGCCCCTAAAAACTACGAAAAAGGTGTGTATTTTTTTTCGAATTGCATAATTCTTGTGTGAAAAATCAATTTGAATTGATTCCAAGGGAATATTGTAGCATAGATATCAGTATTGGGTTCTAAAACATCACCTAAAAATAATTGAACACCCATTAAGCCTTCAGAAGTCCCTACTATGACTCGTGAAGATGAAGAAATGCGACATGACATATCAAAATTACAAGAGCAAGTGCACCAAATTTTGCTCTCGCAAAGAGAAACAAAAAATAAGATGGATGGAATGGGAGCTGGCATCGAAGCTAAGATGGATTCCATGGAAGCTAAGATGGATGACATGGAAGCTAGTATCGATGAAAAAATGAAGGACAACATGGAAAACATGAAGAATGATCTAAAAGCAGACATGGAAGGTTTGAAAAAGTTGATACAATAAATGTTTCCTAATGGTGAAAATATAGTAGAGGAAAATCATGAAGAGAAAACAATAAATGTTAATCACAATTTCATAAACTCTAATGTTGGATGGAAGAACCACCATAATCAAAAGATGGATATGAGGAAGTTTGATGGAAAGGATCCCATAACATGAATACTACAGATGGAGCAATATTTTGATCTCAATAATGTGCAAAACACACAAAAGGTATGCATTGCAACTTTACATTTAGAATAAAATACATTTGTATGGTATCAATGGCTTTGCTCCTATAAAAAAATTGTCACTTGGTCAATTTTTATGGAGGAAATGATAGCACATTATGAGGATACAAAAAGAAACACCTTTAAATAATTGATAAATCTCAAACAAAAGGGTTCAGTGGTGGAGCACATTGAGGACTTCCAAAAATTGAATATAAGAGTAACTGATATTCCATAGGAACACAGGATTGATGTCTTCATAGGGACTTTAAAGGATAACATACAAGATGAAGTTTGCATTTGGGAACCCGATTCATTGGAAAAGGCATTCAGGTTGGCAAGAAAAATTGAATGTAAAATTATGGTGACAAGGAAGCCTACCACTCATATATATAAAGATGGAAGTGTTGCTACTCCTAGACTTCCACAACCTACAAGGTTGACACCACATTAATTGGAAGAAAAAAGAGAAAAATGGCTTTACTACAGTTGTGATAGCAAATACACTAAAGGTCATAAGTGTGCTAAGAAGAAATTATTTTACATAGATTGTGAAGGGGAAGAATAAAATGAACAAGAATCTTCAAAAGAGGAGGATATACACCAGGAACCAACCCTAGAAGAGAAAGAATTGAGTCTGACCATATCGTGTAATGCATTGGTAGGAATTACAAATCCTCAAACTCTCAAGATAGAAGGACATATCAAGAAGAAAAAGGTAATAGTGTTGATTGATTCGGGTAGTACCCATAATTTTACTCAATGTAAGGTAGCCAAGGAATTGAATTTCTTCCTATACCTAGCACCAAAATGTCAAGTGATGTTTGAAAATGGAAGAACTATAAACTACTATGGAAAATGCCATAATATCAAGCTAACCATGGGGGAATATGTATTGAATATTCCAATGCTTTCCATTCCAATGGGAGGCGCTGATGTTTTACTAGGAGTACAATGGTTACAATATTTGGGGATTGTAGTTTTTAATTTTCAAGAACGTTTCATAAAAAAAAAGAAAGGAAAGGAAGTATAATTATGGGGTATCGCAGGGAAGCCGAGAATGATAATAAGCTCTAATGTCATGACAAAGCTTATGAATAAATAACAATGAGGCAAAATTGCACAATTATGCTCACTAGAAGTTCCAACATCAAAATCATCTATTTCTGTAGATCTCCAAAAAGTTTTGGACAATTTCCAAGGTGTTTGAAACTCCCAAAGGACTCCCACCTATTCATGATCATGATCATGCTATTCATTTGATTCCAGGAAGTTTCCCTCCAAACATTAGGCCTTATAGATATCCTTATGTCCAAAAGCGCGAAATTGAACGTATGATTGCAGAAATGTTAGAGGCTGGTATAATTCAACCTATTCAAAGTTCTTTCTCTGCTCCAGTAGTATTGGTGCACAAGAAGGATGGGTCATGGCGCATGTGTTTGGATTATAGGGAGCTCAATAAGCTCACTATTAAAGATAAATTTCCCATTCCTGTGATTGATGAATTATTGGATGGATTACATGGAGAAATTTATTTTACCAAGTTGGATCTTCGTTCAAGATATCATCAAATTAGAATGAAGACTGAATATATTTCGAAAACAACATTTCAAGCTCATGAGGGTCATTATGAATTTTCGGTGATGCCTTTTGGCCTTACCAATGCACCTTCCACATTTCAAGGGTTGATGAATTCCATTTTCAAACCCTTCCTTAGAAAATTTGTGCTAGTATTTTTTGATGGTATACTAATCTACAACAGGTCTTGGAAGGATCATGTTGAACATGTTGATAGGGTGCTCAAACTATTGCATGAGGAACAATTATATGCAAAAGCATACAAATGTTTCTTTGGAGTACAAGAGATGGAATATCTAGGTCATATTATATCTCACGAGGGTGTTAAGGTAGACCCTAAAAAAATTAAAGCCTTTAAGGAATGGAAAGCCCCCACAACCATAAAGTAGCTGCGAGGATTTCTTGGGTTAACAAGGTATTATCACAAGTTTGTTAAGAATTATGGGACAATAGCAACACCTCTAACAACATTATTGAAGAAAGATGCATTTTCATGGACTCTTGAAGCAACTAAGGCCTTTTAACATCTTAAAGAGGCAATGTGTCGAGCACTAGTCTTAGCTACGCCAGATTTCACAAAAACCTTTATTGTGGAATGTGATGCATCAGGAAATGGAATTGGTGTTGTTTTAATGCAAGAAGGAAGACCCATTTCTTTTGAAAATCATCCAATCAAAGGAAATTATCTACATAAAGCTATTTATGAGAAGGAAATGTTAGCAATACTACATGCACTAAAGAAATGGCGACCTTACCTAATGGGAAGACATTTCAAGGTAAAAACTGATCATGATAGTCTTAAACACTTTTTGGAACAAAGACTATCTTCAGAAGAGCAACAAAAATGGTTCAAAAAGATGTTGGGTTATGACTTTGAAATAATATACAAAAAAGGGAAGCTAAATGTTGTTGCAGATGCACTCTCAAGAAAGAATGAAGAGGTAGAAGCATTGCTTTGTGCCATTTCTATTATCCAGCCAGATTGGATAACCAAAGCAAGGGATGAATGGAAGAAGGAAGAAGAAGTGTGGACACTCATTCAAAATTTGCACAAAGATCCTAGTACATCTTATACATTTAGTTGGAAAAATGATTCCCTATGGTACAAACATCGCTTATATCTTTGTAAGAGTTCCCAACTAAAACAAAATATTTTTTTGGAATTGCACACTTCTCCTTTAGGAAGTCACTTAGGATTTTTAAAAACTTACCACAGGGTGAAGAAATAATTTTTTTGGGATGGCCTTAAATCTATATTCAAAAGTTTGTAGCGGAATGTTTGGTTTTCCAACAAAATAAATTTGAGACAATTAAGACCTCGGGTCTTCTACAACCTTTATCCATTTAAAGTAAACGTTGGGAGGATATTTCAATGGATTTTATCATAGGTTTACCCAAGTCTGAAGGAAAGAGTGTCATCATCATGGTAGTTGATAGAATTACCAAGTATGCACACTTTTTTTCATTTTCTTATCCATTTAAAGCAAGTACAGTTGCTACTACATTTATGGAAACAATTCAAAAGATATATGGAAACCCAAAGATTATTGTGAGTGACAGAGATCCCATTTTTACTAGAAATTTTTGGACGGAGTTATTTTCTTGTTTGGGTACTCAACTAGGTCATAGCTCATCTTATCATCCTCAATCCAAAGGTCAAACTGAGTTAGTGAATAAATGTTCGAAAGGGTATCTTTGTTGTTTTGTATCTGATAAACAAACAAAATGGGTCAAGTGGTTACCTCTTGCTAAATGGCGATATAACACTTCCTTCCATACTACAGAAAAAATGACCCCATTTATGGCACTTTATGGATATCATCCACCTTCCATCACATCATATTTAAGAGAAAATTCTAAGGTTCAAGCAATGGAATATCACATCGAGCATCAACAAGAAGTTCTCCAACTCTTAAAGGATAACCTAAATTTGGCACAAAATAAAATGAAACAACATGCAGATCAACATCGCAGTGAGAGAAGTTGTGATGTAGGAGACTGGGTATTTTTACAGCTACAACCATACAAACAAATGTCCCTCAAGCAAGCTAAGAATGATAATAAATTATCACCAAAGTACTATGGTCCTTACAAGGTGTTGCAAAAGATTGGTACTATGGCATACAAATTGGAGCTTCTTGCTTCTTCGCGAGTGAATCTAGTTTTCCATGTTTCATGCTTAAAAAAGGTTATAGGTGAAAATATTGTAGTTCAAACAATATTTCTAGAACTTGATGAGGAAGGAAAAATCATATTGGAACCTGAAGTGGTCACGGAAACAAGAACTCGACAACTACGAAATCAATCAATTTCAGAGTATCTCATCAAGTGGAAGAACTTACCCACTGAAGATTCTACATGGGAGGATGATAATTTTATACAGAAGAACCCAAATCTACTCAATCGTTGAGGAAAACGCTTTTTTGAAGGAGAGGGGCATGTTAGGTCCCTATATTATTAGTTTAGTCCCTTATTGTTATTAGTGTAGCCCTCTTATTGTTATTGTTGTGCCCCTGTAACCCAAATATTATTATTATTGTGCCATTACATTATTATTTCTAGGTTAGATAGGATTATATTGTGGCCCCATGGACTCTTATATATAGAAGGAGGCTTTCGTCATTTGTAGCATCCTGGAATTGTTCATTATGTAATGTATTGGAGGTTTTCCCTCGAAGTGGCTTATTTCTAAGGCATTGATCTCTCTTTTATTCTATTTTTGGAGATGGTTTCATAATAGTTGCATGTGAGATCATTGATTGTGAATTAATTAATAATCAATTCACTTGATCTCTCACAAGCGTATGTTCAGTTACAACTAGCACAACTGAGTTTAAGTCACTTAACTGAGTTAAACTACATTACAACTTTCATAAATACACTTCCAACTCTGTTACAACTTCGAATCACTTAGTTACAACTAAGTCCTCTTGCATGTCCCACCAACCAACCTCTTAACTCGTGTTGTGTAACCAGCTCCAAAAATAGAAGAAAAAGATATCAACGCCTTAGAAATAAGCCACTTCGAGGGGGAAACCTCCAATACATTACATAAATGAACAATTATTGGATGACACAAATGAACAAAACCTCCTTCTATATATAGGAGTCCATGGGGCCATAATGTATTCCTAGTGGGCCACAATGTAATCCTAGCCGACCTAACAATAATAATGTAAGGGCACAATAATAACAATATGGGGGTTACAGGGGTACAATAATAACAATAAGGGGGGATACACTAACATAATAAGGGGCTATAATATTAATATAGGGACTTAACATGCCCCTCTCCTTCAAACAAGTGTTGTCCTCAACGCTTGATTATTTCTTGATGCTTCTGTATAAAATTCTCATCCTCCCATGTGAAATATTCTACAGGAAAGTTCTTCCACTTGCTGAGAAACTCTGAAATTGATCGTACTTGTCGATTTCTTGTTTCTGTGACTGCTTCATAACTTCTTTCGATGTCATGTTGATCTTCATGTTGTTTCATTAGATTTTGCACCAAAGTTGGGTTATCCTTTGAGAGTTGGAGAACTTGTTGTTGATGCTCGATGTGATCTTCCACTAATTTATCATCCATATTTTCTATTATTTGATCCTTCAAACCATCCAACTTAGCCTCCATTTCTTCTTTTAAACCATCTATGTCATCTTCGGTTTCTCTTCGTAAGATCGAAATTTGTTGCACTTGGTACCGTAATTTTGATATCTCATACTGCAATTCTTCCACTTCATGCATCATAGTATAGATTTCTGAGGGCTTAATGGGTGTTGAATTATTTTTAGGAGGCATTTCAGAATTAAATACTAAAATATATGCTCAATAGGCCTTTGGAATCACTTCAAACTGATTTTTCAAACAAGATTTATGCAATTCGGGAAAACAATACACACCTTTTTCTTGCTTTGAGGAGCTCGATATTGAAATTGAATTATATCTGTAATTGAAAATATTAAATATCTGAAATTAAGAACTGAAGTAGCCCTCTGAATCTTCTTTCAAATTCCACAGGTCTTATCTAATTTGGATTCCCCAAGACAAAGTTGTGTCCAATCTCCCACAATGACCTAATTTTGGACTCGTTCAGTAGAGAAAAATTGTAGGACTTGCCATGTGTCACTGTTTCTTCTTTTGTCTCTGAAATTGATAGCCCAGAAACTACATTCCGTGTACTTGTGACCACTTTTTACAGCACTCAAATCCACTACCCAGAGAGAGAGTTATTGAACTTTTCCCACGATCACCTCTTTGAGATGCAATTCAGGAGCCTAAAAAAGCACTACCATCCCCAGATCATATCTCCAAAAATATTGCGAACCAAGCTCTGAAATTTTTTGAAAAATTTCCTCAGGTTTTCAGATTTTCACCATATGAATTTCAGATTTTGAACATTCTTAGAAAAAAAATTATAGCGAAACTTCCACGATGACCTATTTAGGAGCTTGAAAAAAGACCTAACTTCCACAGCTGATATCTCCAAACATATTGCAAAAAAAGCTCTGAAATTTTTAGACAATATTCCTTAGGATTTCAGCTTCGCACCCTGAAAATTTCAGCTTCTGAAACTTCGTAGAAAAAAAGTTATAGCGACAATGCCACGATGACCTGTTTGGAGCAGCGAAACCCTAGAATCCCAAGGCTCTGATACCAAATGTTGTGTAACCATCTCCAAAAATAGAAGAAAAAGATATAAACTCCTTAGAAATAAGCCACTTCGAGGGGGAAACCTCCAATACATTACATAAATGAACAATTTTTGGATGACACAAATGAACAAAACCTCCTTCTATATATAGGAGTCCATGGGGCCATAATGTATTCCTAGTGGGCCACAATGTAATCCTAGCCGACCTAACAATAATAATGTAAGGGAACAATAATAACAATATGGGGGTTACAGGGGTACAATAATAATAATAAGGGTGGCTACACTAACATAACAAGGGGCTACACTATTAATATAGGGACTTAACAACTCGAAATTCCTATAGCTAATTGACTTTCCACTTCAGTTAACTATTTCCAAGTGCTCATTGAGAATAAATTATTGTTTATTGTCCAACTAATATTAAGGGATAATAAAAATAGACATGCATCTATAAATATAAATGAAATCTATAAATATAATTTGCACATACATCTATATATAAACATGCATCTATAAATAGAAATCCACCTAAAAATATCCTGTGTGGGCCCCACCTAGTGTAGGTGCTTAATTTTTACTAGTATCAAGGATGTTTTTTCTGGATGCCAATTTCATTGTTTCTTCTTGCAAACTTCAACAGGTGTAGCCATTAATGTTATGACCAAGAAAACCATGGATCAAATTGGATTGGTCCATATTCGTCCTACTCCCACTGCGCTTGAATTGGAAAACAGATCTAAAATCAAGTGAGAAGGGTGTTGGATGATGTGATCGTTTCATTAGATTCCTTGGAATATCCCAAAAACTTCATTGTGCTTCAGCCAAAGAATCCCGTGGGAGGAAATCCCTTGATCTTGGGACAACCATGTCTTGCTACGGTCAATGCTTACATTGGATGTCGTTCTGGTGACATGTTTATTTCCCATGGAGATTCTAGGAAGAAGGTCACATTAAATCCACCTACTAGATCCATTCAGGAGCTCCAAGACACCTTGTGGCTATATTATAGTAGTGATGAGGAGACTCATTCTATCTCCATGTTACATTATTATGTTGAGTTCTCACAGGAGATTGAGATACATGACTTCCTGAATAATTAGGACACCATGCCTAATTTTGAGCATTGAGCCAAAATTTTGGTCTGGATTTTTAGGAAAGTCGCAATGCTCAAAATCCCTCATCACCATCTCTATCAACGCATGTGTGTACTCTTGAGCCTGATACCACTCTTGTTGAGATTATTCCAGGAAAATATTTGCATATCACTTCAAACTTGGATTGATCCTAGCAAAAGCAACTTTCGAATTTGTTGCAAAACCATCTTGATGCCTTTGCATGGGGTACGAAGATATGAAGGGCATCCCTATTGATACCTATATTGAAATAGGATCCCTGATAGTTGGAGACAAAAGTTTTGTCTCAGAAAACATGACTAAACTAGCATATTTATATTTATTATGGAGGCTGACCTCTCCCACAGCCCCAAAGGCACATGAACCCAGTTCTAAGAGATGTTGTAAAAGAAGAATTGTAAAAAATCTTGGATGTTGATTTTATCTATCCTATTTCCAACATCCACTGGGTCTCCCCATTGGTGTTAGTCCTGAAAAAAGATGGGAGATGTCGCATTTTCATTGATTAAAAATAATTGAACAAAGCCACTCTTAAGGATTAATTCCCCATTCCTTTCATCGATCAGGTGCTTGATACCCTTGCTGGTATGAAGTAATTATGTTTTCTAGATGGATTTAGTGGTTATAAACAGATATAGATTGCACTCGAGGATCAAGAAAAAACCACCTTTACATGTCCATTGGGTATATTTTCTTACTGAGTGCTTCCCTTTAGGCTATGTAATGCCCTCAATACCTTTCAAAGGGAAGTCCTGGCCATTTTTGCTGATCTTGAGTGTGTGGAAATATATATGAATGACTTCTCTGTGTTTTGTGATTCATTTCAGGAGGGCCTCAAAAATCTAGAAAAAGGGGCTTCTTCATTGCCAAGAATATCATATTCCCTTGAGTGATAAAAAGTGCATATTAATGTGCAAAGAGGGTGTAGTTATTGGCCATCTCATTTTTGGCAAAGGTATCCAGTTTGACCCTGCAAAGATAGAAATTATTTTGGTTCTTCCTGTACCCAAAACTCAAAGGGAAGTGAGAGGTTTCTTAGGACACGCAGGCTACTATAGGAGATTCATTGGGAACTTCTCTAGGATAGCTACCCCCTTTTTCTGACTTCTAGCTAAAGATAGTGAGTTTTCTTGGTCCAAAGCTTGCCAACAGTCATTTGAGACATAGAAGGAGAAACTAGTACATGCACCAGTCTTAAGAGGACCAAACTAGTCCCTACCATTTCACATTTCCTCTGATGCCTCAGATATTTCCATTGGCGCAGCTTTAGGATAGGAAGAAGACAAACATTCCTATGCTATATACTTCATTAGAAAAAACTTTTCACCTGCTAAATTAAAATAAATTTACTGAGAAAGAGTTTTTAGATGTAATTTTTGCTATTAATAAATTTATACACTTAATTACAGGGTATGAAGTCTTTGTACATATTGATAATTCTGCAATAAATATTTGATGAAAAAACCATTAACTAGCGGTAGAGTGACTAGGTGGTTATTATTATTACAAGAATTTAATATTACTGTTGTTGATAGACTACGAAAATATAATGTAGTAGCAAATTATCTTTCAATATTAAATAATCCTGGTGAAGTAATTCTTATTTATGATGGTTTCCTTAGTGAACATATTTTTGTTGTGTCAACGGAATCTCCATGGTTTGCTGACATAGCTAACTATTTAGTCACCAGAAAGACACCACCTCACTTATCTTCTTGTGAAAAGCGAAATATTATACAGAAAAGTGTTGCATACTCCTTGGTTCAAGGAGACCTCTTTTACACTGGGCCGGACCTCATTATCTGAAGGTTTGTAAGAGAGGAAGAAGTGTTTGAGATGTTAAAATATTCTCATGATGAACCTTGCAGAGGTCACTTCACTGATAAGCAGGTTGCATACAAAATTTTACGAGTTGGCTATTTTTGGCCCTCCTTATGAAAGGACGCCAAACAATTCGTCAAGCGATGTGATAGCTCTCTGTGAATGGGCCAACCTAATCAAACTAATGAAATGCCTTTATGTCCTCTAGTTATGATTGAGACTTTTGAAAAATGGGATATTGATTTCGTAGTACCAATGAATCCGACATCATCAAATAAAAAGCATATTTTGGTTTGTACAGATTTCGTTACAAAATTGGTAGAGGCTAAAGCTATTTCTTTTTCTACTGAAAGAGTTGTTGTTAATTTTTTGTTTATTGAAATATTTACTAGATTTGGTGTGCCTAGAGAGATTGTCTCTAACAAGGGTCTGTAGTTTATTTCTAATCTGGTACAAGGTGTGATGGAGCAGTACAAAATTCGGTATAGGAAATCCACACCGTATCTCCTGCAATCAAATGGTCAAGTGGATTCCACAAACAAGGTAATTGAGTCCATCCTCATGAATACAGTGAACATGCATAGAAAGTATTGAGCTAACATATTACTAGAATCCTTGTGGGCATACCGAACCACTTGGAGGAATAGCACGGGACATACACCATATGAGCTGGTATACAGTAAATAAGTCCTTTTGCCAATAGAATTCCATATGACGACCTTTAGGACTGCAGTCCAGTTGGGACTAGACCTCTCTGAAGAGCAAAAAAAATTTCTTCTATAGTTTAATGAGTTAGATGAATTTTTAAGGGATGTTGTTCAGCAAAACATATTGGTTCAATAAAAATGCAAAAACTGGCATGACAAGTCCATCTAAAAGAAGCAGTTCCAACCAGGTGATTAGGTACTCCTTTACGATTCCAGATTTAAATATTTTAAAGGGAAATTCCATACATGCTGGATCGGATGCGACCTTATGAGGTGGTCAAAGTGTTTGAAAATGGAGCGGTAGAAATCAAAACTATTGATGGACAGAATTAAATGTTCCTCGTGAATGGGCATAGATTAAAGGTATATTTTCAGCCCCTTACTAAAGGGAATTCTATGCAGCAATTCCAACAACAATATGAGAAGGATATGGCAGGTGGCAATGCCAACCTATTGAAAATCTGATTCTTTCTTTTCCAAAAAAAAAAAATTAATAAGAAGAAAAAATGACAAAAATACAAACAAAAATAAAAAATATTTTTTTTTTTCATATAATTGTGAAAATCAGTTGACTAACATGATTGCAGAAGGATCAACCTAAAAACTAGCATGTTGGCAGGGAGATCAAAATTTCAATAAAAATGGAATGTTGTTTGATTTTTAGATATGTTGGTTGTCACCAAGAAGAAGGGAGTTCAAATGGGAACTAAACCCTTACCCAAGTTTGGGGTAGCTAGCATGGAAATTTTTATCCAAACAACGTTCAATTCGCGCTGCATTTACTTTTTCCGACACCAGTGGAGGAAAATTTCAGAGGTAAATTTTTCCCTTCTTCTATTTCCCGTTTGCAATTTCCTGCTATTTTTTTCTTCTAAATCCCGCATGAATTACCATCCTTTTTCTTCTAAGGAAACTATCCCTATCGGATTTCGTACTTCCCTCTTTTCCCCTAAATTTTTTCCCCCAAAGTACCTTTTTCATTTATCCCCCTTGGTGGTTTCATTCTTAGAATCCCTGCCATGATATTGCTTCCCATTCTGAAAATTACCCTTTCCCACCTATTTTTTTTCCCTCATGGATCAATTATAAGATCTGATATGAATTTGTATGTCAGATCGGAAAGCATACTTGACACCAAATAATGGCGAATTAAAATTCCTTATAAAATCAAGAAAAAAAAAATTTAGCCAAGGAATTGTATTCTATCATAATTTTTCTTTGTCCCTTTTATATAGATCCCTAGTGGAGGCACGTCTCAGTGCAGGCACATTACAGTGCAAGCAAATTCGTTTCAAGCATGTTTCAGTGCAGGCACATTGCGGTGTAGGCAGAATTAGTGCAAGAAGGTTCGGTGCTGGCATGATCAGTGAAGGCACGCGCCCGATGCTGAAAACACATGCAAGAATGATTAATATGATGCAAAAATGTGCATTAGAAATTTTATTTCATAATCCTTTTTGCAGACAGAAGACTGCCCGACCAATGGACCATAACATCTAATTATTTAAATTATTGTTAAGACTTTGCCTTGTCATTTACTAATGTAGTAAGAAATTATTTTAAGTACAAGATATCTTAGGCCATGAAATAGTATCTTTTTAATGGGTAATAAAGTACGCCTTACGTGAACTTATGAAGCAAATGTCGGATAGTATGAACCCATATGAAACCCAACACTTACCTCTTTTTGAAAATATATTACATCACATATCAATAATTTCCTTACCTCATAACTTGATGGTGCATGACCATTACCTCCACCTCTTCCAATCATGATCACATACTTGTACTAGACCAATTTGTGTGTACACCAGTCCTGAAGCAATGATGATGCCACACGATTGGACAGAGGAGGCCAAGAAAGTGGTGGGCAAACAACTCCATCATCATAAAATCCTTGACAGACCCCTTGAGCTTCTCGATGTGATATATTTCATGACAGAGAATTGGGGTGGATTCAGAAGATATGGCACCTATAAGAAATGAATCGTATTCTGTGAAGGAGATTGAGAAGACAGCCGAGTATCAGAGTAGTCTTGCACTATTGAAAGAATCAATATTTCTCCCATTTTTGAAACAAATCGATGGATCCGATACAACGGTGGCAATAGAATTTGTGATGTCATTTGACGGAGACCGAGCCAAGGTCAGTTCACTATATTTTGAGGCCATAGAGGAATCCATAGCTCAGGCTACGGGCCTATCAACCGCGGGAGAACAATGGTTCAAAAAGGAGAAAATAGAGAAGAAAAGGTGGCGTAGATTAGTGGTCAATCGGAGGTTGAAAGTTGAATGGAAGTGTTATCACACCGCCAGATTTCTAAGGCTAAAGAATAAATCCCTATAGAGGTAACCACAAACCAATATTTTGGCTTGGTTTCTAGCCCTACCAAATGAGAGATGGCTCTCTCCACAATGTCACAGCCAAGAGGGCTAGATGAACTAGGGTTTTGGGCTAGGTATAAGTACAGGGGTTTTGATTTGGTTGAATTGGGTTGTTGGATGGGGATCAGGTCAAAGAGGCTAGGTCAGGGAAAATAGGATTAGGGTTGTAGACATTTAATGGGGCAAGGTAGGTAGAAAAAATAACACTTAGGATTTGAGGGTGAGATGGATCAGACAGGTGAGGTGCTATAAAGAGCAAGTCAAGGCTTGAATTCTTTCTAAATTGAAGAATATGGACAAAATATGAAGGTTTTTCCGAAAAAGAGCATGAGAGATGTATTCTGTTCATCAGCTTAAAAACCAACATATCATAGAAATGAAATGGATCATGAAACAAAACATTCATACATAATGTGACATAAGGGAAACAATGTTAAATTCTCATACCACAAGTATCCCAAAGAAATAGATGCAACCTTTTCATTATTTTCCTGCAAAAATGATTACACTAGAGTCTCTGATCAATGCCTTAGCATCCAAAAATTTCCAACATGTTTAATGAGTGAAAAAGTAAATGATATAGACCTCAAAACAACTCCTCCCATCCTCAGGGGTCGAATCCATGAGAGGAGGAGTTGATCCACAATAATCTGAACTGATACCTAGAGTGTAGGGAGGTCAAACTGACTCATCCCTCACTTTTTGCAAACTGATTCATTAGATGTCATCAAAAGTTTTCACCCAATGTATTTACCCTAGGTAATTCAACCACATCATATTTACTTTTACATTCATGATTTAAATTGGTAAAAATCCAATTTACCATGGTCAAACTGGAAAAACTGAGAAAATTGGAAAATATCAGCAAACTCAGAAAATTTTTCCTATCCACAACGCCAGTGTCCTATGCACAATGCCACTACCCTATGAACAACACCAACTTCAAGATGAGTTTTGGAGGGGTTCCCAATGTCCACAGGATATCTCATTGGAAATCTTATGCTGTCTAATTTCCAAATATATGATTGTTTTGCATAGTTGACTTGATTTGACCTCCCAAAACCTGATTATCCCAAGACTTCTCTATGCGTAGCACCAGGCTCAAAAAGAGGGTAGAAAGATGATTTTTTGGGTTTTTTTGACCTTTTCACTGACCAGTTTGTCCAAAAAAATGATAAATTTTCTAGGGCGCATGCCTTCATCATTTTGAATCCAATGGTGGCCTCTATTTGGCCAAAAGATGCCTCAAAAAAGTGCGCAACGCCTAGGGTGTTGCACACCTGAAAGTCCAATTGTCACATGACTGTCTAGGAATGCACAAAAACTTCAAAAATTTCCCAAAAATGTGTCAAAACATGCCAAAATTTTTTGAGTGGTGGCTGATGATGATGGTTAGGCATGGAGTGAGGCTTTAGCAAGGATACCAAGCCTTATTTTCTCTTCTTGCATGGTTAAGGTTTCAATTTTTCATTGGCTTGTTTAATTTTTGACCTTGCAATTTTGTTTTTGTTGGAATAGTGCTTGGCCCTCTTTCTAAATATATCAGTATCCTTGCTTTCCTTCTGCATAAGCTTCTCAAGGTGCTGGTTAGCCCTGCCAAGCCATTTCTCTCGGTTCTCATTGAAAATCATGGAAAACTATTCATTCAAAGTCAGTTGATTAGCAAGCTCAGCCTCCTTTTCCCTCTCTAGTTCTAGATCTCTTTTTAGCCCTCTAGTCCTAGGTCTTCTCCTTGACACTTGTTCTTTTACTTCATTAGTTTCACCATACCTTCCATATGCCTCATCAAGCACAGCCTTTGCTTTATTTTGTTCTCTTCTTGCCTTGAGAAGCTAAATATCCATGATGGTCTCCTTGGTATTAAGTTGTTCATTTTCTTGCTCATAAAATGCAATGACAAACTAAGATCTCTTTAGGTTGGTGTAATGATCATTTTTTAGGATCCTCAACAATAAGCTCAAGGAAAACACTATATAAGTGAAACTGTGCAAAAACAACACAGATCAGGGCTTGGTTCCTCTTATTTATGATATATGTGACTTATATATGGAATTTCATCAGAAAAAAATCAGTTTAAGAACATTACACAGATCTCCCAAAAAGTAGACTAGCTAAAAAGCACCCAAAGAGGAAGGTTGCAGTCAAATGCAAGCACATCTTCAGGAATTGCGTTGTTTTAGCAGATGTTCAGTGGAGATCAGAAAGAAGACTCCTATTTCAGTAATACAACAGCAAATCAACCTTATGATGAAGCCCTTTCATTATACAATAGAAAGCATGACCAATACAACAATAAATATTCAGAAAAGAGAACAGGAACACATGTATATTTGTTTAGCCAATACCAAGATTTTTTCTTTGATACCACATAGATCCAACCACTACACCAAAATCTTGAATTGTTAGTGAGGGCAGCATCCCAGGGTGTTAAGGGTGGGCCTAACCCCATCGGAGCATCTAAGGGGGGGGGGGGGGGGGGGGGCCTGGCGCAGCACCCCTCATTACATAGACCCAGACACATAGTTGCGGGCCCTACCTGCACACAGGATATTACAACCCACCACGCTCCGTGAGTCTCGACCTCAAGACCTCGGCTCTCATACCACTGTAATATCCCAAAACCAAGATTTTCTACAACAATAAGAATACCTTAAGGTATTCAAAAGTTTTATAACAGCAAGTGATCATCTAACATAATGTATTTAAACACATAGCTTTCATAAATCAATCACAGCAACAAACTATTCCTTTTTACAATGTCACCAAGCGGGGAAAATAAGCAGTTTTGGCCCCAAAACGTTATTTTCTTAATATTTGGGTTATAACAGTGAAAATTAATGGTTGTGTCCCTTAGAATAGACAATGTAGGAAATTCATGCAAGATATTTTCAGAAACAAATGCATTTAGCATAGTTAAACCAGTCTCCCATGCTCAAAACAGCTAGAAATTGTCAAAACCCCAAGACTGCAGAATGTCGGAGTTGCTACATAAGAGACTGCGTAGTATAAAGAGGGGTTAACTCAGGAAATTGAGAAATACATCTGATATTATTATTATAATACTCAATGAAGCATAAAATCAGAGATCTAATCTCTTTTACACAGATCCAAGAAGACTCGACAAGGATTTCTTGACAGAAAGGATATACAAGAGAAAGCTGCTACAAATATGTGGCTGATGGCTGAAGCTCTACAATAGATGGCTGAACAAGAAAAAAAATGGCTGGAGATTCTGCTCCTATATTTCCCAAAGAAAGGTTGATCCTCCTCTTGGGAAACTAGCTCCTCCAATTGGGGTTTTCACCTCTTCCACTGCACAGCTCAAGAAATAACACAATTTTCTGAATGGGACTACATTTTTGTTGAAGGTAGGTGCTTGGCCCAACACTAGGTAGTGGAAAATTTATATAAGGAACCTCCTCTTAGATTTCTCAAGCAAGATCTCCAAGAAAGAGTAGGGAATCCCCACCCGGGCAAACCCTTGCACTAAGCAGTGCAACAACTTAGCTAAAAAGCTAAGTATGCAAGAAATTCTAAGCATACCTCATGAAAATATAATCTCCAATATTTCCATATGCTTTCCATCTCCTTCATTATATAATTTATGAGCTTCCTCACCAAGGGTCCCACCCACTATGAGGTTGCTTCCATGCAAAGGCTCCTCCACAAAAATTGTGTTGTCCAACAAGATGGTTAAATGCATATAGATAGTTTTGTTGACTTTTTCAAACTTGAACTTGTCCACATATTTTTGACCTTGTTCACACATGTGGATACTTGAACTAGTTATTACATGATCCCCTTTCACATTAGGAGGGATTTGTATTCATACTTGAGCAAGTTAGGAGCCTCCTTGCTCAATTATTCATGCATATAGATTTCAAAAGAAAAATTAATATTCCTATTAGCTAAAGCTAAATTATTAATATTACATTCTCCCCCTCCCAAATGTTGCTTGTCCTCAAGCAACTGCAAGGGTACTGCAAAATCTCCCCTCCTCCTCTTGTGGCCCTCTCATCCCATAGTCTCCTCCATTGCTTCAGAATTTCTGCAAAAATTCCATCTCCCAATGGCTCCTCCCAAGTGTGCAAGTTGGTCTTTGGTGAATAAACCTAATGGCTCTCATCATGAAAGAATGGAAGGTTGTTATGGAAACCTTCTTGCTGATCCATGGCCTTCTCAATATAGAAGTGTTGACAATCATGGGGAATCTCATCATCAATGGAGGTCTTCCTCCTCCATGCTATCATCCAAATAAAATGAATCACCCTCCATCTTGGTAATTCATAGAAAATCTCCTCCCAATTGCTCATGAGAGGCATGCCCCAAGTGCTCCAACAAAACATATGGTCCACATCATATCGAAACAAGTAATATGCAATGGTGGCCATATAGTTTCTCATGCTCCCCTTGGAACATGTAGTGTAGAATAAGTAGGGACTCTCTTCCCCCAAAGACACATCCAACAAGTGTGCCTCTCTCCTAACCATTCCCCCAACAAAGATAAGAACATTTTCAGCATGTGGGAGCATAAGTAACATCATGCTAGCTGCCATATACAATAAGGGAGAAGGACAACGGTCCCTCATGTGCAACCAACGCAGTTTTCCTCCTAACTGCCATAGGATATGATATGAAAAGAGTTCTCCCCAACACATGATTGCTGCCCTGTCCTTCTTGCATGCTTAGAGAAGGTGTATGAGGGTTGGTGTTAAGGAACAACACCATGAAGAGTACATCATCTCGCCAAGATCTCCCAAAGAATTTCCAACATCACCATTGTTCATGGCCCAAAGTGGCTCATGAATCCCATCAGCAAAAGTGCCCCCTCTTGGAGCCAAGACCTGCACATGAGTGTTAAGAGAATACAATTATATAATAGATACATCATGAGATTCAAAAATACAATGTTTTTCATACACTTTTTTAAAATCAGCAAGGTAGCTCATGAATGAGCTCCCTCTCACACTCAATGAATAAGGAGGTGATAATGATAACTCTTCCCAAGAGCTATGTTCCTCCTCAACCAGAAAATGATTCATTCACTTACTCATATGAGAGTGCATATCCTCCTTGAAATTATCCCACATAAATCCATCTAAGATAGCATGATATGTTTTAATGAAGCTAGTGGGATTTGAAAGCAAGACCTCATAGGTTGTGTCAAGTAGTTCATTCTTGAGTTTGGAATCTTTAGTTAAGTAAATCTGATCATGAACATAAATGATTCCATCAACTACTTTATTTTTTCTAGCCATTGCTTTCCCATCAGGAACCTTACATGTGAATAGGTCCTTATAATATTCCATCAAGAGTTGGGACTCCTAATAAGGGTCTAGGCTTCCTAACATTGACAACGTTGTAGAAATCTGAAATGATGCATTTGTCATATGATGGCTCTCCACCTTGACATGCTTAATGTTGAAGTCACATGTTGGAGTATTCCCAACCTTCTTTTTCTTCCCCTCTTGCAGTTGATCTTGCTCAAGACAAGATTGTAGTTTAGGAAAGTCACCCTTCCCTTGAAAGGTTCTCTTTCTTAAAAACTTCCACCTCTTTGCTCCTGCATGCAAAAATGAAATTATTTTTTTGTTATGTTCAGAAGTATTCATTATATATTGGAGTATCCTTTGCTGTCCCAAAGCTATTGAATAGCCTCTTGATACTATGCTCATATCAACACAAATTTCTGAATCTATCCCCTCCAACGCAAATAGATGAATGGACGAAAACAAGGTCAACTTCAGAAATTTTCCTAGCCTTCCATCAATGGTTTTCAGCACTGTAGTGGCTCCTTCCAAGGTTCCCTATTTAAAAAAATATGTTGCAGCTACATATAGTTGAGAGAAAACTTTAGTTTCCCTCCAATCAGGAGGTCTTCTTGCTAAAATTCCTCCTTGCAAAGAGGCATCAAGGCATAGAGTAGGGTGTGAATGTAGGTGGACTGATTTTCCCCTACCTTTGTTGCATAGGCCCTCTTGCCTTCTTTGTTCTTTCAAACTCTGAAATAGAGAAGGGTACATGCTCTTCATCTTGTGATGCCATTCCCCTTCTTTGCCTTCTCCTATCTTCAAGATCCCATCACTTGGCAATGAAGGTACATGCTGCTCATGTGTTTTTCCAAGAGCTCTATGTGCAAGATATTTTGGAACTCTTTGCAAGAGTGCAAGAGTTTCTTTCCTTGGAGAGAGTGCTCCATCCTTTTCTTCATGTGGTGTTTGAGGTTCCCTTATTATGACTACGTTATCTTTTCTTGCTTCTCCTTCCTCTTCTTCACTAGTTGAAGTTGCCTTACCCTCAACAAGAGGCCTCAGATCTTGGTCCTCTTTTGAAGAAAGAATCTTCATGTATTCATTTTGAGAAGGAAGCCCTTCCTCTAAAGGAGATCTTGCCCTTGGCAAAGTATCAAACAAGCTCACCTCCTCTTCATTGCTTTTCAGAAATGGAGTTGGATATATAGACCCTCCCAACTCATGCAAAAGTTTTGTTTGTTGTGGTTTGATAGTTGCAATAGAAGATGTTTCACATGAGACATCATAAAACCTCTCTATTAATCTTTCAATGAACTTTGCATAAGTAGATGTATTTGCATTCTTTAAGGAAAATAATTCAAACAACCACCAAGCATAGGCCTTACCCTCAAAATGCAGCGCTGCTACTTTGATGGCTTCAAGTTCCAGAACTTGATGTTGTTGCACCAAGGTGTTTAGCTCCTTCATCCAAAACCTAGTTGGACATAGAGGTGATCCATCAAAATTGGATAGAAAGAATCTACCCTCACTTTGCTTCTTGCTCCTTGCGCTCTTTTCCTCCTTCATTTGGCAAAACCCTTCGAAATTCAAGTGACCTTTGAACTCCTCAGATTGAGCTTCATATTCCTACAAATAATCACCAAGAGTATTTTCCTTTGGCATATCTCCTTTCTTCCTCTCCATGAAGAAGTTGTTGATAGAACATGGTAGATCTCATGACATGGCTGAGTGCTCATATCCAAAATATGAGGATTTAGGATCTTCCTCCTGTATAGATTTATGTGAGGGATCTTCATGTGTTTCCCTCCTCATTTCTTTGATGCCCTTGCTTTTGCCCTGCAGACCTGAAAAGAAAAGTTTTAAGAACCTATTTTCTCTAGACAACAAGGGTTTTCTCTGATCTCTTCTGCAAATGTCCTTCTCCCCATGATAAGACTCAATAATTCTTGAGCTCACAGGCTGAGCCAAGATTGTTTCTCCGATACCAAGATTGTTGCTTTGATACCATAGCATTTTTGTAGCTTGTAGAGACAGCAAAACCCTCAATGGATCAGCGCTGCAAATGTAAGTAGGAGCTTGGCCTCAAGCCTAATAGTGGTTCAATTCAAAAAACTTTCCTCCTTGAATCATCAAAGGAAGAGGTGAAACTCCTGCATAGGAATTCCAGATACAATCCTCCACTCAATAACAGAGAATGGTATTTGTTTAAGCAGACAAATACTCATAAATATGATCTATCAACAACCTTCTCTTGCTGCCCTCCTCATCCTTTTATAAGATGAGAAAGCCTTTGCAAACCCTAAACCATCTTGATGAGTTAGCCCTTTTCACATGAGAGGCTCCCTTCTAGAACTGCGCTGTCCCTTTTAGAGATGCAATGAACCTAGATGACGCTGTTGATTTGGTCAAGGTTGACCCAGTCTTTAGCTCAATCCTCTTTCACACTTGCAAGTGATTATTTACATGGCCCTGATTTGTCTTTGTTCACATGGGCATTGATTTAGTCAGACTTTTTAGGAGTTTTACATGTCCTCCTTTGTTCATTTATTCATGAAACAGAAATTAAAAGAAAATTGACTGTTCTTCTTAGCTAAGGCTAAGTGGGAACATTACAGTTGGTCTGAAGCTCATTGATTTGGGCATCCTTCTACTTTATAATAATTTTGGAGGCTTCATCATCATGCTCATCATCTAAATCAACAAGGTCAAAATCAGTCTTTGTTTCATGGAGGTCATCCTCATCATGAATGGCTACCTCATGTACATCCTCCTATACCATCTTTTATTTTCCCTTTTGTACCTTCTTTGTTGGTGAAGAAGGCAGAGCCGATTCCACTTTACTTGGAGAAAACACCTACTTGTACCGTCTCTGATATGTTTTATCCAATGTCTCTATCTCAGCCACTTTGGTATTTTGAAGCTCACCATTCTTAACCATGCTAGATGACCCAATATTATTGTGACATGGTGATGATGGTGGTGAAATGGGTGAGGTATTTTGAGCTGATGAAGAAGTATCTAATGTGGGATGAGATGTAGTAATGGATATGGAAGGATTAGATGGTGGAAGCAGATCTTGATCATATTGAATTGGTGGAGCAGTAAAAATGTCATTAGCTATGAAAGTGTCCCATGAGATGTTCAATTTATGAAGGTGATGGAGGACAATGATATTGATTAGAGAGTGGTGAAAAATACTTCTTATTTGGTGGTCATTATCTCTCTTTTGAAAAATTTATGTCATTTTTTCAATGTCCCTAAAGAGAAAATAAGGTATGTTGAGCATTTTGATATGGTAGGTGTAGAATCTAGAGAACCTTCCTTCACAAGAAAAGTACTTCATGATGATTTTCATCATGGGGGCATACCTATCCATGAGGTAAGAGAAATGAAAGAACCTTTTTCTTTCATTCTTGTGTCTTGGCTTGATATATGGGTCAAAGTAATGACTCTCCAAGTCCTTTTCCTTGTACCATTTTTCACCAACATTTGGAATTATGGTGGCATTTGGTATGATGGTTGTAGATATTATAAAAGTGACACCAACAAGGGTTACCTAGTTATCATGAATATTAGAGATGAAAATCCTTCTCAAAATAGGGTGATGTTGGACCTTTTGTATTTTTCACAAAATTCAAAGCATCCTACATGCAGGGAAAATTTCAAGGATGAGAATTTATCTTAAATTTTAGAAACCTCGGCGAATCTCGCTAGTCTCTAATATGAAAACTATAAAATATTTGGTGATATATTTGTAAAAACATCCAAATTTATTATGTTTGTATATATACTCTATATAATTTTGGAGATATTTAAGGTAATATATTTTTATATTATAAAACTTGGGCAAATTATTTTTAGAAAAAATGGAAACTGACGAATCTTTTTTTGGTAAAAACCATGGAAAATTATCCCCTAAAATTTTCCATGCCTACATGCTTGCAACATGTCACTGTCATGGGAGAGGCCATGAGTTCTCTGTTGTTTGTAGGTTCAAGTATGATGATCTTCCCTCCTTTGTGTGCCCTCTTCTCTTGCCTTTCTTCTTCCTCACTAAATTCTATGTTTTCTTATTCCATAGTGTCTTGTCTGGAAACCCTAGGGAGATAAATTGGGAGTGAAATGTAGGTTTTGGGAGTGGGGAATAGGATGGAAAAAATTAGGGAGATGGGGGAAGGGATTATTTAATTGAGGGAGGTGACAGGGAATAGAAAGGTTGTGGGATTTGGGAATGGGAATTTTATTACAGGTATGGGGATTTGGGACCCTAGGAATTTTAAATGCCTAGGTCTTAGGGTTTAGGAGATAAAGGGGTTTGGGATAGGGATTTGATGATAAAGGGGTAAGGATAGGATTTATTGTGATGTGGGAAGGGTAAAGGTGTCTTCAAGGATCAAATTTGGTATTAGGAAGTGAAACTAGGGTTTCTATCTTGAAAAACTAGAGATTTCTCATGAAAATGTTGATACCATGAAATTTGTACTTGATAAATGAAAGGAGGGCATAATGGTGTCTTACTTACTTGCTGGGAAATATAGAAACCATTTTCTAAATTTTTGGAGGACTTGCACTAATTTTGGGAGCTTACAAGTGAAGTTTTTCAGGTGTGTAGTGCCTCTGGCTCTATGCGTAGTGCCCTAGTTCTATGCGCATCACCTTTGGCTCTATGCACAATGCTTCTTTCTAGGTGAGCAATGCCTTCAATAATTTCAACCTTTCACCTCTTAATTTCGATTTTATGATCTATGTGAGTGATGGCTTGATAAAATTGAGGACAAATTAGTGTCTTGAGGGATTTTATACTTTATAAAGTTGATGATTTAGGCCTTGGGATCCACTTTCTTCCTTTATCATTGACTTAACCTTTTGAAACATTACCTTTTCACTCGACTCTTTCCTTTGGAAAATTGATCATTTTGATGGACTAGGAAATCTTTTAATTTATATTTTGGTGTTTTGGCATCTTTGGAACACTGAGTTAGCAACTTGGGATGGTGAAATTATTACATTTTAAAGACAAAATTACATAATGAAAATATAAAAAAAAAATTACATTTGAACTCAAAAATACAGTTTGAAAGAATAAATTTTATTCACAAATCATCTTATAATAGTGAACAGAAGTTTATTGGACCACTCTTTACTTGTTTCTCTTATGCAATGGAATGGAGTTTTATTGAACCTTGGAAACCCTAATGACCTAATGAAACATTTAAAAACCCTAAAATACCTAATGAGACCTTGAAGGACTGAATTTCAAGATGAGATGACTGATATTGATTTTATAGATGGTGTACAGTCAGTAAGGTATGAAGATATGCCAACAAGTAATCAAATTTGTGGAAGAGTGATGAATTTTGAACTTGGGGCTATCATTAGCAACTAATATTTTGCATGAACTAGTGGAATGATAAAAAAATTCTGAGTGGGACTCCTAAAATGATATGAAAAGAGGATTTTTATCACTGATGGCAGGATGAAAATAATGACACTAACAGGAAGAAGGGGTTTCCACACAACACCATACTTGGGAAATGGCGAGACCTCATGTACATCCTGCAATAATTTCTCACCTGTGAGGGACGTTACTCATTAACATTCCACTACAATATCCACTTTCTGCTGCACTTTGAGTTAGGGAAACTCATTAATTTTCCCTAGTTCCTGCTCAAAATTTTGGAAAATATGGTGAAGGATGTTCAACAGGGGAAGGTGAGTCGGGTCGCATGCAAACTATACCATCATCGACTGATTTCAATTCTCGCTAGGAAAGATTTGGAGGCCAAAGTAATGACCTGGAAGGTATTTTTGAAGGAAATCTAGGGACAGAGTATGATAAAATCATCCAAGAAGAAGAATGTGGGAAAGAAAAGAACATTAGAAGCTCTGACGTCGTGCCCTACCAAAACAAAAAGTGAGAAAACACCAGTGCAAGAAGAGGAGCGCCCTATCAAACTTACTCCATCTACAGTAAGAAGAACGACCTGGAACTCGACGAAGAGAGGGACTACCCCTTTTAGGACAAGTCTCAATCAGTCGAGCTCCCCGATTTTGTTAGATGAGTCACCACTAGCTTCACCCAGAGCTCATAATCTGTCAGTTCTTGCAAAGGCAGCAGACCATACTGAGGGTAATGATGATCATGCAAAGAAGAAGATCTACATACCCTGTTTGACCCTCCTCCATACATTAAATAAAAGGAAATTAACATCGAGTGCAAGCAAGGAACTGGCAGAGGGTCAAGATGATGAGGCACAACATGTTAAGACCCTCGATAATTTCAAGGAACAAGGTACTGAAACCCCTAAGAGGATGAAGGTGCAAGGTATTGAAGCCCTTGCCGAAATGTACATGGAGGATACTGAGATCCTTGGTGATATTTAAGTTCCAGACATTGAAACCCCCAACGAAATTGAAACAAAAAAATCGGGCGGCTAAGATAACATTGACCACGATGATGATGATACATGTTTAGAGTCAAATGCAGATAATTTTATTGCACTAGATGAGTTGGAAACAGAGAACAAAACCCTCTACCTGAGTAATCGAGTAGAAGAACTTGATCAAAAAGTTCATGCCCTGGAAACATTGAACCAATCTCTAAGAGAGCAGGACATAGTGCAGAAACAAGGCAAAATGGAATTTACATAAGAAATGAAACAACAAAAACGATAGGTTAGGGTATGGAAGTTTCGGGCCTCGAAGTGCTATAAGATGCTTAAAAATGGGACCCAGCAGCTTAATAAGGCTTGATTCAAAAGAGTAAGGACAGTGGAAGTAGGGTTCATTACACAAGTCTAGGACTAAAACGGAGACTTCCCATTTTTGAATTTTTGCAGGAGGTAAAGGTTGTGTGAGGACACACAACAGCTTAGGGATGGGAGAATGTTCATAGGTGAGAATCCCTCATTTTTAACCCCTTTCCTACCTTAAAATAATGATCATAAACCTTTTTTTTATCCTCATAAAGTTCCGTATACCTGCACTAGTCCAAGAATATTGTTCTATCCCTACACTAGTTTATATTTCATACTTAAGGTTTAGTAAGTACTTAATTAATCATTTTTAAATATATTTTATGCCTTTTATATTATTGCAACTAATATTTCTTTTCCTAAATTATTTTGATAAGTGAATGTATTAATCTCGAATCAGCATGGTATAGTGCAGGCATATTCCTACACCGTTAGCAGCCGACCACTCCTAGACTTCCGCAACAGCTCGTTGCCTAACACGGGCTTTTCGTTCTAGCTCAAACCATTTAGTCGCGGTCATCTTGAGAGGAATTAAGAGTGGAGGATAATCAGGGATACGACTAAATATTGGATCACCGACCAAATAATAGTCTAGCATTTTATTATTGCCGATGGCTTATTTTGTAATGCTGGTTGTTATTTCATTCAAGCCAAAAGGTTGGAATTAGATGACAGAATGTAATTTTGTTATGGCCAAGGCACAAAGGGTTTTATAAATATAGATCTTAGATAGGAAATTAGGGAGAGATAGCCTTACTACTGTAACTCTGGAAAATTTGTAATTTTTTGTTGTCACACTCATTCTGGGCTGGAACTATACTTATAATGTATTTTTTTTGAATCAAAATTAATACAAGGAGCTACGCCATGTTCTTTACATCTTGAGTTTTGATCTATCACTGATGAATTTTTGAACGCTAAATATTTAAGTTTCCTAAAATGGGAAACGAGTTGGTCGGCTAGGGCCCAGCCGACCCAGCTCGTTTTCCCTCTCATGATTTCGTTCGGTTAAAGGTGAAGGTGTTGATTTTATTTATGCATTGTGTGGATTGAATCTGTAATTCATTTATTTATAACAATTCTGGTTTCATTTCCTTAACATTCAAGTGTGACGTATCTGTGGTTTGTTTAATTACAATTCTATTTACTTTCAATAATTATTCTTTCTACGAATCTTAATTAATTTACACCTAGAGTAGTGCAAGCACATTCCTGCACTAGTGCGATTATAATTTCTGCAACTTAGTCTTTCGGTTCATCACAAAAATATTGGTTCATTTCTTTCATTTTCAAGAGTTTGATTTATTTCCACAAGTGAATTTGCATTAGTAAGTACGAGTCTTTTCAATATTAAGAGTTTAATAAATTATGGATTAAATGATGACTCGTTAACTAATGAATGAATGTTATTACGATACATCGATATATGTCTGCACTTCATATTTCTAAATAGAAAGAATTAAAACGTAAATCTGAACAATTAAAAGGAACCTTTCCGAGTCTACAAAGATTAGAGGCAGATCTAGTTTATGTAAGTAACTATCGTAGGGATAAAAACATGTTTTCATGCTTGAGTTATTTCTTTCATTGCATTGAAGAAAGTGTTCTTTAACTTTTTGAGTCTTTTTTTTATTTCAAATTTATTTTCTTTGCAAGATCCAGTTTGGTTGAAGAATTTCTTTTGAAGTGTGCAAGTTATTTCATAATTCTGATTTGCCTTTGCAAATTTCTTTCATAGATTAACACACCCTTTATTTTCTCAAAATTAATTGAAAATTTGGTGCAGGAATCTCTGTTCCGGTATAGGAAACAATATCCTATTACAGGAACAGAGTGCTCGAAGCCAAAAGCTTCGAGCCCCTTGCACAAAGACATAAATCTCCGGTGTAAGTAAAACTATACTTCCCAAACCTAAGCATTGTACCTGCACGAGTACAAGAATAGCAGCTTGGTGCAGGAAGGTGTTGATGGGAAAAGATGCCCGGCCAACAGTAAGGGATCTCCCCGGTGAAAAGTCCCAATTATACTCTAAACCGTTTGTGATAGGGATCCCATCCGGGGTGTGGATCTGGCTACCACTGAATATTCCTTTTCTCGGACACAAAGGAGCCCTGCAGACCTGTGAACACACAATTATCTGGATGGTACAAGGAAAATGGTTGATGATTTTAAATGAACATAAAACACTATAAATAGAAAGATGAGCTAAAGCATGTAGCCAAAGGAAGTGTTGTTAGCAGCACATCATTAGGTTCACACTCGTTAAAGTTGTTCCAACCACAGAAGAAACAATTCTTTATGGTTAAAACGCCCTTTAATTCCTTAAGCGGTCTCAAGAGATGAGAAAAATGTTAGTAACAGAGTTGCTAACATTTTCTAGATAAACAACCTAACATCATTAACACATTTAGTGAGATGAAATGTATAAAATATATAAGAAGAAAACACAGATGACTTAATCAGAAAGATATCAGATACATAAGACAAAATATTCACAGTGCTAACACATTAACTCTGATGGGATCCAAGAGTGAATCAAAACAAGCGCTTTTATTCATTCATAGAAAAGTGCATTTAATGTTATACAATTCTCTAGCTCCTTTGGAGTCCAAAAAAAATAAATATGTTTTACAATTCCCCGAAGTGGGTATTTATAGGACAAAATTGACCCTTGGGTATCCCTGACTTTTCGTCTTCCTGACCGTTGGGATGCTTTGCGACTTGATGGAATTCGTGACTTGCGACATGGGCTATAACTACGACCTGCGACCCCTTGGCTGTTGCTACTTGTGACCTCTTCTGTTTGCTGCAATATGTGACTTGGTCATGGGAGTAGTTGGGTGATTGCGAGGTCAGGGACATCTACCTACTGCTTTTCTTTGAGATAACTCTACCAGGCCCGATAATTTGCACCTACTGGGGAGACCTGAGGTGTACCCTCTCTCGACCTGTGAAGACACTCGAGAGAATTTGGAATCAAATTTTCCCTCTTGATTGTGATATTATTTTCCAAGGAGGCCAGTTTGCTATAGATCCAGACTGGTGTCACAACAAATTGAACCATGTTTTCTTGTGATGCCGGCAGGTATTGAGAGGTGGTTTCTTACCTTATGGGCTGTAGGAATGCTTGGATATCTTTGGAAACTTCTTCCCACATTTTCTCTTCACCTAGTGCACCCAGAGATGGGATGTGGTGTACTTCAACCATTGAGTCGATGCCACTAATCAGATGTTCATATGCGGACATTAGTTTCTCCAAATCCTTGATGAGCTTTTCCTTGGATTGTACCTTTATCCAGATTTGAACCTTTTCATTCTGGGTGGCAATCCAATCTTTTCTAGGCAAAGTGGTTGAAGCTTGTAGATGCCTGTTAGACCACTCCAGTATCCTGTCCAAGGAAGTAGAGGCTTCCCTTAGCTATGTGTTCCTCCTCTTGGTTTCTGCCTGTGCTTTCAGTAGTGGCATGATGGCTTGTTTTATTGTGAACAGTTTTTCATATACTTGTTTCATGGTGGCCTCCAAAGTCACCATCTCTCCCTGAACAGTGAGTGATATATCATTAGTAGGGGTATTCCTAGCCTAAAGTTGTCGAACCTCTTCTTGTAGCGCCTTCTTTTCTTGTTCTCATTTATTTGTCTTAAGTTCGGAGGCTTGTAGTCTATTATGTAGGGATAGAATTTCTCTGCTCATCCTACTTACATTCTCCTCGGTAGCTACTGCAAAAGTGGTACTGCCTGATGCGATCATAGCTGGATTGGTCCTGGTGTCCAAGACTATATCCTTCTCTATAGTGACTATAAGGGGTGTAGTAGGGTCATGTGCCAAACATCTTCTCTTTTCCTGCCTGATATTGTGTGTGAATTGATCATAGGTGAGTCTAGTGAGATCAAGCACTCCCTCATATAGATACCCGGAGGTACCCAATTCTGAGAGGGCAAAGCACACATTGGTTGCAAGAGTTGTTTAGGGTACCTCAATGTGTGGAAATCCGATCTGCTTCTTTGTCTCGGGACACAGTGTCTTACTTCCTTTGGTTCCTTTGGAGGAATCCTCCTGTAACTTCTTACTTTCTTCCTCCTTCCTCTTCTATTATGTTTCTACTCTATGTTGTTCTTCTTTCAGTTGGCGCTTTGCTTCTGCTTTGTCATGCTCTTCCCTTAGTCGGTGTTCAGCTTTTGCTTTGTCCTGTTCTTCCTTTAGTCAGTGCTCAAGTTCTGCCCTAGCTTGATCTTCCTTTAGCTGGTGCTCAGCTTCTACCTTATCCTATTTTTTTTTTAGCTAGCGCTCAACTTCTGCCTTTTCTTCCTCTTCTTTCTTCTTGCAGTTTTCCTCTACCTACTTCTTCCTTTTCTCTTCTTTCAGTTGCTTCTTTCATTTTTCCTCCTCTTCCTTTGCCTTTTCTTTGGCCTCTGGTTGAGTTTTAGCCTCCTTTTCTCTTTGTTGGGCGAAAGGGTTATGGCCTGTACCGGTCCTTGGCTTCTTGGCTTTGGGGGATGAGGCTCCTCCAAGTGTATGAATCCTTTCTTCTAAAGTCTAGTTGTCCTGCTCCTCCTGATCACTTGATTCTTCTGGAGCGACCTATCTATATTTTTTGTACCAATTTTGGATTCTATATTTAGCTGGAGAGTCAGTATGCTGGTAACTCCATTTAAATTTGGCCCGCTTGTAGTGTGCGGGGATGATTCTCTTGGGATCGTATGTCCGGTGTGCCAAGGGAGGCAGATAGAATCCCCTGATCTGTTCAGCTTTTGCTTCTACTTCCCTAAAATCCTTCACTGTGTAGGCACCGATGGTGAGTGGAAGAGTAGGCCATGGCTTCTTCTTACCCTTAGTGAGAACTTTTGAGGAACCGCCTAAAATTTGATAACAATTTTCTTGGAGGAGAAGTTTGTCTGTTACGAACCGGGGCAATGGTGAGGGGCCTTGAGCAACCCAAAAACTGAGATGACAGTACTATCAGTGTCAGGAAACCAGTGGGCCACTTGGGTTATTGTCTCCATGGCTCACTCGAACATGCACGGGGGGTCTTTTCCAAATAGTTTCATGTAGAGGGCAGGATTGAAGCTACCTGCGATTGACTCCATGTCTTGCTTATACCTGGAATCCTAGAACACCATTAGATATTTGTGAATTGGATCGCCATGCTCTGGGTCCCAGTTATGTGACCACCCCTCAAAGTGGCACCTTACGCACACTGCATCCAGAAGATAAGATGCCATATAAAATTCTGATGCATACCCTTCATCAGGTGCCAGTGCCGTAGATATGTTCGACCTGAGGGCGTGTTCGAAGAGGGTCTCCTACAAAGCTGCGAAATTGGTCCATTTTTGTATATGTTTTATTATATTTAGTCTAGCGCAAGGGTTTTGGGGTGGGTCAAAGCCCCTAAATCATTGTAAATGGGTCAAGGGTAGACCAAGAGTCCGCAAACCACGGTTTGCGGACCATTGGATGCATAGGCTAAAATAGTATAAGTAGTTGAACCTTTTTGAGTTGTAGGACAGGCTAAGAATGAGAAGAGATTGCTATTAAGTGTGAATTGATAGATCTGGTTAGGTTTGTTGGGGAAGGAATCTTGCTATTGTGTGTGCGAAGATTCCCTGTCCTGATGTGTGCAGACCCTGCTGCCGTGTGTGCAGGTTGGGATTTGGGTATTGTAAGTGGATCTAAAGGATTGATGAATGCGGAAGTACTGTTAGATACCTGAATCTATTTGAATTACTCTATGATGCTTGGTTGATTAATATATGTTGATGTGGTATTGATTTAAGCTGTGAATATACTTGTGTTACTTATTTATACTGCGATCTAGGACTATTCTGTTACATTTTCTGCAAGAAGATTTGGAATAGTTGTGTTATCTTTATATAAGTTCATTATTGTATCATTGTGATTAAGCACGTGGATGTGGAAGGAATCTATAGATCTAGGCTCTGTAATATAATATCGGGTTGCTATAATACTGAACTTAGCTTGGCTTGACTTACCTACCCTCTCCCAGGGTGTGGAAACCTGGTTCTAGCACCCACCCATACTACTTCAGGTGAGACTTTGGCCTGCGCAAGCAGGTCACTACCGAAAGGGCCAGTAGTATAGGGTTTTTTTGGCAAACCTTGAACCACCAAACCTGGGTTAGGACCCCTTGAGCCAAAAAATGGTTCCGTTGCCGGGACCTGGAGCATTTTGAGAGAGGGATCGGGTAATGCAAAGGTCGTACTAGAAGCCGGGGATAAAGGGAATTGATGAATGGTTTGAATAGAAAGTTCAGGAATTTTTCGTAAAAGAAAACCGCAGTGAGAGGTTGACTACTAAAGAGTGGAAGAATAAGTATATTTTCATAGAGATCTATGAGATCTTCTTTGTAACGATTGCGATCGAGCTCCAGGAGTGGCTTGCAAGACTCGTGGAGTTTCAGAAGTGTTAGTGGATCACAAAGTGGACCCCCGAACTAATCCAGTAGTTATAGAAGACTGATAACACCATCACTCGCATAGTGGACCACTGGGTAGATAGTGTGTTAGGAGGATTTGTGACACAATTTTCCATCGATAAGTTTGTATCCTACTCTGAAGCAGAGGGAATATTCTTCATAGGGTTCTAAGGTAAGTTTTTGAAGACCTTACCATTGCTGATCAAGGTGTTATTATGCGAAGAGTATTCTGTGTAGCCATACCGAGTGAATGACCTCTGATCTGGACAGGAGCACAACGCAAAGTGGAAAGTACTATAAGGCTAACCTAGAAGGAGATAGATTGGTCTACAGTCCAAAAAGGGAAGCAGCTCCACAAAGTCCTCCAGCCACACCGCTTTCAAAGCATCCTAGAGGTAAGAATTCACCTACCCCTCCACCACCGGAAGACGACATGGCTGCACACATGAAGTTTCCGACCTTTAAGGGTGTGGGGGATGAAGACATGGATCCATTCTAGTTTTTCGCAAGATTGGTATGGACTACGCAGAACGTAGCTAGTGATGCAGTGAAAAGGGTACAGTTGTCCCTTGCCTTTGAAGGAAGATCTTTGGACTGGTACATGGGATACATCGGCCAAAACGCAAATACAACCATTGAAGATATTAAGAACGCCATGAAACAACAGTTCAAGAAACCTAAATCCTACTCCCAAATCATGGTTGATCTAAAGGATTTCAAGCAAGGGCATTTTGAATCTTGGTGGGAGGCCAATCAGAAACTAAAGAAGGTGATTAGAGAAGGAGGATTCCAATATGATGACAGACAGCACACATAATGGTTTATTGCTATGTTTCTACCTTACCTTCGCATACCTATGGGGCACCAAACTTTCAAATTGCAAGAGAAGGCCTTGGAAGGTGCCGTGATGTTAGAATTTGCACTGCAGGACGAGACACAGTTGGGCATCCAATAGATCCAAGGATAGCTAGAAGCTATGCATGTAGAGATCCAGAACCTGCGAAAGGAACGAGGGGCAAAGGCTAGCCCCGACAGATGGTGCATACAATGTGGGGTGAATGGCCATACCAAGGATAACTATCCTCTGTTAACAAACTATATGCAGGCCGGGGGACCTAGCCCATTGCGCCCTATGGAGGCTGCGGGACCCAGTGGGCCAGCGCTATGGTACGATAATTGTCGCGTCGCAGGGCTACACAATACTTACCACTGTCCCCACCTTGTTGCGTATGTTCCAGAGGTAAATCAACAATGGTGTAGGTACTGCAAATCAGTAGGACACGATGAAAAAAGCTGCTAGATGTATGATTTGATGATTGATCAAGGAAAATTATACAGAGTACAATCAGACCCTGCGTAACTGAGAACCCCTGCAGGTATAGGTGGCTCCCCATCAAGGGGTTGCAGAGGAGGGCGTGGTGGAAATGCAGGAAGGGGATGAGGTCAGCTAATCTGTTATAACTGTGGAGAAGAAGGACACTTTGCGAGGGACTTCTTGAACCCCACTAGGAAATCCTGCTGAAATTGCAGATAGTCAAACCATGCGATTGAAGATTTCCAAATATTGATAGTGAAAATGCAGGAAAAGCAGTTGACACCTACGCATAATGTGTAGAGAGTTAAGGCTGAACTGCGAGACAAATATCTGAGTGTGAATGTGGTGACACGTAGTAGGATGGCCACCAGGGGGCTTGAGGAGGAGGCTGCGATGGAACCTCAGATCCGACAAGCAGTTATCAAACAAGAAGGCCTAGACCTAAAAAGGGGGAAAGAAACATTTATCACAGCTCGCAAGGACTTTGCTGATGAAGAGGCAACTACTGCTTGGCCACCTGCGAACCTCAAGGTAGATGAGGAGGTTGAGCCCTTTTTACAGGCATGTATGAAGTTGCTGCACAACCCAAAGGCTGTGGATAATCTTCAGGAATTAATAGATAGTTGTGCAACGCGATCCAATCTACCTCCAGAGGTCAAGGATGTGAAAAAGCTATACAGGTATAAAAAATGCACCGGAAGAGAAATGCGACTCTCTACACAGTTCGATGACTATGAGATGAGTTAGGTTATTTTGGACCTGGGGTCAGATGCAAACGAATTACCTAAAAAAACTTGGCAAATAATGGGAGAGCCTAAGTTGGAATGGTCCACTATTCAGTTGTGCATGGCAAATCAATAGAAAATCATCTCGCTAGGAAGGTTGTCTAAAATTACGGTGGATATCGCAGGAGTAAAGGCCCAAGCCAACTTTGAAGTAATAGAAATTGTAGGAGATGCAGACCCCTACCGTGCGCTCTTAGGATTGGACTGGGCCATAGATATGGGCGGTATCATCAACCTCAAAAATAGAAGCATGGTGTTTGAGAATAATGGTACAAGGGTGATAGTACCTTTAGATCCTACGGAAGGTGAACAATATACAGAGCCGGTGCACGATGAAGAGGAGGTGGATCACATTTATAAGTTAACTACGCAGGACGAATATTGGATCAACCCCATGGAGGAAGGAGTACTCTGCTGGGAAAGGGACAGTGAATTCTTCTCTGACTCTGATGGGGAGATGGAGAATTGGAAAAACTAGTTGCATGATGTCTCAGCGCTATGATGTCTTCAAGTCACAAGGGACTTCTGCTGTGTTTCCTCAAAGGTAAGAGACCTACCCTACTTTGATGGTTCTTGTATCATTAAGGAATTTTTCCGAGCATTCGAAGCCGAGGTTCCAAGAGCATGAAGGATATGGGCCCTTAAGCTAGCCATACGTGGAGCACCTGTGCACTGGTGGGAGACGCATAAGGAGGCATTCCAAAATTGGGAGGAATGTCGGGACATGATGATCCTATGATTTGAAGCCCCAACCGGCCTACGAGTCAAGAAATTCCTTGGATCAGGAGATCCACACGAATATCTAGTTGCATGGAAAGATGCAAAACAGTCCCGTGCTATATCGCATCAGGTGGAGCTTGAAATGATGATCCACTAGCTCTGCACGGAGGTTTTGGACAGAGTCCCAGTCACAGCTACACCTCAGGCCAAAGTAGAAAGTATGGTTGCAGCAGTAAAAGCATCTTGGACGGAAATGTAGATCATCAAGGCATAACTAGAGAAGAAAATCTTTGACTAACAGGCTACATTGCAGCCTACCATGTCACCAGAGGTTCGAGCCCAGCGCGTTGCGCTGGTGGCGAAAGCTACGAACTCCATCATAGAGAAAATTGCTTAGGGTGCCCAGTTGCTTGAATCAGCCATGCAGCTATGGACCATGGTCCAGTTCAACCCAGTCCTTCGAAAGGTTAGTTAGGACTTACGATAGCAGGAAGAAGCTTTCGCACAAGTCGAGGCTACCTTGCCCACCTTGGTATCTGCACAATGGTTAGCACAGTTACGGACCAACAGCACTCTCCTAGAGGTGATTGAGAAACTCTGGTGCCAGAAGCATGTCCTCTAGGAATGATTCAAGCCATGGGCTACCACATCCCTCCATCTCTCACAAGATGTCGATGGCGTGGTCACGCAACTAAACTAGACATTGAAAAATGTCTCTATGGCAACCGAAGGGCTAACATCCCAAAAGCTGGTGGCACTTGCACAGAGTTTCGTGGCTCAGAGTCAAGAGGTAATTCCTCCACTAATCGCTTCCCTCACTCCACTAAGTGTGCAGGTGGAAAACCTACCATCACAGTGACTCGGGACGAGTCAGAAGATTGTGTTGGGGGACTGTTGGAACAAGGTCTCCTACAAAGTTGCGAAACTGGCCCATTTTTGTATATTTTTTATTATATTTAGTCTAGTATGGGAGCTTTGGGGTGGGTCAAAGCCCCTAAAGCATTGTAAATGGGTCAAGGGTAGACCAAGAGTCTGCAAACCATGGTTTGCGGACCATTGGATGCATAGGCTAAAATAGTATAAGTAGTTGAACCTTTTTGAGTTGTAGGAGAGGCTAAGAATGATAAGAGATTGCTGCTAAGTGAAAATTTATAGATCTAGTTAGGGTTGTTGGGGAAGGACTCCTGCTGCTATGTGCACGGAGATTCCATGTCGTGTTGTTTGCAGACCCCGCTATTGTGTGTGCAAGTTGAGATTTGGGTATTGTAAGTGGATCTAAAGGATTAATGAATGCGGAAGTACTGTTGGATATCTAAATCTGTTTGAATTACTCTATGATGCTTGGTTGATTAATATATGTTGATGTTGTATTGATTTAAGCTGTGAATATAATTGTGTTACTTTTTTATGTTGCAATCTAGGATGGTTCTATTACATTTTCTACAAGAAGATCTGGAATAGTTGTGTTATCTTTATATAAGTTCGTTATTGTGAGTATCATTGTGATTAAGCATGTGGATGTGGAAGTAATCTATAGATCTAGGTTCTGTAATATAAGATCAGGTTGCTATAAGACTGAACGTAGCTCGGCTTGACTTACCTACCCTCTCCCAGGGTGTGGAAACCTGGTTCCAACACCCATCCATACTACTTCCAGTGAGACTTTGACCTGTGCAAGCAGGTCACTACCAAAAGGGCCAGTAGTATAGGGGTTTGTTGGCAATCCTTGAACCTCTGAACCTAGGTCAAGACCCCTCAAGCCAACAGGGCTGCTACTATCACGCTGGCCCAGGTGAAGCGGGTTCCGTACATAGTGATAGCATACATCAGAGAGACCCAAGCATCGTTGAAAAAGGTTGCATCTAGGTTGCCATACATCCTACATAGCATCACAGCTACAAATTTGTAGACCTTCCTAAGACCTGCTGTCTGATATTCCTGGTCCTTCTTGAGCTGGAAATTTTCTAGGTCCTCCCACCATCTTTTCAAGGTCTCTAGTATGGGAACTACATGAGTAGTGGCCCACTCCTTAGTGAAGGTTTGCTCTCGAGCGGGAAGTCCATAATATAATTTTGCATCTTGCCCCTTCAGATTTGCAAAGGACATCCCGACATGATCCCAAATGACCCAGATCTTGGGGTTGACCATTTGCAGGATCCATTCAATCAGCTCTGCACATGGGAATACAGGTGGATGGGCCCGCGTGTAGTGCATCTTGGACCTCTTAACCTGAATGTATACCTATCGGTTTGGAAGGTCCTCTGGAAATTCAGGATTTGTAAATTCTTGATACACCTTATACCAGCTCATACTGTCCCCTTTGCCGAATGTGCAAGCAGTGTCTCCATAATTAGGGGGAAGAGAAAGAGGTACTTCCTCCTCTGATATTTCTATCTCAGGGCTTTTGTTTCTTTTGCGAACTACTGGAGGCCCCATATCACTAGAGGCTAAGGAGATGGATACGCACTCTAGCTTGGCTTCAAGGTCCCCTGGCATGTTCATAAAACAATCCCATGATAAGACAGATGCCATAATTTATAAATATGTGGGCTGCTCCTACCTCTGCTCAATTATTTTCAAGGAAGTGGGTGAACCTGCGACCTGGCGACCTTGTGATTGGGTCGCTGGGTCGCTAGGTCGCATTGGCTTAAATTTTCAAAAAAAAGCAACTTAGCGACCTGGCGACTTGCGACTACGTTGCAAGAACACAGGGTCGCTGGGTCACGACGGTTGAGATCTTCACAGAAGTGTGAGCTGGCGACTTAGCGACTCGCGACCGGGTCACAATATTGTTGAGTCGCGGGGTCACGGGGTCACTCTAGGGCTTGGCAGACATGCAGTGAAAAGAAGGTTTTAATAATACACACACAGAAACCACAAGATCATCGACCAGGTCATAGAATTCCTCTTTGGTGAATGGAGCAAGGTCTCTGAGGAAGTTAGGGGGGGCATATAGGCTTGTAGAAAGAAATACAAGGATCTGAATGGGTAAAAAATTGAACAAGGTAGGCAAGCCTACAGGATGATTACTAAGGAGCTTAATCAAAGGCATAACAGGGCTAAAATAGGCTAGGGGAAAGGGGAAGAAATAGAAATAATTAATCTAGGAAGGAAACAGCGGGAGGATTAGGCAACTTACCCGGGAAAACGTGCTCCAGCTGTCTTGTCAGAGGCGTTTTATTTCTCTGTCACACAGGTTAAATGCGACCTATGTGACTCTTCTATATATAAAGGGGTCGCATGTGTGGGCAATAAATGAGGGTCACAAGGTCACGAATGAGCTGCGTTGATGAGATGTACGAGTTAGAGACTATGCGACCTTGCGTCCCAGGGGTCGCAGGGTCGCAAGGTCGCAAATTTTTGGTTTCAGGATGATGTGCGACCTCACGACATTGCGACCTGAGGGGTCGCAAGGTCTCGTGGTCACAAATTAAAAGAGTTAACCAAATTTGTGACTTAGCGACTTGAGATTTTGAAAAGGTGAATTTAGGCCTGACTCCATTTTTCAAAAAGGTTAGGGGCTCAAAAATTTAAGAAGAGAAAAATTTTGGAGGGTGTTGTAGGAGCTACAACAAATGGCGATTCACTGGTAGGACCCAGGATCTCTGTTGGTGCTTCATTGAGTGGGGGGTCGGGGGGCTTATCCTGTTGATACTTTCACTTCATGGGTCCCACTACTTTCTTCCTCGACCCTTGCATGTTTGCTCCACATATCTGCATGTCCCAAGGCGATGTTCCACCATATTTCGTTCCTGGAGATTGGAAAAAAAGGTTGGAGTAACCTCAGGGATTTCCAGGATCCGGTATAATTATTTTTTCCTCATTGTGTTGCTCCACTGCCAGTGAACTTGGTGGTCCCAGAAGAGTCACTACCTAGGATTGATGGACGTTGCTCTGCTGCCAGCGAGCCTGGTTAGTACCCCGACTGAGTTGTTGCATCGCCTCTCTGTGCAGGAAACCTTTCTCAATACTTTACCCTTATTCATGTGCTAATTTTCACTTATTTTAAATCTACTCGGGGCACTTATTTGACTGTGCTCTAGGCACTTATTTGATTGTGGCATTTATTGCCTGGGTGGATGAGGGATCTCAACTTATTTTTCTTACAAGAGAGGTTGTTCCTGGTCTATATGAGGACTTTTGGGTTTTCCCGAATGTCCTTTTGTCCCTGCGGTCAGCTCTGTCCCTTTCCGTCTAGTGATTGATTACACCGAGACTTTATTTTGTATAACAGTCCCCTGGGCCAGCATACTAGGTAGGCTACCTATGCTTGGTTCCTGGGATTTGGCCATGTTTCCCCATTGAGTGCATATCACAGGCAAGCTCATGCTAATTTTGCGTTTCAGGGGCGATTCTTCACCAGTATAGATTTTGGCGTAGCATGCCAATTGAGTAGCTTCTACATCTCTCCTTCAACTTGGGATGCTACAAGGGAAGGGTCAATGGGAGCCATCTTAGAACAAGTGACTTATTGAAAACAAAACAAAAATGAGAACAATAACAAAAGAAAGAAAGAAAAACAAAACGAAATATGGTACAGGGTATGATGACGACCCCCCTAGGGCTGTCAGGTAAAATAGTGTTTAAGGTCGTGCCCGTTTATTGGGAGGACCTCAATTCTCCCTTCAAGGGTCTGTAGCCTGTAGGTCTAGGAGCCTACATTTTCTTTAATCTAGAGGGGACCTTTCCACAGGGCCTGGAATTCGTAGTGTTTTCCTTTATCCTCGCGAGCTTTGTCCTATTTGAGGACAAGGTCACATACTTCAAAATATTTGTTTCTGGCAGACTTCTTGTCAAAGCATAATTTTATTCAACTTTGGTGGATGGAGAATTTTTCCTGGGTTTTCAGCCTTTCCTCCTCCATCTTCAATAATGTGTCTATTCGGGCTTATAAGGTAGGGCAAGGAGTGCCATGAGTTTCTTGAGATAATTGAAGGGATGGGAGAGACAAGTTGGGAGGATCAAGAATAGCCTCTTTGTCGTACACAAGAAAAAACGGGGAGGTGCCCAAAGATGACTTGGGTGTGACCCGATCAGTCCATAGGGCATTATGGATAGCGTTATGCCAATTTCATTATTGGGACAACAAATTATTTTTGATGATGCGGATGAGGTTCTTATTAGTTGACTCAGATAACCCATTTCCTTGGGGGTAATAATTGGCAGAGTGTTTCAGCACTATACCATTTTCTAGAGAAAACTCATATAATTTAAAAGATGAAAAATATGTTGCATTATCAAAAACAAGGGAGGTTGGAATGCCAAACCTGATCATGATGTGTTGGGTGATGAAGGCTATTACCTCTTGATCATTGACTTGACATAATGGTATCACTTCAACCCACCTTGTGAAGTAGTCCGTGGCTATGAGGATGTATCTATGTTTCTTGGAAGAGTCTGGCAATATTTCCCCAATCACGTCAAGCCCCCATTGCTGGAAAGGTTCTTCCACCACGACGGACTGCAACGGGGCAGAAGGTAGTATTTCCCTATTGGCGAACTTTTGGCATTATGGGAATTTCCATACATAAGCGTGCGCATCTTTGAACATAGTAGGGCAATAGAAACTAGCACGCATGATCTTGTGAGTAGTGGTATCTCCTGCATAGTGTCCACCCGCCGGACCATCATGGAGTTCCGTCAAAACTTTTTGTGCCTCATCATACTCCAAACAACGTAGAAGGACGCCGCTGTGGTGTTTGCGAAACAACTTACCCTACACTAGTTGGTACGATGGAACTTTCAGTCTTAATGCACGTTTCTACTTAGTGGTCAAAGTGGGCCCCATGGTACCGTGTTTCAGATATTGTTGGAGATCAACGTACCATGAGGAGGTATTATGTCGGGATATGCTATCAGTATGATACATGTTGATTTCGTGTTCCCAATTCTCTTCTTCACTACTTCGCGAGTCTGCTTCTTCCGTGGCCATATGACATAGTCCTTGGCCCTTTATAGTGTGTGTTGGCTTGAATTCTAGGTTGTATTCTTGAATGCATGTCATCCAGTTGCCTCGTCTCTCGCCTAGCTCTTGTTGTACGAAAAGTGAGCGAACAACAGGGTGAGGCATGAAGACTGTGACATGACTCTTCAAAATATATGGCTTGAAGTGTATAACTGCCTTGTACACTGAGTAAGCTTTCTTATCAACATATGGATAATTCAGCTCGGCACCTTTAAATCCAGCGCTCATGAATGATATGGGCTAGTCATCATTGTTATCATATTTTTGAGTGAGGACGATAGCCAAAGATGAATCTGAGGCAAAGGTGTACAAGATAAAGCCTTTGTTAAAATCCGAACTATGAAGAGAAGGCGCTTCCGCGATGGCCCGTTTGATGTTATTGAATGCTTCTTTCTCAGGAGGTTTCCATTTGAAGTTAGCATTCTTCTTGATCATACCTTGCAATGGTTTCACAATTTGGGCAAAATCTGATATAAATTTCTGCACGAAGTTGATTTTGCCAAGGAAATACTGTATGGCGTTATTACCACTTGGGGGCGGTGTCTGAGCGATGACTTTCGCACGTTCTAGATCCACCATTATGCCATCTTGAGTTATTATATGCCCCAACAGGTTTCCTTTAGCGATGGTGAAAATGCTTTTCTTCGGGTTTAGTGAGATCCCATATTTCCGACACCTTTCAAAGGTCTGTTTGAGTTGATGTAGGTGGTCAGATCTGCATTTTGAAAACATGGTGATGTCATCAAGGTATACTACCATGCTTTTCCCAATGACGCCTCTGAAGGCGATGTCCATGGATCTTTGGAAGCTTGCACCGAAATTGATTAAGCCAAAGGGCATGTGTCTGAATTCGAATGTTCCCCATTTAGTTCTGAATGTGGCTTTCAGCCAGTCGAGTTCAGCCACTAGTACTTGATTATAACTTGAAAACCCATCCAATAAAGAGAACATCTTCGATTATGATACAGCTGGAAGGATTTGCTCCATAGGGGCCACCGGGTAGTTGTCCTTGTTTGAAGCTATGTTCAGATTCCATAAGTCTATGCACAAACGGATTTCACCAGATTTCTTGCAAACTGGGACCAAGTTTGACACCCAGGTTAAATGTCGAACTTTGGAAATTATGCACGCATCCAAGAGTTTCTTTAGTTCCCTTTGGATCATCGGCTCTAAGTTGGGGTGTGCCTTTCTCAGTTTCCGCTTGAATGGTTTCACTCATTCCTTCATGGGTATCACATGCTGGATGATCCATGTGTTATAAGTTCGCAGTTCATCATACGTCCAGGAAAACACATCTCGGTATTTCTTAAATAACTCAGTGAACGATTGCCTCTCCTGAGGGGTGCACTCATTACTGATATTGATGAACTTGGGCTCATTTTCTGTCCCGAGGTTTATTTGTCAGTGTGCTAACGTGGAACTTTGCACCTTTGTGTTGAGAGGCCCTTGAAAACGGTTCTGTAAGTCAAACAAATTTTCGAGTGACACGATCCCTTTGGGTATGGGATTTTCTTTATGATCTCCTAGTTCCTTTTGCAAGGCTTGATCATGATCCTCTTCTTCTATAACTGCGTCTTTCAACACGTCTGTATTGAGCATGAAATCCAGTACCTATTGGTCACCATTGAAAACGCGAAAATTAGTGACATTATCTGGTACGGATGGCTTGTAAATAATTTCAATAGAAAATCCATCTCTAAGTGGGGTTGACCTAGTAGTAGCATTGGCAAGTGTATCAGCTACTGCATTGTGCATTCTAAGTACGGATTTAATACCAAAAGCATCAAAAGCAGAAATTAAACTCCATACCTCTTGTTGGTAACCTTTTAGAGGTGGAGACAAGCAATGGATGGTGCTACATACCTGATGAGTGATGATCTTAGAGTCTCCAATTACCTTTAAACAAAGAACTTTGAGACCTATGGCTTTTTTGAGTCCGAGCAGCAATGCTTCGTACTTGGTTGTATTATTCGTGCACTTGAACTCTAGCCGACAGGAAATTAGAAACTTGTTCTTTTGAGGGTCTATTAAGATACAGCCTGCGCTAGCCCCATCATAGGTTTTGGAACTGTCGTAGTACAAGGTCCACATTTCATATTTTGATTTGACAAGTCTATCTGAGCACATAGAAGACACACTCGGGGCATCAGTTTCTAACAGGTCTTCTATTGAGGCAGAGGGGTTTTCAATGACCAACAATAGTTCAGACTAGACGTCCTGAGTGATTAGAGATTGGGGATTTTGGTAGCATCCAAAAAAGGATTCTAAGAAACACATACTGAGCTCTTCTTGTGCGAAACTAACTATTTCGTTAGTTGCGTCCAGGTCAGTCACAGTGTATTTCATGTAAGGCTCACTTTCGACCTGAATTTGATTGTTCCTGCCCTTGTAAGGGAGCCACAGGTGGGACCAGTCAGTGGCAAAGTATCCTTGCAACTTTCTGGACCAATCTCTACTCAAAAGAAGGCCATAGGACTCAGGGATATTAACGATTACTATGTCAATGCACTGATGCACCCTAGAATCAGAGGATAGGCGGATAATGACGTTATTTAATTCACCTACCATAGGAACTTGAGATCTATCGAGTTGAATGATCCTTGCGTTAGTTTTCACAGGGTGGATGTTTAACTTCTTGCATACATATAAGGGCATAACATTTGTGGATGCACAAGAATCGAAAAGGAAATTATGGACATTGAAGTTAAATATATCGAAGGACAAGAGGAAAGGTGGTGCGGATCCCCTGGAGTTGGCATTCACGGCATAGAAGATAGATTGGGGACTAGCAGAAGTTTGGGAAAATGTGGTGCTCATGATTTTGGTCGTCAGTAGATTGGAAAATACTTTGAGGATAATATCTCGCTGCTTAGCAATGCGAGCGAGCTCATAGAGAGAAATGTTGGCCCAAGTCTTATTCATATCCTTGATAAAGTTATACCCGAAGTCTGTGTGTGAGATAAGTTCGGTGGTGGTTTTCGAAGAAACTGATGAAGATTTAGCCTTGGAGCCTTCTCAAGGATTAGTTGGACTAAATTTCTTAGGAGTCTTGTTTTGGTTTTTTGTGTTTGGTGGCAGGATTTTCCTTTAGAAAGCTTTTCTTTTTTCTTCGAAGGACTTCTCAGGGACTAGGCCTTTGCTCCACAAGCCAGAGTTTCGAGGGGGCTTAGACTTAGGATCGTCAGCCAAGTTTATTCCAATTGTGGAAGGGGGAATTTCTCCGTGGATGACCTCAAAGGTGACAACAGTGGAACCCATATCTTCATCCGGGGGGGAGGCCTCCTCGTTGTCTGAAGTAGACTTCTCTTCTAAAAACCTAGGGGTTTGGTCTTCTAGAAGTTTATTCACCATGGCAATCATGTTATTAATCCACTGGGGAAATTTTTCTCTGAGTGGTAGGCTTGATGGAAAGAACAAAAATTATCCTTGTTGATTTCTTCAACGTTGAGGCCAGCACTTGAGTTTGATGGGGGCCAGTTCATAGCGGGGTTATTATTTCTAAAGAAAGGTTTTTGCGATTTATCACCTGAGACAAACTCATTATTCTTCCTCTTCAGATAGGAGACTTCATTGGTCAGTAACTTGAGGGACTTCATGATACTTTCGAAGTCAAAGGGGTCCTCATCTTTGTCTCTGGATTTATGGTGTGAGGATTGGGCTCTCTTCGTGGCCGGCTTTTGATCATCCTGTCCATCCTGGTCGATGGCTCCTATGGATAGCATATCCCATTTGACAGCGAGGGTGGTGGTGTAATTTTCCGCCAGGGTAGCTCTAAATTTGCGTTTCACAAATACAGATATATCCCGAGGGAGATTCTGCATGTAGTAGTTGATGGTAATGGAATCATCTAAGGCCATATTCGGCGGGAATTTGTTCAATATCATAGCAAAGTGCTGATTGAAATCTTTGACATTCTCCTTCTTCTGACACTTCAAAGTACTAAGCTCTGTAAGGAGCATGGAAGGATTTTTTTCTTCCGAAAACTTTTGAAGGAAAATACCGCGAAATTGCTCCCAGGAAGAAATGGAAGTAACAGGGAGGGATCGGTACCAGGTAGCAGCTTTATTCTCTAAAGTATGAGGAAAAAGATGGAATTCTACATCATCATATTGTACCCTCATCACTTGTAAGGCTAAGTAAAAGTTTCTTATGTGGTCTTCGGCCAACATACCCTTTTCGGGATCGAACTTAGGGAGGTGCTTCTCAGGATGCCGAGGCATGTCATGGAAGAGGCCATGGAGAGCTAAAGGATATTTTGCCATCCAAGCCAGTGGCTACACATGCCTAGCCTGCTGGTGGCGTGGTATGTAAACGTGCCCTATTTCACTTTCAGATTTTCTCCATATGCCTGACCCGGATGCTTCGTCCTCATGATGGGACTGCATGTCCTGATTTCTCCCTCAGTTCCCTACATTCCTAATGTTTCTCTAGTTATAAAGGAACGAGAATCTGTTCTAGTTTCAGTGGTGGTGGTGGTGGCTAGCATTCCAGCCTTGTCCACGGCCTCTGTTTCCTTGGCCTCTGTTTCCCTGGCCCCTCCCGACTCCTCCCTCAAGTGGGCTATTTTCTTGAGTATTATCATCCAAAGTTTGTTCAGGTTGAGGGTCAGCGTTGGGTCAAGGTTTAGTGAGTTCGGGGCCTCCTTCTTCAGCCCCTCGAGGACTGTTTGGGGGCTCTTCAGAATTACGTTCAACTACGTCTACATAACCTTTGATCATAAGACGCACCAGTTGAGGTAGGGAATTGACAAGGGTTCCTTGGCGAGTGTGGTTAGCTGCGGGAGTTCTAGGATCAACTAGGGAAATAGTGGTCGGAGCATTTTGCAAGCTCCTGACGAGATTGTGGGCGATAGGGCACAGGGCCCTTAGCTAAAATAAGGTGACCTCATAGTAAGGGACATCCTCCTCCTAGGAATTTTCTAGGGGTGGAGGACCAATGTTTTCATACATGATCTCCCCTTGGGGAGTTTGTAACAGGAGGTTACTGGTGTGCTGAGAGCCTGCCATCAAACCCTCCTTCTAGCGCCAAAATTTGTTGACGGAAAAAGACGGCTGGCCAACAGTAAGGGATATCCCCAATGAAAAGTCCCAATTAGACTATAAACCGTTTGTGATAGGGATCCTGTCCGGGGTGTGGGTACGGCTAGCACTAAATATTTCTTTTCTCGGACACAAACGAGCCCTGCAAACTTGTGAACACACGATTATCTGGATGGTACAAGGAAAATGGTTGATGAGTTTCAATGAATATAAAACACTATGAATAGCAAGATGAGTTAAAGCATGTAACCAAAGGAAGTGTTGTTAGCAGCACATCATTAGGGTCACACTCGTAAAATTTGTTCCAACCATAGAAGAAACAGTTCTTTATGGTTACAGCACCCTTTACTTCCTTAAGCAGTCTCAAGAGATGAGATAAATGTTAGTAACAGAGTTGCAAACATTTTCTAGATAAACAACCTAACATCATTAACACATTTAGTGAGCTGAAATGTATAAATGATATAAGCAGAAAACGCAAATGACTTAATCAAAAAGATATCAGATACATAAGACAAAATATTCACAATGTTAACACATTAATTCTCATCGGATCCAAGAGTGAATAAAAACAAGTTCTTGTATTCATTCATAGAAAATTGCATTCAATGCTATACAATTCTCTAGCTTCTTTTGGAGTCAAAAAATAAGAAGGTGTTTTACAATTCCCCGAAGGGGGTATTTATAGGACAAAATTGACCCTTGGGTATCCCTTGCTTTTCGTCTTCCTGACCGTTGGGATGCTCTACGACTTGATGGAATTCGCGACTTGCGACCTGGGCTATAACTACAACCTGCGACCCCTTGGTTGTTGCTACTTGCAACCTCTTCTATTTTCTGCAATATGTGACTTGTTCATGGGAGTAGTTGGGTGATTACGAGGTTAGGGACATCTACCTGTTGTTGTTCTTTGAGATAACTTTGCCAGGCCCGATAATCTGCAGCTACTGGGGAGACCTGAGGTGTATCCTCTCTCAACCTGTGAAGACACTTGAGAGCAATTGGAATCAAATTTTCCCTCTCGATTGTGATCTGATTTTCCAAGGAGGCCAGTTTGGTGTATATATGGACTGGTGTCACGATGAATTGAACCATGTTTTCTTGTGATGCCAGCAGGTCTTTAGAGGTGACTTCTTGTCTTATGGGCTGTAGGAATGCTCGGATATCTTTGGAGACTTTTTACCACATTTTCTCTTCACCTAGTGCACCTAGAAACGGGATGTGGTGTACTTCGACCATTGAGTCGATGCCACTAATCAGATGTTCATTTGCGGACATTACTTTCTCCAAATCCTTGATGAGATTCTCCTTGGATTTTACCTTTATCTGGATTTGAACCTTGTCATTTTGGGTGGCAATCCAATATTTTCTAGGGAAAGTGGCGAGAGCTTGTGGATACCTGTTAGATTGCTCCAGTATCTTGTCCAAGCAAGTAGAGGCTTCCCTTAGCTGTGTGTTCCTCCTCTTGGTTTCTGCCTATGCTTCCAGTAGTGGCGTGATGGTTTGTTTTATTGTGAGTAGTTCTTCATATACCTGTTTCATGGTGGCCTCTAAAGTGACCTCTCTCCATGAACATTGAGTGATATTTCATTAGTAGGGGTATTCCTAGCCTGAAGCTGTCGGACCTGTTCTTGTAGCGCCTTATTTTCTTGTTTTGATTTAGCTGCCTTAAGTTGGGAGGCCTGTATTCTATTCTACAGGGATAGAATTTCTCTGCTCATCCTACTTACGTTCTCCTCGATAGCTGCTACAAAAGCAATACCCGCTGATGCGATCATAACCAGATTGGTCCTGGTGTCTAAGACTATATCCTTCTCTGTAGTGACTGTAAGGGGTGCAGCAGGGTCCCATGCCAAACATCTTCTCTTTTCCTGCCTGATCTTGTGTGTGAATTGATCGTAGGTGAGTCTAGTGAGATCAAGCACTCCTTCATCTAGATCCTCGGAGGTACCCAATTTCGAGAGGGCAAAGTGCACATTGGTTGCAGGAGTTATTTGGGGTACCTCAATGTGTGGCAATCAGGTCTGCTTCTCTGTCTTGGGAGGCAGTGTCTTACTTCCTTCGGTTCCTTTGGAGGAATCATCCTATGACTTCCTACTTTCTTCCTCCCTCGATATTTGTTCTATTTCTGCTCTATCTTGTTCTTCTTTCAGTTGGTGCTCTACTTTTGCTTTGTCCTATTCTTCCTTTAGTCGACGCTCACCTTCTACTTTGTCCTATTCTTCCTTTATTCGGTGCTTAGCTTCTACCCTAGCTTGATCTTCCTTTAGCTGGTGGTCAGCTTCCACCTTATCCTGTTTTATTTTTAGCTGGCGCTCAGCGTCTGCCTTTTCTTCCTCTTCTTTCTTCTTGCAGTTTTCCTCTGCCCACTTCTTCCTTTTCTCTTCTTTCAGTTGCTTCTTTCATTTGTCCTCGTCTTCCTTTGCCTTTTCGTTGGCCTCTTTTTGAGCTTTAGCCAATTTTCTCTCTGTTGGGTGGAAGGTTTATGGCCCGTACCGGTCCTTAGCTGCTTGGCTTTAGAGGATGAGGCTCCTCCCTGCGTATGAATCCTTTCCTCTAAATTCTGGTTGTCCTGCTCCTCCTAATCACTTGATTCTTCTGGAGTGGCCTCTCTATCTTTGTTGTACCAGTTTTTGATTCTATCTTCAACTAGACAGTCAATATGCTGGTAACTCCATTTAAATTTGGCTCTCTTGTAGTGTGCGGGGATGATTCTCTCAGGATCATATGTCTGGTGTGCCAAGGGAGGTAGACAGAATCCCCTGATCTATTCGGATTCTAATTCTACTTCCCTAAAATCCTTCACTGTGTAGGCACCGATGGTGAGCAGCATAGTAGGCCATGGCTTCTTCTTACCCTTAGTGAGGACTTTGGAGAAACCGCCTGACATCTGATAACAAGTTTCTTGGAGGAGAAATTTGTCTGTTACGAACTGGGGCAATGCGTGAGGGGCCTTGAGCGACCTGAAAACTTGGATGACAGTACTATCAGTGTCAGGAAACTAGTAGGCCACTTGGGTTATTGTCTCCATGGCTCACTCGGACATGCATGGAGGGTATTTTCCAAATACTTCACGTAGAGGGCAGGGATGAAGCTACTTGCGATTGAGTCCATGTCTTTCTTATACCTGGAATCCCATAACACCATTAGATATTTGTGAATTGGACCGCCATGCTCTAGGTCCCAGTTATGCGACCACCCCTCAAAGTGGTACCTTGCTCACACTACATCCAAGAGATAAGATGCCATATAAAATTTTGACGCATACCCTTCATCAGGTGCCAGTGCTGTAGATATGTTTGACCTGAGGGCCGCTACTATCATGTTGGCCTAGTTTAAGCGGGTGTCGTACATAGTGATAGCATACATCAGAGAGACCCAAGCATCGTTGAAAAAGGTTGCATCTGGGTGACCATACATCCTACATAGCATTGTGGCTACGAATTTGTAGACCTTCCTAAGACCTGCTGTCTGATATTCCTGGTATTTCTTGAGCCGGAACTTTTCTGGGTCATCCAACCATCCTTTCAAGATCTATGGTATGGGAACTGCATGAGTAGTGGCCCACTCCTCAGTGAAGGTCTGCTCTCGGGTGGGAAGTGCATAAAATAATTTTGCATCTAGCCCCTTCAGATTTGCGAAGGACTTCCCAACATGATCCTGAATGACCTAGATCTTGGGGTCGACCCTTTGCAGGATCCATTCAATCATCTCTGCACATGGGAATACAGGCGGATGGACCCCTGCATAGTGTATCTTGGACCTCTTAACCTGAATGTATACATGTCGGTCTGGGAGGTCCTCCAGAAATTCAGGCTTTGTAAATTCTTGATACACTTGATACCAGCTCATACTGTCCCCTTTGCCGAATGTGCAGGCAGTGTCTCCATAATTAGGGGGAAGAGGAAGAGGTACTTCCTCCTATGAGACTTCTATCTCAGGGCTTTTGTTACTTTTGTGAACTGCTGGAGGCCCCATATCACTTGAGGCTGAGGAGATGGATACACACTCTAGATCAGCTTCAATGTCCCCTCGCATGTTCATAAAACAATCCCACGATAAGACAGATGCCTTAATTTATAAATATGTGGGCTACTCCTACCTCTGCTCAATTGTTTTCAATGAAGAGGGTGAACCTGCGACCTGGCGACCTTGTGACTGGGTCACTGGGTCGCTAGGTCACATTGGTTTAAATTTTCACAAAAAAGTGACTTAGCGACCTGGCGACTTGAGACTAGGTCGCGATGGTCGAGATATTCACAGAAGTGTGACCTGGTGACTTAGCAACTCGCGATCGGGTCGTAAGGTGTCGCGAAGTCACGTTACTCTAAATTGTTTCATGAAATGCGACCTGGCGACCCTATGACTTAGCGACTGGGGTTGCTAAGTCGCAGGGTTGCAGAGTCGCAGGGTTGCGGAGTCGCAGGGTCGCGGGGTCGCTCTAGGGCTTGGCAGAAGTGCGGCAAAAAGAAGGTTTTAAGAAAACACACATGGAAACCACAAGATCATCGACTGGGTCATAGAAGTCCTCTTTGGTGAGTGAGGCAAGGTCTCTGAGGAAGGTAGCGGGGGCATATAGGCTTGCAGAAAGAAATACAGGGATCTGGATGGGTAAAAACTTGAAGGAGGTAGGCAAGCCCACGGGATGATTACTGAGGAGCTTAATCAAAGGCATAACAGGGCTAAAATAGGCTATGGGAAAGGGGAAAAAATATCAATAATTAATCTAGGAAAGAAACAGTAGGAGGATTAGGAAACTTACCCAAGAAAAACGCGCTCTAGCTGGCTTGTTAGAGGCATTTTCTTTCTCTGTCATGCAGGTTAAATGCGACCTATGCGACCCTTCTATATATAAAGGGGTCGCATGTGTGGGAAATAAATGAGGGTAACAAGGTCACAAATGAGCTGTGTTGATGAGATGTGCGACTTAGCGACTATGCGACCTTGCGACCTGGGGGTCGTGCGGTCGCAAGGTCGCAAATTTTTGGTTTCGGGATGATGTATGACCTCGTGACTTTGTGACCTGAGGGGTCGCAAGGTCGCGGGGTTGCAAATTAAAAGAGTTAACCAAATTTGTGACTTAGCAACTTGAGATTTTGAAAAGGTGAATTTAGGCCTGACTCCATTTTTCAAAAAGGTTAGGGGCTTAAAAATTTAAGAAGAGCAAAATTTTGGAGGGTGTTGCAGCAGCTACAACAGAAGGACAATCCTTGAGAACGAAAATATTTCCAAGGGCCCACTTGTGAACTTGCCAACAGCCATGCTGGAGATAAAAATATAATTTCATTTCAACATTCAAGTTTGTTTACAGCAAGTGTGAAATTTCCTTTATTTTATTTCTTCGCAAAGTACTCTCTTTCGCTTTCCGGCACTATATATTCTTTGGTGTAAACTATTGTGTGGTCTTTCCTTTTCAATTCTGTAAGATCTTGATTTGAGAAATAGGAATAGATAGGGAAATTTCATACCACTTCTGGCATTTCCTGTGCTTCGTCTCTAAGGTTACGAACCCTAGGTTGACAATTAAGTGATGAAAGGAGTTTTCTTAACTGCAATTCCCGCACCCAACATAATGCACCATAATTTTTTCAATTTTTTTTTACAATTTATTTTGGAAGATACATAATTTTGATTTCACTGAATCATAATGACCTTCAGAAATTTTTTCCACCCATTTTATTACAAAATTAATTAAAATTAGTAAATATTTATTGAATTCCATAAAAGTTATATTTCCTGAAAGTAGATTGAATTCTGCAAATGCTTGTGTTGGTTTCGACAGTTAATTCATAAAGTTTGATGGATTTTAATCATTCCAAAGTTAAAGAGATGTGTTCAGAGTTGAGTTGTTGCGTAGTTTCATACGTGTTAGTTTGGCCAAGCTTTCAAAATAGTTCGGCCGAAGTGTTTTTTGCCACTTCCGCCCATTAATTCTAACGAGAAACAAGCTTGACCAAACTTTTTCTAGAAGTTCAGCTGAAATTTTGCTCGCAAATTACGTCGGCCAGAAAATTCAATGAAGCCCCTCTAAAAAAACATTTCGTAGCTATATAAATAGCTTAAAACAGAGTCATTATTTTCACATATTTTCACACATTTCTTCATTTGGGCTGATTTTGCAAAGGAATTTTTTTGGGTTTAATTTTCAAAGGACTCTTTTTGGGCTTAATTTTGAAAGGACATTTTTTGGAGGTATTTTTTAAAGTGACATTTTTTTGAGGTTTTTTGGGCTTAATTTTCAAAGGACATTTTTTGGAGGTATTTTTTTTAGGTGACATTTTTTTAGAGGTTTTTTGGGCTTTATTTTCAAAGGAAATTTTTTGGAGGTATTTTTTAAAGTGACATTTTTTTAGAGGTTGGGCTTAATTTTCAATGGACATTTTTTGCAGGTATTTTTTAAAGTGACATTTTTTTAGAGTAAGTGTTTTGGGTTGAATTAAATCTTTTATATGATTTTTTAAAGTAAGTTTTAGTCTAATTTTTTAAATGAAATTTTTTTGCAGGACTCGAAAGGAAATATTCTGAGCTTCATTTCATTTTTAAAAGACATTTTTTGACGGAATTTTTAAAGTAAGTGTTTTGGGTTGAAGTATGTCTTTTGTGCAAAATTTTTAAAATGAATTTTTTTAATATTAAATATTTTGGGATGATTTTTTTATTTGAGTTTTTGTCTAAATTTTTATGTAGTGAGTTTTTTTTTACAGGATTTTGAAGGAAAGTTTTTGAGCTTCATACTAAATTATCATGGGAAATCGAAGAAATTGCAAGATAAAATATGGTTGAACAAGAGACCCCAAGGAATGTAGAGAACATGGGAGAGAATATCGCAAAAAAAAGAGAGAAGAATGCTCAAATATTGAAAGGGAAAATCATCCTCAACTAGAAGTTTAAGTAGGTATGTAAATTTAAGTATTATAAATTTGATATTTAAAATTTGACTAGTGTATTGTGAAACTTAATTTTTATTTGATGAACTAATTTGAAAAATATTTTGCAATGTAAACAGAGAGAGAAAATCCTCAAAACATTGATGATGATATAGAAAATTTTGAAAGAAAAAGTGAAAGAGATATTGAACCAATGATTGAAGATGTTGAAAATGTTGAAAGAAATTCAAGTGAAGAAATTGAGTCACCAGGTATGTATATATATGTTGAATGTGTATTATTGAAACTATACATATTTATTAATTTAATTATTTATTGAATATGTAAACTCATTATGTACATTTAATTCTAATATGTACAGATGAAATCAATATCGATGATGAGATTGTTATGAAACCAACTCCAAAAATAGAGGAAATGAGAGATCAACGCCTTAAAAATAAGCCACTTCGAGGGGGAAACCTCCTTTACATTACATAAATGAACAATTATTGGATGATACAAATTAGAAAACCTCCTTTCTATATATAGGAGTCCATGGGGTCACAATAGAATCCTAGCTGACTTAAAAATAATAATGTTAGGGCACAATAATAACAATATGAGCATTACAGGGGTACAACAATAACTAGAAGGGGACTACACTAACAACAATAAGGGAATACACTACTAGTATAGGGACCTAACATGCCCCTCCCATTCAAAAAAGTGTTGTCCTCAATGCTTGAGTAGCTATGGATGCTTTTGTATAAAATTTTCATCCTCCCATGTTGAATCTTCGGTGGGTAAGTTCTTCCACTTAATGAGATACTCTGGAATTGATCAATTTTGTATTTGTCGAGTTCTTGTTTCTGTGACTATTTGAGGTTCTAATGTGATTTTTTCTTCCTCGTCAAGTTTTGGCAATATTGTTTGAACTGGAAGCTTTTCACCTATAACGTTCTTTAAGCATGAAACATGGAAAACTAGATGCACTCAAGAAGAAGCTGGAAGCTCCAATTTGTATGCCATAGTACCAATCTTTTGCAACACCTTGTAAGGACCATAGTACTTTGGCAATAATTTATTATCCTTCTTAGCTACGATGTTTATTTTCATGTTGTTTCATTCGATTTAGTGCCAAATTTAGGTTATCCTTTAAGAGTTGGAGAACTTGTTTTTGATGCTCGATGTGATCTTCCACTGATTGAGCCTTTGAATTTTCTCTTAAATATGATTTTATGGATGGTGGATGATATCAATATAGTGCCATAAATGGGGTCACTTTTCCTACAGTATGGAAGGAAGTGTTATACCACCATTCAGCCAAAGGTGACCACTTGACCCATTGTGTTTGTTTATCAAATACAAAACAACGAAGATCTCCTTCCAAAAATTTGTTCACTATCTCAATTTTCCCATCGGATTGAGGATTATTAGATGAGCTATGAGCTAGTTGAGTACCCAAACAAGAAAATAATTCCGTCCAAAAATTTCCAGTAAAAATGGGATCTCTGTCGCTTGCAATAATTTTTGGGTTTCCATGTAAATTTTGAATTGTTTCCATAAATGCAGTAGCAATGGTACTTGCTTTAAATGAATGAGATAATGCACAAAAGTGTGCATACTTGGTAAGTCTATCAACTACCACCATGATGACACTCTTTTTATTCGGAATTAGGTAAACCTATGATAAAATCATTTGAAATCTCCTCCCAACGTTGACTTGGAATCGATAAAGGTCGTAGAAGACCCAGGGTCTTAATTCTCTCAACTTTATTTTGCTGGAAAACCAGACATTCCGCCACAAAATTTTGAATATCAGATTTAAGGCCATCACAAAAAATTATTTCTTCACGTTGTGGTAAGTTTTTAAAAATCATGAGTGTCCTCCTAAGGGATATATGTGAAATTCCAAAAGAATATATTTTTTTAGTTGGGAATTCTTACAAATATATAAGCGATATTTGTACCATAAGGAATCATTTTTCCAACTAAATGTATTAGATGTACTAGGATCTTGCTGTAAATTTTGAATGAGTGTCCACACTTTTTCGTCCTTCTTCCATTAATCCCTTGATTCAGTTATCCAATCTAGTTGGATAATAGAAATGGCACAAATAAATTCTTCCACCTCTTCATCCTTTCTTGAGAGTGCATCCGCAACAACATTTAGCTTCCCTTTTTTGTAGATGATTTCAAAGTCATAACCCAAAATCTTTGTGGCCCATTTTTTCTTCTCTTCTAAAGATAGTATTTGTTTCAAAAACTATTTAAGACTATCACGATAATTTTTTTACCTTGAAGTGTCTTCCCATTAGGTAAGGTCGCCATTTGTTTAGTGCATGTAGTATTTCCAACATTTCCTTCTCATAAATATCTTTCTGTAAATACTTTCCTTTGATTGGATGACTTTCAAAAGAAATGGGTTTTCCTTCTTGCATTAAAACCATACCAATTCCGTTTCCTGAGGCATCACATTCCACAATAAAGGTTTTTGTGAAGTCTAGCATAGCTAAGACCGGTGCTAGCCACATTGCCTCTTTAAGATGCTCAAAGGCCTTAGTTGCTTTAGGAGTCTATGAAAATGCAACTTTATTCAATAATGTTGTTAGAGGTGCCGCTATTCTCCCATAATTGTTAACAAACTTGTGATAATACCCTATTAACCCGAGAAATCCTCGGTACTGCTTTATGGTTGTGGGGACTTTTCATTCCTTAATGTATTTAATTATGTTAGGGTCTACCTTAACACCCTCGTGAGATACAATATGACCCAGATATTCCACCTCTTGTACTCCAAAGAAACATTTGGAGGTTTTTGCATATAATTGTTTCTCTTCCAATATTTTGAGCACCCTTTCAACATGTTGAACATGATCCTTCCAAGACCTATTGTAGATTAGTATATCATAAAAAATACTAACACAAAATTTCTAAGGGTTTGAAAATGAAATTCATCAACCCTTGAAATGTAGAAGGTGCATTGGTAAGGCCAAAAGGCATGACCAAAAATTCATAATGACCCTCATGAGTTTGAAATGTTGTTTTCGGAATATCTTCAGTCTTCATTCTAATTTGATGATATTCTTAATGAATATCCAACTTGGTAAAATAAATTTCTCCATGTAATTCATCCAATAATTCATGAATCACATGAATGGGAAATTTATCTTTAATAGTCATCTTATTGAGCTCCCTATAATCCAGACACATGTGCCTGATCCATTCTTCTTGTGCACCAATACTACTGGAGCAGAGAATTAACTTTGACAACGTAGAATTATACCAACCTATAACATTTCTGCAATCATTCATTCAATTTCGCTCCTTTGGACATAAGGATATCTGTAAGGCTTGATGTTTGGAGGAACACTTCATGGAATCAAATGAATAGCATGATCATGATCACAAATAGGAGGGAATCCTTTGGGAGGTTCAAACACCTTGGAATGATTGTCCAATACTTTTTGGAGATCTGGAGAAATAGATGATTTTGATGTTGGAACTTCTAGTGAGAATAACTGTCCAATTATGCCTCATTGTTATTTCTTTAGAATATTTTTCATGACATTAGAGCTTATTATCTTTCCTGGCTTCCATGCGATACCCTGCAATTCAACTTCCTTTCCTTCCAAAAGAAATTTCAAGAAAAGTTCTTGAAATTTAAAAGCTACCGTCCCCAAATATTGTAACCATTATACTCCTAGCACAACATCAACACCTCCCATTGGAATGGAAAGCATTGGACTATTCATACATATTCCCCCATGGTTAGCCTGATATTATGGAATTTTCCAAAGAAATTTATAGTTACTCCATTTGCCACCATAACTTGACCTTCGTGTGCTGGGTATAGGAAGCAATTCAATTCCTTGGATACCTTAAAATGAATAAAATTATGGGTACTACCCAGATCAATCAACATTATTACATTTTTCTTCTTGATATGTCCTTCTATCTTGAGTGAGGAGTGGTAATTCCTTCCAATGCATTACAAGATATGGTCAGACTCATTTATTATTTTTCTAGGGTTGGCTCTTGGTGTATATCCTCTTGTTTTAAAGTTTCTTGTTAATTTTCTTCCTCGTCTTCACAATCTATGTAAAATAATTTCTTCTCAGGACACTTATGACCTTTAGTGTATTTTTTATCACAACTGTAGAAAAGCCCTTTTTCTCTTTTTTCCTCAAATTGTTTTGGTGTCAACCTTGTAGGTTGTGGAAGTCTAGGAGTAGTAACAATTCCATATTTATAGATGTGAGTGGTAGGCTTCCTCATCGCCATAATTTTATGTTCAGTTTTTCTTTCCAAACTGAATGCCTTCTCCAATGAATCAGGTTCCCAAAGGTGAACCCCATTTTGGATGTTATCCTTTAAAGCCCCTATAAAGAAATCAATCCTATGTTGCTATGGAATATATGTTACCCTTATATTCAATTTTTGGAAGTCCTCAATGTGCTCCACCACTAAACCATTTTGTTTGAGATTTATCAATTGGCTAAAGAAGGTGTTGTTGTTTGTATCCTCATAATGTGCTATCATTTCCTTCATAAAAATTGACCAAGTGATAATTTTTTTACGGGAGAAAAGCCATCAATGTCATACAAATGTATTTTGTTCTAAATATAAACTTGCATTGCGTACCTTTTGTGTGTTTCACCCATTATTGAGATCAAAATATTGCTCCATCTGTAGTATCCATGTTACGAGATCCTTGTCATCAAACTTCCTCCTATCGATCTTTGGAATATGGTGGGTCTTCAATCCAACATTAGAGTTTATGAAATGACGATTAACATTTTTTTATTTCTCATCATGAGTTTTCTCTACTATCTTTTCACCATTAGGAATTATTTATTGTATAAAATTTGTCAAACCTTCCTTCAAACCTTCCATGTCTGCTTTTAGATCGTTCTTCATGTCTTCCATGTTTTCTTTCTTTTTTTCCTCTATACCATCGATGTTAGCTTCCATGTCTTCCATGTCATTCTTCAAACCATCCATCTTAGCCTCCATGCCTTTCCTCAAACCATCCATATTGGCTTCCATGCCTTTCTTCAAACCATCCATATTAGCTTCCATGCCCTTCTTCAAACCATCCATCTTAGCTTCCACACCTTTCTTCAAAACTTCCATTTCATTTTTTGTTTCTCTTTGCAAGAGAAAAATTTGGTGCACTTGCTCTTGTAATTTTGATATATCATGTTGCACTTCTTCATATTCATGAGTCATAGTAGAGTATTCTAAGGGATTAATGGGTGTTGAATTATTTTTAGGGGGAATTTTGGAACCCAATATTGATATCTATGCTTCAATACACCCTTGTAATCACTTCAAATTGTTTTTTCAAACAATACTTATGCAACTTGAAAAACAAATAGAGAACTTTTTCTTGCTTTTGAGGAGCTCGATATTGAAACTGAAATATATTTGTGATTTCGGATCTTCAATATCTAAAATTTGGTCTTGTAGTAGCCCACTGAATATTCTTTTGAATGCCATAGGTCTGACCTGATTTTGATGTGTCAAGGCAAAGTTATGACCAATCTCCCACAATGACCTAAGTATGGATTCGTTCAGTAGATCGAACTTGTACGGAGTGCCACGTGTCACTGTTTCCTCCTTTGGTTCTAAAATTTATACACAGGAAACTACAGTCCATTTAATTTTTTCCACTATTTATAGAATTCCAATCTGATGCTCAGAGAGAGATTTATGAAGATTTTCCTAAGGCCACCTCTTTTAGATGAAATTCAGGAGCCTACAAAAACCATAACTTCCATAGATCATATCTTTGAACATATTGCGAACCAAGATATGAATTTTTTACATGATGTTCCTCAGGATTTCAACTTCTCGTGGTAAAAATTTCATCTTCTGAACCTTTGTGTAAAAGTAGTTATAGCGAAAATTCCACGATGACCTATTTGGAGCATCGAAACCCTAGAATCCAAAGCTATGATACCAAATGTTATGAAAATAGCTCCAAAAATAGAAGAAAAGAGAGATCAATGCCTTAGAAATAAGCTACTTGAAGGGGGAAGCCTCCTTTACATTACATAAATGAATAATTGATCTAAAATGGGTGGCTGCCTAGTTATGCTATGCAAGCACCTCCCACTCAGTTAAAAAAATTAAGATCTTGCTTATACTTGATAGGGCAGAATTGAATACTTGAATTTGGTGTACGTTTTTAAACTGTTTTAATGCTTTAACTGTGAGGAATTAATTTTTTTTCTTTTTTTCTTTTTTTTTCTGATAATAATTCATTTACAACAACCATAAAGTGCAAAAAATAAGCATCAATGCATAACAACAAATTTAATAAAGGATTTCACCCGTATGTCGTGGGCTACATCTCCTTGAGCACTTGTCAATTGACTTGGCTCTTTGGGATTATGATGGAAAATTTATTTTACGAGGTTCTACTTAACTCCAATGGTTACTTGAACTGAGCCAATGGGTTTAGAATACCATCATACCCCTGGAATGGATTTTATCTCTCTGGAGATGGACCTAGGCTCCCTTTGGCTTGACCTCTTCTGTCGGTGCCCTTTAGCTTCCCTGAGCTTCTCTGTGGCAAAAAATCCCTTATAAGTCCTTTTATGTCCCTAAAACCTTTTCTATTGTCTCCAACATATATCATTCCTTCAAAATATACTATTCATTTTCTTCAAATGAGCTCTGGCTCCCCAATCTAGGCCTCCAACACCTGTTGGCCCTAGGTTGCTCGAAACTTACCTGTCACTTCTTCGACTCTAGAATTTTCCATATTTCTCTCAAAATCCCTCCAATCAATTCCAAATTTCCACTTTCACTTGCTAGAATTGGCCTCTGGTTTCTCTGGCTACACCCCCAACACTAGGTGGCACCTTGTGGCTCTCGGCTCACTGAAAACTTCTCTGTAGCATATTGGCCTTCAAAAGTCTCCAAATGCTTCTTCAAATCCTTCCATTTAGTTAAGAAGGCTCAAAATAGTTAGAATAGACTATTGGTCTGCTGAGAATGGTCCCTGGATGCCCTGGCTAGACCTCATTTCCTTGCTTGCTCCTGGTGGCCCTCGTGGTCCTTAGAACTTGTCTGAAGCAAAATCACACTTAGAAGTTATCTTATGGATATGAAAACCTCACCAATGTCTCTATAATGTGTGAAACATCCAAAAATTTCTATTGGTTTTCTAAAATGGCCTCTATTTTCCCTGGCTAGCCCTCATTCTGATGCTGGCTCCTAGTGGCCCTTAGAAATTATTTGAAGAACAATAACACTCAGAAGTTCTATGATGGCTCTAAAAACCTCACCAATTGCTCTGTAATGCCAAAGAAAGTCTAAATTGACTATTAAAACTCTCAGAATGGTTGAAAAATGAGTCTCCAACTCATTTGTCTAGTTTCACCTAGAACTCCACTAAATGTGGAGGACTTCAGTTTAACTAGAGTTATTTTGGCCAAACACCCACAAAAATAGGGTGCACTATAATCTCCGCTAGTGGCTAACCGGAAATTAAATGTTATGGTTAGGGGGTGGCCACATGCCAACCCCCAAAACCCACAGTCTCCATAAATGTTAGCGAAACTGTAGGCGGTAACCCCGATGGTTAGGCAGAACTATACGTTGGAGTGGTGTTAATGCTTAACGGTTGGATTTAAACCATGCATTAACCATGCAATGTGATAAATATGCAACTACTGGAAGGATTTTTGAGGTTATATCTGTTGCGATGTTTGGTTGTAGTGTGACCACCACCAACGGAACCACTGGCGGGTTGGACTACCAGCGGTTCCAACCCCTAATGCGGATTCCACTCAAACATAAATATAACCCGAATCCTTAATAGGTTAAGAAACACTGTTAGTAGATATGGTAGACCCCTCGCATGCCTGCCGGGAGGTTACAGGGTCGATTCCTGCGGACTCAAACCAAATTTTTACCACTCCGCTTCAGGGACACGTGGAGGCCTCAGGGCCGGCCACGTGTCACATTCTCATTGGTCATACAATAATGTACATCCATTTAGCAAATAATACCCTACCACTTATCACCATTTAACTGGCCCGAAATCAATATTCCAGGGAATATTCCAAGGAATATTTTAGGAATATTCTAGAAATATTATCTGGAATATTCTTTTTGTTGGCTTTACCTTTGCCCAGTCAACCCTGGTCAAATGTCAAAATTTGTAGTTTACTGGAATTTTCAAATCGTGATAACTTCTTCATACGGTATTGTTTTTTCGAACTGTACACAGCACCAGAATCAGGAAGACAAGATCTATCTGGTCGCTTAGGTTCGACACACTTTTGAACACATTGAAATTTGAGCTATCACTTAGGTCCTTGATCCAAATCTGATCACTCCTCCCCATTGGGAATATTTTGGACCCAAAAAGACTTGATTACCTATTCAATAGATGAGGGTATAACTCCCTCACCTTTCCAACCTCCATCCACTTTTCCTTGCTTGGCTTAGTGCCTTTTATCCCCAAACTCAAAGGTATTCAACACTTCCCCTCTTTGATACGCTTGTCTTCCTATCAAGAATTATATCTTCTTTTAGCTCACCCAGAAATTTCTGGCGAGAAATCTTCAATTGAAGGTAGTTGAACATCATTTCCTTGATAATCGATCAAAGGTGGCTCATACAAACGTAATTTTTCAACATAAACAACTGAATATATTTTCATATGTACAAATAAATGTATTTCTTACTGGGTCAAGAAGTCAAACCACTTCTTACCAAGCCACTTCCATGGTGATTTTTCCTGTTGAAAATATTCTCCTTGTGAAACATCTGGTCTCACATCGATGATGGAATCTTTTGTTCCATTCACGCCAGTATTTTTATCCTCTTGCTTCCATTGCTTAGGATGATTAGTTAGATGCAGTGTCCAACATTGGGCAATGAAATGTCCCTTCTTCTGGCAGTGTGTGCAAGTCCTTTGCATCTTCTGTGCAAGTTTCCTTTGCTTCAATTGTTTCCTGTATGCCTTCATCCTCTTCCAACATTTTTAAACTTCATGGTTACACAAAAAACAATAGGAAAAAAAAATCTTTCTACCATTCTTGCATGTAGATTTGTCATGCTTAAAATAACATAATCAACTTGAATATGGGAAGAGTTATACCTCGAATGTTGCTTTTCATGTCCATATTTTTTACCTTCTTGAGGAGATGAACTTGAAGAAGTTCCATCTTTCTTTTGAAGACCAACATCAGTGTTCATGTCTTGATACCTATCAAAACTCTCTTGCTTGCCATAAGCTGCATGTCTACAAAAATCCTGCTACAAGATAGGCTACAAGCAATGGCATTCATATTGCATACAAACTTGACATGTTTTTGGTTTTGAACTTGCAACAAATTCCTTCATGGCTGTAGAGTTTTCGCCATAAGATTGAACATAGCCTAGACCAAAATTTTGTAGGAATTTACAGGGTAAGTTCCTTAGGTCAAAAACCAAAGGTCATCGCTTACAAACAGATCACAAATCAATACACTAGTATTATCATGTGTTTAAAACCCTCGAAGAGGGAAATAGTCCATGGCCTGAGCCAACGCAGCCACTTCAGGAAATTTATTAATTTAAAAAGAAAAGTTACATATGTTTCTCTCATAAATGGTTACCAAACAAATGACCCTCCATGCACTTTAAATATAGATCATGTAACAATCGGGTGTTAAGCCACGGATCAAGTGTCATTAATACCGAGGGGAGAGATAACCGTCGAATCACTACAAATTGGGACTGTCAGATTATAAGTTACAAATGTACATAGTAAAGAAACACACTTTACCTAACTCTACACTACACTAAGTAATTCTTAACTATTTCCTATGTGTCGGAATATCCTAACATCCCCCCTTAAAAACAACTTGGGATAGGATTGAAGGATTTAAAAAGGTGACACAAAAGGAGCCTATTTCCTATGTGTCGAAATATCCTAACATTCTCCCTTAAGAACAAATTGGGATAGGATTGAAGGATTTACAAAGGTGAAAAAATAGGAGAAGGAAGGAGGCATTAGCCCCTATCCCCCCTTAATGATAAATTTCCTGAACTCCAAGTATGGATCGAATTTTGGTAAACTTCTCTTCTATGAGAGCCTTTGTAAATATATCGACTACTTGATCATTGGTTGGACAATAATGCACTTCAAGAACACGATCATGAATGAGCTTTCTAATGAAGTATATGTGGAGCTCAATGTGTTTCATACGCTGATGCTGAATTGGATCTTTACATAGATGAATGGCACTCTGATTATCACACCAAAGTGTAGTTGGATGTTGCTAATGAAGAACAAATTCAGACAGGATCTGATGAAGCCACATGGATTCCTTGCTGGCTTCAACTGCACCACGATAATTTTCTTCTGCTGAAGAAAGAGAGATGGCACTTTGTTTCTTACAAGACCATGTAACAGGTCCTGAACCAAGTTTGAATACATATCTTGTAGTAGACTTTCAATCATCAAGGTCACCAGCCCAATCAGAATCAGTGAAACCAATCAACAATGGAGATGCTCCTGCACTATACTGAATCCTGAATTGAACTATACCTCGAATATACTGAAGTATTTTTTTAGCGATTTCCAGTGAATTTCATGAGTTTTGTGCATAAATCGAGCGACAAGACCAATGAAAAAGGAAAGGTCAAGATGGGTATGGGTTAGATACAGAAGTTTACCAACAAGTTGATGGTATAAGGTAGCATCAACTTCAGGGATAGTACAAGTGACTGAAAGCTTGACTCTAGACTGAAAGGGAGAAGGGGTTGGCTTACAGTCTTCCATGTGAAAGTGGTGTAGAAGATCACAGGCATACTTGGACTGAGAGAGGGTAATACCTTCTTCGGATTGCAAGACTTGAATACCAAGGAAATAATGCAAGTGTCCTAAGTCTTTCATTTAAAACTTCTTTTTGACGCTAGACTTCACATGGTTTATATGGTTGGGATCACTACCAGTAAGGATAAGATCATCAAAATAAATAACAAGGATGGTGAAGGACTTACCCACTTTCTTGGTGTAGACAGTGTTGTCATAATGACACCTAGAAAATCCATTATCTAATAGAAATCTATCCATTTTGGCATACCAAGCCTGAGGAACTTGTTTGAGATCATAGAGAGACTTCCTAAGGTGAAAAAAAAGGCTGGAGTCATTTTGGATAAAGCCAGGGGGTTGTTCCATGTAGATTTATTCATGCAAATCTCCATGTAAGAAGGCATATTTAACATCTGTCTGATGGACTTCGCATTTAAAGGAGGCATCAAGGGAAAGAACAAGGTGGATAGAATTCATTTTGGCAACAGGGGATAAGGTTTCAGTATTGTCAATGCCTTCAACTTCTGAAAATCCTTTAGCGACAAGATGAGCTTTAGGTCTATCCACTTTTCCATCTGGTCCAAAATTTGTGTTATAAACCCATTTTCATTTGACAATTTTTCTTCCTTTTGGAAGAGGAACAAGATCCAAAGTATTGTTTGCCAATAAGGAATGATATTCTTCATTCATAGCTTCATCCCAATCTGGATGACCAAAAGCTTCTTCAAAGGTTTATGGATCAAAATTTTCTGGAACTTGATTCAATAAGGAAGAGGCTCTTTCGAACTAAGAATGTGTACGTCGTCGATCTACAGGGTCACCTGCAAGAGAAACTGCTGCATCCCGAGTAGAGCGAACCCATCTTGGAAGTTGTGGAGTAAAAGGAATAACTTCAAGAGGTGGAGGAGGATTTTCATCCTCGCTGTCATTATCTAAACTAGAAGGGATGCTATTAAAAATATAAGAGAGAAAGAGAGGTGGCACATATGCCGAATCAGGGTCCCAAGCCAAAGGTGGCACACCCACTAAACTAGTCTCGCAGGCGGATATATTTTCATCAAATTTTACATCTCTTCTAATGATTATATTCTTGGATTTTGGTTGAAGAAGTATATATCCTTTGAAATCTTTATAATATCCAACAAAAATTCATTTTTCACTCTGTTTTAGCTCCTAGAGACAGCCTTGAGTTGTATAAATACCAGTGCCTAGGACATCTTAAATTCAAGGAGCATATGACTCAACTGACTGCAGTTGGAAATGTTTGGCTCTCATGCAACTATCACTCAGATGAATGGTTTTAATAAGGGTGGAACCAAAACCCCAAAGTTAAACACAACAACTAGGAAAACTGCAGAAACTGAGTACAAACTGCAATAAGTAAATGCATCAGACAACTCTAAAACAGAATGTTGAAAAGGGGGGCGACTTCTAAAATGAATACACAGTTATCAAGTTATATATGAGTGATGACTATGGCAGAAGATGGAGTAAGATATCAAATATAACTGGGCTTATACAAGGATAAGAATCCATATATATTGGGCTTATTCAAAGATAAGAATCCATATATCTGGGCTCATTCAAAGATAAGAATCCATTGTAGTTAGTATCGGAAGAACAACAGAAGAGATAGAAAATGAACAATGTATCATGCCTGAGCCATATTTAAAGTGCTGTAGATGAGTAAATATGAGTATCTGCTATGATAAATTCACATTTAAGCATGGGAGCACTCGCATTCCAGAGCATTTAGATACAAGAGATGTAGAGAGATATGAAATGAACATTTATATTCAAAAATAAGGAGAAGAGTTACAAACTGTGAATCATCCCGAGCGGAATCCCCAATTCCAGCAAAACTTCTTATTACTGAGTCCCTACGGGTTCTTCAAACATTCAATATCAAAGTTCATACAAAATACATACAGAATAATCAAGCTTGTGAGTCCTTTGGAAAATCTGGAACCATTTCTTAGTGTTTTCTACTTGTTTTTATAACCTCTGATTCCTATGCAAAAGAAGATATTTTGGGAAAATATCTTCACCGCGTGCTTGTATGCTGTTTCAGGTCTACATCAAAAAAAGAAATGATGTTGAGGTAGAAATACCTCTCATCATCTTAAAATGCAGGCCTAAAGTCGTTTCTAACTTAAATGTAAACAATTTACTAATCTGAAAGTAAAAACTACAGGAGTGAACTAAATATTTCACCCGAAATGACAAAGTGAAAAGAACATAAGGTAAAAGGCCACGCGAGCCTAGTCATGAATGATCATTGTTGTTTGATGAGGTGAAGCCCCTGCTACTGCTGGCGAAGGCAATACCATTATTCGTGGGAAGGACTGGCCTTCTGTGCTGGAGAATGCGGTACTGCTAGTAATGGATGAGTTAGCCTTCTACACTGGAGGTTCCTGTAGAATGGCCAATGGTCATGATCCATTGACTTGGACATGGAATTGACCCTTTTCATATTTTTCCTCTGCTTCCTGGGCATGGAGGATCATCAACCTCGGCCTTGAGCCACTGTGATTGCCTATGAGATGGCCCACATACTTAAAATGCCATGAAAACCTGCACAGATAGCAAACCTGTTAAATAAATCCTGCGATGAAGGCATAGATTTCTTTAGAAGGCTCAGGTGAAGGCAGAGGAAGGAAATGCAGCGGAAGCGTTTCCATGGAGAAAGCAGAGTTTAAATCTCATTTTGGCGCAAAGTTATTCAAAGGGTGGTTTTGTGGAAAACCAGAGTGGTTTCCGCGCTGGTGGGAGGGGGTAAGCGGTAATAAGAGAAATGAACATGATATAGTTAGGTGGGTGACGCGTGTCCTCACAAAAACTGCCCATTTGGCGTTAAATTTGGGCGTTAAATTTTTTTGGTGGATTGGGCACAAAAATAGTTCTAGACCATCAAATCTGGGAGATCAATGGCTGAGATCAAACGCGAAGGGAGAAAGGATGTGTGGGAGGAAGAAAAGTGGGACCCGACGGATGATTTCATTAGTTTTTTCGGGTAGTGAAAAGCTATTGGGTAGAGTTGAAAAGAGGGGATCAATGGTCGGGATCTGGCGATGAAGGAGAATGGAAAGGGCAGGGTTAAAAATGCGAGAGTAATATGGGTCATTGGATATGGAGAAATGGATGGCTGCGATTGAATCAGGGGCCTCGCATATCGGAGATCCAGATAGACAGGAGGAGGAAATGTGGAGGGCGTGATTGCAATATGTCGATGGAGTGAGAGCCGTTGGATTGGGGATGAGATCAACGGTGGAGATGCGATCGGGAAAACGCATCGACGGGGGAAAAAGGTTTGGGAAGTGGAAATGCGAATCGCCGAAGTATGATGCCGATGGGGAAGGCGAAGTGCGACAGAGTGAGGACCGTTGGATCTGGGAGAGATCAACGGCTAGTATTCCATCAGTGGGGGATGATCATCGACAGAGAAGGGAAAGCAGAAGGGAAGGGTGAACCCCGATGCGATGGAGCGATGCAATGGCCGTCGCATCTTGGGGAATGGACGGTCCAGATCTTATCGGAGGATCGGCCATCGGTGAAATAGAAAAATTGGAAGAGGGAACTTGGAAAGAGTGACGTGCGATGTGTGATGGATGGGTAATGCGCGATGAGCGATGATCGTTGGATCTGCAGAGATCAACGGTTAGGATTGCGTCGGGGTTTCGCACATCAGCGGAAAAGGAATTCAATGAATAAGGAATGTTAGGGTGGCGATGAGCGATGCGATAGCCGACAGGCGGAAATAGAACGCGCGATGGCCATTGGATCTGCAGAGATCAACGATCGGGATCTCTTTAGGAATGATGAACCTCAGCGGTGAAACAAAAAAGAAAATGAGTGAAGTTGGGGACCAGCGAAGTCCGATGGCTGAAGAGGGATTAAGAAATTTTAGCCATCAGACACAGAGCGTGGTCATATGAGAAATGGGGGCTAAGGTCTTAAGCCAAAAGGTGCTTAGAGGCCCGATATGTTAAAATGAGTGCTTTTAAAGCCAAAAGGTGGATTTTTAGCCTTTTCAAGGGTTCTGATAGGTGAAAAAGCGGCTTTGACAGTCTATACATTCCTTATTGTATTTTCTTTGTAGAATAAAGCTTCTTATCATTATACAACCCAGCTCGATGAGGGATGTCATAACAAAATTGGCTCCACTTGGGGATGACTCGTTTGTCCTCGAATGTGTCGAGAACTCTGCAGACCATCTGTTAGCCTTATTCTTGTGAACACAGTCCCTTGATGCCTTCTCTTCTTTCTTCATGATAAATCAAAACAACAAACATCATAATAAAAGCAACTGAATAATGTACAATATTATACAGCACACCTCTCGGTCTAAATCAATACTGGAAAAAGGGTTTTAAGAATTGCCCATTCACAAGGGCTTCAAGCAGATCCCCTGAAAAGTTTCCAGTCTTGAAGTATTGTTTCCTCCAGCTTCTGCAATTTTGAAAGGTCCGAACCATAGAGGATCGAACTTTCCATGCTTTTCTTTCTCAGCCCTTCTTATGTCCCATATTAGCACCAGATATCTGACCTGTATCTCTTTATCTTTAGCATGTTTATCGAACATGTCTTTAATTTTCTCTTGGTACCCATTCAAACTCTGATTTACTCAACTTTGAGTCTCTTCCAACTCTACTAACTAATTTATTCTTCTGGTAAGATCGTTTGGTTCCTCTTGAAAATCCTGCATGAACCTAGACACAGGTAAGGCCAATTTTATCGGGAAAACTACTACTCTACCATAGACCAATTCATATGGGGACTTTCCTATTGACCTTTTACTAGTGATTCTATTTTCCCATAGCACGAACTTGAGCTGTGAATCCCAGTTCTTCTGGTTTTCATTTATGGCCTTTTTAATTTCCCTTACCAAAGTTTTGTTTGAGGATTCTGCCAATCCATTTCCCTGCGGATAGTATGTAGTAGAGTTTCCTAACCCAATATTATACTATTGGCAAAAAATGATAAATTTGACAGACTTAAAAGCTTAAGCACTATCTGTGACAATCTTAGCAAGGCAGCTAAACCTTGAGATAATGTTATCTTCTAGAAACTTGATCACCACTGTGTCTGTAGCATTCCTTTTTGGCATGGCCTTTGCCCATTTAATGAAGTAATCAGTGGCTCTTAGTATCCACTTGTGTTGCCCGCTTGAGGCAGGATCAATTTCGTCGATCAAATTGATTCCCCACCATTAGAAAGGTTCTTCTATGTGCATCAAAATCATAGGCAAAGGTGCGAACTTCTACCTTTCAACAAATTTCTAACATTTTTCATAGGCCCTTACCCGAGCATAAGCATCTCCAAAGACTCTGGGCCAAAAAAAGCCTACTTCCAGAATCTTGTGTGCCGTGGCCCTCCAACTGTAGTGGCCACCACAGATGCCCTCGTGGAATTCTACCATCACTTCTTCTACTTCATTTTCCATGAGACATAAAAGTAGTATGCCTGATGGGTCTCTCCAGTACAAATGGCCATTTGCTACGATGAAATTTTTAGATTTTAGCCTCAGCGTTCTATACTTTGACTTGTCGCAACTTGGAGGACATCTAAGAGTTAAGAGGTATTCTATAATTTCTTTGTACCATGCACTGAGAAGATACTTCATATGGGTCTTTTGTGTAGCAGTTTCTATCCCGCGCTGTTCGTATGCTCTCCCAAGCTCTTCATTGGCCACCATAGACAAATTTATCCCCAAAGCCTGATAGTTTGATTCAGAAAGGATCTTGGCTAATCCCTGTCGCTTTATTAGCTTAGTGGAGCATATCTCCAACTCATACTCCTGTATCTTGGCTATCCATTTGCCTCTCTTTCCTTCACTATCTCCCTGGACCAATATGTCTTTTACAACCGCTGTGGGGATGAATGCAGTTATAGCTGACTATAGTACATACATCCAAAAATCTTTTAGGGATTTGACCAAGGCATAAGCTTGTTTCTCCAGGATGTTATATTTTATCTCAGCGTCGTGAAGCACTTGGCTCAAAAAGGCAATAGGATGTTCATGACCTTCCTCATTTTTCTACAATAATACAGCTGCAACGGTGTGGGGAGATGCAAACGAAAATATCATAAAGGGTTTTGCATAATCAGGTCATGCTAATACTGGGCCTTCTGCAAAAGAATTTTTTATTCTATTAAAAGCTTCCTGTGACTCAGTAGTCCATTTTACTTCATTGTCCTTCTTTAGCATCTCAGTTATGTACCGGACTATCTCTACATAGTTCGGTATGAATCTTCTCAAGAAGTTGATACGTCAAGAAAAACTTGGACCTCTTTCTTGTTTCTAGGCAAGGATAGACCATTTATGACTTCTACCCTTTTCAGTTCAATTTTTACCCCTGCCTTTGTTACAATATGCCCCAACAGTTTACCCTCTTCTAAAGGAAACAAAGATTTTTGAGGTTTTAAAGACAATCCATACCTGTGGCACTTGTCAAAGGTTCTGCACAAATGCTCTATATGTTTAGCATCATCCTTTGAGAATACTGTGATGTCATCCAGGTACACCACCACGAATTTGTCTTGTTCCCCCACAGAAGCAATGTCTATGGCCCTTTGAAATGTAGCCCCCCGCATTGATCAATCCAAATGGCATTCGAGCATACATAAACGTTCCCCAAGGAGTGGTGAATGCAGTTTTTCTTTAGTCCTCCAGAAGCACTGCTACTTGATTATACCCAGAAAAGACATCCATCATAGAAATTCGTGAAGATCCTACCACCTTCTATAATATATGGTCCATCTTGGGCAGCGGATAATTGTCTTTCAGAGATGCTCTGTTCAAGTTCTGAAAGTCAACACACAATCTTATTTCTCCGTTAATCTTTCAGACTGGGACCAAGTTGGCCACCCATTCAGAATATATTAATGGCACAATAATCTTAGCCTTCAATAGTTTCTTGATTTCCTTTTCTATGGAGGGAAGGAGTAAAGGATTAATATGCCTTAATTTTTGTTTGTGTGGCTTAGCATCTCTTTTTAATGGAATCTTGTGCTCGATAATGCTAATATCAAAGGTATTCAAATCTTGATAGGACCAGGAAAATACATCTTTATATGTCTGAAATAGCTTCTGATATTGCTCTTTGTATTCTTCGGGTACCTTATTAGATAATTTCACAATCTTTGGATTGGCCTCAGTGCTGAGGTTCAGGTCATCTACCCGATTTTCATCAACGATATTGTTTGGCCTGATGGGGACATCGTTCTTATTGAACAGCCTCTCTAGGGGGACCAGTCCTCTAGGTATTACATTCCCTTTGAGCTGTAGCACCTTGTGCCCAGCCATGGTATCCTGCCATTTATTCTGAGGAAGGTCCTCAGTCTCCTCCTCGCCAACATATATGTCCATATTGGAGAATTCCCTAACAGTCTCCATGAATCTTTTCAATTTGTCTTCATCTTCAAACACCTGCCAGTGTTTAACATTGTCAGGGATAGAAGAATAGTAACGAAACTCTATCACGTACCTCAGGAGGGGATTCTAAGGTGGCCAAAAAGTGCTTGCGGCCACTACAAGAGAGTCTTCCAGTCTATTTCAGTCTCTTGGCATGAATTGAATATTAAATGCTGAGAAGGAATTCTCTACCAAGTCCCATACCTCATTTCTATAAGCCCTCAGTCATGGGTTCTTAGCTTGACATTGATTTATTACTTGTCTCACCACCAGTTCTGAATCTCCCAAAACCTTCAAGCTCTGAATATTCATATTCTTTGTTGTTTGTAGACCTAGAAGCAAGGCTTCGTATTCAGCCATATTTTTCGTGGCTTCATATTCCAATCTGAAAGATAATGGGACCAATTGTCCAGTAGGGGAGATAAGGAGAATCCTAGCTCCATTCCCTTCCTTTGAGTTGGCTCCGTCAAAGTGCAAGGTCCAAATCCCACCTTCTTCATTACTTGAAGACTGCTCGGTCTTTACTTGACAAAAAGATGGCTCATGCAAGTAATCTTGGTCTTCTTCAAGCATTAGACAAGAAAACTCACCCTCTTTTCTCTACACGAGTGAATTTACTAAATTATCGGATTTAGTGACCATCTTCACAAACTTTGTTTCCTAGTATAATCTTCTTTATTGGCCTCCAAACATAGGGATGGTCTCATAGGTTAGGTCTAGCTTTATAGATCCTCCGATTTTTTTACCCCATGATCTAGATAACAACATCCAAAATCGAGTTGGGATGTCAGCCACTACTATGTCCATTACCACGCTTTTAGCTGGGATTTGGGCTAGGTTTACCACCAGATCCTTGATCATCCCCAAACATTTGACTCTTTTAGAATCAAAAGAGTAGAGATATTTATATGGGCGAGTGATCTGCAGCCCCAATTTCTCCATCACCGACAGAGGTAACAGGTTATGGGACGCCCCAGAATCCAGCATACAATTGTGTAATAGCAAATCATGAATTACTAAAGAGACATAGAAAGGAGGAGTTGAAGCATATATCTCCTGAACATGAGGACCGAACATTACCATAGGAATTTCTTCCTGGAGGTTTAAACTATCTGGGATTGGGGCTGCTCCTTGAGGAAGCATGAAAGAAGACACCTGAGACTGGTAGGCTAGTTGTTTCAGTAGTTCATTCAAAGGGACAGGAATTTTTACTTTTTCCAGCTCTTTCTGAAGGCTAAACACAGGAGGAGGCTTCTCTATGAGACTTTCCTTTGGCTCTTTACTCTTGGCTAGAGGTTTTTCTTCCTTTGGGATAGGCTTGACTTTTGCAATTGAGTTGGGGACTATATTAGAAGAAGATGGAACAAAGACATTAGGATGCAAAGGTTTAGTCACATGTTTCTTACCTTTATCTCTAATTTTCTGAAAAATTGTCTCCTTCTAAGGCATCTCTTCTTCTTGTTTTTGTGTAAGGGTTCTCTTTCTAGAGAACTTGAGATCATATATTATATGAAACTATGCTTTCATGAAGTCTACAAATTGTTTAGAGTAATCATCGATCTCTGGATCTTTAGCAACACTTGTTTTTTCTTCTTCTTCTTACAAGGAAAGCTCCACTCCTTCACCTTCTTGCAAAGAATACTCAACTTCATCGTCATCTGAGTAAGAAATATATTGATCATCTTGCCCATAAGGAATGTCTTTAGCAGGGCCATCCATATGCCCTTCGAGATACATCGGAGGCTGTATGTGATCCTGTTGCTCCTTCCGATCTCTTTTCAATATTTGAAGAGGAGGCTTTCTATATTGTGGGTTAAATCCTCAGTTTGGAGAAGTTTGGAATGGCTTGGAGGATGAGTTATTTGCCTCGAGCTCAATCTTCACCAGCTTTCCTCAAAGCTTCTTGATCATTTTTCTCATCTCCTCTATTTTGTAATCTGCTACCTCTCTATCTTGACTTGAGGTAGACGCTTCTTCTTTCCCTCTCCACCTAGCATCATGGTCTGACCTCCCTTTTGATTTACCTGTAGAAGAAAATTTGGCTTCCACTTCCAATGCATCAATCTAGGCTTCATCCAGAGTAGCAGACTTCCTTTCTCTTAAAGAGAATCTGAATTTTGACTCAAAGGCTGCTACAAACACCACTTTAGCAGCGATCTACTGAGGCTTCATTTTGGCTGGGAGACTTGTATATAATTTATTAAACCTCTTGATGAATTCAGACACATCTTCATTATGTCTCTTTCTAAGTGCATTGAATTATGTAAGACAGTATCTGTGGTCCTTCTTCTCTCCCCATTTCTTGATGAAGGCATTTTCCATTTCCTCCCAGTTATTAATGGAGCGGTCCCCCAAGGTCTTGAACCATTTTTTGGCCTCTCCATCTAGAGACTAGAAAAACAATCTCAACACCACATCCAGATGTTCAACATTGAAATTTTCTGCGAAGGCGCAGAAAACTTCTAGGTGTTTCTGAGCTTTAGTATCATTTTCTCCATTGAAATGAGGTAGGATATTTAAGTAATCCCTAGGCATGTCATTCAGGATCTGAGGCAATGCCAGGGGGGCATATTTTTTCAGCAAGAAGCCAGGAACAGCCATCGAAGGTTGTGGAGGTGGCAGAAGAGTCTGATGTGTAATAGGAGGTGGTGGAAGAGAAGTATGTATGAAAATGGGGATATACTGAACAACGGCTTGAGGGGTTGATTGAACTACTAGAATATGAGAAGTGGAAACCTCTGTGACTTCTTTAACTTCTTCGACTTCGGGAGTGGGATGCAAAAAGAAGCTCGTGGTATCTACAGATTCAGCCTCATCTTTGACTTCAATATTTTCTAGGGAGGGGCTATCTGAAGTATAATAAAGGGTTCTTGTAATAGAATCAGGACCTTGATCTTGAGCTAATTGAGAGGAGGATGGAGAGTCTTCCAAGGAGAATCTGGGAATATCTATATAAGCTGATTGTCTTTCTCTCCAACTTCTTTTGTGCAAAATATTCTCTGGATCAGTCACTGAAGGTGTTCTCAATTGGGATGTATCTGACCTCAGGTGTGGCTTTCAGGAAGCCAGGACTGCAAATATATTTATCTTTTAATGAAAGTGGAGTCACCAAGGTGAGGGATCTACAACTCCCAACCCTTCCTGCTCACCTATTCTGAAGGGTGGATGAATATTTGTCGAGGCCCAGGGATTTAGTTCTTTAAATTCTTTCCCCGGCAATGGCGCCAGAAAGATTTTGTAGCTCCTAGAGGCAACCTTGAGTTGTATAAAGACCAATTCCTAGGACATCTTAAATGCAAGGAGAATATGACTCAACTGACTGCATTTGGAAATGTTTGGCTCTCATGTAACTATCACTAAAATGAATTTTTTTAATAAGGGTGGAATCAAAATCCCAAAGTTAAACACAACAACTAGGAAAACTGTAGAAACTAAGTACAAACTGCAATAATTAAATGCATCGGACAGCTCTAAAACATAATACTGTAAAGGTGGCCGACTTCTAAAATGAATACACAGTTATCAAGTTATATATGAGCGATGACTATGGCAGAATATGGAGTAAGATATCAACTATAACCGGGCTTATCCAAGGATAAGAATCCATATATATTGGGCTTATTCAAAGATAAGAATCCATATATCTGGGCTCATTCAAAGATAAGAATCCATTGTATTTAGTATCGGAAGAACGACGGAAGAGATAGAAAATGAACAATGTATCATGCCTGAGCCATATTTAAAGCACTGTAGATGAGTAAATATGAGTATCTGTTATGATAAATTCACATTTAAGCATGCGAGCACTCGCATTCCAGAGCATTTAGATACAAGAGATGTAGAGAGATACGAAATGAACATTTATATTCAAAAACAAGGAGAAGAGTTACAAACTGTGAATCATCCCGAGCGGAATCCCCAATTCCAGAAAAACTTCTTATTACTGAGTCCCTACGGGATCTTCAAACATCCACTGTCAAAGTTCATACAAAATACATACAAAATACTCAATCTTGTGAGTCCTTTGGAAAATCTAGAACCATTTCTTAGTGTTTTCTACCTGTTTTGATAACCTCTGATTCCTATGCGCGAGAAGATATTTTGGGAAAATATCTTCACCGCACACTTGTATGCTGTTTTAGGTCTACATCAAAAAAAAATGATGATGAGGTAGAACTGCCTCTCATCATCTTACAAGGCAAGCCTAACGCCATTTCTAACTGAAATGTAAATAATTTACTAATCTGAAAGTAAAAGCTGTAGGAGTGAACTAAAGATTTCACTCGAAATGACAAAGTGAAAAGAAAATAAGGTAAAAGGCCACGCGGGCCTAGTCATAAATGATCATTGATGTTTGATGAGGCAGATCCCCTGCTACTACTGGCAAAGGTAATACCGTTAGTCATGGGAAGGACTGGCCTTCTATGCTGGAGAATGCGGTACTGCTAGTAATGGATGAGTTGGCCTTCTACGCTGGAGGTTCCTGTAGAATGGACAATGGGCATGATCCATTGACTTGGACATGGAATTGACCCTCTTCATATTTTTCCTCTACCTCCTGGGCATGGAGGATCATCAACCTCGGCCTCGAGCCACTGTGATTGGCTATGAGATGGCTCGCATACTTAAAACGCCATGAAAACCTGCACTGACAACAAACCTGTTAAATAAATCCTATAATGAAGGCATAGACTGCTTCAGAAGGCTCGGGTGAAGGCGGAGGAGCAGTGCGGAGGCAAGAAATGCAGCGAAAGCATTTCCATGGCGAAAGCAAAGTTTAAATCTGATTTGGCACAAAGTTATGCAAAAGGCGGTTTTGCGGAGAACCAGAGTGGTTTTCACGTTGGTGAGAGGTGATAAGCGGTAATAAGAGAAATGAACGTGATACAGTTAGGTGGGAAATGCGTGTCCTCACAAAAACCACCCATTTCGCGTTGAATTTGGGCATTGAATTATTTTGGTGGATTGGGCGCGAAAATAGTTCTAGACCATCAGATCTGAGAGATCGACAGCTGAGATCAAACGCGAAGGGAGAAAGGATGTGCAGGAAGAAGAAAAGTGGGACCAGAAGATGATGTCATCAGTTTTTTCGGGTAGCGAAAAGCTATTGGGCGGAGTTGAAAAGAGGGTATCAATGGAAGCCGTTGGATCGTGAGGATCAACGGTCGGGATCTGGTGATGAAGGAGAATGGAAAGGGCAGGGTTAAAAATGTGGGAGTAATATGGGCCATTGGATCTGGAGAAATGGACGGTTGTGATTGAATCGGGGGCTTCGCATATCGGAGATCCAGACAGACAGGAGGAGGAAACGTGGAGAGAGAAATTGCGATATGCCGATGGAGTGAGATCCATTGGATCGGGGACGAGATCAATGGTGGAGATGTGATCAGGAAAATGCATCGGCGGGGGAAAAAGGTTTGGCAAGTGGAAATGGGAATCGCCGAAGTGTGATGCCGATGGGGAAGTCGAAGTGCGACGGAGTGAGGACCATTGGTTGTGGGAGAGATCAACGGCTAGGATTCCATTGGCGGGGGATGATCATCGGCGGAGAAGGGAAAGCGGAAGGGAAGGGCGAACCCCGATGCGATGCGTCGATGCGATGGTCGTCGGATATTGGGGAATAGACAGTCTAGATCTTATCGAAGGATCGGCCATCGGTGAAACAGAAAACTTGGAAGCAGGAACTTGGAGAGAGTGACATGCGATGTGCGATGGATGGGCAAAGCGTGATGAGCGATGACCATTAGATCTGCGGAGATCAACAGTCGGGATTGCGTCGGGGTTTCTCACATCGGCAGAAAAGGAATTCAATGAATAAGGAATGTTAGGGTGGCGATGAGCGATGTGATAGACGATAGGCGGAAACAGAACTCGTGATGGTCATTGGATTTGCAGAGATCAACGGTCAGGATCTCTTCGACAATGATGAACCTCGGCGGTGAAACAAAAGAGAAAATGAGTGAAGTTGGGGACCAGCGAAGTCTGATGGCCGAAGAGGGCTTAAGAAATTTTAGTCGTCGGACACAGAGTGGGGTCATATGAGAAATGGGGGCTAAGGGCTTAAGCCAAAAAGCGCTTAGAGGTCCAATATGTTAAAATGAGCACTTTTAAAGCCAAAAGGTGGATTTTTAGCCTTTTCAAGGGTTCCGATAGGTGAAAAATGGGCTTTGACAGTCTATAAAATCCTTGTCGTATTTGCTTTGCAGAATAAAGCTTCTTATCATTAGACATCCCAGCTTGATGAGGGATGTCATAACAGCACACTCTTAGGTTCTAAGGCTTTATGTTTCGCATCTGGAATATGGGCCCAAGCATCACTTGCAAAAATACGAAAGTGACTTACATCTGGTTTTATTGAGATCTAGGCTTCTTGTGGAGTTATATTCTTTAAAACCTTAGTAGGAGTGCAATTTACTATGGAATTTGCACAGTTAATGGCTTCTGCCCAAAAATTGAGACCAAGTCCTTTAGATTGAAGCATACAATTATCCATTTCTTTTAAGGTGTGATTCGTGCTTTCAGCTACACCATTTTGTGTTGGAGTATATGGAATGGTATGTTGCAATTGAATGCCATGCTTAGTGCAGAAGTTGATAAATTTTTTGTTAACATATTCTCCTCCATTGTCTAATCTTAACTTAAGAATTGGATGTCTAGATTGTTTCTCAACAAAGGCCTTGAAGGCCAAGAACATGTTAAAAACTTCACTCTTGAGGTTTAAGAAGTCTACCCAAGTGCGTCTAGAAAAATCATCAATGAAAGTTAAGAAGTACTTGCAACCAGAGAAAGAAACAACAGGAAGTGGACCACATAAATCACTGTGCACAAGCTACAAAGGGGTTGAATCATGCCAAGAGGCACGTTTTTCAAAACTATCTTGATGATGTTTTCTGAGTACACATCCAGAGAAAACATCATCTCTACAAGATACCATAGGAAGACTTGTCGCCATATTTTATTTACATAGAGTTTGAAGAGAGCGATAGTTTAAGTGACCAAATCGCTCATGCCAAAGTTTGCTCACTTCATAATTATGAGCAACAAAAACAGAGGGCAGACATGATGACCCAAAATTGTTAAACTTATACAACCTTGTGGAATCATCAGCAATGCCAATAGCTAAAATATGTCTAGGATCTTTGAGGTCCTTGATTACAACATCATGAGGTCATAATCCTACTATTTTCCCTTCACCTGAATGAGTTTTCTGATAAACATATAGAAGGTTGCATGACAAGGTAGGAACACATAGTACATCATTAAACTAACCATTATCTAGATGAATGGTTCCAGATCCTACAAAACTAAGAGATCTATCATCACCAACATAAATATGTTTGGTGTTACAATCATTTAAAGAAGAAAACATGGCTTTATTTTTGGCTATGTGGTAAGAAGCTCCAAAATCAATTAGAAACTCATGAGAATGAGAAGAAGAAGATAAATTTAATACATAACCAGATCTTGATGCTTGACAACCACAAGTAGAAAGTTCCATTCCTAAAGATGAAGGTGAAGAGTGCTCCAAATTGATGTTGTGCTTCTTCATTGTTGGCTGAAATTGCTTAGGACCCTTGTTTGGTTTCGGACCATACTTTTTAGGATACTACTTATCGGGATTCTTTTGATATGATTGATGTTGGGCTACTAAGGCTTTCTTATAAGCATTTCCATAAGTGACAAGACCAAGGTGTAAGATTTTTTCTTGTTCTCTTATCAAAGAATCGCAAAAGGCATCAAAAGAGGGGTTCTTGTAGGTGGTTCCTGAGGAAATGATGGCTTCTCTAGTGGAATGGAAGGTGGAAACAAATATAGAGTATGCAGGGCAAATCTTAGCAAGAATTCAATAGATGAGGCTACCATCTTCATTTTTGACCTTACAACCTTCTAAAAGAAGTCTAAGGGTCTTGAATTTGGACAAAAAATCTTCAATAGAGGAGAAATTATTGGGGTCAAAAATAAGCAACTCATTTTCAAGCTGGTGGGTCCTGATTTGATTTTGAATGCCAAAGACGGTATTTAGCTTTTCCAGGGCTTCATGAGGGGTGTCAATGTCAAGGATATGAAATCTAATATCTTGAGCAATGGACATTCCTATCAACCCTCGTGCTTGATCTTGTTTATTTTCCCATTTAGTGACTTTATCATCATCTGAATTTTTAGTTTCTTTTCCTATGGCTATTCTATAAGGCCCTTTACTTCTAAGTGTGACATGATGACCTCGTGCTCTGACACAACCTGATCTGAAATGGGTGACTGACTTGTTATGCTATGCAAGCACCTCCCACTCAGTTAAACAAATTAAGTGTTGTGAAACCAACTCCCAAAAGAGAAGAAAAGAGATATCAACGCCTTAGAAATAAGCCATTTTGAGGGGGAAACCTCAAATACATTACATGAATGAAAAATTCTTGGATGATTCAAATTACAAAACCTCCTTTCTATATATAGGAGTCCATGGGGCCACAATGTAATCCTAGTCGACCTAACAATAATAATTTAAGGGCACAATAATAACAATATGAGGGTTACAGGGGTACAATAATAACAATAAGGGGGTTACACTAACAACAATAAGGGACTATACTAGTAATATAGGGACCTAACATGCCCCTCTCCTTCAAAAAAGTGTTGTCCTCAATGCTTGAGTAGCTCTGGGTGCTTCTGTATAAAATTCTCATCCTCCCATGTAGAATCTTCAGTGGGTAAGTTCTTCCACTTGATGAGATACTCCGAAATTGATCGATTCCGTAGTTGTCGAGTTCTTGTTTCCATGACCGCTTCTGGTTCCAATATGATTTTTCCTTCCTCATCAAGTTCTGGCAATATTGTTTGAACTGGAATATTTTCACCTATAACATTCTTTAAGCATGAAACATGGAAAACTGGATGTACTCGCGAAGAAGCAGGAAGCTCCAATTTGTATGCCATAGTACCAATCTTTTGCAACACCTTGTAAGGACCATAGTACTTTGGCGATAATTTATTATCCTTCTTTTCTTGCTTGAGGGGCATTTGTTTGTATGGTTGTAGCCGTAAAAATACCCAATCTCCTACATCAAAACTTCTCTCGCTACGATGTTGATCTGCCTGTTGTTTCATTCGATTTTGTGCCAAATTCAGGTTATCCTTTAAGAGTTGGAGAACTTCTTGCTGATGCTCGATGTGATCTTCCACTGCTTGAACCTTCGAATTTTCCCTTAAAGATGATGTGATGGATGGTGGGTGATATCCATAAAGTGCCATAAATGGGGTCATTTTTGCTGCAGTATGGAAGGAAGTGTTATACCACCATTCAGCAAGAGGTAACCACTTGACCCATTATGTTTTTTTATCAGATACAAAACAACGAAGATATCCTTCCAAACATTTATTTACTATCTCAGTTTGACCATCAGATTGAGGATGATAAGATGAGCTATGAGCCAATTGAGTACCCAAACAAGAAAATAACTCCGTCCAAAAATTTCCAGTAAAAATGGGATCTCTGTCGCTCACAATAACCCTTGGGCTTCCATGTAGCTTTTGAATTCTGTCCATAAATGTAGTAGCAACTGTACTTGCTTTAAATGGATGAGATAATGCACACAAGTGTGCATACTTGGTAAGTCTATCAACTACCACCATGATGACACTCTTTCCTTCGGACTTAGGTAAACCTGTGATAAAATCCATTGAAATCTCCTCCCAACGTTGACTTGGAATGGATAAAGGTTGTAGAAGTCTCGAGGTCTTAATTGTCTCAACTTTATTCTGTTAGCAAACCAAACATTCCGCCACAAACTTTAGAATATCAGATTTAAGGCCATCCCAAAAAAATTCTTTCTTCACCCTGTGGTAAGTTTTTAAAAATCCTGAGTGTCCTCCTAAAGGAGAAGTGTGCAATTCCAGAAGAATATTTTGTTTTAGTTGGGAATTTTTACAAAGATATAAGCGATATTTGTACCATAAGGAATCATTTTTCCAACTAAATGTATCAGATGTACTAGGATCTTGCTGCAACTTTTGAATGAGTGTCCACACATCTTCATCCTTCTTCCATTCATCTCTTGCTTCAGTTATCCAATCTGGTTGGATAATAGAAATGGCACAAAGCAATGCTTCCACCTCTTCATTCTTTCTTGAGAGTGCATCTGCAACAACATTTAGCTTCCCTTTTTGTATATTATTTCAAAGTCATAACCCAACACCTTTGTGACCCATTTTTGCTGCTCTTCTGAAGATAGTCTTTGTTCCAAAAAGTGTTTAAGACTATCATGATCAGTTTTTACCTTGAAGTGTCTTCCCATTAGGTAAGTTCGCCATTTCTTTAGTGCATGCAGTATTGCTAACATTTCCTTCCCATAAATAGGTTTCTGTAAATACTTTCCTTTGATTGGACGACTTTCAAAAGCAATGGGTCTTCCTTCCTGCATTAAAACTGCACCAATTCCATTTCCTGAGGCATCACATTCCACAATAAAGGTTTTTGTGAAGTGTGGTGTAGCTAAGACCGGTGCTAGGCACATTGCCTCTTTAAGACGTTCAAAGGCCTTAGTTGCTTCAGGAGTCCATGAAAATGCATCTTTCTTCAATAACGTTGTTAGAGGTGCTACTATTCTCCCATAATTCTTAACAAACTTGCGATAATACCCTGTTAACCCGAGAAATCCTCGCAACTGCTTTATGGTTGTGGGGACTTTCCATTCCTTAATGGCTTTGATTTTGTTAGGGTCTACTTTAACACCCTCGTGAGATACAATATGACCCAGATATTCCACCTCTTGTACTCCAAAGAAACATTTGGATGTTTTTGCATATAATTGTTTCTCCTGCAATAGTTTGAGCACCCTGTCAACATGTTGAACATGATCCTTCCAAGACCTATTGTAGATTAGTATATCATCAAAAAATACTAGCACAAATTTTTTTAAGGAAGGGTTTGAAAATGGAATTCATCAACCCTTGAAATGTAGAAGGTGCATTGGTAAGGCCAAAAGGCATGACCAAAAATTCATAATGACCCTCATGAGTTCGAAATGTTGTTTTCGTAATATCTTCAGTCTTCATTCTAATTTGATGATATCTTGAACGAAGATCCAACTTGGTAAAATAAATTGCTCCATGTAATTCATCCAATAATTCATCAATCACAGGAATGGGAAATTTGTCTTTAATGGTGAGCTATTGAGCTCCCTATAATCCGTACACATTCGCCATGATCCATCCTTCTTGTGTACCAAAACTACAGGAGCAGAGAAAGAACTTTGACTAGGTTGAATTATACCCGCCTCTAACATTTCTGCAATCATACGTTCAATTTCGCTCTTTGGGAAGTAAGGATATCTATAAGGCCTGATGTTTGGAGGAACACTTCCTGGAATCAAATGAATAGCATGATCATGATCACGAATAGGTGGGACTCCTTTGGGAGTTTCAAACACCTTGGAATGATTGTCCAAGACTTGTTGGAGATCTGCAGAAATAGATGATTTTGATGTTGGAACTTCTAGTGAGCATAATTGTGCAATTATGCCTCGTTTTTATTTCTTTAGAAGCTTTGTCATGACATTAGAGCTTATTATCTTTCTCGGCTTCCCTGAAATACCTTGTAATTCAACTTCCTTTCCTTCTGAAAAAAATTTCAAGAAAATTTCTTGAAAATTAAAAGCTACCGTCCCCAAAGATTGTAACCATTGTACTCCTAGTACAACATCAGCACCTCCCATAGGAATGGAAAGCATTGGACTAGTCAATACATATTCCCCATGGTTAGCTTGATATTATGGCATTTTCCAGAGAAATTTATAGTTCCTCCATTTGCAACCATCACTTGACATTCTGGTGCTGGGTATAGGAAACAATTTAATTCCTTGGCTACCTTACAATGAATAAAATTATGGGTGCTACCTGAATCCATCAACACTATTACCTTTTTCTTCTTGATATGTCCTTCTATCTTGAGAGTTTGAGGAGTGGTAATTCCTGCCAGTGCATTACACGATATGGTCGGATTCATTTCTTCCTCTTCTAGGGGTGGTTCCTTGTGTATATCCTCTTCTTGTTCATTTTCTTCTTCTTCTTCACAATCTATGTAAAATAATTTCTTCTCAGCACACTTATGACCTTTAGTGTATTTGCTATCACAACTGTAGCAAAGCCCTTTTGCTCTTTTTTCTTCCAATTTTTGTGGTGTCAACCTTGTAGGTTGTCGAAATCTAGGCGTAGCAACACTTCCTTCTTTATAGAATTGAGTGGTAGGCTTCCTTGTCGCCATAATTTTACATTCAACTTTTCTTGCCAACCTGAATGCCTTCTCCAATGAATCAGGTTCCAGAACGCGAACTTCATCTTGGATGTTATCCTTTAAAGTGCCTATGAAGAGATCAATCCTGTGTTCCTCTGGAATATCAGTTACCCTTATATTCAATTTTTGGAAGTCCTCAATGTGCTGCCCCACTAAACCCTTTTGTTTGAGATTTATCAATTGGCTAAAGAAGTTGTTGCTCTTTGTATCCTCATAATGTGCTATCATTTCCTCCGTAAAAATTGACCAAGTGACAATTTTTTTATGAGAGCAAAGCCATCGATACCATACAAATGTATTTTGTTCTAAATGTAAAGTTGCAATGCATACCTTTTGTTTGTTTTGCACATTATGGAGATCAAAATATTGCTCCATCTGTAGTATCCATGTTACAGTATCCTTTCCATCAAACTTCATCATATCCATTTTTGGAATATGGTGGTTCTTCCCGCCAACATTAGATTTTATGAAATCACGATTAACATTTATTTTGTTCTCATCATGAGTTTCCTCTACTATATTTTCACCATTAGGAACATTTCTTGTATCAACTTTTTCAAACCTTCTATGTCTGCTTTTAGATCGTTCTTCATGTTTTCCATTTTCTCATTGATCTTAGCTTCCATGTCATCCATCTTAGATTCCATGCCATCCATCTTAGATTCCATGCCAGCTTCCATGCCATCTATCTTAGATTCCATGCCATTCTTAAAACCATCCATATTAGATTCCATGCCTTTCTTCAAACCATCCATCTTAGTTTCCACACCTTTCTTCAAAACTTCCATGTCATTTTTTGTTGCTCTTTGCGAAAGTGAAATTTGTTGCACTTGCTCTTGTAATTTTGATATGTCATGTTTCCATTCTTCGTTTTCAGGAGTCATAGTAGAGATTTCTAAAGGCTTAATGGGTGTTGAATTATTTTTAGGGGCCATTTTAGAATCCAATACTGATATCTATCTTACAATATTCCCTTGGAATCAATTCAACTTGATTCCTCAAACAAGACTTATGCAATTCGGAAAAAAAATACACACCTTTTACTTGCTTTTGAGGAGCTCGATATTGAAATTCAATTATATCTATAATTTCATATCCTCAATATCTAAAATTCATCCCTGTAGTATCCCTCTAAAGCTTCTTTAAAATTCCATATGTCTAATCTGATTTGGATTCTTCAAGGCAAAGTTATGTCCAATCTCCCACAATGACCCAATTTTGGATTGGTTCAGTAGAGCGAACTTGCACGACTTTCCACGTGTCACTGTTTCTTCCTTTGGCTCTGAAATTGATACACTAAAAAATACAGTCCGTGTACTTGTCTCCACTTTTTATAGCATTCTAATATGATGCTTAGAGAGAGAGCTATGAAGATTTTCCCACGATCACCTCTTTGAGATGAAATTCAGAAGAATCAAAAAGCCCTAACGTTCACAGATCATATCTCCGAAAATGTTGCGAACCAATATCTGAAATTTTGTGAAAATGTTCCTCGGGATTGCAGCTTCGTACTCTAAAATTTTCAGCTTCTGAACCTTCGTAGAAAAAAATTTATTACGAAAATACCACGATGACCTGTTTAGGTTAAATTCAGGAGCTTGCAAAATGACCTAACTTGCACAGATCAAAATATTGCGAACCAAGATCTGAAATTTTGTGAAAATGTTCCTCGGGATTTTGGCTTCGCACTCTAAAAATTTCAGATTCTGAACCTTCGTAGAAAAACAGTTATAGTGCAAATTCCATGATGACCTGTTTGGAGCAGTAAAACCCTAGAATCTCAAAGCTCTGATACCAAATGTTGTGAAACCAGCTCCAAAAAGAGAAGAAAAGAGATATCAACACCTTAGAAATAAGACACTTCGAGGGGGAAACCTCCAATACATTACATGAATGAAAAATTCTTGGATGATTCAAATTACAAAACCTCCTTTCTATATATAGGAGTCCATGGGGTCACAATGTAATCCTAGTGGGGCCACAATGTAATCCTAGCTGACCTAGCAATAATAATTTAAGGGCACAATAATAACAATATGGGGAATACAAGGGTACAATAATAACAATAAGGGGGCTACACTAACAAAAATAAGGGACTATACTAGTAATATAGGGACCTAACATTAAGATATTTCTTATACTTGATAGTGCAGAATTGAATACTTGAATCTGGTGTATGTGTTTTAAACTATTTTAATTATTTAAGTGTGAGGAATTAAAAATTTGTTTTTGCTGAAAATAATGCATGTACAGAAACCATAAAGTTTAGAAAATAAGAATCAACACATAACAACAAATTTAATAAATGAATTCACCCGTATGTCGTGGGCTACATCTCCTTGAGCCCTTGTCAATTGACTTGCCTCTTTGGGAATATCATGGAAAATTTATCTTACAAGTTTCTACTTAACTCCAATGGTTATTTGAATTGAACCAATGGTTTTATAATAGCATCATACCCCTGGAATGGCTACTACCTCTCTGGAGATGGACCTAGGCTCCCTTTGACTTGACATCTTCTTTCAGTGCCCTTAAGCTTCCCTGATCATATTTGTGGAAAAAACTACCTTAGAAGACATTTTCTGTCCCTAAAACCTTTTCTAATATCTTCATTGTATATCATTCCTCCAAAATAGACTGTTCATTTTCTCCAAATGAGCTTCGGCTCCCCAATCTAGGCCTCCAACACCTGTTGGCCCTAGGCTGCCTGAAACTTCCCTCTGGATTCTTTAGCTCTAGAAGTCTCCAAATTTCTTTAAAAATATCTCCAATGGATTCATAATGTCCAAAATAGTTAGAATAGACTATTCAATTTCTGAAATTGGCCTCTGGATGCTATGGTTACGCCCCCAACACCTGGTGGCACCTTGTGGCTCTAGGCTCACTGAAAACTTATCTGAAGCAGCTCAGCCTTCAAAGTTCTAAAAAATATTCTGAAAATCCTTCCATTGAATTCATAAGGCTTAAAATAGTTAGAATAGACTATTGGTTTGCTGAGAATGGTCTCTGGCTGCCCTGGCTAGGCCTGATTCTCCTGCTGGCTCCTGGTGGCCCTAGTCACCCTTGGAACTTCTCTGAAGATACATCATGCTCAGAGGTTCTCTGATGGCTCAGAAAATCTCACCAATGGCTCTATAATTTCTGAAACATCCAAAAATGACTATTCGTTTCTTGAAAATGGCTTGTAGCTGCCTTGGCTAGGCCTCTTTCTCCTACTGGCTCCTAGTGACCCTTGTGGCCCTTAGAACTTCTCTGAAGAAAAATCACGCTTATAAGTTCCCTTATGAAACTTCAAACCTCAAAAATGGCTATGGAATGCCCAATAAAATCGAAATTGACTATTCTCACTCTCAGAATGGTTGAAAAATGAGTCTCCAACTCATTTGTGTAGTTTCACCTAGAACAACTCCAACAAATGTGGAGGACTTCAGTTTAACTGGATTTATTTTGGGCAAAGCCACAAAAAATTAGGGTGTGCTATAAACTATGCCAGTAGCTAATTGCAAATTAAATTTTATTGGTAGGTGGTGGCCACATGCAAACCCCCAGAACTTGCGGTCTCCATAAATGTTAGCGGAACTATAGGCGGTAACCCTGGTGGTTAGGAAGAACTGTAGGTTGGAGTGGTGTTAATGCTTAACGCTCAGAGTTAAACTGCACATTAACCATTAAATGTGATAAATATGCAACTGCTGGCGGGATTTTCAGAGTTACATTTGTTGTGATGTTTGGTTGTAATATGACCACCACTAACGAAACTGCTAGCGGGTTGGACTGCCGGCGGTTCCAACCCCCAATGAGAATTCCACTCAAACTTAGATATAACCTGAATCCTTAATAGGTTAAGAAACACTGGTAGTGGAGATGGTATACCCCTTGTGTGCTCGAAGGGAGGTTGCAGGGTTGACTCCTTCGAACCCAAACAAAAATTTTACCACTCTGCTTTAAGGACACATGGCAGCCTCAGGGCTGGCCACGTCTCACCTTATCATTGGTCATACAATAACGTACATCCACTAAAAAAATAATACCTTGCCACTTGTCACCATGCGGTTGGCCCAAAAGGAATATTCTTTTTGTTGATTTTACCTTTTCCCAGTCAACCTTGGTCAAATGTCAAAATTTTCGGTTTACTTAACTTTTCAAATCACAATAACTTCTTCATATGGTGTTGGTTTTTCAAACTGTTTGCAGCACCGAAATTAGGAAGACGAGATCTATCTGGTCGCTCATTTTCAACACACTTTCAAACACTTTGAAATTTGAGCTATCACTTAGGTCCTTGGTCCAAATCTGATCAAAAATTCTTGGATGATACAAATGAGAAAACCTCATTTTTGTATATAGGAGTCCATGGGGTCACAGTGTAATCCTTCCCAACCTAACAATAATAATGTAAGGGAAAAATAATAACAATATCAGGGTTACAGGGGTACAACAATAACAATAAGGGGGCTACTCTAACAATAATAAGGGACTAAACTAGTAATATAGGGAACTAACCAAGATGTTAGAAAATGTTGATATTCACACACATGGAGATAAAAAAGTTTACCATGTTACATGATATTGTGTTAAGCGCATTATGGATTCATTCTTCAAAGATAAAACTATGGAAGTTCAAGCCCAAATGTTGAAAAGTCTCTGAACATGAAAGAAATTAAAACAAGCTACAACTTTATTGGGTATTCGAAAATCAACAAAAGATTAAAAAATCAAGGGAAAAAATGATAAAAAATATAAATAGTGCTCTAAAGTCAATTGGGAGATCTAGAAAGAAAAGTTTTTTAGATGCACGTAGATCAATAAAAATGGCAGTGGTTTCATCAAGTACTAAAGAGAATCACTTGGTAAAATCTATGGCAAAAGCATTAGGAACCTCATGAAAAAATTTGTACAAACATTAGAATTTTAGATTGCAATTAGATGTAAATGATGAAATCACTTGCTGGACAGTTATTTGTAGGCAACCATACAAAGATAGACATGGATAAGATGTTAAAAGAATAATATATGAATATTGCATGAAAAATTTTCGTGTTTCACCATAAGTAAGGGATGTGATGCGAATAAGAATAACATGAAATCAGTATAAAGAACATGCAAAACATTTCTTGGACACCACTCAGATAGAGTTGTTCAACAAGTTCATATAATAGAATCATACAATTAATGTCTCAATCAGTGCTTTTGTGCAAAAATAACAATGGTATGTAAACCTATTGCTGTACGTGACACTTTTTGTTATCGTTATCATGTGGGATTTCAGTTATATTATGACACAGTCCTTAATTTTGGTAAAACTTTTTAGAAAGATTCACCTCCTCCTTCCACTATCCATGATTTCATATCTCAAATTCTATGTGGAAGAGAAAGCCATGAATTATTTTACTAAAAGAAATGTGTTGGTGGTAAAAAATGCGATGATTGTGGAAATTTGACTAAATTTCAAAACAAATATCGTACTGATATAAATGATCAATCAATGTCAAACATAAAATTGAAATGGAAGAGATATGAATATATTCATACATCAATTGGTTCAAGTAGTACTACAAGTGCTAAAAGAATTGATTTACAAGACGAATAAAATTTTTTGATAGAGTTTTTGAGAAAGTTTGAGGCAGAAATTTATAAATACACCAAGAATTCCCATAAAGCTCGATGGTAGAACTTGCAATTCAAAAACTCCTGTAAATTTTTTCCATCAGGGACCATTTTGTCAATAGTTAATTTTGCATAGAACTACACATTTGTTCCACAAAAATAAATACAGATTGAATACTATTATTTTGACCAAGTATCCATGCATGTCCATATTCTATATAGACATTCTGAACAAAATGTTGATCATATAGAAAGCACCAGTGAAAATCAACATGTTATTAAAGAATATCACTTTTATATCAGTGACGATCACACACATGATACATATTTTGTACAACATTGTTTTGAAAAGATTTATGACTCCTTGAAAAGTCATGAAATAAAATTCAATGAACATTGGATATAGTTAGATGGATGCGCAAGTCAATTCAAATCTTCACAGTCATTCTTTTGGTTGTGTCGTCTTCATATGAAAACCCACATTAGAAATTTTTGGAATTTCTTTGAGACTGGCCATGGAAAAGGAGAACATGATGATGCAGGGGCATGTATAAAATGAGCACTTCGAAGATATCAAATGGACCACTCTGCAAACCAACTTGTCTCAGCTAAACAAGTTGTTCAATGGTGCATCACTGCATTAAGCCACGAGACTAACTGATCAAGAGAAGTACGAAGGTATATATATATATATATATATATATATATATATATATGTAGAACTTTAATATGTACATGATTTAATTTTTATTGGATTTCTAATTTTAAACATTATTTATCACAATGGTTATCTTTGATGGTATTTTGAATAACATATTTATATTCTTGTTTGAATTTCGATATAGATTTTTTTGGCATATTTGGGTCCAAGATGTATATAAATCGATTGGATATGACGTTGAAACAATAAAAAGGACTTGAAAATTGCATTCAATTAAAACAAAGTTGTACCAAAATGTGTTTGCAATTGATAAAAGAAAATATTCTTGTTTTTGTCATGTTTGCATAAACAACATAGAATCTAATGATGTTTGTGAAAACAAAATGTATGTAAAAGATTGGCAACATACAAAACTAAATAAAAAGGGGAAAAGGTATGTTTCAAAATTTGAAGAAATGCAATCAGATGATACTATAGTATCATCCAAATGTGATCAAGTTTCTGATCTTGTTAGAGAAGACAACATTGCAATTTATTTCAAATGACAGAGATCTAGAAATAGATAATAAAATCAAGTACACATGTTAATTTTAAAGTTAATTTTCATGTTAATTATGATCTAAATTTAAATGTAACTTTGTTTTATTGTGCAGGAGATGTCTTTTTTGTAGTTACACCTACTACCAACGATGAAAATGTGAAGTATTATTTGATGTGTTGCATTGAACGGAAGATGAAATTATTGGAAAACTATGATGATAATGGGTTTATATATGACAGAGGGTATATTATGCTGAAAGGTTATTTTTTCCAACAAACTCATCAAATTAGGTATTTTGTTTACTTTCAAGACTATGAAATTGATGTCATAAGTTGTCAATATAGTCACTTGGTGTTTGCTGCATACATAAAGTTGACAAAATTTCAATCAAAGAAAAAATCGAAAATTAAGAAGTGGAAAATGTCAAAAGCTGATCATGAACGAATCATTGAAGATGGCATTCCATTTGAATTTTTTTGATTGAACTGCCCAATAATTTATTCTGCTTGGATTCATCTTTTATAACTTATATAACTCAACTAAAAATTGAACTCTCCTTTCTTTGTGCATTCTTAAGTTTTACAATTATTATAATATGTATATTTTATGTTATATGTACAAGTGCTTGCATGTGTACATTGTTTTGGTACATGTACACGAGTAATTTATACAGATGTGTACACATACACATGTAGATTATCTAGTCTTAAACGATCTCATACATTCTCTGGTATAATTTGTCATAATGTCATTATTGCAAAATGTACATATCTGTGTATCTAGCATATTTGATATAATGCAAATTTCAAGTTGCACTATTTTATTTTTAGATGTATCTATTAAGAAAATTATAATATTCATTCTTGAATTCAAAATGTGTAGTAATTTTTTTGTAATTTCCAGTTTACTATCAACTGAAAGTAGCTTTTCTATGTACATTAATGAAAAATGTTGTGTACTGGATATATGTTTTAATGCAATTTTAAAATTTTATGATTGTTTGACACATCTATGAACACCTAGAAATTTATGATTTTTTTTAGATATATACATCAATATGTATTGTAATTCAATCATTTTTACATATATTCATGAACTTAAATATGTAAAACCATCTATGATTGTTTTAAATGACACATGTATGATCATGCAAAATGTGCCTAAATATCACCTAAATAATAGACATCATAAAATTATACAACATTCACACATGTTCAAACACATAACATATACCAATGTATGTGTTAAATGTAATTTGAAATTTCCATATAGATTCACTTTATATTTAACAAATAAAATGACAACTTGAGTTTTAAAAACAAAACATTATATCACAAAATATGATCACATGCCAAATGTTGTTCAACTATCAAAAATATACATGTGTTTTTTAATTTGAAATTTCCATCTAGATTCATTTTATATTTAAAAAATAAAATGACAACTTGAGCTTTAAAAACAAAACATTATTTCACAACATGTGATCACATGCCAAATGTAGTTCAACTTTTCAAAATATACATGTGTTTTGTAATTTGAAATCTCCATCTAGATTCAATTTACATTTAATAAATAAAATGACAAATTGAGTTTTAAAAACAAAACATTATATCATAACATGTGATCACATGCCATATGTAGTTCAACTATCCAAAATATACATGTGTTTTGTAATTTGAAATTTTCATCTAGATTCATTTTATATTTAACAAATAAAATGACAACTTGAGTTTTAAAAACAAAACAATATATCACAACATGTGATCAGATGCAAAATGTAGTTCAACTATCCAAAATATATGTGTTTTGTAATTTGAAATTTCCAACTAGATTCATTTTATATTTAACAAATAAAATGACAACTTTAGTTTTAAAAACAAAACATTATATCACAACATGTGATCACACGCCAAGTGTAGTTTAACTATCCAAAATATACATGTGTTTTTTAATTTGAAATTTCCATCTAGATTCATTTTGTATCTAACAAATAACAAAACAACTTGAGTTTTAAAAACAAAACATTATATCACAACATGTGATCACATTCCAAATGTAGTTCAACTATCCAAAATACATGTGTTTTGTAATTTGAAATTTCCATCTAGATTCATTTTATATTTAAAAAATAACAATATAACTTTAGTTTAAAATAAAAAAATTATATCACAACATGTGGTCACATACCAAAAGTAGTTCAACTATCCAAAATATACATGTGTTTTTTAATTTTAATTTTCCATCTAGATTCATTTTTTATTTAAAAAATAACAAAACAACTTGATTTTAAAAAAAAAAAAAACATTATATCACAACATGTGATCACATGCCAAATGTAACTATCCAAAATTTAAAATCATTCTTGATAAAAGTAAATGTAGTTCAACTATATCCAAAATGTAAAATATGTCCAAAATTTAGATCACATGAACAATAAAAGTAAATAAATATAACAATGTATAGTTTTACAAGTATCAATTTATGTAGAAAAGTAAATATGACTGCATAAATATGACTCTATATATAAAAGTGAATTTAAGATTATCTATCAAATAAAAGTTTGCACATGTGCATCATCAATGAAAGTGAAGAATTGAATACTTGTGACAATGGATTTGGCACATCTCCAAACAGGGAAGAACATGGTGGCTCCGAATGAAAATCATCTCCACAAACCTAAAATTCAAAAATTTTAAAGCTGTAAAATAACTCAAGATCTAGATCTCATTTTTTAATGGAACTTTTGAACTTCAATATATAACTTAAAAACATAAGTGAAAAAATTAATACTTGTGACAGAGGATTTGACACATCTCCTAATAGGGAAGAAGAGGGTGGCTCTGAACTAAAATCATCACCACAAACCTAAAATTCAACAATTTTAAAATTGTAAAATAACTCAAGACCTAGATCTCATTTTTTAATGAAACTTTCACTTCAATTTATAGCTTAAAAACAAATTTAAGTGAAAAATTATGCATACTTGTGATAGTGGATTTGGCACATCTCCTAACTAGGAAGAAGAGGGTGCCTTCATTACAAAAACATCCGAAAGAATTAGAATATGTTAACATTTAATTATATACATGAACATGTGTACACAATTATTTATCTTAAAAATATGTCATCATGATACCGATATAATAATAGATGAATAATTGTACATCAACATCATGAAAACTTAAAAAACACTAACATTTTCCAACATATCATCTTGATTGTGAGAAACATCTTGATTATGAGAACCTGAAGCTTCGACTGTGATATTAAAATCTTCGTTCATCAAGTGTGTTAACTGCAAATGGTGTTTACATATATGATACATTTTTGTTAGATTAAAATATACAAATAAACATGTATATGTATTTATTACAAATTGTACATGGTAAAATATTCACCCTAACCATTAACACATATTGGTCCCATGCCCTATTCCTCATGAATAATTAAGTCCTCCCAATCATTGTGACAATGCTTTGCATATGTTATAAGATCTTCAATACTCATGTTGTCTATCTCATCATCTGTATGATACACAAAATTAGTATGTGCATTCTCTCATGCTCTTTGCCGATTCAGAAAAATATCAATTCCAATAAGTCCACTCTGAACATTGTCTATGATGAAATCTCTTGCTTCTCGACTAATTTAAGAAGTGGCATCCATCTCTGACTGTAAATTTTTCACATGAGGAGGTTGGCTTACCAATGGTGGCTCGGGCAAGGCAACTCAGCATCACGCTTAGTGCCCCTACTGTCATATAATCGACCTTTCCCAGGACCAAAAAATTCAAAGGGAAGGTCATTATAATTGGGTTTCATTCTCAAAAATAATTATGCATAAAATAATTTTGCAAAATAAAGAGGTACCTTTTCATTCCATGGTAGTCTTCCATAGGCAGCAAGGTGCCTATCATATAAATGGCAAGCTATATCAGGGTGCTTGAAATATTGCACCTTTAGCATCTTTCTTTTCAGCCCTTCTTTGAAATTAAACATAGACTTGGCCATTTGTAACTCTGTGCTTAACATCCTCCCATGTATCAAGACCCATCACTGTTTCCTTTATTTTCCTCATCACTTCTACAAAAGTATAAGTGGTTGGCCCAAAATTTTTGTACACATCTACAAGTGTGCTTAAAGAGTGAATAACTATTTCTAAGCTTTCTCGACTCTCAACAGGGAGTTTAAAAGACACAAGATCTTTCTTAAAATTTGAATAAAGATGTTGACAGCTTTGTAATGTGCATTGTTGGATGTTTGTTTCCCAAGGTAAATCAGAAATGTTAGAAGGATAAGTTGTGGTTAGCGTACAACCTTCTTCTTAAATAACACGTTCTAGATTACTGATCTGGATTTATGCAAGAACGCAACAGAATAAACATATAACCATAAATATAGAGATGCAGTGGAAATAACACTTCATTTCATTAATATCAAAGAACCGAAATTTGCTTACAGACAGAATGAAAATAAAACTAGCTAGGGCGCTGGTAGCTATCTCTGAGAAGAGATGTGGCGGCTACAAGCCTCTGAACTAAGTTACAATGAGGCTCGAGTGCCTATTTATTATGTAGAAATAATTGGAAATCCTAAACAGCCAAAACCCTAACCCTAGGAGATGAAGTGCCAAAACTATGGGCCCCGTTTGGGTAAATTGGTGTTTCAACTTCCCTGGGGCGTAACTTTGGCATACGATCTCCGTTTGATGTGTACCATACCTCGTTAGAAATATCTATCCGAGGAATACAAATTTTGACGTGTCCATTGACCCATGCTGCTCTCCGTTTTCCCAAAAAACGTCGTTTAGGGCCGCAAAACGGCTCTAGAAGTTCAGGACCCGTAAAACTGCTAAAAATAGTAAGTTGTGCCGAAACTGAAAAAACTGAAAGAGATAATGGTGGGGCCCCAAGTGGAATAGGTGGGTGACCACCAATATCCACCTGGATCACTTACGTCTTTTTCGAGAAACATTTTCACCTTGTACATCAATATATAAAATTATGTATAAATAAAAAAACTTGTGAACAAATTTGTACAAATTTTCTTTTTAACCATTAAAAAATTATATAAATAATTTAACAAATTAATAATTGAATGAAAATAATATTCAGATTGATGGCCACCTCGAGATGGTTGGGCAACATCATGCCCACCTTGAGATCGTTGAGAACTAGAATGACCACTGATTGATTGAGAACCAACATGACCACCCATTGATTGGCCACCGGGGGAATGCATATCACCACCCTCATGCAATTGGCCACCACCTATTGATTGGTCATGAGGGGAATGTGTACCACCACCACCCTCATGCGATGAGAGGGAAGCTTCATAAAAAGATATGAATTTATAATCAATTCAAAAATACATACATACATATAAATATACATACATATGATTGATTAATTTGCATGAACCATACCACGATTGCATGAACCATGGCCAAGCTCCATTGATGGAGTAGATACTCTTGTCCTCCTAACTCCTAAAAAATAAAAAAACTAAATTTATTAAAAACTAATTTAACTCACAAAATTGATAAAAAAGAAATTATATATGTATACATGTATGTACATGGGGATAAAATTATATATATATATTCAATAAAAAAATCAATTCCACACATATACATGTATGTATGGAGATAAGATTATATATTCAAATGTGATTTAAAAACATGCACATTTAATATAAATACCATGAAAATCCCTCGATCCATGATCCCCCACTCTCGTAGAGGCATGGAATTATACTCATGTTCGCCTTTCATCCTCCATGATATATATATATATATATATATATATATATATATATATATATATATATATATATATATATAGATAGAGTGGACATCTACAATTATTTTGAAAAATACTATTTAAAATAAATTCAAAAGAATTCAAAAAATTAATGTAATTTAGTACACAAATGTTGAGCACAAACACAAATTATGTAAAACACAACTTTCAAAGCACAAATTGATGTGTAAAACTCACTTTAAACAAAAATTTGTTGAAGTGCTACACATTTTAATTTTGTAAAACATGAAGTTCACCAAGTTGCACTTACATGGTGGGAGCACACTTGGTATATAATTGAAAAAAATCACATGGTCATTAAAAATGATGCATTTATAAGTAAAAAACACACACATATCAAAGATATGTTACAATGTCCATCAATAAATTTTGGAGAGCGTCTCAACATTAATTCATCTTTGAGAGATGAATCTTGGATTGGCATTGTCATGTATAATACTAATTCATCTTCGAAAAATGAATCTTGAATTACCATTGCCCCACACAATAGATCACCAGACATCTTATTAACATTTGCACAATGTCGGTCTTAAAGAACCATAATCTTACAATTCAAAATATTTAAATAATCCAAAGTTAATTATTAGAAGCAGCGGTCTGGAGCGTGACCTAACCCTAGGTTCCCCTGTTCTCGTTGTGGGCTTCTGCGGGCTCTATCCTCACGGTCTGGCTCACCAACGTGCTCCCCTGGATGCCATGGAGCAGGCAGTCCCTCCTGCGGGCCCATCTTTCAAAGATCAGGTTGTGGGCTCCTCCCTCGCACCTAACACATCCTTTTTCATGTGCCCTATCTCATCTTCTATCGTTCCTAGGTCAAATCAGGATCTCCGCCCACGCTCTCCTATTCATGAAAAAGAAAAATATGTCAAAGGCTCTCAATAGGGAGTTTCTGACAATGGAGGGAAAAATAAGTCAGGGGATATGGTTTGCACCTCACATTCGTCAAAAAACCCTGACAGCCCAGGCACGGGAGTCACTGCGACAGATTAGGATAAGTTTCAATCAGTAAAGGCCTGTCATCCAAAAGCAGCAAAAGTCCCAGAAATAATCATTAAAGAACCAGACATAAAGGTTTATAGAGAGTACATGAATGAACATGCGGTTATATGTAATTTTATGGGAATCTGGCCCTATGAAAGAGCTCTGAAAGGTTGGATACAAGCCAAATGGAATCCTAGAGGGGCCATAGAACTTCAGCTCGGTTCGAAGGGTTTCTTCACTGTATTTTTTTCTCTTCTGGAGGATAAGGATCGCATATTCGAAGGAGGGTCGTACTTCTTCAACGCGGCCGGACTATACATGAGATTCTGGAAGGAGAAATTCATGCCCGAAAAATAAGACTTCACCTGTGTTCCTGTATCAATCAGACTATACTCTCCATACGGACTACTGGGCCCTTTCAGTGCTTCAAGCCATTGGAAATGGACTGGGAGAATACATCAAAATGTCAGAAGGCACCAGGAATGGTCACTACATCTCATATGCTCGTATATGTGCCTATATTGATGTTTCTAGAGCCTTACCCGAAGCCATCATCCTGAACTTCAGGGACGAAACATGGACCCAGGTGTTTGATTACGAGCACATTCCTTTTCGATGTCAAAAATTCCATGAGCATGGTCATCTCTTCAGATATTTCCCTCAAAATAAACCACCCCCACAAGAGAGCCCAACAGGAGCCAAGGACGAATAGGGTTTCACCAAAGTAACACACAAAAACAAGCAAGGAAGAAGGAATAATGGAGGAAATGAAACCCCTAGGCATGCGACAAAAAATAGGTATGAAATACTCTCACTAACAACAGAGGAAAAGGGACAGCCTAGTAACTGCATAGAATAGATCCAGGAACAGCACAAGGAAATGGACACAGAAATGGAGAACACCATCAACCCTTCATCAATAGCCCAGGCATCATAGGAAGAAATAGAAATGGACTACACAGAGGACCTCCCCACCTCAGAGGAAAAAGATATAGAGGAAATTCTAATGGGGATGGATCTTCAGAATCTTTCAAAGGAGTGGACCTCAAAAGGATTCGAGGGTATACCAGAAGACCACCTCAAGCGAATAGAAGAGGCATACTCTCTGCAACAGAACTTTCAAAAGCTAAGAGAGCACCAAAGAAAGGGAGGGAAAAATCAAGGCAGGGGCATCAAAGCGACTCTCAAGGCCAATAACCAGATTACCAAGGGACAACCGAAAAGAAGGGGATGGAAAATGAATGGACAGCACCTCCAAGAGCTGGGATTAAACCTAATCAATGCGGGCAAGGTAAAGGTTATTTCTCTCACTCCCAACTTTTTATTATGAACTGAACATCTTGGAATATCAAAGGACTCAATAGCCCTACAAAAAAAATGATTCTTAAATCCAAAATAATCTCAGGGAAAACAGGCATTCTAATGTTGCAAGAAACAAAGAGTGGCTTGTTAGAAATGATGAACATTCAACAGGCCTACTTCAGGAAAAGTACAATCACGTGGCCATCGCTGCAACGGGCACTGCAGGTGGCATTGCAACTTTCTGGAAAGATTCAAGGTTTCATTTGATTGATTCCTTTGCATCTAAGCATGCCCTCACCACAATTCTCCAAATCATAGGTACCAAAGAAGATATATATCACCAATGTCTATGGCCCTCATATTGTTAGAGAGTGTCTTTCCTGGCTCAACCAACTAAAAATTTTTCTCCAGCCTCTATATTATAAGCTCTAGATCCTGGAGGGAGATTTCAACATGATCCTAAATCTGGATGAAAAAAGGGGTGGTATTCGACGTCTAGATTCAGACTCTCAGGCTTTCCAAAGCATGATTGAGGACCTTAAATTCATAGATATCCCCACCAAAAATGGTATCCACACTTGGAACAACATAAGAGGGGGAACGCGTCAGACAGCCTCCAGGCTGGATCATTTCCTTCTCTCTGAAGATCTTTTCCTCTCCTCTTTCGAAACGGAGGCTGTTATTGCTTCGCAGGCGGGATCTGACCATTGGCCGATCATCCTAACCTTCCATATCTCTGAGCGCCTAAAAAACACACCCTTTCGGTTTGAAGCCTTCTGGTTTGAATCCTTCTGGCTTTCCCATCTGGAATTCCAAGACAAAATCAAAGAATGGTGGACCAAAGATTTTCCCCCTCAGGGGAGCAAGATGAACGGTTTCCACCAAAAACTTAAGTTCATCAAGCAAGAATTAAAAAAATGGAATGAATAAAACTTTGGAGATATCACTACGGAAAAAAAGATCATAGAGTCAAAGTTAAAATCATTACAACAAACAATCATTCAGAATGGGACTACGGAGGAAACAAAACAAATAGAAAGGGAGCTCTAGAAAGAATGGGAGGTTCAGGTAATTCAGGAAGAAACACTATGGTGTCAAAAATCAAGGATCCAATGGCTCAAGGATGGAGAAATAAATACATCCTTCTTCCATAAATCTATGATCCAACACAGGAAACATAACAGGATCCTCAATCTCAGGAACAACCAAGGACAGATTCTTGACACTCATCAGCAAATAGAGGAAGAAATTCATCAGTATTTCACGAGCATCCTTACTGAAAGTAACCCGAACAATGAAGAGCAGATCAGGAAAATCACCAGTCATATCCTGACCATCTTAACCAAAGATCACAATCAAATGTTGTTAAAAAATAAAACCATGGAGGAATTGGAAGAAGCGGTTCAGTCAATGTCGAGTGGAAAAACCCCTAGGCCTGATGGATTCACCATCAATTTCTATAAAGCCTACTGGAACACTATAAAGGAATCAGTCTATGATCTGGTGGAGGAATCTAGAATGAAAAAATCCAATTTTCCCTCTCTCAACGCAACTTTCCTTTCTCTCATTTATAAATCTGAAAGAGCAGACTCCTCAGATCAGTTTAGGCCCATTGCTCTTTGCAATGTCATCTACAAGATTATTTCAAAATTTTCGGCCAATCATATGAAGCCTCTCCTGCCTCTCCTAATTTCAACAAACCAAATGGGTTATGTGGAAGGCTGATATATCATGGATAGCATCATTCTCTCTCAGGAAATCATCCACACACTTAAAGACCAACGAAAACCAGGAATGCTAATCCAACTGGATATGTCCAAAGCCTTTGATAAGATCAACTGGAGCTATATCAGACTTACGCTTGCAGCTTTTGGATTCAATAAAGAGATCATCAAGTGGATCATGGCTCTTTTTTCTGGAGCCTGCTTTTCCATCCTCCTTAACAGATCCCCCACCTCGATCATCAATCCTTTGAGAGGCATCAGACAAGGGGATCCTCTATCTCCCTTCCTCTTTATCATTTTAGCAGAAGGGTTGGGTAGATCCATTTCGGTTTCCTCCTCTAGTGGTCTCATCTCTGGCCTTCAGCTCTATCCCCAGCTCCCTCCCTCAACTCACCATCAGTTTGTTGACGATATGCTCCTTATGGGTTGCCCTTCGGTTAAGAAATCCCTTGCCTTCAAAAAAATCCTGGAAGACTTCTCTCTGGCCTAGGGATTGGATGTCAATCATGATAAATCCAAAATATTCTTCCTCAACACCCCTGCTGCCATTCAAACTCATATTGCCTGCGTCCTAAGCTTATAGAAAATCCTCTTCCCCTCTAAATATTTGGGTGTTCCCTTCATTGACAAACCTCTGGCCTGATCGAACTGGGAACCTTTTATCTCGAAGCTCAAGAAGAAAATTTCCAATTAGACTTTCAGTGCCCTCAATCAGGCAAATAGATTAATCCTGGTTTGTTTGGTCCTTCAAGCCATGCCCCTTTACCTCTTCTTGTCCACTGCGGCTCCTCGCTCCATTTCAAGGAAGATCAGAACAATTCAAAGGGAATTCATTTGGAGAGGCAAAGCCATCAAAGGCAAATGGGCTCTAGTTTCCTGGGATAAAGTGTGCACTCCCATTTATGAAGGAGGGCTTGGCCTTAGAGATCCTGATCTACTGGGTAAGGCCATGGGGGTTAAAACGTGGTGGCGTTGGCTATCTAACCCTTCCACCGATTGGGCAATGCTTTGGAGAGCCAAATATGCTTCCATAACCCCTTGGGCCTCTCTCATCAAGCTCTCGGGCAACCTTAAAGGTTCCCCCATGTGGAATAAATCTTGGGAAAACAGAAAGCTTACTCAAGAGCACAGATTCTGGGAGACAGGTAATGGTCAGAAGGCTCTATTTTGGGAAGATGCATGGGAGCAGAGCCCTAGACTAGACAAAGAGATTTACAAGCCAGCAAAAGAATATTTGGGAGTGCAAAAAAAAGAAGAGTAAAAGACTATTTTAAACCTACAGAAAGTTTTGAATGGAGGGAGTGGGAGAATCTCAAAGACTCTCTTCCAATCCACCTCCATCATTACATAAACTCTCTAGCTAAGGAGCTCGGAAAATTCAAAAAGAAGATGGTCCAGACATTCTTTGTTGGGGATCCAACCCAACAGGGAATTTCAACATCAAAGAAGAATACAACATCCTACAAAATCCCACCTCTGTTCAAGTAGATAGTAGATGGAAAAGACTTTGGAGCAGGAAGCAATGGCCAAATATCACTCTCTTTCTTTGGCTTATCACACATAGGAAAATTTTGACATGGGACAATCTTCAAAAGAAAGGTTTCAAAGGCCCCTCGGTTTGTATTCTATGCCTCTCTGGCTCTGAATTGACCAACCACCTCCTCAACACCTGCCCTTATGCTTCCAACATTTGGTCTTGGCTCTTGTTGGTTTTCAAAACCTCCGATCGCTCTTCTGACTCCATTCATAGAACCCTGGAAAACTGGTGCCCTACCTTCTCTAGCCATCCTCTTATCAATCTGGATTGGAACCTTCTCACGGGCATCATTTGCTGGGCTCTCTGGAAAGTGCGAAATTCTCAAATTTTCAAAAACCGTTCATCCAAGGAAGAATAGATTCTTAACAATATCAAGATCACTTTGAGAGAATTTGCCTCCATTTCCAAACTACCAGATTCCCCTCACCCTCCATCCATAGCTGATCACATAATCCTTTCTCTCCTTAATCTTCCCACCCCCCTCATTGTTTCCTCTCCCCAATCTGACTCTATCAATCCCGATCCCCTGACTTGCTGGCACCCTCCTGACCAACATTTTTTCAAGCTCAATTATGATGGGGCGTCTAAAAACAACCCGGGCAGGGCTGGCTTTGGTGGTGTTTTTCACAATTGTCAGGGTTCCATCCTATGGATATACTATGGAAATTTGGGGCATACTACCAACAATGTGGCTGAGCTCCAAGCGATGGCCAAGGGTCTGTTCATTTCCAAGCAGAACAACTATTGGCCTCTTCAGGTCGAAGGAGACTAAAATGTCTCTACCTAAGCATGCAAGAAATTACAGCAAGTTCGAAGTGTGGCCAGGGTCTCTGCCAGTTGGCGCCTCAACCGAATTCTCCATCGCATCAATGACAGCATCATGGAAGCGAGGGGGCTATCATTTCATGCTGTAAGAAGAAAAGTCAATAGTTTGGATGACTACATAGCCAACCAGGGGGTAACCACCCAGGCATGACTCGTCTCCCACAAGTGGAGTGCAATCGAATCACTCAAAATTAAGAAGGAATGTCTTATTATCAATAACAATGACCTGCACAAGGCAGGAGTCATGTCGTAGCCACCCGATCCTCAAAATCATCATGACATTGTACTCATTTAGCGCTCTGTTGATTGCTTCGGGAGATGGCATGTCCTTCATCAGATCACCTTGGCATGCTCCCAAGCTTAGTCTTTATTCCCCGCATGACACCATTAAAAATTTCTGTGTGCGTCATAATCGTTCTCCCGAAGCCAGCCAGCCTGAGCATGAGCCCTTAAATTCTCTTCACCCGGCTTCTTTTCCTCACTTCGCTCTCTAGTTCAACTCCCTTTTTTCTAAGTTTAGTTGCAGCCTTTCAGCCTTCTGCACCCCTACCTTGTTCTCCCTTTGGCCTTCTGTACCCCTGCCTTGTTCTCTCCTGCTGGCCCTCTTCCTTTTGTGGTTTCAAACTCCTACCATGGCCCCTCGCCATAGGCATACTCCTCCTCCCATCTGGCGTAGCCGCACTACCCAGTGGGAGAACCCCTCCCATCACCCTGTCACTAGGGCGGAAACACAGGCTCGTAATGTTGCTCATTTTTACAGGGACAACACCCTGGCACCTACAAGGGAGATTATGGATGACTTGGAAACTAAAGCGGCGGCTCATCGTCGGGCCACCCCGATTGAGACTATGGACCATGAATTCCACTAGATTTCGAACCTAGGTTTAACGAGAAGCAGAGAAAACCTCTACACGCATGCCATAGACCTTCACTGGCACACAAAAACTCTCCTTTTTATGGCGCTCCAAGAGCATAGCAGAGTCAGTAGGTAGATGGATAAAAAGATTCAGGCCCTTTCGGACAAATTCGAAACATATGTCAAGACGGTTCATCATCTAAGATTTTTTGACAGTTCTTCACCACATTACGAGCTGCTGAAGAGAAATTCAGGGCTTCATCAGAAAGCCGATGATCCTAATCTCAGGGTTAAAGTCGAGGCCCCTTCAAAGGGCTCTCCTCTAGGTGCTAGGCCTTCTCACCGCCCCTGCTTTGACCTTGAGGAAGGTACTCCTGAACGGCCGATCAATATCGATGATTTCTTTAGTGACGAAGACCTAGTGTCGCCCCCCTCGGGCCTTTAATTATGTGTTTCTCTCTTGCTTATGCCTACTTCTCAGGGTTTTTGTTGCGCTGAGCCTACAAGCTCTTTGTTTCTAATCTCCCTACTCAGTCTCCCTTCCCCTGTTTCAAGATCCGCTCTTTCTAGAGCTGCAGTTGTTAGCCAAGGTGGCTCTTTTTGTAATATATGTTTTATGATTAATGTGAATAGCTCCGCATATTTTACAAAAAAAAACATTTGCACAATGTCTTATACTAAAAAATTGAAATTGTCTAACAATATTGTTCGCTTTTCCATGTAGTTGTTTTAGCCACTCCTTTTTAACTTGGTACACGCCTTTCATCTGGTTGCACACAAGTTCAAAATTTGTGAAAACTATAATTCCATTTTATCCATACTCTCTAGTTGTTCTCAATCCTTCTATCAATGCAATGCAATATGCTTCATTATTTGTTGTTCTTCCCAGTATATTCATTTTCCTTTGGAGGACCTTATTAGTCACAATATTTCAAAGCACATATGTAATCATTGCTTTCCCTGGATTGGGATAGCAAGAAACATGTATGCATAATTTCCATTTTTCGACCATGTTTAGTGGGCTTTTTGATCCCTAAAAAAAAATCAATAAAATATATTAAATGAACATTTATTGCAAATGCATGGGAGAAATGACATGTACATGGTTCCCAAAAACACTATAAAATGCCTTAAAGTTAATGGGAGAAATGGCATGTACATGGTTTCCAAAAACACTAGCATTTTCCTTACAAATATATTAAATGAACATTTGTTTCAAATGCCTTAAAGTTTATGGGAGAAATGGCATGCACATGGGTTGTCTTAAATTTTATGGGAGAAATGACATTTACATGGTTTTAGAAAACACTAGCATTTTCCTTAAAAATATATTAAATTAAAGTTTATGGGAGAAATTACATGTACATGGTTTCCAAAAACACTAGACTTTTCCTTAAAAATATATTAAATTAAAGTTTATGAGAGAAATAACATGTACATGGTTTGCATTAAATTTTATGGGAGAAATGACATGTACCTAGTTTTCCTTAAATTTTATGGAAAGAATGACATGCACATGGTTTGCCTTAAATTTTATGGAAGAAATGAAATGTACATGGTTTGCCTTAAAATTTATGGGAGAAATGACATGTACATGGTTTGCCTTAAAATTTATGGGAGAAATGACATGTACATGGTTTGCCTTAAACTTTATGGGATAAATGACATGTACATGGTTTGCCTCAAAGTTTATGGGAGAAATGACATGTACATGGTTTGCCTAAAACTTTATGGGAGAAATGACATGTACATGACTCCCAAAAACACTAGCAAATAGGAGAAATAACATTTTATGCTTTCCAAAAACACTAGCATTTTCCTTAAAAATATATTAAATTAAATTTTATGGAAGAAATAGCATTTACATCGTTTGCCTTAAATTTTATGGGAGAAATTACATGTACATGGTTTTCCTTAAAGTTTTCCTTAAGTTTATGGGAGAAATGACATGTACATGGTTTGCCTTAAAGTTTGCCTTCAATTTTCTGGGATAAATGACATAGAAATGACATGTACATGGTTCCCAAAACACTAGAAAATTCCTTAAAGTTTATGGAAGAAATGACATGTACATGGTTTCCAAAAACACTAGAATTTTCTTTAAAGTATGCTAAATTAAAGTTTATGGGAGAAATGACATGTACTTGGTTTGCGTTAAAGTTTATGGGAGAAATGACATGTACCTAGTTTTCCTTGAAGTTTATGGGAGAAATGAAATGTGCATGGTTTTCCTTAAAGTTTATTGGAGAAATGACATAGAAATGACAAGTACACGGTTCCCAAAAACACTAGCAATTGGGAGAAATGACATTGTATGGTTTCAAAAAACACTAGCATTTTCCTTAAAAATATATTAAATTAAAGTTTATGTGAGAAATGAAATGTACATGGGTTGCCTTAAATTTTATGGGATAAATGACATAGAAATGACATGCCTTAAAGTTTTCCTTGAGTTTATGGGAGAAATGACATGTACATGGTTTGCCTTAAATTTTTCCTTAAATTTTATGGGAAAAATGAAATAGAAATGTCATGTACATGGTTTCCAAAACACTAGAAAATTCCTTAAAGTTTATGGGAGAAATAACATGCACATGGTTTCCAAAAACACTAGCATTTTATTTAAAAATATATTAAATTAAAGTTTATGGGAAAAATGACATGTACATAGTTTGCCTTAAAGTTTATGGGAGAGATGACATAGAAATGACATGCCTTAAAGTTTGCCTTGAGTTTATGGGAGAAATGACAAGTACATGGTTTTCCTTAAATTTTATCGGAGAAATGGCATAGAAATTACATGTACATGGTTCCCAAAACACTATAAAATGACTTAAAGTTTATGGGAGAAATGACAAGTACATGGTTTCCAAAAACACTAGCATTTTCCTTAAAAATGTATTAAATTAAATTTTATGGGAGAAATGGCATGTACATGGTTTTCCTTAAATTTTATGGATAAATGACATGTAAATGGTTAGCCTTAAAGTTTTCCTTAAGTTTATGGGAGAAATGACATGTACATGGTTTGCCTTAAAGTTTGCCTTAAATTTTATGGGAGAAATGAAATAGAAATAATTTGTAGGATCCTTAAACTTGGCCCACTGGTCCACTTTGACCACAACTTTGACCAACCCTATCTTCCTCATATGGAATTAGACTAGAGTATCATTCAAACTATTGTTATCAGGGAGATGAGCACTTTTTTCTGGTCCTACTTCAGAAACAATCCAATGACTTTGATTTTTGGTTTATTATGAGTCCTCTTGGATCTCTAAGCATCTCTGGAGCCACCTGGATCAATAGATGAAGGTCATATAAACACATATCATGGAAAGCATAACCAAATCCTCCAAGTAATTACCATGATGTCTTAAAAACAACTAAAATATTGAAATCATATGAAGTGTTCCCCTTGAACATGTGCCATCTCCATTGGCCACAACAGAAAATCTACTGATCACAATAGATTTTACATATATATCATTAGTACCACAAATAAAATCATCATCAAAATCACATCCTAATTTCATGCATGATAAAAATATCCTTAACAAATAAGCCTATTAACACACACTCATATGGTTGCATCATATATAATCTAGCATGAAAAATTATGATGTGCCATAGCTCCCCTTGACACCACGAGGCCCTCAATTTCTACTTGCAGGTCCTTCTTCTTCCAAATTTTGAGTTTCTTCTCTCTTACATGCAAATGTTTAGTTGTCCTCATACTTGGACTACTTTGCATATTCTTCATTATTATCTTATCAAAACATGAAAGAAACAACAACTCAAAACATAATAACCTTGAAAAGCATCAACACAAGCATGCACATATGAAGACACAACTATTTATGGTGGAAACCCTTCTGGGAGAAAACCACCATGTTGTTGTTGCATTGCTCAATTATTTTATTAATCTACTAAAAAAATCTATATGGATTATCTTACACCCATAATCTAGAAGACTTGGCTTCCTTCATAGTATGTTGGCACCTATCAGTTAGGAAGTTTGTTTCTCTCATGGATTTACATAAATCTATCTGCTGGAATCTAACATGAACAACTATCGTTGCCCAACTTCTTGAAATTTTCAAGAACAAATAGTGAAATTGGCATCTAGAAACAACATGAAAATGCACACACACTAGTGCTGGATCACAGGTCACACAGTGATGGATCCTAGCAACACAATAGTGTGCAACCAATTTTTAAATAAATTGGAAAATCAATTTAATCTTATCTCATAAAAAATTGTAATAGTTAAATAAGTGTGATAGAATTAGTTAGCTCAAAAATTTCGAGTTGAGGGTCAAAGGATACCCATGTAAAGTGATTCTATTATTTACAGGGTCCAGTTGTAGTTGTATCACTAGTGTGTTGTGAGTGGAATCAGTTAACTCAAATTAATTGAGTTAAAATTAGTTTAACTAGTTCTAACTAATTAATGAGCTAGTGGAAGATAAAGTGGATTAAAATAGATTGAATTCAAAAGTAGTGATCTACCAAGTAACTAATGATTCACTATTAATAGCTACATGCATGTCAATTTTGATGGAGACCCAGTTGAAAGAAAGGTTTAAGAGAATTAAACTATCAGTTGTATTTTTGGTGAACTTCCTAGGTGAAATTATAAAGTCACAGGAAGGTTCCATAGGGATTGTGTAGTTGATCTGAATGGAATGTATTAGTTTTGTTGTGCTAAGTATCCAAACAGTATTTAAATTGTGTGCATAAGGTTCTCTGAAGTTTGCAGGTGAAACAAATGGTTTTATCTTAGTTAAAAAGATTTTTGTATGAGGTTTAAGCATGTAAATTTCTTTTATAACACTGTACAATAGTAAATAACAGAGAATTAAACATCACATGTAACAATACTCAATAAATTTGATGAAGAAGTTCACCCCTCCTGGGCTACATCTGCTGGTCCAGCTCCCAATGGCATGTCCCTCATATCGTAATTCTCAAAAATGGTAAGTACCTGTGAAATAAAAGACTCAAATGGTTGTGATATCTATAAAAATAGCTTCAAAATTCTTGAATTAGCCAGGAGTGACTATTCATTTGTAGAAAACAGAGAATGGATGCTCAATGCACTGAAAACACCCTAGTGGCCCTAGTGGCTCCTTGACCTCTCTTGAAGCTAAACCTGCACAATATGACCTCTGATGGCTCTAAAACCTTTGCCAATGTGTTAAAAATGTTGATAATACCCAAAATTGACTATTCATGCCTCAAAATTGGTCAAAAATCCAAGGAGTTATGGCCAAAACAGTAAACTGCCCAATATCCCTTAAAAAACTCCACTAATTGTGGAGAAACTTCAGTTAAGCTGACTAAAATGGCAATGCTACCTGATTTGGTGGGCACGCTCCAGAAATGTCTGGTGGTTAGTTTGGCATTTAACGTCAAGGCGTGGAGTGGTCACATAGACGTCCGCCGTAACCATCAGAGTTTTAAACTGTGGCTTAACCGTTGTATTTATTGTCGCCTTAATTCGCCGGGATATATGGTCACATGCTCCTACAAGACTGTGCAGATAATATTTGGTGGTAACCAGTAGAAGTTCTTAGCACCTGGTCACAAGCATGGGGTTCTATCAAGCAGGGGCTGGCCCCCTTTGCCACCAGCGGGAGTCTTATGTAATTTCAATTACAAAATGTCATGTAGATAGGTTAAGAACCACTCATAGACCAAATGGTAAAGGGCTCTGCACACGGAAGAGAGGTCATGTATTCCATTCCAAGAGACTCCAAAATGTTTTTACATACCACTACCTCTAGCTTGGGGCAACGTGGCAACCTTTGGGAAAGCCACATGGCCCCCACTGATAGGGCAAAAAAACTTAATGTAAATTTTTTTTGCCAAATATTTTTTTTTCTAAATTTATATATAAAGTCAAAATAAATCAAAGGTCCATTTTTTGGAGTTTACTGGGCTTTTCTAACCTTCATAAATTCTGCATATGACCTCTATTTTGCGAACCATTCACAGTGCTAGAATCACAATGACAAGACCTTTCTGGTTGCTCAGGTTGCAAACATTTTTGAGCACTTTCAGTTTTGAGCACTTTTGAACTATGGACATGATCTCCTGATCACACTTCCCCACTAGGAAGCTTTTGGACCCCAAAATCTCTCTAGACTACTGAAAATGAAGATGAGGAGACTGTGTCCCCACTCTTCCAATCTTAATCCATTGAAATATCCCTGATGTCATCAATTGGAGCTTTTCTTGAAACAACAAATTTTTCCTTGATTCCATTGACAAATCGTTGCTGACTTTGACCTTGTCATGTTGCACATTTTCGAAACTTGTAGAACAACAAATTAACTTTGTAGTAAAGATATTGTTTCTACATTTTTCTATAATCAAAGGAAACTGAAAATCACTTTCACCTTGCATCCTGTCCTTATGGCGATTTTTTGATGAATTAGCCTTGTACTTGCGTCGATTCCTGACCAAGTTTCCTCACCATTGTACCATGCCTTTTTGAAACCAGCAATGATCATTGCTGAAACTTGTTCCATCTTTGCTAATTTGACTTTCCCTCTCTTGGACCTTTTCAACTTCTTGCACTGACACTTTGTTTTCAGCACCGTTCGACACCAAAGACGATTGTTGCAACTGGTTGTCATCTTCTTTCAAAGACAACCTGATTTCAAACTGAAACAACTCATTATTTACATCAGCATTTCCATGAAAATGATTATGTAAAACTTCCCTTTTATTAATCATCATAAATTTCAAGTTTTGACTTGCATTGATGATCGTCTTCATCTGCCCTACATTCACTAAAGAAGAGTCTAGTTTTTTGTGATGAGCTCTCACAATGTACTCCTTGCCATCCTTGAATAAATGGTATTTGTTCTCATGGCGATGGAAGATAGCTTTCCTGTCATATAAGTAGGGACTGTCCAACACCATACTTGTAATATCAAGCAGAACAAAATATAATTCAAACGGGCCAATAAAATGTGCTGATATTGCAAATCATAACATGAACTTCTTTGAAACCTATAAATTTGCATCCTTACAAATCCAACCAAGAGGATATGCTTTCGGATGTGGAATGGTCTCAAGATTTAGTTTATTGACTAAGTCTTCAGAAATAAGGTTCGCTTGTGACCCACTATCAAATAGTGTGTCAACCTTGGTATATTTGGAAATGACCCTCACATGAAATAGTTCAATTCTCTTCTCTTCACTTGGAGCTTCTATGTGACAGTTAGAAATACTAGAATTGGGTTTATTTACAATCTCTTTCTCCTTCAAGTTCTTTAGTTCCATAGCTATGATTTTTGTTTCATCTCTTGAATCTGACCCTAGGTCTTGTTCAGCTATTGCAACTGTCTTTCCTTTCTCCTTGGCTTTATCTTTGGCTTTAAAAATTTCTAGTTTCAACTCTGGATGAAGTTACCAACAATGGTCCTCATCATGGCTTGTTTTAGAACAATGTTTGCAGAAGAATTTTCCCTTCTCTTTTCTAGAATTTTCATTTCTCTTTTTCTTCCATTTTCCTTTAAACTCACTTTCCTCATTCCCATCTAAGTTTTGTTTTCCTCTTGCCTCTAAATGTGTGGCTTGAATACAAACCTCATCTAACCTTGTAGGATTAAACATGAGAATGGTATGTCTTAGGTAAGTATGTAAACCTCCTATATACTTGAGTAAAGTTTCTTGGCTTTGAAAATATACTCCTTGTAAAAGAGCTCTTCTTCTAAATTCTTGGGTATAAACTTGAACATTTTTCCTTTCAATTGTTTAGAATTTTTCCATTCCATTATGGCTTTCTACATGTGAGCTAATGGGTAAAACTGTTTTTTTATTGCAGAAATGAAATCAGACCATGATAATATAATCTTACCATATTTCTTGATCTCCTCCTTTGTCTTGGCTTCCCATCAAACAAGAGCTCCACCTTCCATTCTCAATGAAGCTAGTTGGATTTTGGTTTCATCATCATGAAAATTTTGAATTTTCAAATAGACCTCTAATTTCCTAATCCAATTATCTAGCTTTTCTGCATTAACTTCACCATCAAACTTTGGAAATTCAAACTTAACAACAATTTTTAGAAAAGGATTTTTACCCGTGTTCTTGACTTTGTGAGAATGATGTACTGAAGATGATGTAGAGGTTGATGAAGATGAAGATGAGGGTGATGATGGTGACTTTCCACTGTTTCCATTTCCTCCATTACCCTTCTTGGACTTATCTTCATTATTATGGCCTCCTGACAATCCCTCTCCTTCCTTGTGAAGTTTGGACCCTTCTCCTTCAAGTTTCTCATTTCTTTCTTGATAAAGAACTCTCACCATTTCAGTGATGTCAAGGAATTATTTTCTGAACACTCTTTCTTCCTCCTTGGGATCAACTTCTTCATGGATTTCTCTTTCTCTTGATGTCATGTTTATGGCTTCTTTTGCTTCTCTTTGAGGTGAAATTGAAGTGGAGATAATGTCACTCTTGCCCTCCTTGGCTTAGGATTACTTTGAGCTTTCATCAATTGACCTTCTCCTCTCATAAGCTTTAGCCTAGTAAGCATTAAAACTCTGCAAACTGTTAAACAACTCCTTTTGCACAAATTTTAAACAGAGAAAATAATCTAGCTTAACCTAATGCTCAACCTGACGCTCTAATACCAACTTGATCTGAATGGAATGTATTAGCTTTGTTGTGCTAAGTATCCAAATAGTAATTAAATTATGTGCATAAGGTTCTCTGAAGTTTGCAGGTGAAACACATGGTTTTATCTTAGTTAAACATATTTATGTGTGAGGTTAAAGCATGTAAATTTCTTGTATAACACTATATAGTAGTAAATAACAGATAATTAAACATCAGAGGTAATAGTACTCAGCAAATTTTATGAAGAAGTTCACCCCTGCTGGGCTACATCTGCTGGTCTAGCTCCCAATGGAATTTCCCTCATATCTTATTGCTTAAAAATGGTAAGTACATGTGAAATAAAAGCCTCAAATGGCTGTGATCTCTATAAAAACATCTTCAGAATGCTTGAATTAGCCAGGAATGACTTCATTTGCAAAAAACAGAGAATGGATGCTCAATACACTGGAAACACCCTAGTGGCCCTAGTGGCTCCTTGACCTCTCCTGAAGCTAAATCTGCACAATATGACCTTTGATGGCTCTAAAAACTTTTCCAATGTGTTAAAAATGTTGATAATACCCAAAATTGACTATTCATGCCTCAAAATTGGTCAAAAATCCAAGGAGTTATGGCCAAAACAGTAAACTGCCCAATATCCCTTAAAAAACTCCACTAATTGTGGAGAAACTTCAGTTAAGCTGACTAAAATGGAAACGCCGCTTGATTTTGTGGGCACACTCCAGAAATGGTGGGCGCTTAGTGTGGAATTTAATTTCAAGGCATGGAGTGGTCGCACAGACATCAGCTGTAACCATCAGAGTTTTAAACCATGGCTTAATCGTTGTATTTATTGCTCCCTTAATCCGTCGGGGTATATGGTCACATGCTCCTACAAGACTGCACGGATAATGTTTGGTGGTAACTGCCAGAAGTTCTTAGCACCTGGTCGCGAGCATGGGGTTCTATCAATTGGGGGTTGGCCCTTAAGGGCTGGCCCCCTTTGCCATCGGCGAGAGTCTTATGTAACTTCAAATACAAACTGTCGTATAGATAGGTTAAGAACCACTCATAGCCCAAATGGTCGAGGGATCTACACAGGGATGGGAGGTCGTGTGTTCCATTCCCATAGAATTGAAAATATTTTTCCATATCACTACCTCTGGGCGGGGCCATGTGGCAAGCTCCGGGCAGGCCACGTGGTGCCCACTAATAGGCCAAAAAACCTTAATATAAAATTTTTTTGCCAAACATTTTTTTTTTTCAAAATTTGTATATAAAATCAAAATCAGTCAAAGGTCTAGTTTTTGGAGTTTACTAGGCTTTTCAAACCTTCATAACTTCTACATATGAACTATATTTTGCAAACCATTCATGACGCTAAGATCGCAACGACGAGACCTTTCCAGTCGCTTAGGTTGCAAACATTTTTGAGCACTTTCATTTTTGAGCATTTTTGAACTATGGACATGATCTCCTGATCAGTAGTCAAGGAAGGTTGATTATCCTATTTAATAGGGATTAATTTCATAGGGATTGCATGAGCAAGGCTGGGCTAAGAAGGGGTTGAGAATTGTCTAAGTGTTGCCCAATTTTTCCTAAGAATTGCTAGTCAATTTTGAGTAGGATCAGGGTGAGACGATTGATAGAGTGCATGATTTTCTCGGTGTTAGAAAACATTGTATTTTTTCATGTTTCTTTGACTATGTAAAATATATGATAGAGGGGTTTTGAGAAGGTGATTTCCCCAGATACATCTTGTGTTGTGTGATTAATAATTTCCTTTCTCTTACTTGCATGTGATTGAGCGATCGTGTTTTATATTCCACAAATATAGTATAAGGATTTAGTATATTTTTCAGTACATTACATGATCATATTTAATCCATTGATATAGAGTTTCTATATAATTTCTGCATGGTATTATAGTTGTGTTAGAGATTTTCTACATGGTATCAGAGCATGAATTGTTTGGACGGCGAGTTTGCAGAGAATATATGAAATTTTTTATGAAAAATTTTCAAAAAAAAATAGCATATTTGGATTTTTTGCGAAAAAATACCCAAATTGGAAAAAAACAATGGTCTAATCAGAGCTCGGATGAGGGAGATATCGTCGATTTAAAATCAGCTATTTTTTTAGAAAATTTTGTGATGGCGGGACAATTACAATGTGTGCAATTTGGAAAAGGAAATAAAACCAAGGGAAAGAATTCCCAAGGCAAAGAGGGCAAGAGAGACTTGTCCAAGATCAAATGCTTTCACTATCATGAGCATGGGCACTATGCTTCGAATTGTCCACAGAAGAAGGCAAGCAAGAAGGAGCCTATAGTTGCTACGGGTGAAGCATTGACTTCATAGTTCGAGCTTGATTTTACTCTCATTGCGTGCATGGCCAGCACTACAATGGGATGCATGTGGTATCTAGATAGCGGTGCCTCATTCCATATGGTAGGGAATAGAGATATCTTCCATGACTTGGAGAAAAACAACCTCCAACAGAACATAGAGTTTGGAGATGACGAGAGGTATAACACAACCAACATAGGTACAATTACCTTTTAGAGGGAGTCTAGCTCCCCTCTCAAAATTGCAGATGTTTTGTATGTTCCAGGCATAAGGAATAATCTTGTCTCCATAGCATTATTGGAAGACCATGGTTATGAGGTGATGTTTAGAAAAGGAAAGGTGTTCCTTAAACACATAGCCATGAGATAGGTGAAGCAGATCGGTTCAAGAGTCAATAACCTGTATGCACTCGAGGTTGAGGATGCATGCAAGGCTTTGAGAAGAAAAGCAATGCTTAATGACTTGGTGGTTGAGAGGGAGAAATTATCTCTCAACATGCAGCCTTGGAAGTAGTCTCAAAAGGTTGTGGAGGAGCCACAATTGGAGAAGCAGAGAGGAGACTGAGTGGAAAATTCCACTCAAGAAGAGACCCCCAGGAGGGGAAAATTTCGAGCCATATGGGCAGAGGGAGTACATGCAGCTATACCTCCATGTGTGAGGTAGGGCGACATGTGGATATGATCACAAGAATAAATTTGGGCAAGGTCCATTGAGATGGTGTGTCTCATGGATTGAACTTGGCTATGAGGAACCCATAGTACAACAATAGCAGGAAGGACCAGTTAGATTGATGTAGTTAGATTTCAGGAAGAAAAAAATCAGAGTGAAAAGTGTTGGATACTGGAGCGCATATCACAGTTGGCAGTAGTGTAGAGTGCATGGATGGAGATGTCAGCATCAGCGCAGGGAGTCCAATAGGCATGTGCAGTAGCTAGCAGTAGTTAGAAGACTCTGATGACAGATGCGTTATATTGATTAAGTTGTTTGGAAGCTATTCAATTTCAGGAGAGTTGCATGTGCGAAAAACACTAGAGTAGCGTTGCATGCAGAACATTCCAAAGGTACCAGATCGGGACGGATTGATTCCTTTCTTGTTGAGAGGGAGTGTTGAAATTTGTAACAAGAAATAGTGAAATTGGAATCGAGAAACAACATGAAAATGCACACACTTGTGTGGGATCACAGGTCACACAGTGATGGATCCTAGCGACACATTAGTGTGCAACTATGTTTTAAATAAATTGGAAAATTAATTGTAATATTATCTCATAACAACTTGAAATATTTAACTAAGTGTGGTAGACGTAGTTAGCTCAAGAATTTCGAGTTGACGGTCAAACGATATGGATGTAGAGTCATTATATTATTTACAGGGTCCAATTTTAGCTATATCACTAGTGTGGTGTGAGTGCAATTAGTTAACTCAAATTAATTGAGTTAAAATCAGTTTAACTAGTTCTAACTGATTGATGAGCTAGTGGAAGATCAAGTGAATTAAAATATATTTAATTCACAATTAATGATATACCAGGCAACTGAAGATTCACTATTAATAGTTGCATGCATTTCAATTATGATGGAGACCCAATTGAGACAAAGGTTTAAGAAAAGTAAACTATCAGTTGTAGTTTTGGAAAACTTCCCAGGTGCAGTTATAAAGTCATAGGAAGGCTCCATAGGGATTGCGTAGTCAAGGAAGGTTTATTATCCTATTAAATATGAATTAATTTCCCAGGGATTGCATGAGCAAGGCTAGGCTAAGCAGGGGCTGATAATTGGTTAAGTGTTGGTCAATGTTTCCTGAGAATTTCTAGTTTGTTTTGTGCAGGATCCGGGTGAGACGATCGGTAGAGTGCAGGATTTTATCGGTGTGAGAAATAATTATATTTTTTCATGATTATTTGAATATGTACAATATATGATAGAAGGGTTTTGAGCAAGTTCTTTCCATAGATACATCTTGTGTTGTGTGATTTATAATTTCCTTTTTCTTACTTGCATGTGATTGAGCAATCGTGTTTTATATTCCACAAATATAATAGAAGGATTCAGCACCTTGTTTTAGTACATTACATGATTGGATTCAATCCACTGATATAGAGATTCTATATAGTTTCTACACAACTTCCATTGGACTATCGAACTCCTATTGGATGGAGAAATATGATCCTTATTATGAATCTTTCGGATCATTGTCTAATATAAAGCCTCCATGCCTTCAATTCGTCCATGCGAACCACGTTTTAGAATATTTTACATTGGGTTTTCAATCTGCTCAACATGAGCAACCCAACAACACCATCATTGTATAACATAAAATTTGAAACAAAAACTCTGACGTAGTGGAGGGACATTATTCTCTTCTTCTCACACCAAAACACTTCTCTCTAACACACCATAAGTTTCCAATTATTCTCCTCTTTAAACAATACCACCTGCAACATAAAAACTATGAATTTTCTACTCAAATATATCTCTAATTTATACATTCAATACTCTGATAAAACTATACAAAATTATGTGAGCAAATATTGTTGGGAATAATGATCTCCATTAGACCAAAACCTACAGGTGCTAGTCGATGATCGCATCGCCAGAGATAAGGATCCATGAGAGGCGGTTAGTCCATGTCGCGAAACACACAAGGAGCGTTGGTTTATCCAATTTCCAACAACTACTTCAACCTATATTCACTCTCACCTCCATCTCAAAGGAATGCTCTCCCACCCTCATCTAGACCAACAAAATGAAGTCAAGGCCCTTCCTCTGTTTAACATTTTTTGAGTTGGTTAAATAAGTAAATCTATAGTATCTGGTGTCCTCAACAATACTTTTCACACTTCTCAATTTTCTGGGATAGAACTCTTTGACTTGATTAATCCGCTCTCTCCACTACCTAATGGATATTCTCAAGTTTGACCAACTTCTAGAAGCTAATTAACCTTTTTGAACCTTTACATGATGAGTTGCAAATAAGAAAAGACTTAAAAACAAATAAACATTGGGTGTGAACAAGGAATCTGGAGGAAAACTTTCTTTAGACATCGACGACACCAATAGAACTTCCATATTTCAGTTGTATCTCCACTCACAAGCTTGTCAAATTTTAGTTGGAGTCCTCCAAATACATGCATGAGAAAATCTCCTAGCGTTTGGGGTAGAGGATGGTCAACTTAAAACTTCTTTGACTCAAAAATTTTCCAAAATTTTTGTACTTCTTGAAAATACTATGTAGGACCTTTGAAATCCACTAGCGCATCTGCAATACTTCACCAAGTCACTTCCACATCACCATCATCATCACAAGTCAAACTAGGTTGACTTGTTTTCCAACCAACAAATACACTAATACATGGGCCATCAACCTAATCCAAAACATATCTTCCACCATTATGCAGCTCCAGAACATGTTAGAAAACCTCCATCACTTGTAAAATCTTCTCCAAACTCTATACATAATCTCATAAATCATGTAGATCTAATCAGGGACATGCATACCTAATCAACAATGCTCCTTAACTATAACTCTTATAGAAGAAACCAACACCTTCTTGATCATTCAGAATGATCAAGAACATCATTACCTCCAAAAAAACTCATCACTACACAATTGATCATCAAGTGAAGGCCTCCAAATGAATGCAACACACCACCATCAAAATCTATGCAACAATAATGATCATAACAACATGATCATCGGGAGCATGAAATCCTCTCCTCACACTCTGTATGAAACACCTACAAATCATATTTCCATCCTCACATATCCATGTTAGTATACATACAAAAACCAATGAAACATGTCAACCATGTAAAAGCCACCTATAACCAAACATACAAGTGTTAACCAACTCTCCTTCAACCGATGCTACTAGGTTGACATCAATGCCAACAAACAGCACATATGCAACATTGCAACACACATCAATGCCAAAAAACACTCGCCAAACTAAGCTGAGATTTTCCACAACCATAATTGTCATAGTTATACTCAACAGTCACGCAACCATTCCCTTCTGGTTTTCTTAGCCACTAACGTGTTGATTCAAAGAAATTACATGTGAATTTCAAAGCATTGTAGCTCGTTGTAGAAAAATATCTACTAGCCACTAATATCTTCCACCCTACAAATATTATTGATGTGTCATGTCGATAGGGAGCTATGAGAAGTTTGAGAGGAGCCTCCATCTCTCCAACCTTAGTTCGCTAAAAAGGACGCCTACCCTACTTGCCGTGAGCCACCATTTGTTTTGGGTTCAGAGAAATCCCTCTAAATGATAAGGATACATGAATCTAGAGAATATTTTTCCTTGCATGGGCACATATTGAATACCATATATTTTCCTGGGGAGATATGGAAAGAAGGCAAAATATAGAAGAAAAAAAAACAGTCATGGGTCGCACAGCAAGACCAAAGCAGAAGAAAAAAAGAAATCGAAAGGAGGAACTAAATTATTTCGAAGAGCTCATAAAGTTTCATGCTGCAGTCAAGGCATTTAACCGACAAGAAGATGAATCAAAACAATTCAAGGATGCATGGATCAGGATGCATATGGTAACACTGCAAAAATTTACTAGTAAACATATTATTTTTTAGGTTGTTAAACTAAAAACGTTTTTCAATATAAATAGTTGATTTTTTATCGATCTAATAACCCATATGATGAATTATACGATGCTTTAGTGTTGGATCTTATAAAACATGCATTGGATGAGAAGTTTTAGTGAAAAGTGGAAAATTCTACATCTTCCCAGGAAGCATGGAATATGCATGAAGCAGAATTTGGTACAAAGAAAGTGACATGCAACAACAAGTTGTGTCATAGCCTCTTGAAGAATAATGAGATAAATCAGCCACGGTTCTGAGAATAAATGAGAAATAATTTTCAATGGAAATATTGCTTGGAGAATCCCACGTAAATGTGGGTGATAGTCATGAATACTCTAAAAGTGAAACCCATTATGAAAATGTGGATACGGACGAAGAAGACATAGAAAAGATTGTAGCGAGAGAAGTTGAAGCCTCTATGTGTGAAGCAAAGCAAGAGCATATAGATTCTTGAGAGCTCCACTGTAACTTAGATGGTGAAGATTATGGTAAATCCCACTATGACGAGACACATGTAGATGATGGTTACAAATTTTGTTGTGAATTGGTGAATCCAGCAATAGACCTTGCAGATGAATTTAATGAAGTTGAAATTGTTAATGAGAACATGTGTGCTCAAATATCCCACTATAGAGTGGATGTAAATTATGTTGATGTTAATTTTGATGAAGAAAAATTAACTAGTGATGAGTAGTTTCACATGATGCAACAAAAATATCACATTGATATGTTTTTATTTGATGTGAAAAGCCAACTTCTATATGGAATACAAGTGGAAGACAACTTGTTTTTAGCAAAAGTGGTTGGTAAAGAAGTGGAAAATGAATATTATGATGTAACAACAGAGGAAGATAATACATAGGCATAAAAGGAAGAGGAAGAGGAGAAATATCTCACTACAAAGCATAATGAAGATGTTTTTAACATTGATTTTGAGTGTGTAGGTAAATAAGATAGTAGACCAGGTAAAATTATAGTTGGAGGAGAAGATAAAGAAAATGATGCAAAAATGGACATGGAAGTTTTTGAAGATGAATAATAAAGCATTAAAACATCCTTTCAATGATGGAATCAAGAAAAGATCATATTTTGTTATCAAGAAATATGGCGTAAAGAATATCTAGAATATGAAGCATAAGAAGCAAAGTGAAACTCGCAGTTTGGAGATAAAGAGTTTTGGAAACAATCCATGAGTGAACGGATATTTGAAAAGAAAGTTGTAGAAAGTATGCTCAAAACAAATATAAGAGAAGGGAACAATTGTGCGGCTGTCAAATTTAATTGTGACAACGATGGCTATGGAAACTCTCAACTAAGGATGTCAAGTTTTCTAGTTTCTCGAATCCCTTGGCTCTAATACCACTTGTTGATCAGAGGCATAAATAAACATTAATGCACAAGTTGTTGCTACAAAAAAATTATTATATTCATTGATATTTATCTCATAAATCCACCCGAGTTGATGTTCTTGGCTTTCACACATTACAATGACCCAACCACGAGTATATAAACACCAAAGTTACTAAATATGGAATCATGCAAGCTCTAACTAGAATTGATTATTATGTGACTAACTTCTTCATGGAAACATACACTGGATGATCAGACGTAAGTGATATTTCAAAATTCAAAGTTTTCGGAAGTGTGCCAAACCTGAGCGACCAGATAGATCTCGTTTTCCTCATTCCAGCACCATGAATGGTTCGAAAAACTGACACCGTATTAAGAAGTTATCACAGTTTGAAAATTCCAGTAAACTGCAAAAATTGGACTTTGACCATGTTTGACTTAGATTAGGAAAATTTTAAAATAGAATATTCCAGGGAATATTCTTAGAATATTCCTCGAAATATTCCCTAGAATATTTCCAAGAATATTCCATTCGGTCCAATCAATGTTGGACAAGTGGCACAATGGGGGTCACAGTTGGGAGCACGTGTTTCTTTATGGGCCAATTACAGGGCGACACGTGGCCAGCCCTAAGGCCACCACGTGTCCCTAGGACAGTGTAACAAAATTGGTTTTGGACTCCACCAAAGTTGAACACAGGATTTCCCTGCCCACAGTGCCAAGCCTTACCAACCCACCTACGCATTTTTCTTAACAACCTAAGAACTCAAGTTTGTATTATGGTTTAATGGTTTAAGCATTGGGGGAGTGCAGGGGCCATCCCCTCCCATAAGACCGCGACGTCGAAAGCTTTGGCCCAAGACCTAACCCTTAACTGCTACCCCTACATTTATGTAGATACCTATAATGTCTTCACATGGGAGGGTTAACGCAGTAGTCACGGTTACAGTTTTGTATAAGACCGCACGAATTTTTATGGAGGCATGTGAACGTGTAAATTTAAAACCGTCACATTTAACCATAACCTCCAACCACTAAAACTCCACAACCATCGCGTACAACTCTCACACGCAATGGTGAAATTTGTTGTTGCGGTCAGACTGGCAGAGCTTTTGGAGTGTGCCCATGTTTAGGTCAATTTTCCAAATTTAACCGCAGATAACTGTAGTGCTCCAAAATTAGTGGAGCTTCTTTAGGGGTCATTGGGTAAAAAACATTTCAGGCCCTATCTTGAGGTAGATTCACCCAATTTTGGAGTTCCAATTGTCAATTTTGACTACCTCCAACATTCCAGACTAAATGGAGTGGGTTTCAGAGCCATTAGAGGACGTTTGAGCAGGTTTTTACTTCAATGAATTTCTATGGGCCACTAGGGTCACCATGGGCCAACAACAGTTTGAGGCCTAGACAAGGGATATAGAAGCCTTATTCAGAAATCCAATAGTCAATTTTGGATGTTTCATGTGTTATATAGCTAATGGTGTGTTTTTTAGAGCCTGTAGAAGACTTTTGAAGGCCGAGATGCTTCAATGAAGTTCCAGGGGCCACGAGTGCCAACTTTTGCCAACAACAGTTCGGGGCCTAGCTAGGGAAGCTTAAGGCCTTATGCAGAAAACCAATAGTCATTTATGATTATAATGAGAATTATAAATCCAATGGAGGAGTTTTCATAATATTTTGAGGACTTCTAGAGGTCTAGAACCCATCAGAGAATTTTTTAGTGACCCTAGTGCCAAGGAGTGCTGTGAGGTGTTGGAGGCAAAATTGGACCAGTTGGAGGCCATTTTCAGTGAACCAATAATCTATCCTAACTATGTTTGGAATTATGAATCTAATGAAGGTATTTTGAGAGCCATTTTAAGACTTCTAGAGCTCGAGAAGTTTCAAGGAATTTTTGGGCAGCCTAGGGTAAACCGTGGAAGAAGGCCTAGTTTGGGGATGCAGTGCTCGTTTTGAACAAATTATCAGTCGATATTTGGTGTCTGAAGTGTTATAAAGATATTGGGTGATTTTTTAGGGATAGAAAAATAATTCTGAAGGAGTTAGTGTCATGGAGAAGCTCAAGGTAGCTCAAAGCACCAATAGAAGGAATCAAGTCTAAGGGAGCATAGATTTGTTTTCAGAGTGATGACAGCCATGACAGGGATATAGATGGTATTCTAAGCACTTTGGTTCAGTTCAGTAACCACTAGATTTAAGTGTGGAACTTGTAAAAGAAACTTTACCATAATCCCAAAGAGCCAAGTCAGGATGACAAAACCTCAAGGAGACGTAGCCCACAATATTCGGTTGAACGGCTAGATTAATTTTTCTATTATGTGTGGATGTTTTATTGCTGCATTATATTGCTGTTATACATGTTTAATTTAAGAAAAAAAATGGACTTAATACACTTAAACAGCTAAAAATCATACACCTATTTCTAGAACAAAATTCCGCAAATGTCAAGTATAAGCTAGATCTTTTATTTGTTTAACTGAGTGGGGGGTCCTTGAAAAGCATAACAAGTTATCCAACCAATTTTCAGATCAGGTTGGTATCAGATCATAGTTTCTTGATTGACAGAGCACTTGGTTTCTTGATTGACAGAGCAATATTTTTCGTGTTTGACTTGAAAGGTGTGTAAACAATACAAAGGATTTGACTGTTTGACTATTTGCAAACTAACTGTTGCTTGAGTTTGCTAGAGGTGAAGGGAAAGCTTATGATAGCTAAGTCAAAAAGTGGACAAGAAGGAAGAAAGGGCTGAAGGAATCTTCCTTACCCAAAGGACCTCAAGGAAACCCTTGAAGCACAAAAGGGTTTGTTTGCACAAGGCTGCTTGAATAAGAGTTTGTCTCTACAGCCATTTTGTTCAAAAGCTTTGTCATTTGTTTTGAAAGATTTGTGAACTTTGTTGAAGTTCTTTAGTTCATTTTCATGATGAAAATTTATTCAAGTGAGGTTTCCAAATCCTCCTCCTTCACAATATTCTTCGATGAAGACATGAAGCATGACTTCTACATCCTGAATACATGGTGGAGATTCTATTTGAGGATAGAAGAGAAAGCACTGAACTTCGTGAGAAATTGTTTGTTATGAAGCAAGAGAAGGAAGAAACTCTTCAAATAATGCATGAGATGGAGATGTAGCTTCATCAAGCCCAAGAGGCTTTAACTAAGAACATATGTGAAGCAGAGGAAATTCACTCTAATTTGTCTTTAGTTTCCTCTTCAGAAATATGTGTTGGTTCATTTGAAAAACACACAAGAGGTATACGGTCCAAGTTAATGTTTAAAATGGGCTATAAAGGCAAGGGTTTAGGAAAACATGCACAAGGCATGATTGATCCTATCTTGGTTGAGGAACGACCTAAGAAATTTTGTCTTGGTTATGTGCAATCTCATGGAAAAAACTCGAAAGCCATGAAGGCAGGTGAGGCAACTTCAAAGAGAAATGTTTTTCCAAGTTCTAAACCACAAACATGTCAAGTTTGTTTTCAAGTTGATTTCCATTAATGAAAATAATCAAATTAATGAGGCCATAAGTGTAGCCTAAGAATGTCTCCATAGTTTAAGGGTCAATAAGATTAAGGAAATGGTATTCAAAGTAGATTTATATAAATCCTACGATCGATTTAGCTAGATATATATCAAAATGATTCTTAGTTATTTAGGCTTTGATATAAATTTTGTTAAATAGATAATGTGTTGCATTTCTTTAGCTTCTTTCACTATTTTGATCAATGGTTCTGAAGTTTAGGATATTTTCATGCACAAAGGGGTCTGTGTTAGGGCTTCCCTGTATCCCTATTAATCTTTATTTTGGTAGCAGAAGGCCTAAGAATTCTTATGAGAAGGGGAAAAAGATAGGGGGATCTGAAAGGGGCTTTGGTCGCAGATGGTCTATACCTTTCCCACCTTATTTTTATTGATGATGTGCTAATTTTTAGGAATGTATCTAGGCATGATTATTTAGATATCAAAGAAATTATATCTTTATTAAGTAAGGCTACTAGTATGGAAGTCAATTAGAAAAAATCAACTATCTATGTGGAAAGATGTTTTAGGGAGGAAGTTCAATTTGTTCAATATCTACTTCCATTCAAGCTGACTACTTTTGAAGGAAGAAAAAAGTACTTATTCTTCTCCATGAAGCCTAATAATTATAAAAAAAAGAGATTGGTTATGTATGCTAGCTAAAGTTGAAAAACATATGAAAAATTTGAGCTTCATATGGCTTTCAAGGGTAGAAAATTTGGTCCTCATAAATTCTGTTATGGAGGTGACACCCATGTTTTAGATGTATCTATCATGGATCCCTAAAGGGACCCTTATTTCAATCTGAAAATTTTGTTGTAGATTATTATGAATGGGAAATGAGGAAGGTAAAGTATTTTCATGGGTTGAGTGGGACAATATAGCTTTACCTAAGAAGTGGGGAGGATGGGGTGTAAAATTTTGGTCCTTTTCTCCAAAGCATTGGTGGCTAAGGTAAGATGGATATTGATCTCAAATTTCAGCCTGTGGACATAGGTGGTCCTGAAGAAGTAAATTTATCCTATTTCATTGGTGGATTGGATCAAAAATATTGTTAGCAATAGATCAAACATTTCGATAGTCTGGAAGGCAGTAATTTACTTGTTTTATATAATTAAGAAAGACCTTTCCTGGAAATTTTGTTCTAGTAAGAAGGTTCATATTGGAAATGATCCCTAGGTATGTTGTGGGAACCATTTCTAGCTTCCACTTGATTTGATTGATTTACTGGAAGCTCAAGGAAAGAAAACTTTGAATCAAGTTGCAGATGTTGGGAATTCCACTATTATGGCTCAAGGATGGTTATCTTCTCTGGACTTAAACTTGTTGGTGGAATGGCACCAGAGATGGTGTGAATACATGATTTATTTAAATGCTTTTCATGTTAGGATCAGGAAGGGGAGGATGATATCCAATGGATTCATTCACCATTTGGGGAATATGTGCCAAAGGGAGGGTATTTGTTAATCAATGCAACAAAAGACCTCGAGGAGGGAAAATGGTGGAGGAGGATGTTATGGAAACGAAAGTGTCGAGAAAAATATTTCCTTTTCCTTTGAAAACTAATTGATATTCTTCATCTACTTTATAAAAGGTATATAATGATTTCATATTATCAAAGTTCTCATTATCATCATCTATCCAAATTTCACTTTCTACTTCGTTGGTTTTTTTTTATCTGTATTAGAAAACATGAAGGTTTTTATGAAAGTTTGCAAGTGAAATTTTATGTTTTCTTATGCAATTAGAAAAGTTCCCATAGAACAAAAATTATGTATTTAAACTCAGTTTTGCAGCAAATAATAGATACAATAATACCATAACAGAAAAAAAAGACAAAAAAATGATGGAGTTCACCCCTCCTGGGCTACATCTTCTCATCCGCTTTGAATGTTGGGCCTCTTTCATTATGCTAAAACATATGTGTTTACATGGATTTGAAGTGCTCAAAATGAAAAAATGTTGTCTCAAATGCCTCCATAACAATAAAAAATCCCTATTTGGGATCTTTCTGCACACAAAAAGTTCCAAAATTGACTGAGTTATGCCCTAGAACAATTTCTCTTCTAATTGTCCTACATTTTGCACCAACGTGCAATCCATCTTATAAATTATGCACTTTTCAGCCCCGTGGAGTGAAAAATACACCTCGTGCTAGTGAGATTCGTCTCGGTTCGGGTGAAAATTATTGAACACTTTAAATGCCTAGTGACCCCATGAACCGGTCAAAACTGGCCAAGTGGCACATTCGAGATTGTTTATTTTGGGTCAGTTTGAACTGTCGCGTCAAAAGTTGAACCCATCTTTGACCAAGGTTGAATGGTGGTATGGTTGATACCCATTGGGGTTTCAAACTACATTTGAACTATATGTGGTATATGTTGAATCATGGTTGGACTAGTGGCAAGGTTCCACACCCCACACCAAAATCTAAACCATAACTCCACTCATTAACATGGTTGTTATGTGGTTGGGTTCCATTTAATTTTTCACAGTAAAACTATTAATTCTGACCCCGCTCCATTACCATGGTTGCGATGTGGTGTGGTTTCAACCTGTTAGGAGTTAAACTCTATTTGAACCATGGTGTGGTATCATAAAAAATGGTTTGGGGCAGGGGTTAACCCTGTGCCCCTGGCTACCTAGCTATAGTCTTGTGGCATTGGGTGGATCGAGGGCCAGGGGTTAACCCCGACCCTGACCCCTGACATGCAACTTCATAAAGTTTAAATAGAAGTCACACTCGATACATAACAAGGAACATTTGTGGTGCAGTGGTGGAGCACTGTGCTTGCTGTCTCTAGGTCCACAGTTCGAACCTCCCTGAGGCCCTCTCTGGCCCATACAAAATTTTAATACACCAACAGGAGGCCATGTGTCACCTTGAAATTGGTCGACGTGGCTCTCCCCCATTGGCCTGAGTCAAATATCAACCAACGAAAAAAAATCACAAAATTTTAACCAACCAGTTGAAGACACTTGGTGCAATATCACTAGCTGGAAAATACACAGTAAATCTGCCCAATCACATGCCCAGTGAGCATATGGACAACTGACTAGGCATACCTACAACCCAATTACAAATGTTTTAGCTATTTGAGAAAATGGCTAGAATACAATATCAAGAGCATACAATATCAATTTTGAGTGAAACAAGTTGCGTTGGATTCAGGGAGACAAGATCTTTTTTTTGGCACGAGTTTCAAGCACTTTTGAACAATTTTAATTTTTACAGATCCACTGGATCATTCCTCCCTACTGGAAGCTTTTGGACCTACAAAATATCATTTTTAGTCAACAAAAATATGAGGGTACAATTCCCTCACCCTTAAAACCTCAATCCATTTGGATTTGCTTGGATTTGTTCCTTTGAGCCCCACATGAAGGTACTCCACGTTCCCTCATTTTGAATTCCTTGTTTTCCTATCAAGGATGGTGACTTGTTGCAATTATTCAAGATATTTAGGAGAGAAATATTTAATTGAAGGAATATGAGCATTCTCTACTTCATGTTCAATGAACGGAGTCTCATACACTTTCAAAGTCTCAACATTAACAACTACATAAATTTGCATATATGACGGAAATCCAACCTGAACACATTATTACCAATCATTTCCAAAATATATAATGGACCATATTGAATTGTTTTCAGTTTTTTACCTTCTCCATGGAGTCTCTCTTTTCTAATGTGAAGCCAAATTTCATCGCTGACTTAGAAATTGTGATCCACATGATGCTTATCATGTCTTTTCTTGTACTTGGGTTGAGTATTCTCCAACTGTTTGTTGGGAAAATTGAACTTGTTCAAAGAATATTTTGAATTTATCTATGTCACTATGTTCATCAATAGCAACTTCTTTCCCAAAAATAAAATATAAAGGAGATTTGGGAAAGTATGCCAAGCATGCCTCAAATGGCAATGTTTGAGCCGATGAATGCTTGGCCCAGTTTTAACCATGCTAAATATAGTGAAAATGTTCATCCCACAACTTAGGATGCTTGCTGCTGTTGAGAAAAATATTGAGAGGGGGGGGTGAATCAGTATTTAGGACTGAACAATTTTTCTCTTCTTTCTCTTGAAACCATATGTTATAGTACTGCATCCAATATGTATGTATAGATATCTTATTATGTCTTTACTTAGAGTATTGCATCAGATAATCATTAAGCATGAACAGAAATAATAGAACAAACCATCACACAAAACAACACATATGAACACCAGGATTTAAGGTGGAAACCCAATTCAGGAGAAAACCACCGCTGCTATAATCTCAGTCTTCAATATTTATTGTAGAGAAAACTTCTTACAATATATGTTGGTGCGGACTTATACCAGCATGCAGGCACCCACCTGCAGAAGGCTTACACCACCTCTCGTTTACCAACCTCTCCTGGAAGGGAGCTACCACCCCATGTTCTTGTTTACTAGCTTCTCCTGGAAGGGAGCTACAACCCCCTCTCTGATGGCTTTGACCCTCAGCACCACTGCAGACCATGTTTCATCAACTTTCATATACGACATACCTTGTCGGTCACCTGATTTATTTATTTTTTGTATACTCACACTAGTTCCTCAAGATATCGTCTGTCATTCACACCACAGATTCATCATTATATTCATGGGTGCATCGTAGTTTCAGATTTATCAGTTAAGAACAGAGCTTGCTCATACAGATATTCCTTTTAGAAATTTTATTCACCACCCTTACAATGCACACCACATTATTTATTTTTTTTCTTCTCCTTATATAGTTTTTCCTTTATTAAAACCATGAGTCAAAACCATGAACCGCTAATGGTATTCCTATGACAGTATTCCTTTTAGTTTATCCCACAGGGCTTTTTGATCTCCTTTTTAATTTTTATTTATCAATTTGAAGAAATTAATAAATAAATATATTTACAATTTTGAACAGAACTTTAGGATTAAAGTTAACCCTTCGCATTTTAACCCTTCCAAATAATATGGTAAACCTTTGACCCCGGGCCCACAAATATAGTCAATAGCCAATCAAATACGTGCATGGTACCATAGGTAAACTTCACACAAGTCCAGCATCCGATCACCGTTAGATTAGCAAGCTTCCAGATCAACGGCGTATATGCATATCGCTCGACCTCCGATACCGATCGTTAACATGCGATGGAAAATCGTACCTGTGTTAATCTTCACGCGCCTTCAACAAATGACGACCGTCCGATGACCCCTTCCCAGATCAACAGCGCTCAATGATATCACTGAGCATCTTGGGTCGAACTATAACGCACGATGGCGCACAGTAAAAAGCGGTTTTGTAGAATCGTACAAGGACGCATGTCGCTCGTTCTATGAAATCGCTCCCCACCTCTTGAATACCGCTTGCCTATTGAGAGTGGTGCGATGAAAACCATAAAATGCCTTCACTGTTCCTCCTCCGTGGTTCCGCCCTTCGCTCAAGGTTCCGTTCATGATTCCAAAGGATTAGTCTGAGTTTGCGCTATAACTCTGGTGTATCTTTGGCAGGATTTCCAATAACCAACGAACAAATATAGTTCTCTTCCGATGAGATTCCCTTATTGACTCGTAATAATTCAATGTCATTCCTCAATTCTGCTATGATATATATAACATGTCAACCTTCCATTTCGGAGTTCTACCCTGTCACAGTTCCGCTTCTACTTGTACATTCAAAAACATCATATCTCTGCCACCATTAAGTTCTTCAATGGATACATTGAATGCCTCGAGAGCTCCCTATATATTCAACCAAGTATTTTCACGACTGAAAATATCAAACTAAGTGAGATATTCATTACAAGAAGGTCTCATCCTGGAATTCGAATCCTACCACCATGATTCCTCAACAGGGTTTCACTTTTAACTCCATTCGCAGTGACTCATACAAAGATTCAGGGGATTCCATACAAGAATTACATCAGTCAATACACATATAATACACATATCCCTAACAATGATTTCATTCTTCTCCGGGCACTGTAGGTATCCTCTGCCCATTATGAAATTGATCACACAGGTCATATATATTCTAGATTTACTCATACTTAACACAACTCCACAGTTCTTCATTAACATATACAAATATTAGCCAGATATTCAATTTGTCCTTCAATCTATTACCTTGTCTCTTCTTAGAAGCTCTCCCTTTGGTCATCTCCTTTGCGAACTATGTAAAACCCCTAATTCAACTCTACTGCTCTGTCTCTTTTTCCTTTTTCCTTATGGATAGTTTAGGTGCTACTCCTGCCTTTGCCAATTCCTTTGCCATCAATGACAATATTTCCAACATCTGCAATAACCACGAAGAAGATGTATCATTGTTCTGTTCACCACCTCTATTTTTCCATCGGTTTTCAAATGGAATTTTGTGCTCTTTTTCAATTTTGTGTCCATGAGTCCCCACAAGCTTGACCAAAATTTCTCGACAAAGTGAGAATCTCGATCACTAACAATGGATGTGGGCAACAAAAAATGTACCCATACATTCTAAAATAAAAATTGAGTAGTCTGTTCAATTGTAACCTTCTTTTTACAAGGCATCAAAATACACATTTTCTAAACCTATCCAAAACTACATAAATATAATCATGACCTCTCCTAGACATAGGTAGACCTCCTATAAAATCCATAGAAACACTTTCCCATGGATAGGAAGGTATTGGAAGTAGTGTATACAATCCCAAATTTCTATTTATAGGCTTACTAACAACACATAAAGAACATCCTATTACAAATTGTGACACACTTTCAACCATACAAGGCGAGCAAAAATACCTATGTAATTGTGCCACTGTCTCACCTACACCGAAATGACCAACAATAAGAGAAGTATGCGCTTCACTTATGATGTTGACTCTCTATCCCTGTGGAATACATAGCTTTCCAAGATGATACAACAGGTTATCATGCACATGATAATCCAATTCCTCTACTTGGTTACCTTGACACATAGTTGCATATACATCCTTAAAATAATTATCTAAAGTATATTTCTCAACACAAATCTCATGCATGACAAAATTATGCTTAAGAATAATGGATCCACTAACAATTGGTTTATAAAGCATATCAAAAACCTTTTTCTGAGATACCTTTATTATACCTTATGATTAAGTGGAATTTTTGAGGAAAACCAATCCATCTGAAGAGCCTCACTTCTTGCAGTTTTGTTTTGTGATTGAAAGTATTGCAATGATTGTTGGTCGGTGTGAATGAATTTTTCCTTACCCATCAAGTAATTTTTCCACTTTTTCACACTTTTCTCCAATGCATACAATTCCTTGTCATATGTAGGATAGTTAATCACTACACCATTAAAAATTTCTGAATGTAAACAAATTGGCTTAGCATGTTGCATCAAGACTATGCCCATGGAATAATCACTTCCATCAGTTCATATCTCAAATTATTGTCTAAAGTTAGGAAGTGCAAGTACAGGTGCTGAAATTATATTTTCCTTCAATGCATCAATTTTTTTTTACTATTTACCTCCCCACTAAAAAACCTACTTCACACTTGTTAATGCATGCAATGGAAGAAAAATTAGAAATGAAATTTCTCAAATATTGGGCTGCTCCAAAGAAACTTCTAACATCTATCATTGTCTTGGGTTTTGGCCAATTCAAAATGACTTCGACCTTGGATGGATCTATTTTCAACTCACCTCCTCCAACAATATGACCTAGGTAGACTAAAGAAGTTTTCCAAAATTCACATTTTGACATATTTAAAAACAATTGTTCCTTCTTTAAGACATCTAATAATTGCTTGACATGCATGAAATGATCTTCACGAGACTTGATAAAAATTAATATGTCATCTCAATATACTATCACAAAATCATCTAGAAAAGACCTTTAAAAATCATTCATTACCCGCATGAATGTAGCAGGAGCATTACAAATCCCAAAGGGCATAACCAACCATTTAAACAAACCTTGATTTTTTTTTAATGTTGTATTCCATGTGTCTCCTTCTGCAATCCTAATATGATGATAACCACTCTGCAAGTCCAACGTAGTGAAATACATATCATATTTCAATTGATCAAGTAAATCATCGATTATAGGAAGAGGGTAACGGTTCTCACCGTAATCTTGTTCAATGCATGGAAGTACACACACATGCGCCATGTACCATCCTTATCGGGCACTAAAGCAGTAGGTGACCCACATGGCAATGTGCTTGGTCAAATGATACCTTTATCAAGAAAATCTTGGATTTATTTTTTAATTTTTGCATTATCCGTCATTGATATCTTGTACATGCAAATGTTATGTAGAGGACAATCTTGCTGAAATTGGATCTCATGTTAGATTCCTACTTTAGGAGGAAATAATTTAAGCTCCTGAAGCAACTCATCATATTGGGTAATAAACTCAACCAGATCAGATTTTAACTTTGTATCACATCCTTGAAAGGATTCATTCTTAAAATCATTCTTGGGGTTGATCATCAAAAGTACAAAATTCTTGCTAGACTTAACAAGCATATTCATTTGTCCAACATTCACAAGTGATAGATTTATTTTCTTGCAATGTGCTCTAATGTACTCAATACCATATTTAAACAAATGATACTTTTTTTCATGCTGATGAAATATAGCTCTCTTGATCAATGAAGTTTGCAGTAATGGAAAATTTTAGTTTTCCTTTTCTAGTTACTTGCAAATTTTGATTGTTAAGGATGAAGAATGGTTTAAAAATTCAATTTCTTGATAATGTTTTCAGAAAAGAGGTTTTCTTGTGAGCCACTATCAAATAGAGCATCAATTTTGTTATGTTTTTAGATAAATCTAATGGGGAAAAGCTCTATTCTTTCCTTTTCATTTTGAGTTTCATTGAGGTTATTTAAAGAACTGGTACTTACAATGGATTCCTTACCTTTCAATCATATGTCTATGACCTTTGTTTCATCCCCTGAATCAGATCCTAAATCGTGTTGTGTAGTTGCAACTGTCTTTTTTTTTTCCTTTGTTGTTAAACTTTTTGGGTCTCATCTCAGGATGAAGTTTCCAACAATGGTCTTGATCATGTCCTTCTTTTGAACAATTCTTGAATGCTATTTTTCTCCCTGTTTCTTGATGGAAGCATTTTTCTTCCTTTTTCCTTTGAATTTCCCTTTCCTTTGCCTCCACCCTTAAATGGATTTTTGCTGCCCTATTGTGGAACATTTTTCCCTCTTTCTTCTAGATGTGTTTTCTGTACACAAACCTCATCTAGATCTGTAGGTTTAAACATGAGAATTGTGTGTCTCAAGTAGCTATATAAACCTCCAATATATTTGAGTAAAGTGTCTTGAGAGGATAAATCTACACCCAAAATCATTGCTCTCCTTCTAAACTCTTGGGTATAACTTTGCACACTTTTACCCTTTAATTTCCTAAATTTTTGCCCATCCATTATGTATTTTTGAATCTATGCTAAAGAATAAAACACTCTTCTTCATGCAACCACAATATCCTTCCATGAAGTTATGATCTTACGTCTTTTCTTGATATCCTCTTGTGTTTTTTCTTCCCACCAAATGAGTGTTACACTTTCCAACCTTAATGAAGCAATCTAAATCTTGGTCTCATCATCTTTGATCCTTTGTATCCTGCAATACACTTCAATTTGATGAACCCAATTATCTTATTTCTCATCATTTACCTCTCCATTATACAGAGGCAATTCAAAATTTATGTCAAGTAAAAAAAATGGAGTTTTACCATGCCCCTTTGGAGAATGTGGACGTGTTTTTGAAGGGGTTTATGTAGAAGATGATGATGGTAAAGGTGAAGGTGAGGAGACAGGTGGAGTTAGAGGTGGTTTATCACTATTCCCTCCATTCCCTTTTGGAGGCATGTCTCCATTTCTTCGATTTCCATTTGGAAGGTTTGAGTTCTCACCTTCCAACCTTGAATTCATTCCCTCATAGAGAAATTTTACCATCTCAATCATGTAAAAGAATGCTTTCATGAAATCCTTCTCATCCTTAGTAATATTGTTACGCTCTCCTTCATGTTCCATGACTGGTGAGGCCTTTGGTGAAACTTGAGGTTAAACTTGTGGTGGAGATTGTGGAAAATGTGCTCTCCTTGAACTAGCTTGAGGAATTTCTCCCACAAGTTGTCATTCTCCTCTTTTTAGCTTGAACCTTGTTTCCCTCAGAAAAAACTTGCAACAAAACTAGCCCTCAATATAACCAAAGAACCAAAACTTTGATACCAAGCTGATTTGTATTAGAAAAATTCAAGTTTTTTATGAAAGTATGCAAGTGAAATTTTATGCTTTTTTATGCAATTAGACAAGTTTCCATAGCAAATAAATTATGTATTTAAAATAAATTTTGCAGCAAATAAGAAAGACAATAATACCATAACAGAAAAAGAAGACAACAAAATGATGAAGGAGTTCACCGCTCCTAGGCTACATCTCCTGGTCCAGTTTCCAATGTTGGGATTCCTTCATTATGCTCAAAAGTATGTGTTTACATGGATTTGAAGTGCTCATAATGAAAAAATATTCTCTCTAATGACTCCAGAACAGTAGAAAACTCTTAGCTAGGCTGTTTCAACACCCAAAAAGGTCAAACATTGACTGATTCATGCCCTAGAACCATTTCTCTGCTAATTGTCCTACAAATTTCACACTTTTTCGGCCACGTGGATTGACAAATTTTCCTCGCACCTATTAGATTCACGTCAATTTGGGTGCAAATTTTCAAAAAAATTAAATTCCCAGTGACCCCATGAACCGATCAAAATGCTCCAAGTGGCGTATTTGGGGTTGTTGATTTTGGGCCAGTTTGAACGACTCCGCCAAAAAATTAACCCTTTTTCATCAATGGTTGAATGGTGGTAAGGTTAATACCAGTTAGGGTTTTGAACTGCATTTTAACTGAATGTGGTATATGTTGAATCGGGGTTGGAATGGTGGTAAAGTTCCACACTTCGTGCCAAAATCTAAAACATAACTCCTCTCCTTGCCATGGTTTCCATGTGGTTGGGTTCCATTTAAATTTTCATGCTGAAACTATTAACTAAGAGCTCACTCCATTATCATAACATGTGATTTGGGGCCAAGGTTAACCCTGTGCCCCTGGTTTCCCAACTGCGGTCTCGTGGCATTGGGTGGACTGGGGGCCAGGAGTTAACCCCGACCCTAACATGTGACATGCAACTCCATAAATTCTAAATAAGATTCGTGCCCCATACATAACAAAGAACACTTGTGGCACAACGGAAAAGCACTGTGGTACCTATCTATAGGTATGTAGTTCGAACCTCCTGGAGGCCCTGTATGGCCCATAAAATTTTTTAATACAACAACACGAGGTCACGTGGTAGCCAACAATTGGCCCACATGGCTCTCCCCCATTGGGCGTACCTACAACCCAATTACAATATTTTTAGTTGTTTGAGAAAATGACTAGAACGCGATATTAGGAGCATCTGATATAAGTTTTGAGTGAAACGAGTTGCGTTGGATTCACGGTGTAGAGATATTTGTTTTGGCACTAGTTTAGAGAATTTTTGAACACTTTCAATTTTGAGCATTTTACTGATCCACTGGATCATTTTTGTAGGAGGATACAATGTGAATTTATTAGTGGAATTTCTATAAGATATATACATATAACCTAATCTACAACTTATGAATGCATCAATTGTATCTAGCCAAGGTCTACTAAGGATCAATGGATGGCCTCCTAAATTATTCTTGGAAGTTAAAATAATGAAGTCTGTTGACACCTAATCCTATGGATGGGTGTGCACATTTATTTTTGTATATTATTTGTTATTAGGAAATAAGGAAGGCCAAGAGTCATTGGGAGCTGAATCCCAATAGCCTCACCTCCCATCTATATAAGCATGTACATTCTTCAGCTAATATAAAATTCCAGTTTTGAGGAGTTACCTCCTGGTTTGACATTATCAGAGCCAGCTCCACATTTGGCATTTCTGCCCTGTGGTGTAACTCCCTACCCTTTGCTCAGTTAATATTTTTAATGTTTTTTTGCTGCTCATTACTGCTAGACTGTTATTCTGCATTTTTTTTCCCTAAATAGCACTGACATTTTCAGCTCCAGCTCCTGCAGACTGCAGGCTCTGTCAATCTGCAAATTGCAGGCTCTGCCAGTCCAGCAGTCCTGCAACTGTCTTCTGCAGATTCAAATTCAAATTTTTTATGTAACAGCCCTTTTTGGGCCTCCTCATTCTCCTTTCCCCTCTCCATACCTATCGACCCATTCTAGCGCCCATTCATTTCCCTACCTCACTCCATTCCCTCACTTTCTCCCTACGCCCTCTCCCTCATCCCTGCGCCCTCTCCATTCATTTCCTTTACCCACGCCCCTTCCACTTCCCATCGATTTTCACTCCCTCTGCATACAACATTGCGTATCCCCACTTCACCATTCGGCTCTTCCCACGCTCTGAACGCCTGCACCTACGCTTACCCTTACCCACGCACCTGCTGCTCTATACAACGTTGTCATTTCACGCTGTCATGTATATCACTGCATATAATTTCAAACGCTGTCTATTCCATTACATTTAAACACTGTGTTATTTCCATTAGAAACGCTGTCGTGGTTTGACATATTACAAATGCTGTCGTGGTTTGACATATTACAAACGCTGTGTTATTTCCATTAGAAACGCTGTCGTGGTTTGACATATTACAAACGCTGTCGTGGTTTGACATATTACAAACGCTGTCTATTCCATTACATTTAAACACTGTGTTATTTCCATTAGAAACGCTGTCGTGGTTTGACATATTACAAACGCTGTCTATTCCATTACATTTAAAACACTGTGGCATGACATTTTAAACGCTGCCCATTGTATATTGTCAAATGCGTATCTCCTTGCGTGGTATTGGTATTATATATACTGTCCATTTCATTTAAAACGCTGCCCATTATGCGTGGTATCTCCTTGCTGTCCATTTCATTTAAAACGCTGCTCAATATATGTTGTCCATTTCATTTAAAAACGCTGCTCAATATATGTTGTCCATTTCATTTGTAATATCGCTCCATTTCATTTAAAACGCTGCCCATTATATATACTGTCCATTATATATTGAGCGTTGTGTTATGGTTGTGTTAAGTTGATAAGAGTTGTGTTATAATACCCCTCCCATCATTACAATATTCCGCCCCCTTCCCACTCATAATTCCACCACTTCCCATTCATAATCCCTTTTTTCCACATACATTTTTTCCCAACACAAAAAAAAATACATTTTTTTTATGCAGAATCAGTCTATAGCAAAGAGTGTTTTTTTTTTTAAATTTCAGTCTCCAGCAAAGTTTTCTGAGCAGATATAGTTTCCAGGAAGAGTTTTTAAACTCAGAAAATTTTTTCCAGCAAGATTTTTTGCCCCTGTATTTGAAATATTTCAAGAGTTTGAAGTTTTTATAGCAGAATTTGTTTCCTCTTCAGAAGATTTTTCCAGCTGTATAATGCATTCTCTCATCTCTATTGTTGGGATAGTTCTCTCTCGCAAAGAGAACTATCTTGAATGGTCTCGGAAGATTAAACACACACTCATTTTTAATGAGCTGTGGAGAGGAATCTGTGAAGGACAAGCAGAAAATCCACCAGAGAAGCCCACTTTAGACAAAGAGCTTGCCATCTGGGAAAACAAGAACTGCAAGGCCTATGCCTTGATTGCAGCTTCAGTAAGTGAAGAGGTGAGTCGCCATATTTCATCATTCTCAAATGCCTTTGAAGCCTTGAAGAAACTAAAAGAACTCTATGACTCACACTCAAAATTAGAAAATGTTCAATTGATGGTTAAGTTGTTCAGTCTTGAAATGAAGAATGATGATCCCCTTGCTTTAGCTTCAGAAATAAGATCTATAATGCATGACATTCAAAACACTGGTGTAAAAATGGACATACCTCTCATAGCATATGTTAAGGCATTATATCCAACTTACTCACATTATCTTGAGTCTTTGCAAGCAAGTGGAAACCTTGAACAAATCACCTTTGATAAACTTGAGCAGAAGTTTGCAGAAAGAGAGAAAGCTTTTGGGAAGATGATAGTCCCTTCATCTTCCGAAGAGGCTGCATATTTGGCACATAGAGAAAAGAATCATGCTCCAGATTCATTCAGAGGAAGAGGTGGCAGAAGAGGAAGAGGAAGAAGGAACTTCACAGAAAGGGGGGGCAGACAAGCTGACAAATCCCATCTTCATTACACACGCTGCAATAGAGATGGACATGATGCACCCAAATGCAGAACACCATGGAACAAAATTGAGCAGCACAGAAATCAAGACAAAGGTAAAACCAATGACAAAGACAAAGGTAAAGCACATGAATCCGCTCACTATGTTCTAGCACATTGTAACAATGGAGTAACTGAAAACCTCTTTGATGTTTCATTTACTTCATGGAGAGATGATTGGTTGCTAGATTTAGGAGCAACATGTCACATGACATTTAGAAAAGATTTTTTTGAAGATTTCACTGACAAAGTTGATGGAGCAGTATATTTCGCAGATAAATCCAAACTCAAGCCATCAGGGCTTGGCACAGTCAGGCTTAAACTGCCTGGTCTTCCTGATCATATCCTACATGAGGTTCTATACCTCCAGGAGTTGAAGAGAAACTTGCTGTCCCTGATCGAAATCCGGCAGCAAGGACACTCAGTTCACTTGTTTGATGGCAAGGCAGAGGTCAGATCAGCATCAGATCACTCACTTGTCATGGAGGGAATAGAAGAAGGGAGACTCTTGAAGCTGAAAGGTTCATCTGCTCATGCTCAAAACTTTGCTTCCAGTTCATATCATGATGAAGGTACATTTCCATCAAGTCTTTTATGGCATGCTAGATTTGGACACTTAAATTATGACAGCCTTCGTTTGTTGAAGAAAAATGGTGTTGATGGACTGCCTACAATTCCTAGAAATCCTAAGGAATGTGATGCTTGTATTCTAGGAAAGCATAGCAAACAGCCATTTCATGATTCACACTCAAGAGCACATAGGAAACTTGAACTTGTTCATTCAGATTTATGTGGCCCTATGCCTATTGCTTCTGCAAATGGAAACAAATACATGATGACATTTATTGATGACTACACCGGGATGTGTTGGATTTACTTACTGAAGAATAAGTCTGATGCTTTTCAAACTTTCAAGAATTTTCATGTATGGATTGAAAATGATGCACAAACACATATTGGGTCTCTACGTACTGATAATGGAAAAGAATACACCTCAAACGAATTTGAAAATTATCTTCGTCAACATGGAATCAAACATCAAACCACTGTGCCATATAATCCACAACAGAACGGTGTAGCTGAAAGAATGAACAGAACCATTTTAAATATGGTCCGCTCCATGTTATTTTTCAAGAATGTAAAATTGGTGTTTTGGGCTGATGCAGTTCTATGTGCTGTTTACATAAAGAATAGGTGTCCTTCAAGTTCAATTAGAAACAAAACTCCTTTTGAAATGTGGCATGGCCACATTCCTTCGGTAAAGCATTTCAGGGTCTTTGGGTCCACCTGTTATGCCTTGATACCCAAGGGTCGAAGGAACAAACTTGGTGCTAGAAGCAGAAAATGTATCTTCTTGGGGTACTCCAATACCTCCAAAGGATATCGTCTCTATGATGAAGCAAATAAGAAGTTTGTGATAGCAAGAGATGTCATATTTCTTGAATCATCCAAGAGTGACAAGGTTGTCGAGCGGCAACTTGATCGCCTGGATAGATTCACACATGCAAAGTCTTTCAAAGAATTTGATAATGTGATTCCACACCTTGAAGGGGGGATTCCGATATTGAATCAAACTGTGGAATCATTTCCTGAACCACACTCTCCCCCACATGAAGAAACCATCACGGATGACACATTGGATGATGTGATTGACAGAATTGGGAGATTGAATCTTGAATCAATCCCAACTCAGTCAAGTGACCAGCCAGGGCCATCTCAGAAAGGTCCCCCCAAATGGCTGACAAAGACACTGGAGGATGTTCATCCTAATGAGGTTGGGAAAACAGGAACAAGAAGTTCCACTCAAGAAATCGAAGGTGATGTAGATAATTCTGATTCCCCTGTTGATATGGATATTGCCTATAACTGTGAATTGAGTTTGTCTACAGATCATGAACCAACTTCCTTCAAAGAAGCCGCTTCTCATGATGAATGGAAAGAAGCGATGCAGAAGGAGTATGATGCCTTGATAAAGAATGGCACTTGGAAGCTGGTTGATCCGCCTTTGGGAGCGAAACCAATTGGCTGTAAGTGGGTCTACAAGAACAAGTACAAAGCAGGCGGCTCACTTGACAAGCACAAGGCCAGGCTTGTGGCAAAAGGATTCGCAGAGAAGGAAGGAATTGATTATGAAGAAACGTTTGCTCCCACAGCAAAATGGACCACCATCCGGACTCTCTTTGCCTTAGCAGCTCAGAGTGGATGGAAAGTTCATCAGATGGATGTAAAAACAGCTTTCTTGAATGGAGATCTGAAGGAGAAAGTTTATATGTCCCAGCCAGAAGGATTTGTGATAAAGGGTCAAGAACAAAAAGTTTGCAAACTTGTGAAATCCTTATATGGCCTCAAGCAAGCACCACGAGCCTGGTATGAGAAGTTGACCGAGCATCTTCTGAAACTTGATTTCAAACACTTTGATCTTGATGATGCAACTTTGTTTGATAAGAAAGTTGGAAAAACAGTTGTATATCTTGTGGTATATGTAGATGATCTTTTGATAACAGGAAACAATGAGAGCTATATTGCATCCATGAAGAAAGAGTTGAAGAAAGGTTTTGAAAGGACTGATTTGGGTCATGTTCATTACTATTTGGGTATTGAAGTAATTCAACATCCTAAATTCATCTTTCTTTCTCAAAAGAAGTACATTGGAGATCTCTTGAACAAATTTGGCATGGATGATTGTAAACCCTTAGGCACTCCAATGGAACAAAACTTGAAGCTCACATCAGTTGAAGGTAAGGAATTTGAGGATGCAACTAAGTATAGACAGCTTGTAGGAAGTCTTATCTATCTGACCACCACCAGACCTGACATCTCATTTGCTGTTGGAATCCTCTCAAGATTCATGCAAAAACCTTGTGAAGGACATTGGTCTGCTGCAAAAAGAGTACTAAGGTACTTGAAGGGGACTCAAGACTTTGGACTCAAATATACACGGGTAGGCGACTTCATCTTGACCGGATACTCTGATTCAGACTTTGATGGCGACAAAGAAACAGGGGTGTCTACTACAGGTTACACCATGAGTCTTGGATCAGGGGCTGTCTCATGGAGATCACGCAAACAGTCAGTTCCAGCAGATTCCACGACCGAGGCAGAATATGTGGCAGCAGCTGAAGCAACAAAGGAAATTGTGTGGCTCCGGAAAATCCTGGAATATTTGCAGATGAAACAGATGTATTCCACTCCACTCATGATCGACAACACTTCCGCAATAAAGTTGGCCAAGAACCCAAAGTTCCATGATCGAACAAAGCACATCAATACAAAGTACCATCTCATTCGACATCATGTTCAGGCCAAGACCATCCATCTACATCATTGTTCCACAAACGGGCAAACTGCTGACATCTTCACCAAAGCACTTGGAAGAGAGAAGTTTGAAAAGTTCAGATCGATGCTTGGACTCACCAACATCCCTTCGGATTAAAGGGGGGAATGTTGACACCTAATCCTATGGATGGGTGTGCACATTTATTTTTGTAGATTATTTGTTATTAGGAAATAAGGAAGGCCAAGAGTCATTGGGAGCTGAATCCCAATAGCCTCACCTCCCATCTATATAAGCATGTACATTCTTCAGCTAATATACATTGCAGTTTTGAGGAGTTACCTCCTGGTTTGACAAAGTCTATAGGATATTCCAAAGAATGTATAGAAACATACACATATTTTAATACTCCATCTAGTTTAATTAAAAATCTATCTTCTAATTGTGATAATTTTGGAGTATATTCAAGATTAGGAAGCTTAAGTTGCTCCATTGTCTATTTACTCATGATATTAATGGCTACTCCAATACCAATAAGAGTGTTTGGAATTTCAATACCATTGATGTGTATTTTTACAATGGGGCTTCCTGGATCTAAATATTTTTGGACAATAGTTTTCCCCATCATAATATCAACAATTTTGCTACCAATTGAATCTTTTTAATGTTTTTTCTTTTTCTTCCTAGGTTTTCTAATACATAGATCGTTGATGGTTTTTTCAAATATTGGTATTTCCTTTATGGCCTTATGTAAAGGAATTTTAATCCAAACATTCTTAAGTTCAGCTAGCATATCATAATCTGATAAAACAATTTTTCATTTCTATTCCTTTATCGATTTTAAGTTTCCTAGGAAAAGGTCAATCTTGTAAAGAAATATAAGGTTGTTCTACTAGATGAACTGTGGGAGCTTGGTTTATTTGTTCATCCTTTGATTGTATAGGAACATATTCCATTAGATGAATACTTTCTTGGTAAACTTCATGAATCTCATCCTCTTTATATTTTTGGATGTCAATTGTTGGTGACATATTTTGCAAAACCCTACAAGATCTAAGTTGGACATCATTTAGACCTAATGGGGTTATCATTCTGCAAGCTTGAAATTGTTTTCCTTCAACATTATAAATATATTTTTAATTTTTATTATTTGGGTTAGGAAATGGTTGGAAAGCAGTTGCTTTGGATTTTGTGGAAATGGTAATGAAATTTGTTGATTTGGATTTTGAAATTGAGGAGGTTGAGTGGGTTGAGGCGGACAATATTGTGAGGGAAAAGAAGGATAAGGTTGTTGGAATTGAGGATATTGAGGATATTTTATGTAAGGAATTTCCCAACCTTGTGTCAAAGATGGATTTTGAGATTCTGGAGGCCAAGGTTTCCAAGGCATAGGTGCAGTCCAATTAATCTGTGGCTGTGCATATGATTGAGTATTAAAACCTAGAGTCATATTTGGTTGTTGATTTTTCCATGGTATTTTAGCAAAAAAACAAATAGATCCAGCTTGGCTCGACCCAACTTCATCTTGAAAGACAACTTAAAGAATAGTTTTCGAAGGACACTCCTTATTATTATGATTTTTAGCCCATATGAAAAAATTCTACACTATCAAGGGGGAATTCTCTCAAGGCATGCTTCTTCCTACATCTGGGACAAAATATAGATAATGCAACATTTTCAAATATTTTCTTATTTTGTATCTTAAGGGTATCTAGTTGTTCGCTAAAACTCCCTAAAATATCTCTTTTGAATTTTTCAAGCAAATTGCCTAAGATCAAGTAGGTAGTCATAAGATATACACAAAACTTCAAAATAAAAAAGAAATGTTTTAGCGTCCTCATGTCTCAAACCATGGAAATTAAGGAGAATGGAGGGTGATATGTTTTTCATGGTGGTTGTAGAATATTCATCAAAGATTGGAAATACAAAAGGTTTTGCTTCCCCTCTTCCACCTAGACCACCTCTACCTCCACCTCCTCCTCTATTTCCTCCTCTGCCTTTTCCTCCTCCAATATTAATTTCACCATTTACATTATGTATGTATCCTTCTCCTTCCCCTACCATTTTAGACTCCTCAGAGTTGATATAAGGTTCTATGATTGGATTAACTAGCTCTTCTTTCTGTTCTTCTATTATTGGTATATTAGAATAAGTTTCCTCTTCTTATTCACTAGGAACTTCTAGTTCTTTCCCTAAAATATGTTCTCCAGTAGAGGATAAAAATATTACTTCTTCTGTTGGGGATATAGGTTCTTCAACCACAACTTCAGTAGAGGAAGTTGGTGAATCTCTAGGTTGTATTTCACATTTATGTACCTCAGGAAGTCTATGTCTACCTGCCAATGATTGAATGTGAGTTTCAGTGGATGGTGTGGCAGTATGAGGTCTAGGTGGAGTGAGTGGTGATGTTGGAATTGAACTTCTAACTCTACTTACAAATACCCCTACAATCCCTTTCCCTATGAATAAATCTTTTTTATCTTTTTTTCTATCAAACTGAAATCCCAAGAACGAAATCCTATATACACTTCCCTAACAACGATGCAAAAATGTTTGGTAAATTAATTGTCTTTAATTTAATTCATTAATTGTCAACTAGGATTCACGTACTTGTGAAATGTTTGTGCACTACATATGCTAGGATTTATTTTGTAGATTAAGTGACTCTAAAAATAAAATTAATTTTAAATATGGAAATTTGCTTTTCATACAATTTGTAGACTAACTATGCACATGTTATTTCAATCCAAAGTTATATTAACTCCTAATTAACTAAGTTGAAAATTTAAAATGGAAGATCTATCTAAATTACAGAAATCAAACTTAATTCTAATTGCATAAAAGGGAATTCTTGAAGATCAAACTCAAAAGAAAACAATCTAATACTACTGATGCATAATTGTACACATTTTGCATTGTTTTGCTGAAAGGAAATCTTAAGCTAATTTGCAATAAAGAAATTCTATATTAAATGATTTGGAAAGAAAATGACAATGAAATCTAATTTCTACTTGCAAAAGATAAAATTATAACTTAAGAATGGTTACTTATGTGCGTATTTAGCCTCTAAAGTGCATTTCATTAACATATAAGAAATCAAATTGACTTATAAAACAATTAAGTGCTGACAAGAGGATGCATTATAACTAAACTCTTTTTTAGTGTTTTTTGTTTATGAGTACTCTGCAACCAAATGAAAATAATCAGAATTGAAACTACAATGGAAACAAATTCTAGAAAGAAATTATAATGCCAAGAATAAAACAAAACTATGAACAAGACCTCACAGTTCGATAGGGGGCCCTCCCATGAGTGCAGGTTCACTAGTGATCACAATATATGCACGGACAAATTGGAAATACCAGTGACATATATTATAAAATAGAGTGTCATCAATTTTCACTAAAAAAGGAGTTATAAACTTGAAAATTAAAAATGTTTTGTCTTTGGCCTCACTTACAAAATTTATACAAATTAAAAAATTACTTGAAATAGTTTTAAGCCGATATATGATATGAATAATTTTGACATCTACAACATCAATTTATCTTAGAGTTGAATCTCTTTATCAATTTCTCTTGAAAAATCAATTCATAAGAGATTTATTCTGATCTATGATCTCGAAAACTACTCCAATAATCAGCCTTTCTCGCTTGATGTTTTTTATTTCTCCGCTACCTTTGTTTGATCGCTACACACAGTTTCCATAGTTGGCTTTGCCTTTGAATTCAATGTTTCCTAATCGGTGTAGCTTGACAAGCGATGCTAGTAGGTGGTTATCAATCTGGGAGCCATTTTTTACCTTTTGATAGTATTTTTCCCTTTAATGGAGTGTTGCAACCTATCTAATAATGGATTCTGCTGCAGAAACAAATATCAATTGCAAAATATTCATGATTCGGTTACTGTAAGAATAATTTTTTTATAATTCACTAAGAAATAGAGAGTTTAAATACGGATGATTAATACCTTTGTAGGAGTTTAACTTGACCTAAAATATATTGATATTGTTATAGAATAGTGACAAAAAGGTGAAATGAGATGGAAAAATGGATTGTCAAAAAGAAACAATTCTAGGCTTCAACATTCTCCCACACCAAAGTTTTTACATGTCCTCATGCACCAAAATTTCAAAACTGGTACTTCCTTCCTCCTTTAGTGAATGATTTCTGAAGCCTATGAAAGCACATCCAGGCTAGTACGTGTCTTTTTCTTAATGCTGAAAATGGTTCTCGGTTTCTTCATCAGAATTATTCCTTGTAATCCTCTGACCTTATTTTTAAGAAACTTGTTTTGAAATTTAAGTTTCTTATTATTTTTGTACCAACGACATAGTTGTAGAAGTATATTTTCATTTTGAGTCATTTTTATATTTATATGCATATCTTTCTTGAATCAAGTGTTTGTTAAGAATTTCTAATTCAGAAATGTCTTGCTTTATATTTTCTTTAATATTGTGTTTCTGATCTACATTTTTTTTTTCTGTTGAAGTTTCACCCAATTAAAATTGAAAATATTTTGATGTTTTTTGTGCCTTTTTCTCTACAGATTTCACATAATCATAAATTTCTTATTGAACCGGATTAATTTATGGAGTTTTCCTTACTGTATGAGGAGGTGTCTTCTACCCTTCTTCCTAGTGATAAATCATTTATGATAATTGTGTGCTTCAATGCTTTGAAATTATTTTACTTGTTCTCAATTTCACTCCTAAACTTTCAGTTCCTTCTGCTTTTGTTGTTTTATCCTCTGTTTTCTTTCTTTCCTTGGGTAATTTTTGACTTGGGCTAGATTTCTTTCTTATAATATTTTTTCTATCATTTTTTTGTTTAAACTTATCAAGGAACTAGGATAATGGGGTGTTTTCTTCAAATGGATCCTCGGGTGTTTTAGTCACATCCTGCTCTTGAACTTCCTCTGTTGGGAAAAATACTGAGAGGGGGGGGGGGTGAATCAGTATTTACTTCATATTCAAAACTTTTACTTTTTCTTGCTTCTAAAACCCATACGCTACTTTCCTGATACAGACTCGCGTATATACGCGGATACCCTTTATGAAACTCGCGTATACACAAAGATCTAATTCTTTACTTATATCATTCCATCATTCATTCATCAGATGTTTAATAAACAGTAAACATGTGCAGTAAGAAAAGAATAAACCATCACACAAAACATCACACAAAAACACCAGGATTTTTAGGCGGAAACCCAAGTCGGGAGAAAACCACCGCTGTCGTTGCTCAGCCTTCAATATTTTATTTATAGAGAAAACATCTTACAACATATGTGCTGGTGCAGACTCCTACCAGCACGCAGGAACCTGCGCTCATTTACCAGCCTCTCCTGGAAGGGAGCTCCAACCCCCTGACTCGTTTACCAGCCTCTCCTAGAAGGGAGCTACGACCCCCTGATCTCGTTTACCAGCCTCTCCTGGAAGGGAGCTACAACCCCCTGACTGAAGGCTACAACCCTCAGCACCTCTATGGACCACGTTTCATCAATTTTCACACGGTATCCAAAGCTTCCTTTAGGACACCACTTGCAGACCACGTTTCATTATATTTTCAGACTGGACCCACTCCATACATTTAAGCTCAATCATACATCAAACTGAAACTTATCAATTCAGACAACCCAGAACTGTAGAATACATCATTTCACAGATAGCAGTAACATAGCAGAATAGATCAGACATTTCATACCCCTTGCTTCAACAAACCCTAGTTTGCGTACGCGCTTTCCTTTCACTGATACCGCAAATATACGCGCTTCCAATCACATCAACCCGCGTATACTTCTGTACAAATTACAGAGCTGATTTCACTGCGCATACGCGCTTTCTCTTCAGCAAAATCACGTATATACGCGCTTCTTCTACGGCGAACTAGCGTATGGTTCTTCAGACATTTAGGTCATTGCAATTCTTCAAAACAGATACATTACTCAGATTTTACCCTTTACTTCAGACAGATGTTCGCCTCTTCTCAGATCTAATCATCCCCTAAACAGATCTAGCAAATACAAGTACATTTCAGATCTAGATACCCTTCTTCATCATTGGTGCATCATGCAATCAGATCTATCATTCAACTGTAACCCTTTCAATTCAGATATACTTCAAAGAGAAGTATTCATTCAAGCTCAGACATCTTGCACCCACTCTCATGATTTGCACAATCAATTTCTTCTCTTTATATAGGTTTACCCTTTTTCAATACCATGAGCCAAAACCACATTACATCCGATGGTATTCCTGGACGGGGTCATTTAGACGAATCATTACCCAATACAATGGGTAAATACCATGGTGGTTACCCCTGGTTTTGCACTTTTTGAGCGCTTTTTCCCATACGCGACTTGGCACGTTGTTTCCCGCGTGCATACGCGACTTATCCTAGACAGATCCGCGTATGCCTTGAGACATACTCTTTTCACCATAGATTTAGCACATGCTGAAATCCTTTCTTCATGGCCTTCTGTACTCATTATAGATACATCAGTTTTAGTTCATCAAGACATATTCTATCAAGCACAACTTCATCAAGAAAGTTGCCATTCAAGGACAACACTCAGCATCATATTTCTAACAAACATCATTTCATATTAGATTTACATCATTTACCAAGTCCATCAGGTCAAGACTAACTTCATCGGGTGGTTTTCCATCAAGGACAACACATGTCAACAGTCTCATGTCTTCATCTTCATTCAGTGGGTTGCCATCAAGGACAACACTCTGCATCATATTGCCAACAATCTCCCCCTTTGGACTTGATGGCAACCACGATGGTGTTTGGTTACCACAACAGATAGGTACATTAAGAATACAATGACACCATGTCACTCTCTCCATTTTTGACACCATTCAAACACCATGTCACTCTCCCCCTTTGACATCAAGGGCAAAGGGTGGATTAAAACCAACACAATCTCCCCTTTTCTCCTCATGTATAAGAAGCGTTCTGCAGATCTGATGATACCATGACCAAGCTCCCCCTGAGTTCATGCTGAATCTTCAAAACATATTTTCCAATGAAGTACATGACTCTATGACTTTCCTATCACCAAAGACTCATACTTACATCAAAGATCCATCCAAGTGAATTTACATATGAGACTCAAGTACCCAACCAAGTGGGTTTACACATTTCAACTCAGCTACCCAACCAAGTGGGTTTAAAAAATTTGACTCAGCTACCCAACCAAGTGGGTTTACAAATTTGACAAGTCCTTACATGACTGAATATTACAATTTTACATCATGGGTCTCAACAAGACCTTTTCAAAAAATTACAAAAATGACCATTTAAGACCAACACCAGAAAGTCCTCAAGAAAGAGAACATATTTCAGAACCATCATAATGCCAACAATGCATTATACTCAGCAAAGCTAATGCTCCCCCTGAATCTGTGCATCCAAGCATCCTTTCCATATGACTAAGGCTCCCACTTAGTTTGTGCATCCTGAACACTTTCACCAACAAATCATCAAGGCATCTTTATAAAAACATTAGAAATAGAATTATGAGAACTGGAACACCACCAGAGATACCAAACAGTATCAGAGATACCAAATAGCACTGCAGCTGTGCTGAAGAGAGCTGACTCCAAACAGAAAATTGTCAGCAATCAGACATACGCGGTTTTCTGTGCATGAACTCGCGTATATACGTGACTGTGTTTCAGGAAATCCGCGTATCTAATGCCATCTTCTAAATTTATGCAGATTTTTTCTTTTGACTGGAAGAGAACACTCCTAGCTTCTGTCTTAGATACTCGAACGCTTCCCTGGGCAGAGGTTTGGTAAAGATATCAGCAACTTGTTCTTTGGAGGGAACATACTCCAACTTCACCTTTTGCTCAAGCACTTGTTCACATAAGAAGTGATACTTGAAGGAAATGTGCTTGGTCTTCGAATGCATAACAGGATTCTTTGAGATACTGATGGCACTTGTATTATCACACATAATGGAGATAGGAGAAGCACATTTGATTTGAAAATCTTGTAAGGTTTGCATCATCCAAAGGAGTTGAGTGCAACAAGATGCCACAGCCACATATTCTGCTTCTGCTGTAGATAATGCAATAGAATTTTGCTTCTTGCTGAACCAAGATACTAATCGGGGTCCCATATAGAATGCACCACCACTAGTGCTTTTCCGATCATCAACACTTCCAGCCCAATCTGCATCAGTGTAAGCATGAAGAGTAAGATCAGCATTCTTTGGATACCATAGACCAAAGTCTTGAGTTCCTTGAAGATATTTGAATATTATTTTAACAGCCTGAAGATGAGACTCTTTTGGATTAGCTTGGAATCGTCCAACAATCCCAACAGCATGCATAATGTCTGGTCTAGTCCCAGTGAGATAAAGTAAACTCCCTATCATCGATCTGTATTCTGGTTGATTCACCGTGGGAGAATCATCCTGAGAACTGAGATTGCATCCGGTTATCATCGGTGTACTTACAAGTTTGCATTCTTCCATGCCATACTTCTTCAGAATTTGCTTAAGATATTTTTCTTGTGATAGGAATATACCATCTGCAGTTTGATGCACTTGCAAGCCAAGAAAGAATGTTAGTTCCCCAAGTAAAGACATTTCAAATTTTTGCTGCATGACAGAAGCAAATTTCTGACTCATAGATTCTTCATTACTTCCAAAAATGATATCATCAACATATACAACCACAATCAAAAGTTTATCATTTTCAATTTTTGTGTATAAGTTACTATCAGCAGACCCCTTTGAAAATCCTTGTTGATGAAGATATTTTTCAAGACGATAATACCATGCCCTTGGAGCTTGTTTGAGACCATATAGAGCCTTTTTAAGTCTACAAACAAGATTTTCATCATTTCCCAAAATGAATCCTTCCGGTTGTTCTATATATACTTCTTCTTCTAGATCACCATTAAGAAAAGCATATTTAACATCCATTTGATAAACTTTGATTTCTTGATAACTTGAAAAAGCAAGAAACATTCTTATGGCTTCAATTCTAGCTACAGGAGAAAAATTTTCTTCAAAGTCTATACCTTCTTGTTGAGTACACCCTTTGCAAACCAATCTAGCTTTGTTTCTTACAACATCCCCATTCTCATTTAACTTATTCTTGAAAATCCATTTAGTTCCAATGACATTTTTATCATGTGGTCTTGGTACCAATTCCCAAGTGTCATTCTTTTCAATTTGATCAAGCTCTTCATTCATGGCTTGCTTCCAATATTCATATTTGCTAGACTAATTGACATTCTGTGGTTCAATTGTGGATTGAAATGCCAGATGAATAGAAGATCCCACAAGAGTTCTCCTTGTTCGTACACCGGATTCCTTGTCTCCCAAAATTTGAGATTCAGGATGATTCTTTTGAACATATCTGGATGGAGCTTTTTCAGATAGATCATCTTCAGGTTCTTCATTGGATCCATTTTCTATATCATTTCTATTTGATGTAGAAGGACATAAGTCACCATCATCTTCTTTTGTTGTTTGTTTTCCTTCTTTAGGAGCTGTAGGAGACTCATCAATAACAACATCAATACATTCAACAATCTTTCGAAGCCTTTTATTGTAACATTTGTATGCTTTGCTTGTAGATGAGTAACCAAGAAATATCCCTTCATTTGATCTAGGTTCAAATTTGCCAAGCTTTTCATCATTATTTTTGATAAAGCATTTACTTCCAAAAACTCTAAAATGCTTCACAGAGGGAAAGCTACCATACCAGAGTTCATATGGAGTTTTGTCACTATTTACCCGAACATGAGCCTTATTGAGAATGTTAGCTGCTGTATGTGCTGCTTCACCCCAGAACATGTCAGGAGTTCCAGAATCATCAAGCATAGCTCTAGCCATTTGTTGAATTGTTCTATTCATTCTTTCTGCTACGCCATTTTGTTGTGGAGTGCCTGCTACAGAGAACTATCTTTTTATTCCATGTTGTTCACAAAATTCAAAGAATTCATTTGATGTATATTGTCCTCCTCGATCAGATCTAAGACACTTGATTTTTAGATCTAATTCATTTTCTACCAATGCTTTGAAGATCTGAAATTTTTCAAATGCTTCATCTTTGTGTTTAATGAACCCGATCCAGCACATTCTAGAGTAATCATCAATAAATAAGATATAGTATTCTTCCCCACGTGGTGACTTTTTCCTCATAGGTCCACATATGTCAGTATGAATGAGTTCAATAGGCTCACTTGATGATCCTTCTTTGGCATTAAATAGTACTCTGGTCTGCTTACCGAATTGACAAGATTTGCATATGATACTTTCTGGTAGATTAATATTGGGAAGACCATGAACAGCTTGAAGTCTGCTTGCTTTGTTGATTTGAGAGAAGCTCAGATGCCCTAGCCTTCTATGCCATAGCCAATTTTCTGAAGACTTGCTCAAGTAACATTGATCTTTGCCGTTCAGTACATACAGGTTGCTTGGATTTCTTTTCCCTTTTATAATAATTTTACCTGTATCAAGATCACGAAGCACACATTCTTTTGAACTAAAGACCATTTCTGTTCCTTGATCACACATTTGACTTACACTTAATAGGTTATGCCTTAACCCATCCATAAACATGACATCATTAGCCTTCACCTTTTCTTTTAGAAACACTGACCCTTTTCCTTTAATTACAGCAGGAGTATCATTTCCAAAAGTAACTTTCTTTTCCTTTTCTAGAGCATTATATGCAAGAAGTTTTCTTTTGTCACCTGTCATGTGTCTTGAGCACCCACTATCAATGTACCATTGATTTTCTTCACCTTCTGCAAATAACGCTATCCCACAATTTTCAACCGGTATTTCTTTCTCTTTCCACACTTTAGAGCTTGAGGGAACATGTTCTTTTGGCTAGACCTTGCTCCTGCATTCAGATTCTTCATGACCAAAGTTATTGCAATAAGTACATTCAACTTCGTTTTGCAGAGGAGAAAAGTTGTTATAGGTGTTCCTCTTTGGTTCACTATTCATCCTTTTCTTTCTTGCTTCTCTTGTCATGATGGTTTTATATGCAACACATTGAACAGATTTATGACCAAAATTGTGACATGAGAAAAATTGTCCATTGAAGTAGAAATTTCTACGATCATGAAATTTTCTATTTGAATTTACCTGATGGTTGTAGCTTCTTTGATAGATTTCCCTGTTAGTTTCCTTGAATTGAGATGATCATGCTTTACCTGGAAAGATCCTTTGTTTCCTTGCTGAGTGGCTGAATGTAGTGAACCAGCTGTGGCTACTTTCAGATAATTTGGTGCTGAAGTCTAGGAAGATTCCCCAGTATATCCAAGACCTGTTTTTATAAGAGGAGACCGTTGCATCTTGATAATCTCATCTAAGGTTTCTGAACCTTTAGCAAATCTAAGATTGAGAGTTTTTCCTTTCTCATTATCTTTCCTTAGACTTACTACTTCACACTCCAATTCCTCAATGCGTTTTTCCTTTGCTTCAAGCTGATTTTCAAGAGTCTCTATGATTATATTCTTTTCTTCTAAGCTTACTTTGAGTTGATTGTTTTCTTCAAGAAAATCATTGTCTTCCAGAGCATCCACAAAAGTATCATTTTCTTCTCTAGATTCTTTTGCCATGAGCAGTTTAATATCTTGTTCACATTATTCCTCACTATCAGATAACCCATCATTGTCTTCATTACTATAGTAACTTTTTCTTGTGCTAGATCGATTCTTATTCCTTCTTGCTACTTCTTTTCCTTTAGCAGATGTTTCTTTATAAGGACACTTTGCAGCATAATGACCAACTTTTCCACACTCAAAACATTTGAAGGGAAGCTTACCTTTGAATCTTCCAGTACCTAGTTGGAGTTTTCTCACGAAATTTGCTTCTTCTTCTTCGGATATATAGCTGGATTCTTTGACAACTTCCTTTTCTTTTCCTTTTGCAGATACCTTAAAAACAACTTCTCTGATTTGAGAAGGACCTCCTTGTCTCATTTCAAAAGCAGTCAGAATACCATGTAATTGAACAATAGTAAGAGTTTGCAGATCTTGCCTTTCTTCAATAGATGAAACTTTAGAGTCAAATTTTGAAGTCAAGGATCTTAAGACTTTTTCCACCAGAGTAGTATCGGTTATGGTTTCACCCAAATTTCTCATCCGATTTACAATATCATCTAGATGAAGAAAGAAACTGGAAACACTTTCATCACTATGCATCTTCAAATTTTCATATTCGATTCTAAGAGTTTGGAGTTTTGCACTTTTTACCTTTGTATCTCCTTCATAGCTCAGAATGATTTTGTCCCATATTTCTTTTGCTGAATGTAGCTGCATCACTTTAGCAAATTCTGATTCAGACATGCTTCCTAATAATACATTCACTGCTTTGGCATTGATTTCATACTTCTTCCTTTCAGCTGCATCACTAGGAATACTTGTCGGATATTGATAGCCTTCTTCCACGATTGCCCATACATCTGCACCAAGACTTTGCAGATAAGCTTTTGTTCGTACCTTCCAGAATATCAGATTGCTTCCATTGAATAGAGGTGGATTTATAGACATTACTCCTTCTTGACTTCCCATTGCGACAGATCTCCTTCAAGCGATCAAGCTTCTGCAGAAGGACTTCCTCTGATACCAATTGTTGGGAAAAATACTGAGAGGGGGGGGGGGGGGGCGTGAATCAGTATTTACTGCATATTCAAAACTTTTACTTTTTCTTGCTTCTAAAACCCATACGCTACTTTCCTGATACAGACTCACGTATATACGCGGATACCCTTTATGAAACTCGCGTATACACAGAGATCTAATTCTTTACTTATATCATTCCATCATTCATTCATCAGATGTTTAATAAACAGTAAACATGTGCAGTAAGAACAGAATAAACCATCACACAAAACATCACACAAAAACACCAGGATTTTTAGGTGGAAACCCAAGTCGGGAGAAAACCACTGCTGCCGTTGCTCAACATTCAATATTTTATTTATAGAGAAAACATCTTACAACATATGTGCTGGTGCAGACTCCTACCAGCACGCAGGAACCTGTGCTCGTTTACCAGCCTCTCCTGGAAGGGAGCTCCAACCCCCTGACTCGTTTACTAGCCTCTCCTGGAAGGGAGCTACGACCCCCTGATCTCGTTTACCAGCCTCTCCTGGAAGGGAGCTACAACCCCCTGACTGAAGGCTACAACCCTCAGCACCTCTATGGACCACGTTTCATCAATTTCACACTGGATCCAAAGCTTCCTTTAGGACACCACTTACAGACCACGTTTCATTATATTTTCAGACTGGACCCACTCCATACATTTAAGCTCAATCATACATCAAACTGAAACTTATCAATTCAGACAACCCAGAACTGTAGAATACATCATTTCACAGATAGCAGTAACACAGTAGAATATATCAGACATTTCATACCTCTTGCTTCAGCAAACCCTAGTTTGCGTACACGCTTTCCTTTCACTGATACCGCGTATATACGCGCTTCCAATCACATCAACCCGCGTATACTTCTGTACAAATTATAGAGCTGATTTCATTGCGCATACGCACTTTCTCTTCAGCAAAGCCGCGTATATACGCGCTTCTTCTACGGCGAACTAGCGTATGGTTCTTCAGACATTGAGGTCATTGCAATTCTTCAGAACAGATACATTACTCATATTTTACCCTTTACTTCAGACAGATGTTCGCCTCTTCTCAGATCTAATCATCCCCTAAACAGATCTAGCAAATACAAGTACATTTCAGATCTAGATACCCTTCTTCATCATTGGTGCATCATGCAATCAAATCTATCATTCAACTGTAACCCTTTCCATTCAGATATACTTCAGAGAGAAGTATTCATTCAAGCTCAGACATCTTGCACCCACACTCATGATTTGCACAATGAATTTCTTCTCTTTATATAAGTTTACCCTTTTTCAATACCATGAGCCCCTTTTTCAATACCATGAGCCAAAACAATACCATGAGCCCAAAACTACATTACTTCCGATGGTATTCCTGGACGGGGTCATTTAGACGAATCATTACCCAATACAATGGGTCAATACCATGGTGTTTACCCCTGGTTTTGCACTTTTTGAGCGCTTTAGCCCATACGCGACTTGGCACGTTCTTTTCCGCGTGCATACGCGACTTCCCTTAGACAGATCCGCATATGCCTTGAGACATACTCTTTCACCATAGATTTAGCACAATCTGAGTTCCTTTCTTCCCTGCCTTCTGTACTCACTATAGATACATCAGATTTACTTCATTAAGAACATATTCTATCAAGCACAACTTCATCAAGAAAGTTGCCATTCAAGGACAACACTCCCGCATCATATTGCTAACAAACATCATTTCATAGATTTACATCATTTACCATCCATCAGGTCAAGACTAACTTCATCAGGTGGTTTGCCATCAAGGACAACACATGTCAACAGTCTCATGTCTTCATCTTCATTCAGTGGGTTGCCATCAAGGACAACACTCTGCATCATATTGCCAACATCCTCTTCAATTTTCCCTTTTCCAAGATTAGTGTTTGACTTTCTTCAACTTATCTTGACTCTATTGTTTGATTCTTCCTCTGGAGCTTCTAAAAAGTTGTTTCTCACTAATTATTCTTGTCAATTATCTCCTTTATATTGAAAATGTGCTTCTACCAGAACCTTAATGAGTCGATGATGGTATAGAGAGTTATCGATGGACTTAGACTTTCTTTGTATGCTGAATGCCATTTTCTTTAAACTTTGAAGTAGAAAGTAAGGCAAATTAATTTCAAATCCATCAACAAAATGCATCATAAGTCTGGCATGGTAGAAAAACATTGTCCCAAATCTTCCTTCACATGTTACAAATTTTTGAATAACTAGCAAGAGATTTCTCCATTTTCCTTTTAATGCTGTAACTAGAATATCCTTCTTAAAAATGGACAAATCCATACTTGGTTCTTTAAGGAAATGAACCCAACCATTCTCCTTTATCTTCCTGTTTTTGAACCAGCTTTCTTCGTTTCTATGTAGTCCCGATGCTTCTACTATGATGGATTTTGTAAGGACGAGCTTAATATCTCCAATCTCTGCTTCCACTCCATCAAATGCTCGGGCGAAGGATTTGGTAATTTCTGTTTCATACTCGTTAAATTTCTCAAAGAACTAGAGCCATCCCACTTGTTTCAATTTCTCTTTAACCCTTGGATATGCTTCGAGGAATTTTACTCCATTTGGCTCAGAACGAACAAGCATTCCCATGGTGCGAAGAAGTCTCGACCTTGACTGTTTCTTTCGACTGGGAAAATGGAAGCTTTGAGAGAGAACGAAATGTAGATTGGGAATGAGCGAAATGGATATGGAATTGATTTAAATGATGGCAAGGTAAGACGCTGATGGAAGAAATCGTGTTGTGTCCGAATTGTATCTTCGCAATTTCCCAGATACGATCTTAAAGGACTGATGTTATGTGTTCAATTCCTGATCGGACTTTTATGTGACTAGCGGCGTAATGATGAGGGGATATGGTATAACAATTATATATAACTAATTCACAAGGTCCTCAACCTTTTGATATATTCATCCATAAATTAAAATCTAAGTTCTCATATGAAATACAACTTTTAGCATTCTTACATACCTTTATTTATTTGTTTCCCTTGATGTTATTTTTGTTGTAGAATCTGAACCTGGTTGCAAAATTGAAAATTAGTTGCAGAATGATAGGAATTATGTTTTCTGCTTGTCATCTTTCGGACATTCATTTTTTGATCAGGAAAAGACTTCTTTATTGATGCTACTGCTGCTATGAATAGTCAGTGAAAACACTGATCCCATGAATATAACTGACCACTTGGAAATTTATTGAAGTTAAAAGAAGGATAGAAGGAAATAAGGACAAGAAAGAGGAGATTTTTGAAAATCTAAACTGCCAAGACATCTTGGTTGTCAATTAAGATTTTCTGTATAAACATGCCAACATAGTTGGTTTTCATGTTTATATATATATTATTTTATTGAAAAGAAATTACAATGAAGTTGAAGAGTGAGGAGAAGAATCTCCTTTCTTGATCAACTTAAGTTCAAAATTTTCTTGCAAACACTTAACAAATTCTTCCCTTGTTAGTGGTTTATGATATAATCTCAACTATGACCATTAACAAGGAAAACAATTTGTTCATCATCAATAGTCTTGATTTTGATTGCTCCATTGTAAAAAATAGTATCAATCTCATAAGGACCAAGCCAATGAGTTTGAAATTTTTCTTGAAAATCTTTGAACTTGGAATAAAAAAGAAGAGCCCAATCACCTTGTTTTAGCTTTTTAGCTTTGATAAACTTGTCATGCCATTTTGATCTTTGTTGTTGCACTATGCTAGCCCTCTGAATAACATCTTTTCGGATTTCATCTTGTTCATTCAATTGTGCTAGACTTTTCTTTTGAGCTTCTGATAGCTCAAGGCCCAATTTAGCAGTTATTTTGTAGGTCTCCACCTGGAATTCTATTGGAAACAAAACTTGTTTCACATAGACAATCTCATAAGGAGTATGTCCAGTTGTATTTCTCCATGTGGTTCGATAGCCCATAGTGCTTCTGGAAGCTTTTCTGCCCAATCCTTTCTATGCAAATGCACAATCTTTGTAAGAATTGCTTCAAGAACATTTTTGGTGGATTCCACTTGCCCATTGGCTTGTGGATGATATGGAGTAGACTTCTGGTGCTTGATTTTATACAACTCCATGATCTTTTGTACCAACTTGGATGTGAATTGGGTACCTTGATTTATTACAATTTCTCTTTGAACACCAAAACGAGTAAATATTTTCTCAAAAAGAAATGTAAATACAACATTTTCAGTTGCAAATAAAAGATGTTTAGCTTCTACCCATTTTGTGACGTAATTTGTGCAAACAAGTATGTAATTTTTCTGTTTAGATGGAGGATTTATAGGTCCCACAAAATCTAAAGCACATTTTTCAAAAGGCTCCACAAGTACCCATGGTTGTAGAGACATTTCATTAGATGACACTGGTTTTTCCATTTTTTGACAACCATCACATCTTTCGACATATTCCTTGGCATCTTTGAAAATAGATGGCCAATAATATCCAAAAAGAAGGATTTTGTATGCAGTTCTTTTATCAGCAAAATGCCCTCCTCATGGCTCAGCATGGCAAGCTTTTAGAATTTTTGGTATTTCATCTTCTCGAACACATCCTCGAATGATCAAATCAGGTCCAATTTTGTATAATTCTCCATCTATCCAAGAGTAAGATGCACTAGTTTTGATAACTTTTTGCTTTTCTCTTGCTGACAATTGTGATGGAAATTTTCTTGTAGCTAAATAATTAGCAATATCTGCAAACCAAGACAATTTAGTAGATATTGCAAAAAGATAGTCATCAGGAAAATTATCTTTTACAGAAACATCAACATTATTATTTTGTATTATGGAAAGGAAATCAACAACTATTTTTTTTTCCTTTGTCTATCAATAATAGTGATGTTGAATTCTTGTAATTCTTCCATTAGTAATTGGTTTGTTCATTAAATATCTAATGCCAGAATGATCTGTATGAATAAAAGTTTCATAACCAGTGGTGTAATGACGAAATTTGTTAATGGCATGTACAACAGCTAAAAACTCCTTTTCAGTCATAGTATAATTTAACTATGCTGGAGTCAAATTTTTACTCATACAATAAATAGCACAAGGAGTTAAATCTTTTTGTCCCAGTACAACTCCTAAAGCAGTATCTGAAGCATCAGTAGAAATGTGAAAAGGGAGAGACCAATTAGGTCCTCTTAGAATTGGTGCTTCAGTAATTATTTGTTTCAATGTTTCAATTGCTTTTTGACAGTTTGAGTTCCATGCAAATTCACAATCTTTTGTAAGAAGTTTGAAAAGTGGAGAGGCTATTTTTGTGAAGTTTTCTATGAATCGCCTATAGTATCCAGTAAATACAAGAAAACTTCTAACATCTTTTTGAAAACAAGAATTGAAATTTTAGAAATAACTTATACCTTAGATGTGTCCACCTTAATTCCATCACTTGAAATATGGTGCCCTAAAACAATCCCTTCATTGAACATCATAAAACATTTCTCATGGCTTAATGAAAAATTTGCTTCTTTGCATCTAATAAGAATTTTTTCTAAATTTTCCATAGCTTCTTCGAAAGTATCTCCATACACAGCAAAATCAGCCATGTATACTCGTTGTGGAGGTAAATCCCCTCTGCGGACAAAGGCGATCCCTACTAGCTCAGACCGGGTCTAGCAACAATCGTTCACACTACAGTGCAGGTTCCTAATTTAAAATAAACCAACTAGTGATGAAGGCTTACCTGGAATCCAATGTTGTTGCTTGTAGAAGAGGTAGCGCTCCCCTGCTCGCCCCGTGCATCACGATCCCCACGATCTCCGTGATAGGACACCCGCACATGCGAGAACAAAACAAACGCAAGCGTAAAATCCGTAGATGCAACTATATGTCGATTTGAAGGAAATAACCCATCATTATAAACAACAACAAGAGTGGAACCATAACCAATAGTCGTTCATTAATAATCAATCAAAGGAAAATTACAACCAAGTTCGACGTCGAATTCTCCTTCGGAGGGTCGCCAACAGAACACGTCTCGAAAAGCCCGTCAAGGATGGGACAAACCTCTCTCTTCAGATCTTGACGATAGTCTCCTTGCTTGAAATTGGCCTTAAGGGAATTATGGAGGCTCTTGCAGCATAAGGCTCTTGGGAAATTTGGGAACTTGAAGACTAGCTTGCAATGGAGATGAGCAAGATTTTATAGATGGAGGAAGGGGAGTTGGGATCCCTATAATCATGGGATTGGACCTATCATCAAGGAAGCTTCCATGAGAGGTGGAAAACCACTTCCTCTCTATGGAGATCCATAGCCAAACCTCCCAACTCAAGATAGATATCAGTTCCTGGAGCAGTTAGGACGAAACTTCCGCCATTTATTTTTTAAAAACATTCCTTAAATTGGCTGGCGCGAGTGTGACTCTGGGACAGAGCGTCAACTGGCGCGGCCTCTTTGAAGTATTTTCCCCATTGGCGCGGGTACTGAACTGCCTGCTCGTGCCAAGGCAAAAAGGGCCATTTTTAGGGTTTTTCACAAGGAAATGTCTTCAAGGCAATGATAGCTCATGTTCAGAGGGATGTTATGAAAGTATTTTCAAGCCATTTTATTTTTCACAGGTCATGAAATGAGCCCTCCAATGTGTGGGACGGGAATTGCAGGGACGGTGACAAATTACTGTGTAACAGATGCCCCCTAAAGCATGAGGCCCGAGAGAGAGAGAGGGGTGAAATTCTTTACGAGAATGTGTCCAACTGAAAACTCCACCGTTAGAAAACCTACGTGGAGAAGTACAACTGATATCTCAGATACATGATATATATGCAGTATGGGCACAGCCATCCATAACAGATTATACAATAATCCAGATCCAAGGCATGGGCACAGCCATCTAGTGAGGATCGATAAATAAACTCAGGTATGGTCGCAGCCATCTAGTAAGTGAGTCATGTAACTAATCATAATAATCCACAAAATCATAGCCTGGATTACAACAGACACAATCCAGGGTCTTGTGCTCCATCTCGACCCGAACAAAGTACAAGTTCAAGCATGCGAATAAATGGGCTGAAGTCGAACATGTGAGAACATCGTCTGATTACCAGCCAATGATGAAAGCTGTTAACAGACGCGAGAGGTACCACCAATAATGACAATGGCCCTCAAGGTACTGCAGGTACAATCTACGGTATGTGAATCAATTAGCTGGCGTCGAACACCCGTAGAATCACTCGATCGGAGGCCAATGATGAAAACCTTGTGTCGAATGAAAAGAACCCGCCATTGAGGACAAGTGTGCTCCAAGGCACCAAAAAGGAGTCTCTCGCATCAACTTCCTGCATAATGAGTTGAAGTCGACAGAAGTGACCTTGATGAAGGCGGCCATAATGTTTCCCACATCATCGACATGAGACAGAGGAACATGATGTTTTTTTTGAATCAGGATCATATGAGAATCAGAGTAAGGTTGATACTTGGCAGAGGTCAACTTCTCTTGAACATATAACGGCACAATAGTGGATTTGGCAGCATTTGACATCAATGGATCAGAGGTCATGGTGACGAGGCAGTGAGTAGATGAGAGGTCAAAATGGATTATCCAAACCCATGGAGGCAAGTGAAGAATGATATGAGATTTCCCCAACCCGACACGAATGCATACAAGTGCCATGTTCAAGAGCGACACGACTATGATGACAATGATGTCGGGTTCCATTTTTTCCTCGATGATTTCTGGCGAGTACCCCAATTATTTTTTGATAACAAGCTTGAAGGGGATAGCATATGCTTGTAATATAATTCCATCCTAATACGTTTAACGAGCCCTAGGAGGGAGAGACTCGAGTAGCATCATAATGACTGAATTCGATGTCATGAGGGTTTAACGAGTCTAACAAAGGAAGAACTCGGCGTCTTTTCATGTTTAGAGAGTTTGAAAAGACAGCTAAAAAGTAAACAATCGTTCACGCTATATTGCAAGTTCCTAATTGCAAATAAACCAACTAGCGATGAAGGCTTACCTAGAATCCAATGTTGTTGCTTGTAGAAGAGGTAGCGCTCCCGTTCCTTAGCTCTGGCAGATCACGATCCCCACGATCTCTGTGATGGACACTTGCACATGCGAGAAACAAAACAAATGCAAGCGTAAAATCCAGTAGATGCAACTATATGTCAATCAGAAATGACATAACTCATCATTATAAACAACAACAAGAGTGGAACCATAACCGATAGTCGTTTATTATTAATCAATCAAAGGAAAATTACAACCAAGTTCAGACGCTGAATTCTCCTTCAGAGGGTCGCCAGCAGAACACGTTTCAAAAAGCCTATCAAGGATGGGACAAACCTCTCTCTTCAAATCTCGACAATAGTCTCCTTGCTTGAATTTGGCCTTAGGGGAATAATCAAGGCTCTTGCAACATAAGGCTCTTGGGAATTTAGGGAACTTGAAGACTAGCTTGCAATGGAGATGAGAAAGCTTTTATAGATGGAGGAAGGGGAGTTGGGATCCCTATAATCATGGGATTGGCCCTATCATCAAGGAAGTGTCCATGAGAGGTGGCAAACCACTTCCTCTGTATGGAAATCCATAGCCAAACCTCCCAACTCAAGATAGATAGCAGTCCAGGAATTTGTTAGGACGAAACTTCCGCCATTTATTTTTAAAAAACACTCCTTAAATTGGCTAGCGCGAGTGCGACTCTGGGACAGAGCGCCAACTAGCGCGTCCCCTTTGAAGTATTTTCCCCATTGGCGCGGGTACTGAACTACCTGCTCGCGCCAATGCAAAAAGAGCCATTTTTAGGGTTTTTCACAAGGAAATTTCTTCAAGGCAATGATATCTCATGTTCAGAGGGATGTTATGAAAGTATTTTCAAGCCATGTTATTGCTCACAGGTCATGAAATGAGCCCTCCAATGTGCGGGACATGAATTGCAGGGACGGTGACAAACTATTGTGTAACAACTTCCACACAATCCTAAATTAGATCAGAGAATATACCTAATAATTCTCTTTGAAATGTGGCAGGTGAATTACATAATCCAAAGGGAAGTACCCTATAGGCATATGTTCCTCAAGGACATGTAAAGTAGTTTTTTCTTGATCTGCGGGTGCTAGTTGGATTTGATTGCATCAAATAAAAAAATCTAAAAATGAAAATATTTCTTTCCTACCAAGGCATCTAATACTTGATCTATAAAGGGTAGTGGAAAATTATATTTCAAAGTGGCTTTGTTTAATTCTATGTAGTCAATACGTACTCTCCATTTCCCATTCTTCTTTGGAAAAATCACTAGAGGTGACAACCACTGACTATATAATATAGGATAAATGAAATTCACATTCAACAAATTTTGTAATTATTCTTTTGACAATTTCCCTCAAATTTGGATTCATCCTCCTATGTGTTTTCCCAACTAGTTTTACATTTTCTAGAATATAAATATGATGCATACAATATTTAGGATCAATTCTTTTCATATCAGTATATTCCCATGCATAAGTAGAGGAATTTTTCTGTAGCATCTGTATTAACTCTTTTGAGATTCTTCCGAATTATTGTTGATATTTGATGTTTTGCCTAGAAACAATTCTTTTTAAGAATTTCCAAACTTCTCCTTAGAATGTAAAGAAAATTGATGTGATGATAAATATTCAATGTTACATTGCTCTTGAAAATTTTATTTTTCTCATAGTAAGAAGAAGAATCATTACTATTCATCAAATTTATCAATTTATGTTCTTCATCTACTTGTGAAAAAGTATAGATTGATTGCATATTATCAAAGTGATCATCATCATAATCTATCCAAATTTCACTTTCTACTTCGGTGGTTGTTTTTACAAGAGGATACAATGTGAATTTCTTAGTGGAATTTCCATCAAATATATACATATCATCTGATCTACAACTTATGAATGCATAAGTTGTAGCTAGCCAAGATCTACCAAGGATCAATGGATGTCCTCCTAAATTATTCTTGGGAGTATAAATCATGAAGTTTACAGGATATTCCCAAGAATCTAGAGAAACAGACACATCTTCTAATACTCCATCTCGTTTAATAAAAAATCTATCAACTAATTGTAATAACGTTGGAGTATATTGAATATTAGGAAGCTTAAGTTGCTCCATTGTCTATTTACTCATGATATTAATGGTTGCTCCATGATCAATCAGAGAATTTGGAATTTAAATACCATTTATGTGGATTTCTAAAATGGAGCTTCCTGAATCTAAATATTTTTTGACAATATTTTTCCCCATCACAATATCAACAAAGTTTCCTACCAGTTGAATCTTTTCAATCTTTTTTCTTTTTCTTTCTGGGTTTTCTAATACATAGCTCCTTGATTTTTTTACAAATATTGGTATTTCATTTATGGCTTGAAGTAAATAAATTTTAATGAAAACATTCTTAAGCTCATCTAGCATACCTTTTGATGGTGTTGGACCTACTAATATTCAAGAGATCTCCTCGATATGAAGTCCCAACAAGACTTGACACCGTTTGGAGTACGAGTCCCAATAGTGGGGTATTTAATGATATGCCTTGGATGGAAAACACATAGAGTGGTGCACAGTGTCTTTGGTGAAAGCACGTGTGTGACCCTGTGAAAATTCAATATGATGCTTGAGCAGTTCTAAGACACGAAGAAAAAAGGAAGTGTGCTCCTTGGAAGCTTGTAATAGTACGCAACTTGAAATGAACATACGAGCTTAAAATACAACACAAAAAATAACAAGAAGAATAGTCCACAAGTTAAGGGCGATGGGTTAAAACATGAGCACACGTTCAAAAAAATTCATACAAATGAAAACTAAATAGTTCATAAGAATATTCATAAGTTAAACAACATATGTTGAAAATATAACAACAATAGTCCTGCTACATTTACAATATATGCATGAAGACGTTTCGGCTCTGATTTTATTATAAGTGAAAGTTCCATTTATATGCACAACATGATGAACCACTTTCCCCAATAGTGGAACATGAAGTAAAAAACACCTGCTCCTCCCAAAGAAGTATACTGTTAGGTCCCTATAATACTAATGTATCCCCTTACTATTATTGTTAGTATATCCCCCTTATTGTTATTGTTGTGCCCCATAGAAGCCCACTATTGTTATTGTTGTGCCCTTACATTATTATTGCTATGTCGGCTAGGATTATATTGTGACCCATTGGAATGCTATATATAGAAAGGAGGATTTTTCATTTGTATCATCCAAGAATTGTTCATTTATGTAATGTAAAGGAGATTTCCCCCTCGAAGAGGCTAATTTCTAAGTCGTTGACAGGGAAAATTTTAAGAACCCCCCTAAATTTATATATATAATAAATGGGCAAATCCCCATGATACATAGGAAAAATGGAAGGAAATTTTATTAATAATATAATATATATATATATATATATATATATATATATATATATATATATATATAATTTTTTGGCAAATCTCTCACGAGATTATATTATCTTGTAAAATCATGGCGAATCACTACCACAAAATGGTGAATCGTTTTCTAGTGGAGTTCAGGGTGTTAGTTCCAATGAAGATATGGTAGTTGAACCAGGAGTAGAAGGAAGAGAACCACTGAGACCAAGAATGGCACATGGTGACTCATGAGGGAAGTAGTTCTCGTGCAGTTTGGAAAACGTGTTCTTCTAGTTCTGCTAAGCATAGTGTTGTTGCTCATGCTACTACTAGCACTGATATTGAGGTTGGAGCAGAGTTTGAGGAAGCATGTAAGGTAGCAGTGGTGGAGAATTACAAAGAGTACCCCATGATGGGATCCATTTTACCCTTTGGTATTTATGCCTGCAATATATTTTTTCCATTGAACCAATAATTAATTGTTCAACCAACAATCAACTTGACTGAGTTGATTAGGTACAAGTCAACTTAGACTAATCTTCAAAACTATGCTTTGAACTATCCCATATTTATCACACTAATGCTACACAACATTGTGCATTTGCACTGAACTCTCATGCATGCACACAAAATTTTCATTAACATCTATAACCCTAACCAAGTGAGAATTGATCAACAATTTGCACCAAAGTTTGTTATAGTGTTGAAAGTTCATAAGAAATTTAGATCCATGGTACCTTAAATAAATTTTGAGATAATCTCCAGTAAATCTCTTCTACAATGTTCTATGCCAAAAGACAAACTTACAAGCAGCTAGCCTCAGTTTATAAACCATTAATGAAAAAATTTGAATTACAGTTCTCATTTCAAGTCCTTGTAAGAGTACACATAAAAGATTTCAATTTGTCTTTTAGTTCTTTGTCTCCATTTACATTCTATACATACAAGGAGTGAAATCCTTCGTTTAACTTTCAATCATCTGATGTTCCATTACTAATCAATAAACATGTATATAGAGAATATTGCATCATGGAGATAGGGTTTTCCCTCCCTAGATAAGGTTGACAAGCATCTCCATTTTGGCTCTAATATCACATAGAATCTATATCCTTCCGATAAATATTCGTCTTGGCCAAGAATGTAAACAAGAATCCATAGCCATTTTCATAATCAGAGAGCCCAGAAAGTAACTATCTCTTTGCTCAGGTAGGTGAGGTCCTGATGCTAGAGCTCTACTAAATTATTGTAAAACACTGAACTTTGAGGTAAAATATTTACTTTAGTTTGACCAACAAGAAAACATGTTGAGCTACATCCTTTTTCATTTGGAAATATAAGTCATCTGTAAACATTAAATCTCTGCTACAATGTGCCATGCCAAAAGACAGACTTACAACCAGCTAGCCTCAATTTATAAACCATTAATGAGAAAATTTGAATTACAGTTCTCATTTCAAGTCCTTGTAAGAGTACACTTAAAAGATTGCAATTTTCCTTTTAGTTCTTTGTCTCCATTTAAATTATATACATATAAGGAGTGAAATCCTTCATTTAACTTTCAAATTTCAATCATGATGTTCCATTACTAATCAATAAACATGAATATAGAGAATAGTGCATCATGGAGATAGGATTTTCCCTCCCTAGATAAGGTTGACAAGCATCTCCACTTTGGCTTTGATATCACACAGACTCTATATCCTTCCTATAAATATTCGTCTTGGTCGAGAATGTAAACAATAATCCATAGCCATTTTCATAATCAGAGAGCCCAGAAAGTAACTAGATCTTTGCTTCAGTAGGTGAGGTCCTAATGCTAGAGCTCTACGAAATTATTGTAAAACACTGAACTTCTAAGTAAAATATTTACTTTAGTTTGACCAACAAGAAAACATGTTGAGATAAGCATCCTTTTTCATTTGGAAATATAAGTCATCTGTAAACAGTGAATCTCTGCTACAATGTGCCATGCCAAAAGACATACTTACAAGCAGCTAGCCTCAGTTTATAAACCATTAATGGGAAAATTTGAATTACAAACTCATATAAAGGAAAATTGAAATCTTTTATGTGTACTCTTACAAGGACTTATTTTCTTGTATAAAACACTCGTATAAAGGATGTTGTTTCTTGACCCATATCGGAGACTTCTCAACTTATTTGGAAACTTGACAAAAGTGGTTACAATTATCCATTTCAACTAAACTTGTCTAGAATTTTGAATCCCTGGGAAAGGTCATCAACAAATGGTCGAGTAGCATTAATTCCCTATTTGCTTCATGAATTGGTGTAAAGTTATGAAGTGAACCAATTTGTCTTGTCCCATGCCTAAATAAATTCGCTTCTTAACATATTTCAGTATTTTTCATTTCAACACTATTTCAAAATAGCATTTCTGTCATTCCATAACATACATATGCCTCTATTATATATGAATAAAAAAATATCTACCAATAGGGTAGACACATTGGAAGAAACTATATAATCAAACACCTCTGCAAACAAGTTGTTGAAGACATTGAAGAAAATGAAACAAATATATTGCAGAATTAAGTAGATACTTATTAGAGACGCATAAATGCTACAAAGCTATCTTGAGGTGACTGAATTAGATTGCCTTGCTACCGACTGTGGGATACTAGTTCAGTTCTGCTGTAGCTATGGCATCATGCCCCTTTATGCAATTGCTACGCAAATTTTCATCTAAATCTTGGACCAAACCATTTCAATGTCATATGTACCTGTTGTAATTGACAAATATTAAATTGAAAAGAATTTAGTAATAGTATTTCTATCTTTCATTCTATCTAAAATGACAAAAAGGTCCAATAGCCCATAGAGAGTTATCCACAACTCATCTACAAATTTGAATTACAAACTTGAATTTACATTTCTCATTTCAAGTCCTTGTAAGAGTACACACAAAAGATTGCAATTTTCCTTTTAGTTCTTTTTCTTCATTTAAATTCTATACATATAAGGACTGAAATCCTTCATTTAACTTTCAAATTTAAATCATGATGTTCCATTACTAATCAATAAACATGAATATAGAGAATAGTGCATCATGGAGATAGGATTTTCCCTCCCTAGATAAGGTTGACAAGCATCTCCACTTTGGCTCTTATATCACACAGAATCTATATCATTCCTATAAATATTCGTCTTGGCTGAGAATGTAAACAAGAATCCATAGCCATTTTCATAATCAGAGAGCCCAGAAATTAACTAGCTCTTTGCTCAAGTAGGTGAGGTCCTAATGCTAGAGCTCTGCTAAATTATTGTAAAACACTGAACTTTGAAGTAAAATATTTACTTTAGTTTGACCAACAAGAAACATGTTGAGCTAATCATCCTTTTTCATTTGGAAATATAAATCATCTATAAACAGTAAATCTTTGCTGCAATGTGCCATGCCAAAAGATAGAATTACAAGCAGCTAGCCTTAGTTTATAAACCATTAATTAGAAAATTTGAATTACAGACTCGTATAAAGGAAAATTGAAATATTTTATGTGTACTCTTACAAGGACTTATTTTATCGTATAAACCACTCGTATAAAGGATGTTGTTTCTTGACCCATATCGAAGACTTCTCAACTTATTTGGCAACTTGATGAAAGTGGTTACAATTATCCATTTCAACTAAACTTGTCCAGAATTTTGAATCCCTTGGAGAGGTCATCAACAAATGGTCGAGTAGCATTAATTCCCTATTTTCTTCATGAATTGGTGTAAAGTTATGAAGTGAGCCAATTTGTCTTGTCCCATGCCTAAATAAATTCGTTTCTTAACATCTTTCAGTATTTTACATTTCAACACTATTTCAGAATAGCATTTCTATCATTCCATAACATACATATGCCTCTAGTATATATGAATTAAAATATATCTACCAATAGGGTAGACACATTGGAATAAACTATATAATCAAACACCTCTGCAAACAAGTTGCTGAAGACATTGAAGAAAATGAGACAAATATATTGCAGAATTAAGTGGATACTTATTAGAGACGCATAAAACTACAAAGCTATCTTGAGCTGACTGAAATTAGATTGCCATACTACCGATTGTGGGATACTAGTTCAGTTCTGGTGTAGCTATGGCATCATGCCCCTTTATGCAATTGCTACTCATATTTTCATCTAAATCTTGGCCCAAACCATTTCAATGTCATATGAATCTGTTGTAATTGACAAAGATTAAATTGGAAAACATTTAGTAATAGTCTTTCTCTCTTTCATTCTATCTAAAATGACAAAAAGGTCCAATAGCCAATAAAGAGTTATCCACAACTCATCTACAAATTTGAATTACAGACTTCAATTTACAGTTCTCATTTCAAGTCCTTGTAAGAGTACACATAAAAGATTGCAATTTTCCTTTTAGTTCTTTGTCTCCATTTAAATTCTATACATATAAGGATTGAAATCCTTCATTTAACTTTCAAATTTCAATCATGATGTTCCATTACTAATCAATAAACATGAATATAGAGAATAGTGCATCATGGAGATAGGATTTTCCCTCCCTAGATAAGGTTGACAAGCATCTCCACTTTGGCTCTGATATCACACAGAATCTATATCCTTCCTATAAATATTCATCTTGGCCGAGAATTTAAACAAGAATCCATAACCATTTTCATAATCAGAGAGCCCAGAAAGTAACTAGTATGTAACTCTAACTCCTTGATACCTTAGAATTTCTCCAAGAAGCTCACCTCTGCCAGAACCCACATACCTTCCACGGATCTTGTAGTCCCAGATAAAAAGGAAAATGGGCACTTTTGTCACATTCATTTGTCTCAAAAGCTCCATGCATTCTTCATTCTCATCTCCATTCATCCTTGCAAAAAACCACATTGTAAGTCATTTTCTTGGTCAGCCTCACTAAAATTGGGTAAAATTTGACATAAGGCCCACAATTATTCAGTATAACATCTAGAACAACCAACTTGTGGTCCTCTGTATGTTGTTTGAGAAATGCTTCCACATCTTGCCTATTATGGAGCTAATGAATAGGAGCATCATTGTCACCATAGTAGAGGACATCACCCTCCAACTAGTTTGGGCCAATGACAAATTCTTCATGAATCTTCACCATGTTCTTGTAAAAGCTAAAAGGGGGACATATGTTATGTTGTTTTTTTTTCCTTTTTATTTCTTGCACAGAGCTCATTAGTCTGCTCAGACTCATCTCCAATTACTAGAATGAATCTCACTTCTAGGAAAATCCTACTAAGGTCAGCCATGAATAGGCATATTCTTTTGTTGTAATAGTTGTGACTTGCTGCATATTCCACCAGTGCAAGCTTGTTCTTTGCAAGCCTAAGGGCTTCATCAAACTCATGTATTTTATGAACCTTCAACACCCTATCATCATTTATGTTAATTTCAATCTCAATCAATTGGGCACCGCTCAAAGCAGCTCTGAAAATGGGCTCCTAATTGAATTTAAAATTGTCCATGATGAGGAAATCTATGGTTGAATCATCAATAACTCTGAATCTGACTCCTTGATACCTTAGAATTTCTCCAATAAGCTCACCTCTTCCAGAACCCACATACCTTCCACGGATCTTGTAGTCCTGGATAAAAAGGAAAATGGGCACTTTTGTGACATTCATCTGTCTCAGAAGCTCCATGCATTCTTCATTCTCATCTCCATTCATCCTTGCAAAAAACCACATTGTAAGTCATTATCTTGGTCATCCTGACTAAAATTGGGTGAAATTTGACACAAGGCCCACAATTATTCAGTCTAACATGTAGAACAACCAACTTGTGGTCCTCTGTATGTCCTTTGAGCAATGATTCCCCATCTTGCCTATTATGGAGCTGATGAATAGGAGCATCATTGTCACCATAGTAGAGGACATCACCCTCCAACTGGTTTAGGCCAATGTCTTCTTCTTCATGAATCTTCACCATGTTCTTGTAAAAGCTAAAAGGGGGACATATGTTATGTTGTTTTTTTTTCCTTTTTATTTCTTGCACAGAGCTCGTTAGTCTGCTCAGACTCATCTCCAATTACTAGAATGAATCTCACTTCTGGGAAAATCCTACTGAGGTCAACCATGAATAGGTATATTATTTTGTTGTAATAGTTGTGACTTGTTGCATATTCTACCACTACAATCTTTTTCTATGCAAGCCTGAGGGCTTCATCCAATTCATGTACTGTATGAACCTTCAACACCCTATCATCATTTATGTTAATTTCAATCTCAATCAATTGGGCACCGCTCAAAGTAGCTCTGAAAATGGGCTCCTAATTGAATTTAAAATTGTCCATGATGAGGCAATCTATGGTTGAATCGTCAATAACTCTGACTTTGACTCCTTGATACCTTATAATTTCTACAATAAGCTCACCTCTACCAGAACCCACATACCTTCCACGGATCTTGTAGTCCTGGAGAAAAAGGAAAATGGGCACTTTTGTGACATTCATCTGTCTCATAAGCTCCATGCATTCTTCATTCTCATCTCCATTCATCCTTGCAAAAAACCACATTGTAAGTCATTTTATTGGACAATCAGAGATGCGTTGATTGTCACCATATTTAACTCTCTGTCCATGGCCAGTGCCCATGCAGCCCTCTATGACAGTGTCTTGGCTAATGTGTACCATAACTGTGAGAAGGAAATATTGCATAATTAGAACAGGAATACCACAGATGACTTCAAGGCTCGGAATACTACATTGAACTACACAATATTTGAGAAACACCCAAATTTTATACATATACCCCTTAAAAAAATGATCATTGCCCCACCATGATGTATTTAGCTTATCTATGTAAAAATATGTATACTTAGCACAAAGCCATTTTAGCCCTGCTTCAGTATGCACCAAAGATTTAGACAAAGGTTACATATGTAGACTTTCTTAGTATTTGATGCATGCAAAGAACTGCTACATGTTATTTAATCCCGCCACTAATATTATCCTCACGCATGATAATTTTACCCACGAACTTCACTAAGATGAATCTATGTAGATGGAAATCTAATTTAAAGGGTCATGTATTTTTTTGGTTAATAGTATTTTTGGTTAAAATGGGTATAGTCAAATTTTGACGCAGATTTCATTTCACTGACATGTGTGGCAGATCTATTTGATTATTTAGTGTGAATTTCAACAACAAAAACTAGTCGAACTTTGAGGGCATCCAAGTCCAAACCTGATTGTCAGTGAAGGCCCCTCGGTGCTAAGGAGGATCATTGTGATCGAGCAAGCATGCAGCAGTGCCCCCTGGGACAACTTTATATCCCACTGGATTTCCAATATTTGTCTTCTTTGATGGATTGATCACATGAAACTCAGATGGCTGATAGAGGCTCAACTTAATTTGGGCATCCTTCTCTGTTTTTGCTATGTGTCTCTCTGCTTTCCAAAAAAAATTTCTTGGAGTTTGTCCATTCTTCATCGTTTTCTTGGCCATCTTGACCTGAACAAAGGAATTTTCTGTACCATCAACATCCATTTCCAGGTAGAAAGTAATATAATGGTCATGGATGACACCAATTGTATTCTGAGCAAGCAAAGTCCCATGAATCTCATCCTCAGATCTAATCTGGTTGACATTCTCATATTTTGTACCTTTGATCATCAAGATCCCACTTAGTCCAACCTGTGTGCCAAATAAAATGGTCAAAAGCTTAGCCATTATAATCTACGCTTGAGTAAAAATAACTTGACAAGTTGCTTTCTCAAGGAAATATTTCAGAGTTTCCTACCTTAATTCGGATAAGGCCATTAGTCTGAAATTCCCAATCCACAATATAATCATAGTTTGCAACAGATGCTGCCATGCGGGCTACTAAGGTAACCTTTTGTCTGACTTCTCGAATCTGTCACACAATAGATTTCACAAATTAGAAATACAAACAATATGCCAGTGCAAACATAAGAAAGAAACTTTTTCAAGGTTTATACATGTGCCAAGGAAACAATATACCAGTGCAAACAAAAGCATCATATTTTTTTCTACGTTTATACAAGTGCCAAGAAAAAATCTAAATGCCAAGGAGATTGTCAATGAGTACCAAGCAACGACCTAATCTTACCCACCAAGGAAACAATATACCAGTGCTAGCAAAAGCATCAATTTTTTTCAACGTTTATACAAGTGCCAAGCACACATCTAAAGGTGAAGGAGCTTGTCACTAAGTACCAAGCAGCGACCTAATTTTACCCATCCTAACTTCGTTTATGGAGATTGGAAGGAGATATATGGACAACCAAGCATGAGATGTATTCATATTAAGTCTAGTCTTTATAAGAACATTTACTACCACCATAAGTTATAGTCTATCCATGGAGATTTGATACTTCCTGAAACGATTCCTAGTCACGTGGATCAACAAAAGTTAGAAGACACATTTCTGACACATTTATGGAGAAAGCATGCTTATACCAAACAAGACTATAACTCTAAAAGAAGTCAATGGGGCTCAAATTATAAAGTCGTGGAATAAGAGCAAGAGGAATGTAGAAGCAACTCCTCCCTATGAGGTCCTAAGTCACAATAATTGCAAGATGAATCCAAAAGCAGCTCCACCCTAAGTCACAATAACTGTGAGAGGAATGCAAAACCAGCTCCACCCTATGAGGTCCTAAGTCACATGGTTTGGGTTCCGCAATGATTAGGTTTACGTAAAATTTGAATGTTTTTATGAGGTTTAGATGAGGTTTGCCATTATGTTTCTCTATACATTTTATCTATATTTACTTCAAACTGAAATATAACATACTAGTAATTGCACCTAATGTTGCAAAGGAAATGTCGTAAGGAAGATGTTAGAAATATCCCAAATCTATACCTTTGTGGCTTGCCAAGCTTCGTTGTGGAACAGTGGGGCACAAAGACCCTAAAACTGAAACTATTAAGAAGATGTATTAAAAACAGAGTTGCTAGAGCAAGGATCATATAGCTAAAACTATTAAAACTATTAAGAAGATGTATTCTGTTGTTGTAAATTCAGTGCACTTGTTATTCCATTCACTTGAGTATTGTCATTCTGGTAGCTTTATTATTGCACTTGTTATTCCAACTAATATGACAAGGGCAGAGTAAATCCAGTATAGAACCTATATGTCAAGATGGAAAAGAGTCATCATCATCACTCCAATCCAAAATCTATACCTTTGTGGCTTGCCAAGCTTCGTTGTGGGACAGTGTGGCACAAAGACCCTAAAACTAAAACTATTAAGAAGATGTATTAAAAACAGAGTTGCTGGAGCAAGGATGCTTTGGTGTCAGTTAATAGTGTGAACTGGGTGTTAGAACGTTTCTTTTGCAACCATGTGAATCCACTGTTGATGTGAGGTTGCTTTGTAAAGTTGATGGAAGGTATGAGTGCTACAATGTCAAGATGGAAGAGAGTCATCATCATCACTCCAATCCCAAATCTATACCTCTGTAAATTTCCAAGCTTCGTTGTGGGATAGTGAGGCATAAAGACCCTAAAACTAAAACTATTAAAACTATTAAGAAGATGTATTAAAAACAGATTTGCTGGAGCAAGGATCATGTAGCTAAAACTATTAAAACTATTAAGAAGATGTATTATGCTGTTGTAAATTTAGCTGATTGTTAATCAAACCATGCTTATTGCACCTTTTATTCAAACCAATATGAAAAGGGCAGAGTAAGGTTGTATTTTAGATAGTTCGGCTTTGCCTTTTATTGTTGAAAGATCTTCTGCTGATGTAAATTCAGCTAATTTAAGCAGTACAAAAAAACCTATGCACCAAGTGGTTGTGCATACAAGCTCTTCCAAAATTGTCCCTAGTCAATAGTATTGTCATTCCACTTGCTTGCTTAATGCAATTTTTATTCCATTCACTTGTTAATGCACTTGTTATTACACTCCATTATTCCATACTCAGACCTTAGTACAAACTCCAAAACTATTTGTCGCTACTTAGATTTCCCATTTGATGTAACTCATGAAAGTTTCCAGTTGCAGAATATTGAATGGGATAAAGGCTTCATGGTTTTAGGAGGGGTTACTTATGGAGAAGAGAATGCGACCTGTATAATGTTACAGTTTAATAAAATTAATTAACCAAATAAAAGAAAAAAAAAAACTCTAAGCACTTTTCATAGTTTGGAAGGTGGTGCTTTGAAAGGGAACCTTGCTATATACTGTGATAGGATCAGGAAATATTCTAGTGTCCACATTTACATGTAACCTTCAAAACAATCCTATTTCACAAGGTTCAATAGGGTAATATCCCCACGACATACCCTTGGAAATGAGGACATCAAGGGACATCCCCCATCTACAAGACATAACAGGAAATCCCCATAAATGCTAATATGAGATATCTTTGAATTAGATTTCACACACAAATTCTCGACTATGATGTAATGATAAATACTGACAACACTTGCAACTGAATACAAAATTCCATAAATACACACCAATCCATAGTCAGTTCAGGATGAAAACCATAAATCTCTGCCCACCATCATAATGGTAAAATTTAACACTATGGATCGAAACCATAAATCTCACCCCACCATCATAATGGTAAAATTCAACACTATGGATGAAAACCATAAATCTCACCCCACCATCATAATGGTAAAGTGCTCTTTGAATAAAGCATGCCCAACAAAATTTCTGCACTTTGAATAAAGCATGCCCAACAAAATTTAAACTTTGTATGGAGGATGCGCACTAGTGTAAGAGTGTGAATGGGTTTTGTATTTGTAATACAGGTAACCCGATTTATTTCCTATTGCATGTTACCTTCACAATTTATTACAGATGGTTGATAATTATGGTTTTCAAAAGCAGGGTTTATTACTTTATATATTACATATTCACATAGTTGTGAGTTATGAGTTATGGTTGTCACTCACTCATAGAAAACCAGGCTTGCAATTCCAATCCATTAAAAAAGATGGAGAAGAAAGATACCATACATATTCACATGGTGGTGAGTTATGAGTTATGGTTGTCAGTCACTCACAGAAAACCAGGCTTGTAATTCCAATCCATTAAAACCAAGCTTGCAATTCCAATCCATTAAATAAACTGCAGAAGAATGATACCATATATATTCACATGGTGGTGAGTTATGAGTTAATGAGTTATGGTTGTCACTCACAGAGAGCCAGGCTTGCAATCCCAATTAAACAAACTGAATAAGACCAGAAGAAAAAAAAAATCTACATGATAAATGATAATCCACATACATTAATTCACAGGTAATAATCCACATTGATTCACAGGTAACAGATGAGACTCTATCTATCTGAACATCAATCAGGTTAACAAAAAAGCTAAAGAGGAAGAAAAGATCTACATGATAAGTGATAATCCACATTTATTCACATGCAATAGAGGAATCTCTATTCATCTGAAAATCAATCTAAGTAGCCATAATGTACATGCCCACAACGACAATCAGCAATCTCCTGCACACAAACATCACTCTCTATTCACCTCACCAGAATGGATTGGATGCAAGCTCTGAGAGTTCATGGGCAATAACACTGATCATGCCATCTACACCAACGTTACTATTAGGGGACTTGAAGGGCTGCATACCAGTCATGTATGAAGGGATTGAGAAAGGGTATGCACAGACATCTAGGCATTGTGTTCCAGAGTGCCCTACCATTAAAAACAGAGTTGTTGGAACAAGGATCATGTAGCTAAAACTATTAAAACTATTAAGAAGACGTATTCTAGTGCTGTAAATTCAGCTGATTGTTAGTCCAACCATGCTTATTGCACCTTTTATTCCAACAAATATGACAAGGGAAAAGTAAGGTTGTATTTTAGATACATCGGCTTTTCCCTTTATTGTTGAAAGATCTTCTGTTGATGTAAATTCAGCTAATTTAAGCAGTACAAAAAAACTTATGCACCAAGTGGTTGTGCATACAAGCTCTTCCAAAATTTTCCCTAGTCAACAGTATTGTCATTCCACTTGCTTGCTTAATTCACTTGTTATTCCATTCTCTTGTTAATTCACTTGTTATTACACTCCATTATTCCATGCTCAGACCTTATTAAAAACTCCAAAACTGTTTGTCGCTACTTAGATTTCCCATCTGATGTAACTCATGAAAGTTTCCAATTGTAGAATATTGAATGGGATAAAGGCTTCATGGTTTTAGGAGGGGTTACTTATGGAGAAGAGAATGTGACCTGTATAATGTTATATTTTAATAAAATTAATTAACCAAATTAAAAAATAAATAAAACTCTGAGCACTTTTCATAGTTTGGAAGGTGGTGCTTTGAAAGGGAACCTTGCTATATACTGTGATAGGATCAGGAAATATTCTAGTGTCCACATTTACATGTAGCCTTCAAAACAACCCTATTTCACAAGGTTCAATAGGGAAATATCCCCACAACATACCCTTGGAAATGAGGACATCAAGGGACATCCCCCATCTACAAGACATAACAGGCAATCCCAATAAATGCTAATATGAGATATCTTTGAATTAGATTTCACACACAAATTCTCGACTATGATGTAATGATAAATACTGACAACATTTGCAACTGAATACAAAATTCCATAAATACACACCAACCCACAGTCATCTTGGGATGAAAACCATAAATATCTGCCCACCATCATAATGGTAAAATATAACACTATGGATGGAAACCATAAATCTAACCCCACCATCATAATGGTAAAATTTAACACTATGGATGAAAACCATAAATCTCACCCCACCATCATAATGGTAAACTTCTCTTTGAATAAAGCATGCCCAACAAAATTTCTACACTTTGAATAAAGCATGCCCAACAAAATTTTTACACTTTGAATAAAGCATGCCCAACAAAATTTAAACTATGTATGGAGTATGCGCACTAGTGTAAGAGTGTGAATGGGTTTTGTATTTGTAATACAGGTAACCCGATTTATTTCCTATTGCATGTTACCTTCACAATGTATTACAGATGGTTGATAATTATGGTTTTCAAAAGTAGGGTTGATTACTTTATAATATTACATATTCACATAGTTGTGAGTTATGAGTTATGGTTGTCACTCACTCACAGAAACCCAGGCTTGCAATTCCAATCCATTAAATAAACTGCAGAAGAAAGATACCATATATATTCACATGGTGGTGAGTTATGAGTTATGGTTGTCACTCACAGATATTTATGAGTTATGGTTGTCAGTCACTCACAGAAAACCAGGCTTGCAATTCCAATCCATTAAATAAACTGCAGAAGAATGATACCATAGATATTCACATTAATGAATTATGGTTGTCACTCACAGAGAGCCAGGCTTGCAATTCCAATTAAACAAACTGAATAAGACCAAAAGAAGAAAAAATCTACATGATAAATGATAATCCACATACATTAATTCACAGGTAATAATCCACATTGATTCACAGGTAACAGAGGAGACTCTATCTATCTGAACATCAATCAGGTTAACAAAAAAGCTAAAGAGGAAGAAAATATCTACATGATAAGTGATAATCCACATTGATTCACAGGCAATAGAGGAATCTCTATTCATCTGAACATTAATCTAAGCAGTCATAATGTACATACCCATAATGACCATCAGCAATCTCCTGCACACAAACATCATTCTCTATTCACCTCACCAGAATGGATTGGATGCAAGCTCTGAGAGTTCAAGGGAAATAACACTGATCAAGCCATCCACACCAACGTTACTATTAGGGGACTTGAAGGGCTGCATACCAGTCATGTACGAAGGGATTGAGAAAGGGTATGCACAAACATCTGGGCACTGTGTTCCAGAGTGCCCTACCCAGGCATAGGGAAGGGTATACCCTACAGTGGAAGGGAAGGTAAAATAATGAAACCCACAAACTACCCTACAGAAATCCTAGACTGCTACATCAGTAGAAGTGAGCAAGAGATAGAGACCAGTCTTGGGATCAATGGGCAAGGGATGGCGAAGAGCTATTACTGCACTCTTAATCACATCCTGGATTGAGAGGCGAGTGAGTGACTTTCCATGAGAGTAATAAAGATCATTCACTTCAGATCCCACCACAATATTCTTGTTGATGTTGGACCCAGTCTATTCTATGTAAAGTTGCACAGTCCTCCACCATTCTACAAAAAAGGGGGTTTTGTTGCTCCTGACGCTTCTATTGTTGTCTAAGAGGGCAAGCAAGAAAGCCTTTATGATCCTCTTGTCATTGAAAGTCCAGTTGCCATACCATATTGTGTGAATGGTGATATTTTCTTTGAGGCTTGAGCACAAGATCATTGTGGTATCTCATGTGGACAAATTCTGATGAGCCTTCATATCTCTGTGAGCTCCCAAATTCATTTCCCATGGATACATCTACAGCTTTTTTTGTGTTGAAGTTGGAAGGCCATGGCCTTCAGGCTTCAACAGCTGTAAAAGCCAGAATATAGAATAAAAATATAGAACCCACATGGAATGAAGCAGCAGAAACCCCAACTCTCTCCATTTAAAAAAAATATACAATAACTATTCCAAAGCCTCTAAACAAGTCCCTGATGTGCATTATCTCTTAATATTATGGTTTGCGTGGTCAGGATTTGGATAAAGGAAATAGTTTGCAGTTTGATGTTGGTGAGAATTATGTTCATCCTCTTTTTTTCCCTCACCGATCCTGCGCACAACATGGAAAACCCCAGCTACATGGAAAACACCAGGTACACTGAGACTAGAAGGTAATCTACATTGATGGCATCTTTTATTGTTGCATTGAATCCAGAACAACCGTCGGGTCTCCTTGACAGTCCCATTAGTAAAATAGCTCGATGATATATTCGACATTAGCAGGCTCTAGAATGTGTGCCCCATTTCCCAATAATGGAGGATTTTATGTTCTCATTAAGCCATTAACCTCGCTCAACTAGCAAGAAGATTGGCGAGCCTATGCACATCCAAGGACCAACATTCAACTTCCATGCCCTTCCAAGCCCCAACCACCCCAGCGAGCCAGTGAAATAATGGGGCGAATCACTCCAACCCCTACCTCCGACCCTGTAAATCCAGGCGAGTGCCATTGAAATATGCTCCAACAAAGAAAATCAAGGGCGAATTCGATTGTTTCAGTTTTATGCGCATTTTTTTTGGTGGGCTAATATATAATAATTAATTATTTTTAAAATAATTATTGGGTTAATTTTATAAAACTATAGAAAATGGGTTTTATATAAAAAATTCACCCTATTAAAATTTAAAATCCCTTAAAATTCACCTTTGGGCTAAAATTCGCCCCTAAAATTTTCCATGGTCGTTGATCTCTCTTTTCTTTTATTTTGTGAGCTTGTTCCATAACATATACTCCCTCTATGCTACAGAGTGTTGGGAAAATACTGAGGGGGGGTGAATCAGTATTTAGGACTTACTCAAATCTTTTTACTTTTTCTTAATTCAAAACCCATACGCTACTTTGATGAACCAGACTCGCGTATACACGCGGATATTCTTCATAAAACTCGCGTATACACAGAGAACTTATTATGCCATTAATTCTTTACTTAGTTCTATGCAACATTCTTTCTTCTAATGATTAGATAATAGTAAGCATGTGCAGTAATAACAGAATAAACCATCACACATAAGCATCACACATGAACACTAGGATTTTAGGTGGAAACCCAAGTCGGGAGAAAACCACCGCTGCCGTTGCTCAGCCTTCAATATTTTATTATAAAGAAAACATCTTACAACTTTATGTACTGGCACAGACTCATACCAGTATGTAGGCACAAACCTGCGCTCGTTTACCAGCCTCTCCTGGAAGGGAGCACCTACCCCCTGCTCTCGTTTACCAGCCTCACCTAGAAGGGAACTACAACCCCCTGACTGAAGGCTTCGACCCTCAGCACCACTGCAGACCATGTTTCATCAATTTTCAAACTGGATCCAAAGCTTCCTTTAGAACACAACTTGCAGGCCACGTTTCATCATATTTTCAGACTGCACCTACTCCACACATTTAAGCTCAATCATGCATCAAAACTGATACTTATCAATTCAGACAACCCAGATCTGTAGAATACATCATTAACAGATAGCAGCAACACAGCAGAATAGATCAGACATTTTATACTTCATACTTCAGCAAACCATAGTTTTCATACGCGCTTTCCTTTTACTGATTCGACGTATATACGTGCTTTCATGTATACAAACCCGCGTATACTTCTGCACATACTTCAGAACTGGTTTCACCTCCCATATGCGCTTTCGCTTTATCCAACCCGCGTATATACGCGCTTCCATTGCGACAAACTTGCGTATATATCTTCAGACATTATAGAGCAGCAAACTTCTTCAGATCAGATATTCAGTTCAGATTTAACCCTTTACTTCAGACAGATGTTCGCCTCATCTCAGATCTAATCATTCCATAAACAGATCTAGAAGATACAAATACATTCCAGATCTAGATTCCCTTCTTCATCATTTCTTCATTGGTGCATCATACATTCAGATCTTTCATTCAACTATAACCCTTTCCATTCAGATATGCTTCAGAGAGAAGTATTTATTCAAGCTCAGACTTCTTGCACCCCTTTGCACAATGAATTTCTTCTCCTTATATAGGTTTACCCTTTATCAATACCATGAGCCAAAACCACATTACTTTCGATGGTATTCCTGGACGGGGTCACATAGACGAATCACTACTCAATACAATGGGTCAATACCATGGTGGTTACCCCTGGTTTTACATATTTAGAGCGCTTTTTCCCATACGCGACTTGGCACGTTATTTTCCGCGTGCATACGCTACTTTGTCTAGACAAATCCGCGTATGCCTTGAGACATACTCGTTTCATCATGTTCTAGCACATACTGACATTCCTTCCATCATTACCTTCTGTACTCATTGTATATACATCATATTTACATCATTTAACAATTTCATCAAGACATATTCCATCAGGGACAACTTCATCAAGTAGGTTGACATCATCTTCATCAAGTGGGTTGCCATCAAGGACAACACTCAGCATCATATTTCCAACAATCTCCCCCTTTGGACTTGATGGCAACCACGATGGTGTTTGATCACCACAACAGATAGATACATTAAGAATACCATGACACCATGTCACTCTTGACACCATTCTTTCTCTTTATTCAAACACCATGTCACTCTCCCCCTTTGACATCAAGGGCAAAGGGCAGACCAAAACCAACACAAGGTTTTTTCTCCTCTTGTAGAAGGAAGCGTTCTGCAGATCTGATGTACACTGAAGTGACCATGCTCCCCCTGAGTTCATGTTGAACCTACAAACATATTTTTCAATGAATTACATGACTCTATGACCTTCCTATCACCAATGACTCATACTTACATCAAAGATCCATCCAAGTGGATTTACATATGAGACTCAAATACCCAACCAAGTGGGTTTACACATCTCAAATCAACTACCCAACCAAGTGGGTTTACAAATTTGACTCAGCTACCCAACCAAGTGGGTTTACAAATTTTGACAAGTCCTTACATGACTGAATATTACAATTTTACATCATGGGTCTCAACAAGACCTTTTTATCAAATTACAAGTATGAATTTTTATGACCAATACCAGAAAGACCTCAAGAGAGAGATCATATTTCAGAATCATCATAATGCCAACAATGCATTATACTCACCAAGACTAGTGCTCCCCCTGAAAAGGTGCATCCAAACATCCTTTCCATATGTCCAAGGCTCCTCCTTAGCTTGTGCAATCTGAATACTTTTAACAGCAAGTCATCAGCAACAATCTCTGCATGATCTGTTCGGATCTCTGAATCATAAGACTTCCATCATATCCAAAAGATATTCTTCATCAAATACGCAATCCGGGCTCATCCATAATCTTCAACATAAGAAACCATGTATCATTTCATTAGCATGAGTATAACCGGAATAATGCTAACAGTACAATCATTAGTAGTCAGACTGATGCTCCCCCTGAACCTCTGCTCCTGTTCTTTAGCTGTCATCCCAATTCTCTTATCATCAATGCATACGCGACTGTGTATGATGGAACTTGCATGTATATGCGATTTTAGTTCACTGAACCTGTGTATGGAAAGTGAATTATATAAAATTTCACATTCCTCCATCTCCCCCTGAATTTGTCCTTCCTGTACCTATCTTCTTCATGTCAGATGCTCTGTCAGCAATAATCATAACCAAATTTTCCAAATCAACCATGAGAATCATCATACATCTCTCCCCCTGTGACGATACATTACTAAGCTCCATAATGTATCTCACATCACTTCTGCAGTCATTAAGAGAAGTAAGCTTCAGAAGCTGATGACTGCAGTAGGGTCAATATTCCCTACATTTCTGACCGGTCCTCCTTCCTATTCCATCTTTGCTTGAACTTTCTAATTGTGTGTTGGAATTTATCCAATTTCTCATATCTGTTCATCCTGCATTCTTTTTCCACATGTCCATACTTATTACAAACATAACATCTCATGTGACCAGAGAAGTAGTCATAAGGATCATAGTGTGTTTATCTATTCTTCCTTCTATTGCAATCAGCTGCTTTATGACCATACTTGTTTCATGAAAAACAATATCCCTTGAAGAAACCAGAGTACCTTTTTGAATAGAATCTGTTTGATTGTGACTGAAATGATCTGCTTCTGCAATTTGCTGCAACATGCCCATAATTATGATATTTAAAGCATTCAACATTATTGAATGAATTCCTTTGATAATTCATGATTGTTGGTTGACCTTTTGTTTCTTTCAACACTTCAGGTTTTGCTTTGACATCCTTTGAATCTTTAGCACTTCCTTGCGAACTAGATTCTCCTTTAACAGTTTCATGAAAACCAAGACCAAGTTTAATAGCAGGAGATCTTTGATTACTAAGAATATTGTCCAGAATCTTAGTACTATCTTGAAACCTCAAAAGTTTTTCTTCTAATTTACCTTTGAGAATGTTTACCTCAACCTCCAATTTTTGGCATTGCTTCTTCATGCTTTATTCGACCCTTTTTCCTTCTTCTACTTGATCATTCAATTTTAAAATTTCTTCCTTCAACACATTTTCTTGTTCTTCAAAAGTTTGTAGAAGTTCTTCATTCCTCTTATTCGATTTTTCCAGATCTGTTTTGAGCGAGATGAGTTCTGCTTCACGTCCTTCCTTTTCAAATGATTGTAGAAGTTCTTCATTCTTCTTATTTGATGCTTCAAGGTCTGCTTTCAGAGAGATGATTTATGCTTCAAGTCCTTCACTGTGATTGGTTACTTTGTCCTGCAGTTTTTGATACATTTCTATCTGTCCCTTCATTGTTTCTATTTGTTCATTCAATCTAGAGATCACATCCTTGAGGATAGATTCCCTCCTTTTAAATTGATCCCAAAAATTACTTTCATCATTGATCTTGAGATTTGCTTCTAGACTTATACTGTTACTTTCACTATCTTCATCATTGCATGCACAAATGAGTGGATTACAAGAACAACAATCAATACATGTTTCCTCTTCTTCATTTTCTGTTGCACATGTTTTCTGAGATATCTTCTTTCCTTGAGTAGCCTTCTTCTTTTGCTTCTTTGCCATGAGCACTAGCAGATTTTGGTCAGAATCTTCTTCATCTTCACTTGACATTTCATTATTATCTTCATTTGCATAATAACTCTTTCCCTTTACAAATTGTTTCCCTTTATCATGATTTTATTTATAAGGACATTTAGTAGCATAATGACCAACTCTTCCACAACCAAAACATTTGAAGGGGAGCTTACCTTTGAATCTTCCAGTTCCTAGTTGGAGTTTTCTCACAAAATTTGCTTCTTCTTCTTCTGATATATAATCCGATTCCTTGACATCTTCCTTGTCTTTTCTTTTTGCACATGCCTTAAAAGCAGCTTATTTGGTTTGAGAGGGACCTCCTTGTCTCATTTCATAAGCAGTCAGAATACCATGTATTTGAACAATAGTAAGAGTTTGCAGATCTTTCCTTTCTTCAATAGCTGATACTTTTGACTCAAATTTTGAGGTCAAAGATCTTAATACTTTTTCCACCAGAGTAGTATCGGTTATGGTTTCACCCAAACTTCTCATACGATTTACAATATCATCTAGACGTAAAAAGAAACTGGCAATACTCTCATCACTATGCATCTTCAAATTTTCATATTCAATTCTGAGGGTTTGGAGTTTTGCACTTTTTACCTTTGTATCTCCTTCATAGCTCAGAATGATTTTGTCCCATATTTGATTTTTAAGTAAATTTAGCCGCATCACTTAGAAAATTGATTCAGACATGCTTTCTAATAAAACATTGACTTCTTTGGCATTGATTTCATATTTCTTCCTTTCTGCTGCATTAGTAGGAATAATTGCTAGATACTGATAACCTTCTTCCACGATTTCCCATACTTCTGCACCAAGACTTTGCAAATATGATTTTGTTCGTATCTTCCAAGAATATCAGATTGCTTCCATTGAATAGAGGTGGCTTTATAGACATTACTCCTTCTTGACTTCCCATTGCGACGGATCTCCTTTAAGCGATCAAGCTTCTGCACAAGGACCTGCTCTGATACTAATTGTTGGGAAAAAATACTGAGAGGGGGGGGTGAATCGCATTTAGGACTTACTCAAATATTTTTCTTTACTTTTTCTACTAAAAATCCCATACGCTACTATGAACTGACGTGGAGCAAGCACGGACATTCTTCTGAAAACTTGCGTATACATTGTGAGAACTTATTATGCCACACTTTACTTGGGCTCTATGCAACATTCTTTCTTCCGATGATTATATCATAGTAAACATGTGCAGTAAGAACAGAATAAACCATCACATATAAGCATCACACATGAACACCAGGATTTTAGGTGGAAACCCAAGTCGGGAGAAAACCACCGCTGCAGTTGCTCAGCCTTCAATATTTTATTATAGAGAAAACATCTTACAACATATGTGCTGGCACAGACTCCTACCAGCACGCAGGCACCCACCTACGCTCGTTTTCATCTTCCCGGGAAGGGAGCACTTGTATCTCGGCTTCCTGCGACTAGCCTCACTCCGGAAGGAGCTACAACCCTTCGACCAAGGCTTCACCTCAAAGAATTACCTGCACTATGTTTCATCAATTTTCAAACTCTGATCCAAAGCTTCCTTTAGACAACTTGGGCCATGTTTCATCATATTTTCAGACTGGACCCACTCCACACATTTAAGCTCAATCATACATCAAAACTGATTCTTATCAATTCAGACAACCCAGAACTGTAGAATACATCATTAACATATAGCAGCAACACAGCAGAATAGATCAGACATTTTATACTTCATACTTCAGCAATCCCTAGTTTTCATACGTGCTTTCATTTCACTGATCCGGCGTATATACGCGCTTTCATGTATACAAACCCGCGTATACATCTGCACATACTTCAGAACAGGTTTCACCTCCCATACACGCTTTCGCTTTATCCAACCCGCGTATATACGCGCTTCTGTTGCGACAAACTTGCGTATATATCTTCATACATTATAGAGCAGAAAACTTCTTCAGATCAGATATTCAGTTCAGATTTAACCCTTTACTTCAGACAGATGTTCGCCTCATCTCAGATCTAATCATTCCATAAACAGATCTAGCAGATAAAAATACATTCCAGATCTAGATTCCCTTCTTCATCATTTCTTCATTGGTGCATCATACATTTAGATATTTCATTCAACTGTAACCCTTTCCATTCAGATATGCTTCAGAGAGAATTATTTATTCAAGCTCAGACTTCTTGCACCCCTTTGCACAATGAATTTCTTCTCCTTATATAGGTTTACCCTTTATCAATACCATGAGCCAAAACCACATTACTTTCGATGGTATTCCTAGACAGGGTCACATAGACGAATCATTACTCAATACAATGGGTCAATACCATGGTGGTTACCCCTAGTTTTACATATTTAGAGCGCTTTTTCCCATATGCGACTTGGCATGTTATTTCCTGCGTGCATACGCTACCTTGTCTAGACAAATCCGTGCATGCCTTGAGACATACTCTTTTCATCATGTTCTAGCACATACTGACATTCCTTCCATCATTACCTTCTGTACTCATTGTATATACATCAGATTTACATCATTTAACAAGTTCATCAAGAGATATTCCATCAGGGACAACTTCATCAAGTAGGTTGCCATCATCTTCATCAAGTGGGTTGCCATCAAGGACAACACTCAGCATCATATTGCCAACACGGAGAAGCCAAGGCTGACACAAAACTCCCAAGCCATTTCTAAGCCTAATCCTAGCCAAAAGTTTGGCTCACAAAATCCCACCACAAGAGCTATGAGGATTCATTTAAAACCAAAGGGGGGTGACTCTTGGCATGCCCCCTTGGTGACTCTTGGACTCCCCTCATGACTCTTCATATTACATATGAATATTCACATTACATCATGGAAAGATGTAATTTCACTTATACAATAATTACAAATAATATAAATTTTCCACTCGTACCCACATAAGACAAAATAAGGTAGAGACAAGTTGACAACCTAACAAGACAAAACACTATGATGATAGAGTTTGGGTGAACTCAAGTCGGGTAACCTTAACTTGATTTATCTTGGTCACATAATGATTCCAAGCTTGGTATTGTGTGATGATCTCCCTAAACCTCAAGATGGTGTCAAGCTTCAAGTGGACTCTTGCCTCCATAGAATTCAAGTACAATGTCTCGAAGCTAGTCTGAACCTCTTGCTCAATCAAGAACAACATCGTTCGAATATGAACATGGCCACCAATGTAGTTCTATATGTTCTATCTGTCCAAATCCATGTCGTCCTTGGTGGCGATCTGCTTTAGCTGATTCAAGTATTCCTCAATTTATTGTCGCAATTGGCGATTGCGCTTAGCTTGGGTGAGTGAATCGACTGATGGGATCTTGTGGGTTCTCACCATGAAGTCCAAATTTTTTTACAACCGTGCATATGCGACTTGAATATTTGTGACAAACATGGCGAGGTGCTTGTTGTTCGGGATAAGTATTTTAACCTTTTATTTCTCTAGCTCTGCCTATGGATTCAACATCTTTACCAACGTGAGTGGCTCCGCCTTGTACCTCATTGTCCGATCATGCACCTAAGTGATGGCAGTTTGCACATTCTTAAACATAGTGAAAAAATCTATGCATTGAATTTGCAAGCCATGGAATCGTACAACTGCCTTATGAGCTCCTCATATAAGTCACACATAGTGTCTCCAAGTGTGGATACTTCAAAAAGTATCACTTCTCTCATTTATTCCATGTAGAACTGTGTGGAAGCTCCACTCTTCTCTGCTATGCAAAGTTGTTCAATCTCTTTCTAGGCAGCCTGTATGTTCTATACAAACTGCTTGTTCTCGGTCATCAAGTACTAAGTCTTTTATTTCATAGCACCTCTGAAGGCCAAGTTGGATTCAGAAATATTTTTTGGATTCCTGCTAGTGTTCACCACAATCAGCCTTTAAATGATGAATGCAGGGGATGCATGATCATCTGGGAAGTGATTTATACATGCTTGTATGATATTTTTTTCAGTTCATCAAATGACAGATTATACACATCCATCGTCAAATCATGGTAAAGGGGAACTGCCTCCCCTTCCTCGCTCAAGGATGTTGTGAAACCAGCTCCAAAAATAGAAGAAAAGAGATATCAATGCCTTAGAAATAAGCCACTTTGAGGGAGCAACCTCCAATACACTGCATTAATGAACAATTCTTGGATGATACAAATGAGAAAACCTCCTTTCTATGTATAGGAGTCCATGGGGCCACAATGTAATCCTAGTTGACCTAACAATAATAATGTAATGGCACTATAATAAAAATATGGGGGTTACAAGGGTACAACAATAACAATAAGGGGGGCTACACTAACATAATAAGGGACTACATTATTAATATAGGGACTTAACATGCCCCTCTCCTTTAAGCAAGTGTTGTCCTCAACGCTTGATTATTTCTTGATGCTTATGTATAAAATTCTCATCCTCCCATGTGGAATCTTCTACAGGAAGGTTCTTCCACTTGCTGAGATTCTCTGAAATTGATCTTAATTGTCGATTTATTTTTTCTGTGACTTCTTTAGAACTTATTTTGATGTGATGTTGATCTTCCTGTTGTTTCATTAGACTCAGCACCAAAGTTAGGTTATCCTTTAAGAGTTGGAGAAATTGTTGTTGATGCTCGATGTGATCTTCCACTAATGTATCGTCCATATTAGCTATTATTTTATCCTTCAAACCATCCAAATTAGCGTCCATTTATGCTTTTAAACCATCTATGTCATCTTCGGTGCTCTTCATAAGATCAAAATTTGTTGCACTTGATACCATAATTTTGATATCTCATATTGCAATTCTTTCTCTTCATGTGTCATAGTATAGATTTTTGAGGGCTTAAGGGGTATGGAATTATTTTTTGGAGACATTATCAAACCCAATACTGATAAAAATTCCAAAATATTCCCTTGGAATCACTTCAAACTTCTTTTTCAAACAAACGTTATGCAATTTTAAAAACCAAATACACACCTTTTTCTTGCTTTTTAGAAGCTCGATATTGAAACTGAATTATATATGTGATTTCAGATCCTCAATAACTAAATTTTGGCCCTGAAGTTTCCCTCTGAATCTTCTTTCTAATACAACAGGTCTAACCTGATTTGGATTCTTCAAGACAAAGTTATGTCCAATCTCCCACAATGACCTAATTATGGACTGGTTCCGTAGAGCGAACTTGTACGACTTGCCACGTGTCACTGTTTTCTCCTTTGGCTCTGAACTTTATAGACAGGAAACTATAGTTTTTTTAATTCCAGTCACTTTTTATAGAATTCCAATCCGATGATCAGAGAGAGAGTTATGAAAATGTTCCCATGATCACCTCTTTGAGATGACATTGGGGAGCCTGAAAAAGGCCTAGCTTCCATAAATCATATCTCCGAAACTATTACGAACCAAGCTCTGAAATTTTGTAAAAATGTTCCTCAGGACTCCGGCTTCGCGCTTGAAAAATTTCAGCTTCTTAACCTTCGTAGAAAAAAAAATTATAGTGACAATTCTGTGATGAACTTTTTAAGTGAAATTCATGATCTTGCAAAATGCCCTAACTTCCACAGATCATATCTCCAAAAATATTGTGAACCAAGCTCTGAAATTTTGCGAAGATGTTTCTCAGGATTTCGGCTTCGTACTCTAAAAATTTCAGCTTTTGAACCTTCGTAGAAAACAATTTATAGTGAAAATTCCATAATGACTTGTTTGGAGCAGCGAAACCCTAGAATCCAAAGCTCTGATACCAAATGTTGTGAAACCAACTCCAAAAATAGAGGAAAAGAGATATCAATGCCTTAGAAATAAGCTACTTTGAGGGGGAAACCTCCAATACATTACATGAATGAAAAATTGTTGGATGATACAAATGACAAAACCTCCTTTCTATATGTAGGAGTCCATGGGGCGACAATGTAATCCTAGTGGGGCCACAATGTAATCCTAGCCAACCTAACAATAATAATGTAAGGGCACAATAATAAAAATATGGGGGTTACAGGGATACAAAAATAACAATAAGGGGGGCTACACTAACATAATAAGGGACTACACTATTAATATAGGGACTTAACAAATGATTTCTCTATGGTTGAAGGTGGTGGATTCTGCCTGGTGGCCTGAGGTGCATTGGGAATTAGGTCCACATCTTCATCTTGAAGACATGGTACCACTTCCATGTCTATGAATTCAATCAACTATTCAAGATCCTTAGCAAACTCCCATTCCTACATCTGTTCACTCACTCCTTCTAATGTTGGTTGACCCTGTACTAACTCTTCAACCTGTATCGGTGTCATCTCTTCCACCGTGGGACCTTTCCTTCTTTCATCTTCTTGCTTCTGTCTCTCCTCTTGTTCTCTTCTTCTAAGCTCTAATTCTTCCTTCAAATCTTGTTCTTCTCTTTGCGCTCTCTACACTACTTCTTCTAAGTATTGCTTGTCTCTCTTTCTCCACTCTCATCTCTGCTACCTCTGTCCCCTCTGCTACCTCTGTCCCCTCTACTGAGAGGATTGCAAGTTCTAGGTTTGGTTCATGTACTCCCTTGTTAACACCTGATACACAGTTTAATGATTTCATCATATTCTTCTTTGGAAATTTCACCCTTCCCAATTAAACTGAGTGTTTATATCCTTTCATATTTCATGCACCTAATCATAGTGGTTTTCAATACATCCCTAGGTAGGGTAGTGTATGGTGATCTTCGCAAATTATATTGAAATATTTCAACATATTCTTCCAAAGTTTCATCTTATTCTTAAATATTTCTTCCCTTAGATCCCTAGATTGGAAATAATCCTGATAATTAATATGGAAGGTTTCTTTCATTTGATCCCTTTAGGTTATAGTACTGCCCCCCAGTCCCATGAACCATCGTATTTCTGCTCCCTTTAAGGTAGAAGGAAACAATTTAATTTTTTGGGGGTCAGTAGTATAATCACATTCTTAGCATAAAACCTCAAACTCAAATAAAAATGCATCAGGATATTCAGAAGCCATTCCATGGGAATTTGGAAGGTTCTGCAACAAAATAGCCTTCATTGGTGCATTAGCCCGTAGATGAGCAATATGATATTATATTTTTGAAGTTTGTGTTCCTTTTACTGTGTTCACCATTTGGTTAAAGATATTCCAATAATATTCAGGAATCCTGTAATCAGGAGGTACTATCTAGAAATTAATATGTTTATCGGGTTTCAGACCTTGGCCAGGTCTCACAACACTACTCATATTAGTCCTAGGCTTCTTTCTAGTCATACACACTAAACGATCTAAATGTATCAGTTGAGGGTAGGCACTCGCAAAATATTCTTACTCGAGTGCATGTGTAGGTTCTTACCTTCTGTATTTAATACACATTCCTCAGGGATACAACTAGCACTTCTCTTTGACAACCTCCCCGACAAAAGGCACCAAAATTTTGGGCCAATTAATTGTTCCTAAAACGGACCAACTAATTACTACACATTAATTTATCAACGCAAGGTTTTGTTTTTCTATTTCAAGGTTATCAACATTGTTTGTGCAAGAGGAATGCATATATGACTAGTTTTTATTATCCTATTAAAAAGAAAGACTGCAATATTTAAAGAAATCAACTCAAGATGTAATCTCTACTTATCATAGACTGTCCAAATATTGAATTCTACAGGTTTATGAAGGACACAAAAAAATAAAACATATTGAACAACACGTTGTTTCTTAGGGAACAACAACTATAGAGTCAAAGGACAACACTACAAAATCATACTATCTAACAAAAATTAAAAAAACGAAATAACAATATGTGATAATCCACAAGAAATAGAAGAAATGAGTATTGCCTCTTAATAGATTAACCACGACAAGTCTATTCTATCTAATAAATCTGATTCAAAACTAAGCATGCAATTTAACAAATCAGCAATGATAAATTAAAACAATTACACAAAGAGAAATAAAGAAAGTAGAGGAATCAAATATTAATTTAATGATAAAAGATAAGACAACATTTTTTCCAAGATCAGACCCAAATTTGGAATTGAATTGCCTTGCGGAAAAATCAGCACAATAAAATAAATCTGCGTAATAAGTATTTCCATTCAAATTGTAGAGAAACCAGTTAAAATTAATATAATCACAGTCAGAGCTTGTGAAAAAAAAAAAATATTACAAATTGAACAACCCTTTCGAGGTTCAACAACAATTTTTATATCGTAATAGTAAAAGATAAAGATCGGAGAATCTATTTTTAATAATGAGCAATCTTGAGAATCTAAAGGTTCTAAGGATGCTCGTGTAAGTTACAATGATATTAATGCGTCCAAAAATCTAGGTTGAGAAGTCATCCTCAACCAATTTGTTCCGAATAGGGTGTGACAGTTTGAGGCTTACACAATATTCTCTGACCATTCCAAGAAGCAACATCAAATATCAATGTTTCAAGGTTCACGTCCAATAATGAGGATCATCTTGTTAGAAATAAAATTTTATTGATCAAATTCGTCCAAGAAATAATAAAATGATAAATTCATATATAATACTACTAAATTCCCTACCATACTAATTAATATAACTTGATTTCATTAAATACTACAGAAAATGTTATGAAAACTACAAATGATACAAGGAAAATATGACAAATATGAGGCCCAACACCAACATTCTCCATTAATAACATGGATGAGAGAAACAAGGTCTTTCACAACAAGCTTAAATGCAATCAAAATCAAATTAGCTAGTGAAATTAATCCTCTTCCAAAAATGGATTGTCGTCGGAGTGAGTTGATTTGGGAGGATTTGGTAATAAATTTAATTTACCAATGATGTTGCTACTAGAGTCGAGTTCCTGAATATATAGTGTATGCACATGTGAGTGCAATGCTAGTTTTATGGAATTGGAATACCATTCTTTCAGGGTCTTTAAGTTGCAATAATTTGGAAATGGAAGTTATGGAGGTGTATTTGACTGGGAAGGATCAAGAGCATCTAATATAGTCAATAGACAACCTCATGAATGTGGTGGTTTGATTGGTGGAGCTAACGAATATGAGAAGTAAGATGATAGAGAAAGAGAAGGATGCAAAGTTGGAATTGCTGGAGAAAAAATGTGATTGGTTGAAAAATAAATTAGAGAAGAAGTTGGAAATTATTGAGGCAGAGATAGCAGTGCTAAAGCTCAAAGTGAATGGAGTGGACACACCCACCAACTACTAGATTGTGATTGGGAAGGAGGATCTAGAGTTTTCCATGGTTTGATCAATGAAAGAGATTATATTAGGGCCAACTAAGTAGGTAGAAAGGGTGTGCAATGTAGTAGTGGAAAAAATGGACACAACATTAGAGGTTGGGCTATAACGAGCATGTTAAACTTTCAACTATGGATAATGTTTTGAAAATATGTTTTGTATATAGGAATTTTTTGTAAATATGATGGTAGATATCAATGTATAATTTTAGTTATAAAATACCAAAGGGGTAAGAAAATACTCTTATAGATGTAAAAGGTTTTGGCCTTTTAACTAGCCCCTCTTTTAATATATATTAACTTTGATTTAAGTGTAAAAGGAATTTTGGATTTTTTGGAGGGAGATATATATTTATATTTTATAAGAGGAATATAAAAGTGCTTATATAACAAGGCTTGAAGCTATTACAATAAATATTCATTATGAGTTCAACATTTCACTTGAAAAAAATTAAAACCCTATGTGAAACAAACAACATTTCTCTCAACTACCCGAACTTAAAAAAAAATACTAAAAATATACTTTTTGTTTCTAATATATAATGAAATATGGAAATAAGGAAAAAAAAATTATTTTTTTTTTTTAGCTAAATTTAATATTAAAAATATATTTGTATACTTCATAATCCAATTCAACCCCTTTTTTTTAATCCAACCATCTAGCAAAAAGATGGAGGGGGGGGGGGGGGGGGGGGGGGGTTGCGAACCTCGCCACCCCCCATCACATTTAAGAGGGGGGGTGGTGTGGTTATCCTACCCCATGCAATCACACATTTAAGTGGTATTCATTCCCTTCACATTAAGATGACAGTCAAAAAAAATTTGTGCATTCTTGGTTGGGTAAGCTTAGCTTCATTTTCTTTTGTAGTTCCTATGACATTCCCCCTCCGTAGGTGCGATATTTACCCCATGTTGCATGCTTTGTGGAATTTACATATTCCTGTCATGGCTTATTGTCCTACAACAATATTTCTTATGTTTAGTCACTAGTATACAAGAGAGCTCTCTCATATGGAATTTTTTTCTGATAGTTGTAGTACATTGTAGTAATGAGTCTGGGGATGCTGGCCTCCAGTGCATGCACTTGGTGTCAACCATCCACATGAGGAGCATGGGGGAAAAAGTGGAGGAGGTGACCTTTGGGATGTTGGTGGTGGTGATGATGAAATCTCAAAAATGGGTGGGAGGAAACCACAAGAGACTTTTCCTTAGCCTAAAATATTTTTAATCTTGCTAGGACGACCATTACTCAGTAATTAATTTTATGTCTAACTTCTATAGTTCATTTAGATCTTTAAACTTTATATCTTTTTGATGGTGGGTTTTTGTATATAGTTTATAGAGTGTCTTGGTGTTGTGGATTGACATTCGTATCATTGGATTCTTATGAATGTCTAACCTTACCTAGAGTTCCTCCCTATTTTTTATCCTTAATTACAACTTGCTAAAGTTCGCTTAAGAATTCCCTAGCAACTAAGTCTTAAAATTGTGCCCATTTTACTAAGAATCATATCATATTTTTTTCTTGGTTTCTTTGTCTATAGGGGGTCATCCTCACTCTGACTTGTTGTTCCCCGACATGCAATGCCCTGTCAGCGAATGCATTACATTTGGGGGTTTGGTGGAAGAGGCCCTCCAAATTTGCTGGGAGCTCAATCATAGGCTCAAAATGTTGTGGCCATTTCCCACTCTTCCACTCGTATGGAAATCCAAGAGGAAATATGCCAACCATAAACCTTGACCATTAATGACCGCCATTCTTACTCTAAGTATAAAATCCAAGGTGAAGTAGCTAATTGGGTTCCTAACACTAAGAATATTAGGGAACGATAGATCCAATATCTTAACTCCATTAACCTCCATTGGCAAATGAATCCATTCTTGGGTACGGTACTGAAGGAAAACACGAGGACAAAAATGGCATCATCTCATTCTTGAATGAAATTTAGTGAGTCCAACACCATCAACGCTCCTATATTGTTAGTATGAATGCTCATTTAGCACACCTAAAGGGAAACCTTCAGTGTTTACTGAAAGCTCCAACCCCAATATGTATAAGTGCCCAGGGTCTGGATCTAGTCACTTCATGGGATATTGGATGTTTCATTCAACTTGTTGGATCTCGTGTTTTACTTTCAATAGAAGAATTTATTTCAGTTGTATGTAATCAAGAGTAATAGTTTGATAGACATAGTCCTCTGTCAATTGTGAACAATTATGGTTTCCTTTGTGGCAGAAATGATATCTAGTTTTGTATGAAGATATGTTGAGGCAATAAAATCTTAAATTGACTTAAAAAAAAAAACAAAATGAAAAATAAAAACACTACAAAACTTATAAATAAAATAAAATAGATCTATTTACATTAGGAATAACCTACAATGCAAATTTATTGTATATAATTAATATTCTCACATATACCGGGTTAGACTTTTTAATTTGTATTTTAAATTTTTATTTAAAACCATAATATTAAAACCCCAATATTTTAAGCCTAATATTATAAAACCTAATTATTACCTATATGGTTATTATAATTATATAATAATTACTCTTAATATTAATATTAATAATATATAACTAACAAACCATATATATATATATATGACTACCAAATCAATACCTATCACAAATAACATTATTCCAATGTAAATTCACAACATTCACCCAAAAATATCATCGTACATAATGATTTCCCATTAGAAAACATTGACAATTTTCAACACATATATGAGGTAACAAGATAATACTAATAATATCATCATCTTCTTCAATCAAATCAAATAAAATTCAAATTTGTTATTACGAGATCAAAATCTTTCATGAATATCATTATTCTAAGGTAAATTCACAACATCCATCCAAAGATAGTAACTTCATCATATATAATAATTCTTCATCAAAATAATGTTGATAATTTTCAATATATATATATACATATATAAAGTAACAAGATAATAACAATAATATCATCATCATCTTTAATCAAATCAACTAAAATTCAATGTATGATAACCAAATCAAAATTTTTCATATATATGATTATTCTAAGGTAAATTCAAAACATCCATCTAAAAATAGGAATTTCCAAGATCATCAAGATATCGCTAGCTAGCACCACCAAGATCATAGTTAAGATCATCCTCATTATCATTAACGTGATCATCATCCTGACCATCCTGATCAGTTTTATCCCCATCATCATCACCAATTCTATCACCAACATCATCATCACCAATGTTATCACCATCATCATCATCACGAACACTGTCGCCATCCTCATCATCATAGTCTCCTATATCTGATGTATGTTTATCATAGTCTGGATCATCATCTCTAGGGTCATTACCTATAACAGTCTCGAAAAAAAATCAATATTACATGCTAGTATTAATTTCATAGCACAATACATATTTTGGTTACAACGCTAACTGGAAAATGAGGTAGGATACAATAGCATATAATAATACTAAAAAATAAAATGAAAATTTGGTTTAACATAAATTGGAGATCCAACTAAAATTATGCTTTTAATTCACATTAAGTAGTAGACAGATTTTTTAATGCATATGAAGTAAGTACCCAATTGTTATTATATTCTATTGTGAATGTTTCTTTTGATGTACATCCACCATTGGTAAATTAAAAGTTACTGGAAGCTTTAGTTCAAATTTCAATTGTAATTATGAAGTGCATAATCTTCTTAATCACAAATTGTGAGCATTCTACACAATCGACTCACAACAAGAATTCACCACCATGCTTCAGGTTATCATTACTGGGTTAAGAATCGAGACGAAACAAATCATCCCATTCGTAATTTGAAAGGAAAGAAATTGACCTCAACTTCTATAATAAATTGGTAACTAATTCAAGTTATCATCAGTCTCAACTAGCTTACATGATATGATGGTATCAACCTAGAGAAGCTAGATTACACGATACAACAATCTCATCCTAGAGAAGTTGTAGGATATTCAAGAAAATATTTCCATGGAAATGCATCTCACTAACAACACAATAGGAAAAGCCTACATTAAAAAGGTCAACATGCTAAATATTATACCATGCCACATATGAAAGGGTAGATCACAATTGTAGAGTACACAACTATTTAAAAATGGTTTGTGAATATTATCATAGCAGCATCACAGAGATATCGGAAGATACAACATAAAAAATTGTTGAATATATTGTACCATACTTGTAACACCCCTTTTAAGTTATTATTATTATTATTATTGTTTTTGTTGTTGTTGTTTTTTTTTGCGGTCTAAGTTAAACATTGGTGAGGGTATATCATGGTCATGAAATAGTTCCAATTCGAGTATAATTTCTTTTACGCTTGGGGTACTCATTTTGTAACACCATTCCTTGAAGGATTGGATGTGTAAATTATGAACATGACTCCATTCCCCATAACTACTGATGTTGTAAGTCATATGGTGATGGCTATGTTAAATACATAGAGTGTTTATTGCATACTAATATCCCTCATATGCATTTGTAATATAAAGGTTCTTGAAGCTTTCAATGTAATGCATATGATTTCATGAGGTGTACTCTATAGTCTATTGAAAAATGTGTAACTAGGTTCGATATTCATAAATATGAAATGCAGCTTTGATTCTTGTGTTTTGTAAAATGAAATAAAAAATATTATTATTATTTTTGGAGCAAGGGTTTCATGCTCAAAGTATTTTATTTTAGAAGTTAAGCACCCATTGAGTGCTTCTAGGGTTTGACCTAGTTAGAGAAGTCAAAAGATTCATTGCCATAAGTTGAAGACCCCATCGAGCACATTGTAACTTGTAAAGAAAATCATTTTTTTCATTAAAAGTTTCAAAATACCCTTCAAGGCCAAGTTGGCCTGGTAGCTGGGAATTTGGCCTATTTTAAGGAGCCACATCCACCTTAGAAGCCTATATAAAGGAGGGAAATCAACCTAATTTGTTCATTCTATTGAAATATGAAACTAGGTTCTATATTTATAATGACATATGTAATCATTCTTTTATGTATTTAATGAAAAGAGAACAACAAATTTATTATTTCTATTCTTGAGGCATGGGTTTCATGCTTAAGGGAAATTTATTTTTAGGTCAATCACCCATTGAGTGCTTATACGGTTGTCATAAAGTCAATTGAATCATTTCCATGTATTGAAGATACATTTTGGGTATGTTACATATCGTAAATAAAATATATTTGAGTCAAAGTAGAGTCAAAAGACCCTCCAAGACCTCGTCATGATGCAAAGATCAAGTTGGCCTTCATGAAGGGAAAATTTAGCCTAAAGATAGCAATTCATACCCCTCAAAAGCCTATATTTAAGAAGGAACTCCGCCTCATTTGGACACACACTCAAGCAAGTTTGATATCCTTAAGATAGAAGCTAGAAAAGGACGAAGAAGAAGAAGAAGAAGAACAAGATAGAAGTTTTGGGTCTCTCACTCTCTCTTTCTCTCTTGTGTTAGGGTTTCTACAAGTACTAGGCAAGAATTAATTTTGAAGTTGCATTGAAGTTTTGAAGTTGCATTGAACCTCTGAAGCTGGAGTTAGGTCAAAGCTATGAAAGGTCGAAGTTATGAATCTGTTAGAGAGGTGGAAGATGCAGTAGAATACATTGGAAAAAATTGCATAAGAATATGCTAGAGGGGTTGAAGTTGAGGAGGAATTTGTTGGGCAGAAGAATATGCTGGAGGTCAAAATTGCAGGATCTGCTGAGGAACTAATAAAAGGAAATATCGTCAAGGAGCTTGGTCTTGGAGTGTCTTGGTTAAGGGTCATAGATCTTGGAATTATTCAATTAAAGATTCTATAATAAGAGAAGAATTCTTGTTGTTTTTCCTCTCAAGTGGAGAGGTTTTGGCCCTGGTTGTAATATTCCTAATTAGCACCGCTAATTGGAATATTTCATTTTTGTATAGTTTTTCCGCCTTTAGTTAAATTAATAAATAAAGTGAGTAATAGGGGGTCAACTCACTTAATAAAATAAAGTGCTTCCTAGTTGATGAACGTTGTAACTTAAAGGGGAAGGCCTTGGGGGTCCACATGCACATGAGGGGAGGCCTCACGAAGGCTCCTAAGGTAACTGCGCAGGTCAAGGAGGAGGTCAAGGATGCAGTTAGGGTTTTGAGGGAGCTAGCACTATAAAAGGTGGGGTTTTCACTCCATTTGGAATTATGGATATGTTATTGATATTGAGAGCTAGACTTCTGTCTACTTCAGCACGCCCTTGGCTCCGGGGGACTTCGAGTGCCTGCTCGAGAAAGGTATTTCCTTTGGTTTCTGTAGGTGATTTGCAGTGGATTTTGGGTGGACGTTTGCAGAGGAGCAGCCCCTTGGAGTGACTGTGCAGTTCAGGAGAGAGGACGCAGTTTCAGCAGGGAGGACACAGTCATTGTTGTGCAACGCAGTTGTGAGGTGATTTGGTGGTGGTTTCAGCGTTTTTCAGTCTTGGGAGATTTTTGTTTCAGCCAGAGGTTTTGCAGGAGGATTTTGGCCCCTTTCCCAGTGTTTTCCTTGAGCTTCTGCGCTGTTCCTAGGAGAGACAGCGTTTTCATTGAGGAGGGGTTGTTTGGTGGATTTTCGGAGGTGGAGCACTTGCTTCACGGTTTCTGGGTTATGTCCGGAGGGTTGAGTACAGCTAGCCTTCCGATTTTCAGCTCATTCCGGTGTGGGGATCAGCCCCTAGTTCCAGTACATTGCAGCAGCAGTTTTCTACGGCAGTTTTCTCCAGCAGCTAGGATGCAGTCTCTGTTGCAGCCATTTCTTATTCTGAGAGGGTCTCCACTTGCCTAGAGCAAGGATAGGTGCACTCATTCTGATTATCTCTTGTACCCATATACATGTATTCTCATATTAATAAAATGGCTTAGCGTTCTGGTATTTTATGCGTATTTGTTCCATATTCTAGTTCCAGCATTTTGTTCTATATAGCTGCTTGTTGTTTTGTTGTGTATTACTGTTTATTTCCCATTGGGGATATTACAGTGGTATCAGAGCATAGTTCTGGCTCAGCCTGTGGTGCTAGCAGTCTATGACGCCCGGGGATAATCCCCACTTTGATCAGAGGAGACACAGAGACGTTGAGAGTAGGTGGGAGTTTCCCTTCGGAGAGAGGGATTCTGATCAGGAGCCACCTGAGACAGATTCAGAGCAGGAGCAGCCTGCAAGGGACACAGAGCAGCAGAACCCGATGGAAGATGATGAGGGTTCGAGGAGATGGGATACACTTCTCCAGCACATGCAGGAGATGACACAGAGACTCACGGCCATAGAGATCAGACAGAGGGAACCTCCCAGGGTTTTCCAGATCGGAGAGGGATCGGGTATGTCTCACCACGTGCCAGTGCATGATGCTATTCCCATTGTGGCATCTCATGCACCCACGCGATCCACTATGCCCACATTCTTGCCAGAGGACGCAGGGGCAAGAGTACAGAGGGGTGCACAGAGGGATATTCCAGCACCCACGCGATCCACCATGCCTACCTTCCTGGCAGAGGACGCAGGGACAGCAGTACAGCGAGAGATAGATCCGGGTCTGATGGGTGACCTTTTTACAGAGTATCAGGAATACGGACCGGCATTCTGAGATTCTATCACCTTCAGAGACTTTATCCAGGTTCAGCATGACATTAGACCCCGTGATCATCACCGAGGGCACAGGCACCACCATGATGACCACCGCGCAGCTAGTAGATTTCATTTGCCCACGTTTGATGGCTCATCAAATAGTTCGGCAAAGTCTTGGGTGGAGAAGTTGGACATCTATTTTCAGCTTAACCCGATGTCGCAGTCAGAGGCCATTAAGGTGGCAACATTACATCTGGATGGTGAGGCCCAGGACTGGTGGTTCCATGGGATGACGACACTCGGACATTCTGCAGTGACGACATATGCCGAGTTTACCCGGAGGGTGATAGAGTGCTTTGACAGGAGGGATCCGGAGCAGCACTTTGTTGAGCTGACAAAGCTCAAACAGTCTGGGAGCGCAGAGACATACATTTCAAACTTCTTGAGGATTTCGGTGATGGTACCTAATTTTTCTGCGGCTTGGATGGTTTACATGTTTGTGGAGGGATTTTCAGAGCCACTCCGTGGCCTAGTCCGGTCGACCAGACCAGCTACCCTTCAGGATGCCATCAGCAGGACTCGGGACTTACAGGATGTCTTACGCAAGACTCGAACACCTTATCCCCAGAGACAGGCCTTCCAGCCTAAGGGGAAGGACATGAGGGTTCCGCCTCCCAAGGCGAATCCTGGACGAGGGAAGTTTGATGACGAGGCTAGGAGAGAGCTGAGGAGGAAGAGATTGTGCTTCACTTGCCAGGAGCCATGGGCATCAGGACATAGGTGTGCTGCAGGGAAAGCACACTTCATTGAGGTCTTCTCCGAGAGCAGTGGGGAAGAGGATGAGGGGGATGACGTGGAGGCAGGAGATTGTTATGTAGCGCAGGGTACTTTACCACCTCCACCACCCGCAGCAGGTGGGGCATCGTTTTCACCCACCGGGGGAGCTCTAGCCGCATTGCGGGGAGTTCCCAAGTACTTGACACTGTGCGTACGAGGGACAGTGCGCGGGCAGCGGGTTTCAGTCTTAGTTGATAGTGGGGCCACCCACAACTTTATTGATGCCCAGATGGTTGAGCAGAGAGGCATACAGACAAAGGGCTTTGATGGGTTTTCCGTCTTGGTCCCAGGAGACCAGACCATGGCATGTGCTCGATATGTTCCGGAGTTTTCAGTGACGATGGGCACTTATACATTGACAGATCACTTCTTTGTGGTGGACATTCCGGACACCAACCTGATATTGGGTGTTCAGTGGCTTATTACTCTGGGGAAAGTCACGACAGATTGGAAGGCCCTAGAGATGGAGTGGGATGATCCCAAGATGGGGAGGCATGAGAAGATACGGGGATAGCACACATACCCACCTCAGACGGTGTCGGCACACAGGATGGAGGCGACCTTCCACAAGGGAGACATAGAGTGGGCGGTAGAGTTGCGGGCTTCAGAGGCAGTGGATACAGGGCAGGCAGTGCATCCTAAGCTACAGTCTATTCTCGACAGGTATGCAGTGGTTTTTGGGGATATTCCACCAGGGCAGCCACCGGATTGGGGGTTTGAGCATACGATCGAGCTTGAGCAGGGGATACAGGTCGTGATTACCACACCGTGTAGGCATCCCAAGGCCTATCGGGACGAGATAGAGTGGGCTATCCAGGAGTTGCTGGCCCTTGGTCACATTTGGCCCAGCACGAGTCCTTTCGCTTCTTCTGTAGTGCTAGTGAAGAAGAAGGATGGCACATTGCGCATGTGCATTCACTACAGGGCTCTGAATAAGAAGACCCTGAAGAAAAGGTACCCCATCCCCAGGATTGATGAGCTGATGGATGAGTTGAGAGGAGCCCGGTTCTTCTCAAATATTGACTTGAGATCCGGGTACCATCATATTCGCGTGAGGGAACAGGACATTCCCAAGACCGCTTTCAGGTGTCACTATGGGCACTTTGAGTTTCTGGTCATGCCATTTGGGCTGACCAATGCACCTGCTACCTTCCAGTCATGCATGAACCACATTTTCAGGGGTCATCTGAGGAAGTTTGTGCTGGTCTTCTTTGATGACATACTTATATACATCAGGACTTGGGAGGAGCACCTCCAGCATATTGAGACAGTTTTGCACATCTTGGAGGAGCAGCAGTTCTATGCCAATCTCTCCAAGTGTGAGTTCGGGTTGACAGAGATGCTGTATCTGGGGCACATTATAGGAGTGGACGGGGTGAGAGTCCATGAGGAGAATATCAGGGCCATCAGGGATTGGCCAGAGCCGCGGAATGTGACGGAGCTTCGGGGATTTATTGGCATTTGCACATACTACAGGAAGTTCGTCAAGGGCTTCTCTCAGCTTGCTGCACCCCTCACAGATTTGAAGAGAAAGGGGACATTCAGTTGGTCGGACACAGCACAGCGAGCTTTTGACAAGCTCAAGGAGGTGATGAGAAGTTGTCCTGTGTTGGCATTGCCAGATTTTACACAGCCCTTTGTCCTAGAGTGTGATGCATCAGGAGAGGGGATTGGTGCAGTTTTGATGCAGGGCGGTCACCCGATTGCTTTTGAGAGCCGGAAGCTCCTTCCACATGAGAGGTTGTATCCCATATACGACAAGGAGATGTTGGCCATCATGCATGCATTGGCCAAATACCGGCAGTACCTAGTGGATCATAACAGCCTGAGGTACTTTCTGGAGCAGAAGCAGTTGCAGGAGAGGCACCAGAAGTGGATCAGCAAGATCCAAGCCTATGACTTTGACATCGAGTATGTCAATGGAAAGAATAACGTGGTAGCTGATGCCCTTTCTCGTAGACCGGCCACGTTATCACTTATGAGCTTGGATGCTGATTGGAGGGCTCGACTGCTGGTTGAGTACTCCAAGGACAGGTTTGCATGTGAGGTCCTGGATGGGCAGGTAGCAGATGACAGGTACAGGGTGGTCGATGAGATCATCTATTACAGGGACAGGATCTTCTTGACTGAGGGATCTCAGCTCAAGAATAAGATACTCCAGGCTTCACACGACTCTCCATTGGCGGGCCATCAGGGGTTCACAAAGACTTACCGGGCTATTCGGGAGAGGTTCTCATGGAAGGGCCTCAAGGAGGACGTACTCCAGCATGTCAGGGAGTGCGATGTTTGCCAGCGAAACAAGGGAGAGATGAGCCATCCTGTAGGGTTATTGCAGCCTCTTCCCATTCCGGAGGGGAAATGGGAGAGCATATCGATGGACTTTATCACAGGGTTGCCCATGGTGCAGGGCAAGGACTGCATCTTCGTAGTCGTTGACTGGCTGACGAAGTATGCCCATTTTTTTTCCATATCCACACATCACACAGCAGCGCAGGTGGCTGAGCTGTTCTTCAGGGAGATTTTCAGATTACATGGTCTACCCAAGACCATCATCAGTGACAGGGACATCCACTTCATGGGCAGATTCTGGTAGGAGCTCTTCCGACTAGTGGGGACTGAGTTGACACCGAGCACTAGTTATCACCCCCAGACGGACGGGCAGACAGAGATAGTTAGAAAGTGGCTGGAGGGCTACTTGTGTAACTACGTCAGTGGACAGCAGAGGGCATGGCTGAAGTGGTTGCATTTGGGCGAGTACTGCTACAACACGACGCATCATATGTCTATTGGTATGTCACCTTTCTATGCTTTGTATGGATATCATTCCTTATCTTTTGTGGACATGATGTTTGGTGTTAGCAGGGCTCCGAGAGCCAAGTTATGGATCCAAGAGAGCCAAGATATCCTCTGAGCTCTCAAGGACAACATAGCCACAGCACAAAATCAGCAGAAGTTGTATGCTGATAAGGGTCGGGTGGAGAGACACTTCGAGGTAGGGGACTTGGTCTACCTACGACTACAGCCATACCGACAGTCTTCACTCAAGCAGAAGGGGGCGAAGAAGCTTAAGCCTCGCTTTTATGGGCCATACAGGGTGATACGCAGGATCGGACAGGTTGCATATGAGTTGGAGCTGCCCCAAGGCAGCAAGATTCATAACATCTTTCATGTATCATGCCTGAAGAAGGCGCTGGGCCAGCAGGTGACAGTCACTGAGGAGCTACCACCCACGGATGATGAGGGGCATCTGGTGTTGCATCCGGAGGCTATTATTGACACTAGGGAGAGGCAGCTGCGGAGCAGGAAGATAAGGGAGTTCTTGGTGAGATGGAAGAACTTGCCAGATGAGGATGCTACTTGGGAGGATGAGAGGATATTGCAGCATCCATCACTTCAGTTGCTTGAGGACAAGCAACGTTCTACCAGGGGAGACTGTAATATTCCTAATTAGCACCGCTAATTGGAATATTTCATTTTTGTATAGTTTTGCTACCTTTAGTTAAATTAATAAATAAAGTGAGTAATAGGGGGTCAACTCGCTTAATAAAATAAAGTGCTTCCTAGTTGATGAACGTTGTAACTTAAAGGGGAAGGCCTTAGGGGTCCACATGCACATGAGGGGAGGCCTCACGAAGGCTCCTAAGGTAACTGCGCAGGTCAAGGAGGAGGTCAAGGACGCAGTTAGGGTTTTGAGGGAGCTAGCACTATAAAAGGTGGGGTTTTCACTCCATTTGGCATTATGGATATGTTATTGATATTGAGAGCTAGACTTCTGTCTACTTCAGCACGTCGGTTGTTTAGTCGGTCTGCAGCACTGTTTAGTGCGAACTGAGTGTCTCCGGTCGGAGATCTCACCCTTAGCTCTGGGGGACTTCGAGTGCCTGCTCGAGCAAGGTATTTCCTTCGGTTTCTGTAGGTGATTTGCAGTGGATTTTGGGTGGACGTTTGCAGAGGAGCAGCCCCTTGGAGTGACTGCGCATTTCAGGAGAGAGGACGCAGTTTCAGCAGGGAGGACGTAGTCATTATTGTGCAGCGCAGTTGTGAGGTGATTTGGTGGTGGTTTCAGCGTTTTTCAGTCTTGGGAGATTGTTGTTTCAGCCGGAGGTTTTGCAGGAGGATTTTGGCCCCTTTCCCATCGTTTTCCTTGAGCTTCTGCGATGTTCCTAGGAGAGACAGCATTTTCATTGAGGAGGGGTTGTTTGGTGGATTTTTGGAGGTGGAGCACTTGCTTCACGGTTTCTGGGTTATGTCCGGAGGGTTGAGTACAGCTAGCCTTCTGATTTTCAGCTCATTTCAGTGTGGGGATCAGCCCCTAGTTCCAGTACATTGCAGCAGCAGTTTTCTACGGCAGTTTTCTCCAGCAGCTAGGAGGCAGTCTCTGTTGTAGCAATTTCTTACTCTGAGAGGGTCTCCACTTGCCTAGAGCAAGGATAGGTGCACTCATTCTGATTATCTCTTGTACCCATATACATGTATTCTCAGATTAATAAAATGGCTTAGCGTTCTGGTATTTTATGTGTATTTGTTCCATATTCTAGTTCCGGCATTTTGTTCTATATAGCTGCTTTTTGTTTTGTTGTGTATTACTGTTTATTTCCCGTTGGGGATATTACACTGGTTGATTTCCTATATCTTGTGTCCTCTTCTCTCACTGTTTATATGGTTCGGTAATTGTTTTATGAAAATAACACAATAATAATAAATTCAAAGAATAATAAAATTAAGATAAGTAAAAATACATCACAAAAAATTATCAAAGTAAGAGAAATCACAACATGGTTTCATAGCTAAGGCAAAAAGTAAAGGAAAGGAAGCTTAAAGATGGACACTCAAGGGACAAAGCATAAGAAGAAAACCTAAGTAACAACAATCAACTAGAAGGAATAATCCTAGCATCATCTTGAAGAAAGTATCTAAGGAGAATCAAAGACGACTTCAAAATGCCAACTCATTCAAGTAAGGATTCTTTAGTTGAAAACATTTTTGGGAATCCTACACATCGAACAAGGAAAGAATACCTCAAGTACTCGACATCCACTCAATGAAAGGAAGACTCTACATTTGAAGCACTTTTGGAAAGCCATTACATCCTACTCTATCATCCAAGGAAGCAAGGAGAAGGTGTTTTCATCAAGGTTATCTCCCTCTTTGTGAGTCAAGGATCACTTTTGAAGTCAGACATATTCATCAAGAAGACATATATTATCAACATCATAATCAAAATGAAGAAGTTCAAAAGATTGTAATCAATGAGTATCTTCTCAAGTACTTATACTTATATATATATATATATATATATATATATATATATATATATATATATATATATATATATATATATATATATATATATGAATTTGTTAAAATGACTTCATTTTGCAAGGAGACCAACAAATTGGTTGGGTCAACAAACTATCTTGAATGGAAAAAGAGGACAAATTTGATCCTCATAGAAAATGAAGTCATTGATCATATTAAGGGTTTAATTGACGAATCATCAAAAGAAGAAGCTCAAGCTATAGAAAAATACATGAAAGGACAAATAAGGGCTCAAATAATCCTTATAGAATCAAAGGATTCTCTCATCGCATATGTAGTGAAGTTAGAAAAGTCAAAAGACATTTATGACAAACTAGTAGAATTATTCTCCATGAGTGTTGCATGAGAAGTGATATCATTAAGAACCGAGCTCTACAATATGAACATATCAAAGGAAGAAGTAATAGCCTCGTACTTTATGAGAGTGTCATAAATTCGAGACCAAATGAAAAATGGGGGAAATAATGCACGATATGTAAATGACCACTGTGGTGCTCAATTCACTACTAGAGGAATGGGGAAAATTTGTATCAAGCATTTATGGAAATAAGGAAGCTACACCGTTCAGTCAAATTTGGTCATTATATAATATGGAAGAAACCAGGTTGAAGGAAAAAAGTGATGTAATATCCAACAAAGAAGTTCAGGCATTTTCTACCATGGCTAAAAGAAAAGGAAAGTTTGGGAAGTTTGGTCCTCAGAAAAAGAAGAAGAATATGTCAAAGATCCAATGCTATGGTTTTCAAGAATATGGGAAATACAAGATATATTTTCCAAATATAAATAAATTAAAAAATAAAAGGAATGAGGACCATATCACCGAAGAAGTGGAAGGACCTTAGAAGAATAAATCAAATAAGGAATAAGTGAAAGATCTCGACTATAACTGAGATAATCTTCTCCACCTAGTTCTTTTCAGGTTTGTAAAATAAAGTTATCATGGTATGATAGGATGCATAATTTTAAAGGATGGAATAATAATATCATACAATTGAAGAAAGAGCTCATGACTTCAGTATAAGAAGCTTGAAGTATAGTTGAATTAAAATTCTACATGGTTGTAGTAGTCATCATAGTAAGGAAGTAGCTCTTGGTAACCTATTTAAAAGCATTAGTAGTACTCATGGGTAGAAGAAAGTCATCTAGAATAGAGTTAATCATACATCATCATCATTATAAAGGAGCATTTGTAGGATGAGGATAAGAAATATCCTTCATTGGAATATTCATTAGAAGGTTCGCCTCTCTTGGGAGAAGAAAGTGTCTCGCTAAGATTTCCATATTGTATGGAATTCACAGTTTAAGGATGGTGGTATGGTGATAGAAGAATGCAACATAATTTAAGAACTTTCAAGCAATGAAATGAAATTTTTTAAGGAAGCCTAGATGACCAAAATAATGAAGTAGGAATGTATGCATGTATTTTATTGAGTCATGTCGTCATATGGTTGCATGGGTAAATTCTCTATCTCATGAGCACAATCAAAGAAAATGGATCTCCTCCATTGGAAAGATGCATGAATGTATGGTTCACATATTTACTAGATGAAATCAAAATAATATGTCCTCATATGGAATATGAGGTGGTTGAAAAATATGAAGGAACTATCGATGGAAGTTCCTAGGAGGAAATATGTGAAGAAAGTAAGGAGAGATCGTGAAATATGCAACTATGGTCACGTACAAATGGAAATCAATATTCAATGAATATAATATTTTCCCATGACATCTCCATAGATAAGGCGTATATTTGGCCATAAAATCTCCATAGAGAAGACATGGAGACCTTGATAAGGTCTATAAAGAAAAGGATACCCTTGACAATGAAAGTATTGGAGATGTGTTTATGAATGTGTAGGATACTGATATTTCAAGAAAAAGTTCATGATGAAAGGCCATCACAAAAGGTAACTTTGATTTGATGTTCCTTTTTTATTTTTAAACAAAATTTGGATGGATTGATATAGGGATACCAAAGAAGAATTTTAGATGTCACCTACAACTAGCGCTCATGTGGTTGGATGAAAGATCCTAGAGGAAACATGACTTGGAAGAGTTATTTGTATGAAGAAAAGCCAAAAGTGGATTAAAATATTGCTTTCTGATGAAGAGAAGGATGACATGACTGACATGGTTCATGAAATAAAGTGATGGATGCTCGATGCACTACGAAGAAGTCCCAAAATATGAATGCCCCATAATAATCAAGATGAAATTCATGACATTTAAAGGAGCACTTGAAGCAGTTGAAGGTACCATGATCTCCACCAAGGAGCTATTATTGGAAAACAATTCCTTAGTTATGAGGGAGCTTGGTACATTCCTTATAGGAATGGGTTGGTCGTCCTTGGTGAAGAGGGAGTGAAAATTATGGTTCTCTACCTCATGTGTCATGCACTAGACCAAGACTAACAACCATAAGTCTTAGTGAAGGCCATGAGGAGAGATAGACACATCATTCTTGTCTTCATATTTTGAATAAAGAATGGAGGACTGGGTGAGTATTTGACATTTGATACTCTTTTAGGATGTAGTAGGCAATCCAAGATAACATTAGTCGAAGAGGAATTATATTATTTGAGGATTGGGAACTTGAGATAAGAATAGTCCTTGAAGGACATACCGTGTGAACACCAGGGTGGGGTTTGTGCCTTGAGAGACAATGATGATGGTATTTTTAAGTCATTGGTCTTGCCAACATTGTGCTCTAAACTTGTGGAGAGATAGAGTTGCTAGCTAAGGCCTTGCTATGTGACAATGTTGGTTGATATGATATTAAATAGAATGCTTACGATTCCAACTCTTCTTATGAGAATTTTTCAGATTAAGAATGTTCAAGTACCTTGTATGGATTATGAATACCTCCCTAGTTAAGAGGGGGTGTTGAAATATGTAATCATGATTTTATGTATTTAATGTAAAGATAAAAATAAATATATTATTGTTGTTCCTGAGGCATGGGTTTCATGAGGATGTCTATATAGAGAAACCCTTGGGATTTGAAGACAAATATAAAGAGGCATATGTGTGTAGATTGAAAAAGGCATTATATGTCCTCAAGCAGGTACCAAGGGCATGGTATGCAAGGATGGATGCATACCTGCAAAGATTGGGCTTCTCAAAGAGTTCGGTTGATCTGAATCTCTACATAAAGTTTGTAAAAGGTGAGCACTTTATTATTCTTCTGTATGTGGATGGTATTCTCTTAACAGGTATAGAAGGTCGAATACAAGAATGCAAGAAGCATATATCAACAAAATTTTATATGAAGTATCTTGGGATGATGCAATACTATTTGGGACTAGAAGTATGGAAAGGAACTGACGAAATATCTCTAGGTCAAGGGAAGTATGTGATTGAGATGTTGAAGAGGTTTGGCATGATGGATTTCAAACCAATGACCACCCCAATGATCACAAATGTGAAAAGACTAGGGAGTTTCGAATCTAGCCCAGTGGATCCAACCAGGTATAAGTAATTGATTGGCTGACCGATGTACTTCGTAAATACTCGAACAAACATATGTTTTGCTATGAATATCCATAGTCAATTCTAAGTGGAGCCAAAACATGACCATTGGATAGTAGCCAAAACAATTCTAAGATATCTACAATGAAAAATCCACTAGTGCCTAAAATATGATAGGAGGAATGAGGTCCACTTGATTGGATATACAAATTTCGGCTGAGGAGGCGGTGAGCAGGATGAATGGAGAACTACAAGAGGATGTTTTATTTTTGGATCCTACATGGTCTCATGGATGAGAAAAAATCAAGAATTAGTTGATGTGAGTAATGTTGAGGATGAATATATTGTAGCCTGTGATGTAAGAAGAGAAGTTTTCTAGTTGAAGAAGTTGTTGTCCGACTTATTTTAAGGAGCAATGGACCCTGCAGTCATACATTGTGACAACACTAGTCATATAAGAATGTGTGAAGACCTAGTGTTTCATGGAAAGAAAAAGCATATTAACAACCAGTGTCACTAAATTCAGATGCTAGTAAAATATGGTGTGTCACAGCTACATTGTATCTCCACCGATGAGCAGGTAGCTTACATATTGAAAAAATATCTTCCTGACAAGATGCTTGTGTATTTGAGAAAAAAGATTGGTTTGGTTGATATATCCTCCCTAGTTGAGAGGGAGAGATAGGCACATTATTGAATTCTTCACTTGGGAAGACAAAATGGAGGATTAGGTACTCATCTGGCATCCGACACTCTTGGAGGATGAGGTAGGGCATCCAAGATAAGAGTAGTTGAGGATGGATATTATTTGAGGACTATATATCCAAGATAAGAATATTCCAAGGAAGGAAATACTCTGTGAACACCCAGGTGGGGTATTTTCCTTGGGAAACAATGATTATGGTGTATATAAATCATTAGTCTTGCCATCATTGTGCTATGATATTGTGAAGAGATAGAGTTATTAGTCAAGGCCTTGTTATGTGACAATGTTGGTTGTTATGATGCTAGGAAAATGGGTTACCAATCTGAGTCATCTTATGAGCTCTCTTCAGATTTAGAATGTCCATGCACCATTTAAAAATACCTCCCTAGTTAAGAGGAAGTGTTTAAAAATGTGTAACTAGGTTCGGTCTTCATAAATATAAAATTTACTTTTGATTCATGTGTTTTGTAAAATCAAATAAAAAATATTCTTATTATTTTTGGAGCATGGGTTTCATGCTCAAGGTCTCTTATTTTAGAATTTAGACACCCATTGAATGCACACAGACTTCTAGGGTTTATGCTTAACTTCTAGGGTTTGTGCTCTTCATTGACCTTTTACCCTAATTTATTTATGGTTGACCTAATAGACCCCTTTCCTATCCTATAACAAGTTTTCATAATGAAATAGTGCTCTATGATATATTCTGTTCATCATGTAATTTCGAATACTTAAATCTCATACCATCATATGTCTTATGTAATTTACTTAAAATATTTATGAAAATTGCATCATCTATGAGAAAGAACATGGGAAACATCACTAACATATTGAATCCCAATAGAAGAAATTGATCAAAAAATTTCTCGGTTATTTAGAAATTAAATAAATGAAATGAATTCAAATCAATGAAATGGTTAAAATAACTATTTCTCAATACTGGTAGTTCCAAAATATACATTAAGGTGGCAAGAATGGATTCATTTGAATGAAAAATATCAATTGAATAAATAAAATGGTCAAAATGACACCTATGTGCAAAGATTATGATACAACCACTTTGCAGTGAGAGTAAAGAATAGGATAATGTTGACATTGAAGTTGTCTAACGAGGTATTAAGTGAAGAATGGAATGATTATTATCATAACATAGATTTTTAGTAGCTTCTCTACCAAGTAAATCAAGATTACGAATTCAAATATGACTAGCTCACATTTAAATAACTCATCAATCAACTAATATAAATAATCAATATTTCTCGACTCCATACCTCCTTATTAAGGTGATATCATCTTCATTCTCCTACTCTCTAGTTTGTACCATGGAGGATACCCGACTATAATACCTGCAGAAATAGGAGCAACTATGCATATATCAGGTGAAAATTCCTCATAAATCCCATTCACATAGAAGGATGAACATACCGCTCATAAGGAGGTGTTTTTTTATAATTATTGTAAAAGCATTACCTGAATTAAATAGCTTAGTATGCACAACATTTACAACATAAGATAACTTTTTGTAATTTTCACAAGAATTAGGCACCTAAACTCCATAAAAACATTATGATCCAGGTACCATAATGGAAAAACAAAATGGGGTTGTTACATGTCTATTTCCCGACTGTTTATGATATATTTGGCTGAAATATTTTGGCAGTTAGTTTTTTAATATTCAATAAGTCCGGGTTGTTGTGTTTGTAATGTGACTAGTTTCTAGGGTGCAAAGGAACACATAACAAGTGGTAAAAAGGAATCATTTGGTGACCTATCCTTGAAATATGCTTCTTTTAATGTGAAAGTAACCTATTACTATGTTACAATGTTAGAATAAGGATTAATGTGGTGTCTAGTAGACATGCATGTCATACTATTATCAATAACCCAAACAGAAGTAGACAAATCAAATAATATAGGTTATTTATTAGTCTATTATATGGTCTGAGAAATCAATGAGCATGATGTTGGGCTGGGAAAACCAATGATGTTTTCCTTTTACTTGTCAGGTCATTTTGTTTTCTCATCACTATTTAAAAGTTTCCTCTTCGTGAAATATTAAAGTCAAATTTTTCTAGCGGTATTTATTTTCCTAGTTTTACATTTGTAAATTTTTGTAGATTGGTTCCTTGAGATATAAATAGATTACTATGTAGCTAATGGACACTACTACATTCAAATATTGGTAGTGATGTGCAAGAGGTTTCCTTGTATGTAGCTACTAAAATGGTCTCCATCAAGAAAGCTTCTTTACTTGTACCTTCAGTTGATACTTATATACGTGCTGCCTTAAGGTAGGTTGGAAAATGCAGTGCCTGAAAATTTTGTGGATGCATATCAGTTAAAGTTCTCTCTTGGTATCTCAAAGAGGGGGATGTTGAAATATTCTAGGAAGAAAGAATGAGCAATAAGTTCTTTTTTGTGTCAGTAACTTTCAATTGGTATTGTTTACAAGCTTTAATTATCCAAGTAGTGTGAGCAACAAGTTCAAATGAATCCATATTAAGACCTTTCCATGTTAGAACTCTGATATTTCCTTTTCAGTTATTAGTTATGACAGGTTTAGCCGGTGCAACTGGTCTATTACGGTTACCTTATTTTTGTACATTTAAAAATAACTTTCAAAACATTTAAAGAGTTAGTTATTGGTTTTTCATTCTGTTTGTATCTTCATTTTAATCTAGAATTTTTGTGTGCCTATAAATCCATAAGATTATGTGCATTCAATGGGTGCTTAAATTCTAGGGTTTGTGCTCTTCATTGACGTTTTACCCTAATTTATTTCTAGTTGACCTAATAAACTCCTTTCCTAGCTTGTAACAAGTTTTCATGATGAAATAGTGTTCTATGATATCTTTCGTTCATAATGTAATTTCTGGTACTTAAATATCATATCATCAGATGTCCTATGTCATTTCCTTACCAAATTTATGAAAAATACATCATCTCTAAGAAAGAACATGGGAAACACCACTAACATATTGAATCCCAATAGAAGAAATTGATCGAAAAAGGTATCAGTTATTTAGAATTTAAATAAATGAAATGACTTCATCTCAATGAAAAGGTTAAAACAACTATTTCTTAGTATTATTAGTTCCACAATACACAAATAGGTGGAAAGAACATAGTCATTTGAATGCAAAATTTCAATTAACTAAATAACATGACCAAAATGACACATATGTGCAAAGATTATGATACAACCGCAGTGAGAGTAAGAGATAGGATAATGTTGAACTTGAAGCTGTATAACAAGGTATTAAGTGAAGAATGAGATGATTATTATCATAACATAGATTTTAAATAGCTTCTCTTTGAAGTAAATCAACATTACAAATTCAAATATGACTAACTTCAATTTAAATAACTCATCAATCAACTAACATAAATAATAAATATTTATAGAATCCATACCTCCTTAGCAAGGTGATATCATATTCATTCTCTTACTCTCTAGTTTGTACCATGGAGGATACTAGACTAAAATACCTGTAGAAATATAAGCAATGATGCATATATCAGCTGCAAGTGCCTCATAAATCCCAGTCACGTAGAAGGATGAACATACCACTCATAAAGAGGAATTTTTTTTATAATTATTGTAAAAGCATAACCTCAATCCATTATTGACATTTTTAACATATTTAGTGACAATTTCAATCATGGATTTAATTCATATGAAAGGACCATAAGCATGAAAATCAAATAAATAAAAATTGACATATATTTTGTGTAGAAAGTCCAGACTAAACTAATCCCCAAAAGGTTCATCCAACTTTAGTTATAACACAATTTAAAAAATATAAAGAAATAAAGCAGATGAAATCCCTCAGTATACTAGAGTGGCTGCAACTTCATTTGTTAAAAATGTGGCTATGTTTACAATGTTAACATCAAGGGGCATTATTTGAAAACAATGATATGTGTTATCACACTCAAAATTTGCAAATTTTTTGTGTTGATAGGGTCACCGTAGTTTTTATGTTATGTCAAAATAGGTCATGCAATTGATGAAGAGGGGTGGAAATCATTTATATCTTAAGGCTAAAAATAATCATAAACCATGTCTTGTCAGTCACAACTATGAAATGACGGTTTGCACTACGAAAACACCTAAAATTTCCGTAGCAAATCTGTCGGAATTTAAGATGTTGGTGCTGTGGAATCATGTTTTTCTGTGAAAAATAGAGGTATGGATGACATATAATTTTTCATTGGTTTAGGTAAAAGTTAGATTTTTCCGTTAGTTATGGTAGTCATTATCATTTTAAATCATGATTGTTGTGCTTTTATTCCTACTTTCCACTTCATTTTTCATCTTTTCCACCGTTAGGTTTTAAATTTTTTTTAAATAGATTTCCACTCACTCCTGCCCTATGATTAGCTTGTTCATATCCTACCTGTAATAGTCAATTTTTATCTCTTGCATGCAATTTTGTATTGTCACCAAAGCAGGTTCATCTTCGTCCATCCTTCTATTTACAGGTGTCACAACAGTGAGGAAGCTTCGCAGTATAAAGAGGATGAAGACCAGGACTAAAGTACATAAAGGAGGCTCTGTGGTTATATAGGAGCCCATGGAACTTAAGCTATTCATGGAGGACCCTAGCTTTTTTCAAGCATTCACCAATTCATTTTGCTTGAATTTTTGCTAGAGCTACAAGGGAATTTGCTATGTTTTTGGACTGTGTGAGAAGTCAACTTCATGCGGTGATTATGGATAAATGAATATGAATTATGAAATACTGAGAGAGGTTATTGTCAAAAAAAAAAAAATGAACAATAACCTCTTTCACATTTCTACCAGGTGCTACCAATTTTGAGATTTGAAGATGCCTTTGGTACCTATTTTCATAATTCAGAATTTTCCTGTTTTATACATGATTTTATAATGCAGATTCCGAACAGCTGGAGATGTTTTTCAAAAAACCAATAGAGTTTTTTCTTATAAAAGATATTATTTACAAAAAAATCCTCCCATTTTGCAACAAATATCAGGGATCGACAGATAGGAGCTCATGACTGCAACCTTTTTTTTCATAAAAACAAAGTCAAATTTAATGGTAGATGAACTTTCTAAAGGTGAAAAGTTGTTTCTTGACAAGGGTAAGAGGTATTTTGAACCAAATTTTTCTTATTATGTTTCATCCTATCATCTCACATATCCATGGACATTATTGTAGGTGTAAATTGAAAATTTCAAAATCTGTTGTTAAACTAGGCGTTTTCGTAGCGCCTTCCAGGCTTAAAGCTCAAAATGCATTGCAGAATTGTTGTAGGTGTGTTTTTTGTTAAAACCATGGAAAAATTCAAAGTCAAGGCCTGGGAAATTTTTTTCTTAGCTCTCTAAACCTATAAAATAGATCCATGATAGCAGAGAGATCTAACAGGTGGCAAAAGTTGGTGAACTAAATTCGCTACAAAAATGCTCTACGAAATTGTTGTAGATGTATTTTATCTAAAATATCAGTTTTAAAGCGAATTGAAAGAGGGTTAAAGTTTTTTTTTTTTTTTTTTTACTTTGTGAACAATTCCGAAGTAGCAAAGAAAGTGAACAGGTGGTAGAGAAGGTCGAACCTAAACTGCTACGGAATTCCCCTGTTTTCTGCACTGAGTAATTTTTTAGCAGATTCAAGTTTTGATGATTCTTTATTGGACAATTTTCCATGTGGAAGAATCAGGAATCATCTGCAGGGTATTTTGGGAATGTCTAGATATTAGAAAAATTTATTCCACTCATCATGCCATCATAAAGACACTCATCATCAATCATGATATTTATTCCTAAAAAATAGGATGATCAATTTTTAATTGCATGGAAGCATTTATGCAATTCTCATGGCCAGTGCCACTCAAGAAATGGATTATCTCGATTTAAATAGTGTAGTTTTTCAGTTGGATAATTTAGTAAATAGAAGTAGAGTCCTACTAGGCCTCTAACTCCTAAAGTTAGTAGGTGTCGGTTTTTAGTTCCAAATATCTAGCTCATGGTTAGATTAGGTGGCAACAAAAGGACTTGATGATCTAGCCTTGTTGGAAAATTCAATGTAAAGGTTTGATGCCTATTAATAGGCAGTATTTCAATGAATGAAGGGTTGGAGAATATTATGTGACACTTATACTTTTGTAAAATATTTTATATTCAGTAATATACAATGGATATTTTTCCTTCTTCACCTGAGATTCGAATGATGTTTCAATGAGTTAATGTCTTATATGTTTCATGTTTTTATCTACGGTAGGTTATGTATGATTACTCAGAATTCATAGAAACCATGCTCTAACTTCCTTTAGATGTTGAACTACTGCTATTTCCTGTGTATGTGTGTTATCTCTTCATTGAAAATGTTCATTTGCCTGAGCTTCGACAATAAGGGTTTTATTCATTCAATTTCTTGATGATGTCTCCATTAACCCAATGGTAGAAAATTCTCTATATTTTCAACTTGCAATTAATTACAATCAAGTCACTATCATAGAGTCATTCATAATGTTATGGTCAACTGTAAGGCCATAGGTAGACATGAATCTGATAGCTTTGTCGACACGATGGGAATGTTCCATATATACCTGAAACACCTACACATTATCAAGAATAGAGAAAAAACATATATTGATGAATTCAAAAAATATTTTTCATGCTTTATAAAAAAATGAGAATACAAAATTGCAAATGAATTTTGAAATATTTTGCAAGGACTAGTGAAAATCTTACTTTGCACCTTGCTTGTTATTAGAGGTGAAATCAAAATTCCATTGAACAACATGTTGCATTTCTGCATAACCTTATATTGAAAACACCCAAATAAGGTTGAGGGTTGGAGAAACTTGGCAAAAAGAATGAACCATCCATTAGGGGCATTTTGAGGTCTGAAATGGGCCTCCTAAGGAAATTATGTAATAATAGTGGAACTAATAAAATAATATTTGGTTACATCATCAAATTTTAGAGGGAAAAAAGAAAAAACTACTTTTTCAACTCATATTTTCAACTTATCTCTCAAATTGTTTACTCAAATTTTGAGTGGGAGTACTCGTTGGATGCAAAATTTAATTCCTCATCCAAGGAGTACCCATGTTGCATACTTTCAATGGATCCCGCTACAATAAAATGAGATATACATGAAAAACATGATTGCAATCACGTTTTTTCATTTATTTCTCATTTTTCATGTAGTAGGGTCTGGAAAAAGTATGCAATATGTGTACTCCTTGGATGAGGAATTAAATTTTGCATCCAAAGAGTAATCCTGCTTGAAATTTGAGTAAAACATTTTGGAGATAAGTTGAAAATACGAGCTGAAAAAGTAGTTTTATTATTTTATTATTTTTTAATATTTTTACCCTTTTACTTTAAAAATGGTGAATCATCCCCCATGGTTGACATCATCATCTTGAATCCTATTGGTCCTTATAAATTTTATTTTGGTTGTACATTTTTCTTAGGAGGCCTATTTTAGACCTCAAAATTTCCCCTAATGCTTTGAGGATCTGTATGTTGATGTTTTAGGTTGAAACTTGAAAGTATCATCGTTAATGTTATCTCCTTTGTAACTTGGTAGTTTCACACCATCCATAGTTTCAAAATCATCTTATATGGACTTAGAAAATTTCCCAACCATTTTCCCCACCTTAGGCAAAAGAAAAATAATTGTTAGCTAAGCCTATATTACCACTACAAATTCAACCTTGCACCAAAGAAAACTCTTCCCAAACATTGAAAATTTTCCATGAATCCTTGAAAACATAGTGGGTTGTTCGTGCTTCATTCACTTTCAATTCCTCCAAGAAATTGTAAATATAATTTGATAAATCTAAAAGAACATTCTTCATAGAGTCAACTTCACTATGCTAGTTGTTCATAAAACTATTGATAACAAAATCAACGTATGACAAAATTAAAAAAGGTTTTCGTTATGGATGATAACCCCACCCATTTCCATTTCTCCATTGATATAATTGTTCAGTTTGAGCACTTGCCATAATAGTGAACCAAACTTAAAACTTTGTAGGGAATATTTTTTTTAGTTCCTACAACCAAGACTGGATGCAATTTCTGGGGACAAATAACTCAAGATTTTACAAGAATCAATGGATAGAACTAGGTTCATGCAGTCATAAATTTGACATAATAGATACCCCTTAGTTGTGGCATCTAGGCTGACAACAAAAATCACTATGAAAAAATAAACAAGACATCCATTTACCTATTAAAAAGAAAAAATACCATCCATCCTACAAAAAAAGAAATGCTTTGCCATTAATACACTAGTTTTGCACAATTACATATATTCCTTTAAAGCTCAAAGTCAGAAGTCAAAAAATAAATAAAATATTACGTTATCGGGAAATTTATACTATTCTCATCACCAACCATAAGTTTCTCCTTGAAAAGAGATCAAATCACTATTCCACATTGTTGTCTGTTTTATTCCACAATTTGATCCTTGAGCAAGTAGCATTGTATTTTTCTTTATTTGGGACTGGGACAGGCTCCTAGTTAGTTTCGTAGATGCCACTTGTTTAAGATATTTATGAATTTAAACCAATTCTTGCTTGGATGTCTCTCGCAGAATCCCAATTATAGTCTTTATTTCTCTGTGCTTTCCTTTTCCATGTTTGTTGTCACACAACTTCGAGAGCCTTGCAAACGCTCCTTCACATATAAACCACCAAATTTTTAATTAAATCGATGCCAAATCGATATATCCTCAACGCAATTGATGTAAAATATGCACTTCATATAAAACAATAGTCAAGTTCCTATGAACCACTACTTCGCAAAATATCGATTTTTCCATTCTCGAAATTTTAGTTCTTGCAGCAAGAGGGAAATACCATGAAAAAAACTATGACAGAGTAGATATACGGAAAAGGTATTTTAAGGAGGTGATTCAATTGCATACCTTATTATTTACTTCTTAAAAGAACATTTCAAGTGGCCATGTTTCATAATGATATCTTCAATTATCCATACAACTCCCACCTAGAAGGAGGACAAGTTCACAAAGAAAAAGTGTCCAATATCCATCCTGAAATGATCAAATCAAAGGACACTCCAAGACAAGATTGAGAATAAAAAATATTACCATACAAATGCAATGAATGCAAGTATATTCCTCAACAATTATAAAAATATTATATAACTTATTTAAGCCATATGGTATGCAAAAAAACTAGGTAAAATAATAAATTAATAAGAAAAGGTCTTGCTACCATGATTATCAAGAAACATTGATTTTTCGATGTCTTCAAATAAGAACTTGAAAATTTCAATTTTCCATAGATGAACTCATACTAATATTAGTCTAAATAATGTTGGGCATGAACTTCATTAAAAATACATCAAACTTTTTTATTGAGGAATCTCAACAACATAAATACTTTTGTTTGGACTTTTCTAGAGTAAATTTGTGCAAAGAGATGTTGATGACATTTCAAACTATCAATTCCTGGTCCATCTTCAACATAAATAATGTAATTAAATATTTATTTATAGGATGGTGGCCTTCTTAAACCTAGTAAGATTTAGGTTCCAACTTGAAGAAGGGAAAGGATTTTGTATATGATTGCTTATGAGAGGCATAAAATTACCATAATCCAAGGTATAATATTACTTCAAACATGATTCGATGACTCAGATTTTTAATCCTGGGAATAAATACCTGAACATGAAAAAAATGAGATTCATGGATAAGTAGTCCAAATCCTATTTGCAAAATCCATGCTTGCTAACATCTATTATTGTTGAACAAACATATAGTTTACCTTGAATGAATAATTCCTTTTAATCTCCATTCTTGTCATGGAAAAGTAATGAAAACGTCTAACACAATAAGCTATGGGAAATGTTATAAAACCTAAAAATCAATATTTCCAATAGAAACACACATAAGCAACACACAATTCACCGGGAAAAATTGTTGAGATTCAAAAATAAAATCTCAGCACCCACGCCTAGCGCATTAAGCACCTACACTAGGGTGGGGCCCACAGTACCATTTTTGGTGCATGTCTATTTTTGTTATCCCTTAATTAAGATGGACAATAAAATGTAATTTAGTTTAAAAAATAACTTGTAATAGTTAAGTGAGAGTGATAAACTTAGTTATCTCATGGGTTTCGAGTTAGAGGTAGTTGGTGAGGCATGCAGAGTAATTCTAGTTCTAGCAGAGTTCGAAGTGCAGTGGTGCATTAGTTAATGCAATTTGTAATTAGTTTAACTCAATTAAGTGAGTTAAAATTAGTTTTTCTAGTTTTAACTGTTATATACACTAGTGAGAGATCAAGCAAATTAAATATTAATTAATTCACAATCAGTGATCTCACATTCAACTGAGGATTTACTATTATTAGTTGCATGCATGTCAGATTTAGTGGAGACCTAATTGAGATCTAGGTGAAAGGGAAGTTGACTATCAGTTTTAGGATTATTGGGTTGCACCCATGCAACCAAAAACCCATTGGAGTGCCCATGATAATTTCACAGTTAAGGAAGGTAAGAATTCCTATCTTTTAGGGACTGCATTCATCATGGATTGTGCAAGCAAGGCAGGCTATCTGGAGGCAGTAAATTGGCTAAATATTGGTCAGTTTTATGTATGACAGTGTGAGACAATTAGCTGAGTAATGAAGGTTCTTGTGAGAAGAGTTTTGTATGTAATTGTTTCATGATCCATGCTAAATATACAATAGAGGATAGTGGGGTTTTGAGCAGCAAGCTTTCCCCATGAAATTATCTGTTTTTTGGTTTGATTGATTCTTCTTTGCTTCATGTGATTGGCGATTGTGTTTTTAATTCCGTAAAATATCTATAGAAGCGATTAAATATTTAACTTTAGTACATTTTTAGATATAATTGAATCCAAGATATACATGCTTTTTGTATAATTAATACAGGGTATTAGAGCACAGGAAATTGCAGAAGTTAAGCAAGAGCTGAGTTTGTGATTGGATAGAATTCGAATTTGTAGAAAGAATTTCTTGGTGCTACAATTGATTCAGGATCGAAATGGCTTTCAAAGGTTTGAGGTTGGAGTATGAACTCTAGGTCAGCTCAAACTATATTGCCTGTAAGGACAGGATGGAGGCAGCACTCTAAGACAATGACTTAAAGGAATTCATTGACACTGATGTTCCTAAACCCGTTGTGACAGATGCTGCAAGTGTTGATGCATGACAAAAGAAAGTGGCAAACGCGAGGAGGATCCTGTTGGAGGGAGTATGATACCACATTGTCTCAAGACTCCATGGGAAAGCCACACCATATGCAATGTGGAAGGCTTTGATGGATCTATTCTAGAGCAGCAATGACCATAGGAAATTGGCTCTCAAAGATAAACTCAGGAATATCAAGATGGAGAAGGGCGACTCCATACCAAAATATCTAACAAAGTTTGTCCAATGTTGGGATGTATTGGGGAGCGTTGATATAATTGTCGCTGATGATGATTTGGTTTTCTTGGCTCTCCTAGGACTTCCCAAGGGTTGGCACAGTTATCAAGACTCTGTCAATGGAAGGGAAAATTTTCCAGATTGGGAATGACTGAGGTCGGATTTAGTGTAGGAGGAGTTCAGACGGAACACCAGAGATGGATCTTCATCAAAGAATGAAGATGAAGAATATTGTGTTGAACCCTTAGTTAAATTGAGAGGGTGGGGGCGGGCTGGGGGGGGAATCAGTTTAATACATTCATGGACTTTTAAAACTTTCCTTTAAAATTATTTATACCTTCATTTCATGATCACCTTATTATAAAATCAAACAACAATATTAATATGTGAGCAACAAGTACTAAGTAGATTAAGTACAAAATATCAACACATAATTATCATGCACACATACAACAGATATAAGTGGAAACCCATAAGGGAGAAAACCACATATTATTATTGTTGTGATGTAAAGGCAAGCTCCAACTCTCTCTCACCATTGATTTTCTGTAGTCTTCAACCTACAGGAGGCTACTACCTCAATTTCTGCAAGTTACAACTTGCAAGGAAGCTCCAACTCCCATCTATTTTCTGCAGGCTACAACCCATAGGAGGCTCCTACCTCAACGAGCTCTAAATGGACATCTATCAAGCTACAAATTGAAACAAAAGCACCAAATCCCATGTATTTTTCTGTAGGCTACAACCCACGGGAGGCTACTACCTCAACCAGCTACAACTGGACATCTATCAAGATACAACTTGAAACAAAAGCACCAATTCCCATGTATTTTTATGTAGGCTACAACCCACAGGAGGTTCCTACCTCAACCAGCTACAACTAGACATATATTAAGCTACAACTTTATATGGTAGCACCAACTTCCTCACTCTACAATAAAATCATATGTTGATTTACCTAGATATTAGTGCTATTTTCCTCCTTCTTCACTACTGCCTTTACAGCCTGCAAATATGTTTCATATTAGCTCTGGATCTTCATAGCATCTCTATATTCTCTCTCTCATCATTACTCTCTCTAACATTATGCATCTCTCTTAAATTCTTCTCCTCTTTTCAATTCTGCAGCTTTTTAACTTCTTCACTCTTCAAATCTGCTGCATCCTCTCTCTTTCTTCTTCTAAATTTTGTCACTTCTGCACATGGATATTACTTGTTTTATACAAATACCTTCATGAATGTTTTCATTCTCTATGGGAATATGAAGTGAATAGACTTAACTCTTGCCTTTCACCCACTCATTTCTTCACTCAACATATTCTGAATGTTACAACAATATGTACAATTATTACAGTATCAAATGGAGTTTTTCTTTGCCTAGGAGACTTGCCTTTGCATCAAAAATAATATAAAAATAAATATACATTTATATTTAGAATAAATTATTTTATGCAGGCCTTTCAGTTTCTTAGCTTTAATGTTCGTTTTTCCTCTTCTCCTTGTTGTCCTTTTGTCTTTTCTATTCTTGCAGTTATATTTCAACTGTGCTCTATAACTACCCTTTTTGCCTAACTCGACCCATGCTATTGCACTGTTCTACACGAGCTTCGAGTCCTTTTTCTTACCTGATCCTTTCTTTGTTGTGTTCAGACTTTTCTTCTAACACACAGCTGCAACTGCATAAAAATGTTCATCTTGGTCGGCTTCTTTAACCAAACCTGCTTCAAAATACTAGAATACGTTGCGCAAAATGAATTTTAAAACTCCACAAAAAATTTCCCTTTACACGCAACAAGGCTCAACCTTGGATGGTCACAACATACATATGCACGCGAATCAAAAAATGGAATTCGGTACCATAGAAATACCATATATAAGTCCAAACGAATGTGTAAACCCTAGACTAACACAAATACGCATGATTTTCCTACTAGAGGGTCCCACACAGTTCTGACCAATTGCGGCCAATCGCACTTTTCGAAATTTACAACATAACCTTAAGAGTTAAACTCTATTTCTTACAGGATGCGATGTTCCACAGGGTCAACACATGTCCCTCCACTTCGCATAGAAAAACATTAAACTTCCCTTGCGGTCACCTTAATGCTATCCCTAAATGTTGCGATGTGCGATATTGATTCCAGGCCGCTGCAATCTTTGTCATTGGCTTGTCATGGATCCAACGATCCACGCAATGTCCCCACCGATTCACTTCGCATTGCAAAACTTTAAACTTCCCTTGCGGCCGCCTTAATGCTATCCCCTAAACGTTGTGATGTGCGATATCACTTCCATGCTGCTGCAATCTCTGTCGTTGGCTTGGCCTAGATCCAATGGTACACGCTATGTCCCCACCGATTCACTTCGCATCACAAACTAATAATCTTAACTTGCGAAAATTTTTAACCAATACTCCTATTTTATGTGACGTGCGAAAACATTGTGGTTGTGGCGTACTTTATCACTTTTGATCGGTGTTGGATCTATGGTCCCCGTCGAGTTTTCAAATCCAATTGGTTTCATTCCGCATTAACACAATATACAAGTCCTATGGCCTTCATTGTGCGTGCAAATCCGATTATTCCTCTTGTTGTGTGAAAAAATACAAATGTTCGGTTTCAATACATTTTTGAAACAACTGATTCAAAACAGGGAACCCGATCAAAGCACAAAACACTTAGATTTTGTTTGGAAATGAAGTATTGTTGTAAAATAGAGATCTTGATCAAACAAAAAACACTTGGAGTTAAATTGGAAATGGAAAACTCAGATCCAAGCCTTTAGATGGCTAGATTTTATATTTACTTCTACTTTTATGTTCTCTACTTCTGCTTCTCTACAACTGTTTTATGCTTTCTTACTACATTGTTCCTGATCTGCTCCTTTGCCTTATTGTTGGATATGGTGCTGCTCCTTTGCTGCCTTTGCTTCACGACTCTGCCTTTGCTCCTTGTCTGCGTTAACTTCTATTTCTCTTTTGCTGCCTTTGCTTCTAAAGTTTCTCCTCTCTACACCTTTGTCTTTGTTGATGGATTAATTTTGCTCCTTACCTCTCGGATACTCCTTTGCATTTATTTTATGTTTTATTACTACATTATTTCCTGATCTATTTCTTTGCCTTATTTTTGTCGCTTCTCTGCTTATTTTCCTTACGGATAGTTCAGGTGGTGCTCCATTGTGCCCCTTTGCCATCAATGATAATATTTCCAACAGATTTTTCTTTAGCTGCCAAGGTGAAGAAGGGGAAGGGGAATAAATTCCATTCCAAATCTGAGTCCAAGAATGGAAAGAAGCAAGAAATTTCCAAGGTGAAGTGTTTTTGTTGTCATGAGCATGGGCATTTTTCTACTAACTGTCCACAAAATAAGAGGAACAAGAAGGTTGGAGGATCTGTAGCTGGTGAGGCTTTGGCCTCACAATTTGAGCTTGAATTCTCATTAATTGCATGCATGGTGTCAAGTGCATTGGGATCTGTGTGGTATTTCGATAGTGGTGCTTCCTTTCACATAACAGGAGACAAGGATATTTTCAGTGACTTGGAGGAGAAGGATCTCTAGATGCGTATTGAAATGGATGATGATGGGCAGTACAGTGCTACCGAGATTGGTACCATTACCTTCCAGAGGTAGTCATGTAAACCCTTTCAATTAAAATATGTAATGCATGTACCAAGTTTGAAAAAAAAATTAGTCTCGGTAGCAATGTTGGAGGATAGATACTATGATGTTGTTTTTAGTGAAGGAAAATCTTTCCTGCGACATAAAATAATAGGACAAGCCAAGAGGATAGGGATTCGAGTTAATAATCTCTACAAGTTGGAGGTAGATGGCTTCACAACAATGATGGGAAAGGAAGATCAAGTGGTGAGCTAGGATGAGGGTAGATTATGGCACAGGAGATTGGGCCATCTTCACCATGGAGCCTTGAAAATCATGCAACAGATTTATACTGGTCTTCCTAGGGGTACGCTTGCACAATCAGACACATGAAATGAATGTACTATGGGAAAATATGTAAAGGCCACCTTTCATGAGAAGGAGAATCGAGCTTTGGGGATCCTTGAGAGATTTCACACAGACGTGTGTGGACCATTTTTTGTTGCTTCGACAACAAAACATAATAATATATAATATTTTTTGATGACTTTTATCGTAAGTGTTGGATCTTCTTCATGTAGAATAAAGATCAGACATTTTCTAAGTTTCTTGAGTTTAAGGCATTGGTGGAGAAAGAGTTAGGGAAGCAAGTGAAGGCTCTTAGGAGTGATAATGGTGGAGAATAAATATCTAATGAATTCAAGAACTTCTGTAGAAAAGAAGGAATTATAAGGGAATTGATAGAGCCCCATAACCCACAGCAAAATGGGGTCATGGAAAGAAAGAACAGAACAGTCATGGGTGCAACAGGAGTGACATCGCATGATCAAGGCCTACCGATGCATTTGTGGGCAGAAGCATGAAACATTGTTGTATTTGTGCAGAACCGTTGTCCTGATAGGATACTTGGCATGAGTACACCTGAAGAGGCTTTCACTGGTAAGAAACCTGATGTTTCACACTTTAAGATTTTTGGCTCATATGTTTATGTGCCTGTGACCAAGGACGCCAAGTAGAAGCTGGAACTAATAGCTGAGATTGAGATTTTTGTGGGGTACACTGAAATGCCCCATAATTACCGAGTGTATTTTCCAAACAAAAGAATGACTATTGTGAAACGAGATATAAAATTTGATGAGGAGAAAGCAATGTGGTTGTCCCTTGAGAGGGAGCTGGACTTGCACAGAGAGGAGGAATTGTTGGTTCCCAAGGATGAGACTCAAGATGTGGATCAACTAAATTAGGAGGATCATGGGGTGGAGGAAAACACTCATGCAAAGCCATCCATTACAAATGGCAAAAGGCACACCATGGAAGCTGATAGATTGAGACTTGATGCTGTGGAGAATGTAGGAGCCCCTACTACATAGCGCAGACAGAGACAGTCTCTTGACTAATTTACTGGATACATGGCTCTTGTGAGAAAATTTATTGTGAATGAACCATCTTCCTTTCATGAAGCAGTGCAGAAACCAACTTGGGTTGATGCAATGGTGGAGGAGTATGACTCCATTGTCAAGAACAATGCATGGGAGATTGTCCCAAGACCGGTCGAAAAATTAGTGGTTGGATCGAGATGTATCTACAAGGTAAAGCAATATGATAATGGGATTATGGAGAAAAAAAAGGCCAGATTTGTGGTCTGGAGATTCTCAAAGATCGGGGGGATCGATTATGATGTGACTTTTGCACCTATTGGAAGGTACTCTTCTATTAGATCCATCCTTGAACTCTCAGTGCAGATAGGCTGGCGCATTCATCATATGGATGTGAAAACTGTGTTTCTCAATGGGATCATTGAGGAAGAGATGTACATAGAGCAACCTAAAGGTTTTAAGATCTTAAACAGTGAGTCGCATGTGTGCCGACTTAAGAGAGCACTCTATGGGCTAAAGCACGCACCCCGTGATTGGTACATTCGGATAAATAGCTATTTCACCGGACTAGGCTTCAACACAAGTGAAGCAGATGCAAACCTGTACCAGATTGTGGTTTAGGGTAAGCTATTGATTATTTTTATTTATGTTTATGATCTAATTTTTACTGGTGATGAGCAACTGATACACTCATGCAAGGAGGATCTTGCAAGGGAGTTCAAAATGAAGGACATGGTACTCCTTTATTATTTCCTTACAATGGAAATATGGAAACGGGATGGTGAAACTTTTGTGTCTCAAGGCACGTATGCAAAGGAGATATAGGGTAAGTTTCATATGGAGGGCTGCAAAACCATGGATACTCCTCTTCCATGAAATTAGAGGACAGAGAATGCTACTTCTGGAGAAGTGGTGGATCCTACTGTCTATAGGCAGTTATTTGGTTCATTGAAGTATCTAGTGAACACCAGACCAAACATTTGCTACACAGTTAACCAGCTGATTCAAGCTATGGTTAAGCCTGCCAAGCTCTTTTGGAAGGCAGGGAAGCATGTCTTGAGATACCTGAGGGGCACATCAGAGTATGGTCTATGTTACAGACAGCTAGAGGGAGTGAACCTTTAAGGCTTCACAGATGCAGATTGGGTGGGTAGTCTATCAGACAGAAAGAGCACATTAGGAGGGATCTTCAACATAGGATCGAGAGAAGTTTATTGGTACAACAGGAAACAACGATCTATGGCACTCAATTCAGCGGAATCAGAGTACATGGTAGCAAGTTAAGCTGCATGTGAGGCTATCTAGATGAGAAATATCTTGGTTGGTTTGTTTGGTTCTCATATGGATCCGACAATGATTCATTTTGATAATTAGAGTTGCATTAAACTCTCTATTAATCCGGTGTTTCATGATAGTTGCAAGAACATAGATATATGGTACCATCATCTTAGAGATTGTGTGCAGAGAAGAACAATGTTACTTCAGTACATTCCCATCGAAGATGAGGATGTAGATATTCTGATGAAGGCACTCACCAGGAGAAAATTCGAATACCATAGAGACAGGATCAGGCTAAAGGATAATCCCTTTCTTTTTGAGAGGGAATGTTGAGATTCAATAAGAAAATTTCACCACCCACACCTAGTACATTAAGCACCTAGACTAGGGTGGGGCTCACAATTCATCAGGGATTACGCAAGAAAGTTAGGCTTTCTTGAGGCAGTAAATTGGCTAAGTATTGGTTAGTTTTATGTATGAAAATGTGAGACAATTAGTTGAGTACTGTAGGGCTCTTGTGAGAAGAGTTTTGTATGTAATTGTTTCATGATCCATGCTGAATATACAATAGAGGATAGTGGGGTTTTGAACAGCAAGCTTTCCCCAGGAAATTATTTGTGTTGTGGTTTAATTGATTCTTCTTTGCTTCATGTGATTAGTGATAATAGTGTTTTTAATTCCACAAAATATTTGTAGAAGCGATTCAGTATTTAACTTTAGTACATTGTTATATCAGATAGAATCCAAGATCTATATTATTTTTATATAATTTCCACAAAAAATGACCATAGCAAGTGGAACTAGGTGATAAAAACAATAACCAGGTTCACACAAAAAATTACTTCAACTAAACAACAAATTGACACCTCTTAAGTATTCAAAAAAATTCATTGATTCTATGAGATGCACTTTTGATCCTTCTTTACACATATCACAAGAAACCAACTATCCTTAAAACAAGAAACACTCAATTTGCATGAATGTACCATACTTTATAAAGGAAATAATTGAAAAAATGTTGAAAACAGACCATAGAAGATAAAACCATAATACACTTGAAATATCACTTTAAGAAAATAACCCTCTAGTTGAATACAGTGTCTAATATTTTGAGTTGATAAAATGTAAAAAAAGAGAGTCAACTTAAATCCACAAATTACAATTTCTTCCGAGTGTAGAACATAAATGTTGTCTACTTGGTTGGAGCCACAACACATTAGTTTTTTTGATGTCACCTAAAAAGGAAAGTAAACAAACCTATATACCAAATAAAATTTGCAGTTTGTGCCCTTTTCCAACTTACATGAAATAAGGATGAAAAGAAACCATTTCAACTCTCCTTGAAATACCTCTGTCATGGATAGTTATGATGAGTTCTTGGATAAAACCAAAAATTCCAACTATATTATACTTCTAGTTCCTTTTTACTAAGTATTTCCTAAGTGAATACATTCTGAACCTAGCGGTACCTATATTGTGGTTACATTTATAAGAATCCTTCACTTCTCTTATATTCAAAACTTCCATTCCAAATTTTGCAATGGGAGGACAATGTCCAAAATTGAGAAAATGGTGGAATGAAACTATTGTGATTCAGGAGCTAAGTAAGTAACTCCATTCATTTCCTTTCAAGTCATGAGCATAATTATTCAAAAGCATCATTAACAACTTGAATTACATCTAAAGATGAATTGGATACAACTATCGCTCCAAGATCAACAATTTCATCTTTCCATCGTGCATATGCAAACACAACAGGGAGCAAGAATCATGGATAATCATCTACACAAAAAATATGAAGTTGGGCTAGATTTAATACATTCTACTAGCTCTGAGAGATAAAATATAATGTAGTATCACAATTCAATAGAAATTTTAATTCAAACTCATCAATTGTTTTAATGTTTTTATTATGCATAGTTATGATTCTCCCTTGTCCTTGCACCACTTTGAACTTGATTCAAATGAAGTAAGGACCATTTTGCACCATCTCTCATCACTATTACCGTCATCCTTTCTTGTCTTGACATAAGAAATATTCCCCTCAAGGATTCCATTTGAAATATTGCAAGGACTATCAATATTACATCCAAATTCATTCTTTTGTATAGTGCCAGTAGCAAATTCAAAAGGTGCCTCTCGTTGAATAGTATTTAAAAGTCCTCTATGTTTTATTTTTGTTATAATATTCCCTTCCAATGAAGGACGTTGTGGAAATCTAGCTAAAACATTATTTAGAGACACATAAACTGACCCAATCAAAAAATCACCACTGGAAACACTTTCTAGATAGTAGGTGGACTCATTCTCTCCCATCGTCATGAACACTGGTACTGTATTGTTTTTATCACTTTATGAAATATCTATTTCTGAAAATTTAAATTCTGAAACATACTGATATATTTTTGGGATACCCTTACCAATCAACCCACTTGAGCCTACATATGATGCGATATGTACATCCATATCTTGCTTTGCTACACTCCCAATATCCAAAGTACCATCTTTTGTACTTTGAGATTCTGCAGCCATGCAAGTGTCCGAAATTGATTTTTTTTGCATATTTTTTTCCACTTTTTGGATTCATTTTCTATAGCTAACACCTTTATGCCTACTTTTATGTCCCTGTATTTCTCAAACATCTATCATGAAAATGGCTCTGGAATAACAATTATACCAAAGAATTATTCCAAGATGACAAGCCATTGTAGAATTTCATTGTTACTTTAAGATTCCTCTGTTGATTTATCTCTGAAGATATCTTGTTATAACCATAGGGATGCTCCCTGGAGTAGACAGGACCAACTGTCACATATCATTTTCATTGTCTCCAACCCTGCAAAAATTTCTTGTTTGAAGGCATGAAAATCCACATATTATATTGAAAAATGATATTATTATCATCTCCTTGTTTTATTTCCAAACATTAAAGAGTGGTGAGTGGAGGCTCTGCTGCTGAAACATAATAATTTCTCAAGTCAAAATTACTATGATTTTTTCTCACATTACTTGCATTTTTTGCTTCACTAGCTTCTTCTGTAGACGAGTTTATCTAAATTCAAGTGTGCACTTTCTTCACAAATATGGATTTGCTCATCATTATTATTAACATCATTTTATCCATCTGAAAATTATTGTCCAATAAATTGTGAAATATTGGATTCAATATTTTCACTCCTTTCCATCTCAAAGCTAGTAACATCACCTGATTGTTCTTGAATCTTGATTTCTTAGATCATGTGTAGTAGATGGAGTGCTGGTTTCAACTGTTATTTGAGAATTGAGTCCAACTAGCTCTGTAAAAATATATTCACCATGAACAACACCCCCACGTACCGCCATACCTGGATTTTCAACTCCTCTCCCTTTTTCTCTAGACTCTTCCTTCCTTAGATTTTAAAATGTATTTTTCAAGAAGTTCTAATTACCTAAGGTGAACAAGGTAAAAAATGTAATTTAGTTTAGAAATAAGATTTCTTAAAACATATAATATAATGGCAGAGTTCAAACAACACCAAACACTATTAAGAATATTTCTTTAGGAAAGCTTCTTCTTCCTCAAAAATCTCCTTCTGACAACGAAGAGCTTCTACATCCTTATCAGTTATCCATGCCTTGACCTACCAAAATAAAAGGTTTCAATCTTTTTTTAAATGTGAAGCATATAAAAATTAATTCATTAAATGTATTAATTAAACCATGACATCCTCAAAACACCTGTGTTTTTTATTTCACATAGACCTCACTTATCAATTTATGCTCAACCAAGAAACCTAAGGAAGCAACTAGATTCTTCACTTATGGTCCAACATTTCCTGCTTCTCATTCAAATACAAGCCTTTGTACAAACACATATAATCTGATAGATAAAAATTTCCTTTCACTCATTTCCTTTCAAGTCATGAGAATAACTATTCAAAAGCATCATTAACAGCTTGAATTACATCTAAAGAGGGATTGGATACAACTATCGCTCCAAGATCAACGATTTCATCTTTCCATCGTGCATATGCAAACACAATAGGGAGTAAGAATCATGGATAATCATCTACACAAAAAATATGAATTTGGGCTAGATATAATACATTCTACCAGCTCTGAGAGATAAAATCTAATGTAGTATCACAAGTCAATAGAACTTTTAATTCAAACTCATCAATTGTTTTAATGTTTTTACTGTGCATAGTTGTGATTCTCCCTTGTCCTTGCACCACTTTGAACTTGATTAAAATGAAGTAAGGACCATTTTGCACCATCTCCATCACTATTACCATCATCCTTTCTTGGGTTGACATAATAAATATTCCCCTCAAGGATTCCATTTGAAATATTGCAAGGACTATTAGTATTACATCCGAATTCATACTTTTGTATAGTGTCAGTAGCAAATTCAAAAGGTGCCTCTCGTTTAATAGTATTTAAAAGTCCTCTATGTTTTATTTTTGTTATAATATTCCCTTCCAATGAAGGATGTTGTGGAAATCTAGCTAAAACATTATTTAGAGACACATAAACTGACCCAATCAAAAAATCATCACTGGAAACACTTTCTATATAGTAGGCGGATTCATTCTCTCCCATCGTCATGAACACTAGTACTGTATTGTTTTTATCACATTATGAAATATCTATTTCTGAAAATTTAAATTCTGAAACATACTGATATATTGTTGGGATGCCCTTACCAATCGACCCACTTGAGCCTACATATGATGCGATATGTACATCCATGTCTTGCTCTGCTACACTCCCAATATCCAAAGTACCATCTTTTGTACATTGAGATTCTACAGCCATGCAAGTGTTTGAAATTGATTTTTTTTTGCATATTTTTGTCCACTTTTCGGATTCATTTTCTATAGCTAACACCTTTAGGCCTACTTTTATGTCCCTATATTTCTCAAACATCTATCCTGACAATGGCTTTGGCATAACAATTATACCAAAGAATTATTCCAAGATGACAAGCCATTGTATAATTTCATTGTTACTTTAAGATTCCTTTATGGATTTATCTCTGAAGATATCTTGTTAGAACCATAGGGATGCTTCCTAGAATAGACATGATCAACTGTCACATATTATTTTCATTGTCTCCAACCCCGCAAAATTGCTTGTTTGAAGGCATGACAATCCACATATTATATTGCAAAATGATATTATTATCATCTCCTTGTTTTATTTCGAAACATTAAAGAGTGGTGAGTGGAGGCTCTGCTACTGAAACATAAGAATTTCTCGAGTCAAAATTAGTGTTGAAATGTTATTTTCAACTACAGCATTGTACAGTGGCCACCTTCTAATTTTGCTTGGAAGGATCCTGACATTGGGCCGCTTTCTAAAATGGTGAACAGTCAGATTTTTGTTTGATCGGCGCAATCCTTTTTATTTGAAAAACAGAGCTTTTTATTTTAATTGAACAGTCTCTGTATTCTGAAACAGAGCACTTCATTAAATAGAAAGAGAGATTTTTATATGAAAAACAGAGTATTGGGTTTTATTTAAAACCTCGTGGTCCCCATAGTGTCTTGTTGATGTTGGACGATGCAATGCATTCATCACAATCGCATGTTATATTATATAACAATCGCCCTCCGCCTTATTCCAAGGACCATGGGTGGTGTGGTCCCACAAGACCACGCGGCATTACAATAGTCAATCGCAAGTTTGAATCGCATCGGGAGTGTTTTGTTTTATGGCCCGATTGTTATATCGCCGATGGAGCATTGTATTATGGCCCGATTGCAAAGTGGTGAACCGGACCCAATATAGTTTATAAAATCCCTTTTATATTTCATCGCAAGTCTGCCTTTCAATCGGAATCAGAACTTTTATGTTTGGCCCACTTGTTTTTTTATTGAACTGGACCCAATGTTTTATTATGGCGAAATCGATAAACGCTTTCGTGTTACAATCTCCGCTTGCGTCAGCAAGCCTTTGGCAGACGCAATATGAAATTATGTGTTTGATTGGATAATCCATCGCGCATTCGAGTGCTGATGTCACCAACCCAATTTTTGTTACGCGAAATTTTCATTGTGTTTTGGCTCATAGTTTCGTTGAAATCCAGTGGTGAAATGATTTTGTGTTATCATGCGATGAAAGGATTTTTATGTTATATATGTTTTATTATATAAAAATATGTTTTTAACATATGCTATATAAAACTTGCACGAAATGTAAAGTGGGCCCGAAGGTCTTTCAAACAAGGCTTTAGTTTAGTTTTATTTTAATGTAATTTTTATGTTATATAAAGCGCTATGATATAAAGTGCGAAAATCTCGAGAGGCATTTTTGAAATGGACAGTGAATGTTTTATGTAATGCACAGCAGTGCGAAGAAGAAAAACATAGCAGTGTTATTTTAAAAGACAGAGTGCATATTTTGTTATAGAGATAGAGAAGATTTTATAGGACTGTGTTTGTAACAGTCATTTTGTAAGCCCTCTGTGTGAGGAAGAACTTTTGTAATAGTTTTTGGTTTTGAAATAGAAAGCTTTTCAAGTGCAAAACTTTGTCTCAAGTGAAGAATTTTTTTTATTCTCTGTGTTAAAGAGGAGAGTATTATTCTCTCTCTGGTTTGTTCTGGAATTTTCATAAATCCCAACATGGTATCGGAGCTAGTCCAAGCTCTTTGAAGGTGTCAAAGAAGCCTAAGGAAGGAGTTATTTGTTGCAACAGCTTCTCCAGCAGAGTGAAGACTCAGTCAAGAAGAATCCAAGGTATTTCTCAAGTCATTTTTTTTGTGTTACTGTTGAAGACAGTCAGTTGTTTTAAAAACACAGTCAAGTATTTTGAAGCATAGTTAAGAGTGCAAGAATGGTTGGAGCCAGCACTAGCATGGGTATTGGTAATACTCAGCTCCCACAATTTAATGGGAAAAACTATGACTACTGGGCAATAACCATGAGAGCCCTGTTTGCTTCCCAAGACCTATGGGAACTTGTTGAGGATGGCCTTGAAGAGCCAGTAGATGAAAATGAGTTTGATGATTTAAATCAGGCAGAGAAGGAACTGTTGAAGATAAATAAGAAGAAGGATTCTAGAGCCCTCTACTTTTTGTATCAAGCAGTGCATGAGAGTGTGTTTCCAAGGATAGCAGCAGCCAAGAGATCCAAAGAAGCATGGAAAATTCTCAAGACAGCCTATCAAGGCATGGAGAAAGTGAAGACAACAAAACTACAATTGCTGAGGAGAGATTTTTAGACTCTCTGCATGAAGGAGTCAGATAACATTGGCTCATTCTTCACACATGTGATTGGAATGGTCACACAGATAAGGTCTCATGGAGAGACTCTTGAAGAATGGAGGATTTTGGAGAAACTCTTGAGGAGCCTACCCTCAAGGTTTGATGTGATTGTCCCACCATAGAAGAGACCAAGGATCTCACAAAATTTTCAGTGGATGAGCTACATGCATCACTGATGACACATGAGCATAGATTGGGTAGAAATGAAAACTCATCTCTAGAGCATGCCTTTAAGACCCAAATGTCCTTTGGAAGAGGAAGAGGGCAAGGCAGAGGAAACAAGAGAGGAAGAGGAAGAAGCCAAAACAGAGGTGGAATAAATAGTCCATCAAATGCTCAAGGAAGGGGCAACAATCCAAATTAGCATCAAGGCCAAGGCAGCAGCCAGCAAAGTGGTCAGCAACATGCTCAAGGAAAAAGGTATGATAAATCCAATGTCTAATGTCACTATTGTAAAAAATATGGACATTATGCAAATGAATGTAGAAAGAAGCAGCATGATATGGGTAATGAAACAAATGCAAATTTTACCAGAGAAAATATCAGCCAAGATAAATTGTTTTTAGCTTGTAATATGGCTTAGGAAAAGAGTGAAGATTTATGGTTTCTAGACTCCAGTTGTAGTAACCATATGAAAGGAAACATAGCCATGTTTTCTATGTTAGATGAGAGTGTGAAGTCACAAGTCACACTAGGGACTGATAGTAAATTTTCTGTTATGAGAAAAGGAGAAGTAAATGTTTTAACAAGGAAAGGTGAAAAGAAATCCATAGCAGATGTCTATTATGTTCCAGGAATGAAATGTAACCTCTTAAGTATTGGAAAATTTGTTCAAAATGGGTACAATGTTTTCTTTGATGATGATGTTTGCACCATCATGGATAAACCACCTAGCAAACAATGTATTGTTGAAGTGAAGATGACAAGGAACAGGATGTTCCCTCTCAGAATGAGAGCAGATTTGAAAAATGAAGAAGAGATAGCAGCAGTGACACAAGAGGCTTTCCAAAGCGAACCAAAAGATGAAAATTGGTTGTGGCACTTGAGATTTGGACATCTCAACTTTTGAGGTCTTAACTTGTTGAATAGAAAAGGAATGGTAAGAGGTTTTCCATTAATTGAGAAACCAGACAGCCTTTGTGAAGGTTGTATCTTGGGGAAACAACACAGAGAAAGTTTTCCTTCTGGGAAAAGCATAAGGGAAAAAGCACCCTTAGAGATTGTCCACTCATATTTATGTGGACCGATGCAAACTCCATCACTTGCTAGCAGCCACTATTTGCTAACATTTATTGATGATTTTACTAGAAAAACTTGGGTTTACTTTTTGAAAAAAAAAAGTGAAGTGTTTGAAAGATTCTGCAATTTCAAAGCACTTGTTGTGAAAAAAAGTGGGTTTCATATCAAAGTCCTAAGGACTGATAGAGGAGGTGAGTATATCTCTAAATATTTTCTATGTTTTTGTAGAGAAAATGGGATTCATAAGTAGTTTACAACTAGATATACTCCGCAGCAAAATGGATTCGCCGAAAGGAAGAATAGAACAATAATGGATATGGTAAGGAGTATGTTAAAGGAAAAGCATTTGCCTAATGATTATTGGGCTGAAGCTGTACATTGTGCAGCATACATTTTGAATAGGTGCCCTACAAAAGCAGTTATGAACAAAGTGCCGGAAGAGGCATGGAGTGGCACAAAGCAAGGTGTCACACACATGAAAGTTTTTGGATGTGTGGCTTATGCACACATTCCAGATCAACTAAGGAAGAAGTTGGACAGCAAGGGGGATAAATTTATTTTCATTGGATAAAGTGAGGAATCCAAAGCTTATAGGTTGTACAACCCATCCACCAAGAAGTTTAGTGTGAGCAGAGATGTTCAGTTCATTGAGGAGGAAGCTTGGGATGGAAGCATAGAGAAAACAGTGAATGTTAAACACTGTTTATCTCATGCTGAAAATGATGATGAGTTGGCTGAAATACATCCCCAAACAACAGCACCAATACAAGGGCAACAAGAGACACCCTTGAGGAGAAATGAAAGTGCTTCTCCAAGCACACCACAAGGAGGAAATTCAAGTGCTTCTTCAAGCATTTGTACACCTAATGAAAGAGGTAAGAAGTTCAGAAATTTAAATGAAATTTATGAACAAGAGTTAGCAAATGAAGGTATGAACTCTTTGTTTTCTTTATATTGTCATGTTGATGACCCTATCCACTTTGAAGAAGCTATTAAAGATAGGAAATGGATAGAAGCTATGGATGAGGAGATTAATGCCATAGAAAGAAACAAGACATGGGATTTGGTTGAAATCCCAAAAGGTAAAGATGTCATTGGAGTTAAATGGGTCTACAAGACCAAGAGTAATGCTGAAGGCAAAATAGAGAGATACAAGTCCATACTTGCTGTCAAAGGGTATAAGAAGAAGCATGGGATAGACTATGAGGAAAATTTCGCACTGGTTGCTAGAATGGAAACCGTGAGAGCAGTGCTGTCCATAGCAGCACAAGACAAGTGGAAAGTTTACCAAATGGATGTGAAGTCGGCATTCCTAAATGGAGTGTTAACGGAAGAGGTTTACATTGAACAACCTCTAGGCTATGAAAAGAAAGTCCAAGAGCACAAAGTGTGCAAGTTGAAGAAAGCTCTTTATGGGCTAAAGTAAGTACCAAGAGCGTGTTATAGTAGGATATATTCCTATCTACTGGAAAATGGATTTGAAAAGTGTGAGGGAGAACCCACCCTCTACATCAAAGAAAAAGATGGTAAAATGCTAATTATTGTGTTATATGTTGATGATGTTATTTTCATAGGTAATGATGATTACCTTATTGAAAATTTTAAAACAGTCATGAAAGAAGAATTTGAAATGACTGACATGGGTTTGTTGAAATACTTCTTAGGAATAGAAGTAGAACAAGATGAAAATGGGATTTTTATCTCATAGGAAAAATATGTTAATGAAGTGCTGGAAAGATTTAATATGCAGGAGAGCAAAGCAGTAATCACTCCCATAGTGATGGGATTAAAACTCAGTAGAGAGGATAGCAGCAAGGATTTTGATCCTAGTTTGTACAAGAGCATAGTTGGCAACCTCATGTATTTGAATGCAACTAGGCCGGATATAATGCATACTATTAGTTTGATTTCCAGATTCATGGAGAGGCCAAAGGAAGCAGATTGGCAGGCAGCGAAGAGAATTATGAGGTATGTTAAAGGAACCAAAAGATATGGCATTTTATATATTATTTCAAAATGTTCAGATTTAATAGAATACATTGACAGTGATTGGGATGGAAGTGTATATGATCGGAAGAGCACTTCCGGTTATGTTTTTCACATGGGTTCAGGAGCCATTTCATGGGCTTCTAAAAAACATCCTATTGTAGCATTGTCTACAGCAGAGGCAAAATATGTGGCAGCTACAGCAGCAGCGTGTCAAGCAATTTGGATGAGGAGGATGTTGAGAATTTTGTGCCAAGAGCAAGCAAAAGGAATTGTGATTTTTTGTGACAATAGCTTAGATATTGCATTATCCAAGAATTTTGTGTTTCACAAGAGAACGAAACACATTGACACCAAATTTCACTACATCAGGGAATCGGTAAACAATGGAGAAATTGTTTTGGAACACTGCAAAACTCAGGAGCAGTTTGCAGACATTCTAACCAAGCCATTGGTACATAAGAGTTTTGAGTTTTTGAGAAAATGCCTGGGTATGACTGATAACCCAGCAGTTGAAATTAAGGGGGAGTGTTGAAATGTTATTTTCAACTGCAGCATTGTATAGTGGTCGCCTTCTAATTCTGCTTGGAAGGATCCTGACATTGGGCCGCTTTCTAAAATGGTGAACAGTCAGTTTTTTGTTTGATCGGCGTAGTCCTTTTTATTTGAAAAACAGAGCTTTCTATTTTAATTGAACAATCTCTGTATTCTGAAACAGAGCACTTCGTTAAATAGAAACAGAGATTTTTATATGAAAAACAGAGTATTGGGTTTTATTTAAAACCCCGTGGTCCCCACAGTGTCTTGTTGATGTTGGAGGATGTGATGCATTGATCACAATCGCATGTTATATTATATAACAATTTCCCTCCACCTTATGCCAAGGACCACGGGTGGTGTGGTACCACAAGACCATGCGACATTACAATAGTCAATCGCAAGTTTGAATCGCATCGGGAGCGTTTTGTTTTATGGCTCGATTTTTATATTGCCGACGGGGCATTGTATCATGGCCGATTGCAAAGTGGTGAACCAGACCCGATATAGTTTATAAAATCCCTTTTATATTTCATCGCGGCTCTGCCTTTCAATTGGAATTAGAACTTTTATGTTTGGCCCATTTGTTTTGTTATTGAACCGAACCCGATGTTTTATTATGGCGGAATTGATAAACGCTTTCGCGTTACAATCTCCGCTTGTGTCAGCAAGCCCTTGGCAGACGCGATATGAAATTATATGTTTGATTGGATAATCCATCGCGCGTTCAAGCGCTGACATCACCAACCCAATATTTGTTACGCAAAATTTTCATTGTGTTTTGGCTCATAGTTTTGTTGAAATCCAATGATGAAATGATTTTGTGTTATCGCGCGATGAAAGGTTTTTTATGTTATATATGTTTTATTATATAAACATATGTTTTTAACATATGTTATATAAAACTTGTGCGAAATGTAAAGTGGGCACAAAGGTCTTTCAAACAAGGCTTTAGTTTATTTTTATTTTAATGTAATTTTTATGTTATGTAAAGTGCTGTGATATAAAGTGCGAAAAGCCCGAGAGGCATTTTTGAAATGGACAGTGAATGTTTTATGTAATGCACAGCAGTGCGGAGAAAAAAACATAGCATTGTTATTTTAAAAGACAGGGTGCATATTTTGTTATAGAGACAGAGAAGATTTTAGAGGACTGTGTTTGTAACAGTCATTTTGTAAGCCCTCTGTGTGAGGAAGAACTTTTCTAATAGTTTTTGGTTTTGAAATAGAAAGCTTTTCAAGTGCAAAACTCTGTCTCAAGTGAAGAAATTTTTTTATTCTCTATTTTAAAGAGGAGAGTATTATTCTCTCTCTGGTTTGTTCTGGAATTTTCATAAATTCCAACAATTAGTATGATTTTTTCTCACATTACTTGCATTTTTTGCTTCACTAGCTTCTTCTGTAGAGAGTTTATCTACATTCAAGTGTGCACTTTCTTCACAAATATGGATCTGCTCATCATTATTATTAACATAATTTTATCCATCTAAAATTTACTGTCCAATAAATTGTGAAATATTTGATTCAATATTTTCACTCCTTTCCATCTCAAAGCTAGTAACATCACCTGATTGTTCTTGAATCTTGATTTCTTACATCATGTGTAGTAGATGGAGTGCTGGTTTCAACTGTTATCAAAGAATTGAGTCCAAATAGCTTTGTAAAAATATATTCACCATGAACAACACCCCCACGTACCGCAATACCTGGATTTTCAACACCTCTCCCTTTTTCTCTAGACTCTTCCTTCCTTAGTTTTTAAAATGTATTTTTCAAGAAGTTCTAATTACCTAAGGTGAACAAGGTAAAAAATGTAGTTTAGTTTAGAAATAAGATTTCTTAAAACATACAATATAATGGCAGAGTTCAAACAACACCAAACACTATTAAGAATATTTCTTTAGGAAAGCTTCTTCTTCCTCAAAAAGCTCCTTCTAACAGTGAAGATCTTCTACATCCTTATCAGTTATCCATGCCTTGACCTACCAAAATAAAAGGTTTCAATATTTTTTTAAATGTGAAGCATAAAAAATAATTCATTAAATGTATTAATCAAACCATGTCATCTTCAAAACACCTATGTTTTTTATTTCACATAGACCTCACTTATCAATTTATGCTCAACCAAGAAATTGAAGGAAGCAACTAGATTCTTCACTTATGGTCCAACATTTCCTGCTTCTCATTCAAATACAAGCCTTTGTACAAACACATATAATCCAACAGATAAAAAGGTCCTTTCACTTGCATCATCCAATATTATGAATAGATATCAATTTTTAAAGTGAAAGGGCCCACCATGCATTACATCATCATGTTCCTTTGCATTGAAACTTCATAATCATTATAATTTTTTTTGTTCAAAGACAAAACATAATGTTCCAATATGTTGAATATTTTGTGGTATGTCTGCTCACCACAAGCTTGATAAAAAGGGTTTGTGACAACAAAATCTTCCCTCGATAGTTTTCACAGTATATCTAGATCTGGAATCGGTGATTGAGGGAAAACAAGGTTGTGGGTATCCTTCTCTAAGGAATCGAGGCCTTTCTATAGTCAGATAGGAGATTCACTGAGGAGATTAGGGAAATTCAACAGTGGTGAATTCCTTGGCCGTAGGGACATGGCCACAGGTCCTAGGAATAATGAATTTGGTACAACACTTAAGGTAGTAGTAATTTAAATGACGGTATGTCTACTATAAGTTCAGTACACATCTAGCTCGTTAGGGAATTCTTAACCCAGAATAAATATTTAGAAAGTATGAATATAAGTGGTTAAATAAAATAATTATTTTGTAATTAATTGAAGCTTTCTCATGGATTATTACTTGTGATTTGGTTTCAGTACTATTGGATAAGACTATTATAGTTGGAATTAATATGGTTGTGTGGCCTACTTTTCATTAGAAATCGACTCTAATTTACCGAAATTTGTGGCAGAATTTATAATTTTTGATACATATTATATATCTTTGATAATAACTACTATTATATTTGGTAAATGAATGTTTACCGTTCTTATATTCATAAGTAGAAACCCCAGCCAACAATAGTAAAACCTAAGGGCTAAAAATCCCCTCGAGATTTTACATCCACAATTTTTTGCACCTATTACATCATAATTAGATAACAGAAAACAAAGATAACAGATAATGTGTGCATTTTCTTACATAACACTTGAAATGCTTATAATTGATTAGTATATGCTTGTAGTACATCATATTGCATAATTTCCATTATATAGAAAATCGATTCTTTTTTGTCACGTCAACATCAAGAAGATTTCTAGTCTAGAAATCTAGAGGTATCTTGAGTGAATCCTTTAAGATAAAGACAAATGCAATTTCCTCATACAAAATATCTATTATAGCATACCTCATCAACATATCTATATCTATAAAGGCTAGTTCCTACACCCTAATCTATGGAGACAGATGCAGAACAAATGTCAAAGTGGTAGTCGAGAAATAAGATGGGGAATCCAACTCGGATGAATACCACTAGATAAAGGAAATCCAATCTTCTAACAATTGCTTGATAGTGAGCCTTGTAGAAGCAAATAAATCTACATACAACTCTACCCTAGCCACTTCAAGGCCAAGTCAAGCATAAGGACAAACTAAGCCTAAATCTAACACTATGAACTTCTTAGAATTGAATCATATTATCAAATAACAAAGATAACAAGGAAGCCATATAGCATATGGTAGTGTATCAAAGAAACTTAATTTACCCGGATAATTGCCACAAAAATAAGATAAAATTAGCTTTCCAAAAGAAAAGAGAAGAGGGTCAAACTACTAATTTTATTGACATCAAATCCCAAAAACAAATTAAAACTACAAAGGAGAATGAAGCCCCATGATCAAACATATTTATGCATCTCTGAAGAATAATTAAATAGATGTACCTTCCTTTTAAGTAATGTCCTATTACTACTCAAATTATCACTACATTGAAAATTCTAAAGTTACCATTATCACAAGATCCTAGAGGCAACTAGTAGGCAAGCCACCTACTTTTACTTTAAAACCATCACCTAGAAGTTGTCTCTATGACTTTACATTTATGGTTTAGAGTCTAGACTTCTAAAGATGGTGAGATTTTCAGCAATAACAAAGCCCCACTCTTCACCAATAATAGTCATGAATCCTCACTCTAACTAAACCTTGAACATAGTTTCTTATGCAAGACACAATAATCTGTGTAAGTAGATAACACTATATGCAAGGAACACTTAAATGTAACTGGATAGATAATATTAAGTTTGAAATAAACTACACATATACACCTTGACCAATTTTCCCTCCTAGATATGAGAATTCCTTTACCATAAATAATTTTCAGCCGATCATCACCCTACAATTATGATGTCATGTAACATATTTTTTATTTCTAACTTATTGTACATTTATATTTTGGATCAATAAATGTAAAATCCAGGTTTTTTCATGAGAAATTTTTTTCCCATGAGGAGGTTGGACTTGGTACAATTGAGTATAGATTCTATAACTTTAATATTAAAGAAATAAGGCTAGAAGTATCCATTTGTGTTTATGGGATTCTCACTTTTTCCAAGTTGTGTTAGTGGCTAAAGAGGCAGCCAAGTATGCAACATTGTAGCAATATTTTGTCCAATAGCCACAAAATGCATAATGTTATAAACACTCTTTCATGTGTGAATTTTGAATAAACTAAGAATTTTGATTTTGAGGCTCCTGACCAAGATGCCTATTGGAAAGGGAATTCTTAGGTGTTTGTATTCACTCTTGATGTGCTTCGGTTTCATTTATTAATTTCATTCTTTCTTACCACAAAAAATTGTCTCTTTTACTATAATCATTTTTTGTATTCTATTTATTTTATGTATTTTATGTTTAATATCTTAAACCAATGACATCTACAATCATCAAAACTTGTACCCTCACACTGATTCATAATCAAAATCGGAGAAATAAATACATGAGTTAAAAGTTACCTAACATGGAAAAAATGGCACATTCTAATGTATCCCATGAAAATATACCAAGAACTTACATTAGGAAAACCTAACCACAAACAACGCACTATATTTATGTAAAAAATGGCACTAGAGAAGATGGGTCTAGGTGGAGTTCATGCAGTCAGTTCAGGTGAAGGAAGAGGTACAATCTAGATCAACACTATAGACTGAAGATCATGAAAACTTACTGGAAGAAAGGACCATTGTTAGACGAGTGAAGCTCTTCTTGGTTTTAATTATTCATGTGAATAGAAATATTTATTTATAAGATGTTAAGCATGCAATCCTAAATACTTTTTCACCCCAAGAAAAAAATTTCCCAGTTTAAAATGTCTATGTATAAATTATATTGTGATTCTATTATTAGCTATCTCATTTACTGCACAGTGGTTGTATACGGTAACTGTTAGATGCATGTTGTAGCAGAGTATTTTTTATAAAAACATAGGGTTAGAAGAAATTTAACCTTTGTTCTTAATTATTTTAAATTGTTGATCATTCTATTCTTTGATTATTTTTAATTTCTCTCGAAAACCTCTATTTAATCCAACAAGGGTTTGATTTTAAAGCAGAGCCATATTGCAACGATTCAAGAGCAATTTAGCCACAAATTTTTTTTCAGAATTCTTTTTTTTCTAGAGAATTCCAAACCAAACCTAGAGACATGAAAATAAAACATTGAAAACACCCAAATGACCAAAAAGAAATGAAATTAATGCCAAAAAAACATAATAGTTAAAGAAATGTATGTGCTTTTATCATGGAAAGAGGGGAATTTACAACATGTTATGATTTTGAAAGAATATAGAGTTGTGGAAAAAAGAAGTATCCAAACTTTTATTAACATATTTAACTATAGATGCATAAATATTATTAGTATGCATGGAATTGAATACCTAAATTTCATAATGATAATTCTTGAGAAACAATTATCTATCCATCTCTACACAATGATGTTTCTCATATTGAGAAGATTGGCTAACGTGCAAATTTCCTTCAAATCAAAACTCTAAGAATATCTATGATTCATCAAACAGTTGATCACGCAAGTAAGTATTGAATCTATGAAATGAGTGGCCAAGTCTAATTTGTAAAGAAAAATGACTTACTGTAATGTCGATTCCCAGAAACCATCAGATCGGCTTCCAATAATCTTAGCAAGCTATTATGAAAAAACAGATAAGTGGGGGCAAAAAAGGATGTTTCTCCCCAAAATTGATCAATTTCAAAGGAGGGGCATCAACAGGGGAACCATTTACATGTCATTTCTCCAATAATATTTAAGGCAAACCATGTACACGTCATTTCTGCCATAAACTTTAATTTAATATATATTTTGACAAAAATGCTAGTGTTTTTGGAAACCATGTACATGTCATTTATCCCATAAACATTATGGCATTTTCTAGTGTTTTGGGAACCATGTACATGTCATTTCTATGTCATTTCTCGCATAAAATTTAAGGGAAACTTTAAGGAAAACCATACACATGTCATTTTTCCCATAAACTTAAGGCAAAATTTAAGGCAAACCATGTACATGTCATTTCTCCCATAAAATTTAAGGAAAACCATGTACACGTCATTTCTCCCATAAAATTTAATTTAATATATTGTAAGGAAAATGCTAGTGTTTTTGGAAACCATGTATATATCATTTGTCCCATAAAGTTTAAGGCATTTCCTAATGTTTTGGGAACCATGTACATGTCATTTCTATTTCATTTCTCCCATAAACATTAAGGCAAACTTTAAGGAAAACCATGTACATGTAATTTCTCCCATAAACTTAAGGAAAACTTTAAGGCTAACCATGTATATGTCATTTCTCTCATAAAATTTAAGGAAAATCATGTACATGTCATTTATCCTATAAAATTTAATTTAATATATTTTTATGGAAAATTATAGTGTTTTTGGAAATCATGTACATGTCATTTTCCTATAAAATTTAAGGCATTTTCTAGTGTTTTGGGAACCATGTACATGTCGAACGAGTCCAAGGCAGGGACTTGGCTCCTGAAAGTGCGAAAATTTTTCGAACACCTAATTTGTCTAATGACCCCTACTTTTGTCCAAACGACAAAAATTACTATATATATATATATATATATATATATATATATATATATATATATATTATAAACAAAAATATATATAAAAAAAGGGGGACGGGTTGTCACCCCCACCAACCCCACTCTATTATTACAACATATATATAACATGGTTGGGTCGTGGCCACCTGGTGTGTACCTCTCCCAAAAAAAAATACATAAACAACAACCAAGGTCGGTAGGGCTCAAACCCACCCGACCCACATGGTTGGCCCCCACCGAGGAGCCCCAAAACAAGCAACGGTCAACATTAACCAACCGTTGCATAAATGAAAACCACATCCCTGAAAAAAGTTAGCATAACCGCTGCGTATTAAAATGAATGGGGGCAGGTTTGGAACCCAAAACTGCCCCAACAATAAATATTTAATTAACTCTGGCCAATCATGAAGCCAACCCTATGGGCTTGGAAATGTCAGCCGACGGTCATGTATAAAAACCCGCATGTGTCATTCGACTAGGGCAGGCAAAGGTAGCAGAGTGGACTAGTGTAGTGGCGAGCAGTAAAGGTCGGAACCATGATCTAACAGAACCATGACATAGCGAAGCCTTGATAAGGAAAAGAGGGTGTGGAACCCTCAACTTGGATAATATTCCCTGGAAGGTAAATTTTTATAGTGACAAAATTTTATCAAGTTTATACTCATTTTTCTCAGAATTTCATAGGAAGCACGATGGTGAAGTTAGATTCACCATCTAAGCAGCAGAATTTTTGGTGCCCTCCCATGAGGAATATTTGAAGAATATTGAGGAATCTAAAAGATTCCCATTAGAGGCTAAATTTTTCCAGTGTCATAATGTTGCTAACTTTATATGCATTCTTCTTAGAATTTCATAAGGAGCATGATGGTGAGATCAAATTTTCCATCTGAGTAGAAGATCTCCAGTCAACCAGTGGAGAGGAATATTTGTGGAATCATGAGGAATCTAAAATATTCCCTAAGGTCCAAAATTTAATGGTGTCAGAACTGGAGAATTTGACAACCGATTTTACATGACTCATCACCAAGAATTGAGTGGTACAGTTCATTTTAACAACTGAGCTTTGCATTTTTCGTTCATATTCAAAAGCGAAGGTATATGGTGCATTTATTTTATGCTTCCTTTTGTTTTTTTGAGATGATGTATTATTGTTGAGATCCCTGTGAAACATTACGCTAAGGGATTCTTGTTGCCACATTAGTGTGAGAATTTATTAGCTTCTCATACTGAAGGAAGACCATTTTGAGTGAGAGTTCCTGTAGGGAGAATGTATCATGGAGAGACGCACCACTCTTGTTGAGGGTATTTTTCCTTGTTATGAAAAATAACATGCAATACATCATCATCATTTGCAAAAATTAATGAAGCGACCTCCACTCCCTTGACGCCGGGCCTAGAGATGGAACCCACAGTAGCTGAACTCTTTTATCATTGTGTTGTGTTCTTGATTTTTTTATTTTCATTATGTTTCCTCTTCTTTAATCATCCACATGTGGTTTTTTATGCTCTTTTAAAAGAAATTATGATATAATCACAAATGTAAAATATCTTGGTTATTTCGAGTAGTTGAAGAAATCTAGATCAAGTTTGGCATCAAATCGGTCTTCTCAATGATGTGAATTATGAGTGTGAACTATTGAATGTGAAACAAGAAATAAAATGGAGGATGACAAAGATATGTACGAATCCTTCCTAAGGATGTCAAAAATGGTGGACATAATGTATGAAGCTTGTGAGAAAAAAAGAGAGGAACACAAGAAATAAAGAGCAGAGGACGATCCTCCATCTACCCCTTCCAATGAACATTCATCACCTTCATCGTCTTCTCATCATTCGAATGAGGAGATCAACCATATCATTCAAGAAGATAATTCTTAATTGAAGAGGGTTCTACGAGAAGAGAAAGAGGAGAAGCAGAGATGATAACTTCAACTATGAGCCATAGAAGAGGCCTTGGAAGCATTGAAGCGCAACAAAGGCTTAGCGAAGCCATCATCACCTGCTTCAGAATCAACAGATAAGGTAAACAATTTTGATCATTCTTCAGTTTCTTTTTCACATGATGTTATTTCTATTGGAAACATGGAGGTACCCATTACAGGAACTGGCATGAGATTCCTTACAAAGATGGGATACAAAGGAGGATGACTTGGTGTTAATGGCCAAGGCATGAGTCAACCATTTGAGGTTGTGCTTTCGCAGGCTTGGGATACACCAAAGGAGAATGCTCAAAGGTGTCATAATCTTCCAAGACATTGATGAAAATGTTGAGGAAAGATAATGATGGGAACACATCATCATCATCCCATGACAGTGCACATTGTAGAGGAAGAGTTGAGCCAAGCTCTCATCGCCATAATTGCACCAGAGACAACCAGGAAAGGTATAACAGGTCTCATTATTCTAAAGTTTATTTCATTTACATGCATGTTGTTAATGATCAACGAAAATCATGGCATAGAAAAACATGTAGTTTTGTGGTTTACATAACCATGTGATTGTTCAGTGCTGGAAGAGAATGTCAACAAGAAAAAGGATGAGGTGTGAAAGACCTTCTCCACATCAGGGAAGGAATAATATTAAGAAGGTCTAGAGGTAGAATTCTTATTGCAGTCATTGCAATAGAGGTGGTCATCAAAGAGCCACATGTTGGAGGCTCCATCCAGAGAAATGTCTTAAGGAAAAAACACCCGTGCAGAAACCAACTGGTGAAATATTTCAACAAGAAAATTTTCCACATTCCTGGTGGTTCAGTTTGTTGAGTAAGAGATGGTTTTTTAAGAAGTGGTAGGTTTTCATGCATGTATTTTTGTAAATCATGCGTTGTAACACAACTGTAAAAGTGATGATGTGTTTTCCATCGCTTGTTAAGAAACGATAATGTTTTGGCCTTGTATTGATAGCTGGGGTATTGGTTTAGATTTTGATGTAAACTTGAACACAAAGTGTGTGTTATAGACTCGTGGAAAGTATGGGATGTTTGGGCCATAATTGGTCATGTAATTGAGCATGTAATTTGCAAATATTGTGCTACAAGTTTGCAGAGGATGTAGGTTTCGTCTCATCACTTATGGCTCCGAAGAACAAAGGTGAAGGAGAAGGAAGGGTGATGTGTCAGGACACTTGTGGTGTAGACGATGTACACAATAGTTGCATATTATATTCATGCTTTTGGAGGACCAAAAGCTCCTTAGTGGGGAGGAATGATCCAGGTGGCTTCAAAGATGCTCAAAGATCCAAGAGGACTCAGAATAGCCCAAAAATCAAAGTCATATGATATCTCCTGAACTAGGACCAAATCAAGTTTCTCATCACCCTAATTCCAACGGTGTGAATGGCACTCCAATTTGAGTTCATATGAAGAAGATAGAGCTCATCAAATTCATGGTCAAGGTGGACTAGTGGGCCAGGTTTAAGGATCCTACAAATTGACAGATTCTAGGGTAAGGAACTTGGATCCCAAAAGAGGGTGAATTTTTCGAATGCCTAATTTTTATAATGACCCCTAGTTTCGGCCAAACAACAAAAATTACAATATATATTAAAACAAAAAATAAAAATAAAAAAGGGGGCGGTTTGTCACCCCCTCCACCCTCGCTCTATTATTACAACATATATATAACAGGGTTGGGTTGGGGCAGTGTGGTGCGGACCCCACCCACCAAATAATACATAAACAACAACCAGGGCCGACGGGGCTCGAACTCGCCTAGCCCACATGGTTTTTCCCCATCGGGCAATCTAAAAACAAACAAAGGTCAACAATAACCAACCATGGCATAAATGAAACTGTGTTTGTGCCAATAGTTAACATAACTACCGCATATTAAAATTAATGGGGGTGGGTTTAGAACTGAAAACCGCCCCAACAATAAATATTTAATTAACTCCCACCAACCACGAAGCCAACCCTATGGGCTTTGAAATGTTCGTTGACACCCATATATAAAAACCCTCATGTGTCATTCGACTGGGGTAGGAAGAGGCAGCGGAGTAGACCGGTGGAGCACCAAGCAGGAAGGGTCGGAACCATGATCTGACAGAACCATGAGAGATTGGAACCTTGACCAAGCAAAGAGGTTTTGGAACCCTGAACTTGGAGAATATTCCCTAGAAGGTAAATTTTTACAGTGACAAAATGTTATGAAGTTTATAGTCATTTTTTTCAGAATTTCGCAGGGAGCATGATGGTGAAGTCAGATTTTCCATCTGAGCAGCATAATTGCAGATGCCCTGCAACGAGGAATCTTTGAAGAATATTGAAGAATCTAAAAGATTCCCTTCGAGGCTAAATTTTTCCAGTGTCGGAATGTTGCCAAATTTATACTCATTCTTATCGAAACTTCACAAGGAGCGTGATGGTGAGATCAAATTTCCATGTAAGTAGGAGATCTACAGTCAACCGGTGGAGAGTAATATTTGTGGAATCATGAGGAATCTAAAATATTCCCTGAGGTCCATAATTTTGACAGTGTCAAAATTTGACAAGTTGATAGTTAATTTTACACCACTCATCACCAAAAATTCATTGGTGTAGTCCATTTTAGCAGCTCAGCTTTGCATTTTTTGTCCATCTTCAAAAGTGGAGGTATATGATGTAGTTATGTTATGCTTCCTTTTGTTTTGTTGAGATGATGTCTTATTATTGAGATCCATGTGTAACACTATGTTGAGGGATACTTGTTGCCACATTATTGTGCGATATCAATGTGAAAATTAGTGTTTTCTTTGCTAAATTATAATTCAGAATATAAACAAAGTGCTTGAGGATTATGAGGTAAATTTCAAGTTAACCATGAGTTTTTACGTGTTTGTATGTGAATTTCTTGAGAAAATTAACATAAACAAAACAATAAACAACAAAATATATAATAAACATTAACATCACCATAAACAGTAACACAATAGCAAATGATGAAGGAGTTCACCCCGCTTGGGCTACATCTCCTTGCTCCAGCTTCCAATGGTTTTGCCCTTTTTTATTATGATCAAAAGTGTGATTACATATGTTTACAATGCTCAAAAAAATCTGAAAATTATTCCAATGGCTCCGGAATGTCCAAAAATTCCTATGTATCCTCTTTCTGCATCGAATTTCATAAAAAACTAACTTAGTTATGACTTCTCCAAGTTTCTGCATTAATCGCTCCAAATATGGCACCAAACCTACATTTTTTCCCTGAAATTCGCTAACTGAGCGCCAAATTATCCAAAAACTGGGCGAAATTTTCAGTGCGCTAATTTTCCCAATAAGGCCTTAAAGCCGAGTTTTCAACCATATCAGATATGGTTAATTTCAATTATTTTTTATATAAAAAAAATCTCGCACGGTTTACTCCTAACTGTCAGTATTAAGATTCAAGTGTGGACACGTGGTGTGGTGGTATTTGTGGTTATGGTTACCGTTAGTGGGCGGGGAGGGCATGCGAGGCTAACCTCTCGTCCATGGTCTCGCCCCCAAGCGGTGACCATGGCTGGGGCTAGACCCTAGCCCCTACCCCCATTATGCACACTATGTTAAAAAAAAGGATTCTAAAACCAATATATGTTAAGAAATAACATGATGGCGCAGTGGTAATGCTATGTACTCGTTTCTTGGAGGTCACGAGTTCGACCCTTGCCCGCTCCGCTAGGACCTTGACCCAATTTTGGTGGCCCTCGGGCTTCCACATGGCAGCCCCTAGCTGGGCCATGTTGCAGCCTGTGACTGGCCACCCAAAAAACCAATTAAAAAATTCCATTTTCAACCAATAAAAATGTTCCACTTTTCACGATATCATACGCTAGAGGAAAACACTCATACACACAATCACCCTATCACATAGGCATGCCTAGTCAATTGTATGGACTGCTGACTAGGTTGTCCTGCATTTAAAAAAAAAATTGCATGTTTGACAAAGTGGACAGAACGTGTTTCTGGGAGCATATGGTGTCAGTTTTCTATGAAACAAGTTGTGTTGGATTTATAAAAATGAGAACTACGTGGTTATTTAGGTTCCACACCAATCCAACAACTTTCATTTTTTAGCGTGATTTTGAGCACTTGATCACTCCTCCCCACTGGAAGCTTTTGGACCAAAAAATATCAATTTCAATTCTTCAGTAGATGAGGGTACAGTTCCCTCACCTTTCCAATCTCGCTCCATTTTCCCTTGCTTGGATTTATGCCTTTGAGCCCCACACGAAGGTAGTCTACACTCCCTCATTTTGATGTCCTTTTTCTTCTGTCAAGAATGGTGTCTTGTTGAAGCTCATCAAGTTATTCTGGAGAAAAATCCTTAATGGAAGGAATAGTAACATTTTCTCCTTAATCTTCAATAAAAGGAGGCTCATACAACCTCAAGTTCTCAACATTAACAACAGAGTAAATTTGCATGTATGAAGGAAAGTCTAACTTGAAGGCATTGTCACCAATATTTTCCAAAATTCTAAAAGGATCATAACTGATTGGTTTTAGGTTTTTACCTTCCTCTTGAAGCCTCTCTTTCATAATTTGAAACCAAACTTCATCACCAACTTGGAACTTGTGATATAGACAATGCTTATTGTGCCTTGCTTTGTAATTGCCTTGGCTCTTTTCAAGCTAATCTTGAATTATTTGATGTATCAATTCGATTTGTTCTATGAAATTCTTGGCTTTGTCTATGTCTCTATGGCCATCAATAGCAACATCCTTCCCAAAAATTAAATCCAATGGAAATATAGGAAAGTATCCAATACATTCCTTAAATGGCGATGTTTGTGTAGAGTAGTGTTTTATACTGTTGTAAGTGGTGAGCCCCGGTATTGCACCAAGAGTGCTACAACTCCAGGGGTTGCCCTACTTTACTTTATCAACCCGAGGTTCGTAAAAACTTGTAGGTGACATTTTTATATACACAACAGATGCATTATGTTCATGTCATCCTCTTCTGCTTTACGAAATGGTGCTAATTCTTAAACTATGATAAAAACTGAGAAGTAAATTGTTGGAAGGAAATGACAGAAGGAAACTGAATTAAATTTCTGAAGAGAAATGGCAGAAAGGAAACTAATTTAAATTTCAGAAAGGAAATGACCATAATGAAACTAATTTAATGTACAGAAAGGAAATGATAGAAAGAAACTTAATTAAAATGTTGAAATGAAATGAAAGGAAGGAAACTAAACTTAAATTGTTGAAAGGAAACTAATTTAAACCACACTAAACTTGGCCAACTAGCAAAACACACCCTACTTATCTTATGCTCTATCTACCATGCTTCTATCCATGCAGCTAAGCTATCCAAGACTTAATTCTAATTGAAAATTTGTTGATTTGCAGCTTGTAGAAGAAAGGGGTAAAGGTGCTAATGGAGGGATAAACACATGAAACTAGGCTTAGAAGTGACAAGAGCGGGTTTAAACCTTATTAAAGCTTTATTATGGTGCAAAAAGGCTTTATATCGGAATGATTTAAAAATTTCAATGGTCGAGTTGCGATGGAGGGTGATCACAATAGGTGTTTGGAGGGATAAAGGTTAACAAGAACAAAATAAAAAGTGGGATTTGCAATGTGTGATGCAGCAGATGATGTGACGGTGGGACTGGTGGCAGAGTACACGATGATATTACAATCGGTAGATAGGAGCGGTAAGTGTTAAAGGAACAAAATAAAAAGTGTGATCTGCGAAGTACGATGGGGCAAAAACTGTGAAGTGTGAAATACGATATCACAATCGCAATATTGCAAAGTTGGAAGGATAGCGGAAGTGATGTTCAAGAAAAGTTGTGAAGTGTGATGGGTGCCGTGGCAGTGGGACCGGCGGCGAAGTGCGATGACAGTATCGAAAATCGGGGAAAAGGAGCGGTAAGTCTTAAATAAAAAGGGAAAACGATGCGAAGTGTGATGTGCGATGGAGAAGAGTTATCGCAATCGGTGAAAAGGAGCAGTAAGTCTTAAAGAAAAAAGAAAAACGATGCAAAGTGTGATGTGCGATGCGGCAGATTTATCGCAATTGGAAAAAAGAAGTGGTAAGTATTAAAGAAAAAGGGAAAAATATGTGAAGTGAAATGTGCAATGCGACAGATTTATCGCAATCGGTGAAAAGGAGCAGTAAGTCTTAAAGAAAAATGAAAAGTTTGCGAAGTGAGAAATGCGAAAAGGCCAAAGGTTGCGAAGTGCGAAATGGGACGGGGTAAAAGTTGCGAAGTGCGAAGTGCGGTGGGGAAAAAGTTTTGAAGTGCGAAATGCGATATCGTAGTTCGCAATATCACAAAGCTTGATGGGTAGCAAAATTATTATCAAGTAAAAGTTGCTAAGTGTGAAAGTGGAAATTTCGAGTAGGAAAGGCGCAGGTCAAACTTTAAAGGTTTTTCAAGCGTTTTGTGAATAAAAATAACGACAACTGCAATGAAAGAAGGAGGGAATAGAGCGTAAAGTAGGTCCTTGGAAGCATGAAAACAGAGATGGAGAATGAAAGGGGAAGAACCACGGAGTTTCTCTGGGGTTTTATCAATAATTCCTAAAATCAACTCTACTGATCTATGCATGAAAAATAGACAAATGCGTGAAAATACCGTGCAAAAGAAGACTACAAAATGATAATGCAACTCTAATTTTAATCTTAGAAAAATGAACATAAATCCATTTTTGGGTTTGTGGGATGTTCACCCTCCTTGAGCTCTATTGACAAAGATGAGAAGGGGGTATTGATCCACAGCTTTTTGGTTTTTCTCCTCTATTCTATTACTCACAAGAAAATGAAACCTACAATAGTACAATGAAAGCAAAACTAAAAAGAAATGAAACTATCAAAAGCAGAACTAATTGAATGACATAAAACAAAGAACAAACACAGTAGAGAGGTTGAGGCATATGGATTGGGCCCTAACCCACGAGCCTAGATCTCTGAAACTTAAATTATTAAAGTGAAATCAATCTGCTCATTTCATAAAATAATAGCCTCATACATTTCTGAAAGTTTGATCACTGAGTAAAATCATTAAAAGCTCAATAGCTTGAAACAAAGGTCCGACTAGAATCAATCCCTTCCTAGCTCTATCTCTACTCTATTTATTTTACAGGGAAGCTACCAACAGCTCCCTATAAAATGGTGATTAAGTCCACTTGACTCCAAGTAAACAAAGATTTCCAAGTGCACTCCTCTTTGAGTTGCTTGGCTACCTCTAGAATTCGAATTGCTAGAGAGAATCCTTGGGGATCCTTTGGCTACCTTTGGAATTCGAATTGTTGGAGAGAATATTTGGGATCCTTTGGTTGCCTTTGAGAGTTAAGGAGGTTGGAAAATCCTCCTATAGTTTCTCTTTACTGCCTCCTCTAAGTATTTATGATAAAATCCTTACAAAAACTCTAATAATTCGTGATTTTCTGCACTAAACCTCATATCAGGCACTCAAAGTATGTTAGCCTTAATCACCACCTATACTAGCATCATAAAAAAAATAAAAATAAAAATGCAAGAAAAAGAGATCTAAGAAGGGAAAAAGGTGGCCATTAACCCCTCTAAATGTCTAATGATGGAGCTCATCAGTAAGCATGCTGAATGTAGTGCAAGTTCTCATCCCACAACTTAGGATGCTTGTTGCAATATCCTCGAAGAAGATGTATGATTGTTCAATTGACCACCTCGGTTTGACCATATGTTTTTAGATGAAAGGCTCTACTCTTTTTCAACTTCGTATCTGTTAGGCCTCCATAGTTTGCAAGATTGGCAAGAACAAATGCTGCAGAACCTACATTAGAACCACTTTGGAATCCTAGGATCCAGCCCTCCTAGATTCAGAGAGGAATCTCTCTATATAAGTGTTTTTCAAAGATATTTATTTAATGCTTATGATATGATATTAGTCTAGTTATGAAGTACAAGGGTTTTGTTTGTTTTTGGTTGGGATGGATATCATAAAAATGAAGGAAGTCTTTTTGAAGGGTGAAGGTGTGAGCAGGTTGACATAATGGTTCAGCTGATAGGATAATTAGGAAATAGTATCAATCCATTGGGCTATGGAGTCACAAAAGGATTTAATTACACAACAAGTTTCAAGAGTGGTCCATGGCGCAAGTCATCTATGTCAAAGGATCTCTTTAAGTTGATTTGTGGAATGGAACATTAAAAGGGGTGGTGAAAGAAGCAAACATATGGGAAAACAAAAAGCAGCCTAAGATCAGGTAAGGACTTTGAACCTATCCTGCTTTCAACATACTCTTAAGGGAAAACATTTAAGATAAAACAAATAATAGCCTAAGATAAAGTAAGCACTTTTAACCTATCCTGCTTTCAGCATATTCTAAAGGAAACCATTCAAGATGAACATAAAATGTAGCCTAAGATCAGGTAAGGACTTTGAACCTAACCTGCTTTTGACATACTTTTAAGGGAAATTTTCAAAATATCTGTTGGAGAAAACACTAGAGGACAGGGCTAACCATATAATTCCCTAGTTTAACTTTACTTAGCATGCAATGAAAATATCATTCAAAAACAATATCTCAAGTTTTACTCAGCAAGACATGGGCTAAACAACATTCCTTGACTAGTTACACTCTATTGAAATCATTCCCAAACACACATTTAGAAGAAAACATAAAGATAAAGCTTATCAGTGAGATTTAGGGTACTTTATAGTAAATCCTCATCTATATTTGCTATTCTTTATCAGAGAAAGTGGAAAGTATGGAAAACGTGAGAAAAAATAACAATTACAGTAAGAAAAACATCACCATTGACATAGACTAGGATCCCATAAATCAGCTTGTATATTTGATGTTCAAACTAGTTACAATCTTCAAGTCCAGTAGGTCTTTACAGCTTCAAACTTCTCATCTCAGCCTATCTTTCTTCAGTTACAAAACAGAGCTTCAACAGCCTCAACAACTATTTACATTTAATGAGTATTAAACCAACAATAACAATGAACTCCTCATAGGATATATATAGGTAAATTTGAGGAGGTGGAGTGAAAGGAAGGTCTAATTGTTCAATTAATACAGAGTAAATTCTTCTCGACCTTTAGGAGGCCTTATGGAGAAGATTTCGGATGTTTTAATCTGTTTTAATCAATTTTACATTAACTTTCATCTACTTCAATCACTTTTGTTGACTTTTGAGGCTTTGGTAGGCTGGCAATTACTTCTGAGCTGTCTTTGGCAAATATCTCTGATTGTGCATTCAATTTGTATTCTTTTGAGGAAAATGATCTTGTAGGTGGCATTTTGATCTCTAGAGGAGTAATTGCTTCAGTGATTTGGCATTTTGAAGCGGTCTTTTGGCGATCTGTCCTGATTTGTCACTTTAAACACTGCATTAGGCCTCTGATTGTGCTTTAAGGCCTTTATAATCATCTTCGGGCTTTAAATTGTGTCTTTAAACTTTAAACTGTGGATTAACTCTAAATATTCATACTTTGCTCTAATCCTTTAAGCTTTAATCTCCATTGTCTTTCACTATTCTTCTTTCGTTTCCTTTGTCAGTGTACACGTGGCTTTTAGTGTGCTGGGGGTTTGATTTGTATAACCAATGCCTATGAAAAATTCATTAAAACCTCGAATTTACACCCTGGAATCTTCTATTTTGCTTTATTTGGGCTTCAGAGGTGGTAACCTTCGGCCCTGTCCCTTTATGGACTGTGGAGAGGGTTTTCACCCTGAGAACTTCCATCAAATCCTACATAAAATAAACAAAAACGTTATAAAACCCTGCAGCATTAGATAAATTGCTTTGGAGGCTCGACGACGAGCGAAAAGAGCAGTGAGGAGGATAAAAATGCATGTAAGAGGAGGTTCTGTGGTAAAACCTGTGAAAACAGGGTTTAAAATTGAGTTTGGCGCGAAACTTAGGAAAGTGGTTTTGGAAAACCACGAATGGTTTTCGCGCACGAAATGAGTGGTAAGCGGTTTACACTCGAAGGAACATGATATCGTCTGTCGAGCGACACGTGTCCTCCCAATACCACTAATTTTGCGTCCAAAATGCGCGATTGGTTTGATTGGAGATTTGAATGTGCAACAGGTTTGGGACCGTTAGATCTTTAGGCCGAAGATCAATAATCGTGGATGAGCGTGAAATGCTGGAAGTTGCGTGGTGGACGAGGCGGTGGAGCCATGGTGACATCACATTTTTTGTCGCGTAGCAGGGGTATGGTTTGGCGGGGTTGATAGACAGGTTTAATGTGGGCCGTTGGATTGCGTCGACCGACGGTTGAGATTGTCAGAGAAATGTTATGGAGCGGAAAGGTTGGGTGGTCGGAGGATGAGAGGGGAAGTGCGATGACCATCAGATTGATGATATCAACGGTCAAGATCGCTTAAGGGGAATACATAGCATGGAAGAAAAAGGAATGAAGGAATGCAGCTAAGGGAAAAAGGGAAGGTTTTGTGGGAGAAAAGGACCGTGAGCGTAGTATGAAGAGAAAGGAGAAAGGGCTAGGAGGAGGGGTGAAGGAGGTTGCGATGGAGCATTGACAACCGTTGATCTTCATAGATCAACGGTGAAAATGTATTCGGAGGTTGAAACATCGGCAGAGGAGAGGAAGAGTGTAATGAAGGAACAAACGCGATTTTCTGATGCGATGGGGGCTAACGATAAGTGCTGGGGCACGGTCCCGTGGAGGAAGAAAGGATCGGGGCTAAAGGAACAAGGGTTGGGGATTTAAGCCCTCGAGAGATCGGTCCATAGGAAAGAAAAGGTAAGGGGGGGGGAATAAATGTGAACGCCGATGCATGATGCACGATGGGGGCTAAAATCTTGGTGTTGGGGCATGGTCCCGTGGAGGAGCAAGGGACCAGGAGCCAAAGAAATAAGGGGCTAAGAAATGGCACAGAGAGCTAGGCACTTGGTCGTCCGATCAAACCTGATCGACGGTTGCGATCGCACCGGGAGATCGGCCGATCGGCATAAAAAAGGTAAACGGAAAAAATAAATTTGAAACGTAGATGCACGATGCGGATTGGGCTAAGGGCTTGGTCGCGGGCGCAAGGTTCTATGGCGGAAAAACGGAAGGGGGCTTAAGCCAAGGGGGCTTAAAGCCTTATGCAAAAAGGTCGGAAATAGGCTTTAAAAGGTGGGCTTTTTTGGTTTTTTTAGTGTTTCTTGGGGTTCCGATAGGTAAAATAGGATGTTTTGAACCATAAAAAAGGGGGTTTTTTATAGGTTTAAAAGGGATTTTTGATGAAATTGAGGGTAAAAATGGGTTTTTTCAAAGGGAATGGAGGATAAATGAGAGGAAAATGAGGGATATATAAATGGGGAAAACTAGTGATATGGGGGAATTTTGGAGGAATTTATGAAGGTGAAAAGATGGAGAAAATGGCTTAAAACAGCCTCCTTAATACAGCAGGTCTTCTTGAGGATTTTTGAAGGAAACAGAAGTGAAGATTACTCTTAAGTCAGAAAACACTAGAAGGCTTCAAGAATGAGTAATTTTCTATGAAAATAATATCTTGAAGGCTCAAGATCTGTTTTAGCCATCATTTGCTGTGACAAAATTTACTGATGGCTAACAGTGGCTCCACTTGGGGATGGCAGCTCCTTGGAGGTGTCAAGAACTTCAGAAATTGATCTCTGGGATGTAGACCTGTGCCTTATCCTTGACAACCTTTTCTTCCTTGATCATGCTGCTTAAAAATATGTTCAGTACTTTGTATCAGCAAACAAATTTCTCCCAAACATTCTACCTACACAACCTACTTTTCCTAACATTTTTTCTTCATAAGGTGCACTTGGACTTGAAAACCTTTGACATCAACATTTTCTTCTTTTATTGAAAGTAGAAAACTAATCTAAATCTACCCTTATTTCTTCCATGAGTTCATATTAAACAGATGAACTCATTAATTTTGTACCTAAGCTACTATCTGTCAGGATTAAACTGTTTGGAAGATTTTATTCTCTATATTCTAAAACAGAAATTTAAATACAAACAAACCAGGATTAAGTTGTCTGATTTGCTGCAAGACTATGGCATAAAAACAAGCTGCACATAGACTAAAATTTACTGAAATTTAAAACAAAATTGTGAAGGCTTAAGATCTAAAATTAAAAACATCCTTCATTCTTTCTTTCAACTCTGGTTTTGATCTTTTTGAGTTGTCTTCTTTTTTTCCTGGTTCAAGTTTTTAGCATGTCAGAACTAGTTCTTTTTCTTTTTCTTTAGCTCATATTTTGGTCTGATTAGAGCCATTTCTTTCTATCCTAATCTAATCTACTGATAAGCCAAGATTAAACAATTTATCAAATATTCTTCACTAACCTATCAACAGTAAATTTAAATCTATCTAGTCATGATTAGGCTATATGACTAAATAGTAGTGTTCTTTTAAGTAGTGGCATTTAAGCTTGCACACTTTCAGATTTTTCCTTTCTTTTTTGGCATGGGGCTGTACCTTTCTTCTTTTATTTCTGCCCTCTTTTTCTCTTTTTCTATTGTTTTTGTATTTTCTATTTTTTCAAATTCAAAAGCAGTGTTATATACAATGAAAATGAAAAGCTCTGAAGTAGGATATGTTAACAAAAATAATGTTTGAGCACCGTGCCATTGACAGGACCTCCAAAATATTCAGCTCCATCCAATTCTTGCAGAAAGAATGCATTGTTTCCAATGGTAGATTGAATAAGATAAGGGCTTTGCCATAAATTATCAAATTTTCTATGTTTGCCCTTATCTTCTCTCCTTGAATCTCATTTCAATACTTTATCACCAATCTTCAAATCACTTGCCTTGGTTCTTTTGTCAAACAGTTTCTTGATGTTTTCTTGTAATTGTTGCGCTCTGATGTATACTTCTTCCCTAGTTTGTTGTAGATGCATAGTCTAGTGTATTCTTCTTGTCATATCATCATCTTAAGACTGTACTTCTTGGATCACCTTCATGACTAGCACTCCTAAACTAGTTGGAAATATTGCATCAGTTCCATAAACTAGTTGGTAAGGAGACATCCCAATTGAATTTTTAACTATCAATCTGTCTACCCATAATGCATGTACTAGCTTACTGTGCCATGATTTCTTGTTATCTTCTAGCAGCTTCTTGATTATGTTTACCAAACTTTTATTTGAGGATTCTGCCAACCCATTACCTTGAGGGTAATAAGCTGTAGAATGACCCAATATAATATGATATTTATGACAATTCTACCATCTTTTTAGACCCAAATGCAGTAGCATTGTCAGTCATGATCTTTCTAGGACAGCCAAATCTAGACAGTATATGGTTTTCAAGGAATGAAATGATGACCGAGTCTGTGGCATTCCTAGAGGGGATGGCTTCTATCCATTTGGTAAAATAGTCTGTTGCTATGAGGATCCATTTATGTTGGGCAGATGAGGCAGGATGGATTTCCCCATTGAAGTCTAGACCCCACTGCTGAAAAGGAGCTTCAACAGTGATTGGTTGCAAAGGTAAGGGAAGTAGTTTTCTTTTGCCTTCAAAGATTTGGCATTTGTGACAGGAAATAATCATTTTGTGGACATCTTGAAAGAGGGTGGGCCAGTAGTAACCAGCTCTAAGGATTTTGTTAGCAGTTGACTTCCAGTAGAGGTGGCCTCAACATTCTCCTTCATGAAACTCATGCTTTATCTTATCTGCATCATTCTCAGGAAAACATTTAAGCAATAATCCACTAGCATTTTTCCAATATAAACATTGATCCAAAATGCAGTAATTTATAGCTTTCAACTTTAATAATCTTGCCTTTGTTTTAGAAAAACCAGTAGGGGCATTAAGATTGAGCAAAACATACAAAATATCAGCATACCAAGATGAAATCAGAAAATGATCTTCAATAATTGGAGCTGTCAACTCTTCCTATTCATCTAATGCATTAAACATGTTTATATCAAGAGCTTGAAAGTTGGATTCAGCCATAAGTTTTGCTAGTCCTTGACCTTTTATGAGCTTAGTGGGTTTGATTTCTAAGTCATATTCTAAAATTACAGCAATCCACTTTCCTCTTTTGCCATCTGGATCTTGGGTCAATATGTCTTTTAAAACTGAATGAGGCACAAATGCTATGATGTGGGAGTGTAAAATGTAAACTTTGAGGTGCATCTCTTAATGCCTTGCTGAAAAATGCAATTGGATGCTCTTGTCCCTTCAAGTTTTTCTGTAATAGGACAACAGCTACTGTGTGTTTAGATGCAAATGAAAAAATGAAGAAATCCTTTGTAAAATCAAGACTGATAAGAACTAGTGTTTTTGTGAGTGCTTGTTTTACCAGCTCAAATGATTTCTTTTCTTCTAAGGTCCATTTAACTCCTTATTCTCTTTTAAGCATATTTGTCATGGTTTCTAAGGATTTCAGCTAGATTGCATATGAACCTTCTCAAGAAATTAATCTTCCCAATGAAATATTGAAGTTCCTTGATGTTTCTAGGTTGGTTTATTTGCAATATATCATCGGTCCTCTTTGGGTCTATCCTTATTCCCTCTTCAGGTATGATATGTCCAAGAAGTTGGAGACCAAACAATGTTTTCTTTGGATTTAAGGACAACCCATATTTTTTGCATTTCTCAGAGACTTTTCTCAAGTGTATTAGGCATTCTTCATCTGTTTTAGAATAGACAGTGATATCATCTAAGTAAATCACTATGAAGTAACCTATTTCTTCTGAGAATGCAATATCCATGGCTCTCTGAAATGTCGCACCAGATTCATTAAACCAAAGGGAATTTTCAAATACATGAAAGTACCCCAAGGAGTAGTAAAGGTTGTTTTAAGTTGATCATCAAGATGTACCAATATTTGATTATAACCTGAGAAGCCATCTAGCAAATAAATTATTTTAGAACCAACTACCCTTTGTAAGATATGATCCATTTTGGGTAAGGGATAGTTGTCCTTTAATGAGGCTTTGTTTAAGTTTCTAAAGTCAATGCCAAGCCTTATTTCTCTTGTTTTATTCCTAACTGATACAAGATTAGACACCCACTCTGAGTATCTAACAAGGACTATAATTCCAGCATCATACATTTTTCTAATTTCTTTCTCTACCAGAGGTAATTGAAAAGGGTTGATTCTACGCAATTTTTGTTTAAAAGGCTTATGGTTTTCTTTGAGGGGTATCTTATGCTGGATTATTTATGTATCGTATGATTTTAGATCTTCATAGCTCCATGCAAAAACATCAGAAAAATCTCTAAAAAGCTCAATGTATTTCAGTTTAATGTGAGCTGGCAGTGTCTTGGATAATTTTATCATTTTGGGCTTTTCGTCACTGCCTATGTTGCATTCTTCCACTTCAATTTCAATAGGTTCCAGTTTTGGCTTTTTGGCAACATCATTCAAGTCAAACAATTCTTCTAATAGGACCAGTCCTTTTGGCAAGCTTTGATTTTTAGATTGCAGCACTTCTAATTCTTCATTTTTTAAATCTATGCCTTTTTCAGTTGTATGTTTGGGTTTGTTAGTTAATAGATTTATTTCAGCAATCTCAAGAGACTTTTTTTCTTCAAAAAGTGGGTTTTCTTTAGTAGGATAATCTTGTTCATACTCTGAATCTGAGTTTGGTATTTCAAATTCATTTTTGGATTGTAAGAAGTCTTCTATTTATTTATCTCCATCAAAAAATTTCCAGTATTTTTCATTATCCAGGACAGCTGGTCTATATTTGACTTGGGTGGAGCATTGCTTGCTTTCATAAGGTGTTAGACAAGTTCTAGCAGCAAAGGCTAATCCATAGGAAAGAATGTTTTGGTCTCTTGGGACAAAGGTAAGTTGGAATTCAGCAAATGTTTTTAACAAGTCCATGGCATCATCTCTATAGGCTCTAAGTCTGGGATGTTTAGCAGTATATTCCCCATTCACTTGTCTAATTATTAATTGTAAATCCCCATGAACTATTATTCTTTTGGCCCCTAATTTTTTCAATAAATGCAGGCCTAAAAGTGGAGCTTCATACTCTGCTATGTTGTTTGTACATTGGAAATTTAATCTATAGGAATGACCCTCAGCATGATTTTTTTCAATGTTGTGCACCCATATGCCTGCTCCTGCAGTAGTTTTAGAGCAAGATCTATCAAAACTCATACTCCAAAGAGGATTGTTTTCAGATTTGTCATTTATTTCATTGTTGTCCTCTTTGTTTTGTTTGCTTAATCTGTCACTGTGTTGTTCTTGTAGGTCTGCACTATGTTGAATTTTCTTTTGTTCCTCAAGATTTTCAATGTTTTGAGATTTTATTCTTTGATTTTCATGATTTGTACTATATTTATGACTGTTTTGGAACTCAAGACTTTCAATTTGTTTGCTGTGATTTTTTGAATTAGCAAACTATCTTTTAGTTTTCTCCTTGTTTTCCTCTTCATCGATGGCTGCCACTATGTCTGGATGTGGAGGGAACACTATATTGGGTGATGTTTCATTGACTAACTCTTGCTCATTAGGAATCTCATCATTTTAAAGAATGAATGAGTCAAGGTTAGTGTGTATGGAATAAAGAGGAGAGTTTTCTGGTCTTTTTTGGTTACTCATCATGTATTTCATGTTTGTTTCCCTATAGAGTCTTCTAGGTTGACTGAAGACTGGGATGGTGGCATAAGTCATATCCATCTGCATAGTACCTTGCAACTTAGCACCCCATGATCTTGAAAGAAGCATGCCATATTTTGGGGGTATATCAGCCACTACAATGTCCATTACTAAGCTTTTGGCTGGAATTTGAGCTAAGTTAACACAGAGATATTTTATTAGGCCTAGGCATCTTACTCTGCTTGAATCAAAGGAATATAAATATTTATAAGGTCTAGTTACCTCTAAGCCTAATCTTTCCATTATTACTTTAGGCATAAGATTATGTGATGCCCCTGAATCAAGCATGGCATTGTGCAAAATATTATCATGGATGTTCAAACTGATGTAGAATGGAGGGGTAGTTCCTTCTTGAAATTTTCCTTCAATCATAGGACCAAACAGAAGTTCTGGTATATCATCATTTAAGTTAACAGTATCATGAATTTCTTCTATGTTTATAGCTTTCAAAACCTGACATCTATATACATTTTGAGTGACTAATTCAGTGAGTGGGACAGAGATTTTGATTTTGGAAATTTCACTCTCTAGGCTAAAGGGAATCTGATTTTTCAAAATGTTTGATTCAGCCTTCTTAGTCACTGATTCATCAGCAAAATCATCTTGCTGATTTCTACTATTTACAGCAGTCAAAATGGTTTTTTCAGGAGCATTAGCTGAAATACTAGTGCTGCTAGGGTCACCACTCTGTTTTTCATTGATTTGGGTGTTTTTTCCCTTGTTTGGATCAGAACTTTCAGCCACTGTTTTATGATTTTCTACTGTCTTTTTGGAAGTATTTACAGGGTTGTTTTTGGCAGAATTTTCAAAGGTTTTCTTCTTGGGAGTTTCTTGATTCTTTTTACTTCTTAGGTCATATTTTTTAGGTGATCCTATGATGGCATTTTCAAAGTCTAGTTCATACTATTCAGTTTCTGGTCTTCTATCATCATAGGGTGTATATAGACCTTGTTTTCTTTCATGGAGGAAATCAAAATCCTCATTGCTTACTCCCAGCATGTTTATGTTATCATCCTCTGTTTGTTCATTTGTTTCTTCATCCTCATTGACATAATTTTCTTGAAAAGGAGGTCTGATATGTTGATTAGCATCTCTTTGTCTGTTCTAAGGTTGATTTCTCCTAAAGTTCTGATTTTGGTTTTGGGATTGATTTATGTTTTGAGGAGATGATTGATTTTCTCTAGATTGATGTAATGTTCCAAAATTTTAGCCTCCAAGCTAAATGGAACATTAGAGTTAGCAACAACTCTAACTAATAAATAAATGGGTAGAAAAGCCCATAAGTCTCCTAAGGAGGATAAAAACACTCCAAGTGTGAAAGGAGACATTCTTTCTAGCCTAATAAAACACCTCCATGTGTGAACAAGGTTAAAATGAAACTGATTTGACCAAGTCAACAACGCAGTTTTAGTGGAGGAGGAATCCTAGGATGAATAACGCAATTTTGTAGGGAGACGTAACTTGGGTTAGAAATAACCTAATTGAGTGGAGCCAAGGGCAAGAAAACTCATGTCTTATATAAGGAAGAGGATGGCAGCATTATTATTCATGTCTTAGTTTCTTATTCTTGTCTGCCAAGACTTGTTGTTGCTTTGCTGCTTAGCAAAGTTGCAGTGTTGTTTAGCACTGGGTGTTCCCGGGCGGGAATCCCACCTCTTTCCTTTGATGAGCCTCACTGGGAGAGTTTTTATTCATCATTCCACATCATTTTTTCATGCCAAGCTTCAGCCATCTTCATCAGCACAGCTTTGCCAGAGATTGTGCAGTGTTGCTGGGTGCAATAGTGGAAGGGATTGGAATCCCGGTCTTTGAGCTAGTTTCTCATTGGAGGAAGCTTTCCTTCACTTGAGAGATCTGTTTGGAGAGATCCAGAGCTTATTTCAGATCTGTGGTATCATACCACACATTTCCTATACATTCCCAACGTTGTTTCTGCTAGGGAATGCATTATTTTGGAGGCAATGTTCGTTGCATGATTTGGTGGCTCCATTGCTGAGTTTCCTTGTGATTGAGAGGTTCATCCTTTCATGGGAGGAAGCCCTTGAGGGATATACATCAGAAAATACATCTTTCAGCTTTGTACACTCATGTGCTTCAGTGTTGCAGTGGTGATTCAGTGATTTTCTGAATATCACATTTTGTATGCAGAGTGTTTGACATGAAACCCTTGTCGGGTTCTCTTGTATTTTGTATGAGGAGACTAGATCTCTGTACTTCAGTATTATTCATTAATATATAAGTAGATCTATTTTTCTCCCATATTTTTATGTTACAACCCTCTTTAGACTGTGCAGTCCATTGATGCAGCAGCTCCGGTAAAATGCAGTTTTGGGGTTTTTAGTCATTTTCAACTACACTAGTGTGGGAGGTCTGTTTAACCCACCTAGTTATATTTATTTCTGATATCCTCATGTATTTACATGCTACATAGATTTATCCATGGGATCCCAGTGATGATTTCACTTTTTAGTTTCATATGTTGTTGGGAATGCGTTTTTAATGCATGATTCATGCGCAGTCCTGAAAAAAGGAATATTACAGTGGTATCGAAGCATGATCTCTAGCACAGCCTGTGAGATCCAGCTAACAGAAGAAGGAGAGATGGATAGAAGCCAAAAATCTTTAGTATGTGCAGGAAGAAAGGAAGACAAGCTTACAAAGCTTCTTCCAAAATCTATGAAGAGCTTTCAAGGAGAGCTAAAGAAAATGAGATTGGATATGGGATCTCCAAAGGAGGTTGAATCTAGAGCTAAATCTAGATTTTCACATGGTGAGTGTGAGCATGTAGCTACACTCCATGATGCACAGTGCAGTCAACTGCCTAGAGCTATCTTGAGATGGATGGGAGGAGGAAAAATGCCTAAGAGAATAACTCTTAGATATTTGTTGCGAGAGTATGAGTCTCAAACTGAGAGGGTTAGAGATCATACTGATTTCCAGGAGTTTTGCAAGATCCAGGTTGAGAAGAGCAAGCAACAGGATGCAGATAGATTTCTTCTATCTGCTTTTTCCGGATCACCTACATGTTCAGCTGGAGCTTGGGTGAAGGAGCTAGATTCCTATTTGCAGCTGCACCATATTTCTGAAGATGAAGCCATCAGAGTTGCAGCGCTACATTTCAAAGGTAAGGCTCATGCATGGTGGATTTTTGAATCTTGTTCTTTAAGGAATGCCAACACTTTCTCTTATGCAAGATTTATAGAAACATTGATGGGAAGGTTTGGTGAAAAACTTCCTAAGGCATATGAGGAAACAAAACCCTTGCATGTTATAGAGGGAACCCCACTTCAGAAAACCATGGGAGGAGTTGATATCTTGCATTACACTTTTTCGGAAGTAAAACCTCCAGTTCATATTCTTGGACAAGAGGGCATAGGGATCTCTTTTTCACAGGAGGATCCAACTGTTGAGATGTTGCCCACACACATTGAGAGAGATGAGGGCAACAACGTTGTCACATCTAGAGCACATCCAGTGCCTCATGCAGAGGAGGAAGGAGCACATGATCCAACAGGAGGGATTCTTGTGCTTTTTTAAGAAGTTCCCCAGGATATCATACATGGAGGTCCAAGCACAATCAGTGAGCAGCATGATTGTGCAGCATTGCAACTGGAAGGATGAAGGGAGGAAGAGCAGCATCATTTGATGAGAGGTACATACCCTTCTCTATTTCAGAGATTCAGTGCAAGGAAGAGGCAGACTATATTGCGTTGTAAGAGAAAAGGCAAGGTTGCCCAACCACATGAGCAGTCTACTCTTGACATTGATGTCTCACTACATCGAGGCATTCCACCTAGGAGGCCACCTGATCTTTAGTTGATGAGAGATATCTTGTCTTTGGGTTCACCACTCTTGGATTTTCGAGAGGTGAAGAGTTCAGAGGAAAAATTTGGCATGGGGGATGTCAAAGTAGCAGGCAGCAGCATGAGTGGAGCTTCACATGCCAGAGCTTCACATGCCAGATCACCAATGTTGTCACTGAGGAGGATTGATCCTTATTGGAGATCTCAGCTCTTATAGAGTACTCCAAGGATCTTGGTTCTTGCATGATTCTTGATGACCCAGATGGAGATGACAGATACATGGTGGATGATGTGGTCATCTATTTACATGGCAGGATCTTCTTGACTAGAGCTTCTAGTCTCAAGGATAAATTGCTACATGCAACACATGAGGATTTCTCTTCCATGCATTTTGATGCATATCTTTCCTTGGCAGAGGAGTTCACTTGGGAGGGAATTCAGCATGACATATTTCAACATATGGAGAGATGCATAGCCCAGATGGTGATGGAGAGGATGACACAACCACCTTCCTACTCATTGAGAGTGAGGGAGAATTTCCAATTGAGCCATTTCAGCTCAAGACCTCGAGTACATGATGGGGGAGGTATAATTTTACATTTTGTATTGTACTTCTTTTCATTATTTGAGCAACATGATGTAACAAGAAGAATCATCTCTTCTTTCATATTATATGATGATGTACTTGTAGCTACTTGTAGCATTTATTTTGGCTATCTTTTTGATGGTTTGTTGGGGAAGCCACATGTATCTGGGTGCTCACCACTGGCACCAACTTGTAACTTCATTTTTTCACCTTATGAGATGACTATGGTAGCAAACAAGTGGCTGGAAAAGCACTTGTTATTTCTTATTTTGATGCAGGCCAATGATGCACTGTGCTGGTTCCATGAGAGGAACCATGATTCACTCTCCGGTTGTCATTTGGCAACTTGTTTTTATTTTATATTGCTTCCATGTATTGTTGATGTGTTTTTTCTCAAAGGAATCTTTGTATGGAGAGAGAAACCAATTGGATGGCATGGCACCCATATGATAGAGCAGCAGAAGACTAGTTGGTATGGGGCATCATAAAAGTTGACCATTATGATCTTACTTCATGGCTTGTATGAGGGAGAGGATGAGGCAACAACAAAGGTTGTTGTTGCTATGGTTGCACTTGGGGGAGTATGGGAAAAATTATTCCCATACTTTTCATGAGATTTCTGAAGAGAATTAAGGCACATTCATGGTGCAAGGAGGCTACCCTTCAACATTGGAGGATCATGAGAGACTTCCCTACAGGGAGAAGATCTTCTCATATAACAGCATGATGGTGGATGACTTTGACATATGGATTGTCAAAGAGAGGAGTCATGGAGCCTTATTACAAAGGCCTACAGCACTGTCACATAGGAGCATGTTCTCATGGATGACACATTCCAAGGAGAGGGGATATTCCTTCTTCTTGCAGATTATTATGAGGAGATTCTCATGGGAGGACTCATTGGAGGGTCTCACTCTCATCCAATTCACTATGTATGGTAGAGAATGCATTTTTGTACTTGTTGATTACTCCATTGAGTATTTGTACTTTCTCACCATGTTTGCACAGTGCATTACTCCTCAAAGGAGCAAGAGTATTTTTGGGTTTCATGGTCACCTTGGGGCCAATGTTTAAGATGATAGTAGCCCATCTATACATGACTTTGGGCAACTATATTTTTATTATATATGTGTACAGCTGATAGACATTGATGCTTATTTCCCCATGTTGGGAGAACATACATATCCAGCTTGTAACTTGTTGTAGGAACACTTGCCCCATGACATTCTCAAGCAGCAATTGGGGAGACTGCGTAATATCCACTTGGAGAACCTTTGGTACCATCCAAAATTGCACCTAACTTTCAGCCATTTTCTGATTTGGAGGCCAAATGGTGATGATGTGCCATTCATCTTGGATGGAATGGTTTGGGTTGACATGTCTTATGATTTTGGAGGAAGAGTCATTGGAGGCTCAATCTTCTTCTTGACATTAGAGGGAAATCATGTTTCAGCCCAAGATCAGCATACCCTATACACTTATCATGAGTGGAGAGGAGGACAGCGTGGGATAGGCCCTCTTGCCTATCATTTTCACTTATTCAGCCCACCTACATTTCAAGAGCATAAGGTGGAGGAAACTTTTCATGAGTTACCATGTTGGAGGGTGACTCACTTCATTTGGATGATAGCATGGGTGAGAGAGGAAATCATTCACCATGTTGGTCATCACTCCTACTATATGGAGGCCATGAGATGGCTAGTAGGTTTCTAATAACACTTTCCACCTTTGATTGATGCAGACACCTTGGTTTTGCACACTTGGGAGGAAGCATTGGATGACAGTATATTTGCAGATTCTCTTGATGTAGTGATGGAGGCTATTGATGGAGGCCACATGAGGAAGAGGGGAGATATTTTGTTCTCCTTATGCATTTTCTTGAGGACAAGCAAAGATTTTGGAGGGGAGGACTGTAATGTTCCAAAATTTTAGCCTCTAAGGTAAATGGAACATTAGAGTTAGCAGCAGCTCTAACCAGTAAATAAATGGGTAAAAAAGCCCATAAGTATCCTAAGGAGTATAAAAACACTCCAAGTGTGAAAGGATACATTCTTTCTAGCCTAATAAAAAACCTCCATGTGTGAACAAGGTTAAAATGAAGCTTCTTTGACCAAGTCAACAGTGCAATTTTAGTGGAGGAGGAATCCTATGATTAATAACGCAATTTTGGAGGGAGATGTAACTTGGGTTAGAAGTAACCTAATTGAGTGGAGCCAAGGGCAAGAAAACTCATGTCTTATATAAGGAAGAGGATGGCAGCATTATTCTTCATGTCTTAGTTTCTTATTCTTGTTTTCCAAGACTTGTTGTTGCTTTGCTACTTAGCAAACTTGCAGTGCTATTTAGCACTGGGTGTTCCTGGGCGGGAATCCCACCTATTTCCTTTGAGGAGCCTCATTGGGAGAGTTTTTATTCATCATTCCACATCAGGTTTTCAGGCCAAGCTTCAGCCATCTTCATCAGCACAGCTTTGCCAGAGATTGTGCATTGTTATTGGGTGCAGGAGTGGAAGGGATTGAAATCACGGTCTCTGAGCTAGTTTCTCATTGGAGGAAGCTTTCCTTCACTTGAGAGATCTGTTTGGAGAGCTCCAGAGCTTATTTCAGACCTGTGGTATCAGAACACACATTTCCCATACATTCCCAATGATGTTTCTGCTAGGGAATGCATTATTTTGGAGGCAGTGTTCATTGCATGGTTCGGTGGCTCCGTTGCTGAGTTTCCTTGTGATTGAGAGGTTCATCCTTTCATGGGAGGAAGCCCTTTAGGGATATACATCAGATAAGAAATATTTCAGCCCTGTACACTCATGTGCTTCAGTGTTTCAGTGGTGATTTAGTGATTTTCTGAATATCACATTTTGTATGCAAAGTGTTTGACAAGAAACCCTTACCGGGTTCTCTTGTATTTTGTATGAGGAGACTAGATATATGTACTTCAGTATTATTCATTAATATATGAGTAGATCTATTTTTCTCCCATATTTTTATGTTACAACCCTCTTTAGACTGTGCATTCCATTGATGCAGCAACTCCGGTAAAATGTAGTTTTGGGGTTTTTAGTCATTTTCATCTACACTAGTGTGGGAGGTCTGTTTAACCCACCTAGTTCTATTTCTTTCTGATATCCTCTTGTATTTACATGCTACATAGATGTATCCATGGGATCCCAGTGATGATTTCACTGTTTAATTTCATATGTTGCTGGGAATGTGTTTTTAATGCATGATTCATGAGCAATCCTCAAAAAGGAATATTACAATTGAGCTCTCTCATATATGCTCAATCTCTCCATCATCTTCTCCATCATCCTTTCCAATTTTGAGTCTGAGGTGGAAGGTGCAGCTTCATCCCTATATGATACCCTCTTTTCAGTCCTCATTCTAGCTCTCTTCTCAATCAAATTTGTTTCCACACTGAGAACTCCCTTCCACATGTCTTCTAAAGTTAAGGGATCCCTTTGTCTTAGCTGATAGGCCATTTTGGGATCAAATCCTTCAAGGAATTTGGCCAAAGCTGAGCCTTGTGGAGGTTTCAAATCTGGGGGAAGTGCGTTATAAACAGTATTAAATCTAGTGCAATAATTTTGAACACTTTCCCCAGTGTTTCTCTTGAGGTTGTTGTAATCTGAAAGTATTTGGAGGGGGTTCTTCCTAATTTCCCATTTGTTTATGAATTTTTTATGGAAATCTTGGAGATAATGAATACTATTAGGGGTTAAGATTTTGAACCATTTTCTTACTTCTCCCCCTAAACTTTGAGCAAATAATCTAAGTTTAACAGTTTCATCATCTATTTCGTTTCTATCAAAATAGTCATTCATATTATCCACATGTAGTTGAGCAGTAATAGTACCACTTACATCATATAATGGAATCTTGGACTGATAGTCCTATGGAAAAATAACTAAAGGTAAAGGAAGGACTATAGGAGCATACCATGCTGCCATGATAGGAGGTTGTGGGTAAAATGGGGTGTTTACAAGTGGAGGGTTTATGAAAGGAGGAGGAGGATGGAATGGAGTAGTTTGAACAGTGGGTGTATGGATAACAGAAGTGCCTGGACCAGCAAGAGACTGTTGAGCAGATCTAGGATGAGAGAAACCAAAGTTATGAATGAAATGAAGGTCAGGTGGAGTAGTTTATCTACTATCAGTATGTTGACCACTATGTTGGGGTGAGTGTGGAGGCTCAAAGTCTATCTGATATATATCACTAAGTGACTTAGTTCTGGATGGGTTTCTTATGAATGGTAATTCAACTTGTGTATCTTGTAGAGCTGGGAGATTTTTAGGGACAGAATTAGCTCTATGAATTGGTCTGACAATAGTTGAAGTATTGGGTTTAGGAGATTTCCTAAGGATGCTTTCTGGATTATCAACTATCTCAGGAGGATTTTGGTTAGGATAGGCTCTAGTATAAATTCTTCTAGAAGCCACTATGTGGTGTTTTTAGACCAAATGATGAGAAAATTTCAGCCAAGTATGACAGTCTTTTAGAAGGTAACTAATCTTTTTCAGAGAAAACATAATCCTCAAAGTTTTCTTAACTGGATTTGAATGATGTTTGAAGGATAAAATAATTTCCCAGTGGAGTCTTGGGAAAAACCAGTGGGGTCAGCAGGCATGCTGAATACCAATGGATTCACCAGGTGAAGGATTTTACTTGTCTTGAAGGTTGGTTGTTGTTCACCATCAACAATCAATAATAACTAGTCTTGGTGACACTTGATTCATTGCAAAAGAGGGGTTCGTTGAGTTGTGAAGTTATCTATTACTCAATATTTCCCCAGTATGGTTGCCACTATGTTAGGCCTCCGTAGTTTGCAATATTGGAAGGAACCAACGCTGTAGAGCCTACATCAGAACCACTTTGGAATCCTAGGATCTAGCCCTCCTGGATTCAGAGAGGGATCTCTCTATATAAGTGTTTTTCAAAGATATTTTTTTAAGGCTTATGATATGATATTAGGCTAGTTATGAAGTACAAGGGTTTTGTTTGTTTTTGGTTGGGATGGATATCATCAAAATGAAGGAAGTATTTTTGAAGGGTGAAGGTGTGAGCAAGTTGACAGAATGGTTCAGCTGATAGGATAAGTAGGAAATAGTATCAATCCATTAGGCTATGGAGTCACAAAAGGATTTAATTGCACAACAAGTTTCAAGAGTGGTCCATGGGGAAAGTCATCTATGTCAAAGGATCTCTTTAAGTTGATTTGTGGAATGGAACATTAAAAGGGGTGGTGAAAGAAGCAAACATATGAGAAAACAAAGGGCAGCCTAAGATCAGGTAAGGACTTTGAACCTATCCTGCTTTCAACATACTCTTAAGGGAAAAAATTTAAGATAAAAAAGGACTTTTAACCTATCCTGATTTTAGCATATTCTAAAGGACAACATTCAAGATGAACATGAAAAGTAGCCTAAGATCAAGTAAGGACTTTGAACCTAATCTGCTTTTGACATACTTTTAAGGGAAACTTTCAAAACAGCTGTTGGAGAAAACACTAGAGGACAGGGCTAACCATAGACTTCCCTAGTTTAGCTTTACTTAGCATGCAATGAAAATATCATTCAAAAACAATATCTCAAGTTTTACTCAGCAAGACATGGGCTCACCAACATTCCTTGACTGGTTACACTCTATTGAAATCATTCCCAAACACACATTTTGAGGAAAACATAAAGATAAAGCTTATCAGTGAGATTTAGGGTATTTTACATGAAATCCTAATCTATATTTGCTGTTCTTTATTAGAGAAAGTGGAAAGTATGGAAAACATGAGAAAAAATAACAATTAAAGTAAGAAAAACATCACCATTGACGTAGACTAGGATCCCATAAATCAGCTTGTATATTTGATGTTCAAACTAGATACAATCTTCAATTCCAGTAGGTCTTTACAGCTTCAAACTTCTCATCTTAGCCTATCTTTCTTCAGTTACAAAACAGAGCTTCAACAGCCTCAACAGCTATTTACATTTAATGAGTATTCAACCAACAATAACAATGAACTCCTCATAGGATATATATAGGTAAATTTGAGGAGGTGGAGTGAAAGGAAGGTCTAATTGTTCAATTAATACAGAGTAAATGCTTCTCGACCTTTGGGAGGCCTTATGGAGAAGATTTCAGATGTTTAACTCTGTTTTAATCAATTTTACATTAACTTTCATCTACTTCAGTCACTTTTGTTAACTTTTGAGGCTTTGGTAGGTTGGCAATTACTTCTGAGCTGTCTTTGGCAAATATCTCTAACTGTGCATTCAATTTGTATTCTTTTGAGGAAAATGATCTTGTAGGTGGCATTTTGATATCTAGAGGAGTAATTTCTTCGGTGATTTGGAATTTTGAAGCGGTCTTTTGGTGATCTGTCTTGATTTGTCACTTTAAACACTGCGTTAGGCCTCTGATTGTGCTTTAGGGCCTTTATAATCATCTTCGGGCTTTAAATTGTGTCTTTAACCTTTAAACTATGGATTAACTCTAAATCTTCATACTTTGCTTTAATCCTTTAATCTTTAATCTTCACTGTCTTTCACTGTTCTTCTTATGTTTCCTTTGTCAGTGTACAGGTGGCTTTTAGTGCACTGGGGGTTTGATTTGTATAACCAGTGCCTACGAAACATTGATTAAAACCTCGAATTTACACCCTGGAAGCTTCTGTTATGCGTTATTTGTGCTTCAGAGGTGGTAACCTTCGGCCCTGTCCCTTTATGGACTGTGGAGAGGGTTTTCACCCTTATAACTGCCATCAAATCCTGCATAAAACAAACAAAAACGTTATAAAACCCTGTGGCATTGGATAAACTGCTTTGGAGGCTCGGCTGCGGGCGAAAAGAGCAGTGAGGAGGAGAAAAATGAATGCAAGAGGAGTTTTTGTGGGAAAAACTGTGAAAATAGGGTTTAAAATTGAGTTCGACACGAAACTGAGGAAAGTGGTTTTGGAAAACCACGAATGGTTTTCACGCACGAAATGAGTGGTAAGCAGTTTACGCCCGAACGAACGCGATATCATCTGTCGGGCGACATGTGTCCTTCCAATACCACTAATTTTGCGTCCAAAATGTGCGATTGGTTTGATTAGAGATTTGAACGTGAAACAAGTTCGGGACCGTTAGATCTTCGGGCTGAAGATCAACGGTCGTGGATGAGCGCAAAACACTGGGAGTTGAGTGATGGATGAGGCGGTGGGACCATGGTGACATCACTTTTTTTGTCGCGTAGCAGGGGTGGTTTGGCGAGGTTGATTGACAGGTTTAATGTGGGTCGTTGGATCGCGTCGATCGACGGTTGAGATTGTCGGAGAAATGTTATGGCGCGGAAAGGTTGGGTGGTCAGAGGATGAGAGGGGAAGTGCGATGACTGTCAGATCGATGAGATCGATGGTCAAGATCGCTTAAGGGGAATACATAGCACGGAAGAAAAAGGAATGAAGGAATGCGGCTAAGGGAAAAAGGGAAGGTTTTATGGGAGAAAATGACTGTGAGCATAGTATGAAGAGAAAGGGGAAAAGGGTTATGAGGAGGGGTGAAGGAGGTTGCGATGGAGCATTGATAACCGTTGATCTTGATAGATCAACGGTGAAGATGAATTCGGAGGTTGAAACATCAATAGAGGAGAGGAAGAGTGTAATGAAGGAACAAACACGATTTGCTGATGCGATGGGGGCTAACGATAGGTGTTGGGGCACGGTCTCGTGGAGGAAGAAAGGACCAGGGGCTAAAGAAACAAGGGCTGGGGATTTAATCCCTTGAGAGATCGTTCCATCGGAAAGAAAAGGTAAGGGGGGGAAAAGAAATGCGAACGTCGATGCACGATGCGTGATGGGGGCCAAAAGCTTGGTGCTGGGGCATGGTCTCGTGGAGGAGCAAGGGACCAAGAGCCAAGGAAAGAAGGGGCTAGGAAATGGTGCGGAGAGCTAAGCGCTTGGCCGTCCGATCAAACCCGATCGATGGTTGCGATCGCACTGGGAGATCGGCCGATTGGCATCAAAAAGGTAAAGGGAAAAAATAAATTTGAAATTTCGATGCATGATGCGCGATGTGGCTAAGGCCTTGGTCATGGGCGCAAGCTTGTATGGTGTTAAAACGGAAGGGGGCTTAAATCCTTATGCAAAAAGGTCGGAAATGGGCTTTAAAAGGTGGGTTTTTTTGGTTTTTTTAGTGTTTCTTGGGGTTTCAATAGGTAAAATAGGATTTTTTAAACCATAAAAGGGGGTTTTTATAGGTTTAAAAGGGATTTTTGATGAAATGGAAGGTAAAAATGGGTTTTTCCAAAAGGAAAGGAGGATAAATGAGAGGAAAATGAGGGATATATAAAGGGGAAAAATGAGTGATATGGGGGGATTTTGGAGGAATTTATAAAGGTGAAAAGATGGAGAAAATGGCTGAGAACAGTCTCCTTAAAACAGCAGGTCTTCTTGAGGATTTTTTGAAGGAAACAGCAGTGAAGATTACTCTTAAGTCAGAAAACACCATAAGGCTTCAAGAATGAGTAATTTTCTGTGAAAATAATCTCTTGAAGGCTCAAGACCTGTTTTAGCCATCATTTGTTGTGTCAAAATTTACTGATGGCTAGCAGTATCCATCAAGGCCCACAAACTTGACCAAAAATTACCAAAAAATCGAGAATCTCGATCACTAACAATGGATGATGGAAATCCAAAATGAACCCAAACATGCTGAAAGAATAAGTGAGTTGTTTGTTAAGCTGTGATTTTCTTTTTACATGGCATTAATATACACATCTTGTTGAACCTATCCAGAAATACATACAAATAATCATGAACTCTTTTTGACAATGGAAGACCTCCTACAAAATCCATAGAAACACTCTCCCATGGACGTGAAGGTACGGGAAGTGGTGTGTACAATCCTAAATTCCCTTTGCTAGGCTTACTGACTACACAAAATGAACAACCTTTAATGAAATATGACACACTTTCAAGCATACGAGGCCAATAAAAATACCTCTGAAGATGTGACACTATTTTACTTACACGTAAATGTCCAACAATAAGAGAAATGTGTGCTTCCCTTATGACATTCACTCTCTCCCCCCGTGGAATACAAAGCTTTCCTAAATGATACAAAAATTTATTATGTACATGGTAATCCAATTCCTTTACTTTTTTTCCTTGACTCAAGTTTTCATAAACATCTTGAAAGTCACTATCAAATAAATATCGTTCAACATAAATTTCATGCAAAATAGAATTATGCTTGAGGAAAGTATTTGCACTAACAATAGGCCTAGAAATCATATCAACAACCTTGTTGTATATACCATTCTTATACTTGATGAGCAAGTGGAATTGATGTAGGAAACCCATCCATCGAAAGTGCCTTGATTGTTGCAACTTAGCTTGTGATTGTAAGTATTGCAATGGTTGGTGGTTGGTGTCTATGATGGTTTCCTTTCCCATCAAGTAGTGTTTCCAATTTTCACACTTTGAACCAACACATAAAGCTCCTTGTCATAAGTAGGATAGTTAATCACTGCACCATTGAAATTTTTGGAATGAAATGAAATGGGCTTACCATGTTTCATAAGGACTACGCCCATGGCATTGTCGCTTGCATCAGTTTGAATCTCAAAGTCCAGTAGTTCAAGTACTGGAGCTGAACTGATATTCTCTTTCAAATCATCAAATTCTTGTTGTTGCTTGCCTCCCCACTGGAATACCTTTTTCACACTAGTCAATTCATGCAATGGAGCTGCGATAGAAGATAAGTTAGCAATAAACTTCCTCCAATATTGGGCTTCTCCCAAAAAGCTTCTCACCTCAGTGACTTGAGGTGACTATCTTGGGCATTGACCAATTCACAATGACCTCAACCTTAGAGGGTTTTATCTTAAACTCACCTCCTCCAACAATATTCCCCAACTACACCAAAGAAAATTTACCAAACTCACATTTTGACATCTTCAAAAACAATCGTTCTTTCCTTAAGACATCAAGTACTTTTCTTACATGCATGACATGTTCATGAAGTGATTTACTGAAAATCAAGATACCATCTAAGTAGAATATGAAAAACTCATCAAAAAATGGCCTCAACACATCATTCATTACACGCATGAAGGTAGAACGATCATTACATAAACCAAAAGGCATAACAAAACATTCAAAAACACCTTGCTTTATCTTGAATGTTGTCTTCCAAATGTCACCTTCAACAATTCTAATTTGATGGTAACCACTCGTTAAGTCCACCTTAGTAAAATACTTTTCATATTTCAATTGATCAATTAAATCATCTATTCTAGGAAGTGGATAACGATTCTTTACTATAAATTTATTCAATGCACGGAAATCCACACACATGCACCATGTTTCATCCTTCTTTGGCACCAACCCAAGAGGTGACCTACATGGCAAAGTACTTGGTCAGATGATCCGCTTGTACAAAAACTCTTGAATTTTATTTTTGATTTCATCACTCTCCATCACTGACATCATATGCATGCCAATGTTAGGAAGAGGACAATCTTGCTGCAACTGTATTTCATGTTGGAATCCCCTCTTGGGAGTTAATCCCTTTGGTTCCTGAAACATCTCATTATTTTGATTAATCGATTCAATCAAATCAGATTTAAAATTTGGATCACAACCTTGAAATGCTTCATAATCAACATCATTCTTTGGTTTAATCATAAGAGGCACAAAAATCTTGCTTGAATTCACTAGTCTTTTTATTTTCCCTGGATTAACTAATGAAAGATTTAGTTTCTTGTGATGAGCTCTGACAGTATATTCCACAACATATTTGAACAAGTGGTACTTTTTTTCATGGAGATAGAAAATTTATTTTCAATCACAGAGGTAAGGACTACCCAAAACAATTCTTGAAATATCAAGTGGTAAAAAATCTAGTTCAACTTCGTCAATGAATTTTTTTGTGATTGCAAACTAAAGAATACACTTTCTTATAGCCTGTAAATTTATGTTCTTGCATATCGAACCCAATGGATATGGTTTGTGATGTGGAATGGTTTCAATATTAATTTTATTGGCTAAGTCTTTAGATATCAAGTTGGCTTGAGACCCATTATCAAATAATGTGTCAATTTTTATATGTTTTGAAATAACCCACACATGAAAAAATTCAATCCTTGTTTGTTCATTTGGAGTACTAGTGTAAAAATTTGATGAACTAGTGATATAAATCGATTCTTTCCTTTCATACCCATGGCTATAATTGAGTTTCATCACCCAAATCAGATCTCAAATCCTATTGAGTGGTTGAAACTATTTTTTGTTTCCCCTTGTTGTTGAATTTCTTGGGCCTCATCTATGGATGAAGCTTCCAACAATGGTCTTCGTCGTGACCCTCTTTGGAACAATATTTGCATGCCATTTTCTCTCCCTCATTTTTAACAGATGCATTTTTATTTCCTTTTAATTTGAAACCCTTTCCTTTCTCTCCACCCTTAAATGGATTCTTTTACCCTCTTGCCTCAAGGTGAGTGGCTTGCACACAAACCTCATCTAGACTAGTGGGATTGAACATAATGATAGTATGCCTTAGGTAGCTATGTAAACCCCCCATATACTTCAGCGACGTGTATTGTGAATGGAAATCAACACCTAACATAAGAGCTCTTATTCTAAATTTTTGGGTGTAATCTTGCACACTTTGACCTTTAAGCTGTCTAAAGTTTTTCCAATTCATGAAGGCTTTCTGCATATATGCTAGAGGTTAAAATAGTCTTTTAACTGTAGCAATGAAATTAGACCAAGATATTGAGATCTTACCATGTTTTCTAATCTCATCTTGTGTCTTGGCTTCCCACCACACTAGTGTTGCACCCTCTAGTAACAAGGAAGCTAGTTGAGTCTTTGTATCATCATCTTGAAGGTTTTGAATCTTAGAGTAGACCTCCAAATGACAAATCCTATTTTCAAGCTTCTCAGCATTCACTTCACCATTATACAATGGCAGCTCAAATTTAATATCAAGTTTTAACAAGGGTTGTTTACCAATTCCTTTTGAGGTATGTTGATGAGTACGAGTAAGGGTTGTAGTAGTGGAAGAGGATGAAGATGAAGGTGAAGATAGTGGTGAGTGTTATCACATATAAATTTTTGTTAAAAATTATTTATATGGGAAAATTTATTTTAGTGTTTAAGGATTTATTTTCTCTCAGGATTTTATCATGATTATTATTATGATGGTTTTAAAATATCCAATTATCTCCCACCTCCATGTCTCCTTCCGCCTCCATTTCATATGTTCGTTTCATGGTCAGTTAAAACTATGTTTTTCCCTATACAACACAGTAATTTTAAACATGGTTTAAAACAACTGAGAAAAAAAAATTCAAAAAATGAAAGATTTTTTTGTTTATAACATCCTCATATATGAAAACCTCCCTCCAGTTTGTAATAGTTGTTATGGTTTGAGAGATTTGGAGAACACTTTGCAGGCCTATTTTCCCAGTTTTTCCTATTTTTGTTCATTATTTTCAAATACGGTTTTTGCGCAGGTGGAAATGAATTTTCAAAACCTTAAAGAGGTTTTTGTTTCTAACATTTTTATGTACAAAACCCTCTCTCTGTTTTTACACAGACATTATGGTTTGGGAAATTTGAAATAGTATTTGAAGGAAAATTTTCTAGAAATGCCATGTTTAGCCATCGTTTTGCAGAGCATATTGTTGCCCATAAGAGATGAATATTAAGAAAATGGAGGAGGTTTATGTTTCTAATATTCCAAAACACAAAAACCTATCCCAATTTTTATACAGGTATTACAAAATGATATTCACATCTTCACAGACTATGTTTCTGCCTGTGCAAAGTCCTCTTTTAGACATATTTTGGCAGAGAATATTGTGAACAACTAGAGCCTAATTTTGGGAAACAGAGAGATGTTTATCTCCAAAATATCTTCATATACAATAAAATCTTTCAATTTTTATATATCTATCTCGAATGGAGATATCCAAAGGGATAACTGGACCCTATTTTTCAGAAATTCGGGAGGAAAAAGCTCAAATACAATTAGTGACTTGGAGGCCACCACATCTAACAAGATTTGCTATCAAATTCAGGTTGCTCTTCTTTTTCACCGACAATCCACAAAGATAGTTCCAAGCAGATTCATTAGTTTTGAATGTTCTATATTTTAGTTCTATTTGTGTAACACAGTTAGAGATATTTGTAATAAATCTTGATATTTTTTTCAAGATATTTTAGTTTAGAAATTGTATAAATACTTCATCATTTGAAGTAATAGAGTTTGGAATCTTGGACATTGAACTAGTGTATTTCAATTTGACAAAGTAATTTAGTGAATACAAAGAAACGTTGCAACTTAAATTTAGGGATTCATGTGGTGAGCTTGTATGGTTATGTTTCTCTTTTGTAAGTCACTCCATTGAATGCTTTATCTTTCCATTACATATATATTGCTTTCAATCATTGTCTTTGTAGTTTTTAAGTAGGATTCATGAGAAATACATGATCTGTTTTGATGATATGATGATGTTGTGTTTTTTTTCTTCTTAAGGAATGAATTCATACTTATATGCTTGTTCCTGATCTCTCTTTTCATCCTACACCATAACCATACAGCCTAAAGGGTCACTCAATATTTCCTACCTTGCCTCTTTATTCCCCTGCAATTTTTTTTCTTGTAAACCTACTCGAGTTTTCAAGTGTAGCTCTAAAAGTCCATGATCTAGTCAAATTGGTTGTGAATCTCATTGAGATAGCCCTCTCAACCTAATAGAGCTAGCTACTAGGTCAAAGTGGTATGTGGTTACCTTTGCTAGTCTCCTTCTCAGCCTTCAGAGATAAGGTGGAGTGCTAAAATATTGGCTTCGTTATCGGGGAGCGAGGTGACATATCTTCACCAGGAAAGGACGAAAATGATCAAATCTGATTGCTGATGGTGAATAGTGATCAGGCACAAGAATGTTCAATGAGTCGACTGGCGACTCCATTTTTAGACAACCCAGAGTTTAGAACATTCATTGCAACTCCACTTCAGAAGAATTCAGAGCTTGATGACATATCCAATGGTCTAATCGATCACAATGACAAGGTATGTAGAAGATCCTATTTCTCTTAATGGTTTTAAAGAATATTGGGATATGTTTGAGGATTATCAGATTGATGAAGCTTTTCCGAAGTTTTTGTCTACTTAATTAAAGTCATGAAAATTTATCTCTGAAGCTAAGATCAATTTCTTAAATGAATTTGTTGACAAACTTGAGAAGGATATTGAGGTCTTAGACGCTCAAATTCAGTCCGACAATATTCACTATCAAAATTTGCCCTTTCGAAACCATTTCCTACCTAAATAAGAGGATACAATGATGCCCTATGATTTTATGATTCAGGAGTGTTATGCTTTTGAGAATGAGTTTGACAATTTATAGTTGGGAAAATGGTATGATAAAGAGAGCACACATGAACTGTCCAACCATAGTGATCAAATTGCAGAAATCCTTCAGTGTCATCAAACAAAATATGTTTTTTATGATCTCGTAGCTGACTACATGGAGGGTCTTTTCAGCTCGAGTTTTCTGTTGTGTAACTAGCTCCAAAAATGGAAGAAAAGAGATATCAACTCCTTAGAAATAAGCCACTTCGAGGGGGAAACCTCCAATACATTACATAAATGAACAATTCTTGGATGATCTAATTTACAAAACCTCCTTTCTATATATAGGAGTCCATGGGGCCATAATGTAATCCTAGTGGGCCACAATGTAATCGTAGCCGACCTAACAATAATAATTTAAGGGCACAATAATAATAAAATGGGGGTTACAAGGGTACAATAATAACAATAAGGGGGTTACACTAACAACAATAAGGGACTATACTAGTAATATAGGGACCTAACATGCCCCTCTCCTTCAAAAAAGTGTTGTCTTCAACACTTGAGTAGCTCTGGGTGCTTCTGTATAAAATTCTCATCCTCCCATGTAGAATCTTCAGTGGGTAAGTTCTTCCACTTGATGAGATACTCTGAAATTGATCGATTCCGTAGCTGTCAAGTTCTTGTTTCCATGACCGCTTCGGGTTCCAATATGATTTTTCCTTCCTCATCAAGTTCTGGCAATATTGTTTGAACTGGAAGATTTTCACCTATAACCTTCTTTAAGCATGAAACATGGAAAACTGGATGTACTCGCGAAGAAACAGGAAGCTCCAATTTGTATGCCATAGTACCAATCTTTTGCAACACCTTGTAAGGACCATAGTACTTTGGCGATAATTTATTATCCTTCTTTTCTTGCTTGAGGGACATTTGTTTGTATGGTTGTAGCCGTAAAAATACCCAATCTCCTACATCAAAACTTCTCTCATTGCGATGTTGATCTGCCTGTTGTTTCATTCGATTTTGTGCCAAATTCAGGTTATCCTTTAAGAGTTGGAGAACTTCTTGCTGATGCTCGATGTGATCTTCCATTGCTTGAACCTTTGAATTTTCCCTTAAAGATGATGTGATCGATGGTGGATGATATCCATAAAGTGCCATAAATGGGGTCATTTTTGCTGCAGTATGGAAGGAAGTGTTATACCACCATTCAGCGAGAGGTAACCACTTGACCCATTATGTTTGTTTATCGGATACAAAACAACGAAGATATCCTTCCAAACATTTATTTACTATCTCAGTTTGACCATCAGATTGAGGATGATAAGATGAGCTATGAGCTAATTGAGTACCCAAACAAGAAAATAACTCCGTCCAAAAATTTCCGGTAAAAATGGGATCTCTGTCGCTCACAATAACCCTTGGGCTTCCATGTAGCTTTTGAATTCTGTCCATAAATGTAGTAGCAACTGTACTTGCTTTAAATGGATGAGATAAAGCACAAAAGTGTGCATACTTGGTAAGTCTATCAACTACCACCATGATGACACTCTTTCTTTCGGACTTAGGTAAACCTGTGATAAAATCCATTGAAATCTCCTCCCAACGTTGACTTGGAATGGATAAAGGTTGTAGAAGTCCCGGGGTCTTAATTTTTTCCACTTTATTCTGTTGGAAAACCAAACATTCCGCCACAAACTTTTGAATATCAGATTTAAGGCCATCCCAAAAAAATTCTTTCTTCACCCTGTGGTAAGTTTTTAAAAATCCTGAGTGTCCTCCTAAAGGAGAAGTGTGCAATTCCAGAAGAATCTTTCGTTTTAGTTGGGAATTCTTACAAAGATATAAGCAATCTTTGTACCATAAGGAATCATTTTTCCAATTAAATGTATCAGATGTACTAGGATCTTGCTGCAACTTTTGAATGAGTGTCCATACATCTTTGTCCTTCTTCATTCATCTCTTGCTTCGGTTATCCAATCTGGTTGGATAATAGAAATGGCACAAAGCAATGCTTCCACCTCTTCATTCTTTCTTGAGAGTGCATCCGCAACAACATTAAGCTTTCCTTTTTTGTAGATTATTTCAAAGTCATAACCCAACATCTTTGTGACCCATTTTTGCTGCTCTTCTGAAGATAGTCTTTGTTCCAAAAAGTGTTTTAGACTATCATGATTAGTTTTTACCTTGAAGTGTCTTCCCATTAGGTAAGTTCTCCATTTCTTTAGTGCATGCAGTATTGCTAACATTTCCTTCTCATAAATAGGTTTCTGTAAGTACTTTCCTTTGATTGGACGACTTTCAAAAGCAATGGGTCTTCCTTCCTGCATTAAAACTGCACCAATTCCATTTCCTGAGGCATCACATTCCACAATAAAGGTTTTTGTGAAGTCTGGCGTAGCTAAGACCGGTGCTAGGCACATTGCCTCTTTAAGATGTTCAAAGGCCTTAGTTGCTTCAGGAGTCCATGAAAATGCATCTTTCTTGAATAATGTTGTTAGAGGTGCTGCTATTCTCCCATAATTCTTAACAAACTTGCGATAATACCCTGTTAACCCGAGAAATCCTCGCAACTTCTTTATGGTTGTGGGGACTTTCCATTCCTTAATGGCTTTAATTTTGTTAGGGTCTACTTTAACACCCTCGTGAGATACAATATGACCCAAATATTCCACCTCTTTTACTCCAAAGAAACATTTGGATGTTTTTGCATATAATTGTTTCTCCTGCAATAGTTTGAGCACCCTATCAACATGTTCAACATGATCCTTCCAAGACCCGCTGTAGATTAGTATATCATCAAAAAATACTAGCACAAATTTTCTAAGGAAGGGTTTGAAAATGGAATTCATCAACCCTTGAAATGTAGAAGGTCCATTGGTAAGGCCAAAAGGCATGACCAAAAGTTCATAATGACCCTCATGAGTTCGAAATGCTATTTTTGGAATATCTTCAGTCTTCATTCTAATTTGATGATATCCTGAACGAAGATCAAACTTGGTAAAATAAATTGCTTCATGTAATTCATCCAATAATTCATCAATCACAGGAATGGGAAATTTGTCTTTAATGGTGAGCTTATTGAGCTCCCTATAATCTAGACACATTCACCATGATCCATCCTTCTTGTGTACCAATACTACAGGAGCAGAGAAAGAACTTTGACTAGGTTGAATTATACCCGCCTCTAACATTTCCGCAATCATACGTTCAATTTCGCTCTTTTGGAAGTAAGGATATCTATAAGGCCTGATGTTTGGAGGAACACTTCCTGGAATCAAATGAATGGCATGATCATGATCACGAATAGGTGGGAGTCCTTTGGGAGTTTCAAACACCTTGGAATGATTGTCCAAGACTTGTTGGAGATCTGCAGAAATAGATGATTTTGATGTTGGAACTTCTAGTGAGCATAATTGTGCAATTACGCCTCATTGTTCTTTCTTTAGAAGCTTTGGCATTCCATTAGAGCTTATTATCCTTCACGGCTTCCCTTCAATACCCCGTAATTCGACTTCCTTTCCTTCTGAAAAAAATTTCAAGAAAAGTTCTTGAAAATTAAAAGCTACCGTCCCCAAAGATTGTAACCATTGTACTCCTAGTACAACATCAGCACCTCCCATAGGAATTGAAAGCATTGGACTAGTAAATACATATTCCCCCATGGTTAGCTTGATATTATGGCATTTTCCAGAGAAATTTATAGTTCCTCCATTTGCAACCATCACTTGACATTCTGGTGCTGGGTATAGGAAACAATTTAATTCCTTGGCTACCTTATAATGAATAAAATTATGGGTGCTACCTGAATCAATCAACACTATTACCCTTTTCTTCTTTATATGTCCTTCTATCTTGAGAGTATGAGGAGTGGTAATTCCTGCCAGTGCATTACACGATATGGTCGGATTCATTTCTTCCTCTTCTAGGGGTGGTTCCTGGTGTATATCCTCTTCTTGTTCATTTTCTTCTTCTTCTTCACAATCTATGTAAAATAATTTCTTCTCAGCACACTTATGACTTTTAGTGTATTTGCTATCACAACTGTAGCAAAGCCCTTTTGCTCTTTTTTCTTCCAATTGTTGTGGTGTCAACCTTGTAGGTTGTGGAAATCTAGGCGTAGCAACACTTCCTTCTTTATAGAAGTGAGTGGTAGGCTTCCTTGTCGCAATAATTTTACATTCAATTTTTCTTGCCAACCTGAATGCCTTCTCCAATGAATCAGGTTCCAAAACACGAACTTCATGTTGGATGTTATCCTTTAAAGTGCATATGAAGAGATCAATCCTGTGTTCCTCTGGAATATCAGTTACCCTTATATTCAATTTTTGGAAGTCCTCAATGTGCTGCCCCACTAAACCCTTTTGTTTGAGATTTATCAATTGGCTAAAGAAGGTGTTGCTCTTTGTATCCTCATAATGTGCTATCATTTCTTCCATAAAAATTGACCAAGTGACAATTTTTTATGGGAGCAAAGCCATCGATACCATACAAATGTATTTTGTTCTAAATGTAAAGTTGCAATGCGTACCTTTTGTGTGTTTTTCGAATTATGGAGATCAAATTATTGCTCCATCTGTAGTATCCATGTTACAGGATCCTTCCCATCAAACTTCCTCATATCCATTTTTGGAATATGGTGGTTCTTCCTGCCAACATTAGAGTTTATGAAATCGCGATTAACATTTATTTTGTTCTCATCATGAGATTCTTCTACTATCTTTTCACCGTTAGGAAACATTTCTTGTATCAACTTGGTCAAACCTTCGATCTCTGCTTTTAGATCATTCTTCATGTTTTTCATGTTGTCTTTCATGTCATCCATCTTAGCTTCCATGCCAGCTTCCATGCCATCCATCTTAGCTTCCACGCCTTTCTTCAAATCATCCATCTTCTCTTCCATGCCTTTCTTCAAAACTTCCATTTCATTTTTTGTTGCTCTTTGCGAGAGTGAAATTTGTTGCACTTGCTCTTGTAATTTTGATAGATCATGTTGCAATTCTGCATCTTCATGAGTCATAGTAGACCCTTCTGAAGGCTTAATGGGTGTTGAATTATTTTTACGGGGCATATTTTAGAACCCAATACTGATATCTATTCTACAATATGCCCTTGGAATCAATTCAAATTGATTCTTCAAACAAGACTTATGCAATTCGGAAAAAAAAATACACACCTTTTTCTTGCTATTGAGGAGCTCGATATTGAAATTGGATTATATCTCTAATTGCAGCACTTCAATATATGAATTTCGGTACCTAAATAGCCCTCTGAATTATATTTCGAATGCCACCGGTCTAACATGATTTGGATTCTCCAAGACAAAGTTCTGTCCAATCTCCCACAATGACCTAATTATGGACTAGTTCAGGAGAGAAAACTTGTACGAATTGCCATGTGTCACTGTTTCGTCCTTTGTCTATGAAATTGATAGCCAAGAAACTACAGTCCATGTACTTGTGACCACTTTTTACGGAACTCTAATCCGATTCCCAAAGAGATATTTATTAAAATTTTCCCACGATCACCTATTTGGGATGAAATTCAGGAGCCTGAAAAAGCACTACCTTCCACAAATCATATCTCAAAAAATATTACGAACCAAGCTCTGAATTTTTTTGATGAATTTCCTCAGGATTTCAGCTTCGCACCATATGAATTTCAAATTCTAAACCTTTGTAGAAAAAACGTTATAGCACAAATTCCATGATTAATTGTTTAGGAGCCTGAAAAAAGACCTAACTTCCACAGATCATATCTCCGCAAATATTGCGAACCAAGCTCTAAAATTTTTGGAAAATATTCCTCAGGGTTTCAGCTTCGCACCCCAAAAATTTCAGCTTCTGAAACTTCGTAGAAAAAACGTTATAGCGAAAATTCCACGATGACCTGTTTGGAGCAGTGAAACCCTAGAATCCAAAGCTCTGATACCAAATGTTGTGTAACCAACTCCAAAAATGGAAGAAAAGAGATATCAATGCCTTAGAAATAAGCCACTTCAAGGGGGAAACCTCCAATACATTACATAAATGAACAATTCTTGGATGATCCAATTTACAAAACCTCCTTTCTATATATAGGAGTCCATGGGGCTATAATGTAATCCTAGTGGGCCACAATGTAATCCTGGCCGACCTAACAATAATAATTTAAGGGCACAATAATAATAAAATGGGGGTTACAAGGGTACAATAATAACAATAAGGGGGTTACACTAACAAAAATAAGGGACTATACTAGTAATATAGGGACCTAACATTTTCAGCCATTATTTCCTTGTGGAGATAAAATGCACTGTGAATTGTCTCTTCCATTACATGTTCTGGTTTTAATTTTACTAAATCACGGTAAACAATCCACGGTATTTGAGTAGCTCCTTGAATGGTTGTATTGTAATTTTTGTATTATTTGATCAAGCATTCTTTAAGTATATTAGTGTAGTATGAGTGTTCAATAATCTTGTTTTCCAAGCATTTATTTTCATCCTGCAGTTTCAGTTTGGTTTGCGGTATGACTGTTTGCAACGTTGTAGAGTTTGTAGTTGCAGTTAGGTTTTAGTTGAAGAGCAGTTTGCAGGTTGTTATTTTTTGAGGTTGGGAGAAGCCCAATGGATAAGGCAATGATTTTCAATTCTATAGATATGCGGTTCTTGACACCTCCTAAAGGAGCTACCATCCCCAGATGGAGCCAAACGTTATCACATATAAATTTTTGTTAACAAATATATATATGGGAATTATTTTTTTTGGTGTTTAAGGTTGCATTTTCTCTTGGGATTTTATACAGGATTATTATTATAATGGTTTGAAAATATCCAATTATCTCCCACCTCCATGTCTCCTTCCGTCTCCATGTCATATGTTCGTTTCATGGTTAGTTAAAACTATGTTTTTCCCTATACAACATGAGAATTTTAAATATGTTTTACAAACAACTGTGAACACATTTTCAAAAAATTGAAAGAGGTTTTTTTTTATAACATCCTCATATACAAAAACCTCGCTCAGTTTTCTAACAACTTTTATGTTTTGAGAGATTCAAAGAAATATTTGCAGGCATATTTTCCCAATTTTTCCTATTTTTGGTCAGTATTTTCAAATACGGTTTTCGCACAAGTGGAAATAAATTTTCAAAGCCTGAAAGAGGTTTTTGTGGATAACACCTATATGTACAAAAAAATCTCTCTGTTTTTACACATAAATTATGTTTTGGGAAATTTGAAATAACCTTTGAAGGCACATTTTCCATAAATGTCTTGTTTAGCCATCTTTGTGCAAAGAAGATTATGGCTCATCAGAGATGAATATTGAGAAAATGGAGGAGGTTTATGTTCCTAAGATTCCAAAATACAAAAGCCTATCTCAGGTTTTACACAGGTATTACAAAATGAGAGATACATGCAATATTCACAACCTATTTTTCTGCCTATACAAAGTCCTGTTTTAGACATCCTTTTGTAGAGAATATTGTGAAAAACGAGAGCATAATTTTGGGAAACAGAGAGAGGTTTATCTCCAAAACATATTCATATACAATAAATACTTTCACGTTTTACATATCTATCTAGGATTTAGATATTAAAAGGGATAACTAGACCCTATTTTTCATAAATTTTGGAGGAAAAAGCTCAAAGAGAGTTAGTGACTTGGAGGCCACCTCATCTAATAATAGTTGCTATCAAATTTGGATTTCTCTTATTTGTCACCCTCAATCCAAAAATATAGTGCCAAGTAGATTCATTAGTTTTGACTGTTGTATACTTTAGTTCTATTTGTGTAACATAGTTAGAGATATTTGTAATAAATCTTGATATTTTTTTCAAGACATTTTAGTTTAAAAATTGTATAAATACTTCATCATTTGAAGTAAAAGAGGTTGGAATCTTGGACATTGAACTAGTGTATTTGAATTTGACAAAGTAATTCAATGAATACAGAGAAAATTTGCAGCTTAAATTTAGGGATTCATGTGGTGAGCTTGTATGGTTGTGTTTCTCTTTGTAAGTCACTCCATTGAATGTTTTCTCTTTCCTGGTTACATATCTATTGCTTTCATTCATTGTCTTTACATTTTTTAAGCAGGATTCATGATAAATGCATGCCCTGTTTTGATGATATGATGGTGTTGTGTTTATTTTCTTATTAAGGAATGAATTCACACTTATATGATTGTTCTTGATCTCTCTTTTCATCCTACACCATAACCATACAGCCTAAAGGATCACTCAAGCTTTCCTACCTTGCCCCTTTATTCCCCTACATTTTTCGGTCTTGTAAACCTACCATAGTTTTCAAGCGTAGCTCTAAAGGTCCATTTCATCCAGCACATAAATCCAAATCAACCAAACACTAATCTGCATACCTAGCCTAAAATATCCATGATCCAGTCAAACTGGCTATGAATCTCATTGAGAGATCCCTCTTAGCCTAGTAGAGCTAGCTACTAGGTCAAAGTGGTATGTGGTTACTTTTGTTGGTCTCCTTCTCAGCCTTCGGAGATTCGGTGGAGTTCTAACAATGAGGATGATGGTGGAGTATATGGTCGCTTATCACCATTCCCATTACCTCCTCCTCTTGGAGAACCCTCTTCTCTCAGAGGACTTGTGCTTTCACCCTGAAACCTCACATTCCTCTCTTCATATAGGAATTTAACCCTCTCTGTCATGTCAAAGAAATCCTTACTAAAATCCTTTTCATCCTTTGTCATGTTATCATTTCCTCCTTTATGAGAAATTCTTACTGAAGCTTCTACTGAAACTGGAGGTGAATCTTGTAGTGAATATTGTGGCAACTGTGCCCTCCTTCTCCTTGCTCCAACTTGAGAACCTGCACCCACAAGTTTGCCTTCTCTCTTGAGGTTCAACCTTTTAAGCATTTAAACACTTGAAAAACAATTAAATCCTCCTTGCACAATAAAAGCTAGTGCTCTGATACCAACTTGATCTGAATGAGAAAATTAGTGTTTTCTGTGTCGAATTCCAATTCATAATATAAACAAAGTGCTTGAGGATTATGAGGTAATTGCAAGTTAACCATGACTTTTTATGTGTTTTTATGTGAATTTATTGAGGAAAAAAACATTAAAAAAAACATTGAATAATATTATCTAACACACCTGAACAACACCATAAACACTAACACAATAGCACATGTTGAAGGAGTTCACCGTGCCTGGGCTATGTCTCCTTGGTTCGGCTTCCAATGGCTTGGCCCTCTTCTATTATGCTCAAAAGTGTGATTACATATGTTTACAATGCTTAAAAAACTTTAAAAAAAGTTCCAATGTCTTAATAACATCCAAAAATTCTTGTGCAACCTCTTTTTGCATCGAATTTGGTCAAAAGATGACTTAGTAATGACTTCCCCAATTTTCTGCACTAACAGCTCCACAATTTCCTCCAAATCAGGCACTGGACCTACATTTTTGCCCCGAAATTCGCTAACTAAGTGCCAAATTACCCAAAAATTGGCGAGAATTGTCGGCTTGCTAATTTTCCCAATAAGGCCATAAAGCCAAATTTTAAATCATATCGGATATTGTTAATTGCAATTTTTTTTTATATAAAAAAAATCTCACAAGGTTTACTCATATCCGTCGACATTAACATTCAAGTGCAGACACATGGTACGACATTATTTGTGGTTATGGCTACGATTAGTGGGGGGGATGTGGGGCTAGCCTCCCACCCATGGTCCCGACCCCAAGTGGTGACTAGGGTTGGGGCGAGACCCCGACCCCCTCCCCCATTATGCACACTATGTTAAAACAAAAGCATTCGGAAACCAATATATGTTAAGAAATAATACGATGGAATAGTGGTAATGTTATGTGCTCATTGCTTGGAGGTCACGGGTTTGACCCCCGCCCACTCTGCTCAGACCTTGACCAAATTTTGGTGGCCCTTAGGCTGCCACATGGCAGCCCCTGGCTGGGCCACGTTGCAGCCTGTGATTGGCCACCCAATTAACCAATTACAACATGCCATTTAGAACCAATAAAAACGTGCCACTTGGCATAATATCATACGCCAAAGGAAAACAGTCATATACACAGTTACCGTACCACATAAGCATGCCTACTCAGCTATATGGACTGCTGACTCAGTTGTCCTACATTTTTTTTTTAAATTTGCCTATTTGACAAAGTGGAGAAAATGTGTTTTTGGGAGCATAGAGTGTCGGTTTTCGGCGAAACGAGTTGCGTCGGATTCAGAACGTCGATATCTACACAATCATTCAGGTGCCACAGTAATCTGATAACTTTCATTTTTTAGCATAATTTTGAGGACCTGATCACTCTAAGAATTTATTAGCTTGTCATGCTGAAGGAAGACCCATTTTGAGTGAGAGTTCCTGTAGGGAGAACGTCTCGTGGAAATACATGCCACTCTTGTTGAGAGCATTTTTACTTGTTATGAAAAATAACATGCCATGTACATCATCATCATTTACAAAAATTCATGAAGCAATCTCCACTCTCTTGACACCAAGCCCAGAGACGTAATCCACATTGGGTGAACTTCATTATCAATGTGTTTTGTTCTTGATTTTATGATCTTCATTATGTTTCTTCTTCTTTAACCATGCACATGTGGTTGTTTTATGCTCTTTCAAATGAAATTATGATGGCATCACAAAAGTAAAATATCTTGGTTATTTCCAGTAGCTGAAGAAATTCGGATCATCTATTGCAGGAGTATGTGTTGTGGTTCCGCGTGGACTATATGTTTCTTACTTGAGTTAATATGCAGTTGGTTTGTATTAGTTTGAAACAAAATGCATCTTGGTTTGATAATATTATGCATATGTTGTTGCCATAGAGAATAGTATGATGGTAGTGTATGGTTATAGTTGCTTTCATAATTCATGCGTTAGAGATTTGAAACTTATATGGAGAAAATATAGAAGATGTTCATGATGGATGTTTTCCATGTTGTTGTTGCTTCTACATATGGTGATGTTGATGATTTTCCATGATGGTGCATGTTGTTTATTTGTGATGTGTATTATTGCTACCACCACATCATTATATGCATATTACTACTGTCAGTACATTTTATATTGCAGAAATTCATGCTCCATATGATGGTTATTGTTGTTTCTATGAATTTGTATTGAGGGATGATATATGTTGTTGGTTATTTATATTTCTACTATGAGGTGTTACATGTTGAAAAGAGGTTTCATGATGTTGTAGATATATGATTTTTAGTGAGCCACTATGCACTCTTATAGGTTGTTGAATGCTACAAATGAGATGTCGATTTATGGTTGGTCATTTGGAGAGGATGGCACATGTATCTATATGATATATATTGTTATTATATTACTACTACTTAGAGGACATGTTGTTGATCATATGATCTATGTACTCGCATTGTGACATTGTACTAGACATGCATTGATGAGAGGATTCTATGACATTCATAGTCTCATTTTTGTATGTATCATGCATAAAGTTGTGAGCCATGCTTGACATGTGTATAGTGAGTTATGAGAGTTAGTACAACTATGTATGAGTTATTAGTAGTGTTGGTACAACCATGTATTTCACGTATTATTCATGTATACTCTCATACTTATCATATTGGGGCATCCAGAGTCATGTATGCATTGAGATAGAGTAATGTGAGTGATGATTCAACAATATGTATAAGCGTATTGATGTCATTTTGTAGTCATGTGTCATCTTTATAAGCCATGTAATTAGTCTATGAAGCCCTGTAATTTATTGCATATCATTGAGTGCATTGGTCCATGTGGAGTAGCCTCTTGCATGTGGCAAGGAGGCATTGGTATATATATATATATATATATATATATATATATATCTACAAATTCAGCCATGGAGATGTTTACCTTCAGTGGAGATTGGTTGGTCATGTTGTTCTGACCACGGGGGCTTCACTGCGGGAGAAAAACCATAGCATGTGGGTTCATATTTGGGGATATATAATGAGGAAAAAATGACATAATATATTGGGGGATGTATAGGGGATAAGGGGTTTTTTATATTGGTAGTTATAAAAAATGGAGCTCAAAGTTAATGTAAAAATATAAAGGGGTATAAAACATGTTAGTAAAAAAAATGGATACCTACAATATATAGTGAAAGTATGGGATTTATAAATTTGGAAGGTGTATTGGGTTTATATTGGTAGGGGGTTAACAAATGTGATTTATAGGTGTATTTTCCAATATGTACTCAAATTAAGGGTATTGTTTAATGTTATGATCGCACTTGATATGTTAGAGGTTTATTGATTGAAGCCCCCATGGTTGTGACCTTGTCATCATGTAATTGTTGCCACTATATTTTTCCTCACGAGATATTACTGCTACTCATTGAGATAGGAGAGAGAGATGTAGCTTCCAAATAGTCATTATTGTTGTTGATGTATGGGTTTTTTGTTGTTGGATAGTACAATATGGAGATGCATATATGAGATAGAGAGGTTGTATATGTTGTTGTTGCTGCTACAGATTTGATCAGAGTTGTTGTTGCCAGTTGGTCACATTATGCTGCTACATAGTGTTGATCTCCTGCTACTACTATGACATGTATTTTTTTGCGGCTGCTTTAGGAGAGAGAGCATATGACTGAGTTATTGTTGCTTCTTATTATTATTATGTTGGAAAGGGTGTGAGAGAGTTTATTGTTGTTGTTGGGAGATGAATCTTGCTGCGTAAGTGTGTTGATGATTAGGCATAACTTGTTTCCAAGGGGATTTTATTGCACATATTTTTCTGTTATGTGGAGGAGTGTTGTTATTATCATATTTCAGCCTTGCATTCGATTGTTCATCACCTGCATATGATATTGAGTGGAGTTTTTGTTTTTGTTGATAGAGCCCATTGCATGGAGAGGAGCATATAACATTTGTCCTTCACGTATTTAACCATTTTCCATTGATGTCAAGGGGGGAGAATGTGAGGATGGAGATCAGTTTTCAGAGGACAGTTCAGATGTTTGGATCAACTGGGGTTGCCATCAATGCTAAAGGGGGGGGATTGTTGGCATTGATGTGTGTTGCAGTGTTGTAGTTGTGTTGTTGGTTGGCATTGATGTCAACCTAGTAGCATGGGTTGTAGGAGAGTTGATTAGAACTTTTATGTTTGGTTACAGGTGGCTTGTACATGGTTGATGCGTTGCATTGGTTTTGGTATGTCTACTAGCAAGGAGATGTGATTTGTAGGTGATACATACAAAGTGTGAAGAGAGGGTGTCATGTTCCTCATGAACATGTTGTTATGATAATGATTGTTCCATAGATTTGGATGGCGGTGTGTTGCATTGGTTTGAAGGACTTCACTTGATGATCAATTGTGTAGGGAGGATTTGTGATGGAGGTGGTGATCTTCTTGATCATGTTGACTAATGAAGAAGGTGTTGGTTGCTACTATAGGAGTTAGAGTTAAGGAGCTTTGCTAATTAGGTATCCATGTCCCTCATTAGATCTACATGATTGATGTGATGATGTATAGGGTTTGGAGAAGGTTTTAGAGGTGTTGGAGGATGTCTAACATGTTCTGGAGTTGCATACTAATGGTAAAGATGTTGTGGAGCACGTTTATCGCCAGGGTATTAGTGTAATTCTTGGTTAGCATCCAAATCAACCTAGTTTGATTTGTGATGATGATGGTGATGTGGCAGTGACTTGGTGAAGTGTTGCAGAGGTGCCAGTGGCTTCGAGAGGTCCTACGAAGCCTTGTCAGGTAGTAAAAGAAGTTTGGAACAATTATAAGTCAGAGAAGTTTTAGTTTCACCATTCTTTGCCCCAACCGCTGGAAGACAGGCCAATGCATGTGGTTGGAAGGATCAAACCAAAAATTTGCAAGCTTGTGAGTGTGGCTACAACCGAAATCTGGCAGTTCTGTGGGTGTAGTTAAGGCCTAAAGCAAGTTTTTCTCTGCATTCCTTGCACACATCAAGTGTTTATTTTTTTCTGGTTTGTCTTGTTCAGGACTCATTATATAAATGTGGGAAAAAGGTTAATGAGCTTCTGGAACTTGGTTAAACTTGAAAATATCCATCAGGTAGTGAAGAGAGTTGCTTGATCAAATCAAAGAGTTGGATTCGAGAGAATTGAGAAGTCTGAAAATAATCGTTGAGGACTCCAGAACTTGTAGCATTTACATAGTTAACCATCCTAGAAAATGTTAAATAGAGGAAGGGCCTTGGGTTCATTTGGTTGGTCTAGATGAGAGTGTGAGAGCATGCCATTAAGAGGGTTGTGAGAGTGAATATAGGTCGCAGTAGCTGCTCACATAGTTTTGTAGAGTTTATTACAATATTGTATTGTATTTAGAAATCAAAGATAGATTTGAGTAGAAAATTTAGAGTTTTTGTGTTGGAGGTGGTAGTGTTTGGAGAGGAGAAGAATTGACAGCTTATGATGTCTTAGAGAGAATATTTTTGGTGTGAGAAGCAGCTTATGTTGTGTTAGAGAGAAAATTTTTGGTGTGAGAAGAAGAGAAGAATTTCCCTCCTCTAGGTCAGAGTTTTTGTTTCAGATTTTCTGTTGCAAAACAATGGTGTTGTTGGGTTGCTCATGTTGAGAAGATTGAGAAACCAATGTGAAATATTTTGAAACGTGGTTCACATGGAGGAAGTGAAGGCGTCGAGCCTTCACAGTAGAGAATGATTCGACAGATTTAGCATAAGGAACATATTTCTCCATCCAGTAGGAGTTGGAGAGGCTAATTGGAGTTGGGCAAGGATCATTGGTCGTGGTGGCTTCCAACGGATAGAATTCTGTAGATCTGTGAGAGAAATAGACTTTCTAACGAATAGGTGCCAGCATATTGTGAAGGGACCCAAGTCTTCGGGCTTATGGGTGTAAGCTAATCCATGTATATTTTCGTCAACAAATTAATAAAATAATTGAGGAGTGCAACAATAGGAGGTTGGTTTTTACCCAAAAGGGTTTCCACCAGAAATAATACTTGTGTCTTCATGGTTATTATGTTTTGAATTATTGTTACTTTCATGTTTTGATAAGTTAATATTGTGAATGTGTGTGGAAAATTGATAATCCTAAAAAAAATTTAAAATTGATATAAAAACCATTATTAATTATTCAACCTCCCCTCTCCTCCCCTTTTGAATAGTGATTTAGTTTCTAACAATGTTCTGGTTTCTGAAATACTTTGGCTTAAATACCACTTGTTAGTCGAGACAAAAATATATATATATATATATATAAACAAATTATAACTATTCCATTAATCTTTCTTGGTCTCTTCCTTTCCCCAACCTGTGTAAATATTTAGAATTCTCTTTACAGCAAATTGAATTGACTTCTTTCTATGTCTATGCCTCTCACCAACCTTTGGAAATATTTATAATTCTCTTTACACCGAATTGAATTGATCACACATGGTACGACCCCGCATAAAATTCCTGCAATCAAGGATGGTCCTGTTTCGGTGGATCGTCCGTTCAATCGAATCATAATTTTCTCTGCTGCATAGATTGCGTGATACGAGGCCCAGTTTGACCAGATATCTCCATTCACACCACTCATGCGCAATCTATGTGAACCCCACTGTGTGTAGTGCTTCATATTTTTCCCCACACATTTTCTACTTGATTTTGACCTGTCACAAATGTTGCAGATATTATATTGCTACTTGATTTTGACCTGTCACAAATGTTGCAGATATTATATTCCTGACGTACAACTGGAGCCAGCTTTACCCAATTTCGAGCTGTGGAAATAATATTATTTAAGAGCGTCCAAACAGAGCGAAATAATATTGTATACTCCGCTTATGTTTCATGGGAGCCAGCTTTACGCAAGTGGGATCATTCAGGCGCGTTCCTAACAGACGAAATAATATTATATAAACACCAATCAGATGGACATATTAGCATAGCACCGATGGGCTTTTCATTTACGATATGGAGATCATCAACGTAGATCAGATGACTTCCTTAGCATAGCAGTTCGAAAGCAGTTGGGATAGTAGTTTATAGCCATGTGTTGCTTCAGGCCATATCTCAGAGCAACCCATGGCTATAAACTTCTATCTCAAATGCCCCGTTCCTAATCCTGAGCTTACATTCTGTTTACCAGCTGCCCATTCAGATCCCAATGTTCCTCTCTTCTTCTTCAGGATGAGGTGCCCGGTTTACAGGTGCTCCACAATGGACACTGGATTGCTGTGAACCCCATTCCTAATTCTTTTGTTGTCAACACCGGTGATCAATTACAGGTTCCTTCTATCTCCTCTTGAGATTTGTTTGCTTATTTTTATGATGAATGGCGTATGACCTCGGAATAGTTACTGTTGAAATGGAATAATGGATGTGCAGGTTGTGAGCAACGGAAGATACAGAAGTGTGATGCATTGTGCTGTGGTGAGCTCTTCGAAACCACGCATTTCAATTCCCATTTTTTCCTTCCTTTCTCCTGAGAGGGTCATCACCCCTCCACTGGCATCAATCGACGACGGGTTACACATAATACGAATATAATCGAAATTTTTGGAACAGACAACTGCAAGGGAAAGCTTGCCTGCATCCTCGGATTCCCAAATATTGCAGACCTCTGAAAGCCTGCAGGCATTGAATTATGGTTTGATTTATGTTTGTCCCATGTCATGAGAATCTTACCCCCTTCAGCACTTGCTCTTTAATTGGAAAAGCCAAGGTTAAGGGGTCTTAATTGGAAAAGCCAAGGTTAAGGGGTCCGTGGTCCTCATTTGGGTGTTACTAGGATTTGTATTTAGGTTATAAATTTGGATTTATAAGTTTTTGAATGAAATAGAAAAGTTGAAATACATTGTATTCAGTCATGAATTTGGATTTATAAGTTTTTAAATGAAATAGAAAAAGTTGAGATTTATCTTAAAAGTAATTTTATTTTGGTCATAATTGGAATGTAAATGATTTTTAATAAAATCAAAAGATTTATGGTAAAAATTAATTGTTTTTTTTTATATTTTTAATTAAATTAAGTAATTAAAAAATATCATGAAAAAATTGTGATGTTTTGGGTATGTAGTTTTGGTAAGTACTTATATTGTAAAAAAACTATTTACATATTAAAAATCTCCATTACAAAATGGAATGAATCACTATGATCAAGAATCTTGTTACATGCTTTTTAATATATATATATGTTTAGCTCATGTATTAATTCTTTTTATATTTAATAATTATGATAATTTTAAATAAATTTATAATTTTTGTATCTTTTAATATTAGTAATGTAAGATGTATCATAAAATACATTTTAAAGTAAAGTTTTTGATACTTATTATGCATTGATGTTTATCAATGTTTATATGAATCTCTTAATTTTTTTATAAATGAGATATTTATAATCTGAGTGTGCCCTATAAATAAACTATATATATTACATGTTTTTTCCTATGACTTATTGGATCAAAATTTTAGTTTCTTTTCTTCTAATGATAAAATATTATACTCTTTAGTTATGATTATTATTTTATTTGTAATTTAAAGTTTTATAAAGGAAAAAAAGTCATATAAAATGATACATTTTCACTTTAAAGAAAAAATATTATTGCAATTAATAACCACTAATTGTGAAATATATATAATAGATTTAAATTTTTATTTATAACTTTATTATATTGTAGTTTTGAATTTCATTTGAGCTTTCAATAAGTTTGGTTAGATTTTCATACAACCATTACATGTCATTAAGATGGCCTTTTATAATACATGTCGTCAATGTGGCCAACCAAAGTTAAGTTATCTAAATAGATAGCTGTGTAGTAATTATTTTGTACAAAATGAGTATTTTGAAAATTGTGTAGTTTAGGCATAGTTTAAGTTTTATGAAAATTTTCATTTTAGTTAGAGGAAAATCTTCTTTTCATTATTAATGTTTAATATTTATATTTTAAATGGGGAGTTTAAAATAAGTAAATTTAAATTTTGTAAATTAATATTCAATTGATAATAAAATAGAGCAATTTTTTCATACCATTTTCTCGTTAGAGAAAGAAAATAGAGATATACATTCACAATTAGTTGTTTTCTATTATACTTCAAATCACACAAATACATCACATATTTATGTTGCTTATGAGATCCAACTAATTATAAACAAGGAGAATTCTTGTTGAGAAATGATCTTAACCACCCAACCAACCAACAAACCAAATCTATCTACATAGTATGGTCTTCACTGACACTTCTACCCACTCAGAAGTCTCATGCACCACACTCTTCACCACAATTTTCAAGCTTCCCAGTGACTCATTTAAGGTACAATTATCTCCGACCATTTTTGATGAACTTGTAAGGTCAATAATATTGACAAAATCTGCTTGTTGAGGCTTCCACAATAAGAGTTGTAAAGTAATCAACCACTCTATGGAACTACCACCATCTATCAACTATTTCACTTTCAACTATCTGTCAGTTACTATGAAGGCGTTCTGGATACTGAATGTGTTAAAAAAAATGATCATACAATTTGACTTTTCTATCACATAAGGATCTCATATTATAACCTATAGCCATGGTTTAGGAGTTTCCAAGTGCCAAGAACAAAAAATCGTAAAGTATAGACACAATCAAACTAGTGATGTGTTAAAGGGTTTCTGAGTTCCAATAAATACTTATTTGAATTATGCAACATTGTTCAATAATTATTTCTGCACTTTTTTACGATTAAAATAAAATATAAAACATATAACTTAATAAAGCATCAACTAAAAAAAATTGATATCAACAAAGTCTATAACCTTTTTTTTCATTAAATTACTTGTTCTTCAAGCATAAACTAATATCCTCATCCATGTGGATGATTTTTTTGTTCCCTAACATAGCCTTAGCGAAAAAAACCCTATCAATGGTGCTAGATCCCACTGTAAGAATCCACGACTCCTTCTATTACATTAACCGTTATATCTTTGTAGATAGGTCAACTTCATTTTTCTATTTTCCACCATCAATTTAGGCTTTAGTTGTTGTTCATAGAGTTTCAACCTAGAATAGACCTACTTTAAACTGGAAGAAAAAAATTCTGCTACCTTAGATATGCACTCTTTAATGAGGCCAATTATGCTGAACATCGCGGTGGTTAATTATTGTTTCACTATTGTTCATAAACATCCAACCATTTTTCAACATACAAAAGCGTAGTGGGGTAGAAATGCTTCACTTCTTAGATTTGGAGGTGACGTTGTAGTGGTTGCAACAATATAAGTATTTTTTTAAATAATAGGTGTGATCCCACGTAGGTCGGCCCTCATAGTATAGTTATTATTGACTGATACTAATCCTCATCTATCCGTGATGTCTCTACTGGAAGAGAGGGAATGGATACTCTGTGACAGATGACACCTCAACCCACATAGTAGACAAGGCCTAGCACATCTAGATGAAAAATAATCTAGCTATATGCCCAAAACAAAGTATGATTATGATTAAATATTCTAGCATAAATTTAGTCGAGCATGAACTAGAGACGAATTCAATAGGCTTCAACGATGGGTTTGGCATTGACTGAAGATAAAATATTAATCTAGAGAGGAATCAAGTAGATATTGATGCCAATGATGGTGTAGGGAATGCAACCTTCTTCTTTTTTTCAAGAAGAGAAAGCAGGCTAGCTTTCATTACTTAGAACAAAAGAGGTTACAACAAGCACATATTAGAGAAAATTCATCAGAGAGATTAGTGTCTAAAAATATAAATCCATCGAGAAAAAAATACAAATCACTAAAAATATATAGACCATAGAAAACATTTATCATTGAAAATGAAAACAAAACTAGAGTGGGATATGTTATTATTGATCTCAAAACAAAGGAAAATATAACCTCCAATACTAGAGAACAAAAGCTCCATACCACTTGATAAATAGCAAAGCTAGAAATAGAGAGATAAGTTGTCGAAAAATAAAAAGGGAGAGAGAGTGTTGCCCCTGCCTCTAGAACATGAAACTTTCAGAGCAACAGGGCAGACCATGTGCTTGAATCGAATAACTGATGGCTCCACAACGAGCTAGATGACCTCTTTTTGTCATGATGTTTTCCTCATTTTTTCTCCCGAAATATGTGGCTAAAGTATATGAGATTAAAAGAAACTATCAAACCTTAGATTTTAGCCATACAGTGGAAGAGAGAGGGGAACCCAAATTTTGAGCGATCTTGAGCCCAGTCAATCATAGATTTAGAATCCCTTGATATCAAAATCTCTTTTATATTCAGCGATATGGTGCACTGTAAAACACTCCATAGTGTAAGAATTTACACTCTCCTATTAGTTTTATCCCCCTTAACTAACGAAAATTATATGAATGAGCTGGTTCCAAAACAATGTTGGCGCCACAGAAACATTCCCTTCAAAAGAAGCTCCTTTGAAGAAACCTATTGGGTTTAATGACCCAATTTCTTTATGGGTATAATTTTTGCTCTGTAGCTTAGGTCTCCTGAGCCTTGTCTCCAAATATAAGGCCAAAATCTTCAGCCCTATTTATCTCACATCTAAAGTATATTGGTCAAATATTCTTGCATTTTGACACCTCCAAATACCCCAACAAATGAAGAAAGGGAAAGTGTTATATTCTTTGGGAGCCATCATCCATTGTGAAAGACACATGTCTATTGAGGATCTATCTATGACGAATTGGATCTTGAAAAAAAATAGTACCTCCTTGTGCTCCTGTATTATGTGAGACACAAAACTTGTCTTTGCAAGCCTTAACATCATTCACTTTCTATGTAAAATGATGGAAAACACAGCTTGAGGTGCAGTTGACAGAAATTATTCTTACACAACTCACAAATCTATGAAACAAAACACACTAGCTTCATTATACATACAAACACATCACATTGTAACAATATAAGCCTACACTCATTCTGATCTATAGATATAAAAAGTGTACAACTCTCTCATTTCCTTGGGGCCTCCCGTGAGGAAGTTAAGCCCAAAAGTGATTTGATAACAAGAAATAAAACAATAATACACACACACAATTATTATTTTACTATTACATCTCAAATAACACAAATACATCACATATTTATGGTGCTGATGAGATCCAATTGATTCAAAACAAGGAGAATGCATGTTGATAAATTATCTCAACAACACAACCAAGAGAAATGCTTGTAAGAATTATTTCCAAGTGTTAGTTCTTGATACTGAGTGAACTAATGCAAATCTAAATCTACCTAAAGTTTTCCTACATTTCACTCCCTTTTCATAACACATTTTTTATTTTATTATTTTTAATGTGAAATTATTTAACTTAATGTGAAACATCTCCCTAATACTCCCTAATACTTGTCACCTCCCTCATAAATCCCATAACATGCTCAAAGTGTAAGCTTTGAGATAAGGAATAATTCTGACTCAAAGTTAGAAATAAATCGATCACATACTCAAGGCCCAGCACTAGTGTCCTAAAGTTTGGCAATGATGGTAAACCTCCCATAACATGCTCAAAGTGTAAGCTTTTAGATAAGGAATAATTCTGACTCAAAGTTAGAAATAAATCGATCACATACTCAAGGCCCAACACTAGTGTCCTAAAGTTTGGCAATGATGGTAAACCTGTAAACCTTTTTAGTCGTTTATTGGACCTTGAAATATTACATAGGTTAACATTGGAATTCAAGGTCTACATAATATTATGATCTCTTTTGAAGTGGTAGTTAGATTTCATTAATAATATTATATTATAAAACACTATATTTTTAGTTTTTATGTGACCATTCACATTTTTTACATATTTATAAATAAAACTACAAATTGTATGGTGAAAAGAAAAACAAAATCTTTTATTTTGAGATGCAATATGACATTCATTTCCATATTGGGTAAAATAAGTTTCATAATTCAAGAATATTTGGTAAGCATAAACTTTTTAATATTGAAAAATTCATTATAATTTATTTTTTCAACAAATAAATATGTATATCAAATTTAAACCTTACGTTGTCCTTTATTGAACATTAATTTCAAGAACTATTTTAAGAAGAGTCAGAAGAATATTGTTAAAAGGTGATATGCATGAGGCATCATAGAATATCACTATGCCGTTTGATATGTTTTATAAATATCTATATGCAGTAAATATGTGCTTTTTACATCAAGGTGAAAAGGAGAGTCAAATGACTTTTACTCATCAGATGTAATAATGAACGCGTGGCCATTTTTATTCATTTTCCATTTAATGGTTGATGCCAACCACCACTTATAATATAATATTAGTGTAATTATCCCCACACTCCTTTTACTAAACTGAATAACATCAAAATCCTAAAAAAAATTATTCATCCAAACAACCCTGAACAAGTGGTATTTAAATACCATATCGGGTATGCTCAACCCCACTTACAAGATCATTGCAATTATCTCACCATTATTTTAGTACGACGAATATTACAACAAAGCCCTTTTATTTTCAATATTGAAGGTTCTACGTGTCCTTTACTTAAATAAAAATATATTAATAATAATTAATAATTTAGTATGTTTGTGATTTGCGGAATTAGTTTGTGGTGTATTAGATGTGGTTTTAGCCTTAGTTAAGTCACGAGAATTATCTAAGGATTTCACTTTGCTGGGCCCACACCAATTATTAACATAGTTGAATTTTATTGTTGTTTTCTCCAAAATGTTGCAAGTTTTGTACTTTGGCCGCTTGAAAGTTTTGAAATGTAAATGCCAGTAGTATTTAATCTTTAAAAGAATATAGGGCTAGGTGTTAATCGATTTGCGTGTGCAAGATTTACAAAATCATTTAATATTATCTCTTTAGCTGCAACCACACATGTAATATTCCAAAATAGGAAAAGTAGTAATATGGAACATAAAAATGGAAAATAGCAGGGAATAACAATATATCAAACATGAGCTAATCATAGATCCATGGTATTAAGTATAACAACAACAAATGAGTACAATATCTTGGAGAACAAGTCCCTCAAGCTAGGTAAGAGAAGCCTCCAATGCAAAAAAAGCACCAAAACATGAAATGTAGTTGCTACACAAAATTCCGAAGAACTAGTACAGCGCAGTCCTGGTGAATGTAACTGCAGCTGGAAAATATAAATGTATGGATGTTATAATACAATGCTCATACAGGACATGGAATGGAGATCTATGCTCCCAAACACTTTTCCAAGACAACCCAGAAAGGGTTTCCGGAAAAATACAAAATACAAAAGGTGAACTACAACCCTAGGGATGAAGATCCACTGCAACTGAATAACTGGAAGGAGGCGGTTGAACTGATGTAGAAATGAATATAATCTCCTCCCAATAGACTTTTCAAATGAAAGGTTGCTCCCTTCACTGGAAATCTAGCTCACCAATTAAGGCAATGAACCCTCCTTTGAATTTGCTCAATAGAATAATGCAGTTTGAGAGTGAAACTGTGATGTAGGAGATGATAATGGCTTGGCATGGTGCCAAATGATGATATAATGCCCAAGGACCTTTCTTGTTGGCCTCCCAATGGAAATAATTCTTCCTCCATTGAAAACAAGCTCAGAAAATGGCCCTGCAAATGCTCCACTGCTTCTACCCCCCAACACAGCACAACCTTGGCAGAAACTGCGTTGTAGAAGAAAGGTGAAGCTTGGCCTAATGTCGGAATGTGGAAATGCAGCTCAATAACCTCTCCTGAGTGGGCACTCGAAGTCCCTCGAGGATGAGGGTGGGATTCTCGCTCGGGAACACCCTTGTGCTAAACAACACAGTTGTCTCCGCTAAACAGCTGAAGAGTGAAAGAAGTCATACAGACCAAAAACATAATAATAATCAACATGGCTTCTGTGGCTGCCTTCCCCTTCCTTATATGCATTGTGAGCCTTCTCACCTTGGCCCCACCCATTAAAGACAATACTCTCATGGAGACTCCCTCCCATTCACACTGCGATGTCTCTCATTAACTATCCACTCCCTCCATACTAGCACTGTTGATTTGGTCAAACTTGACCCCATCCACATGCTTCATCCCCTATTCACACATCACGGTGCTTTATACAGCTACTATGATGCTCCTTATTCACATTAGGAGTGAATTTATTCCTACTAAGGAGATTTATGGGTCTCCCTACCCTCTTATTCTTCTACCTAAGAAGCAAAATCAAAATTTAATATTCCAACTAGCTGAAAGCTAATTAGGAATATTACAACACATTTGACCACTACCTCAAGGTTCCCCCATGCTATCACGCCAGTCTTCATGAGAATTGAACATTTCCCAATAGAGAAAATATCCCTGCTTTCCACCATTGGATCTAACACCTTTAGGCTTCTTTTTTGAAGGATGTAATAATGTTTTTTCATCCATTTACATGTGTGTCTCATAAGACCATTAAATATAATCTCTTTGGGTGCAACCACACCGTCCAACCACTACCTCAAGGTGCACCAATGGCTTCAGGTTAGGCCTAATGGGAATCAAATCTTACTCAATAGTGAAAAATCTCTCGCTTTCCACCACTAGATATAGCTCCTTTGAGCGAAATTTTATTCTTATTGTGTCCACGTAGGATATATAGATTTTGTGATATTGTATCGATGTGTAAATATAATATTATGAACTTCTTGGATTATAGTTTATGTATATATTTTTAATTGATGAATTAACTTGATTTTTATTGGTTGTTATCAGGCTGATGTTTTCCTCAATTTCTGGTGTGCATAGAGTCATGGGAGGTTGGCATGCATTTATTAAAGATATTATTTAAACCATTTAATCTCTCAAGGTATTTGTTGAACAATTCACACAATAATGCTATTACAAGCATTATATTTTTGCAAGGATTCACTGTTGAACAAATTATTGTCATTGATGTCAAAGGCTTATATATGTATGTATGTATATATATCAAACTATATTCAAAGGGGGTACTTGCGAGAGAAAAGGTGAAGTCAAATTAAAAAGTGAAATGGTGGTTTCAAATACATGGTTTAAGAAGCCCATGGTCTTATCCTTTGATATTTTCCCATAGTATTTGGAAAAATGAAATAAAAGAGGAATAAATTATTTAATTCATGATTGGACATGTATTTTTGAATTAACATGTCTTCTCTTGAAGAGTTATGATAATATATAAAATGAGAAAGTAACCAAATGTGTGTGTGTGTGTGTGTGTGGAGTGAACGAATCATCTTATAATTTTCCTTATAACCTTTTTTTTGGGAGGTTTTACATACTGAATGATCCAGGTGGATATTGATGGCCAACTGCCTATTCTGCCTAAACCTCTAGCCAGTTTCATCAGTTTCCTGGTTTATAGCAACATTTACTATTTTTAGCAATTTTTTGGGTCTTGAACTTTCGAAGCAGTTTTGACCCCCTAAACAACGTTTTTTTGAGGTCCGCAACAGGCCTATTTGCATAATAAAGGGTAGGGGGCTGCGGAAAATCTTGTATTACTCATAGATATATTTCCAACGAGGTATCATAGGCACCAAACAGAGATAATATGACCAAGTTACGGTCCCGAGAAGTTGGTTTCCCAACTAACCCTAACGGGGCCCACACACTCTTGGCGTTCCATCTCCTTTGGGTTAGGGTTTTGGTTGTTTAGGGTTTTCCTTTGTTGTTCAACAATAAAAAGGCCCATGAGCCTCATTGTAACAAGGTTCATAGGCATGTATCTGCAACACCTCTTCTCAGAGATAACCTACCATCGCCCAACCTAGTTTATTTGCATTCTGTATGAAAGAATATTTTAGTTATGTGATATTAATGAAATGACGTTTTATTTATGATGCATCTCTATGTTTATGGTTATATCTGCATTTTATTGCGTTCCTGCGTAAGTCTAGATCAATTGTGTCAGAGCGGTTTTTCTCTTTCTTTGTTTTTATTTGCATGTCCCCTACAAGATCATGGTATAAGGAGTTAGGGCTCAGTTTGGTTGAACCTATGCAATATCATCCTTGCAAACCCCGACGACCTTCCATGCCAGAAGAAAATAAAGACTAGGGAGCAAGAGATCCTTTCAAAATATTTCTCTAGGAGGCCCTCAAGAAATAGAGGAACGCGATGATGGATAAATTTTCCCAGATCCTTTGACAATTACCCACAAGAGATACATCTGCATTAAGTGACCACTCTCGAGGTGCCACTCCTTTTAAGATACAATTTAATTTTGACATTACCATATTTGAAGTCCAGATATATACATACATCATAGATAGATGGTTAAATCTGTTGGAAGGATATTTTTCAGTTCATGATTTTTCCAATAGGGAAAAGATTACTTTTGCAATCTTCAAAATCCACCCACATGTCAAGGGCTAGTAGGAAACCTACTGCGAGAAAAAGGACGAGAGGGAGTCCTCACTGTTTTCAGTTGCATCGACTTGGAATTATTTCGGAGATTCCATCAAGGAAAATTATTACCCTATGGGGAGCTATGAATATATATACATAAAGTGGACCACATTGCAGCAGGGAAGGGACCAAGATGTGTCAGAGTTCACAAATGATTTTCATGCCCTTCACATAAAGTTGGGTATTAAGGATTATGAGCGACATTTGTTACTCAAGTACCATGACTATTTACATAAGTACATCCAGGATGAAATGGAGCTCCTTGACATCTCCACGCTTGGTGTTGCCTATCGATATGCTCTCAAGATCGAGAGAAAGTTTAAACAAAAGAAGTGAGACTATGGATCTGTGAATCTGAAGCATGGGAAAGGCACCCCCAAACCACAGAACAAAGGACAAAACCAAGGTAGGGCAACCCAGAAAAACCCGACAAAGACACAAGAAAAGAAAAATACCACGAAGGAAAAGAAGGACACGAGAAAGTGATGTGAGTTCCATAAAAGCCCCACTCACAACACGAGTGAGTGTCGAGCCAAGAAGTCACTTGTTCTCGAGCTGAAGGCTTCTGAATTAGATGCATGTTTTGAATCTGATTCAGAACCCAAAAAGAGGAATGATAGAGTGAAGCCTATTATTCATGTGGAGCCTAGTGCCACCATTGCCACCACCAAGATCTAGAAGGATGAGCCCGAAGATCTAGAGGAGGGGGAGCACCTCTTCCACTCACAGATGTGGGTGAAGGGTACCCAACTATAGTTCATTGTTGACATCGGGAGAAAGAAGTATGTAATTTAAGAATAGGTCATGAAGCAACTAGGCACATAGACCATAACACACCTGCAACTACACACCATTGGGTAGCTTCACCAGGGACGAGATCTCCACGTTACCCAATACTGTTGCCTTCCCTACAACATCAAGCTCTTCATATATGAGATACTGTGTGATGTTGCTCCTCTTGAATTTTGTGATGTATTATTAGGCTAACCATATTTGTGGAAGTGGCATGTTATCTATGAATCCAGGTCTCACACTTTTATTATTACTTTGAGCAATAAGTTGTTCATGATACTAGAGGTAGCAACGCCGAACTCCATCTCTTTGATCACTGCAAAGAAATTTAGTAAGTTCATATCCTAGACTAGGAAATTTTTTTTCCTTATGATTCACCCTTAGGGAAAGAATAATATTATGGTCGCGACCTCCAAACAGGGCTCCTACCCACGACCAAAACATATGGACAAGTTCGTGGAGGAGTATAGGGACATGTTCACCTCACCCGCAGGGGTACCTCTACACTATCAGGTCAATTACTCCATCGATATTATCTCGGGCACGTTGTTAACCAATGGACCGATATATAAACGCTCTGTTAGAGAGAACAATGAAATCAAGAGGCAGATTTGGGAGCTGCTATAGAAAGGGCACATTAGGAGAAGTTCGTCACCCTGTGGGAGCCCAATTGTTTTGGTGCTGAAGAAGGATGGGACCTAGAGACTTTGTATTGTCTATCGAGCGTTGAACAAGATCACTATTGAGAATAGGTCTCTGATCCCATGGATTGATGAACTTCTAGACCAACTCAGAAGGTCCAAATATTTGAACAATATTGACTTGAAGTCTAGTTATCACCAGGTACAACTAGAACCCTTCGACGTGTGGAATAATTCCTTGAAATCCAAGGAGGGCCTTTTTCAATGGTTGGTCATACCTTTTGGGTTGACGAATGGTCCTGCAACTTTCATGAGGCTGATGAACAACATCTTGTGACCCTTCACCAACTCATTCATAATGGTGGATTTTGATGACATCCTAATCTTCATCCAAAGTTGGGAATATCACCTCCACCACATTTAATTGGTCCTCGAAACACTATGACAACACAAGTTGTGTAACAATTTGGAGAAATTCAGTTTTTGCATGACCTAGGTTCAATATCTAGGGTACATTATTGATGAGGAGGGTGTTCATGTGGACCCAAAAAATATACGGGTCATTCTAGATTGGCTAGCCCCAACCACTCTACCAGAGCTTTGCAGCTTTCTGGATCTTTCCAACTTCTACTGCAAGTTCATGTTGGGGTTCTCTCATATCACTTTTCCTTTGAGTCAAGTCAAAAAGGGAGGAGCGAAAGAAAATTTATTTTGGTCTTAATCCCAACAGAAGGAATTCATTGAGTTGATGCATCACTTATGCTTTGCACTAGTGATCACATTACCAGACCTATAACAAACATTTGAGATTGAGAAAAATGCCTCTGACTATGCTATTGGTGCAGTTCTTACTCAGCATGGGCATCCAGTGGAATATCATAGTGAGACAGTTTGAGACACAGTATGAAAGTATCCAACCTATGAAAAAGATATGTATTCCATTGTTCAAACCTTTTGACAATGGAAACACTACATTCTAGCAAAGGAAATAGTCATCCACATAGACCACTCACCCCTGCAGTTCATACAGACATTAGGGAATTTTCAAAACGATTGCCATAAAAATGGTCCACATACTTGCAACAGTTCCATTTAAACATTAAGTACAAGAATGGAAACACCAACAATGTTGTAGACCTCCTCGACCGACCGCCAATCATGGCGCTGACCATTGTGCTCGACTCTTGTGGGCACAAGACTTTGGGGTAGCTGCATCTTTACAAGAGCAATCCAATATTCAACAGCACATAACGTACACTCCTGGAAGGAAAAAAAGTTCCAAATTTTCACCTCTAGGATGCACTGCTATGCCACCAGAGACACTTTTTTGTTCCTTCAAGCGAGCGTTCCAAGATGATTTTGGAAGTGCACTATAGATAGGTCGTTGGAAATTTCTTAGTAGAGAAAAGAATGGCACTATTGTAGAAGTATTTCTATTAGCCGAACCTTCGACAAGATGTTGGGAAGTACATCCGATCTTGCACTTCTTGCACCATTTCCAAACCAACCATGAAGAAGAAAGGCCTATATACTCCACTTCCTACTCCTAGTCGACCTTGGGAATCCATCTCCATGGATTTCATGTCGGGAATTCCTTCTACAAAGCTTGGAAATGATTTCATTTTTTTGGTCATCGACAAATTCTCTAAGATGGCCATTATGGCAGTCTACAAGAAGAGTATCACAACAGAAGCCACTGCTAAGCTCTTCTTTGAATGAGTGTACGTACACTTTGGGATCCAAAAATACATTATCTCAGATAGGTATAGTAGGTTCCTAAGCACATTTTGGTCAAGTCTCTGGTCGATGCTAGATACCAAGATCACTAAGTCCATGACTTTCCATCCCCTAATTGATGGCCAAACAAAGGTCATCAACAAGATGAATGTACACATTTTGCACATGCAAAAATAGAACCATCCACACACATGGGATGAAAGCATCCCATATGTCCTTCACAACTACGATCGAGCTTTCCATAGCTCAAATTGAAACATCCCCTTTCAGGTGGAGTTGGGTTTCCAATGATTATGTCCCATTGATGTGGCCATACCATTTTTAGCTACTCAGGAATATTTAGCTCATGTCCAGTCCTAAAGGTGACTAGTAGAATAAATTCATTGAGTGCATTCATCACGTCCTCCAGTAGGTCCATGAAATATTGGACAAATCCAATGCTAAGTACAAGTATCGGCATGATCATCATCGGGTGCCACACAATTTCTAGGTGGGCGACTAAGTTTGGCTACATGTGTAGAAGGAGCATTTCAGAGGGCCCCACCACAATCTTTTCCTGCTCCAATATGGGTCGTACACCATAACCAAGGTTTTAGTCATATCACTACAATTGAACACATCTGACATTGCAGAACAACTCACCCCAACGGAGTTAAACCAATACTGCATGGAACATTCCACAAATGATTGAATCATGGACATGCATGTCAAGAAAACCAAGCAATAGAGGATCCATCTATATTGAGTTTTCAAAGTAGGCCAATGCGTTTACCAGGGACCAAGTTCAACATAAATTTCCTAACCTCATGGAGGCTCTACACACAATTGGAACCATTGATTCCTAAGGATGGAGGACTAACCCAAGTGGATATTGGTGACCACCCTCCTATTCCACCTAGACCTCTAGTCCGTTTCATCAATTTCCTTTTTTATAGAAACATTTACTATTTTTATCATTTTTTCGGTTCTTGAACTTTCGGATTGGTTTTGACCCCCTAAACGATGTTTTTTTGAAGTTTGCAACAAGCATGTAGCCATTGGTATGGGCCTATGGAAAATATTTTATTACTCAGAGAGATATTTCCAATGAGTTATCATAGGCACCAAAAAAATATAATATGACCAAGTTACGACCCAGGGAAGTTAGCTACCCAACTAACCCTAACGAGGCCCACAAACTCTTGGTGTTCCATCTCCTTGGTTAGGGTTTTCATTTTTTAGGGCTTTCCCTTCTTTTTCAATAATAAAAATGCCCTTGAGACTCATTGTAACACAGTTCAGAGGCATGTATCCGCAACATCTCTTCTCAGAGATAAGCTATCATCACCTGAGCTAGTTTATTTACATTTTGTATGCAAGCATATTTCAGTTCCTTGATATTAAAGAAATTAATTTTTGTTTATGCTACATCTATGTGTTGATGTTTATATCTATATTCTATTTTTTTCCTGCATAAGTCTAGATTAGTGAAATTTTGATCATATCGAGGAGATAGTGGGGTGAGCATCTCACTAAAATTTCATAATTTGGTTTTCTATATTTTGGAGATTTATTCTATGGTAGTTAGGGTTTGTAATTAGTCTTGAAATTAGTTTCAGACAAGTCATCTCAGAATTTTCACTATAATTTACTTTTTGGGACATTTCAGATCATGAAATGCGGAGAAGGTAAAAAAGATATGACAAGATACATATGGTAAAAATTTCACATTTTATTTCACTATAATTTTAGATATATACCTTTTTTTATGAATGGTCCTAAAGTTAGTTTTAAACTAGCGATCTTGGAACTTTTTCATAATTCACTTTCTATGAAGAAATAGAGTGTGTAATTATGAGCATATTGAGAAAATAGCTCAAAGTACATTTGATAAAAAAGTTATACTATGTTTCACTATAATTTTGAAGATATACCCTATGGAATTTGAGGTTTGTGAATTGTCCTGAAAATAATTTCAAAAGAGATATCATAACATATTTTTATATAATTCTTTATTGGGATACTTTAGACTATTAATTTTTTAAATATTGGAGGAGACATATGGTAGTGGATCTAGAAAAATTTTAGAATCAGATACAAATAATTGGACACTTGGCATGATATACAAGTTTTATCTTGGAAAGAGTATGAAAATAATAAAGCTTTTGGAAAGTGACCATAAGTTTCACATGGCACATAAATTTGGCGAGGTGATGAGAAAATCTGAAGAAAAAAAAAAAGAAAAAAAAAGAAAAGAAGAAGAAGAAGAAGAAGCATATATAATTTTTAGTGAGCAAATAATTTTTTATAAAATTATGTGTAGGTTGTCTCCACACAAAACAAAGAGATTGGTGGCTCCAACTAAGTTGGTTCCTAGAAATGGAGATTGGTGTCTACAAATATCTACAAGAGTAGATTGGTTCCTTCTAGTGTTGTATTTAAAATTATACTAAGATGAGGGGGGTGAATAAATATAATGACAATATTTACTTATTTAAACATTCAAACATCATAAAACATCAATATCATGAACTAAACAATTAACACAAGATATATGTGGAAACGCTTACATCAGAAAACCATATGAATTATTTATATGAAATAAATTGTAGGAACCAACCTAATAATACATCAATTTATGGGCACTAACATATAGTAGACAACAATCCCCTCTTCTATTTTGTATGAACCAACCTATAGTCGATAACAATATCCTTTGCTACTTAAATGTAGGAACCAATATAAAGGAGACACCAATCCCATCTATTTCTTCTAATTTCACCAATTCTACTTGTTACGTCTACCTTCATCAAGTCTTTTAGTTTCCTCTACCTTCACCAAATATACTTGTTGTTTCTTCCTTAACCAATTCCACTTCTCCCAAAAAATTTTAATTTTGGATTCTTCCCAACAAAGAAATTCGCACAAAATTCCATATAATTAATTTTACAAATATGGTGTTAAAATTTATACCACAATTACCTATATAACTCTTCTTTGTCTCTTCTATACCTCACTATCTAAAACATCCTAGAAAGAAAACTATAGCAAAAACATCAATTTGGCCTATTTAAATCATGTTTCAAGATCTTTCGGGAACACTAACTTCATCAAATCATATCTTTGAAATTATATATATATATATATATATATATAGTGTTTCATGAATGTTTTCAGCTAGCTTGAAAATTTTCACTATAACTTTATTTTGAGATGTTTTAGATTATGAAATATGATGTTTAAAGAAATAACTGTTGTAATTGTGGTATATATTTCATATATATATATATATATATATATATATATATATATATATATATATATGAAATATATACCACAATTACCTTGAGATATTTTCTTTGAAAACATCATATTTCATAATCTAAAACATCTCCAAAATAAAGTTATAGTGAAAATTTCAAGCTAACCTATTTGAAACATGTTTCGAGAGCATTCAAGAACACTAACATTCTCAAATTATATCTTGGAAATTATATTGAAACAATGTATGCACTTTCTACCACAGGTACATTTCAAATCTATTTTATATGCTTTTCATATTTTGTAATGACCTCATTCGTTTCGCATATATGTAATTGTGATGTTGGATACTGTGAATTTTTCATAGTTTTATTATATTAGAATAAATGATGTTCTTTCTTGGAATTTATTACACTAGTGTGAATATTTCATGACTAGATTCATATTATAATTACTTATGTGAATACAATTAATATATGGCACATATACCTATGAAGTATTATAATATATTCACAAAAATATAGGTGTATGAGTAGCATCAGTGTTATGATTCATATACCTATAAATCTTGTTATGAACACATTAAAAAAATGTGTAAATGAAATAAAATTTATTTAAGTGATGGATAAGGTGTTGGGAAAAATACTAAGAGGGGGGGTGGGGGGGTGAATCAATATTTTAAACTCACTTTAACTTTTCATTTCATATTCTGATTTCTATATGCTACTATCATTCATGAAACCATCGTATGTACGTGACTTCAGTGAAAGAAAATAACATATATCTACTTAAATACTTTTTCATATATTTCATCAATTGTTTATCTTTAACGAGTGCATCATTACTTCATTATTAATTCATTAAAAAAAACCATGAGAAGTAAAGAATAGATAGATCATAAACACACAAGAAACATATCAACACACATGAACACCAAGATTTAGGTGGAAACCCACTGTGGGAGAAAAACACCATTATTGTTGTCTCTATTTTCTTTCTTATTATATAAAGAAAATATTCTTACAATACTGTACTTGCACAAACTCTTACCAGTACACATACACCCACCTGCAAAAGGCTACAACATTCTCTTTTTCTCCATCACCCACTGGAAGGGAGCTACAACCCCATGATCTCATTTACTGGAACCACTAGAAGGGAGATTAAACCCCATGATCTCATTTACCAGCACCCACTAGAAGGGAGAACCTACCCACTGAACAAATTTACTAGAAACCACTAGAAGGAAGCTTCGACAACCTCACTAAAGCATCCAACCCTCAACACCATTTTGGACCACGTTTCATAATATTTCATAATGGATCCACCTGACTCAAAACATGCAACTTGTAGGCCACTATTCACCATATTTTTAGATTAGACCCGCACCGATAATTAAGCACAATAACAAACTAAATAATAAATCTAAAATTTAAACACAAAACGAACTAAATCATTGTATTATTAGCAAACCAATATTAATCAATCATTACAACGAGATAAATCCATATAATCATAACCAGACCATACCAATGCACAACCACTCATAAATATACAAAGCCATACAATGTTCATCATAATATAAACATAGTGTTGTTCCTATAAAACCTAATCACACATATATTAGAATGTATAAATGATTTCTTTGAATCACACTTGCGTTTATACACGCTTCCTATGTGTAAGACCTCTGTACAGATCTCAAATCACTGAATACTTCATCATGAATCATTGCAACACTGAAGCAACCATTGAATAAAGTACTGAACTATTTTCAGATCACTGAACCAATCACATATCACCAAACTATAGCATCATTAATAACCAAAATTCCAATCATGAAAAACCATAACTTAAGCAACACTCTCAAACAAAGATTGACACGATCAAGACTTCATTGACAGACATCAAAAAATAAATTAGACATCTTTAATTGTAAACATCAAGCATCATTTCAAACCTTATTTTGTATATACCTCTTCCATAAGGAATATCTGCATATGTACACGCTTACCATATACAAAACTCGTGTACTTATCTCAATATATAGAATAAATTCGTATAATTTATACGTGACTATATGGAACTAGATTCACATATGTACACAACTATACAACATCAAACTAGTGTACATATATGAAATTACTGAAACATACTTTTTTTGCAACGACAACACATACTTCACAAAATTCACTGTCATAAATTCATATCAGAGTATAATTATCACCACAAATCTATCAATGTTAGCTATAATCATAAATATATGAAGAAAGTATATTCATTAGTCTTCACTATACTTCCAGATTGATCAGATCTGAGCCATCACCTTTCTCTTTGGTGCATCCCTGTTTTAGATCAAATTACACATGAATATCCCATAAATTGCACTCATAAAACCTTTCTCTACATATCCTTATATAGCTTTAGCCTTAGCCATTACCTTAGGTAAATCCCTTGGTAATGTAATTAGTATTATTTTACAAGATCAAATAATTGTTTCCGCACCAATTACTATGGGCCAATACCATGGTAATGACCCCTGGTATCAATAATAGTATGGTTCAAATTATGTATGTGACTTTGACTTACAAAACGTGCATATGTACATGACTCTTCTTCACAGGACTTGTGTATACTTTCTCAAACATCACCTTTATCATCCATCTATCTCTAAACTGTCATTTCTTTGTCAATATCACTTGTAGCATCTGTATCAATATGTGTAACCATCACATTATCACAATTTTGAAATATTTATCAATTAGGTTGTCATCAAGGACAACATATTGTCCATAATGCCAAAAATCTCCCCTTTGGACTTGATGGCAACCAATTTTGTGTTTGGTCACCATCTAATAACACTTGCAAACACACTTGTAAATACCAAGTCTAAACACACCAAGCTTCTCTCCAAGCATTCTTATCCAAACACCAAGCCTCTATTCCCCTTTTACATCAAGGGAAAAAGGCTGAATCAATGTTGAACGAAGGATTCTCTCTTCCCCTTTATAGAGAGGATCGATGTAGATCTGATTTGTTGCATATGAAAACTGTATATTGACCATGCCCCCCCAAGCATATGCTAAAGGTTTTCTAGAGTAAAATACTTGATGACTCAACCAAAATGACCTTACCTATCACCAATGACTCATGATCACGTCAATCACCCAAAATAGTAGGGTTACAGATTTGACTCAACATTACATCAATTTCCAAACATAAATGACTTGACCCCAATAACCCATATATGACTGAAAATATTTATGACATGGGTCTTTACATGTCCTTTACATCAAGATACGGATATGACATTTATAACCAAAACCAGGGACCTCAATCATGAGGTAGAAAGACCATAATAGTCATCAACGACCATCATTCACCATATAGGGATATGCAACATACACCTCCGATACAAATAACAATGAAAAAAACATGAACAACCTCATCATCAATATGTAAGATAATACAGTGTAGTATCAAACACTCCAATATCCTCAAAATGTGACCAAATATACAATGCTTCCAAGCATCACCAAGATATTATAGTAGAAGAATAAGATAGTGCAGTAAATTTTTGTTAGCAAATCATCCCCTTGACCCCATATCATCAAGGTCAGCATGCTATTTCCATATATAGGAAGAGCCATAATCCATAGGAAACAATATCAATCTCTCGAACCATAATTCCATCATATTATCTCCATGCATTCATCACATACATGGAGAGCCTTCAACATAAATAATGACCATAACATATGCTTCATCAAGTGTATCAAGTATAATTAAAAAAACTTCCCCAAAATGCAACTCAAGTAATCATACATAAGATCACTATCTTCAATTTATCCATCAATGATAACCCATCACATAGAAATGTGTATATAACATGAACTCGTCCATCACATAGAAATGTGTATATAACATGAACTCATCATCATCAACCAATCATAGCATAAGATTGTGCAATCAAGATCTGTTAATAACTCATCACCTTGATCTCATATAATTAATATCAACATCCTCTCTTCACACATAAGAAGGGACACAATCCTTAAGCAACAATATTAGACACCATAGGCATCATGAACATGTATGTGTAAACCAAAATTACCTCCATCATTACAAGCCATAGTTATAATAAGAAACATCACATCTTCAATATAAATAATAGTAGTTTTACTAAACTTGAGAAATATATAGGAATCATCAATATCTTCACCACATGAAACCCGTGCATCAATTATGTCATAATGAAAAAAACATATCAATGTTAACAAGCAATGAGTGAATCATAAACTCATCACCATCAACCAATACCAAAAATTACCATAGCATACATATCCTCTTCATCAAGTGTATCAAGCAAGATTAAAAAATTCAATAAGTCTAACTCAAGTAACATATAAATATCCTCGTTATACAATCCATGCAATGCATGCATATATTGGAATCACCATGAACATCTTTAAATAAATCAACATATATCTCCTCATCAATAGCAACATGCAGTGAATAAACCATGAATTCATCACAAAAACCATCATTAGCAACTTCACCAAGTGAATCTTCAAGCAACATCAGACATAGCAGCAAATATATTTTCAGCAATGTACTTATCTTAAACATCATCATGCATTTTAAGGGTCTCATACTAAATTCTAAACGTTTGATTTTTAGCACTTTTTACCTGGATGTCACCTTCATAACTTTGGATAAGCTTATCATACATTACCTTTGTGGTGTTCAGCTGCATGACTTTCACAAATTCAGATTCATCCAAGCTTCCCAAGATAAAATTGACTGCCCTTGCATTGGTTTCATAACATTTCTTCCCTACGTCATCTGTGGGGATGGAGGTTGGGTATTGATATCCACCTTAAAAAATTGCCCATACATTAGCTCCAAGTGCCAGAAAAAATACTCTCATTATGAATTTCCAAAATGAAAGTTAGTTCTATTAAACATTGGTCGCTTAATATAAAATGCTTCTTCTTGACTACTCATCTTGATGGACCTCCCTTTAAGTGATCAAGCTTCTAATGAGGGACCTTCTCTAATACCAATTGTTGGGAAAAATACTGAGGGAAGGGGTGGGGGGGGGGGGGTGGGGGGTGAATCAATATTTTAAACTCACTTTACCTTTTCATTTCATATTCTTATTTATATATGTTATCATCATTCATGCAATCAATCTATGTATGTGACATCAGTGAAAGCAAACAAATTATATCCAATTAACTAAATATTCATGTATTTCATCAACTAATTATCTTTAGCCCGTGCATCATTAATTCATTATTCATTCATTAAACATAAACCATGATAAGTAAAGAAAATATATATCATCAACACACAATAAACATATCAACACACATGAACACCAAGAGTTTAGGTCGAAACCCAATGTGGGAGAAAACTACCACTTCTATCATCTCTGTATTCTTTCTTATTATTAAATTTTTTTTGTTACAATATTGTACTAACATGGACTCTTACGAGTAATCAGGAACTCACTTGAAGAAGGCTACAACCTTCTCTCATTCTCCAACACCCACTAGAAAGGAGCTACAACCCCCTGATCTCGTTTACCAACACCCACCGGAAGGGAGCACCTACTCGCTAAACATATTTACCAGCTACCACTATAAGGAAGCTTCAACTCCCTCAATGAAGGCTCCAACCCTCAACACCCTTCTGGACCACGTTTCATAATATTTCATACTGGATCCACTTGACTCAAAACATCAAACCTGTAGGCCACCTTTCATCGTATCTACTCACACCCATCATTAAGCACAAGATCAAACATAATACGAAATCTGAACTTTAATCACAAAACCAATTGAATCAATGTATTATTAGCAAACCAATCTCAATCAATCATTGCAACAAGATAAGTACATATCATCATAGCCAAATCATAACAATTCACAACCACTCATAAATACCAAGCCATACACTATTCATCATCAAATAAAAATAGTGTTGATCCTGCAAACCCTGATCATATATATAAGAATGTATATGTTATTGTTTTGAAGAACACTCACATCTATACGTGCTTCCTCTTTATAATACCTACGCATATATCTCAAATCACTGACTACATACATCATGAATGACTACAACACTAAAGTAACCATTGAATCAAGTATTAAACTATTATCAGATCACTCAACCAATCAGATATCACCAAATTGTAGCATCATTACTAACCAACATTCCAATCATGAACAAAAATAACACAACAAACACTGTCAAACATAGATCAACATGATCAAGTGTTCATCAAGAAACAACAACAAATAACCATACATAATCAATTGTAAACATCAAGCATCGGTTCAAACCCTAGTTTGTATACATGGCTTCCACAAGGCATATCAACATATGTACGCGCTTACCAGACACAACACCCGCATACATGTCTCAAGATACATAATAACTTAGTAGAATTTATATGCGACTATACAAAACCAGATTTAGATATGTACGTGACTATACATCAAAAAAATAGCATACATATATGAGATTACTGAAATATAATTTCGTTGCAACCACAGCACATACTTCAAAAACTTCATTTTCATACATTCATATCAGAGTATCATTATCACAATAGAGCTATCATTGTTAGCTATAATCATAAACATATCAAACAAGTATATTCCTTAGTCTTCACTATACTTCCAGATTGATCAGATCTCAGCCATCTCCTTGTTGTTTGTTGCATCAATGTTTCAAATCAGATTACACATTAATAACCCATAACTTGCACTCATAACAACTTTATCTCCATATCCTTATATAGCTTTAGCCTTATCCAATAACTTAGGTATATCCCATGGTAATGTCATTAGTATTCTTTGACATGATCAAATAACTATTGTCACACCAATCACTATGGTCCAATACCATGGTAATGAACACTAGTATCTAGAATATCACGGTTCATGTTATGTACGTTACTTTCACTTGCAGAACCTGCATATGTACACAACCCTTCTTCGCAGGACATGCATATACTTTCTCAAACTTCACTTTTATCATACATTTGTCTTTGAATTGTTATTTCTCTGTCCATTACACCTATATCATTTGTATAACCATGATGTTATCACAATGTTGACATATTTATCAAGTAGGTTGCCATCAAGGACAACACATTATCCATAATGCCAGCATAATGTAGGTTAGGCATGGCTCTAATTACCTTTAGGGAGCCGTAACTAATGGGAAACCGAAACCAAACTATAGAAAGGGGAGGAGAAATAGTGAAGGTGGTAGGAGGAAATTGAAGGAACTTAAAAAGGAGTGCTATGAGTGGGAAAACTCAAAATGAAATTGGTATTCCATAAAATATAGTAATGAGTGCAAGGGAGACTCACTAAGGACCTAGACCAACGATCTTCTTGTGAGTCCTTGCAACCAAGCTCAACTCTGTGTGCAATGTTTTTAAGTTATCTTTCTTGGCTTGTTCAAATGATCCTTGTCTACGAATTTACATTCAAATGATGTGTGGTATAAGGAAACCTTGGTGGAAAATGCACTCTGTAATAGAAAATGTGGCATAAAAACCATGATTGCATGAATTTTGTCAATTACAATTTTGAAAAATGTTGTAGTTGTATAACTTTAGTCGCATCAACTTCATAGCTTAGGTATATATTAAGTGAATGATTTTTTTTTCATGGGCTCTTTATCTAGTCATAACATGCTAAGTGCAATGATATATTAAACTTAGTTTTATAGAGTTTTAAATAATGCTCAAATGAATAAATCCATTATATAAATTCATCAATTTAGGGAGTGTTACAAGTGGTATCAAAGGTGAATAAGTTCAACACTTGGACCAAATGGACCCAATCATGAAAGGAATAAGGATTAAAGGTACACCACAACCATAAATAATCAAACTAAAAGTGCTCAAAAGAAACTTTCTTATGATGAAATTATGGTTTGGTGTTTTATAAGGTGTGATATTCCTTAGTGAAGTCAACATATATTACTCATTTGTGAAATATAAAATTGACCAATGCTTGATTTTGGTTACGACCAAAAGGTGTTCATCATATTCCGAGACCATTTACATATGTTTTTTTGGTGACTTAAGTTCTAATATTTTACAGTCCTAGCACCAGAACTAGCCTACTATTTATGACAGATGACCTCCTCATCAGCTCAGAGGAGAAGGAAACATGTAAGGAAGAAAATGACCTAGATAGAGACCTATTTTTCCAAGGTAACACACCCTAGAGATAGTTAGGCCGAGTTATAACACATCCCCGCATTTCAGAGGGAGTGTTAGTACCTAGGTTAACACATTGTCTTACCTAAGGGGCAGCATTACCCGTGTTTCATGAAGAAAAAGGGACAAATTCTGCAGTAACTGAGTAACATTTCCTGCTTTTTCTCAAAAGAGTCAGTCCAAAAAACAACAACTTGTGGTGCAGGCCTCTGATTGGACATTACTAAACCAAACTAAGCATCCAAAGAGGGAAAATTCAAGGAAAAGCAAGGAAACATCACGATTTTTTCTATCTGAATTGATGGAAAATATTGAAAATATTAGCCCTCCCAAATTCTTATAAATTGGAGGCTAGGGCTCAATGTCAAAGGTCAGAAGGTTGATCGTGTGCAGAACATAACTTTGTTATTGAACGTGAGGCTTAATGATTGGCAAGGTTCATTGAGAACTCTTTGCCTAAGTATCATTACACTCGGAGATTGAGGAGAGAGAGAGAGGATTCGGAAGACTGAGGGAAGCTTGCTCAAACCAATGGTTATAATCTTCCTTCTCTTATTAATACAACTATATCTGTTTTTTCCACTTAATGTTTTATCAATGCATCTATTGCTTATTTGTTTATGAAACATGATATAAGTGGCTTAGATATACATAGTTAAATGTTGATTATATACTTGTTTAGTTTATTGTAGTGGTACAACTGTGAAGATTACATGTTTTCTTTATTTTTTTGTAGGATCCAGACTTGGAGCTGGTGAGGAGAACTTCCGCCACACTACCTAGCGCTCTCCAACAGATCTACTGTCTACAAAGAGGTAATCCTTCAATATATCACTTTGTCAAATAAGCATTAGTATGCACATGTATGTAGTCTCTTTGTGAACTATAAAGCTAATATAATTGTCTTCCTCGGGTCTCAGGAAGGCCCAAGAGGGATTTGCTCTGGATACCACCCATAAATTTTACCCTAACCATAATTGGCGACTCTGCTAGGGACTGATCCATAGTTCCCAGATTGTTTTTTTCCAAGCCTTCGGTTATTTCCCTCTATCACTTCCCGTTCTTCTCACATCCCTTTCTAATAATTTCATATGCTCTGTGACCATCTCAGTAGCTCAAAGTGTTCAGAACAGACCTTACCTAGCCATATTTTGCAATTTTCCCCTCAGTAACGCACCCCTTGTGTGTGTTCCAAAGTGTTATAACATTTCTGATGCTTGGGAACAACGAGTTAGTCTTTTTATTAACACTCTGTAGCCCTTGATTGCCTACATTACCTAGCCAAAAACTTGTTATTACACCCCTGCTGTGATTTCCCTGGCTATTGAGTTGCTGGTTGTTAGTTTGGCTTCTGTGTTTTGGATCTCTGTGCTTGGTTTCCTACTAGAATTTTGGTTTTTCTTATTTGAAAAGTTAGTGTTAGTCACATTTACTTTTTGAAAAGGAAAAGTTTTTTAGTTTTTATGAACATAACTGATTTCATTCTGAATTTTTTTGGGTTAAATAGTTGTTAGTGAGGATAGACAAATGTATGAATATTTTTAGGCTATACTGCATTATTTGGATGTTTTATGTTGTATGGATGTGTGAAATATTTCTCCCTGTAGAATAAGCTCTTTCATTGAATTGAATATTAAAAGCATTTTCTGCATGGTTTGAGTCAAAGTATCATCAAATTTCATACGTCCAATCCCCCTCCGGAGACTTATAAGCAAGTACACTAAAATTAAGCACTAATAAAATCAATCAAATAAATCTTTTTCTGAGCTTACACAAACATTTGTTCAGGATATGATCTTGGTATAGGCAGAGTGAGAAAACTGCCCAAGATCGCAAAACTTGAGACTAGTGCCATTAAAGAGTGAAAATCTTGTTGCATTCATACTATTGGGACAACTCCACTACTACTGGAGTTAAGCGCGAGAAAACACTAGGGCGGGTGAGAAGGTAGCCCGCCTTCGATCACATAATAGTGGTCATTCTATATATTGGGGTTCCCCTCAAGGATGTCAAAACTAGATCGGGGATCTAGGTGTTCTGCACATATAGCGTGATGTCTACGACCATGATCCCTTGATAGTGTATGTGATTTGAGGTATCTTTAGTTTCCATACTTCTAGGGATGTACACAAGGTGACTAGGGCAAGCTTCCCCGATACCTGACACATATAGGCCTACTATTTCTTCGGTCTTTGGGAGGGTACTCATCTCCACGATAGTGCTTGCACCCAATGTTTGAGGTTCGGGTGAAGCTCAAGAGTAACCATAATTGTACATTTTACCACCTCTATGTGTATGCTATAGTGATATTAGGTTTCATCTCCAGCAAACAGTAGTACTTAGATAGGGTCTTACCCCTGTGGCTGCTTGATTGATTGACTTTGGAAGTTGTTTTTTTTAGGTGTGTGGTTCTACTATCACTGAGGCTTAATAATACATCACAATAAAATTTTGATAAAATTAATTGGTCATCTGGCATCCTTTGACCCTATTCGTCTTTCTAGGTGACAAAAAAGTCTCCCTCCATTGACACTGGGGGAGGAGTCAAGTCTCGATGACCCAATGCCTTCTTCGAAAGAGTAGTCTCTCGTGTTGACTCTTGATTTTCATATTACTCCTTACACTACAGAGTTGCATGAGGATCCTTTCATTGAAGGACTTGCACCTCCTTATAATCCTCCTCTAACTGACTCATTGGGGCCATTGTTGATTCAGGTAGCACCAGTACCAACCATGTCTTCGACTGCACCCACATCCACTTCACAACCAATGATTGTTGGGTCTTTTATCAAAAAATTGCACTTGATTGGTTGCTAATCAGACAACTTCATGTAACTGTTTCAAACAAATTTTTAAATGAATCTTAAGCCTCTTTAGTCTAAGAGGGCTCTCTCAAAAGGGGTTAATGATATTTGATTATGATGAAACTAGATGGCTAACGCTACTTGGAAAATAACTTACTTATGATGTGTGTAGGTTGAAAAGATTATAAGTCTGCAATCATTGGGCTTATGGAGTCAACAAATTCAGTAGTTCATTGGTAAGTTCCCTTGACATGGAAGTTGAGGCAGGTAAGAGTTTTTAGCAGAGGTAAATCACACATGAAACATGAAATAACACAACCAACTCATCAATAAAGGAAGTAAGAGAATACACCTATGAATTCTGAGTATTAAAGATGAAAATAATTGAAAATGGTACACATAGAAATTATATATCAAATAAGCACTAAAATCTCCATGAGAATATTAGGTTGGTCAAGAAAAATTCCTTTGTATTATTAATTTCAGTGAATTTACATAAAGTTGCAATATTGCCAAAAAATATCCAACCCTTTACAAATTCGAATATCTGCTCTTTAATAGACCTTGTTACATCAGAGATGATCTTCCCCTTGGCTAGATTCATCAAAATTTTCCTAATGACACCTTGCATAACAAGAAAACATCTACTTTAATGAGAAAATGACAACTATTCTATTAAATAGTCATTTTCCTAATAGGACTCAAACAACTAATTATTATATCAACTACCTTATCTCTTGAAACATTTATACATCTGAAAACTAATGATTCAATTGTTTGAATGAGATATTATAGAACTCATAACTACTTGACATCTAGATTCAATTGTTTTGCATGTTTTGTTGAGCTATTGGCTCCTCAACTACTGTCATTTTTAGACCTTTCTTCTCCAGTTCCTCATGGATCAATTCTAGTTGTTCTTGGAGGTCTTTAAATTGATCCTTTAGCTTTCTGTTGGTATATTTCAAGTGCATATTCATTCTTCTGACATGTTTCACCTCTTTCCTCAATGGAATAGTCCATTTGATTAATTGTTGTGTGTTTTCTAGGGTCTTTGATACAATCTCAACCTACTCTTCCCAAAATTCTTTCATCTTTTCAAAATGAACATTTTGGACATTATGTTTCCTTGCCTCCTTCTTCATAGCTTCTATTTCATGATTAGCTAACCTCAACTATTCTTCAAGGAGTGAAAACTCTATTTTTTCAATGACTTTCTCCTTTCCTTTCTTTGGCTTGCTGACTGGATCTTTTTCTGCAATCCTTTGAAAAAACCAGCCACAGCTTGGGCTCAATGAAATAGCTCTCCAAAGCTTAGTAACACACAAATAATAAATGGAGAATTACAAATGACTCAATTTGAAAAGATTTTGAAGTTTGATGACCACTCATATCATAATGATGACTCATAGATGCTTAAAATGGTGATGATGAATTCAGTCCTGACTATGTACCTTGATATTTACCCTAACTGACTCGAATGGCATCTAACTTATCCTTTTCAAATATTTTCTCACAACTAACAACTAATTTGACATGAAAGACAGGAAACCTTACTTTTGTAGCGTTCCTAGTGTATTTCTGGGCATTTTTGATATGAAACTATTAGTAGTTTCATAGCGAAAAGTGCAATTTCTCTGTGTATTTCGCTACGAAAGTGTGGTTTCTTGGCTAAAATGACACTTTCGGTGCTATAAACTTGGGAAATGAAAAATTTCAGAAAATTATGATTGATGTGACATGAGGGGATTTGAAAGAGGGTGGGTTTACCTTAGGATAGGCTAAATAAGAAAAAGTAAAAATTTTCCTTGACCAAGTAATGAAAAATTAATCCTATAACCCTACCTTTGACATGTGAACCTCTAGGACTTTGTCAAATGATGCTTGATTTTTTCTGAGTGATAATAGTGGCTCCACTTGGGATGGTGTGCCCCTGTGGTACACCAAAGAACATGTAGTTCCAATGTTTCTATCCATCTTCTTGAAAACAAAAAACTTTTAAATTTTCCAAGCTTTCCTTCAAACTCTAATGGCCTTCACCTCGGGCTCAAGCTTGATGATCAACTTGTCTTTTTTAGAAGAAAAAAATCTAAATGTAATATATATACAATAGAATGAATGATCAATAGAATTTAAGAGGAAGAATGCTTCAAAAACCTGCCATTGATAGGCCCTACAACACAAGGTTGTCCATCCATCTCCTGCAGAATGTAAGTATTGTTCCCATGGAATGCATCTACTCTAAATGGACCTTTCCAAATGCTCTCAAAATTAACATGTTTCCCCTTATCTTCAATCCTGGCCTCCCATTTCAAAACCACATCTTTGATTTGAAAGTTTTCTTCCTTGACATTCCTGTCAAATGTCTTCTTTATTCTATTTTGAGATTGTTGATTATTGTTATAGAATTCCTCCCTTTTCTCTTGTAAAACTATCAACTGATTAATCCTCCTCTAAATTTCATTTGGCTCCTCCTCCAATCCTTACAACAACTTCATGATAGGAACTCCCAAGGATGTAGGAAAGATGGCTTTAGCTCCATATACCAACTCATAAGGTGAAGTTCCAATTGATCTATTTGTGCACACTCTATCAACCCACAAAGCATAATTTAGCTTCAAATTCCATGACTTCTTATTTTCCTGCAACACCTTCTTAATAATCCTCACAATGCTCTTGTTAGAAGATTCAGCAATACCATTACCTTGTGGATAATATGCAATAAAATTCCCAAGTGAAATGTGATATTGATGACAAAAACTAATCAAATTCTTAGATTTGAATGCTTGTGAATTATCAGTGATGATCTTCATGGGGAAGCCAAACCTAGACAATATATTATTTTTCAAAAATGAAATGATAACTGAATCACTTTCTTTCCCAGTTGGGATTGCTTCAGTAAACTTGGTGAAATAATCAGTTGCTGTCAGAATCCAATGATGTTGAACTAACGATGATGGATGAATCTCACCAATAAAATCTAACCCCTACTTCTGAAATGGTGCCTCAACATAGATAGGCATCAAGGGTAAAGGAACACGTTTCTTCTTACAATAAAAAATCTGGCATTCATGGCAGGAAACAATCTTTTTGTAAACATATTTAAACATAGTAGGCCAATAATACCTTGCTCTGAGAATATTATTTGTTGTAGCCTTCCAATAATGATGACCTCCACAATCTCCCTTGTGAAACTCCTCAATCACTTTTTCAGCCTCTTCTTCCAGCAAGCAATTCAAGAGAATACCACCAGTATCTTTCCAATACAAATTTTTATCAATGATGCAATACCTCAAAGAATTTAGCTTCACAAATATTGCCTTGGAATTTTTCAACTCAGCAGGTGCTCTACGATGATGTAAGACAAAAAAAATGTCTTTGTACCAATTTGAAATGATGTACTTTTATTCATCGGGAATCAACTCTTCATCTTTATCTGAAATTTCTGCAATTAAATTCATGTGAAGACAGTCAAAGTTTGACTATGCCAGCATCTTTTCTAGGCCTTTACCTTTGACCAATTTTGTGGGCTTGATCTCTATATCATATTCCAGCAAGTTAGTAATCCATTTCCCTCTCTTACCATCAGGATCAGCTTCAGTTAGAATGTCTTTCACAATAGCATTAAGAGCAAAATATATAACATGAGAATACAGAATGTAAATTCTGAAATATTTGATGGCCTTGAATAAGGAATAAGCTTTCTTCTCTAAGATGTTATACTTCAGCTTTGAGTTAGCTAATGTCCTACTAAAAAATTAAATGGGTTGCTCAGTACCTTGCTATCCTTTCTGCAACAAAACTCTAGCAATTGTATTTTTTGATGCAAATGTAAAAACCAAAAATTATTTTGAAATATCTGGGCTGATCAACATTGGTGCTTGAGTGAGTGCCTTCTTGATCTCCTCAAATGAGTGCTTTTCTTCTGCTGTCCACTTCATATCAGCTCCTTTCTTCAGCATCTTTTTTATGTCTTTTACAATCTCAAAAAAATTAGGAATAAACCTCCTCACAAAATTTACCTTTCCAAGGAAAGACTGAATTTCCTTTCTTCTTCTAGGCAGATCCACTTTTTGAATTTTATTGACCCTGTTTGGATCAATCTTAATCCAATCTTTAGAAATAATATGCCCAAGTAACTTCCCTGAAGTCAGAGAAAAAATTCTTTTAGTGGGATTGAGAGAAATGCCAAACCTTCTACACTTCAACAAAATATTTTCTAGGTGCTTCAAGTGATCTTATTCTCTCCTTGAGAAGACTCTTATGTCATCTAGATAGACAACCACCATCTTGTCCTTCTCCTCAGCAAAGGCAATGTCCATTTCTCTTTGAAAGACAACTTTTGCATTCATCAGACCAAAGGGAATTTTGGCATACATGAATGTGCCCCATGGTTTGGTAAAGGTTGTTATTTCCTGATCTTCTAGATGCACAAGTATCTGATTGTACCCTGAAAAACCATCAAGCATAGACATCCTTTTGGAACCAACAATGTTCTGCAAAATTTGGTCCATCTTTGGGAGAGGGTAGTTTTCCTTCAAAGAGGCTTTATTCAAGTTTCTGAAGTCAATGCATATTCTGATTTCTCTACTCTTTTTTCTGACTGGAACCAAATTTGCAAGCAACTTTGAGAATCTGATTGGAACAGTAATTTTGGCATCAAAGAGTTTCTTGATTTCCTTCTCAATCAGAGGCATGAGAAGTGGATTAATCCTCCTCATCTTCTGCTTGAAAGGCTTTTCATTTTCTTTAATGGGAATGGTATGCTGAATAATAGTAGGATCATCCTTCTTCAAATCAGCATAACTCCAAGAAAAGACATCTATGAACCTTTTCATCATCTCAATATATTTCTGCCTCATGTCAACTGAAAGAAACTTTAAAAGCTTAATCATTTTTGCCATTGCTACTGTAGCAAGGTTACAACTCTCTACCTCCTCATCATCAGCTTGTATCCTGGGAGACCTGAACACATCATTCTGATCAAAAAGCTTCTCAAGGGGTATGAGACCTTTGGGTATGGAATTATTCTTCAGCTATAACACTTCAGGATTTCCCTTTGATTCAACAAGCATGTTTTGTTGATCTACTTGTGTACTTTCAAACTCTTCTTTCAGCTCTATAAAGTTTTTGACTTGTTGGTCATACTCAAAAACTTTCCAATGGATAATGTTATCAGGGATAGCAGGTCTATGGTGAACTTCAACCTCATATATTTCAGTGGAATGAATAGGAATGATAAATAGACTTGCAGAGACAACTAGGGAGTCAGCTCCTGAGTTTTGGTCCCTAGTCTTCACAATAAATGAATATTCTTGGAAATTATCCAACATGTCCATGACCAAATTTCTATATGCCCTCATTCTCACATCCTTAGTTTGATACACACCTTCAAATTTCTTAATAACAATTCAGAATCTACACAAACAAAAATATTTTGGGCACCCATTCTTTTCAAAATTTCTAAGCCCAAAATTAAAGATTCATACTTAGCCATGTTATTTGTACAATCAAAATTACGTTTGTAAGAAAAGAAGTTACTTTCATCCTCCGGAATTGTGCTTCAAATTCCTGCTCCTGACCCCTCTCTTCCTGATGATCCATAAAAATGTAACAACTACCAACCTTCGGCCTTCTCCTCACTGATTTGTTGATTTGATGTCTGCTGATTTGATGTCTGCTAAATTATAGTTTGCTGATTTTCTGCCTTCTTTTCATCCTCTGCTACATCATTCAACTCATTGAAAAGAATAGAAAATCCAAGTTTACTACCAACAACATATATTGGAATGTTCTGAGGTTTATATTTACTACTTACCATGTAAGCCATCCTTGTTTCTTTATAAATTTTCCTTTGCTCACCAAAAATAGGAATGGTGGCATAAGTTAGTTCCATTTGTATTGTACCTTTGATCTTTGCTTCCCATGACCTTGATAACAGCATGCCAAACTTAGGTGGAATGTCTGCTACCACAATTTCCATGACCACTGTCTTGGCAGGGACTTGTGTAAGACCAACAACAACATCTTTTATTAAGCCAATGCACTAAACTCTTTTTGAATCAAAAGAAAACAAATCCTTATATGGTCTAGTAATTTCCAATCCCATCCTTTCCATGATTACTTTAGGCATAATATTATGAGAGGCTCCTGAATCCAACATGGCATTATGCAATTTCGTGTCATGAATACTAAGGCTGACATAAAAAGGAGGCACCTCTTCATTCTTCTCATCCTCTAATCTTGGACCCAAGTATATGGTTGGATGATATTCTTGAACATTTAGGATATTAGCAGCTCCTGGTTAGGAATTCAACATTTTCACAATCTTACTTCTATATTCATTCACCTTAATAATTTCTCCAAAAGGTATTGGGATTTTGATCTTAGAGATCTCACTCTCCAAACTAAAAATAGAAGCAGATTTTTCAGTCTTTTTAGTAGGAGGAGGAGGTGGTGTATCTTTCCTAACTTCAACAACCTTGGGGGCATCTTTCTTGGGCTGTGTTTTTTTTAGTAAATGGCACATTTATATTTCTGAGGTTGTACGATTTCCGCATCTCAAAGATTGCATGTTGATACGCTTCAAGATAATCAGATGGTTCCCCACCCTTGTTTACTTCATGATCTGACTCATCATGTTCATCCTTAGTTAAAAACATCCCTGACATATTTTCATCTAAGAAATGAATTGAGTCTTCTTGTATTTTAGGCTGATCTTCTTCATCAACTAAGTTTTGCTAAAAAGGAGGCCTTACCTGAGGGTTAGGTGGCTGATTTCTATTTTCCCTTGGTCTTTGATGGTTTTGAGGTCTTCTGAACTAAGGATTTCTAAATTGAGGTTCATTTTGTGCAGGAGGAGTAGAGGCATTCCCAAGGGCAAGCCTATCCATTAGTTTTTCCATTGTCTTCATCATGGAATCAAAGTTGTCATCTGAGGTGGAAGGCTTATCTTCTTCCTTCAACTTAGTCTTTCCCATCTTGGAATTTTTTGCTGCTATCATATTGACCTCCATCTTCATTGCATCATTTTTCATTTCAACAAGTGAAGGGGATTATCTTTCTCTTAGTAGGATAGAAAATTCATAATCAAAAGCCTCAGCATATCTCAGATGAGCTACTCCAAGTGGAGGCTTTAGATGGGCAGGGATAGAGTCATACACTTTTTTAAATCTCTTTGAAAAGTTTTGAACAGTTTCATCAACATCTCTCTTCAAAATATTATACTCATGAGGGCTTGTACAGGGTTGGTTCTATTGCCCCATTTCCTCAAAAATCTATCTTCAAATTCATTCCAATTATGTAGGCTTCCAAGAGTAAGGGCTTTGAACCACTTCCTAACTTCACCAGTGAAGCTCTGAGCAAAAAATTTCATCTTGACATCCTCATGGTCAACCTCCTCCCTATCTATAAAGTCATTGAACTAATCTACATTCTCTTCAAATGTAATCTCTTCATCACTTCCCCAAGTTTTGATTCTAGCAGAATATTTTCTAGGAAGGGAATTTAAGACAGCTGGAAGGGCAAGAGGGGCATACCTAGCAGGTGCAGCAAGTGGAGGTGGCACATTTCCAACAATGATGACTGGGACTGTGGTAGTTTTATGGACAAAAATAGTAGAGGAAGAGGAACTGTTAGAAGGAGGGTTGTTTGGTCTATGTTGTCCAGTCACAACTGAACTCCAATCAGGAAGAGGAACACCAATTTTACTTCTTAAAAAAATTTCAAATGGGTCTAGTTCCTTCAACCTATCCAATGACTCTTTCTGTAACAGTAATTCTGAAGTGACTGCTTCCCAAAACTCTTCTTTATCTTTTTGAGTTACTAAGGCTGAGGTATCAATACCTCTTCTATGTAGGTCCAAGACAATTTCAATCAATTATTTTTCACTTTCGAACATAAAAAAGACTTCATGAATTTTATCATCAAATATTTTATCTTCAGGACTTCTTAAAACTTCATAGGACAAGGATTTTGTATGTAATGGAGTACCTGATATTGCAGAAATGACTTAGCTACCTCTAGAGATGGTGTTTGGATTTTCCATAATGGTAGGTGGATCTGGTTCATGATTACTCCTTGTGTATCTTCTTCTCGAAGCCACCTTTGATCATATGAATTTTGAATGGAGTCACCAAGGTAGATGCAGCCTCAAACAACTTTCTGAGCTCCTCCCACCTTCAAAAGTTCAGCTTCAAAATTTTGGGAAAGTATAATCTTCAGGCTCTCGAAAGACGCACCAAAATTTTACCACAAAATTGCACTTGATTGGCTGCTAATCAAACAAATTAATGTAACTGTTTCAAAGCAACTTGTATCTAAAGCTTAAGCCTCTTTGGTCTGAGAGGGCTCTCTCAAAATGGGTAAATGATATTTGATTATGATGAAACTAGATGGCTAAATCTACTTGGAAAATAACTTGCTTGTGATGTGTGTAGGTTAAAAAGAGTATCAGTCTGCAATCATTGGGCTTATGGAGTCAAATAATTCGGTATTTTAGTGGTAATTTCTCTTGACGTGGAAGCTGAGGTAGGTAAGATTTTTTAGTGGAGGTAAATCACACATGAAACATGAAATAACACAGCCAATTCATCAATAAAGGAAGTCAGAGCATACACCTATGAATTATGAGTATTAAAGATGAAAACCACTAAAAATGGTACACATAGAAAGTATAGATCAAATAAGCACTAAAAACTCCATGAGAATCTCAGGTTGGTCAAGAAAAAGTCCTCTGTATTACTCATTTCAGTCAATTTACATAAAGCTGCAGTATTGCCAAAAAATATCCAACCCTTTACAAATTCGAATACCTGCCCTTTAATAGACCTTGTTACACCAGATATGATCTATCTCTTGGCTAGATTCATCGAAATTTTCCTAATGACACCTTGCATAACAAGAAAACATCTACATTAATGAGAAAATGACAACTATTCTATTAAACAATCCTTTTCCTAATAGGATTCAAACAGCTAATTATTACATCAACTACCTTATCTCTTGAAACACTTATACATATGAAAACTAATGATTCACATGTTCGAATGAGCTATTACAAAACTCATCAATACTTGTCATCTTGATTACCCTCCTTAAAATATGGAAACAAACCTTATTTTTTAGGAAAACAGGTCCTTATCTTCAATGCATGATTTAGCTGATGGATTTTCTTCATCTCATGGTATTAAGTCTTGGATGATTGATGGAATTGTCCCTTGACCTTTTGAAACTTTCCACCTATCCAATGCTGCCCAAAAACCTGCTCAAAAACCTTCAAAACAGCATGCTACGAAAGTATGACATTTTCGTAGCGTAATTTTGTAGCTTACAAAAAATGACATTTTCCATCAAAATTTCTACCTCTTTCCTTTTGCATTGTGATAATCATTCCTTGACGCATCCTCCATATCATTTATTCTCCTTCGAAGCTACTCAAAGTGGTTTTAAATGCAAAAAGACGGCTACAGGTGGTTTCGTAACACTTTCCTGGCTTCAAGCCTAGGAAACACTACGAAACTATGGAAAACTGTGTTAATTCTAGATTTTTACTTAGTTTCAAAAATGAACTTTCTAGCTATATAAAATTTATTTCCAACATGCCATTTAACTTTCAAAACAAAAAACCAGCTCAAACTAGGAGTCTTGAGTTGTTTCTTCTTCAATGATGATGAGTTGAGATATTGGCTCCTCAACTACTGTCATTTTTAGACCTTTCTTCTCCAGCTCCTCATGGATCAATTATAGCTATTCTTGGAGGTATTTAAATTGATTCTTTAGCTTTATGTTGGTATATTTCAAGTGCATATTCATTCTTCTGACATGTTTCACCTATTTCCTCAATGGCATAGTCCATTTGATTAATTGTTGTGTGTTGTCTAGGGTCTTTGATATAGTGTCAACCTGCTCTTCCCAAACTTCTTTCATCTTTTCAAAATGAACCTTTTGGACATTATGTTTCCTTTCCCCCTTCTTCGTAACTACAATTTCATGATTAGCTAACCTCAATTGTTCTTCAAGGAGTTCAAACTCTATTTTTTCAATGACTTTCTCCTTTCCTTTCTTTGGCTTGATGACTGGATCTTTTTCTACAATCCTTTGAAAAAACTAGCCACATATTGGGCTCAATGAAATAGATCTCCAGAGCTCAATAAAATGCAAAGAAGAAATGGGGAATGACAAATGAGTCAATTTGGAAAGATTTTGAAGTTCATGACCACTCATATCATAATGATGACTCATACATGCTTAAAATGGTGATGATGAAATCAAACCTGACTATGTACCTTGATATTTACCCTAAATAACTCGAATGGCATCTAAATTATCCTTTTCAAATCATTTTCTCACACCTAATAGCTAATTTGACATGACAGATAGGAAACCTTACTTTCGTAGCATTCCTAGTGTATTTCTGGGCATTTTCGCTACGAATTTATTAGCAGTTTTGTAGCAAAAAGTGCAATTTCTCTATGTATTTTGCTACGAAAGTGTGGCTTATTCACTAAAATGACACATTTGGTGCTATAACCTTGGGAAGTGAAAAATGTTAGAAAATTATGATTGATGTGACATGAGGGGATTTGAAAGAGGGTGGGTTTAGAGCTTAGGATAGGATAAATAAGAAAAAATAAAAATTTTCCTTGACCAAGTAATGAAAAATGAATCCTATAACCCTACCTTTGACATATGAACCTCTAGGACTTTGTCAAATGATGCTTCATTTTTTTTGAGTGATAACAGGGTTGGTGTCATTGGTGGCCAACTCTGTTCCACCACCATCTTCCCCACTAGTTGTCAGTTCTACACAATTGATTGGAAACCCTAGTAGCTAGCATATGTCTGGTCCTAGCAACTTGTCACAACAACTATGAGTGGAATTCAGAACCCTTTGGTCTCCGCTTCTATCGTGTCTGCACCTGGACCCCTGGCTTCTGCTCTCGCTAACGGGGCTACTTCAGTTCCTTTTAGCAACACTTTCGGTTTGAATCCATTGTTCAGTTCGAACCCCTTGGTTAGTATGTCAAGGGGGAGTGTTACCAACACTTACACTCCAAGGGGCACTTCGGTACCCCTTCATTTTGTGGGACAAGAAGGTCCATCGATTGTTAATTCCATTCCTCTTAGTGGTCAACCTTATGGTGTAGGGTCTATGCCAATGGTCAATTATGTGAACATTAGTATGCCAGAAGCCAACTCTATTGCATCTATATGGGCTACGCTTCCCCAAAACCAATTGGGGCTAGAGGGCAACTATTACCCTAGGGGAAACCAGTCGTTTGTCCCCTAGTAAAACATCCCCTGTGGACAAAAACCTTACATCCCTACACCTCCACTAAATAGAAATTTATCAATAGAGTCCTACTTATCCCATTGGAAACACTTTGATGGGAGGACCCTACGGTCCAAATGGTCAGCCAAAACCTCCTTGGTTATACTCGAGGGAAACCACGCAATCGCTGTTAGTACGAATCTTAATCGCAAGCGTGCAAAAAAATCTCACTTTAGCTGTGCATAACAAACAACCCTAACAACAAAGATGGCTGCCAATTTATTTAGATCCACAATTAGTTGACCAAGATAAATGCTACAAAATCTAGATCTATGCAATAAAAGACATTAAGGAGTAAATAAAAGCAAGAGTTGCTCCATGCATCCAATAGACAGGACAAGAATATTTTTTAAAGAATTTTTGTATTTTTAGACACTTGGGAAGGGAACATAGAAAGATGTTACCAGTCCCCCTCAATGGGATGGGTTATTGTATGTCCTCAACACTTTAGATCTAAGATCTCTCTCTCTTCATGGTGTATAAAACCGAGACAAAAAATGGAACTCAAAGGGAGCTCACAAGAAAAATGGTAGAAAAATATGACAATGATGGAGGATCAAAGTCAGACCAAAAGTATAGATCCATAGTGATATTTAGGCAACAAAAGGTAGTGAGTGAATGGAAAAACCCTTCTATTTATAACAAAATATTGAGTTAGTCTAGATATTGGTGCATAATTAAAATATTATTAACCAATTCTAGATCCAACTTTTATGGAATATTTTATTAAATTTGTTGGAGGGAAAAAGAATTTGACTTTGGTCAAATCCCTTTATTTGTAAATAATAAATAAATAAATGATTTATTTATTATTTTTAAGGATGTGGTTGATTAATAATTAAATAAATAATGATTTATTAAATTATTTATAAATTATTTAGTCAAATTTAACAAGGAATATTATTTAAATAAGGTTTAAATAACTATTCCTAGAAAATAATAAGATAAATAATGATTTATCTGATTAATTTTCTTATTCTGGGTTAAATATGACAAGGAATATTAATTAAACTATTATTTAACTAATTATTCCTTGAGGAAAATTAAACAAATATGGATTTATTTAATATTTCCTCATGGGGTTTCCTATTTAGACCATAAACAGCTTAATAAATGTGGTTTACTAAGTTATTTTTCATAGTGAAAGAAATTTTACTTAGGGTAAAATTGGTCTTACATGGTGCACTTTGGTCCATCTAGTAGTAATAGGTTAGATGACCAAAAACTGGTGTAAAAGATTGCCCCCTAGCGTGCGAGCGTTAGGAGCTAATCATATGGCGAAAGTACATTGTAAGAACTCAATCACTAGACACTGAAGGGGAAGTCAGAGAGAGAGAAATATAAGGTAGAACAAAGAGCTACATGACTAGAACCTGAGGAGATGAGACTTACAGGTGCAAAAAGTCTCTTTTATAAGTGTATCCCTGTGCTATAGGCAGCGGGGGAGGCATACCTATGCCCGCTGTGACAAAGTACAAAGAATAATGTATCCAGTAAACAAGGGACTGAACCATACTGACATTAACATAAGCCAGATAAAAACATGATAATGAATCCCACATACATATTGTGCCTGGGATAACAGCCAGGACTTACACAATAATATCTAAGTACATGAGATATAAGTACAAACAAAGTTCCCCTGTAAACAGGCAGGGGCTTTAAAAATCTGATTGATACATGTGAACTAAAAGGCGCTACAAGCGGCCGAGGCCGACACCATAAAATCTATAGAGCTGCATCAAAGGCTGTAATGAAGAGGTCATCTAGGCATATGGGGGGCTACCTGAAGGGCCACCCCTTCATGAGGTCTGAAAAATCTCACACACACCTGGGAATCACCGGTACAATCTGCTGCATCACTAAACCATCAAGTATACAGATATCGATCATGCCGTAAGGAGCTGGAGCTGAGAAATAATCAAGTCAAAGGGCAATAAGGAGTCCCTTTTTCCTAATCCGAGGCACCAAAGAAGAGTGGAAGCTGGAACCAAGGTACACTGCCCTCTAGACCTATCTTCTAGAATGAATGATTTGATGTCGACAGAAGGATGTCCACCATAGGTGAGGTAATAAGGGATCCTCAAATAAGGCACGAGAGAAAATAGTAGAACAACTGACAAACTGACACTAGGGATGATGATGAAATGGGGGGTACTGAGTAGCGGACGAACGCCTTCCCTTGTTAGAGCATAAAAGGCATGGATGACCTGGAAGCAACTTGACACAATATCAAAGGGAACAGGGGACAGTAGAACTGAAGGCCATAATGTGCGACATGAGAGAGGAACCAAGCAATGAAGGATGGAGGACTATGGTGGGATACAAAGGGACTCATGATAGAATCCATGAATGCGATGATGAATCAACTTGTATGCTCTAAACAAGGGTGATGCGATGATGCTGCCACATAGAAAAGGTCCAATGGGGACCATAAAGACATGAGTACATGATGGTTACTCATGAAAAAAATCAACACGAGCATGGACAAGTATGGAGGCAAAGTGGTGCCCTAAGTTCAAGTGTTGCAAGTGAACAAATTCGATTTTGAGGAGTGGTGAAGTGACATTTCTTGGAAAAAATGTGTCCTGGTGAAGTGCAAATCATAAAAAACTAACAGATACCCATTTGAGAGCTCGGTGAGAGCTTTCCAACGGTATAGACGGTTTGTCAAACTGAGCTACGAAGGCGAAAGAAAAATTTGAGGTTTCTCTTTTAATAAGGCATTTTCCCTCCAAATTCACTCATTTGCAAGTGTAGTTGTGGTGAATGTAGAGAGGAGAGAAGGCCCTAAATCTTGCGGCACTCATAGCGGACAAACCGACCATTGGAATCAGGATCCGTTAGTTGAAGGTAAGAGGCATAATCTTACTCTTTCATTTTAGTGGATCGAAAGTTCAGTTTAGGTGCCCAGAGCTCAGAAACATACCCATGCTCCTCTTCATAGCAGGATCGCACTTTTTGGGGCAATATCTGCGACCTGGGTAGCAAGTTTTGGGCAGAAATGTCCGACCTATCCCAGGATTTTTCCTGAAAAGTACGACGTGATAGTGAGGGGTTTTTCTGTGCTATTTTTTGGCTGAGAGCTGGGTTTTTATGTTTAAATGCAGTCTTTCCTTTCTGTGCACTAAAAAATATGATGGTTTTGTGCAGATATGGTAGAATTACGGATCAACTAGAGGGAGAGAGACCTGGACACATTATGGTCGGAGATCCAATAGGATCATGGTGTCTGTAGTGCATTGACTAGTTTTGGGGTTCTAAAGTTTGTGGAGAACCCTTTCATGAGAGCTAGAGAGCCCTTGTTGGCCCAGATTAGCAGTTATTGGGATCCGGACCATGAGGTCTTTATAGTGCAGGGGCACCGGATCGAGTTGACAGTCTAGGATATATATTTTCTAACTGGTGTCCCACCACTTGGGATGGTGGGGAATACTAAACCAGTGTTACTGTGAGGGCAGAACATCATGGATTTTGTAGAGCGCCATTGTTGACCAGGTATCCATGTTAAGGGGACACGGATACCGATTGGGGATCTAGAGAGGTTAGAGGCGCGTGCTGTGCCTGCAACGGTGCTGCGGATCTTGGGCAACCAGGCACTACACCACATCACTGGAGGATAGATGATTCTTGTTGAGAGTGTGTTGATAGGGACCTACTATGGGTGGGCCCAAATGATGGTGTCGTTGTTGAAGCGACAGTTGTCGCTATTCACTCACTATGCAAGCAGCAAATGAACCATGATTGCGCATATGGCACAGTGTTGTGCTCGATCTTCTTCGAGAAGATCCCGACACTTCGACCTCAGATATAGATCTAGGATGGGGGCCCGAGGGAGCCTAGGATGCACCGGTGGGGGCGACTACGCAGAGGAGGAGGTGTGGCGGTTGAACGGGTGTTATTACCTGAGTTTTTTTCTCATTGGGATCACATGCCATTGTACATAGATGACTATCCCTATAGCGGGATGAGTTATCTTGGGGACCCAGACTTGCCACTACTGCCTGATCGAGTATGGGGGCTCGATGGTAAGTGAAAAATTGCTAATATTTTATGTGCATTGTAAATTTTAAATATTGTAGATGGTACTGATTCTTTCACTTTTGGTATGCAGATACAACACCAATAAAAATAGCTAGGTATATGGGACGACCTGTAGTATCAGGAGCTGCAGGTCCTAGTGGATCAAGAGCCCCACAAAATGAAGATGCAGCGACCCTCTTGGAGGACATCCGTCGTAGATGTGAGAGGCTTCTGACCGGTGTTTCAAAGCGCGGCTGGAAAGACTAGGATGACCAGTACATATAGCCATGTATTGGTCTACCCTTAGAGTGGCAAGGGGTCATGCGACGCATGGCCATGGCCAGACAGGGGATGCGTGATCTACAAGCTGCAGGAGCAGAGCCATTGGCTCAGGATCCTTGAGATGGTGATTAGGTGTAGGCAAGGTGGTGCCCCCAGTTTTGAGTTTTTGTAACATGCTATGGGCATGTCATATGTATTAAAGTTAATGGACTCTAAAACATTTTATATGACACATAGAATGGATATGCATCGTTTTGATGGTTTTTATGTTATTGTCTTGTGTTAAATGCATGTGCTAAGTGCCAATCTAGAATATTGTTTTCAATGTTATCTACATAGTGATTTTGTGCTCTACGTACATGACTGAATGCAATGATTTCAAATTCATGCATCAAAATCTTCACTCATAAATATTTTCTAAAAAGGATAGGATTGTGCACACAATAGACACCATTCAATTACATGAAAAGAAGTAGGGAATCTAAAGGAACATGAAGGTGGAGGATGCGATGGGAAAGGGAATCAGATAATAAACTTCGCACTGCATCACATTCATCCTGGTTATTGGTGACAGTACCAATGCATACACCGTTCGAGAGAACTAGCGAATGTAAGGGGGTAAAGATGGCCTAACCTGCCGAGGCTAGATTTCGGGAGTAGCGACTCGCACCATCAGCATAAGAAATAGAAGGTGTGGACGGGGGGTCCATATGAAAGGTGCCACAAGATAACAAATGAGAGGATGATGAACAATTCTGGAAACCTGAGCTTAAGGTACAGATCGAACAAACACTGCTAGAGGGCATGCTCTGGGTAGGATGTCTACCACCTGCACACTGACAGGAAGGTGGTGTGGGGGAGCCACCTTAGGGGCAACTTATGCTCAGGGCGTGAAAGTCACCATAGACAAGGATGGTGTCATTTCGCTTATGGGCGGGAAAGATGAAGTCAGGGGTGGATAAGGCTTCCATGATGTCATCATCACAATAGAAGATGGGGTGACTGGAGGAAGAGAGACCACATGACACAGTGAATCTACCTAGCTCATCATCATGAGAAGAAAGGTTCACATGCGCATCGTCATAGAGGGTGACGGAAGAACAAGAAGATAAGGGATCCACTGATGTTGAGCCTAGGGTGATTGCTAAAGGGAGGTCGAGCAAAACAGAAGGGAAAGTATTCGAGGCAGCTTCCACCATGGATCTCATGAATGATGATAGGTAGAGGATGGTGGCCGCAGGCTTCGTCATCTTGACATCAGGAGGGGGAATGTCAATGGGAGTGGGTAAATCCTCAAGCTGGCCCGAAGCATATTGCGCAAGGATGAGAGAGGCAGACTAGTTTTGTTCAATCTCGTAATCCCGAACTACCTACAAAGAGGCATGGTAATGCGTGAGGCGGGGAAAACGGTGGGAATAATGGCCATGGAGATCACACAAATCACAAGGTTGGTTGGTGTGAATAGTCCTAGGGTTCTTGGCTGTAGTCGAGGAAGAAACAGAGGCTTGAGGGATCGTAGACTCAGGGAATGCAACGTTAACCATGGGCTTGATACGAGGCAACTCGGGACAATGATGGGTGGCATGACTAACAACATCACACAAAGCACAAGGCTTTGGAGGCTGAGGAGGAGCAGGGTCAGTCGGGGAAGCCTTGCCTTTTGATGCATTCTTGCGAGCTTTGTCCCTTTTACTTGAAGCAATCACAACAGGAGAAGGTTCTTGTTGAGGTGGCTGAGGTATGGTAGCAGCAGGAAGGGTCATGGGGACCGGTTGAACCGGGGTCAAAGCAAGATAAGGTTTGGTTTGACTAGGTGGGGTAATGGCTGGGGGATCGATGTTATAGATGGGAATCCCCAGGGTTAGGTTAGGAAGGGATAGGGTAGCCATGGCAGGTACTAAGAACTCTCGAGGAGGGGGAGCTAGGAATGGTATCTAACTCGAGGGGTAATGGCCAGGCGGGACAACTCCAAGATGATTAAGGCCAGGAGGAACCATGCCAGGAGGGTAGAGAGGCTCATGGATACTAGCTGCAGGTGAAGGGCCAGAAGGAGGGGGTCCATAAGGCTGAGTCGAAGTGCTAGGAGCAGGTTGCGGAGGGTAGGGCTACTGACTAGCTGAAGCGGGCCGCTTAAGGGAAGCTCGAGACAATTGCATCATGAAAACATTCGATGACTTGGGATCAGAGACAGGAGGAGGAAGACCAGGGAATGAAAAAAGAAAAGAGGAGTATTTGTATACTCCGGGTGAGACACTGGTCAAGGGGTCGATGATTTGATTATTGGCCACCGAAGATATGATGGACTCAGGGGAGGTCTGAGACTTCGGTTCGTAATATGTCAACTGGTCAATGGTGAATATCTTTCCATTATGAGGAAATGAAATCTTGCAGTGAACCACAGATAGTACAATAGACATCGCATAGGTGTAGCTATGACCCAATAGAATGTCGTAATCTAAGGGGGCATCAATGAATTCCACATCAACGCAAACAGTCTTGCCCGCAAGAGTAATGGGACAATTGCAGAACATGCCAATGGGCTTGGAGGAGTGGCCAGCCCACGCTCAGAGGGTGATAGTGGAAGGGTCCAACTCAGGTGATCCGAGTTTCTTCCAAACTGAAGTGGTCATCACACAGGTGGGTGCCCCCTCATCAATGATACAACATGAAACGTTGGCGTTCTAGATCTTAATGGGGAGTTGGAAGGCGACGGAAGCAGGAATGGGAGGATGTTATGACCGGTCAACATCGAAGATGATCAAGTGATAATTTGAAGGATCTACATCGCCCATGGAAGATAGTAGAGATTTTCATTGTGAAGGGCATGACTGGAGGATTTCGAGCGTTGAGATGGGAGCAGGAGATTGTGCCAAATCATTTACTATACTATACGAATGGACAACGTTGCCAAAAGAAGTATTTCGGCATAATTGTCCCTTAGGGATCTTGGTATGAACCTCTGACTTAGGCTAAGGGATCTATAAAGGACCATTGGTTGTCAAAAGAGGCTCTATAGAACCTAAAGAAGGGGGCTCGGGGGAAGACATAGTGGGAGGCTTGTTGTACTGAGGGGACCGAGTCTAAAGTTTGAGGTCAACGGTAATGGATTGGTTAGAGTTCATCATGAGAATCTAGTAATCGGAGGTACCAGATGGAGGAGGTTGAGTGGCTGCCTAACCTTCAGGTGGTTGGGTAGCCACAAATCCTTGATTATGGAAAGGATTAGTAAACATAGCCGGCTGACTAGGTGTAGCACTGGGAGGAATGGAAGGGGAGGCTTGATGTCCTTGCGATGCTGCTTGAGTCTCCCACATATGTCGCATATATGGTAAACAAGGACAATCGTGGGTGTAATGACCATAAACACTGCAACAAGAACAAGGCTTGTTTGTGTGAACATGCTTGTCCTACTTGGGCTGAGTGCCCTGTTGATAGTTAACAGTGTTAGGTGCATTACCTTAGGGATTAGGTCTAGGATTACCAGGGGTGGATTGACTTTGGGTTCCTTTCCTCTTTTTTTTAGAAGTAGGAGGATTATTCGCACCCTGCATGCATACACCTACCCCTGAGGTGGCGGTGGCTTCTGTTGCAGGGGCTGAGAAGGCAAGGGAGGTAGGGGTGCTAATGCTTGAGGGGCTGGAGCACCAGGCTGTGGATATGGATAATAAGGAGGTTGGGTAACATTGTGGTAAACAGGTTGGGCAAAAGCAGGAGGCATGTCATATCCTTGATACATGCTACCAAGAGGGGGAAAAGTGTTAGAGGTGTTGGCCTCTCCCTGAGGGAAACCATAGCCCATGGGAGGCTGAGCGTATGGATGAGAAAAAGCTCCAATGATACCGTCGGTAGCATGGGATGCCCCTGGTGCATTGGCACCACTGGGTCTAGGGAGATCAGGTAGAACAGCATAAACATAACCAGACTGAGTGTAGATAAAGTCATATTTTAATGTAATATGGAGATCAGCTTCTTCGGTTTGAGGGAAATGCGATGCGACATCTTTTCCTATAGCAGGCAAAAGGGATCTAAGGAACCAGTCCTTGTAGACATGGTCTTCGAAGGTAGGGGCTCGACACAGGCTCTTTCTTCTCCGCCATTCCTGTACATGATCGGATAGGTGGGTTACAAAAGATTCATGGAAAGAAGTCAAAAGTTTGGTACCAGTGTCATAATGAAGGGGAAGCTGGAAATAAGACAGAAAATCCCGGGCAAGAGTCGCAAAGGTGGTATGAGAGGAGGAGGCTTGAATAACATACCACTTAGAAGCTTCACCAGTAATCGTACATTGGAACAACCAAATATGGATGAAGTCATTGGTAATGGATTTAGACGAACACGACATGTGGAAATATTGAACATGGTTTGTAGGATCTTCTCCAGCAAGACCTTAAAACTTGGTGATGTTGGAAGTGAGCTTGGTTGGCATAGCAGGTGAACCAGTGTCATGGAATATAGGGTCATTGATCAACTAGTTAAAATCAGGAAGACTGAGGCCTACCATATAGGGAGCAAGGGCGCAGCCATGATAGTTCCTGTTGCAGTCCCACTAGTAGTATTCCCAGCATTAGGGCCGGGGCTACCACCAGCGTTAGGTCCTGAACCAGACATGGTGAAGGTGACAAGGGGAGAACCGAGGATGGAACCAAAAGGGGAACCCAATGAATAGAAGAGGAGTCAGAGTGAGGACTTGATGGAGGACTAACTCGAATCCTATGCGGAGGAGTAATTCTTCCTATTGGAAACCAAGGATGAAGGCCAGGAAGTCTCTAGGATAAACACCTTGGGGGCACAATGATGAAAGCACAAATAGGGCACAAAGGGAAGAGAGACCAAGAAGGGAAAGGAGGTGCAGGATCATATGATTACAATGTCAAAACAAGGGAAAAAAGGTGCAGGATCAATTGATTACAATGTTATAGTCTTTTCCTGGCAGTGTTAACGAGTCTCTTCTTCACTTAGGGTGTGTGTGTTAAGTGTGTAAATTTTAATTTTTAAACCTAGACATTTGTAGAGAAAAAGAAAAAGTGTGCTATCTAACTGTAAATAAACCTACAGATAACAGTATATGAAACTGAAATAACAGAAAATAAATAGTTAATTATGCATTAATCTATACCCAAGGAGGTGGGCCTCTCAATAACTAGTCTATGGGTGGGCAAAAATCTAGTCAAAACACACCAAACTAGCCAATAGATCTAAAGTCAGTAGGTACAAAGATCTAAGGTCAAATTTGCTGGAAATAGGTGCAGAAAAAAATAACAAAAAATCAGAGGGAAAATTGCTGTAAACGAGGTGGCAAAAGCCTACAACCTAGAGGGAAATGGAGGGGACCCTAGAGGAAGACCCAAAAAAAACTAAAATGAGGTTTTTTGGATGGATGAATAACCAATATGAAGTGGATCTGAAGGTAAGGGATCAGATCTGAAAAATGGCTGAACACACTGAAATTTCAGACGACCTACTGCAGCTAAAACTCTTCCTATAAAGGTGGAGGGTACGGAAGCCCTAGGGGGCTAGGTTCCCACTTTTATGAGTAAAACAAATCAAGTACAGGCCCAAAACAGGTGGAGACGGAGGTAAGACTAACTTGAACAGAGGCCTAGACAAACCTAGATAAATCTTAGAAAAATTCCCGCAAAGTTCAGGTCGTAGTTTCTGACTTGATTTCTGTAGAGGTCATAGGTTTTGGCCCAAAAAGTGCAACCTGCACTTCTGGCACTCTTGGGAGCAAGTTTTAGAGAATTTTTTCGTCTCAACTGCGGTTGATGCCCGTCACCTGCACAATAGGTCCGAAAATAGACGGAAGTTATAATTTTTAATGTTTTAGGGTTTTATAGGTTAAAAAAAACATCAAGAAAAGAAAAACAAGAAGCTGAAGATAAATCCTAGGGTTTGAAGCAGCTAGTCATGCAGGGATCTGAAAAGTGACAGAGGTCATAATCGTAAACCCTTGTGGAGTCGCTGGTTGTTAGTATGAATCTTAATCACGAGCGTACGAAAAAGGCTCACTTTAGATGTGCATAACAAACAACCCTAAAAGAAAAGATGGCAGCCAATTTCTTTAGATCTGCAGTTAGTTGAGCAAGCTAAATGCTACAAAATCTAGATCTATGCAGTAAAAGAAATTAAGTAGTAAATAAAAGAAAGATTTTCTCCATGCATCCAATAGACAAGACAAGAATAGTTTTTAAAGAATTTTTGTATTTTTTGACACTTGGGAAGGGAACATAGAAAGATGTTACCAGTCCCCCTCAATGGGATGGGTTCTTGTAAGTCCTCAGCATTTCAGATCTAATATCTCTCTCTCTTTATGGTATAGAAAACCCAGACAAAAAATGGAACTCAAAGGGAGCTCACAAGAAAAATGATAGCAAAATATGACAATGATGGAGGATCAAAGTTAGACCAAAAGTATAGATCCAGAGTGATCTTTAGGCAACAAAAGGTAGTGAGTGAATGGAAAAACACTTCTATTTATAACAAAATATTGAATTAGTCTAGATATTGGTGCATAGCTAAAATATTATTAACCAAATCAAGATCCAACTTTTATGGAATATTTTATTATATTTGTTGGAGGGAAAAAGAATTTGACTTTGGTCAAATCCCTTTATTTGTAAATAATAAACAAATAAATGATTTATTTATTATTTTTAAGGATGTGGTTGAGTAATAATTAAATAAATAATGATTTATTCAATTATTTATAAATGATTTAGTCAAATTTAACAAGGAATATTATTTAAATAAGGTTTAAATAATTATTCCTAGAAAAAAATAAGATAAATAATGATTTATCTAATTAATTTTCCTGTTTTAGGTTAAATATGACTAGGAATATTAATTAAACTATTGTTTAACTAATTATTCCTTGAGGAAAATCAAACAAATATGGATTTATTTAATATTTCCTCATGGGGTTTCCTGTTTAGACCATAAACAACTTAATAAATGTGGTTTACTAAGTTATTTTTCATAGTGAAAGCAATTTTACTTAGGGTGAAATTGGTCTTACATGGTGTACTTTGGTCCATCTAATAGTAACAGGCTAGATGACCAAAAATTGGTGTAACAATTTCCATTCTTGGCATCTTTAGACATCCCCGGTGTCTATAAATTGACCAATGATCCTATCAATCATAACCCGCTTTGGCCTGCAGTACTACATAAGATTCCATCTAACATCCCTAAGTTCAAAGGGAAACAAGGGGAGGATCTAGCTACACACATCACCACCTTTCATATATGGTCTGTTTCTAACTCCATGGTGGATGATAATATCTGGCTCAGACTTTTCCCCCATAGTCTCATAGGCAGCATTGCCAAATGGTACATCGAGTTACCATGAGCTGCAGGCAATACTTTTGGTGCCGTAGAAATGGAATTTCTTAATAAATTTCAATTTCCTATCCGATATGAAATCGAAACAAAACTCTTAACCTCACTGCTTCAAGACACTGCCACCCATATCTCCAATCACATTCATGAATGGAGACGTAGGCGAAGGTTAGTCAAAGAACCAATCCTAAATCATCTATTATCGAACTGGATTTGTAAGTCACTCTTGCCACCCCTTGCTAAAGACATTTGCTTATCTGGTGCACTCACGGAATACCAATCCGTTCGTCGTGCAAAACATCTAGATCTCATCTATCCACAATCTGGCGCGTTGTATGATTTACTCGCCCATGCCCCTGGCAACCTGAATCCTCCCACTACTCAATTACCCATAATGCATGTCGATGGCCTTGTTGGCACAAATTTTGATGTAGCTGTAAAACAACGCAACGTGAAAGCTTCCCAGCCATCTTCAGCTGCCACTGCCCCTACCTAATCGACTTATCTTCCTACCACTGAGGTTAATCTATTTAATCTACACAAAAAACTAGAGGCAAGAACAAGAAGAATAAGAAAAAGACCGCACCTTTGGAACAATAGACCAACACTAAGAATAATTCCAATCATATAAATGCTGCTAAAACTAAAAAAGTAAACGAGAAACCTATGAGATTCCCTTTCAAAATTTGTGTGGAGGACCACTTAACATATAAATTTCCTCAACTGTAGAAATTCACAGATTTTATCACACAAAAGGACTCTAGAAGAACACCTGTCATCCTTCACAATCCCTTTCCTAATCTGCAGCAGCAGCAACACATGGTTGCAAACCTGCCACAATCCCCCAAAGGGGAAATGGTGGTACTCATCCTTCTGGTGAAGGATCATCTGCCATTTATGGCATGGAGATTGTTGAACTCCAAACCTGAGCTAAAATATATGGAAATCTAGTCATTGAGGCTCAAGAACTTGGTTCAAGTTTGAATCCACCACCGCTTAATGATCTGCATATCAAAAGGCATGTTGTTGACCTTGTCATTTGTCCCCCCAAATGGACCCTTCAACGGATGACTAATAACACCTCTGCACGTGCTGCCTAGAACTATAACATTGTATAAGACTTGGCACAAGCACCATCAACTATGTATGCACTCGTAGTGTTCCAAACCTGCCTAGTGCAAAGGAAATCTTTGCTTTCTTCCATTGGTGGAATTGACCCCTAGGATTCTATGCTAGCCATCTTTGACATTAAAAAATGCAAACCTCAACTTTCACACCAGCTTGCTTTCCAGGTTCAAGTTGTGTCGAACGTGTTAGTCATTAGTAATTTTTGTTATTTGTAGATGACTAAATACTTGTCCTAGATTTCTAAAAACAAGATTCATGAATATTGTGAGTTTTAGAAATCTCATTGCCTTCATTATCCTTAAAACAAAATTTTCACTATTTTACTATTTTTTCATTCCATGGTTAACCTACCATTCCTATAATACCCCTCATGAGCTTATGCCACTCATCTATATCCTATTTTTCCACCCATGACCTCAGCACTATGTTTTGTTTTTGCTTCACCCCTCCACTTTCCATCTAGGATTGCCAAACAACCTGCTCCTTCTGATGTTCACCAAGTGCCTCAAGCATTGATGGTCTCAAAACTATATTTGTAGGCCCTTTAGATAAATAAAGTACATTGGATTTTGGATCTTCAATACATGAATTTGTCAAAAACTCTGTTTTTTACACCTGAAGACCCCAAGCCAAACTTTCAGTCAAAGACCAAGTCAAAGGAGCCTTCCACTAGGTCATTAGGGTTTCATAGGTTGTAGGGTTATCCTTGGTGTTTTGAAGCACTGTTTTTCATGTGCTAGAAGCTGAATCAAATGTGAAAGAAGGTCATCACATGATTTCCCAAGAAAGAGCAACAAATTTCTAAAGAGGGCTACTTTGTCAATTTCAAGTTTTGCACAAGGTAAATGTGCTTGGCATTTCTGAAGGGTTTCTAAGCCTGATTGGGCCAGTAGTGTGCCAAGCAAGGATCCAATGCAACATAACACATGGAGGAGGCACACCAAATGAACCAAGCATGGAAGATATTTCTTAGAAATTATAAATGAAAAAGGGAAAAAGGTGACGTGAACTAGATAGAAATGAATGAACTTGAAAGGGCTATAGATAACTTAGAAGACAACACTAATAATTTTTCTCAGACAGCCCAGAAACCTAAGGTTTTGGAAAGCTAGGCAAGGGAAGTAAGGTAAGGATGATTAAGACCTCCATGATGACAATATAAGGAAGGTTTGAATAAATTATTGTAGGTAACTTCCACAGTTTTCTAAGGTAAAGTGTCTCACTGCCTCAGAAAAAAGAGAATGCAAAGAGTATCAGTGAAAGGAAGGTCAAGCTCTAATTTTGAGTCATTTACACTCAATGATCAAAGGTATACAAACATAATGTTGAGCTCCAATATGGAAAGCCAAACTAATTATAAGGTTGCTACTCTGTGAATAGATATGTCAAACTTCAAGAATATCCGAAAGGACTAAATCAGTATGTCATGGCACTTGCAACAATCAGAAGTGGCCAAAAGAGGAGATAGCACACATGATTCTGAAGACTATGTTGCTTGTCAAAGGTGGATTTATCATGCCTAAGGATCACTGAGAAAGTTGAATTTTTTTTTTCAGTCACTCACCAAGCACAAGGCAATTTGATCTCCAAGTTAAGAACAAAGAAATGTTGAAGATGTTCTTTATGTTTAAAATTCATAATGATTGTCAGGGGTAGATTTATCATGTTTAAAACATCAAAGGGAAGTCAAGTTCACCCTACCAGAAACCTGCAAAGCAAAAAAAGGAAAATGGTTAGAAAGAAAAAGATAGGAAAGGGCCATCTTAAATATTTTTTAGCCCCTACAACAAAAAGGTCAAGGGAATATCAGTTAAATTGAAAGCTTAAAACACATTAGCAAAGTGGGTTATTTGATTTAAATTTATTTTCCTAAAGCTATAAAAGACCTTCTTCCCTCCACCCATCTCATTGTGCATTAGCAAAAATAGTCAGACCCTCCAAGAGACAAATTTGGGAATTTTAGTGAAAAATTGAGCAAGTTTTCCCAGCACTATGCGTTTAGGCAGGCGATGCGCATTCAGTGCCTGACGCTATGCATTTAGGAGGTTTTCCAATGAAAAATTGCATTGAGCTGCATGTTCAGGGACACGCACTGCGCGTTCTTCCAAGCGCTACGCTTTCACCCAAGAAATCTTGACAGGCTCAATCAGCATTCAGACGCTGCGCCTAGGAGATCTTGACAAGCCTAAACTACATACAGGCGCTGTGATTAGGAGCTCGATAGCCCAGAAAAGTGTTTGGGTGCTACGCATTGGGAAACCTGACAGGCCCTAAATGCATTTAGGCGCTGCGTCTAGGAGAACTCGACACCCGACTCTGCGTGCAGGCGCTACGCGTTGGAGGCCCGACACCCAGAAATGCATGTAGGCGCTACACATTGGGCAGAGCAGACCCGACTGTGTGTGTAGGCACTTCGACTTCACCATAAGCTCCTCCTCCACCTGCAAATTCTAAAAAACAACAAGAAGACTCGTCCAAGCTGCATAAAAGGACTCTTAAAGGCATTGAGTTTTGGTAGATGGATGTTTTTTCCTTATTCTCTAGTGAATTTGACGATTTGATGATTAAAGGAAATTGACCAAATGCTAAGGATTAGAAGCCCTACATCTTCATGCTAAACCCTTTTTAAACGTCCAAGCAAGATTTATCATTCAATAAGGGTGTGAAGTAGGGTAATTACAGTGAATTTAAGTTAAACATTCGTCAAAGCTCAAAGGGATTAGTCATACACCTACACCTTCCTCTCACTCACTTGCAGAAGAAGCCTTTCACGCTCCTTCTGAATAAGTCCTCATATCAAGTTTCACAAACAGAGCTAGGAATTTTTTAAAGGAAACATATATCAGAATGTTAGGAGAAGGAGGAAATGTGAGTAGTGAAGAAGGACAAGTGCCTAGGAGGTAGAAACACAGAGGTGGGAAGGTCAATAGATTTTAACCCCATGACATTGTGGAGCTTAATGCCTATCCTATGATTATCACATGTTTCCAAAATATAGGGTGTTTTCAGTTTTGTGAAAAGGTCCAACAAGTGCAGAGTCACTCCAAGCTCACTAGGTTGTTTATCCTCAACCTACACAATAAACAAGTAAATCTTATAGGGTTATACTTTGAGCTATCATCATATGCCATTTCCCATGCTACAGGCATACCCAATGTTGGTGAAAAGTGGTTCAAAAGAGAAAATTTAGACATAGGTTGCTATGAGCCATTTCTCAAGCCTAGGTACAAAGAAGGCGACAAATCTATTTTCCCTTTTTCACACTTGTTGGAGAGGTATGCACCTTTGATGAGGGTCATCATGAAATATTTTACCTATGAGGGAAGGTACTCTAGACTCTACTCCTATCATATCAGATTACTCATGAACTTTACTAGGGTTAAAATGCTTCATTTATCCTACTACCTATATAGGAGTATTGACAAGATGTCCTCCGTTGTACAAAAGAGGAACTACTCCTAGCAAATGAAAAGTTTGTTCCATCACTTCTTGATCAAGATGGTTGTGCTACATCAATTGGAGCAAAAGGGCATACCATGGGAGGTGTTCATTATTCATGAGGTCTTCACAAACCGACAGCCCCATCATCATCAAAATTTTCCCTCATCATCCCATCCTCCTTCCTCACCCTCTCCTAATGAATCATCCAAAGAAGAAAGTGACCATGATAAGGAATCAAATACTAGTGATGGATAGTAAAAATATGAATTAAGCAATGATGAAGAAGAGGATAGTAAAGAGGAAGGAAATGAACAGGTAGGGGGCAATGATGTTAGCATTGAAGAAAAAAATTATGATAAGGGAAGTGATGATGTTGAATATGATGAAGTAGAAGACAGTCTGGACACTGATGAAGCAATCATCAGTAAGGAAGGATATAGTCATGAAAATCATGACAACAGTCATGACAGTCATGAAAACAACGAAAACAGTGAGCTTCACAGTGATGATGATCATGCTAGGGACAACACTAAAAACAGTGAGCTTCCTAGTAGTGATAAAGGCAGTGATAATGTTGGAAACACAGAGGTCAACAATGAGGCAGAAAACATGGAGACAGAGGGAGATCAAAACAATGAAGAAAATGAAGAATTTGATGAGAGCAGTAAATATCACAGCCATGAGACTCCTAGCAGTAATGATGAACAAGGTGAAGGCAGTACAAAGGATAGTGCAGAAATCAGTGAATAGGCCAATAGTGAGGCTGTTGTTGAAGGTAATAAGGTAATTAGCAGTCAAGGTAATGAAGAGGAAGAAATGGATACAAATGATGGCAACCATGATGAAGACACCAAAATGACCACAATCAAACCTCTTCCATTGACATATCAAAGAGGAGAAAGGCATGTGTTTGCTGCCTCTAAAAGGCAAGGGGCCATGCCTTCCACTTCTACCAAGCAACTAGATAAAGGAAAACAAAAGGTAAATAAAGGTAATAAAGTTAAGCATGAGCTTGAACAAAAATTTTACATCATTGACCTTGACAGTGAACATGCATATTAGGAGAGGGCCACTAGAATACTACTCCAAAGAAAAGATGCAAAAATTAGGGATCTAGAAAGATGCCTTGGCATGGCAATGTATAACATTGAGTATTATAAGAATGAAAAAGAGCAACTGAAGAAGAAAAAAAGGGACCTTGGCCTACAAAAGAAGATGACCAAGAACTGTCCATTGCAAAATGATATTGCAAGGGCCAAGCTCAAAGGAGCCCTTGCCGAAATAAAATCACTCAAAGAGGCAAAAGGCCAAGAAAACCTTGGAATCTTAGGTGAAGCTTCTCTACAGGTCTCCCAAACCCCATAAGGAATATATATACCAATTTTTGGAACCTTTTGAGAATTTTTGGTTTTTTGCTACTTATAAGGCCTGAAGGCGCAACACCCCTAGCGCTATGATTTCACCTCAGGCATCCTCAGGTGGAAAAAATTATATTTTTGGAATCCTCAACTCAAGTACAACATGTTCACCAAATTTCACAACATTTGGAGTAGTTTTGGTCCCTCAAAATGTCCAAAAACATGTCATTTTCAACCTTTCTGCCTAGTTTTTAGGACTGGCGCTGCGCCTTGAGCAGCCTTGGGAGTTTAATTTTTTGGATAGATTAGTGAAGCCCAATCAGAAAACCAAGGGCTATTTCAGAAATTATACTCAACAAGATTTCCAACAAGCCATCACGGAGCCAATTTTGACATCGGGAAGTCCATCAAAACTTGGTTGCAAGTGGACCCAATTTTCCTTAGCATGCGCTACGCCTTCAGACCTCTGAAGCTGCCACCTTGCAAAAAAGTAAAAAAAAACACAGTGAAAAATATTTTCAAGATTTTTTGGGCAAATCACTCCAGAATTGGTTAAGGATTTATGTTTAGGTTATCTTTCATTTATTATCTTAGATATTATGTGCCTTGGGCCTTGCATGGCCTCTTTGGACATAAATGACATTTATGGTGTATTTATGGTTTCTAGAAGCCTCTTAGGGTTTCCACCTCCTCTTTTTATGGTTAAATAGAGCATGAGGGCCTTATTGTAAATGGTTGGGATTTGATTACTCTTGTGAGCAATACGTAGTTTTTTAGAGGTTGAAGAGAAATTGGAGTTGTAGAATTTGTGGATGGTTTGTTTTGATTGATGATGGAGAAGTCTTGCTTGCAAGATCCCTGAGCATGGTTTATGGTGATGTGCTTCTATTCATTTCTTGTTTTCTTATGTATCATTTTGTTACATCCTTCTATATTGTAGTAGGACAAAGGTTTTAGAATAAGATTTTTTTTTCAAAGGCACCTTAGCTCTGTTTGTTCTTCACTGCCTCTATGTTTTCCTCTGCTATTTCAGTTTAGAGAATTATTAGTTGCTCTCTAGACCCACCCAAGCTTGTTTATCTTATGAATTATTCAATTTAGTAGATATCAAATATTTTTTATGGTTAGCCCTGCTTGTTTGATGTCACTAAAACATTGTTATTAAGATCTTTCTTTGGAGTATCACTAATTAGGTTTTGCCAAAGAGGCTATGTTTCGATCATACCCTTTGTCCATTCTTGAAATGTTGCTTTGGAGGTCCTTATGGCTATGGTCAATGATGTTTAGGAGTTCCCTCTTCTTTGATATATGTTATATGTCTATCTTAAATGTTTTCTAACCCTGAAGGTGAAATCACTAGAAGTTAAATAAGTTTCTTGTCTTCTATATTTCACTGGATTGTTTGTCTTAAATGCTTATTTGCTTGAGTATAATCAAAGAGTTATTGGTTTTCCCTGTCTTATGATTACTTCTTTATGATGAATAGTGTTAAAGTGCCTTTCTTGTTAAATTATTTGACAAACAATTCTTAACTTCCCTTTTCCCTACTTTGTTCACAAACTTTATTTTCATTTCATCTCACACAAATCTTGAAAATCCATTTGACCATGTTAGATTTGGCCTGTGATGCACCCTGATTCATTGTTGAAATTACCATGAATTTTTATAGACTCCATAGTCCAATGACTTGAATATTTACTCACTCCATCTATTATACTTGATCATCTACCCAAACTAAACAATCAAAGAAACCCTAAACTTAACAACTAGCCTAAAATCAAATCCTAAAATCAAATAAGTTCACACCCTTAGCACAAAATAGAGAGAGCCCTCTCTGAGTCCAAGAAGGCTAGGTCCTAGGAATCCAAAGATAGGTTTGATGTTACCCTGTGCATTTGGTCTTTCCAATCTACCAAATCATGGGATCCTAACAGAAGGGAGACCAATCCATTGCACTGTCATAGATGAAGGTGCTTCAACTTACGTAATGTCAACTACATGCTGGATCGCTTTGGGTTCTCCTACTTTGTCTTCGTCGTTGAATTCCCTCAAAGATTTCGATGGCCACACCTTCCTCCCAAAAGGCTACCTTTGTAGCTACCTCATTACACTTAGTGGGAAAACGATAACTATGGACATAGAAGTCGTAGATCATCATTTACAATATAATTTTTTGTTGGGTTGCAGTTGGTCTTATGCGATGAATTCCATTGTCTCTTCAGTTTTCTGACTTTGTAATATTAAAAAATTTTCACATGTTTATTGGAATATTAGATTTTTTAGTAAACATAATTAATTAAGTAAATAAAAGGGTGGAGGGACCCATAATCCTCAAAGATGAATAAGATCCACTTTTTGATGTGTGAATGTGGATTAATTAGACATAGATCTAGATAATGGAGTAGTGGAGAAACTACTTAAAATGAAATGAGTGGAGGCCATGTCTCATTAATGAGATAGATCATAGAGGTTGAAGCAGTCAACTGAGATCATGGAGGGAATATAATGTAAGATCATAGAGCATTCATGATGAAATGATGGAGGAAGTAGTGAATTTAATGCACACATGATGGAGAGAGTAGAAATTGTATGTAAACATGATGGAGGACTTGGAGAGACAATGTAGTCAATCATGGAGACTTATTTCCACATGCACAACGCAGTTTAGAGGTGAGCTAGGGCTTGGGAAGGCTCACTTTATATATAAGGAACATGAAGCAAGAATGGAAGGAAGTCCTGGTATTATTGATTTGAGATCTATTTAGATATGGAAGTGTCATTTTACATTCCATGCACTCTTATGTTGTTTAGCTAAGTTTGCAATGCTGCTTAGCACAAGGTGTTCTCGAGTGGGAATCCCACCCTTACCCACAAGGGACTTCGAGTGTCTACTATGGGAAGGTATTCTGGGCTGCTATTTATCATCAGGCATTGGCGCCACACAATTTTCACTCTCTGCAGAACATATACCTTTAGGAATTACGCATTTATGAAGATTAGTTTGGGAGGAGGAAGTTGTCTTCAGTGTTTCAGCTGAGGAACCGGTGAAGAATTTTTCCTATCACCTTGGACTTGAAGATCAGCATTCCCAGTGCATCATTTCAGATCTGGCATCAGGCTAAACATTATTCACCTCCTATCAGTAGTAGTCCCATCAAGGATTGCGCAGTCCATCATTGTAGATCCAGAGGAGGAAGGAAGTTTCTAGCATTCTGTTGTGTATTTAGATTTTTTGTTTACTTTTCTACAGTTCACATATTGTGTCTTAGTATTACTGCATTCTCCCTTTTGGGATATTATAGTGGTATCAGTGTATGTTTTAACCCTGAACAGAAATTATCTACACACGAATCTTATAACAGAAAATAAAGAATAGCGAGAGCATAAACATAAAACAAATAAACACAGAGATTTTCCCCTGGATCCCAAATCGGGACGAGCAGCTTGATTTTTCATTATATTCCTTTTAGTGTTACAACACATATATATACATGCCGAAGCATACATAAAACCCATTCCATTAACCCTAGATTAGAACATAACTGTAGTTCCCTTGACCGGATCTACAAAATACCGGGGGTCGAAAACCATCGTATCCCAAAAAACCATGTGCAAACTCATGCACAAAACATGGGTGGGTCCGCCTATGAGTGGGACCGCACACAAAAAAAAATTCATCGGGGCACTGCCACCCCCCTTGTGACCCCCCTGCTGTGCCCGGCGCAACGTACAGTGCCTGGGGCTAGTCATGGAAAGAATATAACACACACCCAACATTGTCCCACTTGTTGTTTTCTTTCCACAGGGGGCCACAGGAGAGCTTAGTCATTTGGCCAATTCTTCAACACCCATTGTTTCTCTACACCAAGAGAACTTCTGAGTGCTTACAAACTTCGTCAATGCATCTGCAACATTCTTCAAAGTGTCCACCTTTACCAACAACACCCTTTTAGCTTCAACCATATCTCTAACAAAGTGATATTGAACATCAATGTGCTTTGTCTTTGAATGATAAGCAGGGTTCTTAGCCAAGAAAATTGCACTTTGGCTATCACAGTCTATCCTTATAGCTTGCTATACCAACCCCATACTTGAACACAATCTCTGCAACCAAACTGCTTCCTTGCTTGCATGAGTGGCTGCTATGTATTCTGCCTCTGTAGTTGAAAGCACCACTACAGACTGTCTTTTACTCATCCGACTGACTACACCTCCAAATAGGCTAAACACATACCCACTTGTAGATCTTCTTTGGTCCAGATCTCTAGCCCAGTCTGCATCAACAAAACCACGAATGTCTAACATTCTTTCTAATCCTGGTCTTCCTTGGTAGCACAAGCCATAATCACTAGTGCCACGTAAATATCTGAAAAACCGCTTCACTGCTGTCCAATGCTCCTTCCCTCGGTTTGACATAAACCTGCTCAATACTCCCACTGCATGTGCAATGTCTGGTCTAGTACAGACCATTGCATACTTCAGGCTACCCACTACACTTGCATATGGAACACGGGACATATCCTTCTCTTCTTCTTGTGTCTTTGGACATTTTTCAGCAGACAGCTTTGCACCTATAGGAATAGGAACACTCACCGATTTACTATCATGCATATTGAACCTCTACAATATAGTCTCGACATACTTCCTCTGGTTTAACCAGAGCTTCCTCTTTGCCCGATCTCTCTTAATTTCCATGCCCAAAATATATTTTGCAGCACCAATATCCTTCATGTCGAATTTGGAGAACAGTTGGGTCATAAAATCTTGGATAATTTCATTGTCATTTCCAATCAACAACATATCATCCACATACAAGACCAAATAAATAACACAATCACCAATTAATTTAAAATAAACACAGTGATCCCCCTTACTTTTAGTGAAGCCAAGTCCCCGTATATAGGTATCAAATTTCGGATACCACATCCTTGGTGACTGTTTTAAACCATACAGAGACTTCTTCAACCTGCACACCAGTTATTTCTTATCCTTCGCCATAAAGCCTTTAGGTTGCTTCATGTAGATCTCCTCTTCTAGATCTCCGTGAAGAAATGCTATCTTCACATCCACCTGTTCTATCTCAAAATCAAATGCAGCAGCAACAGATAAAAGTAATCTAATAGAAGTAACTTTGGCAACAGGAGAAAAAATATCCCCAAAATCAATTCCCGGCACCTGGGAATAACCTTTTGCTACCAACCGAGCATTGTATTTCTCCACCTTGAATTATACATTCATCTTCTTCTTAAACACCCATTTGCTCCCGATGGGCTTCCTTCCAGCCGGCAACTCCACTAGATCCCATACCTCATTTTTGTGCAAGGATGCCATTTCATCAACCATGGCCTCCTTCCAGAGTTTTCCATCCTGTGAATCTACTGCCTGCCTGATAGTTCTGGAATCATCATCAGTTGTAGTTAAGGCAAAACCTAAATAGAATGCAGATGGACTATACCTTTCTGGTTGCCTTCTTTCCCGAACTGATCTTCTCAAAGCTGGGGTTTGTGGCTCTTCCTCTTCTAAATCTTTCTTCTGTTGTAGAGTCTGATTCATCCTCCTTTAGCTCAAACTCTATCTTCTTAGGTTCCTTTGGTAGGACTTCATGTGTAACAACATCTTCACCTCTCTAAACACCACATCTCGGCTATACACAACCTTCCTTGTTTCTGGGTTCCAAAGCTTGTAACCCTTTAAACCATCCTTATACCCAATAAAGATGCACCTTTCAGATTTATTATCCAACTTGGTCCTTTTCTCATTTATGGAACATGTACATATGCATTTTTTCCAGGTCCATAGATGTGAAAAAAGAGGGTAGAGGGTTTCTTACCAGTCCATACCTCATGTGGAGTCTTATCCTCTAACGCTGATGAAGGTGATCTATTAACTAAGTAACATGCAGTCTCCACTGCCTCTGCCCAGAATTCTTGTCCTAACCTGATACCACTGAACATGCTTCTTGCCTTTTCCATCAGCGTTCTATTCATTCTTTCTGCAACTTTGTTTTGCTGAGGTGTGTATGGAGTAGTCTTCTGCCATGCTATACCACACTTCTTACAGAACTCTTCAAATTCCTTCTTGCATAACTCCCCACCATTATCTGTCCTCGGTGCCTTTATCTTCTTCTCTGTCTGGTTTTCCACCAGAGCCTTAAATTATTTAAATCTATCAAAAGCTTTAGATTTCTTCCTCAAGAAATATATCCATGTGTTGTGAGTCATCATCAGATAGACACATGCTTTTCTTTCCCGGTGATGGGCCGACACGGTCTAAACACATCAACGTACACAAGTACACCTCACCCATTTGCCCTCTTAGCACTGAAGGAAAATTGAACTCACACAGTTTTGCTTCAAATATACACAATGTTCCACAATCAAAATCGGAGAGAAATTATCTGTGCAACCTGCCATAACATTTCTATGTAGTATACGGCCTTGTCTCGATATGTCCAGATCATACAGTGCCATAGCATGGTCTTTTCTCCAGAGACAGCTAGGCTTTCCGCTCCACTTTCAGGAACCACATAACTATTACACCCATCAATAACAGTGCTACCTTCTAGCTTGTACAGAGTTCCAGTCCGAACTCCCAACATTAATATCAGTGCTCCCCGAACCATCTTGCAGGCATCTTTCTCGAACACTATTTTTACACCTACATCATCCATCTTGCTTTCCATCTTGTACTTATAGAAATCAGATTTACGGCCCGTGCGAGACCTGAGACACTAGTGTTCAATCATTCCTGTCTGTGACTTTGACGACCTTTCCACTCGACGATTCGGCCTTCCCATCATCCCTAGGAAGACATCATCACACGTCCTGTTTCTGCTCAGACTGTACACTACGGAGTGGGCGAAAGGATGCACTTGATTCAATCAGCCATGACTCATGATCTACATGTGTACTTGAAGAAGAAGCCAAATAGACATCCCCACCTTCATCCAAGGTGGTTTTTTTCTCTACAGAAGGAGCATCATCAAATCCCTTTCCTTTCTCATGAGCTTTAGATCTGCACTCCTTTTTGTAGTGCCCTTCCTTTCCGCATTTGCAGCATACCTTTACAAAATTTCCAGGAGATTTAGATCTCCCTCTAGATTTAGATCTCCCACTCGAAACCTTATTCTTGTTTCTATTTTGGGACCTTCCTCATACAGATAAGGCATCTCCATTTTGACCCTCCATATTTCTCCATCTCGTTTCCTCTGACAGAAAGGCTGAGACAATGTCATCAAAATTCAAGGTAGTTGTATTGCTACCTATTACAATAACTAGACTGTCCCACGAGTCTAGTAGAGAACACAACAAACTGATGCACTTATCTTCATCTGAGATTTTAATATCAATAGATGACAGTTGACTTACCACAGTATTGAAGGCATTCAGATGCTCTATCACTGAGTCTCCATCCTTCACCCTTAGGTTATATAGATTTTTCCACAGGAACAAATTATTCACCAGAGACTTAGATTGGTACAAAGTCCCAAGTTTTTCCCACAAATTCTTTGTTGTAGCTTCCCCAGATACATTCAACAATACTGAATTTGAGACACACAACCGTATTGTGCTCTTAGCCTTCCGATCCAGTTTCTTCTAGTCTTCATCTGACATTGTCGTTGGTTTAGTTCCTGGATCTACCACGATCCACTGATCTTTATCCACCAGTAGATCCTCCATCTTGAGCTTCCACAACTCAAAACTTTGACCATTAAATTTATCGATCTCTATCTTTCCGCCGCTTTCCATCTTCTTTCACTGCAAAAATTAATTCCATAGATCTCCCACTGAACAAGGTCTACCTCAAGCCCGAGCAAAAAACCCTCAGCAACAAAGGCGTCCCCTTGAAGCCGAAATAGCTCTGATACCAAATGTAGGTTTTAACCCTGAAAAGAAACTATCCACACACGAATATTATAACAGAAAATAAACAATAGCGAGAGCATAAACATAAAAAAAATAAACACAGAGATTTTCCCCTGGATCCCAAATCGGGATGACCAGCTTGATTTTTCATTATATTCCTTTTAGTGTTACAACACATATATATACATGCCGAAGCATACATAAACCACAATCCATTAACCCTGGATTAGAACATAACCGTAGTTCCCTTGACTATATCTACAAAATACCAGGGGTCGAAAACCATCGTACCCCAAAAAACCATGCACAAACTCATGCACAAAACATGGGTGGGTCCGCCTATGAGTGGGACCGCGCACCAAAACAATTTTCGCCGGGGCGCTGCCCCGGACCCTGACAGGGGGGGGTTGCTGCCCCCCCTGTGACCCCCCTACTACGCCCAGCACAACATACAGCGTGTCAGGCTAGTCATGGAAAGAATATAACACACACCCAACAATCAGAGCATGATATTTGGCTCAGATTGTGGACATTATTGACAACATATGAAAAGCATATAGTAGAGATCTACTACTATGGAGGGATTAAGTTTTGCCTCATATTTATTTAGAGCTATGAAGGATCTCTCCAAAGAGATCAATGAAACAAGAAGAGAAAGGCAAAGAGGAAACTCAAGAATGTTTCAGGATGAAGAAGGTCCCAATACTTCTTATTAGCAGCAACGAAGACTCGAGAAACAAAGGGCATCACGTTATTCCACTAGATCCACTTTCTTTGAGAAAGAGAACTGGTCTGAATATGATGAAGGCTTGGGGAATGAGACCCTAAGTAAATATCTGTCCGAGTACAAGTTATAGCCAAGAGAATTGAAGAAGAATCTCTCTCTCCTACCAGTTTTTCAACTTAAGGAAGAGAGGAGATCCAGAAGCAACAATAGAAGAAAGACGCATAGATTCTTCTTGTCCAAATTTGATGGATCTTCCAAAATCAAATCCAGGGCTTGGAGGAGAGAATTGGCTACCTTATTTCTGAAATATCCTATATCAGAAAGAGAGGTTGTGGAGTTTGTAGTGCTGCACCGAGAAGGTGAAGCAAGAGATTGGTGGTTCAGTCACTTGTCCCATATGAAAGTGTCTACTTATCTAGATTTTGTTCAGACTGAAGAAAAAGTATGGTAGGATGAAACCAGAGACATATCACATAGTAACATCTCCCATCATCAAGGAGATATTACATGAAGATCTAAAAGAATATGTCCTCATTATCACTCAGAAGGAGGAGCCTCTAGTACTACCAGCTGCAGATGTGCTTACATCAAGAGGAGGATCATTTGCATCTTTGCAAGATGGTCTGGAGTCTTGAATTTTGGAGCCCCATGCATGATTGACGATATGCATGATGAGGAGGAGACATATACCAGTGCTGGTACACTTGTAGAAGAGAAGTCATCACTCTTACTAGTAGTTGGAGCGACTATTGTTCCGGTTGGAGGAACTCTTATGGTCTTGCAAGATGTTCCCACACATCAACTGATCCAAGGTATGCAACTACTTCCATCTCATATTGTTTCAGTATCTCTTATTCAAACTTATGGGGACACACCATCAGGGAAATTGCATAACCAAGGATTAGAACATCTTGCTAATTTGGAGCATAAAATTATCACTACACAAAGGAACCTTGATTTGATCAAGGAGAATATGTATTGCTATCCCAATTTTTCATGGTTGAGAAACACCCAACACCTTCTGTTGAAGTGTGGAGTTGCAGAAGCACAATCCTATTTAGTACAGTGCAAAACTATGAGTTTAGCATTTTATATGGCCATGAGACAACACATGTCTCACCTTGTAGATCTACAACACTGTTAATGAGTAGCAGTGAGAAGAAGAGATCCAATTCCTTATGGGAGAAATAAAATAGAAGCTTCATTCATGAAGAAATGGAGAAAAATATGATAGATGGTAGACATCTTGAGATGGGAAATATTTTCCCCTTTCAAGATGACTCTCTCAATGAGCATCTCATAGCTCAAAGAGAAACTTCTACCTGCAGCAGATCCAGAACCTTATTGGTTTTGGAGGCCCATTCATGAGAAGAAGATCTCATGGAGAGGTCTCATTGGAGGTGCACTTCAAAATATCATGGAGTGCAAAGTTCTTCATTAGTTTGGGGAGAATGGTATTCTAGAATGGGAGGATACCATGTTTATTCAAAACATCATTCATCATCCACATTGGGATGAGTGGGTGAGGATGATAAGAAAGGGGTTCCATGAACACTTTCAGATATATGACATGGGCCAGCAAGAAGCTTGGTTACGCTGGTTTCTCTTGGGTGAATATGGTTACTACCCAAAAGCTTCTATTTATTTGATCCATGCCTTGAATAACACTCATATAATGAAGAAGGAGGCATGGCTACACTGGCTGCTCTTGGGTGAGTATGGTTACCACCCAATGGTTCATATTTTTCTGATTCATGCCTTGCACATCACTGAAAGAGTGTAGAAGAAGAAGGTATGGTTACTTTGGTTATTGTTGAGAGATTTTTGCCATCACATGACATCTCCTATGTCTATTTGTTTTGTATTGTATAAAACTTGGCATGGTTCTCTCATGATGTGTAATGATGGTGCTTTCTTGTATTGGGATGATGTGACATTCCACATGTCTATCATTATTTTTTTACTCCATGATGCACATGAGAAGGTGAGGAGGCAACAAGATCTCTTGTTGCTTTGGTTGCTTTTGGGAGAGTTTGGCTTGACCATCTTGCCTAATGGAGATGGAGGATCGAAGCAAGAGGCCTTACTCCGATGGTTACTATTGGGATAATATGGTTTGACATATGTTTCTACCCATATGTCTCTATTTTCTCTTTTGCACAATGTTGAGATAATGCTTGGATCCAACAAGGCCAATAGGGCTAAGGATGAGGGCATGTCCATGCTCAATCTACTTCATAAAGCATGGGATGAAGAGATGTTTTGTGAGATGGGGCTTTTCCTTTGTGGGAAGAAACACTTTCTTTTATGTATCTCATGTATTGATGATAATGTTGGGCAGATTATGGTTGTCACTTGGTACTTATTGGAGAATGAAGGGCATCTAGCTACACATTTGGAGGTTATTCTATGCCTTCTTGAGAGACAACTATGGAACCAAACATGCATAACACATTATAGCAGATGGAGGAGGCCTTTCTTATAGGGATGCCATTTGGAGGGGAATATATGACTTTGCATCTAGTTTTGCAGTTTCTTGAGGACAAGCAACATTTTTCCAGGGAGGACTATAATATTCCCAAATTCTCACATGTTTATTGGAATATTAGAGTTCTTAATAAACTTAATTAATTAAGTAAATAAAAGGGTGGAGGGACCCATAATACTCAAAGATGAATAAGATCCACTTTTTGATGTGTGAATATGAATTAATTAGACATAGATCTATATAATGGAGTAGTGGAGCAGCTACTTAATGTGAAAGGAGTGGAGGTCATGTATCATTAATGAGATAGATCATAGAGGTTGAAGCAATCAACTGAGATCATGGAGGGAATCTAATGTAAGATCATAGATCATTCATGATGAAATGATGGAGGAAGTAGTGCATTTAATGCTCACATGATGGAGAGGGTGGTCATTGTATGTAGACATGATGGAGGACTTGGAGAGACAACACAGTCAATCATGGAGACTTATTTCCACATATACAACACAATTTAGAGGTGGGCCAGGACTTGGGAAGGCTCACTTTGTATATAAGAAAGATGAAGGTAGAATGGAAGGCAGCCTTGGTATTATTTATTTGAGATCTATTTAGATTTGGAAGTGTCATTTGACATTCCATGAATTCTTATGCTATTTAGTTAAGTCTGCAGTGCTATTTAGCACAGCGTGTTCCCGTGTGGGAATCCCACCCTTACCCACGGGGGACTTCGAGTGCCTACTCTAGGAAAGTATTGTGGGATGCTATTCATAATCAAGCATTAGTGCCACACTATTTCCACTCTCTACAGAACATATAAATTCAGGAATTATGCATTTTTGAAGATTAGTTTGGGAGGAGGAGGTTGTCTTCAGTATTTCAGCTGAGGAACTGGTGAAGGATTCTTCCTATCACCTTGGACTTCAAGATCAGAATTCCCAAAGAATCATTTCAGATCTGTCATTAGGAAAAACATTATGCACCTCCTATCAACAACAGTCCCATCAAGGATTTCACAGTCCATCATTGCAGATCCATAGAAGGAAGGAAGTTTCTAGCACTTCAGTTAGGAATCTTGTGAGGGATCATCCTTTCAATTTTCCATCACTATTCCATCATCCTGGAGCTTATTTGCATCATATTTCAGCAGGTTTGATTCTCTCCCTCTTGCATAATGTAGTTTTTCCAGCAGTTGCATATTTAGTTGCTGCATTTCGAGGAGGAGGAAGAAAAGGCAAGATCTCAAGCTTCTAGCTTGGAGATCTGAAGGAGGGATCAACCCTCAAAGCTCACATATATTTGTATAACATATTTCAGCCATATTTCGATCAGATTTAGTTTCATATCTGCATAACCCAACAGTCAAGAGATCAAAACCTAAGAGGGTGAATTTCCAATCTCATAGATCTGGAATTTACTTTCTGGGTTATCTTGGGTTTCCATCATAGAGCCCAGATCTTGAATCTTGGCATAATCAAAGCTCTAGTTTTCCATAGATCTTCATTTCCCTTTCCAGCCAACAATTATCTATACATCATCAGATGAAAGGACAATGCAGTATTTATTCCGACAACTCTCCAATTATGCAGTGCCTTCTTTGGCATGTTTTTAGGGTCATTATAACCTATGTATTTGGCTTGAGTGCATCTATTTGAGCAAGGTTGTAATGTTTATCCATCTCCAATAATAATAAAAGACTCACCTATTCTATATATTTTTATGATTTTTAAAACATTATCTATACTTTTTTCAGCTCTAAATATCGTGTTTGTGTATCAATGCATTATTCCATTTCGGGATATTACAGACTCATCCTTTTTCCATTGGATGGGAAGATAGTTAAAGTGGACCAACTATCCTTTTGCACCCTTAATTATTCTGCGTTACTTAGCAACATCGTGCCCTTAGTAGGAGGATTTCCTGACTCTTACATCAATTTCGGTACTGGTCTTCTGAAGGCATCTTCCCTGATGGGTTGTTTTCCTCTCCCGCCACCTGAGGTTCCACACACGATTTCATTGATATCCACCATCTCGGATGTCTCTATAGATCCCTGGATCCTACCAGTGCCTTCAGAAATTGATTCCTATGGAGATCATATGCCACTATCACCGACTTGGTTGGCTTATCAAGCCATCCAATCAGCATCTAAACCCTCCACTGCTTTGGTTTCGACCAATGGTACCACCCTCTTGCCCACCACAGTTAATTTTTAGGATATACTCGATGAATTCCTTCCTAAAGATGAAGCTATCCGAGAGATCATGTCTCTAGAGGAACGACCTTGGGGACATTTTCATCATCATACTTCAATTTCTGATTTGGATGCGACCACTATTCAAATCACATCTTTCGACCCACCTGAGATTGTTCCATCCGCTTACGCGACTGTTGAAACTATCGGAGAGGAACCACGAGTACAATGAACAGTAAAGGCGGGTTTCCGGTTTTGATTGCACCGCCTTCATCGGGCAAGCGGTAATTAGAAAATCAGCGCGATTCCATATGCTAGGCGACACATGTCCCTGAGAAATTTTGGAAAACCACCCCTCATCGTGAGTTAAATTTCATTTAGTTAACTTGAGTGATATCCATCGGATTGTATGGAGCAAGGCTATGTGCTGTCCGCCATTGGATGTGGAAGGGTCGTTAGTGTGGGGCCCAGTTCTAGCTTATATTGATCGGGACTGTTCAAACTACGGTTGCGAGTTTAACCGAGGGCACATATGCAAAATCATCTCAATATGAATTGTGTGATATATGGATTAATATATTTACATGCCGAGCATTGAGTTTGGATTGAACCAGGGTCGAGTTGTAAGATTGAATGTACAAGGTTGACTTCATGCATGTATGCTGAAAATGAGTTGGTATGTGAATGTATAAGGTGGATGACCGAAAGCCTTATGTAAATTCTTGGATTTAACCAAAATTAATACGCAAGTGGGACCCCTCTACAGAAAATTCCGAGAATCACAACCTAAGCTAGAGGATAAATTAGAACTAAAGCAGAAGCTTATATATATATATGCAACGCGTTACATATATTATGCTTTATATAAAAATAACCAAAGGTTCTATCAAAAGAAAAGTACCACATGGTGGGACCCTCATCAATCGCATCAGAAAAAAGTCGGCAGCGGATCATATGAACAGAAAGTTGCGATTGCGATTGAAGCTCAGACCCGATGGGTTTATAAACCATGATTTATATGTGTTTGAGTTCCTGCATAACAGTGATCACATCGAAGCATAAGGATATCGGAACATGCAAATGAAAATTGCGATTGCAATTGAGTTCCAGACCCGAGGGGCGTATAAATTGTGATTTTATAGGTTTGAGTTCCAGCCTAATCACATCGGCACACTTAAATGAACAGTGGTCCATTGCATCGGAGTAAAATCAGGACATCGGAACATACTACTAAGAGTTGCGATTGCGATTAATCGCATCGGAACTATCTCAATCAGAAGTATTCAGAAGCGATTCATCGCATCAGGAATAAGAAAAGTTCGGCAAGTGGGCCCGAGGTTTATAAGTTTAATGGGTGTTGATGAAGTCTAAGGCTTACTGACTGTTTCGTAAACTTTAGAACGAAGAACGTAATGTATGTTGATATATATTATGATTGGAATGTGTTGGCAAAGTTAATTAATCCAAAGTTCAAGAGGAAAGGAAACCACCGCGACACATATATGTATACACAAAATGATACATACACATTTCCAATATGTGGACAGTAATGCATGGCATCGGAAGATAGAACAGGTTCAGCGAGTGGGCCCATAAGGGCATTCTAAGTATTAAAACGTTTTATTATTTGTATAACGCCAAGAGTTGAATTGAACAGTTACTAGTATGCAATAGTTACACCACGGCAGAGGACAGAAGAGCAAGCAGAGTTGAAAAAGACAGACACAGTCAAAGAAAAGACAAATGCACAGTGAGCCAAGAGGCTAAATGAGTGAGCTGAAGTTTTCATTGTAATTGAATGTAAATGATTTTAATTTATATTGTTGTGATGCATTGGCAAGTCTCCGGAAGAGAAAAAATATCCCACTGTAATGTTAAATTGGTACCTACAGTTATATTTTCTGAATGAGCAGATAAAAGAGATGAGAAGGCAGAAGGCAAAGAGACATGGTTGTCCACTTCGAATTCCCAGTAGAATACAAACAGCCATGAAGCTATTTTGTATAAAACAAGGTAATATCCAAGGGGAGACAATTACGAAAAGAGAGTGAGAAAAGAAGAGAGTGTGCAGCAGAATTGAAGAGAGTTGAAGAAAATAAGAAAGATGCAAGAGGCTAGAGAGAGTGAACATATAGAATGCAGAGTATGGAATTGAGGCAGAAAAGATAAGAAGAAGGAGGAGCAGAATGAGATGTTGTGAAAAGTCAGAGAATGCAAAAATGAAGCAGTGAGGCAGAGTAGAAGGAGGAGCTGAGCAAAGAAGAAGGAGAAGCTAATAGTGAATCTGAGAAGATGCAGAAATGATGTAAGGATAGATATGAGGAATGTTGAACAGCAAAAGAGAAGGTATAGAATAGAGCTGATATCCAAGGTAAATCAACAAGTGTTTTTCTTTTGAAAGAGTGAGGAAGTTGGAGCTTCCCTATCAAGTTGTAGCTTGATAGATGTCAGTTGTAGTTGACTGAGGTAGGAGCCTCCTGTAGGTTGGTGCCTGCAGAAAATAGATGGGACTTGGTGCTTCCACATCAAGTTGTAGCTTGATAAAATGTCAGTTGTAGCTGACTGAGGTTGGAGCCTCCTGTAGGTTGGTGCCTGCAGAAAATTGATGGGAGTTGGAACTTCCTTGCAAGTTGTAGCTTGCAGAATTGAGGTAGGAGCCTCCTGTAGGTTGGTGCCTACAGAAAATCAGTGGTGAGAGGGAGTTGGAGCTTGCCTTTGCATCACAACAATAATAAGATGTGGTTTTCTCCCTTTATGGGTTTCCACTTATATCTGGTGTCTCTGTGCATGATGTTTATGTGTTGATTTGGTTTATATCATCTGCTTAATACTTGCTGCTCTCATATTAAGTCTACTGTTACATTATATTAATGCTTGCTGCTCACATTCTAAGATTACTCACATGTTAAGTTGAACATGAAATGAAGGTGTAAACAAGTGTTAATGAAAAAGTTTTAAAAAGTCCATGAATGTGTTAAACTGATTCACCCCCCCCCTCTCAGTTTAACTAAGGGTTCAACAATTGGTATCAGAGCCGGTTCCTTTGGTGCAAGCCTAATAGCTTGAAGGAGATCTGGTTAAGTCATGGACTATCAAAATGTACCTGTGTTAAGTATGAAAAATTTTCCTGAATGGAGAGATAAGGTTAAAACATGATTATTGGCTTATGAACCTGAAGTATGGAAGCTTGTGTGTGATGGTTACTGCACAGACTCCCCCATGGTGAAAGAACAACAGAGGAATGCCAAGGCAAAATGTGTGATATATAACAGTCTTCATAACAAGGACCTTGAGTTGATAATGGATTTAACCTCTGCAAAAGAAATCTGGGATAGATTGCACTTCATGCATGGAGTAAACACTAAGGACTGCACTGACAAGAAGGATAAGAGAATTAAGAAGAAGAAAAATTCATGTCAACAGGAAAATATTCAATCAAATGAAGTACCTGCTATTGTGAATGGTAGTAAGAGCCATGAAGAAATTGCAGCTGAAGAAAAAGCCAAACTTGACACAGCTCTGACTGAAATAGAAAAATTGAAGAATGAAAACAAAGACCTTAAGAGATTGGTAAAAATATGTGATGAGAAAGAATATGAAGATAGGAAAGAAATTATTGGCTTGAAGACATAGCTTGAAGAGGCAAATAAAGTAGAAGACACTCTGCTGCAACAAATGAGAGAGAAAAGTCTTGAATGTGAAAAATTGGAAGAAGAAGTAGTGAGCCTAAGAAAGAACTTAGAAAAATCCCAAAGAGAACTATTAATGAATACACCTCTAATGAAAAGCATTGGACAATTGGAAAAGATGCTAAATGCTCAAAGATCTCCTCTCATAAAGGTAGGCTTAGGATATGTAGGAGAAACTAGTAAGTCCCAGATAGAAGATAATAGGAAAATCATTTTTGTAAAAGATGTAAAAAACAGTGAAACAACTCAGCAAATTCCTATAGAAGCAGAAGCCAGCAAGAACATGAGTTGCAGAGAAACAAATAGAATCAAGAAGCAACTTGAAAGAACAGAAAATGAGAGGATGAAACAATCAACTGCTAAAGGCTCATATGCTCCTAAGGATGAATTGAACAAATTTGGAAGATTTCAAAGGAGGTTCCTCCCTCTTATGAAAAATAGCACATGTTTCTCTTGTCATAAACCAGGACATAATGCAGCATATTGTAAGACAAAGCCAATCCAATCCAACCAGCAAAGGATGCAGCAAAAGAGAAGAACCCCTCAAGCAAGCAAATGGAAAAGACAATCTTTCACTAGGTACACAAATCATTTCCATGGCTACTGTTATGCATGCAATAATTTTGGACATAAAATTGTTGATTGTAAAATGTATTCAAGAAGGGGAACAAATTATACATCAGCTCAAATGTACTTTGAAAAAATAAGATGTTATGTATGCCTCAAGCTTGGCCACAAAGCAAAGGACTGTAAACTGCCATATATACTAAAGAACTCTAGACAGATGATGGAAACAAAGAAAATAAAAAAAAACTATGAATTTAAAAGAAGTGCAGACATTATGAAGAACCCCAATAAAGTATGGAAGGAAAAGAGGAAGGGGGAGCCTGTTACATCAATAAAATAATAAATCCATCATAGTCTCAAGGGGAGCTGCTCTAGAAAACAAAGAAAATATCCAACCAGTGATAGATATGAAGCAGCATCTCAGGGGGAGAACAGTTCATATGTAGTCCCCACAAAAAGTAGTCTAAGAAGAGCTCCATGAAATGAGAACATCTATGAGATCAGGAAGTGAAAGGATTTTCCTCTAACAGAGAACTATAAAGGAAGAAGATTATTTAGCTGACAGGTTGATGAAAAAAGAGAAGGCAACAAACAACCATGGTAGTAGAGAGAACATCAGCCATGAACTTGTAGAACTAACAATGAATCACATTAAGAAGGATGTGTAAGAGAAGTGCCTATCATCATTATGTCATGACATCATTCATCTATGAAAAGTCCCCTTGGAGAAATGCATTTAAGTGAGTAATAAATTCTTGAGTAATCAGTCCATGAAGATTCATAGAAAAGAAATTGAAGATCCCTTCCCAAAGATCTTTACTTTAGAACCGTTGAATTGATTTTTAAAGCAACAATGATTCAGGAACAGTCTTAGAAAGGAAAATGCAGTGACATTCCTTTGAACAGAATGAGAGAATAAGAAAACATTTAATGATGATCAGATCAGATTGAAGATATTAATGACTGTTGATATGAACAGTGGAAAGCTCAATAGTAGAATTATGGGTTAATGTGCAAGCCAAAGTGAAATCTCTGCATAATTTACCAAGGGAGTATCAACTGGTACTTGGTAATTTACCAAGAAGCATGCCTATCAACAGAATATCAAGTGTTATCATGGAGCAGTAGTATAATATAGGTCCTCAGGATCAAAGGATTAAGGAAAAAAAACACCAAGTTAGTATCCCAGAGCTATCTGCATTATTCAAGCGTGAAAAGGTCAATTACAGAGCAAAAGGATCAGTATTGTGTTCTGAAACATTATATTGAGTATTGAAGCAGTATATTTTTCTATATATTTGCATGCCTTCTTGAAGTCAGTACATATCTATTAGGCCTCTCTCTTGAAATCATTCACAACGCCTTGCGAAGTCTGTTTATAGAGATATCAATTAAACATCATGAGAATTTTTTGTGGAAGATCATCCTGATAGAATAGTCAAAGTATTTGGAGCATAAAGGACTAGTTGTGATTACCATTTGAAGCTCAAAATTATTTTATTAATTCATCTAAATCCTTCTTCACAAGATATTTGCTGGTAATTCACCTTTAAAGAGAGATTGATCATTGACATACATACCTCCTCATGTCATAAAGAAAACTGAATGATTGATAAATGAGACTGACCAATACATTGAAGGATTTGTTTTGAAAGTATAGTGTGCAAGCAGTAGAAGTAATTTGGTCTCTTATATTGAAAGATATTGCCTAATCTCACAATAAGTTGTAAACTCTGGTTTGATTCATTGTTCACAATAGCAATAAGGACCTTTCAGTCTTTAAGAGTAATATCCCTGTCAGCAGTCTAGCACATATCACCAAAAACATACAGTACAGGTGAGCCACAACTATAAATATTGGCATCATCATCATATTTGAACAAATGTTGTACTGCAGATGTGTACTGCAAAAGAAGACATATTCCACCTACAATCTTCCTCAACAGATATGTATTTCTGAAGAAGATCATACTAGAGACTGAAGTATATTTGAAGCCTTCTCAGTATTTTAGTTTTGATCCAGTGATGCATCTCTGATTATATAAGGCTAGTACAATGTGTTCTATGAAGTGTCATTATCTCCATTTCAGCGTTATACAAGTGAAAGGAGTCTGTGCTTTGGGATTGTATCAACTTCTTATCTATATAAAAGTTCAATAATTCTCAAAAGTGTTCTCTCAACAACTCTTGTACACTAGTTTGGAGTAGCAAGGTACAAAGTAAGAAGAAGAAGGCCTAAATACATCTCAGAGAGAGAGGAAATGAAGAGATAGAAAGCACTCTAGGAAATGTGCAACCCTTTGCCATTGATGTCAAAGGGGGAGGAAAAGCAAGTAACAGAAGATAGGGTCTTCTAAAAGGTTGGATTATTGGATTATTGGTGGATGGATTGCCATCAATGCCAAAGGGGGAGACTGTTGGAAATGTTGTCATTGATGGCAAAGGAGATGGAAAAGGAGGAGCACTTCAAACAACAACAACGCAAAGAGAGCATGAGACATGAAGTAGAGGCAGTTTTAGAAGGGTCAGTTGATTGGAGACTTGGAGAGGCAGCAGAGGAGCTTCAGGAGAAAGGAGAAGCATCAGTCAAGGAGCAGAGGAAGCAAAGGCAGTGAATTGAGAGGTTCAATAAGAAATTGTATTAGTTTGTGTGAGCATGTATGAATAAGACTCTGTGATAGGGTTTTTGGATGGTACTCTGGTTTTGAATGCATAAAGGGTTTGTAATTAAACCTGTATGTATAAATGAGGAATTTGTTTTTAAATCTATGTGAATGGGCTTTGACTGTCAAGAAGAAATGGTCAAAGTGTGCAAATAATCTATGTAATTGGGGTGAATTGCGTTCTGTGGGTTATTGAAAGAATCGACATTTATGTCGATGTTGTCTTCAGAAATGCATAATATGAGCCCCTATTGTAGTTAAGACGTAGCTGAATAAGAATTCAAAGTTGAAACAACTGAACTGTGGAAGTGTCGACTTAGTGTCAAAGTTGTTTGCCTATGGTGAAGGCAATCAGAAGTGGTTGGAAATTATAGAGGAACCACTGGAGAAGCCGACAAGATTGAATATGTTGTGTGTTAATTGTAATATTGAACAGTCAGGGATAAGCCGAATCATATAAAGAAATAGTGGAAGTGGTGTTTTTTAATTAAACTATGTTGAGGAATTGCACATGAAAGGCAGAGTTCAGTGAGGGAAAAGGAGAGGAACCATGAGTACAGTGAACAGTAAAGGCGGGTTTTCGGTTTTGATCGCACTGCCTTCATCGTGCAAGAGGTAGTTAGAAAATCAACGCAATTTCGTACACTGGGCGACACGTGTCCCTGAGTGATTTTGGAAAACCACCACTCATCGTGAGTTAAAGTTCGTGTAGTTAACTCAAGCAATATCCGTCGGATTGTATGGAGCAAGGCTACGTGCTGTCCGCCATTGGATGTGGAAGGGTCATTAGTGCGGGGCCCAGCTCTAGCTTATATTGATCGGGATTGTTCAAACTACGGTTGCGAGTTTAACCGAGGGCACATATAATGGTTGAATATGCGAAATCAGCTCAATATGAATTGTGTGATATATGGGTTAATATATGTACATGCCAAGCATTGAGTTTGGATTGAACCAGGGTCGAGTCGTAAGATTGAATGCACAAGGTTGACTTCATACATGTATGTTGAAAATGAGTTGGTATGTGAATGTATAAGGTGGATGACTGAAAGCCTTATGTAAATGCTTGGATATAACCAAAATTAATATGCAAGTGGGACCCCTCTATAGAAAATTTCGAGAATCAAAACCCAAGCTGGAGGATACATTAGAACTGAAGTAGAAGCTTATATATATATGCAACGCGTTACATATATTGCGCTTTATATACAAAGAACCAAAGGTTCTATCAAAAGAAAAGTACCACATGGTGGGACCCTCATCATTCACATCGGAAAAAAGTTGGCAGCGAATCATATGAACAGAAAGTTGCGATTGCGATTGAAGCCCGGACCTGATGGGTTTATAAACCATGATTGATATGTGTTTGAGATCCTGCATAACAGTGATCGCATCAGAGCATCAAAACATAAGGATATCGGAACATGAAAATGCAAATTGTGATTGCGATTGAGTTCCAGACCCGATGGGTGTATAAACTGTGATTTTATAGGTTTGAGTTCCGGCCTAATCGCATCGGCACATTTAAATGAATAGTGGTCAATCACATTGGAGTAAAAGTAGGACATCGGAACATACTACTGAGAGTTGCGATTGCGATTAATCACATCGAAACTATCTCAATCAGAAGTATTCAGAAGCGATTCATCGCATCGGGAATAAGAAAAGTTTGGCAAGTGGGCCCGAGGTTTATAAGTTTAATGGGTGTTGATGAAGTCTAAGGCTTACTGACTGTTTCGTAAACTTTCGAACGGAGAACGTAATGCATGTTGATATATATTATGATTGGAATGTGTTGGCAGAGTTAATTAATCCAAAGTTCAAGAGGAAAGGAAAGAACCACGACACATATATGTATACACAAAACGATACATACACATTTCCAATATGTGGACAGTAATGCATCGCATCGGAAGATAGAACAGGTTTAGCGAGTGGGCCCGTAAGGGCATTCTAAGTATTAAAACATTTTATTATTTGTATAACGTCAAGAGTTGAACTGAATAGTTACTAGTATGCAACAGTTACACCACGGCAGAGGACAGAAGAGCAAGCAGAGTTGAAAAAGACAGACACAGTCAAAGAAAAGACAAATGCACAGCGAGCCAAGAGGCTGAATGAGTGAGCTGAAGTTTTCATTGTAATTGAATGTAAATGATTTTAATTTATATTGTTGTGATGCATTGGCAAGTCTCCGGAAGAGAACAAATATCCCACTGTAATGTTAAATTGGTACCTACAGTTATATTTCTCAATGAGCAGATAAAGGAGATGAGAAGGCAGACGGCAAAGAGACATGGCTGTCCACTTCGAATTCCCAGTAGAATACAAATAGCCATGAAGCTATTTTGTATAAAACAGGGTAATATCCAAGGGGATATAGTTACGAAAAGAGAGTGAGAAAAGAAGAGAGTGTGCAACATAATTGAAGAGAGTTGAAGAAAATAAGAAAGCTGCAAGAGGCTATAGAGATTGAATATAGAGAATGCAGAGTATGGAATTGAGGCAAAGAAGATAAGAAGAAGGAGGAGCAGAATGAGATGTTGTGAAAAGTCAGAGAATGCAGAAATGAAGCAGTGAGGCAGAGTAGAAGGAGGAGCTGAGCAAAGAAGAAGGAGAAGATGATAGTGAATCTGAGAAGATGCAAAAATGATGTAAGGACATATATGAGGACTGTTGAACAGCAGAAGAGAAGGTACAGAACAGAGCTGATATCCAAGGTAAATCAGCAAGTGTTTTTCTTTTGAAAGAGTAAGGAAGTTGGAGCTTCCCTATCAAGTTGTAGCTTGATAGATGTCAGTTGTAGCTGACTGAGGTAGGAGCCTCCTGTAGGTTGGTGCCTGCAGAAAAAAGATGGGACTTGGTGCTTCCACATCAAGTTGTAGCTTGATAAAATGTCAGTTGTAGCTGACTGAGGTTGGAGCCTCCTGTAGGTTGGTGCCTGCAGAAAATTGATGGGATTTGTAGCTTCCTTGCAAGTTGTAGCTTGCAGAATTGAGGTTGGAGCCTCTTGTAGGTTGGTGCCTACAGAAAATCAGTGGTGAGAGGGAGTTGGAGCTTGCCTTTGCATCACAACAATAATAAGATGTGGTTTTCTCCCTTTATGGGTTTCCACTTATATCTAGTGTCTCTGTGCATGATGTTTATGTGCTGATCTGGTTTATATCATCTGCTTAATACTTTCTACTCTCATATTAAGTCTACTGTTACATTATATTAATGCTTGCTGCTCACATTCTAAGATTACTCACATGTTAAGTTGAACATGAAATGAAGGTGTAAAAAAGTGTTAATGAAATTTTTTTAAAAGTCCATGAATGTGTTAAACTGATTCACCCCCCCCCCTCTCAGTTTAACTAAGGGTTCAACACATGTTCCTTTGACAGAATGGGTATCCAATCTGGTTCTCGTAAATAAAAAACAAGGCACCATCCTAGTTTGTGTTGACTGTCGTGATTTGAACACCACTTTTCCAAAAGTCAATTATCATACTCCGTTTATAGATCAAATTATCGACAATTGCTCTGGATGTGAGTCCTTCTCCTTCATGGATGGCTTTTGAGGATATAACCAGATATCAATTAAAAAACATGACCAACATAAAACCACCTTCATTAGGCCTTTGAGCACTTTTGCGTATTTTAAACTCCCATTCTGTCTGAAGAATGGTGGAGCCACTTTTCAAGGGGCCATGGACTATGCATTTCATGATATCAGACACATTAGACAAGCTTACTTGGATGACCTTCCGGCTTATTCCAAGAAACAAGCCCATCACCTTGCGCATCTTAGAGAAATATTTTCTCCCTATAGGTTTTACAACATACGTCTGAATCCGCATAAGTACGTATTTTTTGTCGAGCCTGGACGTCTTCTTGGATTCATTGTCTCCAAGCATGGTATTAGGGTTGATCTCGATAAGGTAAAGGGAATTGTTAAATTACCTACACTGCAATCCATTATGCAACTCCAACATTTGCAAGGGAAGGAAAACTTCTTACGTCGCATCATCGTAAACTATGTCGAGATAACAAAAGGTTTTATATGCTTACTCATGAAAGGGGTACTGTATCTGTGGGATGATCAAGCTCAACTATCGTTTGATGCCATGAAATGGGCACTCGTTTCCACCCCACTTATTAGTGCCCCCAACTATTCGCGTGACTTTCTCCTCTACCTGGCAGCCTCACCATCCTCCTTGGGAATGGTTTTGGTTCAAGTTCACGATGAAAATAGTGAGCATGTGATTTAATATCTGTCAAAATGTCTCATTGGACCGGAATTACAATATTCGCATGTGGAGAAAGTATCTCTCACGGTGGTCTTCGCTGTCACCTACCTCTGACACTATATATTGCTGCAACATACTACAGTAATGGATTTTGGGGATCCCATGTGACACATCTTGTCTCGTCATGATCATTGGAGGAAAATATTCCAAATGGATTGTATTCCTCCAACAATTTGATTTGGTTTTTTTTGTTGCCAAAGCTAAGAAATCTCTAGTCTTCGAAAAATTACTGTTGGATCTTCCCAGAATTGACCCAAAGGAAGTATCTCATGATCCATTTCTTGATGAATCCATCTATCTAGTCGATTCTATTGATCCTTGGTACGGGGAAATTCTTGTCTACCTCCAAACTCAACGATTCCGCCCAACTCTCACGTCAGAAAACCTTTGTCACATTCATCACCAAGTGAAACAATATCTCATACTGAACGATACTCTATATCACCGTGGTGTTAATACAGTTCTTTGATGTTGTCTCACTCTTAATAAGGCAAAACATGTTTTAAATGACTACCACGCTGGGGCATGTGGTGGTCATATTTTTGGCATAGCTACTGCCTAGAAAATGTTGTGTGTAGGATACTACTAGCCCACTTTGTTTAAGGAATGTATCATAGCGATCCAGAACTGCCATCCTTGTCAAATGTTTGTGAAGAAAATGCGTGCCCATCCTACCCCTCTGCATCCGGTTATCTCTGTCAGTCCTTTCTCTAAATAGGGAATAGATTTTGTCACATGCAATCCCATTTTTTTTGATGGACACAACTACATCATATTTGCGGTCGACCACTTCAAAAAATGGGCTGAAGCCATTCCCACTTTTTGGGCCGATGTAGAAACCGTTGATTTCTTCCTGTTTAATAAGGTCATCTATTGTTTCGGTGTACCCCACTCAATTTTCACAAATCATGGTTCACACTTTCAAAACTAAATGACGAGAGAGTTAACTTCCATGCTAGGTTTTCGACAATATCAGTCTTTGTCCTACTATCCGCAAGCTAAGGGTCAGGTCGAAGCTGTAAATGGCATCGTCAAGACCATGATTCGTCGGTTAGTCATCAATCATAAAACCATATGGCATCGGAAGCTATACTACACATTATGGGGGTACTGAACGTCAGTGAAGACTGCTACATGCTTCATGCCATTCCAGTTAGCATACAGTCTGGAAGCAATTCTTCCAATCGAGTGCAAGATTCCATCATTTAAACTGGTCATTGAACTCCTACCTGACACCACTACCGAAGAAGAGTGGTTTGTCTCGCTTGATCAATTGGACAAAACTCGTCGAGATGCTACACTAGCACTCGAAGCCCACAAGCGTTGAGTCAAAGCTCCATACAAAAAACCTGTCTAACCTTGTTCTTTCCAATAAGGTGATCTTGTTCTACTCTATGATCAAAGACATGACCTCTTGGGGGTAGGAACACTTCAACCATTATGGTTTGGTCCATACATCGTCAGGAAAGTCCTTTTTAAAGGGGCTTATGAACTTCAGGACTGTAATGGGATTCCACTCACCGAGCCCTGCAATGGGCTCTATATGAAGAAGTATTTCACCCAGTGTCCCACTTGGCATCTGCTTTGTAATTTTATGTAGATAAGTTGTATTTTTTTGGTGTGTCTGGAATATTTTGGGTTTTTGAGTGTTTTTTTCTCATATAGGCTATCTTATTTTACACATATGTCTTCATCATCCTTGCCATAAGTTTGATATGCGAATGGTGCCAGTCATCACACATAGTACATTGGATCAACTGCTTGGGTCCTAAATACAGCTTAGTCAAAACTACTTGGTTCTAGGGGAATCATTCTTGGCGATTCCACCAACAATATTTTTTAGTACGTGTGGGTGATACAAATCCTCGATGAAGCTGAATCCAATGACATCTCCAATCTGGTGGTCAGGTTAGATTTCGATATCATCCTTATGCATTTGAAAAACTTGTATCACGTCTGACATCTTGTCTTGTTATGTTATTACTTGAGGGTACGAATTGTGGAACATCAATTTAAATTCATTACTTTTGATAACATTCCTAGAGAATATAATGCATTAGCTGATTCATTATAAATTATGTGTTATATTTCCATTTTTTGCATTTATTATAGAAAGAGTCATGCATGAGCGTATATTTTTTCATCATAAAAAATACATAAAAATTTAAACACAAAAGATCAAAATATCCAAAAAATATATATGTATATATATAGATATGTCATGTCTAGTCAAGTTACATAAAAAAACTCTTCAAAACTTGGGTGTTTTACAAAAATAGGCTCTGCTAAGCCTCGCTCTGACATCTATACATATATCATGTAGTCCTGATGAGCTTGCTGCTCATGGTAGCAGATAAATACTACATCTAACCTCCTCAGAGGCACCAGGAATCTCTTTGGCACACCCACTGTGTGTCGCTGCAGATGAATAGGGATCTCCCTCATGGGAAGAGGCAGCACAGCCTCGTTCAAACAGTGTATATCATCGCCCTCTTTAGCGACTACTACAGCCTTTGCTACTGCTGCAGCCCCAGGTAGCTACATTCCTCACCATGCATAGTGAGGGGCTCCAGCTGTACGGACAGGTGCCACATCTGTGTCAAGAAATAAGCTTCATGTCAAAATATTTTTCACCCATTAAACAAAAAATTTACATAAACATTCAAAAGACACAAAATACTTAAGCAACTGATCTTTCTTCTTACCTATTGACCCCCATTGAGTTCCTGGTGGCAATATTATCTCTGTTATGAAACCAGCTCCAGAAATAGAAGAAAAGAGAAATCAATGCCTTAGAAATAGCCACTTCAAGGGGGAAACCTCCAATACATTACATAAATTAACAATTATTGGATGATACAAATGACAAAACGTACTTTCTATATATAGGAGTCCATGGGGCCACAATATAATCCTAGCCAACCTAACAATAATAATGTAATGGCACAATAATAAAAATATGGGGGTTACAAGGGTACAACAATGACAATAAAGGGACTACACTAACAAAAATAAGGGGATACACTAGTATTATAGGGACCTAACATGCCCCTCTCCTTCAAAAAAGTGTTGCTCTCAACGCTTGATTATTTTTGGATGCTCCTATATAAATTGTCATCCTCTTGTGTGGAATCTTCAATGGGTAAGTTCTTCCACTTGCTAAGATACTATAAAATTGATCGATATGGTAGTTTTCGAGTTCTTGTTTTTGTGACTGCTTCAGAACTTATTTCGCTATGATGTTGGTCTTCCTGTTGTTTCATTCGATTCTGTACCAAAGTTAGGTTATCCTTTGAGAGTTGGAGAACTTGTTGTTGATGCTCAATGTGATATTCCACAATTTTATCATCCATATTAGCTTTCATTTGATCCTTAAAACCATACAAATTAGCCTCCATTTTTTATTTTAAACCATATATGTCATCTTTGATTCCTCTTTGTAAGATCGAAATTTGTTGCACTTGGTATCGTAATTTTGATATCTCATACTGCAATTCTTCTTCTTCATGCATCATAGTATATATTTTCGAGGGCTTAATGAGTGTGAAATTACTTTTAGGAGGAATTATATAACTAAATACTTATATCTATGCTTAAATATGCCCTTGTAATCACTTCAAACTAATTTTTCAAACAAATGTTATGCAAACTTGTTTAAAAAATACACACTTTTTTCTAGATTTTGAGGAGCTCGATATTGAAACTGAATTATCTCTGTGATTTTGAATCTTCAATATCTGAAATTCAGCCCTGTAGTATCCCTTTGAATATTCTTTATAATTCCATAGGTCTGACCTGATTTGGATTCTTCAAGGAAAAGTTATGCCCAATCTCCCATGATGACCTAATTATGGACCAGTTCAGTAGAGCGAACTTGCACGACCTGCAACATGTGACTATTTCCTCCTTCAGCTCTGAAATTGATACAAAGGAAACTAAAGTCTGTGTACTGTGGCCACTTTTTACATAATTCCAATCAGACACTCAGAGAGAGAGTTATGACGATTTTCCCACGATCACCTCTTTGAGATGAAATTCGGGAGCCTGAAAAAATCCTAACTTCCACAAATCATATCTCCAGCAACATTGCGAACCAAGATATAATATATTTATAGGAGGTTCCTCAGGAATTCAGCTTCGATCTGTACACATTTTGGCTTCTAAAACTTTGTATACAAAAATTTATATTGAAAATTCCACGATGACCTGTTTTAGTTGAAATTCGCGAGCCTGAAAACAATCTAACTTAGACAGATCATATCTCCGAAAATGTTGTGAACCAAGATCTGAACTTTTTATACAATGTTCCCGAGGATTTCATATTCACTTTGTAAAAATTTCAGCTTCTGAACCTTCGTAGAAAACAAGTTATAGCAAAACTTCCATGATGACCTATTTAGGTTGAATTAAGGAGCCTACAAAAATCCCTAACTTTCACAGATCATATCTCTAAAAATATTGCGAACCAAGATCTGAAATGTTTCCACACCATTCCTCAAGATTTTTGATTTGTGTTGTAAACATTTCAACTTCTGAAACCTCATAGAAATCATTTTATAGCGCAAATGTCACGATGACCTGTTTGGAGCAGCAAAACCCTAGAATCCAAAGCTTTGATACCAAATGTTATGAAACCAACTCCAAAAATATAAGAAAAGAGAGATCAACGCCTTAGAAATAACCAATTCGAGGGGAAAAACTCTAGTACATTAATTAAATTAACAATTCTTGGATTATACAAATGACAAAACCTACTTTCTATATATAGGAGTCCATGGGGCCACAATATAATCCTAGCATACCTAAAAATAATAATGTAATGGCACAATAATAAAAATATGGGGGTTACAGGGCTACAAAAATAACAATAAGCGGGTTACACTAACAACAATAAGGGGATACACTAGTATTATAGGGACCTAACAATCTCTATATCTCCTCTGAAGTTCATCCCTGCATAGGGATAATATTTCATCATCAGGATTTGGACGTTCAACCACTAAAAGAATGCATCATCGAAGAAATGGCGGATTGGACCCTCTTCAGTCTACGACATCAAGGTAGAACAATGACCTTGTCTAGGCTTTCTTGGTCCTTCAACATCCGTGATCATCCTTGGCCTCATAACGGGCACTCTCTCTAGTATTAAAGAAACAATTAGTGTGCCAAACCCAAACTATCTTTGGGACCGAGTCTTGCAGGATGTCAATTCTTCTCGAACTTGGCGGAAAATGCCTTATCACCAATAAAATATCTACGACTATAGGAAATCTAATGCTAGTAATACCTGGGCCTTGGTGGCCACGTGTTGACCCTTGGCCCTCGCTAAGCGAACTATCATTCACAGAATAGACCTTATTGGTCTCGAGGCCACCCATGCTATAGGAATCCAGTTACTTATCGACATAGTATTTTCTGTACATTAATATTGGATAAACCCCATAGTGGTGCGAGGATCAGATCTAAAACTTGTCAGATTGGCACTCGGCCCTCTACATGACAGGCTAGTCAGGAAATAGATGTCTTCCTTCTCTATCGTGATTTCATGACTGCCGATATGAAAAACATGCTGCTGATCATCTGACCGCTAGATTATCTAGCTCAGAAGGTCTTCCCACCCATTCATCATATCAAATCTGTAATATTTTAGTAATCCACATCTCTGGAGAACATGAAAATTTTCTTGATCGGTGACCATTTTGAATTCCTCTCTTTCGTGCTCTCTCTCACACCAGATACTCATGGTAAAAGCTTTGCACCTCAAAAAATCAATTTTTCAATGGATCAGTTGTGGGACAAATCATAAAATGATTGAGTAAACCAAGTTTAATTTTTTTTTGGGCCAGCTAATGTGAGGCCCAGTGAAGAACAGTGTGTGCTAACACATTGTCCCTTAATGGGCAGTGCGTGTAACGCAGACCTAGCACTAGGCACCCATGTTACTGACGTAATATATTTAGGGCTTCCTGAAAAATGATTTTTTTCCATTAGAAATAGTAAAATACCAATGGAAAGAAAGATAAAGTCTCAATCTCTTACTTGGAACTCACAGAATAAAAAACCATTGCTCGGATCGCCCACAATTGATAACAGAAGTTTCACCTCTTTTTTTGGTCCAGAGCTCTTTCACGGCACACAAATAGTGAAAATGAAGGTATTTTTCCTTCTTATAGACATTCTGAATGTATGACTCACTGATACAGTCATTTAAAATTGATAAATTTCCGCTATTTTTTTCTGCAATTGTTGGTTTATCGAAGTCACCGATGCTCTGATGAATTGTCAGTGTTTATATGCAGATTTGACCATGCTTGACCTAGAACGAGCCTTCTTTTTATGGATTATTTCTAGGTCGTAAAACTTAAAAAACCTCAATTTTCCTTCATCGGGCTCGTTAAACTACCACGATGAAGAACTATGAGCCATTCTTTTCATCTTTTTCTAGCTCGTTAAAAAACCAAAAAAGACACCGATTTTTTCTTCGTTAGACTCGTTAAAATTTCACGGAGAGGATCGAGTTTTTCTTCATCTGACTTGTTAAAACTTCACGAAAAAATATTGACTTTACTTTGTCTCCTTGTACTCATAAAAAGATTAGGCAGACGTCTATTGAACATAGGTTTGTCACTTTATCTGGATTCAATGAACTAACTTACAGAATAGGAACTGTGTCGGGCATACTATTCTCCCTTCGTCGCACCCAGTTATCGACCATGACAAAGGTACCCCCCTGGAGTTGTCTTTTATGATGTTCTAGAGACTCCCTAAATATGAAAATATCATTTAGTTTACCCTTTTGGATTCATTAAACTTAATAAAATGGGGGAAAATTTGGACAAAGTGGATACTTATTCTGTTATGATTTGAAAGTCGATTTGGTAGCAAAAACTTGAACCTGGCACTTCCTAGAAAATTCTCTCGCAATTGGACGAACCCTACCATTTTATGAGTTTAGCCTTCGTATGCCAATGTCACTGCATTGGTGAACCCTGACACTCTTTGGTGTTCATAAGCCTAAGCTGCCTGGTACCATGTTACTGTGCCTTCTATTGTTCAAGAAGATCTCGCTATCTACTGCTTCCTATATCAACCAAGCCATCATATGCCAGAAATTATTTTTCGTCGTTAGTTACTACCATTTTCGCTTGAATATTTTCAAAACAAAATCACATTTTCCCGTTTCGTGTCAACTGATGTAGGATGCCTCATTTCCTGCCTTTTGACAGATCTCTTCCTATTGAAGTCAACATCTTATCTAGGAAGTTGATCCAGAAACATATCAGTACCCTGGAACTTGCAGACCTTAGTGGCAGGTTACCTTGTGTTTGATTGGGGGTTTTCATCACTGGCTCCCAGTCGAATGATTCTACGAGTGTTCAACATCAACACCATTTATTCGCACTCGTGAGATTGTACTATGCATCTTGGATACCATCATTGTTATCATTGGCCATCCTCACGCCTGTTAATAGTTTTCATCATTGACTGGTAATAAGATGATTTCTCACATGTTTGACAACAACTCCTTTATTCACACGTGCATAAATATGCAGTTTAGTGAAGTGGAGACCAAGAAATTGGGTTGAGGTTTACATCATTCAGCTTTGTTTCCTCTCCCAAGTTGCAATATTGTTTTTGGAGACAGCTTATCAGATTGATCCTATCATGAAAAAAGCTTTCAAATTGTGCTTATCGGTGGACATATTGGTCATATATTTTCCTGGAGAAATCATTTTGATACAACTATTGAGCATGGGAATGCCTGACTCAGGACAAATACTTATATTTCTGACATATGTTGTCTATTTCAGGTTTTCCTCAATCCTCTAACTTCTCTTGCTCTACTACACATGTTATAAAGTATTTCGGCCATCATCTTTGCTTTTTAATTCACAGTTTAGGGGGCATATTTTACATGACAAATGACCTCCTCATCAACTCATAGGAGAAGGAAGTGTGGAAGGAAGAAAATGACCTAGACAGAGACCGATTTTTCCAAGGTAACGCACCCTAGAGACAGCCAGGTCAAGTTATAACACATCCCAACCTTTCAGAGGGAGTGCTAGTACCTAGGTTAACACACTATATTTCCTAAGGGGCAACGTTACCCGTGCTTCATGAAGAAAAAGGGAAAAATCCCATAGAAACTGACTGACATTTCCGACTTTTTCTCAAAAGAGTCAGTCCGAAAAAAAACAACTAGCGGTGCAGGCCTCTGTTTGGACATTACTAAGCCCAAATGAGAATCCAAAGAGGGAAAAAGAAAGGAAAATAAAGGAAAAATCACGATTTTCCCCTATCCGAACTGATGGAAAATATTTGCAATATTAGTCCTCCCAAATTCTTATAAATTGGAGGCTAGGGTTCATTGTCAAAGGTCATAAGGTAGATAGTGTGCAGAATGTAACTTTGTTGTTGAGTGTGAGGCTTAATTATTGGCAAGGTACATTGGGAGCTCTTTGCCTAAGTATCATTACACTCGAAGATTCAGGAGAGAGAGAGAGGAGTCAGAAGACTGAGGGAAGCTTGATCAAATAGCGGTTTTAATATTCCTTCTCTTATTAATAGAACTATATTTGTTTTTTCTACTTGATGTTTTATCAATGCATATATTGCTTATTTTTTTATGAAACATGATATAAGTGACTTAGATATTCATAGTTAAATGTTTATTATATACTTGTTTAGTTTCTTGTAGTGGTACAACTGTGAATATTACACATGTGCCTTGTTTGTGTGCGGGATCCAGACTTGGAGCCAGTGAAAAGGACTTCCGCCACACTACCTAGGACTCTCCAATAGATCTGCCATCTACAAAGAGGTAATCCTTCAATATCTCACTTTTTCAATTAAGCATTAGCATGCACATGTATGTAGTTTCTTTTTGAGCTATACAGCTAATCTGACTATCTGCCTCGAGTCCCAGGAAGGTTCGAGAGGGATTTACTCCAGCTACCACTTGTACATTTTACCCCTAAGAAGCTACATTGCAATAAAGAGAAATATAAAGGGGCCTTCATTTGTTTAGTTGGTTGCAAATATTTTTCTTATTTTGTTCTCAAAATTTTGGGCAATCAAACCTTGATTTTTTTTGTTTGATCTCTAATTCTTGTGTCCATCGTGAAATCGTAGCCTCAATTTTGTAGTGTATTCCAGAAAGCCACCATTATCAAATGGAGCCCTTTCAACTCGTGTGCCTAGATCACAAGAATTAACATTTAAGCAAGGGCTATTTACAAACATTTCTGTAATGGGTGTTAATATCTCATCGAAGAGTTTCAAGTTAGAAAAATTGTAATAGGTAAGATAATGGTTGAAGCTTGAAATTACTTGCTTGAGTCCTCGTATTCTTAATTGAAGAAGACTAAACAAGCATTGTTTTGTTACAAATAAGGATTGTGAAAGTAACGTATGAGGGTATTACTTTGTAATCATGTTTTTGGAAAAAACCAATAAAACCTTTGCCACTTTTTAAGAACATTTAATCAAGTCTATGAAATATTTAAGATAATTGGCTATACTATGTGGGAAAAAGTTTTTTAGCCTTGCTAGAGATCACTGATGTTTGAGTATAATGATTTTCCTCCTACAACATTGAATGTAATACTTCAAAATCGAAAAGACAGGAATATAGAACAAAATAATGGAAATAACAGTGAATAACCTTACACCAACATGTGTGTCGAACATAGAGCCATTTTATTAATCATATCAGCATCAAATAAGTCCAATAAATATAGGAAAAACTCAAATAATAAGGGAAAACAAGCCTCCCATGAATACATATGCCATAACATGAAAAATAGATGTTATACAAATGAAGGAGAACCAATACAACACATTTTTAATGAGGGTAACTACTACTGGAAAATGTAATAATGTAGATATCCTGATATATGGCTCAAACAGTGTTGAGGAAAGAGATCTAAGCTCCCAAGCACATTTCCAGGACAACCCAGAAAGGGTTTCCGAAAATACACAAAAATGCAAAATGTCAGAATGCAGCCCTAGGGATTAATAACAGCTGCAACTGAATAAATGGAAAGAAGGTGGCTGAAATTGATATATAAATGTATATATATCCTCCAATAGACCCTCCAAGTGAAAGGATGATCCCCTCACTAAAGATCTAACCCTCCAACTAAAGCACTGAAACCTCCCCTAAAAATGCTCACTGAAATAACGCAGTCCCTTAGGGAAACTACGCTCTAGGAGGTGGAAATAGCTAGGCCTGATGCCAAAATATTAAAATATGATCCGGGACCTTCCTTTATGGCCTCAAAATTGAAAGGCTACCTCTCCACTAAAAAACAAACTCAGAAAGTGGCCCTAACAATCCTCCACTGCTTCTACTATACAACACAACACAACTCTGCAAGAAACTTTCTTGTAGCTGAAGAAAGAAGCTTGGCTTGATGCCGAAATGTGGAATATGCAGCTCAATAATACCTCTCCTGATTATGAACTCAAACTCCCCCGAGGATGAGTGTGTGATTCTCGCTCGAGAACACTCTTGTGCTAAACAAAACAACAGACTCCGCTAAACAACTGAAGAGTGCAAATAGTCATATAGACCACAAAATCAATAATAAAAAAACATAACCTTTATGGATGCCTTCCACTTCCTTATATGCATTGTGAGCCTTCTTACCTGGGGTCCCACTCATTAAAGCCACTACTCTCATCGAGACTTTCTCCCATTAACATTTCATTGTCTCTCATTGATGATCCACTCCCTCCATACTAGCGTTGTTTATTTGGTCAACATTGACCTTGTCCACATGCTTTAGCCCCTGTTCACAAATGAGGGTTCTTTATCTAGATATTAAGATGATCCCTATTCACATTAAGTGGTATTTTATTCCTCCTAAAGAGATTTATGGGTATCCCTACCCACTTATTCATCTATCTAAAAGACAAAAGAAAAAAAAAATATTCGAATTAGCTGCATGCTAATTTTGGAATATTACAGTTCTCCTCTCCCAAATGTTGCTTGTCCTCAAGAAAATGCAAGGATAGAACTAGAGAGCCTCCTCTCATCTTGCTGTAGCATCCTCACATGATAAGCTTCTCAACTGAACAATATTCTCTCTCATCAATATGTCCCCTTGTTGCTCCTCCCAAGTGTACAAGTTAGCCTTTGGTGATAAACCCAAATGGCTCTCATCATGAAGAAGTGGGATATCCATGGAGGCAAATATATGCTGTCTAGAGGCCTTCTTGAGGCATGGAATCTAAAAAATGTGGGGAACCTTTATTCCCATGTGAAGCTACCATCCCCAAGCTATCATCCACACAAAATGAATCACCCTCCAAAATGGTAATTCATAGAAAAAAATCTTCCACCTTTGGCTCCTGCATTGTAGCTAGGCTGCATAGCTGAACATGATAGACCAAACTGTCTACCCCATGCTATCTCTCTCTCCACTTATGATATGTGTAGATCTTCTACTAATTTTTGGCTGCAATAGTGTTGCCTTCAAGAGGAAAAAAGGAAATTGGATCCTCAAAGACCCCCTATCTAGTTTCATGGGCCTTGCTTGCCCAAAGCATCCCGTATAGAGTGAATAGAAAATTATCACAATATGGAATCCAAATGAGAAATATAATAAAGGTTATGTGTAATGATAGAAGGTACCAACAGTTTCCCAAGTGGTTACAACACAATTTTGTTAACTGTTGTTTTAGAACATAATGTGGGAGGTTATCTCCCAACAATTTTCTAGTTTTGCATGTTATCTCATCTACCAGAAAATAGTAAATGGCATTGTGTATCAATAGATAATACAAAGAATAGCACAATAATTTTGCCAAGCCATACAAGAAATGACTATCTCCATCACTGATGTTGGCCTTAGATATACCATGAAGCCCAAATAGAAGCTTGCCCTCTTGTTGAGCAATGCACTGGATATAAACAACAAGAGAATGCAAATAATTTGTTAGATGATAAATAAGTACAAAAACACAAATCTTACCATGCACTATGAGTAGGCTGAAAATGAGGTCCATAGATGAGCCCTCCCATGAGAATCTCCCTGTAATGTTCCAAAATTTTCTGACAATAATTTGGAACATTAATTTTTCTAATTTCACCCAAGAGGAGAATAAATGGGTAAGGAAACCAATTTCATAATAAAAACCTCAATAAAATCCCTCTAAGTATGAAAGGGGAGCATCTTTGGAGCTGGTTTACACACCCTCATGTGTGAACAAGGATATTTGCAAGGAGGCTTGGTTAAGTTGACCAAGTCAACAGCGCTGTCCTAGGAGGAGTGGCTTACTTAGGAAGCTAGCGCAGTGTGAATGAGGAAAAGGAAATTTGGTGGAGGAAACCCTAATGGATGGGGCCCATGGAGAAAGAGCTTTCATTTGTTTAAAAGGAGGACAAGGAAACCATTGTTTCTCATGCTTGTATTATTCATCTCATTGTCTAGTCAGACAATTGGAGCATTCTTTGCTCTTTAGCAAGAATTGCCGGAGGAATTCCTATTTAGGAATCCTTCTCCTTCTTGAGAGGTCTCTTGAAGGATTTTTCTTCATTTTCCTCACATCCAGGCTTGAGGCCAAGCATCCTCCATCAAGACAACGCTATTTCTATAGCAGAATAGTACTGTGTTGCTGGGTGTTGCATTGAGGGTTCACTACACCATCTTCTTCAGCTATTTTTCAAAGGAAGAGTCTCTCTTCTCTTTGAGATATCAGTTTGGAGACATTCCAGAGCTCATTGTACAATTTGGCATCAAGGCCAACTCATTCCATTTCCCTAAAGTGCAGTTTCATCCAGTGACTGCGTTATTCTAGAGGAGCATTTGTAGTAGGACTTGCAGATACATTTGGAGGGGAAGATCTTTAGTGAAGGGATCAGCCTTTCACTTGAAAGATCCATTGGAGGAGGCATATTCAGTTTGAGCATCAGATTCAACTATCTCCATCCATTTCTATTTCTGAGTTGCTACAGCTACCCAGCAACTTCGGCATTTTGCAGATTTTGTATTTTATTGCCAATCCTTCCAGGATTGACATGAGGTAGTATTTGGGAGCTGATATCTTCACTCTCATTGCTGTATTAGGCCATACATTTATTTATCTATGTATTTGACATATGTAGCATGCAGTTGCTCTATAAAACTACATTTTCATAGCTTGGTATACATTGTGTAGCAGTGGTTTTGTCATGTATCTTGTACTTGTTTCTTGAGGCTAGGCATTGCATATCTTGAGTGACCTTTTTCCTCAAGATCTTGTATTCATTGTTGCTACTATTATTTAATGAGAAGGCTATGGATTTCTCTCACACTTCTATGAGTTGAGTGTTGCTGCTACACCAATATTGTGCTTTCTTATTGCTGGAGCTCCAACTTTAGAATATCTTGAGATATTCTCATTGTTGTAGCAATTTCTTGAAAAAGGAACATTACAGTGGTATCAGAGCATGATCTTTGGCTCAGCCTATGGCTTCAAGCCAAAGTTCTAAATCCCCGAAGCAGGAATCTTTCAATCTCTATAGAAAGAGTCTGCAGATGGCTAGGTAGCCTCTAGATCTCATCCTTTTCTCAAAGGTGACATATCCAGTAAATGCCCCTGTAGTCAATCTCTGGAATAGAATCTTGATACTCCTGAAGAGGGAACTTTATAGCAGTTTCAGAGAAGAGAAGAGACAAAGATCAAAAAGCTGGAGGAGATGAGTTTTACCTCATCATATTTTAGATCCAGGAAGAGCCTCTTCAAAGAGGTTAGACAGAAGAAAGGAGGAATAAAATGAAACTCCTAGAGGGTTTCAAGAAGCAGAAAGTTGCAGTGAGACCTGTAGAAGGTTTCAAGAAGGAGAGTAAGATCCATGCACTTCATATCCTCACAAAGAAGGATTGCTATACAGAGAAAAACCAGAGCATGGCTTCACCACTTCAAAGAATGATGGGTGAGAAGATCTCCCTGCTCCCTTTTCATTTCATGAAGGGCATTGAAGAAGATCTCAAGGAGATTGAAAAAGTGGAGACTTGTACCAGCATTGTCACAACCTTGGAGGAGCAGCCTTCATGTTCAGAAATGGAGGAATGCCACATAGCTGCAGAAGAAGTTTTTCTTCTATTCACCAAGAGTTGCATTGTGCTGTACAAAGGTGGTGATAAAGAGAAGCTTGAATTTCAAGATCCCATGGAGTGAAGGAATCTGATTTGGGATGATGGTATCCCTTGTGGGAGGTGTACCAAGATGGAGGATCCACATGAGGAAGATGTTCCTCAACACATTATAGACTCCATGCCTTGAGGAGAGGCTATCCAGTTCTGTCCTTGCAGTTGCTTGGGGAAAAGCAACATTTGGGAGGGGAGGAATGTAATGTTCCAAAATTTTCCGACAATAATTTGGAACATTAATTTTTCTAATTTCACCTAGGAGGAGAATAAATGGGTAAGGAAACCCATTGCATAATAAAATCCTCAATAAAATCCCTTTAAATATGAAAGGGGAGCATATTTGGAGTTGGTTTGCACATCCTCATGTGTGAACAAGGATATTTGCAAGGAGGCTTGGTTAAGTTGACCAAGTCAACAATGCTGCCCTAGGAGGAGTGGTTTACTTAGGAATCCAGCGCAGTGTGAATGAGGAAAATGACATTTGGTGGAGGAAACCATAATGTATGGGGCCCATGGAGAAAGAGCTTTCATTTTTTTAAAAGGAGGACAAAGCAACCATTGTTTCTCATGCTTGTATTATTCATCTCATTGTCTAGTCAGACAATTGGATCATTCTTTGTTGTTTATCAAGAATTGCCAGAGGAATTCCTGTTTAGGATTCCTTCTCCTTCTTGAGAGGTCTCTTGAAGGATTTTTCTTCATTTTTCTCACATCCAGGCTTGAGGCCAAGCATCCTCCATCAAGACAACATTATTTCTGCAGCAAAATAATACTGTGTTGCTGGGTGTTGCAGTGAGGGTTCCCTACACCATCTTCTTCAGCTATTTTTCATAGGAAGAGTCTCTCTTCTCTTTGAGATATCAGTTTGGAGACATTCTAGAGCTCATTGTACAATTTGGCATCAAGGCCAAATCATTCCATTGCCCTACAACGCAGTTTCATCCAGTGACTGCGTTATTCTAGAGGAGCATTTGCAGTAGGGCTTGCAGATACATTTGGAGGGGAAGATCTTTAGTGAAGGGATCAGAATTTCACTTGAAAGATCCATTGGAGGAGGCATATTCAGTTTGAGCATCAGATTCAGCCATCTCCATCCATTTCTATTTCTGAGTTGCTGTAGCTACCCAGCAACTCTGACATTTTGCAGATTTTGTATTTTGTTTCCAATCCTTCCAGGATTGACATGAGGTAGTCTTTGGGAGATGATATCTTCACTCTCAATTCTATATTTGGCCATACATTTGTTTATTTATGTATTTGACATATGTAGAATGCAGTTGCTCTATAAAACTGCGTTTTCATAGCTTGGTATACATTGTGTAGCAATGGTTTTGTCATGTATCTTGTACTTGTTTCTTGAGGCTGAGAATTTCCTATCTTGAGTGAAATTTTTCCTTAAGATATTTTATTCATTGTTGCTACTATTATTTAATGAGAAGGCTATGGATTTCTGTCACATTTCTATGAGTTGAGTGTTGCTGCTGCACCAATATTATGCTTGCTTATTGCTACTGCTCCAACTTTAGAATATCTTGAGATATTCTCATTGTTGTAGAAATTTTCTGAAAAAGGAACATTATAGTGGTATCGGAGCCAAAGATCATGCTTTGATACCACTGTAATGTTCCCAAAATCGATTTCTCAGCAAGACATGCTTGAAAAACGTATTTTTCAGGGATGTGTGCTTCAGGTATCATAAAAAGTGTTTTAAAACACTCAAAAACCAATTACAAGTGCTGCAGCAACCTTTACTCAGCTTTTATGGGAAAAAAGGTGGGGAAAAGTGATGATTTTGGCCCTAAAATGAGTATATTCAGAAATATGCGTAAAAATAAGGTTCATGGCTCTGGGATATGTTATATTAGGTCAAGAGGGATCCAGATGCCGAATTTTAGCCAAATAAAAATCGTTTTTCTAAGTTAAATAGTTCCTCCTTCTCGACTAGTCAAGAAAAACCCTGATTTCCCATGACTTGGAAGATGCAAAAATTTACTGAAGCAAGGGAAGCATATTTTCTGAAGGTTTAAGATGTAAAAAATTATGAACAATCAGAAAATTAGTTCAAGAACATGGCATGAGCATTAAGCGAGAATAAACAACAGTTTTACATAGAAAATCCCTCAAGATTGAGGTGCTGTAACACAAGAGAATGACCCAGAAACCCTTCAGCGTTAGTTACAGGAGGCTGAATATTATTTTAATTAAATTAAAGATATGAAACTGGTAAATACATGAAAAAAAAGATCTATAATGAATCAAAATTCCCAAAGGGCTCTTTATTTCATTCCCCTTGGGGATTTCAGCAATACATGAAAATGTCGGAGCAGATCTGAATTTTACTGCAGCATGATTGAGAAATTCTGAAGCAAAAACTTTAGTGAGTGTTTTATATCTGAAATATACATGGATTGGTTGGCCAATCCATGGATCACCCTTGATGCAAGGAGGCTTCCTTCACATCAGAGATCTAGCTCCAGAATGATGCCAAAAACCTTGCAACATTGCTCCTTCAGAAATAACGTAGATCTGGGGAAGGAACTGTGTAGTATAGCATGAAAACATATTGGCCTGATGTCAAGATCTGAAATGAGGCTCTAATCTTCCAATACAACCCTTCAATGGATTAGAACCCTCCTCCACTGAAAAGCTCTAGATCCGAAAAGATCTAGACTCCACTTACTGCAGCTTACAAAAGCAATCAAATCCTCAACAGGATTTACATTTCAGTTGGAAGTAGAAGCTTGGCCAAATGTCGGATAGTGGATCAATGCAGCACATCCTCCTCCAAAAAGCTACTCCATGGAAGGAGAGAGGATTCCTAAACAGGAAACCCTCTTCCCTTTGGCTAAATAGCCAAGAGAACTCGAGTTTCTCAAGCAACCTCAACTTCGATATATCATCAACAACCTTCCTTGAGCCCTCTCCTTCCTTTTTATAAAAATGGGATGTGAAAAACCCTAAACCACTTCAAATGCATTAGCCCCTTTCACACTGAGTTCCTCTTTCTAGAACTGCACTGATCACCTAGGAGGTTCAATGCACCTGGACTGTCTTGTGATTTGGTCCTTTTGACCCAGTCAAATAGCTTAGCCCTATTCATACACAAGTGGTTTTTATTCAAGCAGCTCATATTTAATCCTGTTCACATTGAGCATGTATTTATTTTTTTAGATCTAAGGAGTGTTGCATGTCCTCCATTAGTCTATTATTCATAAACATGAAAAATAAAACAAAATTCTAATGTTCCAATTAGCTTAGCTAATTTAGGAACATTACACTCCCCATAGTGGTCTGAAATGTGAAGTGATACATACTCCCCTTGGAAGACTCCATCAATAGATACATACTCCCAAGTGACAACGTTGTTGGCCTTTGTGATAAGGCTCCTGTCATCTCATAGATCCATTCTTTGAGATTCCAAATTCCAAAGTCATCTGTCATAATGCTGCTATATATGGGAGACTCCTTCCTCCATGGAAGTACCTCCTGATCCTCCCAAGCTAAGGAGTAGCCCCTTTGCACCATGAGTGTTCCATCCTCTACTCCTGAAACATCATGCAAAGTATGGGAGAAAATAAACCCATACTCTCCCAAGAGTAACCAAAGAAACAATAACTTTTGCTGCCTCCTCATCTCATCACCATACAAGTCATGGAGTAACATCGTGAGGGTTGACTTGTAGAATTCCTCACACAACCAAAGTTTCTATTGCCATATCATATGGGTGCCATGCAATGCCTCAAACCATAACATACCCTTTGACATAGGATATGTCGCATGATGGCCAAAATCTTTAAAGAGTAGCCAACAAAGCCATTCCTCCTATTGCCCTTTGTCAAAGATCTGCGAGTGGCTCACCAACCCCTTGCTCACCATCCACACCCATTCATCCAAATGTGGGTGTCTCCTACCATGCTCCAATTTGGTACCCATCCAATGGAGAATACCATCCTCCCAAATATGATCACTATCTTTGCACTTCATGGGATGTTGAAGTGAAACCTCCCGGAGATCAATGAAGACCACTCATTAATGACCAAGTTGAACCCATAAGGTTCCAAATATGTTGTAGGAAAAATCTTCTCTTTGAGATTTGATGTGATCATTAAGAAGGATCTCTCATAATAATGGGATATGTTATCCATCATAAGATGTCTTCCATTAACCATCTGCCTATTCAATGCTACACAAGAATAATGGTCATTAGAATGTCCCAATAATAGTTGGGCCCCCAACTCATCACTGCTGCTCAATGACAATGTTTCTGAGCTCCATGATGGTGCATCAACTATCTCATGATCATACACAATGTTGAACACACAGTTCTACATTGGATTGATTAGGATTATGCTCATCCTATCCTCCAAAATTCTACACTCCAACCCAAAGTGTTGTGGGAAGCTCAACAATGAAAAACCAAGATGGCTATACATCTACTCCTTGAACCAGTCAAGGGTCCTCTACGTAGTGATAGTCTACTGCTCCAAATCAGCAGTCTGCTTTGACCCTAGGTCATGCAATTTCCATGATGGCATGTTCCCAAAATCCTCCATATAATGTGCTGAAAGAATAGAAAGTGGAATTGTTTGCATACATTGGTTAAGATGATCCGTGGGAACATCTTGTAAAGCTACAAGGGTTCCTTCCACCAGTGTAATGACTCCTCCAATTGTTGGTGATGATGATGGCTACTCTTCTATTGCTACACTAGTGCTGATATAAGTCTCCTCCTCCTCAAACATCTCCTGAATAATGCATGGGGCTATAAATTTCAAGAGATCAAGACCATATTGCAAGGATGAAAGTGTTCATTCTACTGATGTAAGTACTCCTGTAGCAAGTGGCGGTGGAAGTTTTTCTTCTTCCGGTTTTCTTCTATCAAAATTCCTGATCAGCCTTTGAGTAAAATCTACATAAGCAGTCACTCTTGTATGTTTCAAATGGCTGAACCACCAAATGTTTTCTTCACCCTCAAGGTGCAACGCTGCAATCTCAACAAAATCTCTTTCTACTACTAGATGTAACAGGAAGAATGCATCTAACTTCCTCATCCAAGTGCTTGATGTGAATGTGGATGACCCATCAAATGTAGACAAAAAAATGCTATTGTGTCTTTTTCTTCTATGGCTGCAAGGTCTCCTTTATTCTTTGAGCTGAATGAACTATTGGAGAGTTATATTCTCCTTGAAAGCCCTTGATTGAGACTTGTACTCTGCAAGATAATAACTTAGAATCTCATGATCTAAGTTTCCTCCATCTCCATGCATTTCATCTTCCTCTTCAAAGAAAATGGGCATAGTAGATTTCTTTGGATCTCTATGCAATACCAGTTTCTTTAGCTGCTGATAGGAAGTGCATGGACGTTCCTCATCTTGAAACCCTCTTGGGGTCTCATTGCATCTCTCCTCTCTCATCTGCTTGACCTCCTTGGAGAGGTTATTCATAGATCTAAAAAGATATGAGGCAAATCTCATTCCTTCCACCATTTTAAATATATTCTTCCTCTTCTTCTTACTCTTCTGATTGCATATTGGCTGAAACTCACAGGCTGAGCCAAGATTATGCTTTGATAAAACTGCAATATCCCAAAATGGAAAAGACAGGAATATAGAACAAAATAATGGGAATAGCAGTGAATAACATTACACCAACATGTGTGTCTAACATAGCGCCATTTTATTAATCATATCAGCAACAAATAAGTACAATAAATATAGGCACAAATTAGATAATCAAGGAAAACAAGCCTCCCATGAATACATATGCCATAACATGAAAAATAGCTGCTATACAAGTGAAGGAGAACCAATATAGCACAGTTTTAATGAGGGTAATTTCTATTGGAAATTTTAATAATGTATATCTCTTGATATATGGCTCAAATAGCGCTGGGGATATAGATCTAAGCTCCCAAGCACATTTCCGAGGAAACTCAGAAAGGGTTTCTGGAAATACACAAAAATGAAAAATGTTGAAATGCAGCCATAGGGCTAAATAGTAGCTGCAACTAAATAACTAGAAAGGAGATGAATGAAACTAATATTGAAATGTGTATATCTCCTCCAATAGACCCTCCAAGTGAAAGGATGATCCCCTCACTAAATATCTAACCCTCCAACTAAAGCACTGAAACCTCCCCTACCAATGCTCACTGAAATAATGTAGTCCATGAGGGAAACTGCACTGTAGGAGGTGGAAATAGCTAGGCTTGCTGCCAAAATATTAAAATATGCTCTAGGACCTTCCTTGCTAGCCTCCCAATGGAAAGGCTATCTCTCCACTAAAAAAAAAAACTCATAAAGTGTCCCTAACAATCCTCCACTGCTTCTACCCTGCAACACAACACAAATTTGCAAGAAACTGTGTTGTAGCTGAAGAAAGGAGCTTGGCCTGATGCCAGAATGTAGACTATGCAACTCAATAATACCTCTCCTAAGTAGGAACTTGAAGTCTCCTAAGTATGAGTGTGGGATTCTTACTCGGGAACATCGTTGAGCTAAAAAACACAACAGACTCCACTAAACAAGTTAAGAGTGAAAACAGTCATACAGAAAACAAAATCAATAATCCAAAAACATAACCTTTATGGCTACCTTCCACTTCCTTATATGCATTGTGAGCCTTCTCACCTTGAGTCCCACTCATTAAAGCCACTACTCTGATGGAGACTTTCTCCCATTAAAACTGCGTTGTCTCTCATTGATGAGACATGCCCTCCATACCAGCGTTGTTGATTTGGTCAACATTGACCTTGTCCACATGCTTTAGTCCCTGTTCACAAATGAGGGTGATTTATCTAGCTATTAAGATGATCCCTATTCACATTAAGAGGTATTTTATTCCTACTAAAGAGATTTATGGGTCTTCCTACCCACTTATTCATCTATCTAAATGACAAATGAAAAAATTACTATTCCAATTAGCTACATGCTAATTTGGAATATTACATTGAAAGCCAAATTTATTGTGCCTGTACCATGATAGTTAGTATTTTAATTTTTCTAAGTGTGATGATATTTGGTATTATCTATCCGAGTAAATTTCTCCAAAATAATCTAGGCGACTTTGTAAATAAAAGCAACCCTCAAAAATTCTAACCACAGAATAAGGCGCGAACTCTATATCTTAATATCACATAGGAAATTCCATTTAATTGATGGAAAATTCTATTTTAAAGGTCTAGTAAGGTCCTTAAGTAAATATCTCTCACATGGAGGAAATAGAGAATGGGCGTTATCATTGTGGTGTTCACTAAAGAGAAGAAAAAGAGACGAACATGGTAGAATTGTGGTATGCTAGGCCATATTTCTTCCTCTTGCCCAACGAATCTACTAAATATGTTGATTTTAAAGGAGGAATTTGACTCACTTGGACATTATTTAGACTAGCTAGCAACTTTTTTTTTGTTATTATTTGTTGATGCTTGCTTGGCCTATAGAAACTGCTAGTTAAGCCTTGCATGTATGTTATGCTGATAAACATGTTTTTTTTTTTTTAACTTCGTGATTCGTTGGAAGGTGGATACCATTGCTTAGTGTTGTGAGAAAGAACCTTATTGTAATATTCCTAAATTAACATGCAGATAATTGGAATATTAATTTTGCTCTTGATATGTTGTTAGAAGAATAAATGGGTAAGGAGGCCCATAAATCTCTTTAGTAGGCATAAAATCCCTCTTAATGTGAAAAGGGATCATAGTCATAGCTGGATAAAGCACCCTCAGGTGTGAACAGGGGCTAATGCATGTGGACAAGGTCAAGTTTGACCAAGTCAACAACACTAGTATGGAGTGATTGAATCATCAGTAGAGACAACTCAGTGTGAATGTGGCTTAGTTTATATAGTCATATAAAATCTAGATTGAAGACCCTTAGGTGTGAAAAGGGGTTGGAGTAGGTTGAATAGGTCAAATTTTACCAAATCAAACAACACTGTTATGGATGAGTGGAATTAATGATGGGACAATGTAGTTTTGGAGGGAGATTAATTGTATGATGGTGGAAACCATAATGAGTGGGACCCAAGGTGAGAAGGCTCACATTGTTTATAAGGAAGAGGATGGAAGCCATATGGGGTAGCTTATGATTATTATTTTCTGAATATATGGTTTGTTTAGACATATATCTTTCTCTTGCTATTTAGCTGATATTGAATACTATTTAGCATTGGGTGTTCTTGATCGGGAATCCCACCTCTTCCATTGAGGAGCTCTTGGAGGAGTCTTACACTACAGTGTCCACTATCTAGGTTAAGGCCAAGCTTCACCTTTCTTTTACATCGTAAATCTTGTTGAGGGTTTGGTTGTTTCAATAAGCTGCAGCAAGTGGAGACTAGATCCTTCAGATCTAGGCCATTTCAGTGCTTCTTTTTAGTGGAGGAGGTTTCCACTTCATTGGGAGGATAGTATTGGAGGGCTTGAGCCTAATTTTCATATCTTGGCATCAGGCAAACTATATTTTGATCCATAAAACGTGGTATAATTCTAGATATGCATTATTTCTGTAGGTGCAGTTGCAGTGTGGTTCAACACACCATTTGGAGAGTGATTTTCTAGGTGTTGGGGATCTGCCCTTCACTTTGGAGATCTATTGGAGGAGGCTATTCTATTTCCTATATCAGTTTAGCCACCATTTCCAAATCTAAATATTTCAGTAGATCTGTAGTCTTAGATCTCATATCTACAACTTGTACTTGGTGTTTTGATGAAAACCCCAAGGGGGTCCTTTAGAGGAGCTTGCATAGTGCATGGATCTAGTATAGATATAAATTCTTATGCACATAACAGATATAGATCTGATGTATAATCTACTGCTATTGTAGAGGCTATAAAATAATGTTGTAGCGGTTTCCCAACTTTTATACATGGTTGCAACACCTCTTATTGTAGTATTTTTGGGTTATTATGGCTTGGGAGGCTTGTTTAACGAAGCAGTAGTGATTTGTTTATGATCTCCTTTTATATTTGGTTGTTATAATGTATAAAATAATGGACTCATGGGATGTTCTTAACTATTATAGCATCAATTTCTAAAAAATGCGTTTTTAGTGCCTCTATTGCTGATTTTCCCATTTGGGAATATTAAAGTGGTATCAGAGCATAATCTTGGCTCAGCCTGTGAGTTTCAACCAATATGCTATAAGAAGAAGAAGAGAAGAAGAAGAGATGTAAAATGATGAAAATAATGAAATTTGTCCCATCACTTTGTAGATCTATGAAGAACCTCTCCAAGTAGGTTAAGCAGATGAAAGAGGAGAGATACAATGAGACCTCTAGAGGGTTTCAAGAAGAGGAAGGCCCATGTACTTCCTATCATCAGAAGAGAGAACCGGTGTTGCATAGAACTCCAAAGCAATACACTATGCCCTTCTCCTTTGAAGAAGAAGACAAGAGGCATGGAGATGGAAGGCACTTGGAACATGAGATCCTAAGTGGGTACCTAGTAGAATACAAGTCTCAACCTAGAGCTTTCAAGGAGACTCTAACTCTCCCACAGTTCATTCATCTTGAAGAAGAAAGGAGGTCTTGCAGCCATAGGAAAATTAAGTGCAATAGATTTCTATTGTCTACCTTTGATGGGTCATCCACATGTATAGCAAGGGCTTGGGGAATGAAGTTGGATGCATTCTTCTTACTACACCCAGTGATAGAAAGATAAGCTGTTGAGATTGTAGCGCTGCACCTTGAGGGTGAAGCAAAAATTTGGTGGTTCAACCATTTGAGTCATGCAAGGGTCACTGCATTTGCAGATTTTACTCAAAGGTTGATCAAGAAATTTTACAAGAAGAAATCAGAGGAGAAGAGACCTTCACCACTACTTGAGGAGACTTGTACCAGCACTGATACAACTATGGAGGATTGGCCATCATCATCAGTAGTTGGGGAAGCCATCACATTGGAGGAAGGAACCCTTGTAGCAATACAAGATGTTCCCAAGCTTTACAAAGGTATGCACATATTTCCATTTCCTATTATTTCAGCACATCATATGGAGGATTACGGAAACATGCTATCAGGGAAAGTGCATGACCTAGGGTCAAAGCACATTGCTAATTTGGAGTAGCAGAATATCACTACACTAAGGAACCTTGATTTTTTCAAGGAGGAGATATATAGTCATCCTAGTATATCATTGTTGAGCTGCACACACCTCTTAGGGTTGGAGTGTAGAATTTTGGAGGATGGGATGAACATTGTCCTGAGAAAAGCAATGCATAACTATGTGTTCAGCATTGAGCATAATCTTGAGAAAAAATTTGCACCATCATGGAGATCAGAAGGGCTATCATTGAGAAGTAGTGATGAGTTGGGGGCCCAACCTTTATTGGATCATTCCAATGACCATTGTACATGTGTAGCAGGGGATAGACAGATGGTTGATGAGAGACATATTATCTTCCATTTTTATGATGGATCCTTCTTGATGAGTACTTCATTGCTCAATGAGAAAATTTTTCCTTCAATATATTTGGATCCTTATGGGATCAACTTGGTCATTGAGGAGTGGTATTCACTTGGAGATCTCCAGGAGATTACATTTCAACATCCCATGAAATGCAAAGATAGAAACCTACTTTGGGAGGATGGTATTCTTCATTGGAGGGATAAAAATTTTGAGCATGATGATAGACACTCACCATTGGTTGGATGGGTGATGTTGATGAGCAAGAGGCTGGAAAGCCCCTTGCATATCTATGACACAGGGTAGCAGGAGGCAAGCCTACTTTGGCTACCCTTGAAAGAGTTTGGTCATCATGTACCACATTCTATTTCAAAGAGTATGTTGGTGGTTGGGATTTGGCATGGCACTTGCATCATATGGCAGCAAGGATTTTGGGTGCATTATGTTGATAAGGAATTCCTCATGTCAATTATCATGTTTTCACCTCATGATTTGTATGATGGAGGTGTGAGGAGGCAGCAAGAGCTATTGCTTCTTTGGCTACTCTTGGGAGAGTATCGGCTGAATTTCTCCCATACTTTGCAGGATGTTTCAGGAGAAAGAGATGGCACAATCAAAGTGCAAAGAGGCTACCCTTCAACATTGAAGGATTAGGGGATAATTCCACATCAGAAGGAGTCTCCCACACATAGCAGCATGATGGTGGATGAATTTGGCATATGGCATGTAAAAGAATGGAGTCATGGAGTGACAAGAGCCTTATCACCAAGGCCAACAACACTGTCACTTGGGAGTATGTATCTATTGATGGAGTGTTCCAAGGGGAGTGTGCATCCCTTCACTTTGCAGACCTTTATGAGGAGATCCTCATGGGAGGGCTCATCCATGGGCCTCACTTTCAACCTACTCACAATGCATGGTAAGAAATGTATTTATGTAGTTATTGATCATTTCACAAAGTATTTGCATTCTCTCACCATCTATGTACATTGCATTGCTCCATAAGAGGGAAAGATTATATTTGGGTTTCATGGTCATTTTAGGACCAACATTTATGATGGAGATAGCCCTTCTTTGCATGAATTTGGGAAAATGTGGTGTTATTATTGTTGTTCTCATCTGATATATAATGCCATTTTCTACTTTCCAGTAGATGAGCAAACATACAAAGCTAGCAATTTATTGAAAGACAACTTGCCACATGATGTTCTGAAACAACAGTTAGAAAAAATATGCTGTATCTACTGGAGAAACCATTGGTATCATCCAAAATTTCACATAACCTTCAACATTTATCTGGTTTGGATACCATATGGTGATGATGTACCATTCACTTTGTATGGGGTGGTTTGGGCCAGCATGATTCATGACTCTAGAGAGAGGATATTTGAAGATCCAATCTTCTTTTTGCCTCTTGATGACAACATTATTGCAGCCCAAATCAGCAGCTACTCTACACTTATCATAAGTGTATATAGAGATAGTGTGGGGTAGGCTATTTTGTCTACCATGTTCAATTATGCAACCCACCTACATTGCATCAGCCAAAGGTGGAGGAGATTGTTCATGAGTTACCATTTTGGAGGGTGGCTCATTTTGTATGGATGATAGCTTGGGGATGGGAGATTCACATGGGGATGATAGTTCCAAACATATCTCAGATTCCATGCCTCAAGAAGGCATATAGAAAACACATTGTTGCCTCCATGGGTGTTTTACTTCTACATGATGATAGTTATTTGGGATGTTCACGAAAAGCTAACTTTCATACTTGGGAGGGGCAACTTGGAGATGTATTGATGAGACAACATCTTGTTCCTTGGAGGCGTTTATCATATGAAGATGCTATAGGAGGAGGAGAGGAGGCTCTTTAGTTTTATCCTTGCAGTTTCTTGAGGACAAGAAACATTTGGGAGGGGAGGACTGTAATATTCCTAAATTAGCTTGCAGCTAATTGGAATATTAATTTTTCTCTTGATATGTTGTTAGAAGAATAAATGGGTAAGGAGGCCCATAAATCTCTTTAGTAGGCATAAAATCCATCTTAATGTGAAAAGGGATCATATTCATAGCTAGATAAAGCACCCTTAGGTGTAAATAGGGGCTAATGCATGTGGACAAGGTCAAGTTTGACCAAGTCAACAACACTAGTATGGAGGGAATGAATCATCAATAGAGACAACTCAGTGTGAATGTGGATTAGTTTATATAGTCATATAAAAGCTGGATTGAAGACCCTTCGGTGTGAAAAGGGGTTGGAGTAGGTTGAATAGTTCAACTTTGACCAAATCAAACAACGATGTTATGGAGGAGTGGCATTACTGATTGGACAATGCAGTTTTGGAGGGAGATTAATTGTATGATGGTGGAAAACCTATTGAGTGGGACCCAAAGTGAGAAGGCTCACATTGTTTATAAGGAAGAGGATTGTAGCCATATGGGGTAGCTTATGATTATTATTTTATGAATATATGGTCTGTTTAGACATATATCTTTCTGTTCCTGTTTAACTGAGATTGAATGTTTTTTAGCATTAGGTGTTCCTAATCAGGAATCCCACCTCTTCGATTGAGGAGCTATTGGAGGAGTCTTGCACTACATTGTCCACTATATGGCTTAATTCCAAGCTTCACCTTTCTTTTACAGCGTAAATCCTGTTGAGGGTTTGGTTGTTTCAGCAAGCTGCAACAAGTGGAGACTAGATTCTTCAGATCTAGGCCAGTTCAATACTTATTTTCAATGGAGGGGGTTTCCACTTCATTGGGAGGACAATATTGGAGGGTTTGAGCCTCATTTTCATATCTTGGCATCATGCCAACTATGTTTTGATCCCTAAAGTGCAGTATACTTCCATATCTGCATTATTTCTATAGGTGCAGTTGCAGGGTGGTTCAACACACCATTTCGAGAGTGATTTTCTAGGTGTTATGGATCTGCCCTTCACTTTGGAGATCTATTGGAGAAGGCTATTCTATTGCCTATATCAGTTTAGCCACCCTTTCTAGATCTGAATATTCTAGTAGATCTTTAGTCTTAGATCTCAGATCTCCAACTTGTACTTGGTGTTTTGTTGAAAACCCCAAGGGGGTTCTTTAAAGGAGCTTGTATAGTCCATGGATCTCGTATAGATCTAAATTTTTATGCATATAACATCTCTAGATCTTATGTATAATATAATTCTATTGCAGAGGCTATAAAATAACACTGTAAGGGTTTCCCCAGCTTTTATACAAGGTTGCAGTACCTCTTATAACAATATTTTTGGGTTATTATGGCTTGGGAGGCTTGTTTAACTAAGCAATAATGATTTGTTTCTAATATCCTTTTATATTTGGTTGCTATAATGTATAAAATAATGGACTCATGGTCTATTCTTAAACATTATAGCATCAATTTCTGAAAAATTCATTTTTGGTGCCTCTATTTTTGATTTTCCCATTTGGGAATATTACACTTATGTTGGATATTGTCTCATAATTGTTTTAAATGGAATGTGATAGGAAACGTCAAGCGGAAAGAATAATATTTATTTTATGATTTCAATACTCATTATCATAGAATTATGTCATAAGTATAGATTTTTATTGAAATGGATATTTTGGATGATGATAAATTATTTTAGCTTGGAACCATTTGGTTCCTTCACAGATGGATGAAATGCCATTTTCCCCACCCATGAATGGTTGTGGTTGGGTTTTCTTGTAAATGAAGGATATCCATAGTATTTTTCTTCTAATTTTTGACTTGCATTAGAGTACTTCGGTAACTATGTACGAGATTTCACATGTGTATTTTCTCAGTGTCAAGGACTCATTGATCAACTTTATCAAACCTTAGAAAAAACTCATAATTTTAATTAGTATATTATTTTTTATTTTGTGTCAAGTTTTCTCTTTTCTAGTGATATGTACCTTCACAAGAATATGGGAATGGAGTGTCGAATCTGTTATTTTATTGTAAGAATGAGATTAAATATACAATAATGAGATTTCACATCCTCAATGAGAAGTGTGACTTTTTTTGGACATTGATGGGTTCTCCCATTGGTTTGCATTTAGTTCCATGTGACCCTCCTGTCCTCCCCATCCCAATAATGTAAAAACACCTTCAAGAGTTTTTCCAAGTTTGTGATCCAACTCTCCTTCTAGCCTAACTCGAGCATTTCCCTATCATGTAGTTCAATTTTCAAGGAACTCCATCAATGTGGATATAATTATCGAACATATTTATAGTTTCATAATTCTCTTATATGTTGTTTATGAAAGAGATAGCAAACACAATGAAGGTTCACACAACTGAAATGTCTCCTTCATCATATATATTTATAATAGAAAATTGTGAATTAGAGACTAGTGGGAAAAAAAATATCTTCAACTTTCTACATCCAACCCAAGATAAACTAACTAATTGCATTTATTGTAGACTGTGTGTATGTGTTATTTCATCAATATTGCATATGCTATATCTACTCAAATAATTTTAAATTTTATCTTTAGCATGATAATGCTTTAAATGTTGATATGGAATAGTTGAAATAAAAAATGGTATGTGAAATGAGCACTAATTTCTAATAGTTAGATGATAATTTGACATGTTACAAAAACTACAATTAAAATTGACCCAAGGCTGTAGGGTGTGCATTTATTTGTTGGTTCACATGGCACTATGGTAGGAGTTAATGAATTGGTTTTCTCAAGTGTGACCAGCATAATATTGATTTGTTCCGTCAATGAAATGTCATGCTATTGTCTCATTGATGTTAGAGTCCAATATAAATTTTTTGTAATGCTTTGAATATTCCACCATATTTCTAAAATATGAGATAAAGGACAACCGAGTATGAAGAAGAATTGATAGAAACAACAGGTCTAAGTGTTTCATCCTATATGCTTAACGTTCAAACATGTAACTGATCTATGGATCAAGAAAATGTGAACAAAGGCACCTTGGCACACTTCCTTTTCAAGCATAAAAGGGTCTTGGATAGGATAAAATGTGCACCCTAGGAAGAATACCCTTGCATTGTTGATGTTTACTATGAAAAAACACATGTGATTTTAGCATACTCTTTTATCAGGCATGATTTGAAGAAAATCACACGAAAATGAGCATCCAAAATTCCATGTTGATATTGCTTTAGGGTTATTTTCTAGCTTGTGAACACTTGTTGGGCTTTTTATCCACCATCTTGTTTGAACATGTTGAGGTTATCTAGAAGGCATAACCCTATTTTTGAATTTTCCTCCAGCCTTATCACAGGGCCAATGAGTCCTCATGAACTGTAGGAATGACTATTTTAGGGTGGAGAGTAAAGATAATTTAACCCATAATATAAAAGGTACTTGGAAAATTTTCTTAAAAAGCAAGACCAGTGTAAATGTTGTTTATGTATTTATTCACCTCTTCTTTGTTGAAGTTGAGGGTGGAGCAAAGGAGGGTGAAAAGGTTATAATATGTCTTAAAAGTGTTAGAATAGTTAATGTGGCTTAGAACATAACTAATGTAAATATAAGAAGTAGTCGAATTGTGACTCCTTTGTTGATATTATTGACAAGTATCTATTTTTCCTTGAGAAGGGAAATTCGTAGATCATGAGAAATATCTTTTGAATACACCCTCCTCCTTAGGAAGGTGGAAATTTAAAAATGTGATGCATACTAATGGGGTTGCAGGTACTGGAGAAACATCTTGAGTCGATCTATAAAATATGACCATTGGTATCCATATTTGTTTTTCTATTCTTTAGTAATGAACTAACAAATGGATGTGTATGCCAGCATATGGGAGGAATAGAAGAATTGAAGGATCAACCTAGGGAACTAGAAATTGAGCTCATGATCTGCAAGGTTGTTAGTTACCTATAATACTAGTGTATCACTTTATTTTTATTGTTAGGGTAGCCCCATTATTGTTATTTATGTGCCCATGTAGTCCCCATATTGTTATTGTTGTGCCCATGTGGTCCCCATATTGTATATTGTGACCCCTTAGATCCTTATATATAGAAGGTAGGTTTTTTCATTTGTATATCGAAGAATTGTTCATTTATGTAATGTAAAGGAGGTTTCCCCATCGAATAGGTTGATTTATAAGTCATTGATCTATATTTTAGTCTATTTTTTGAGCCGGTTTCATAACATTTGGTATCAGAGCTTAGGATTCTAGGTTTTCGCTTCTTCAAACAGGTCATTTTGGAATGCTCTATATATCATTTTTCCCGCGAGGCTTGAGAAGCTGAAACTTTTACCATGTGGAGTTGAAGTCATGGTGAACTTCGTGTAAAAATTTTAGATATTGGTTCGCTATATTTTCAGAGTTATGATTCGTGGAAGGTAGGGTTTTTGTACGCTCGAAAATCCAGTCTCAAAAAGGTGACCTAGGGAAAATCGTCAAAAGTTTTGTTTCAGAGATTATTTTTGAATTCCGTAAAATGTGACAAGAATTTCATGGAATTTGGTTTGTCTTGCAGCAATTTCAGAGCCGAAGGTCGAAATAGTGACACGTGGCACTCCATACAAGTTTTCTCTATGGAATAAATCTATAATCAGGCCAATGTGGGAGATTGGGCATTAATTTATCTTGAAGAATCAAAATTAGGTACGAATTGTGGCATCGGAAAGAAGACTCAGAGGGATAATACATTACTGAAGTTCAAATATTGTGGATCTGAAATCACATAGCTACATTAGGTTCAATATCGAGCTCCTTACAAGCAAGAAAAGAGTGTGTATTTGTTTTTTAAATTGCATAACTTTTGTTTGAAAAACAACTTGAAGTGATTACAAGGGAATATTGAAGCATAGATATAAGTATTGGGTTTTAAAATTCTTCCCAAAAATAATTCCACACCAACTTAGCCCTCATAAATCTCTACTATGACACATGAAGAGGAAGAATTGACGCATGATATCTCAAAATTATAGGACCAAGTGCAACAAAATTCGCTCTCACATTAAACAACCAAAACTGAAGTAAAATGTGACATTGATGGTTTAAAAGAAGAAAGGAAGCAAATATGGATGGTTTGAAGGACAGAATGAATTTTTTGGAAGCTAAGATTGATGGTATATAAGAAAAACTAAAAGGGAACATGGAATATTTGAAGAAATACATCGAAGGTGTTAGTGTCAGTATTTGCATCCTGCCATCAGTAATAAAAAAATATCTTTTCATATCATATTAGTGTCCCATTATGAAATATTTTTCATTCCATTAGGTCATCATCCAAAAATTTGGTCACTGGAAGTAGCCCTAGTTCAAAACCTCACTCTATTAAAAAATTTCATTACTTGCTGGCTCATTTCATCACTTTATTGAGTGTACATGATTCATGAGTTTTGATCACCTATTTAGTCATGTCACCATGAAGTTCATTTAGTTATGGTTTCCATTAGGTTTTAGGGTTTTCAAGGTCCATCAAACTACCATCTGCATGCATAAAAGACCAACAAGTAAGAGAGTGACAATAAATACATTTTACTATGTAAAGTTGATTTGTAAATTTAATTTCAATTCAAATATGTAATTTTATTTTTTTCAATATGTAATAAGCTCTCATGGTTCCAAGGTAGTTGCATACTCAAGGTTCCATCAGCTAATTTAGTCAAAGTCCCAAAAGGCATCAGCCTTCCTAAACACTTCCCTTCACTCCTATCCCTCAAAATCATCATTTTCCACAAGCACTAAACCCTAATTTCCTCTCCCATCAAGCTAGGGTTTCTTATGGAATCAAAGACATCGGAGTAGAGGAGGCATAAGGGAGGTCATATCCAAAATTATGAAGCCATTCCAGCTCATAAACATCATTTCTTCATCATTTTTTAAGAAATAATTCCAAGGGACAAATCATTTGCCACACATAGGGCCATTTTCACTTCAAAGTTTTTTTCCGACCAAAAATAGATGAATTTTAAAAAAGTGAAAGAGGTTTTTGTCCATCATAGGCCAAAGAACAAAAAACTCCTTCTGTTTTTACACAGATTTTATGGTTTGGGAGGAATAAAAAAAATATTGTTCCTACACGAGAGTTGTTGCACTTCTGGAGTGACCTTGGTAAAATCAAATTTTCTCGAAGCTGGATTGTCCAAATGACTTTTTAGATAAGTCAAATGATAACTAGAAAGAGATATATTTCCAACGAGCTATCATGAGCTCAATTTGGAGTTCAGGAATTCCTCCAAAAGTTTCCTGCAAGAGCACATTGCATTTTTGCATCCCCATTCTGCACTTTTTGACCAGTCTTGGGAGAATTGAATTTTAAGGGGCTATACATGATCATTTTCAGTGCTTGATAGGTCCATTATGTATCCAACAGATAGATACATCCATTAAGCTATCATGAACTAAATTTTAACACTGAAAAGGCCTCCAAAAGTGGCATGCAAGGTGGCACTATGTTTCTAAAGGGTGGCGTTGCGCTTTTTGAACAGGCGCTGAACTTTTGGACAAGGGTGTTGTGTTTTTTAATGAAGGGCGTTGCGCTTTTTGGTAAGGCACTTCTTGCCGAGTTTTCTCTACAAGATTCAAACCTCATCTAAATTGCTTCAAACCTTATGAAAATACTCTCAACACCACTTGGAAAGTAAGTAACATGTAATTTCCACCTCCTTGTAGTCTTCAAGAGAAATTTCATGATGTTGTTGGTTTCTATGCAACTTAGGAAGTTTGTCTAGCTAGAAACCCTAAATTCACTCCTCATTCCCAACTTGGTGCCCATAAACCCTACATTCCCTACCTACATTACTCTAAACCATATCCCTATCCCTACAACACCATATCCCTTTCCCTAAATCCATTTTCCCCTAAACCCTAAGTCTTAGGCATCTCAATTTCCTAGGCAGTTGTATCAACCCTGTAATAAAATTCTAATTCCAAATCCCTTAACCATTTTTATCCCATATCACCTCCCTAATTTCAATAACCCCTTCCCCCATCTCCCTAATTTTCCCTAGACCTATCCCCACTCCCATTTCCTCATCCCTAGGGTTTCTAGATAAAAAACATCATGGAAGAGGAAAGAGACACCATGGGGCAGGAAAGAGACATTATGGAGGAGGATATTAACATAGAATAAGAGAGGAGAAGACACCAGAAAGGACCCAAAACACCAGGAAGAAATCAAGAACAAGAGGTCTCAAGAAGGCATTGGAGAAGGAGAAGCTTGAGGCAAAAAACCTAACTTTTGAAGGTAAAACTCAAGGAAATCCTAATTTGTCAAAGGGAGACGATTAAATTGGACCTAATTTTTGATATATCCATGATAGCACAACACACATTATTTGGCATATTTGGAGAAATTTCAAGGAAATTTGGAGAAAATTTGAGAAATTAAAAAAAATCTTTGAAGGCACATTTTTAGACACCTTGTTGCAGAGAATATTGTCGACAATTAGGGAAGAATATTGGGAAACTGGAGGGATTTTTTGTTCACAACATGCCAAATAACACAAAACTCTCTCAGGTTTTCCAAAAACCTCATGGGTAGAGAGATATTGATCCATCTCTGAGGCCTATTTTTGCAGAAAACTCAGAAATTTGACACAATTGCACTATCAAACTGAAAGCACCATTGGATTCAGAAGGCCAATTACAGTCCAGGGAAAATTTTACAAATATTTTTTGGGTCAAAGGAGCAGTCAAAATGTCAAAAAACACCCAAAAAATTACATTTATGCCCTGTTTTGGAGGCTGCCGATGCACTTTTGACCAGTCTTGGGAGAATGAGATTTTGGAGGGTCAAAACAACTCCATTTTGGAAACTGAGAACAAATCTAGAAACTAGACATGAAATTATTTCCAATGAGCTATCCTGACTCAATTTGGACACCTGGAACCACTTTAAAAGTGGGGTTGAAGTTGGCGCTATGCTTTTCACCTTGGTGCTGCTCTTTTGAAAATTTTTCTAAGTTTTCTTATATTTCCAAATTTTCTTAGTTTTTTCATCTTCACCTTGGAAAATGGTGTTTTAACCAATGTAATTCAATGATGTAAATGCAATTTTGATGTTTTTACACTTACCTAGGGTAAATACATTATATGAAAACTTTTTATGAGATGTAATGAATTAGTTTCCAAAAAGTGAGGGATGAGTGAGTTTGACCTCCCTACACTCTAGGTGTTAGCTCAGTTTTTGGTGGAAAAACTCCTCCACTCAGGGATTCAACCCATGAGGTTGGGAGAAAATATTTTTAGGTCTATATCTCGTACTTTTTGACTCATTTCATAGGTTTTATGTTGTTGCATTGATCAAAGACTCTAGTGTAATCAATATTTGACAGGAATTTAATGAAAGAGTTGATGTTATTTCTTTGGGATACCTGTGGTATGAAAATTTAAGATAGTTTCTTCTTATGTGACATAAGTATGAATGTTTCTTCTTCATGATACATTTAATCTCTATTATAAGTTGGTTTTAAAGTTGATAACAAAAATACACCTCTCATGCTCTGTTTTGGGAAAATCTTCATAGTTTGTTCATTTTCTTCAGTTTGGAAATAATACATACTTTGCCTTGCTCTTTCTAGCTCCTCGTCAATCTGGTTCATATCACCCTGAAACCCTAAAGTGTTGGCATTCCTACCTACCTTTCCCCATTAAATATCTACAACCCTAATACTATTTTCCCTGACCTATCCTCTTTGAACTAATCCTCATCTAGTAACCCAAATTCAAACAAACAAACCCTATACTTATACCTAGTCTAAAACCCTAATTCATCCAACGCTCTTGGCTATGAATTTGTAGAGAGATCCCTCTTCAGTTTGGTAGGGCTAGCTACCAAGCTAAAATATTGGTCTGTGGTTACCTCTGTTTGGACTATTTCTCATCCTTAGAGATCCGTTGGATTGATAACATATTGGCGTTGTTGTTGGGGAGGCGAAAATACAAATATTCCCTAGGAAAGAACAACAAAGATCAAATCATATTGCTGATGGTGAACAAAAATCATGCAAAGAAAGGCTGAAATTATTGACCTGGTGACTCCAAATCAGTTTCTAAATCAAATCCAAAGACTACACTGGAGGATGAACCTTGCGAAGAAATATGAAAGGAAAACATGGGAAGATCAGGTATTCAACATGCACTTTCATTGAAGACATCAAGTTCTTTATCATGAAGTATTCCTTCTCTTTTCCTGAGAATGTCTTGAAATTTTTCCATAGTATATTATGTTTGATAAAATATCAAGAAAATCCATTGGATTCCTTTCCTTTGAAGGTTGTAAATAAAAATTCCCTGTACACCTTTGATCTTGGTATAAATCCTTTTTCTGAATCTTATGATGACCATCTTTAGATTGATGAACCTCAAGAGATCAAGTCCTATCCTATAGCTTCTGTATATACTCATACACCTTATAAAATTATAGATAGATACAAACCACTCATCTTACCTCCTATACTCCATGCTTTCCCTGAAAGTGATTACCTATATCTACAAAGGTTTGATGGTGAATGTGACAACATCATTGCTGAGAGACATGTGCATAATTTTGAAGTTCATTAAGAGGATGTTAGTATTAGGTTGTTTTATCTTTCTTTGCAAGGAAAATTAAAGAGTCAGTTCAAAAACCTGCCTGCTACAAGCATCTCAAATTTCCCCCAGTTTTTCAAAATTCTCCTCGACAAGTGGGTGGTCAAAGAAAACCATTTCTTGGTTCTAGAAGAGTATGACCAGCTAAAAAGACAGCCAGGGGATACATTACAACATTTTTATTCTAGATTCAATCAATTCTATTGTTCGATACCTGCTAATGTAAGACCTCCGCTTAGCTCTCTTACATTAGCCGGATGCCTTTGATTCATAAATGGATTTTCAGATGAGAGAAAGGAACCTTGCAACACTTGAAGAGATGCATAACAATGTAGTAGATGTAGAGGCTAATCTACTGATAAAAATGGAAAAGCTAAAGGGAGAAGAGAGGGAGAACATTGGAGATCACTTGACATCTTTAGAAGTGAAGCTTGAAATTTTGGTAAGTACAATAGAGGAAATAATGCAAAATTTCACCATGAGAGATGAAGTTTCTGTTCAAAATCACCATGTCTCACTTATTGCAGAAGAAAAAGAAATTTCTGGCCTTAAACACTTTCTTGCTAATCCCAACTACCATAGATCAGAAAGTAAATTTGTAGATCAATCTGGGGAGAAACAATATGATGATATAATGTGTATGTTTGATGAATTTCTTCCTTTTGATGATTTTCTAAATTTTGATCAATATGACAATGATTATATTGTCCAAATTAGTTAATTTTGGTCATGAGTGCCTATTTATTACCATGGGATGAGGAAGTCTGCCTGCTGCCTCGAATACAGTGATCGGCCGATGCATATCAACTATGGCAGTGAAGATGAAAATGTAGAAAATTTGGAAGTAAGTGAAGGATCTTTGCTCTCTTTTGTTTTACTATTTCATTGATCAGAGATGCACCTTTATAACCCAAATCTGAGTTTGTTTTTGATTCTGTAATCCAGATATGAAATCTTCAGATTCAAAATAATTCCCCAGTTCAAGATTGTAGCTACCAAATTCTACTTCGAATTTCAAATTGCGATGAGTGCTTAAGAAGTTTAGCTGATGAGTGACAAAGATTAGATTTTGCATCATTATATTGCCTATAATTTATTTTATGAATACCATATTGTCCTGAGATGGTGACATTGTTGATATTTTATGATGTAAAAACATACAATTTCATTAGAACCAATGGAAAATAGGTTGCAACAATATTTTCAAGTTTTTTATGACCATATAGCTAATGTGTTGGATAACCAGTAAAAGTCCTTCTCCATTAGCTAATTGTGAGCCTGAAAAGAGTGTTTATATAAACTTGATCCTACAACTGGTTTCTTTGTCATTTTTAGCAGGAGTCTCATTACAAAGCTCATCCGAACATTTGCATCCATATCAAGAAAGTAAGGGTAAAGATGAAATTTCATATTCATGTCATGCAGACTACCTAGAATATAGCAGTAATGTATTATATGGGCTAGAAATCAATATGTATTCCTATGAAGATCCTTTTGCAGCATTCTTGAGGTCACGTAGTGGGCTCATGCTTTGAAATTTCACTAAGATTCAATCTGTTGACAAGTTTTCATGGGATTTTCCTTTCAGTAGTTCTCTCTTCTTGTTCATAAGCAAGCACTTGCAGAGAATTTAACTAGCAGCAAGAATTCTTACATGGTTACATTAGCTGTTCCATTTCACTTGATCATGTGATGAATGGACTAGTTAGAGTAGGTTTTATTGAATAAGTTCAATTATGAACATCTTTTTCAGTTAGTTTTCAGAAAATTTTGAGTCAGTCTTGAGTCAGTATTGAGTTAGCTTATTAAGTCAAGTTTTCAGTATTCAGTTATTCTTTAGCTTTTGACTCCATGCCCAATGAATAGGCACTTGGTCTACGATGTTCTTGGAAACTCCACGGAGCCACCATCCCTAGCTGGAGCCAATGTTAGTGTTAGTATTTGCATCCTGCCATCAGTGATAAAAAACTATCTTTTAATATCATATTAGGGTCCCATTTTGAAATTTTTTGTCATTCCATTAGGTCATCATGCAAAAATTTGGTCATTGGAGGTATCCCTAGTTCAAAACCTCACTCTATTCAAAAATTTCATTACTTGCTAACTCATTTCATCACTTTGTTGAGTGTACATAATTCATGAGTTTTTATCACCTATTCAGTCATGTCACCATGAATTTCATTCAATTAGTGTTTCCATTAGGTTTTAGGCTTTTTAAGGTCCATTAAACTACCATCTGCATGCATAAAAGATCAACAAGTAAGAGAGTGACAATAAATACATTTTACTATGTAAAGTTGATTTGTAAATTTAATTTCAATTCAAATATGTAATTTTATGTTTTTCAATATGTAACAAGTTCTCATGGTTCCAAGGTAGCTACACACTGAAGGTTCCATCAGTAAAATTAGTTAAAGTTCCAAAAGGCATAATTGTTCCTAAACACTTGCCATCACTCCTATCCCTCAAAATCATCATTTTCCACAAGCACTAAACCCTAATTTCCTCTCCCATCAAGCTAGGGTTTGCTATGGAATCAGATACATCAGAGTAGAGGATGCATAAGGGAGGTCATATAACCAAGTATGAGGCCATTCCAGCTCATAAACATTATGTCTCTATCATTTTTCAAGAAATCATTCCAAGGGATAAATCATTTTCCACACATAGGGCCAATTTCGCTTCAAAGTATATTTATGACCAAACAGAGATGAATTATACAAAAGGGAAAGGATTTTTTGTCCATCATAAGCAAAGGCACAAAAAAATCCTTCAGGTTTACATAGGTGTTATGGTTTGGGAGGAATGCTAAGACTATAGTTGCTAATAGGAGAATTGATGCACTTCTGGAGTGACCTTGGGAAAATAAATTTTTATCCTAAATGGATTGTCCCAATGACTTTATTTATAAGTCAAGTGATTACTAGACATCGAGATATTTCCAATAAGCGATCATGAGCTCAATTCAGATTTGAGGAAGGGCTCCAAAAGTTTCCTGCAAGAGAACATTGCAATTTGGCACCCCCATTTTGCACTTTTTGACTAGTCTTGGGAGAATTGAATTTTGAGGGGCTATACTTGATCATTTTCAGTGCACGATAAGTCCATCGTGTAGCCAATAGAGATAGATTTCCAACGCGCTCTTGTGAGCTCAATTTGGACACTAGGAAGGCCTCCAAAAGTGGCCTCCAAGGTGGCACTGCGTTTCTGGAGGGTGGCGCTGCACTTTCTGAATAGGCGTTGCGCTTTTGGACAAGGGTGTTGTGTTTTTTGTTGAAGGGCGCTGTGCTTTTGCGTAAGTTGCTACGCTTTTTCCCAGTTTTCTCTACAAGCTTCAAAACTCATCAAAATTTCTTCAAACATTCTGGAAAGACTCTCAACACCTCTTGGCAAGTAAGTAACTTGTAATTTTCACCTCCTTGTAGTCTTCAAGAGATATTTCATGGTGTTTTTGGTTTCTATGAAAATTTGGAATTTCGTCTAGATAAAAACCATAAATTCATTCCTCACTCCCAAATTGGTGCCCATAAACTCTAAATCCCACTCCTACATCACTGTGAACCCTATCCCTTTCCCTAAATTCCTTTTCCCCTAAACCCTAAGTCCTAGGCAGCCCTATCAACCCTGTAATAAAATTATAATTCCCAATCCCTAAAACATTTTGATCCCTATAACCTCCATAATTTAAATAACCCCTTCCCTCATTTCCCTAATTTTCCATAGACCTGTCCCCACTCCCATTTCCTCATCCCTAGGGTTTCTAGATAAAAAACACCATGAAAGAGGAAAGAGACACCATGGGGTAGGAAAGAGACATTATGTAGGAGGAGATAAAAATAGAAGAAGGGAGGGGAAGACACCACAAAGGACCCAAAACACTAGGAAGAAATCAAGAACAAGAGGTCTCAAGAAGGCATTGGAGGAGGAGAATCTCGAGGCAGAAAACCTAACTTTTGAAGGACAAACTCAAGGAAACCTTAATTTTTCAAAGGGACAAGAGTAAATTTTACTTACTTTTTGATATATCCATGATAGCATAACACACCTTATTTTTCATCTCTGGGTCAATTTTGAGGAAATTTGGAGAAAATTTGAGAAATTTAAAAAAATATTTGAAAGCACATTTTCTAGAAATGTCCTGTTTTAGACACCTTTTTGAAGAGAATATTGTGGACAATCAGAGAAGCATCTTGGGAACGAGAGGACGGTTTTGTTCAAAGCATGCCAAAGAACAGAAACCTCTCTCAATGTTTCCAAAAACCTCATGGTGAGAGATCTATTGATCCATTTCACAAGCCTATTTTTTGTAGAAAACTCGGAAATTTGACACAGTTGCATTGTCAAAAGTGCAACGCCCTAGGCACTGTAGTTTTTCTAGGGACCTCCAATGGAAAAAATGAAAGTGCCATTGGATTGAAAAGACTAATTAAAATCATGAAAAAAACTTTACAAATCTTTTTTGGGTCAAAGGAGTAGTGAAAAAGTAAAAAAATAGCCCAAAAATCACATTTCTGTCCTGTTTTGGAGGTTGTCGTTGTGCTTTTGACTTCTCTTGAGAGAATGCGGTTTTGGAGGGTCAAATAAACACTATTTTGGAAAATGAGAATATATATGGAAGCTATATAGGATAGGCTTTTGAATTAGCTATCTTGTGCTCAATTTGGACACCTGGAACCCCCTCAAAAGTAAAGTTGAAGTTGGCATTGGGTTTTTCACCTTCACGCTATGCTTTTGACAAATTTTCTGAGTTTGTCAAAATTCACTGAAAGAATTTCTTACACAATTTATGGATCACAGAAGAAAAATTCCTAATTTGTTGATATTTCCAAATTTTCTCAGTTTTTTCATCTTCACCTTGGCAAATGGTGTTTTTACCAATGTAATTCAATGATTTAAATGTAATTTTTATGGTTTTACACTTATCTAGGGTGTAAATACATTATATGAAAACTTTTGATGAGATGTAATGAATTAGTTTCCGAAAGGTGAGGGATGAGTTAGTTTGAACTCTCTAGACTCTAGGTATCAATTAATGTTTTCGTGGAACAAATCCTCCACTCAGCTATTCGACCCTTGAGGTTGGGAGAATTTGTTTTGAGGTCTATATCTTGTACTTTTTGACTCATTTCAGAGGTTGGAGGTTGTTGCATTGATCAGAGAATCTAGTGTAATCAGTATTTGGCAGGAATTTAATGAAAGAGTTGAAGTTGTTTCTTTGGCATACCTGTGGTATGGAAATTTAGCATAGTTTCTTCTTATCTCACATATGTATGAATGTTTTATCTTCATGACACATTTCATCTCTATTATATGTTGGTTTTCAAGTTGAGAATAAGAATAAATCTCTCATGCTCTTTTTTGGGAAAATATTCATAGTTTTTTCATTTTCTTTAGTTTAGAAAGAATACATACTTTTCCTTTCTCTTTCTAGCTCCTCATCAGTCTGATCCATATCACCCTGAAACTCTAATATTATTTTCCCTAACCTAGCATTTTTGACCTAATCCTCATCCAACAACCCAAATTCAAACAAACAAACCCTATACTTATACCTAGCCTAAAACCCTAATTCATCCAACCCTCTTGGCCGTGACTTTGTGGAGAGAGCCCTCTCTGGTTTGGTAGGGCTAGCTACCAAGCTAAAATATTGGTTTGTGGTTACCTCTATTTGGTCTCTTTCTCAACCTTAGAGATCCAGTGGAGTGATAATAGAAGGTTTGAAGGAAGGGTTAACAAGAAAAACTTCCTAATAGCGAAAAGGTAGTAGAGGAAACTCATGATGGAAAATAAATGTTAATCATGATTTCATAGACTCTAGTGTTGGATTGAACACCCACCATATTCAAAATATTGATATAAGGAAGTTTGATGGAAAGGATCCTGTAACATGGATACTACATATAGAGCAACATTTTCATCTTTGTAATGTCCAAAACACACAAAATGTATGCATTGAAAATTTATATATAGAACCCAGTCAGTTTATATGGTATTGATGGCTTTTCTCTCTTGGAAAAATTGTCACTTGGTCAATTTTTAGAGAGAAAATGATAACAAATTATGAGGATGCAAAGAGAAACACCTTCTTTAGCTAATTGGTAAATCTCAAACAAAATGGTTCAATGATGAAGCACATTGAGGACTTCCAAAAATTGAATATAATGGTAAATGATATTCCAGAGGAGCATATGATTCATTTCTTCATATAGAAGTTAAAGGATAACATCCAACATGAGGTTCACCTTTGGGAACCTGATTCATTAGAGAATGCATTCACGTTGGCAAGAAAAATTGAAAGCAAAATTATGGGAACAAGGAATGCTATCACTCACAACTATAAATATGGAAGTGTTTCTGCTCCTAGCCTTTCACACCCTACTATTTTGACACCATAAAAATTGGAGGAAAAAGGAGAAAAAATTATTTGTTACAGTTGTGATAGAAAATACACTAAAGTTCATAAGTGTGCTGAGAAGAAATTAGTTTACATAGATTGTGAAGAGGAGGAAGAAAAGGGATAAGAAACTTGAAAAGAAGAGGATATATGTGAGGAAATTTTATAGGTCAATATGGGCATCATCCCCCATGATCTCATAAAACTGGACATCATCCCTAGGACCAATGAAATGGGGTCTATCATCCCCTTATATTTCAGTTTTTATATGCCCTAAGAGAAGAAAAAATCATTTATGTCTTCTATTGTGAGATTTACAAGGTTTGCAGTATATGTTATATGACTTATGAATTCACCAATGCTGCCTCTAAAGGGACTAACTGCATTGCATATGTAACATCCTCCATTCAAGGTTTCATTGGAATGCACTTCCCAACATTCAAGAGTGTGTTGGTCACCTGGGAGCGGAATTCTCATTGTTTCGGGAATATCCACTTGGACATTGCCTTCTAAAGAGTCCATATGTGTCAAAAATCGAGTTCAAGTGTCCATCTAACACCTCTGAATTTGGGAACATGTCTTACCTATTACTAGAAAGTCATTCATTGAGAAGCTACCATCAGTTTCCCTATAAATTGATCACAGATCCTAGTGCTAGGGAAGGAAGAATTTTGTTAAAGAAATGTTGTTGGATTCTCATTTGAGAAAGTGAAAGTACTAATATGTTGCTGGTGTCATGTTGGATGTGATGAGGTTAGTATGAAGCTGGAGATGGTGGCATCAAATCGATCATTGGTTGCAACCTCTCCTTTCTACTCTTTAATAAATATTGTTGTTCATTTTCCCATATATGTATATGTTTATGTTTCTATTTCTCATGCAATGGACCCTTGAATGATATATATGTTTCATATCTAATTGATTTGAGTGATTAGGATAAGTAAGCATCTATATATTGCAATATGTTTGTTGTTCTCTGTTTATACTTGCAAGAAACAAACTGGTGATCTGATTTGGATTGAAGGCGATAACAAAAGCGACAGAAGGAGAAGGAGAAGCGTTTGGATTGCAAGTAGGTTCTTCTATTTTTCTCTGTGTCTAATTTATTTTAGAGAAAGTGATAGAAAATTATTTCATATTTTTTTCTGAGTGCCTAACACCACACTTAGGGAATTTGATTTATCGGTAGATCATAATTTTTCATAACAAATTGGCGACTCCGCTAGGGAGTTTCCTTTCATTCCTGGTGTTTTTTCCTCTAATAAGCCTCATCAGTAGCATCTAATTTCAGTTATTATACTTTTGAATGAAATAATTGCATTAGAAGTGTGTTTTGCAGCTTGAATTTTCAATCACTGCTACACCCAATGCATTGTTGGTCAAGACACAGTGCACTGTCTCCCAATCAGGGGTGCAATGCAACACATTGTCTCCTCTTAGAGACTGCATTGCCCCCTCAACCAACCAAATTCCTTTCAAATTTATCATTTCCATCACTCTCAGCCATTTGTTTTCTACGTTTTCAACTGTCTGATATCTCTTAGAGACCAGTGAATTTACCTGATTCTTCTTCTTTTCAAAAGTAAGTTTGTTAAATGTCTCTATAGTGTTTTTCTTTATCATTGGAAAATAAAATTCAAAGTATTTTATTTCTGCATTAGATCCATTTGTTTTTGTAAAGGAAATTGTCATTAAATTCTACGTTTCCTCTAGGAAAAATTGTAGTTCCATTCTTCGTTTTTCCTAAAAGAAAAATTGTTGTTAAATTCCTCATTTCTCAAAGAAGAAAATATTTTTTTTTGTTAATTTGATGCATATAGTTTCCTTTCTTGAATTCACATTAAGGGAGCTGAAAAGAAAAACTTGCATGTGCATATAGTGAATTATGTGTGTGCTGCATAGGAACAAATTAGAAAAGTTGAATTTTAGTTTGTGCTCTTTGTTGTTTTCTCTAAAACTGATTGCTCTTTCCCTTAGTAGCTAGGATTTTCATTGAAAAAACTAAAATTGAAAAGTTTTCTTATCATTTTAGTTTTCATTTTTAGGAATTTCCATCAAATAATGCATTGAACCTCAAAAGGAAAATTTTTAAGCAAGATCAAATTAATTTACATCAATTTATCTAAAAAATCATTGGAACCATAACGATAACATTTAGAACTAGAGACATGTTTCAATGTAGAAATTATATAACTAATGCGTTATATATCCAATATTATTCTGATCACACACTATTTTAACTTCATGCACAATATAGAATCTATTCCACCATTGATCATCACATGCGGAAATTAAATCAATTGCAATGCACACATGAAACCATAAAAATTCACACACATTAACACAACTGTTTAACGAGAAAGCCTGAAGCTACAAACCCCAACTATTTGTATATAATATATGTCATATAGATCATGTAACAATCCTCATACAAATCTAAACATGTCAAGCTCTCAGTACAATACAATTGCTACACACTAATCAGGTCCGATCTAGCAAATCCATGCATCGATCTCTGCCACCTGCTAGCCTACCTCTACTGCGCAATCCCTGCTGAAGAATGGCTCTGAATGAACTCGAATCCACCTGGCTTGCGCTGTGAAATCCTCATTGGCATCTCCACTGAGTGTTGGATGCAATCAATGCATCACTATAGTCACAAATGATAGTCACACTTGCTCTTTCACCTACCTCTCCACTGGTCTCCACTGAAACTGCCATGCACTATAGTTAACTAATGTATTCTTTAGTTTCTTAATGAGTTATTATTTAGTGAATTAATTAAATAATTAATTCACACCACTCTCACTAGTGTATCAATCAGTTAGACTAGATACAACTAGCTCAACTGAGTCTAACTGAGTTAAACTGAATACAACTCCACCAACTACTTCTATAACTCCACCAAACTCGTCACATGAGTCAAAATTTATTGCTCATGCATTAGTCTTTGGAGGTGAAACCCTCAGGAATAGTTTAATTCCTTCTTTCAGCTGCTCTGCCACATTTGTGCACTTAACTGAAGTGCTCCAAGAGAATAAGATAATGTTTAAAGTCCAAATATTATTGAGTTAATAATATTTGACATATCTATTTTTAGACTGGCAATCTAAAAATAGATTCTGCCCAATATGTCTAAAAATATAAGTCCATTTATTTTTCCAACTTGACCAACCATCCAGAAATAGCATCCTGCAACTCATAGAATATGATCGACATGTTTAAAAATAAACATAGTTTAAAAATAGACTTTACGCCAAAAATAGCCTGCGGGCCCACTTAGTGAAGGCGAATCTTTTCAGTAAGCTCATCATCTTGTTGAATCTCAACACTCCCTCTCAACAAGATAAGAATTATTTTCCACCCCGATCCTGTCTCTATGGTATTCGAATTTGCTCCTGGTGAGCGCCTTCATCAGAATATCAACATTCTGATCCTCCGTAAGAATGTAAGATAGTAACATGATCTTTCGCTGCACACAATCTCTGATATGATGGTACCGGATGTCAATATTTTTAGATCTATCATGAACTACTAGATTAACTGAAAGTTTAATGCAACTCTGATTATCACAATATATCAAAGTAGGATCTAAGTGTGAACTGAACAACCCGACCAAGATCTTCCTCATCCATATAGCCTCGCATGCAGCAAAACTTGTTGCCATGTGCTCAGCCTCCGCTGAACTAAGTGCCACAGATCTCTGTTTCCTATTGTACCAAGAAAATGCTATAGATCTGATACTGAAAATCCCTCCAGATGTGCTCTTTCTGTCCGTTGGGCTCCCTGCCCAATCTGCATCCGTGAAGCCATGCAACTTCACCTCATCTGAATATCTGTACCACAGTCCATATTCCGATGTGCCCCCGAGGTACCTCAGGACATGCTTTCCTGCCTTCCAAAAGAGCTTGGTAGGCTTAACCATAGCTTGAGAAAGCTGGTTAACAGCATAGCATATGTCCGGTCATGTATTGACCAAATACATGAGCAAACCAACCAACTATCAATAAATAGTGGCATCCACTACCTCTGCCGATGTAGCATCCTATTTCCTGCAACCACCAGGAAGAGGAGTGTCAATAGGCTTGCAGCCTTGCATGTTGAACTTCTCCAGTATCTCCCGGGCATACTTTCCTTGAGACACAAATAGTCCACCCTTCCACTGCCAAATTTCCAATCCCAGGAAATAATGAAGGATGCTCGAGTCCTTCATCTCAAACTCCTTTGCAAGATCTGCCTTGCATGAGTGTATCAACAGTTCATCACTTGTTATTATCAAATCATCTACATTAAGTACAATGATCAACAACTTACCCTCAACCACAATCTGGTACAGGTTGGGATTCGCCTCACTCTTGGTAAAACCAAGTCTGGTGAAATAACTATCTATCCGTGTGTACCAAGCATGAGGTGCTTGTTTCAGCCCATACAATGCTCTTTTGAGCCTGCACACATGTGAATCACTGCTAAAGATTTAGAATCCTTCAGGCTACTCTATGTACCCCTCCTCCTCAATGACTCCATTGAGGAACGCAGTCTTCACATCCATTTGATGAATGTGCCAACCCATCTAAGCTGAGAGAGAAAGGATGCTCTGTATGGAAGAATACCTTGCAATAGGTGCAAAGGTTTCTTCATAGTCGATTCCCTCGATTTTTGAGAAGCCTCGGGCAACAAATCTTGAATTTTACTTCTCGACGTTCCTGTCAGCAGCTTGCTTCACTTTGGAGATCCATCTTGAACCTACCACTGATTTCCCTTCCGGCCTTGGGACAATCTCTCATGCATTGTTTCTGACAATCGAATCATATTCTTCCACCATGGCATCTACCCATGCAGGATCCTCCATAGCTTCCTCGAAAGAGGATGGCTCTGTCACGATACACTTTCTCATCAGAGCCATGTATCCAGTATATCAATCAGTTGATTTTCTCTGTCTGCGCTGTGATGTAGGCGCTCCTACATTCTGCGCTGCATCAAGATTCAGTCGCTCTGCTTCTGTAGTGCGCTTTCACCCTCTGATGTTTGGCACTGCATGAGTGGTTTCTTCCACTCCATGAACCTCCTCTTGTGGCTGATCCACATCCTGAGGCTCATCTTTAGGAACTAGTAGCTCCTCATCTGCATGCAAGGGCAACTCCCTCTTAAGCGACAACTTCATGGCTTTCTCCTCATGAAATTTGATATCCCGTCACATAACAGTCTTCCGAGTGTCTGGAAAATACACATGATAATTATGGGGAGTTCCTGTGTACCCCACAAATATCCCAACCTCTGCGGTCGGCTCCAGCTTCTTCCTGGCATCCTTCATCACATGAATGTAAACAGGTGAGCCAAAAATCTTCAAATGAGAAATATCAGGCTTCTTACCAGAAAACGCCTCTTCGGGTGTACTCATGCTAAGTACTTCATGACAATGAGGAACAATGAGCACCATGGTTATGTATGTCTGCCTGGACAAGTAAAATGTCTCGATCATGCAACATTTCCCATGCAGCACCCATTATCATTCTGTTCTTTCTCTCCACGACCCCATTCTGCTGTGGGTTATGAGGTGCTATGAGTTCTCTTCGAATTCCTTCTGCGCTGCAAAATTATTTGAATTCACCAGAGATGAATTCACCACCATTATTGCTCCTTAGAGCCTTCACCTGTTTCCCCGGCTCTTTCTCAACCAGTGCCTTGAACTCACAGAACTTTGATTATGTCTCGCTCTTCTTCTGCATGAAGAAGATCCAACACTTACAAGAAAATTCATCAAAAAATATCACATAATACCTGTGATTTGCTGTCGGAGCTACTGAGAAAGGTCCACACACGTCTGTGTGAATTTTCTCAAGGATCGTCGTGGCGCGACTGTCCTTCTCATGAAAAGTGGTATTCACAAATTTTCCCAAAGTACATCCCTTGCACTGATCTGACTGCGCAAGTGTACCCTTGGGAAGCCTGGTAGAAATATGCTGCAAAATTTTTAAAGTGCCATGGTGAAGATGGCCCAATCTCCTGTGCCACAATTCACCCTCATCCCGGCTCACCACTCCTTCTGCTTTGCCTGCCATTGCTGCGCAGCCATCTACCTGCAATTGATACAGGTTCTTAACTCGAACCCCTATCCTCCGGGTTTCACCAGTTGTTTTACTGCGCAGGAAAGCCTTTCCCTCGCTAAAAACAACATCATATCCCTTGTCTTCCAACATCGCCACAGAGATCATATTCTTCTTCAATCCTAGAACATGCATGAAATCCTTCAATATGAAAGGTTTACCAGACTCCCTCTCAAAGGAAATGGTCCTGATACTAGTCGTACTGTATCTACCATCATTTCCCATCTCGATGTGCACTCCAAGATCCTTTTCATCCAGATCACTGAACAAATATTTGTCTCCGGTCATATGGAAAGGCACACCACTATCAAGAAACCACACTGATCCCATCACACATGAAACCAAGAATGCGATCAGAAAAAAATCCAGCTCAAACAACGAGGCTAAGGTCTCTCCAGCTACAGATCCAGTAGCCTACTTATTTTTCTTCTTCTGTGGACAATTAGTGGCATAATGTCCGTGTTGGTGACAGTGAAAGCACTTCACCTTGGACAAGTCCTGCTTCTTGCCCTTCACACTGGATTGAGAAGGATTTTTCTTTCCCTTCCCTTTCCTTTCTTTAGTAGCCAAGGCACAATTTTCTTCATCTTCATTCTTCGATGAAATCCATCCATGGTACCTCGCTTTATCTCCTCCTGCACAAGATCCGACCAAAGTCGCTCCCATCCTGGCAGTTTCTCCCGTCCATTGACAGAGTCCTCGTAGCTATGCCAACTCTTCAAAAGCCCAAGGAGAGCCAAGCTCACCAATTCCTCTTCATCTACAGTAACCCCCACACTTCCCATCTCATCCCTGCACTGGACAAAATTCGTGAGGTACTTGGGTATACTTTTGCCTTTCTCCATTTTTATTTTCCTGAGCTTGTCTTTAAGCGCCAACTTCCTCTGGTCGCTTCTGCTTTGGAACAAGTTTGTCAAAGCTTTCCACATCAAGAATGGACTAGATTTACCATGAATTCTAGACACTATTTGATTCTTCACACCTTCCAACATAATCCTTCGACATTTTGCTGTCTTCTTTTGCCATGCGTCAAGTGCGGCTGCATCGCTAGAAGCAAGTTTTGGAATTTCTGCATCTATGAACTCCTTCAACCCATTCTCATCCAGCACCACCTCCATCCTGTCCTTCCATGCAATATAATTCGATATTCCCTCAAGGGCATACTCCAATCACAATCCGTTGAAATACATTTCAATGAATGCTCAACTTCGACACCAAGAAAACACTGCAGCAAATTCAAATTCCACCAGCACAAAACTCAACCGCTTCAATAATTGCAATCTTCTCTGATTAATATCGCTTTGATACCATGTATAAATTATATAACTAATGCATTAAATATCCAAGATTCTCCTTATCACACACTATTTTAACTTCATGCACAATACAAAATATATTCCACCATTGATCATCACATGCGGAAATTAAATCAATTGCAATGCACACATGAAACCATAAATATTCACACACATTAACACAATTGTTTAACGAGAAAGCCTAAAGCTGAAAACCCCAACTATCTGTATATAATATATGTCATAGAGATCATGTAACAATCCTCATACAAAGCTGAACATGTCAAGCTCTCGTACAATACAATCGCTACACACTAATCAAGTACGATCTAGCAAATCCATGCACCGATATCTGCCACCTGCTAGCCTGCCTCTACTGCGCAGTCCCTGCTGAATAATGGCTCTGAATGAACTCAAATCTACCTGGCTTGGACTGTACAATCCTCATTGGCATCTCCACTGAGTGTTGGATGCAATCAATGCATCACTATAGTCACAACTGATAGTCACAGTTTCTCTTTCACCTACCTCTCCATTGGTCTCCACTGAAACTTCCATGCACTGTAGTTAACTAATGTATTATTCAGTTGATTAATGAGTTATTATTTAGTGAATTAATTAACTAATTAATTCACACCACTCTCACTAGTGTATCAATCAGTTAGACTAGATACAACTAGCTCAACTGAGTCTAACTGAATACAACTCCACCAACTACTTCTATAACTCCACCAAACTCTGTCACATGAGTTTTAACTGACGTCCTCATACATTAGCTCTAGTAAACCCTCAGGAATAGCATAATTCCTTCTTTCAGCTGCTGTGCCACATTTGTGCACTTAACTGAAGTGCTCCAAGGGAATAATATAATGTTTAAAGTCCAAATATTATTAAGAGCTAATAATATTCGACATATCTATTTTTAGACTGGCAATATAAAAATAAATTCCGCCCAATATGTCTAAAAATAGAAGTCCATCTATTTTTCCAACTTGACCAACCATCCAAAAATAACATCCTGCAACTCATAGAATATGATCGACATGTCTAAAAATAGACATAGTCTAAAAATAGACTTTGTGCCAAAAATAGCCTGTGGGCCCACTTAATGAAGGCGACTCTTTTCACTAAGCTCATCATCTTGTTGAATCTCAACATTCAACATCGTTAAATATAATAGCTTTCATTAACTTGTCTACGATACATTCCAAGTGTGATACCTCACTCCACTACTTAAGTATATCAGAGCTCGTCCATGTACCTTCGGGTATATCGGGCGGTGTTCTAGTATGAAAAGTATAAGGGGGTGTTCTCACTGTGCGGTTTCACATTAGACAACGCTAATACAGACTTGGGCCTCCACATACTATCAGGTATATTTGGGAGGAAAAATTTAGGTTGCTATCCATCCATAGTGAACCGAGTTAGTTGCCTTATAACTTGTGATACACCGAACACAACATTCAAGGAGATTTCCTATCCATAATTCTTGGTTCGCCGGGAGGTATTTTGTAGCTCACAATTACTTGGTAAACCTTTTTCCTAGAATTACCCCTTTTATTTTGTTTATTTGTTTTTGGTCATAAAATAAATCAGTCATCGTGGAAAAAGAACACCCCTTTCCACGTCGTTCAAGTAGAATAGCACTGAAGCCACCTTTACCACTGGAAGCCACTTCTGGTCGGCGAAGGCCATATCGCTCTATCGAAACTAGTACTATTAGTACCTCTGGTGCGAAATCATCCTCACATATACCAGATTTGGCACAAGTTGTTTCTACAAATCCTATTTCATCTACGTTTGTCAAGACAGAGTCCTCACAACTACCCATGGTCACGATCCATCCAATAAGTGAGACCATACCTCCCGAACCTGACATTGTTCAACTGGAAGTTGATCCGGATCCTATCACTTTTTTGCCAGAACATTTGAATCTCGAAGTCAAACGACTAGAATTTTTTCCTGTATCGGTCGCCCCACAATCTATTGTAGCCATTTAGTCTCCCATATCACGCAATCAACCTCCTAAAATATACTTTGGGCCTGATGACGAAATCCTTCCACATGGTTTAATTTCGATTGAAGAAATATCACAAGATGAAACACATTTAACTCCAACTCATTTTGGGGCAGAGCTTTACCTATACGAGTCTTTTCCTCAATCACCTGCCTCTGCTTTTGTTGATCCTATGTCTATTATAGTTCCTGTAGATCTAATATGGTATACATTTGGTCAAATAACCATGCCTGGGCCAACATCTTTGGCTGGACCATGTATTCTAATTGCAACAACACCTGCTCCTACTACCCCGTCGATGTTCACAACTTCACCAGAGTCACATTTATATGGTGGCCCTTCCTTCCCACCTGGTTACCAATATTTATTTGGAACCTTATTTGGTGCATCCTCAAACCCATGGACTTCACCAATGTCATCATATAGTATTCTAACTGGTAAATTTATAGTGAGTACTGAACGACTTGATCCTTTATACACATCAATAGGGAAATATCAAGCTGGTCCATCTAGGTATATTCCATCCAGTACAATTTCAACTGGACTCCCTGCATTTGGAGAACAATACTTTCCATCTTATTATACTCCTCATGCTGGGGTGAAACATATGGTCACCCATATTGATAGTACTCTGTCGTTATTTGGTCATCTTAATGTCGGAATGAATGTTTGTCAATGACAGCCCATTCTACCCATCCAACCATAAACGGTTGTACACTCGTATCAACTGGGTCAACCTGTTGCACCCACATAAATTCCACTTGTTAATACATATTTACCCTTGTTACAGACTCAAACTGTTGTACCTCAACCTTCTCAGGTGGGTCCTTCAACCCAATACCCTCAACTATTGGGTCATTAGACTCCAACTCCATCATCTAGTTTACAACAACCACCTGTATCCAGAATCATTTATTCACAGGCTGGATTACCATATTATGGGATGTCGTAGCTGCAACCAGGTTATACCTATCTAAAACCGAATCCAAGCTATCCTAGTTTAGGTTATAATGTTGGTGGACAAACCCCATGGTAGCCACAAGTGCAAAGGCCACAACCTTCATTTAAACAAGTAGCATACCCAGGTTTTGGTCAACAGAAACCTCAAGCTTTTTATTTTCAAAACAACTCCTATCTGGGTTACCAACAACATATTCATTATGCTAGTACTCAAAGGCATGTTTCCCAAGAAATTCCATCATACCCTGGCTATACTCAACCCAACCTTAATCGACAATTGCCCTTTGCTGCAAATTTAGAGTTACTGGATTTAAAATAGCTCCCCAACGATCCAATCAATTACGTTCCTTGGTGGCCAATGATACCTCATAAATTGCCCTCGAATATTCCTAAGTTCAATGGAAACCATGGGGAAGACCCGTCAACACAAGTTATGACTTATCATTTTTAGTGTTCATCTAACTCCCTAAATGATGACTCCATTCAACTACGTCTTTTCTAGGCTACACTCACTGGTCTGGCTGCGAAATGGTACATTGAGTTACCAAGAGCTTCATTTGATAATTTCACTACCCTAGCTACTGTCTTTTTGACACACTTCCAATTGGCCATATGATATGAAACTGGAACAAAACTCTTGACTAATTTTAAATAGACTAATGCTACTCACATTTCTTATCATATTCATGAGGGGCATCATCGTCGTAGAATGGTTAAGACATTTGATCCTAATCCGCTCCTTGTTGAGTGGTTCATTAAGTCCCTATTACCATCTATAATTGAGGATGTGGCTAAGGGTGGCATCATCATAGAAGAGAAGTTCATTGCTCGTGCCCAGTATTTAGACTTGATTTATATTTAGTCTAGCATGCTCTATGAGAAAATACCCAACGTGCCCCGATCTAATTTTACTGTTCCTCCTCCATATAAGGGTGGTCATGCCGGTGACAGTATGATTGGTACTGCAAGAAAATATGACTCTGCTGCATCTAATTCTGTGCCTTCTTCCGAGATCCATGTTGTGTCACCTGAAAAATGAAAAAGTGACACGCAACTTGGAAGTAAGAAAAAGGGGAAATCAAAGAAAAAGAAAATTTCTACCTTGCAAGAAAGATCATCTAATAAATCATTAGGAAATCAGAAACCTCGTTACCCTTTCATAATATGTAATGAGGAACACTTTATTTTAGACTGACCTCACTGTGCCAAAGTATCAAAATTTCTTAAAACCTTGCATGCATCCATAGTGTTGACAGACCTATTTTTGAATCCGGACACAAATTTGGTTGCTAAGGATCCAACTTCTAGTTCCCAAGTGCTTATGCTGTCTATCACAAAGCCATTGGTTGATGTCTTGGTGTCAACGCATAATAAATATTATGGTATTCAGGCTACTGATCAACCTACTACCTCGATCACTAATCCATATATGGAATCGGTCCCACCAATTTCTATCCTTGAATTGACAATCAAGCCACCAAAGGGAGTCATTCATAAATCGACATTTAATCCTTCAGCCAGAGCTGCTCAAAATTATAATATAGTTGAAGATTAGGATCAATCCCCTTCAGCTATGTTAGTGCTTGAGGTGCTTCAAAATTTTCCCTCTGAGAAGCAAGCTTTGTTGTCAGAAATTGGTGGAATTGATCTAACATATTCCAATCTCGTATTCTATAATCATACAGGCTATGTGCCACAATTACCAGCAGAATTGGCATTATCCATCCAAGTAAATTTTTTTAATCACCATTTTCATCGTACTATTATTGATGAGGGAGCATCTACATGCATTATGTCTCTAAATTGCTATAAGTCACTTGGCTTGCCACGCCTATCTCAATCACCTATGACGTTGAAATATTTCGACAAATTTACATATAAGCCTTGCGGTATTATCAATAACTTGCATGTTGAACTAGGGAGGAAAACAGTGAATGTTGAATTTGAGATCATTGACAGACCCCTTGATTACAATATTTTACTCGGAAGGCCATGGGTATATGCTATGACTGCGATCGCCTCTACATATTTTAGAATAATTTCATTTCCACATAAAGGTGTTATCACTGTCATCAATCAACTATCCTTCTTTTCCTCTAGTTCCAAGGTTACTGAAAGTGTTCCATTAGTTCACGCACCCCAACTCGCACTTCAAAACATTGGTGTGGGACTCTTAAAGGATTCCACTCTCACGGGAACCTTTTCATTAACGCTGCCTATGACGTCGGCAAAAATTGCAAGCATAGAGACCTGCTACATGATATATTCCACTCCATCTGCCTTAAGGAAGATTACAGGTGATTCTGAAGTTGTTACGTTGGATGATTTTCTATGGCCCAGCCCAATTGAGTTGGCATAGAAATCAATCTACATGGCTTTGGTGGCGAATCCAAAATCATCGTCACTGGTTGTTTGGGTTGATAGTTCATTATATTATGGTACTCCATCTGATCCTTTTTCCTCATATTTATTAACAGATGAGAATATTATGGAAACCATGATTTCAGAAGGAGAACCATGGTGTTATCACCAAATTGAGTTCCTATTAGGCTACTCCAATGGTAAAATTGGAGTAGCTCTTTCAAATCACTTGCAACTGGAAATTAGCCTCTCCAGTCTGAGAGGGATCTCTCAAAAGATTAAAGGATATCCAACGAGTAATCTTGAAAATAGATGACTAACTATGAATCTGATTTAATCTGTTATTTTTTTGTAGGTGAAATATGTAAAGGGTTTACTACCATTGGGATTATGGAGTCAATATAAAAACTAAGTCACAAGTCAACTTATCTCATGGAAGCTGAGGCAATTGTATTCTTATTAAACCACACATGAAGGACAAAACAACAAGCTATATTATGTAAGCACTACTCTTGTAATCTTTGTATATAAGTAATATACAATTGCAGCAGCCTATTTTAGACCTGAGATTCTTATCTATATTCTTATGTTTGTTTCTTATATCAATCTTTTACTTTCTCTCCAGTGTTCTAGTTATATAATCACTTGGAATTCATAATTACATGCTCCAAATTCTGTTATACACCTAGTTAGTTGTTCTGTATTATTTTATTAGTTTGTTTATCTATAATCACTTGGAATTCATGGTGACATTCTCCAACTTCATGTATACATATATCTTGATATTTTTTCCTTTATTTGTGGTTTAATAAGAATACAATTGCCTCAGCTTCGATGAGATAAGTTGACTTGTGACTTAGTTTTCTTATTGACTCCATAGCCCAATGGCAGTAAAACCTTTACATATTTCATCTACACTAAAACAAAAACATTCAATCCAATTCAAAGTTAGCCATATTCTTTCAAGATTAATCATTGAATATCATTTATCCTTTTGAGAGAGCCCTCTTAGACTGGAAAGGCTAATTTCCAGTTACAAGTTGGTTTGAAATAATTATTCCAAGTTGACCATTGAAGTAGCCCAACGAGACACAATTTGGTGATAACACATGGGAAGATCATTATCATCACTCCCATCTTCAAGATTACGAAGAAGATAATATTAGAGGACTATATCACCCATCGATAAAAATATTCTTTTTGAAATCTTTTCCTATTAATGCAATCGATTCCGAGTGAAATTTATAAAATATTGAAGAAACCATTTCAATCGATATTTCAACCAAACCCAGTATTGTAGAAAACATTCATGTCGGTGTGTCTTTTTCTCCATCAGAACTTGAAATATATCACTCTCTCTTCCATGAATTTCGTGATGTATTTTCTTGGTCTTACGAGGAAATGCCAAGCATAGATACTAGTATCGTTGAACACACCATTAATATGTACCCTGATGTCAAACCGATACATCAATGCCTTCGTCCTATTCATTCGAAGAAGGCTGCTACCATTAAAGCATAAGTTGAAAAAAAAATTCATGTTGGTTTCATTTACCCTATTCTGCTAAATAAGTGAGTTTCAAACATTGTTCCTATTATGAAAAAATAAGGAACCATAAAAGTGTGCATTGATTATTGGGATGTCAATATCGCTTGTCGAAAAGACAACTATCCTACTTCCTTTATAGACCATATTATTGACGATTTCGATGGATGCGAAATATTTTCTTTCATGGATGGATTTTATGGCTATAATCAAATCAATACCAACCCATAGGACCAATATAATACAACATTCATCCGTCCCTGGGGCACATTCGCTTATTGGAAACTCCCATTTGGTTTAAGGAATGCTGGGGAAAATTTTCAGAGGGAAATGGATTATGCTTTCAATGACATCAATAACACTTTTCAACCCTATCCAAATTATTTACCCGTGCTTTCACGAAACCAGACTGATCAGCCGATGCATTTGAGAGATATATTTCTACACTTCTGACAATACGAAATACACATAAATCCACATAAATTTGTTTTTTGTGTTGGTTCTGGTCATTTTCTAGGATTATTCGTCTCAAAAGAAGGAATTCAAATAGACTAACTGAAGGTCCAGACCATTCTTGATTTTCCTGCACCATCAAATTTTATTCAGTTATAGAAACTTCATGGAAATTCTAACTTCCTAAGGAGGTTCATACCCAACTACACTGAAATGGCTAAAGGATTTACTCATCTCTTGAAAAAGGCCATTTCCTTTCATTGGGATAAGGTTGCACAAGCTTCTTTTGATGTTGTCAAGGATACACTTGTTTGGGCGTCATTAATGTATTCCCCCAATTATCAGAGTGATTATTTCTTATATATTGTCGTGGCTGATATGACCATTTCTATGGTAATGGTCCAATTAGAAAATGGGATAGAAAATATGATATATTATTTGAGTTGTAGTCTCAATGATACGAAAGTGAAGTATTCATATGTAGAAAAGCTTGCCTTGGTGGTTGTTCAAGTTGTCGAAAAACTTTGCCACTATATCCTATTCTAGAAGACCATTTTCATTTCGAATTTGAACCCCATGACTTACATTTTATTATGTAAATTTTTGGGGGGAAATTATTCGGAATGGATTGTCATTTTGCAGGAATTTGATTTGGAATTCATCAAATCCAAGTCAAAGAATTCTTTAGTTTTGGCTAAGCTTCTGTGTGACCTTCCCTTTGATAGTACTGCTACTAGATAAGAACCATCTATTCCTGATGAGTCACTATTTCTGATCGGATCATGTAATCCTTGGTATGGGGATTTTATCATTTATCTCCAGACCCAGACTTTTCAGCTTGATACCTCTCACTCTGACTAGCGACGTATTCGATACCAAGCCAAATATTATCTGATCGTCGGCTATACACTTTATCGTCGTGGTGTCGATACAATTTTAAGAAGGTGCCTCACTCATGAGGAGGCTGAAAAGGTTTTAAATGATTGTCATGCTGGGGCTTGTGGTGGACACTAGTCTGGAAACACTACTGCACTGAAGATATTCCGTGGCAGTTAATTTTGGCCTACCATATTTTGCGACTGCATCCTCGCAGTCAGAATTTGTCATGCATGCCAAATATTTGATCGTAAAATGTGCAAATCACCAACACCAATGCATCTTGTTGTCTCTGTGGGACCATTTTTGAAATGGGTCATTGACTTCATGACTTGTAACCCTCGTTCGTCTGGGGGGCATGGTTATGTTATTATCACATTAGACTACTTTACCAAGTGGGCCGAAGCGATGCTTACATTGAACAACATAGGAAAAACAACCGCATTGTTTTTCTTTAATCATGTCATTTCACGATTTCGCGTCCCAGAGGCTATAGTCACAGATCATGGATCACATTTTCGCAATCATATGATGAATGAGTTGACTGCCAAATTAGGACTATCGCATGATAGTTCTACTCCTTATTATCCACAATCATATGGACAAGTTGAGGCTATTAACAATATTATTAAATGAATGCTTCAATGAATGATAGGAGTTCATAAATGAAATTGGCATTTGATCATGTACTCATCTTTGGGGGCGTATCGAACCTTGGTGAGAAACGCAACTGGATTTACCCCCTTTCAATTGGTGTATGGTCTGGGAGCTATCTTGCTAATCCAATGTGAATTACCATTGTTAAAAATTGAAATCGACATGTTACCTGAAACCTCTACTAAATAAGTGCATCTTTTTAACCTCATCCATCTTGATGAAACATTTATTGAATACTAATTGGCCGATGAAGTGCATAAGAGACGTATAAAAGCGCAATAAGACAAGGATATCTAGCCTCGCATTTTCTCATAGGGTGACCTGGTCCTTCTTTATGATCAGGAAGATGATGTAATAGGTACAGTGAAATTTGAGGCGTTATGGCGTGGCCCCTATATTATCAAAAGAGTTCTTGCTAAGAGTGCCTATGAGTTGGTAGATTACGATGGAATTCCATTGGCATAGCCCCGAGATGGGTTGTATCTGAAACGTTACTATGCTTAATCATGAGAGTAGTAATTTTTTGTATTAAATTGTATATATATGTTGTTGATTTGCATTTACTGTCTTAGTTTATTTTTCTAGAATTTTTTTGAATTTAGTAATCCGCCTTACATTTCATCGCAAATGTATGAATCTTTAGAACCATTTGTTCGGTATGCTGATGGTGCTAGTCATAGTATGCAGAATCTATCCTCTGCAACCTGGGCCATTTTCACTCTGAATGACGAGCTAGTGAGTTTTCAAGGGATTTGTATCGGTCAATCTACAAACAATATCGATGAGTATCGCTCATTGATTGAACTTCTCTCTGATGCCATTACATTCAGTATTAACCATATCATTATTAGGTTAGACTCACAACTTGTGGTACTGCAACTTACTAGTGTTTATACTGTCAAAAATATAACACTGCATCGTATGTTCCTAAGTGTTCTACTTTTGGAAAGACATTTTGATTTCATTCAATATCAACACATTTCCAAAAACTTGAACACATTAACTGATTCTTTAGCTAATTATGTTATAAACAGAAATTTGCGACACATGTAAAGATACATTCACATAATTGAATAGGATTACGCAATAAACATAGGAAAACACTAAAATCAAATAGATAGATAGTTATAGGTTCTTACAAAATTTGTGCCCAAGACACATTGGTCATATGACCTCAAAATGTATGTAACATTTCAAAAGTAAACTACTGGTGCTCATGATAACATGCTACTGATCTAGCTATCCTATGCAGTAACCGCATCCATCGGTTAGGAACGCCAATAGTATAGCGCTACGGTCGCATGAGTAAATCTTCAATCTAGTAATGCAGAATCCCGAAGGTCAACTAATGTAGGTGCTACTGAAGCTCAGCAAGAGTCTCATCCATATCCAAATCCCAAAGGATTGCTCTCCCGACAACCCTCTCTGCTGGCTGATCTGCTCCATGCTCTGGCTCTCCCACTGATCGAACTCGACCCACATCTACATACATCAAAATGTTATTTTAGTTTTAAAATAAAAAAAAACATGTATAAAACTTAGAAAAATAAAAAAACATGGTAAAAAAGTTCTTACCAATTTCACCCCACTAAGCGCCTTCTAGTAAAACTAAATGTAGATCTCCTCAGAAGTTGATGCCTGCATATGCATAGTCATCGATGGTGATAATATGTCACCTGAACCAGTCAAAGAATGCAGTCGAGAACATGATGGTCGAGTGATCAGCATGTCTAGCCATCAGTTCTACCCATCTCTGCATCCTTGGATATCTAGTGTTAGATATACCAAACGTCACATGATGAGGCTGCATCAGTGGAATCCGCTCTAAGGAAAAATAAATGAGGATTGGAACATAATTGGAATTTTTATTCCTTCCTCCCTTTGCCTTTCTCATTTTTTCTTTCATTTGAGAGAGTACAGCTTCAGCCCAATTGAAAATTGTTGGTGCCATGCGCTCTAGTGCATACTGCATATAATTTCTGTTTGGTACATGGAATGTAGCAGTACCAGCAAGCTTTATGATCGTGAATAATATGGTTCTCAATGGAAAATAATGAACATTGCGGATGTTTATTTTCCCATCCTTGCTAGGCTCTGCACCTGGATTTCAATACTGTAATATATAGTCTCTCACTATCTCTCCTTCGAGAGCGGACCCTGAGAGAGAAATGGGTAGGCCTCTCCTCAACAAGCCTGTCAGTTGATATCCTCCACTAAAATTGGGACCACTCTGTTCCCAATATGAAATTCCTCAATCATTGGATCCCATGCAAAAACAAGGAACTCCAAAAGTTCCATCCATTTCCTCATACGTGACAATTTGAAGAACTTGAGAAACCCATAGTCCTCGAGGGCTCTTACAGTACCCAAATCATTTAGGGAAATCATGTTTTATTCCTCATGTTATCTTTCCCTTCAAGTAATTGTCATTTTGGTCCATTGAATCCTTGAAACAAAACCATAAGACTCATTAGGACCCATTTCATGCAAAAATCTAGGTAAAATTTGGGCACACTGCAAATATAAAAAATGTGAATTGTGCCCAACACACACCAGGTCAAGGGAAAATGCATTTAAAGTGCATGTGGCATTCATTTATAGTGCACTACAACACACCTTTCGACATTCAAGGGTGTGTTACCCTATTTTCAAAATAAATTTACCCTAAGGGGCCCAAATCCCTAAAAAAATTGCAATGAGATGAAAAAAAAAGACTACTGAAGGAAAGAGGAGGTTTATGGCACCAACCTAGATGAAACGGTGAGGAAAACCATCCATAGAATCGATCACAATCAACAGCTGAAGTTCATGGGAAAAAACAGGTTCAGAGCTCCAAAATGAAAATGGTAACTTTCAAATGGTAAAAATGAATAGTAAAACTCTTTTAATTAGTCATTTGATTATTTGCAAATCATATTTATTTCTGTGACTATGGTTTTATTATTTTTTTATCATGAAATAGGTATTTTTAATCCATTTGATGTTGTTCTGAATAGGTTTACAGCTAATATAGTAGATTAAATTGTGCACATTTATTTCGAGAATGATTTGACCAAAAAACATACTTTTATCCTTATTTTTCGAGCTTTGATAAAAACGAAAAAGGACTTGAAGCACACTTTTAGCTCTTTTTCGAGTTTCGATAACGACGAAAAAGGAACCCCCGGATTCTTCTTTTAGCTCTTTTTAGACTTCGATAATGTGAAAATATTGTCGTGCACTTGTCTTTTCGAGCTCGTAAATGTAAATGAATTGACATCTACTCAGTATAAGTTTAACCCTTTTCTAGACTCGGATAGATTATTTATAAAAAAGGAAAACCTTAGTAAAACATGGCTAGGAGGTTCTCTCAGATATCATTTTACACTTTTTCAGATCTAAGCAACAACTTTACGAAAAAGGACTCATGGAGTTTTATTTTTTCCTCTTTTTCAAAATCTCCAAATATGAAAAAGGACCGAGCTGTCACTATCGTTAGGCTTGTTAAGAAATTAAATAGTGACGGGCTTGTCGATCATGGAAATAATCAAGTTTCATTTATCGCTAAACTCGTTAAATTATTAAATATAGATGCATATTCACCTGAAGGGTTGAATTATAGATCAAGAATATGTTATTCTCCTCAAGCTTGTTAAAAAATAAAGAGGCACTCATTGACAAATGACCAAGTAAAATTTGGGAAAGTGAACAGAACTTTTACGGTAGCAAGTCGCTCTTGAACATGAAACTTCACTCCATCATCATGATTGTTTGGGTTGGGTAATATTTATGATAGTTCATTCATACCAATGGTTCATCATACCTTCACTTTGGTTTTCGATCAATGCTGCCAACTCATTTCAGTGCCGTCGATATGTTTAAGAGAAGTCATCCAATGAATACTCATCCTTCTATAATACTCACAAACCTTCATTTTCATGACAATCATCCCTGAATATTGTTATATCAAGTCACATTTTGTCTCTGAAATCAATAACTCCCGTTTTGCGAGAAAGTGGCTTCCTGTCGACATCAAATCATCATCTAGGAAGTTTACTTAGAAACATCATCTTCCAGTACCATGAGGCTTGTTACAGCATCGACAAGATCCTCGCTTCTCGACCTTTGAGCAAAATATTTTTTTTGGCATTCAACATCGAATCATCTATTCATGCCTTGCAAATGTACTATAGTACCTTAAGAGCCATTAACATCAATGGTGGTTCTCTCACATTTGTTAACAAATCACATCATTGGATGGTAACCAAATGATGTCTTACCATGTTCGATTACAAATCATATATTCGCATGGCTATACTTGTACCTGAACGATCGAGTGAACGAGATAAGAAGACCCCAGATCTAGTTTCAGCCATCCGGGCTACGATTTCAAGATTTGTGTACACATTATCTCTGTTAGGGTCCTATAATAATAGGGATCGTAATTTTTAATTGACTATGTTAAAGTCTTGTAATATTGTACATACTTTTTCTTTCTACAAATGTTTTCCCATATTAAAAAAATGAAAAGAGGGTAAGCCCTAAAAGAAAATTCAAAGGACTAAAAGAAAGAAGATAAAAAAGAAGATAAAGTATGAACCCCACAAAAAGAAACAAAAATAGATCATGAAAGTGTTTCACATTCAAATGCCACTACTCTTAACTTAGTTACTTTTTGCAAATAAAATTATGTGTAGCTTGTCAAAAATGCCACAATTCATGATGATCAAACATTTTAATCTTGAGTCATTCATGATTTTAAATTTCAAAGTAATGATAGTTAGTGAATAAAGATCTGCCAAACCATTTAATCTTGGCATATCAATAGTTAGGTAGAGAATAAAAATGAGCTCATCAGTTTAATCTAAGCCATTGGAAGTTATAAGTAGGTTATTTTTCTTATCAAAATAAAATAAAAGAGTCAGCAAGCTCAAATGCACCGAATAAATGAAGAAAAAATGTTAGGGTAAATAAATGGTCGGTAGATTACTTTCACAAGTAATGGATAGTATCAATTGGTTCATCTTATATCACTAATATCCCTTGCAAAAAGTCCATTTCCTTTTGAAAATACCCATTTCCCCTTACTCTAACCCTTTCCCCTTATTTTACCCCTTTTAAACCCCTTTTCCCTTCCTAAAACTCCTTTCCCTAGTTAAAAAAACAATTCCTTTGAAAAAAGTAACTTCCCCTTACTAATTCCCTTTTTCCATTTAAAAACACACCAAAATCCACTTATCCTAAGTTTCAAATGTTTAAAATTATCGGGACCCACTGTTAAAATTCATCCCCGATATCATTTTACTCTATCCCTAAAATATTTCTAACATCCTACCCATAGTTTATTTTATTTACACCCCCGCTTTACATATTTCATTAACCCCCCCACTATATGCAAAACCCTCCACTATATTACCCGCTCCCACTAATTATCCCGTATCCCACTTTTAATTAACCCTGCATATAAATATCCCAATTAATTTTTATAAGTAAACCTTTGCATATATCACACCACATTCATAATACATGACCCAAATTTCACATATATTAAACCCCATCACATAATTCATCCCCAGTCCCACCTATCAAAACATCCCACCTCATCCATCCGTCTGATTGGCACTACCTAACTCCGACCATTCTTGAACCCTTTCGCACTTTCAACTGCCCAACATTTAAAACCAATTAGGGGTGCGAAATGGGTGGTTTTGCACCCCCACCCATTTGTTACGTGGCACTTCCATGTTTTATTGCATCCTCCATCCCGAAACCACCATCCCTCATTTCATCATGGGATAAACCGCCATGCCATCGTTTCACTACGAAATAAAACCACCCTGCTGTTTGAATTCAACCCCACGCCATGTAATTTATTACTTCCAGTAAAAAAGTATTAAACCCGCGTTTTACCATTATTTATCTATTTCTGTTGAAAATTGCAAAAAATAAGTCTTTGCGGACCTATTTTGAAGCCAATTCAGACCAGAATTCAATATTTTTTCTACCAAAGACTTTTCTGACCCAGTTTAAAGCTTTGAAAATCGGATTTAAAGCCTATTGTATCCATAACCCCTACTAAATACCTAAATCACCATTTCATAGGTAATCCTAAATTTCCAGAAGCCATTACTTATTCAAGAAAGTAATAAATTGATAATTCAACAAGTTAAAAATGGCCTCCCAGAGTATTATAAGTGTAAATCCTTTGCAACCACCTGTATTTGATGTTTAACACACTCTTATAAAAGACAAAGACTTCAAATTAGTGATACAGTCATTGATTTCAACCTCGTAGAGATCCAATGCTAGATCCATGACAAATTCATAAACTAGGCTAATGATATCCACCTTTGGGACTCAAACCTACCCAGGTACATCTTCCCATAGACCTACCTACTTCCAGAATCATCACACTCTGTCAAATTAATTACTTTCCTAATGAAAGAGCCCTAGTAACCCCAAGCCAAGATATTTTGTTGACAATCACTGGGGAATCCTTAAATCAGATGTTACAGATTCAACCCAAGCCTGATGAAGCCCCATTATTAATTGAAATCCTCACTGAACTATATCTGAAGCTGGACTTTCCCAAGAGGTTCCAAATATTCCAAACCTTTCTTCCTCCATCAGTAGAAACACCAAATAGTAACCCTCCATACTCAGCTTCAATTTTTTTAAAGAGAACTAGGCAGATTGTCACAAAGCTGTCATGCGTTTTAGGTTACTTTACAGATGAATATGTAGATGCTTCTATACTAGGTTTTCTGTCCATATTCTGCCCAGGATAACCCCCAGCTTCAACGTTTAACTTTTCTCAATATCTATCAGATGCCAGCGATGAGAAATTGGTTAAATTATGAGGGGAAGGAGTGTTTAAATATTCATCTATTTTGTTTAATTTATTCTTGTATTTCCAATTAGAAAGGTTTGCAGTTAGCCTTCAAAAACTGGACACAGAGGGTAACCCCCAATCTATAGTAATCTAGACATCCTTGATCAGAAAGGATTCCACAGAATTCAACACAAAGACTTCATTGATTCATTTTTTCATCTAGTTGTCAACATGCTAAGCAGTAGCATTCAGCCTAGGGTCAATGAAGAGATAAAGAAAGTATTGCAATTGACATAACAAAGTTAACAGGATACTAGTATTTATACCAGAACCATATTGAAATTAGGGTTTATGGAAGTCAACTCACTCCATACAAGCTTCCCAAATACCCCAAATGAAGTTATTTGCATTAGAATACATCATGTAGATCCTAAACTCGGATGGAGTTAATTTCCTATCAGCAAAGAAGAAAACTCAGTTTAAAATTAAGAACCAGCTTGGTCCTTTCATTTGCAATAGTAGGAATTCTAGTCTACAAGTAGATAAGTGTTTACAAGATTTCAAGTTCAGTAATAGTTTCAAATAGTAGTATGATCCTTTGGGAGTCATCAGTAAACTAAGAGTCAAATTAAAATTGACTCCTTTTGTTCATGAGTCAAAACTAGAGACTGAAAAGTATTCCAACCAGTCAAAGTTGTAGGAAAATACTTTACAAGAGGTAGAAAAGCAGGTTGAGACTAGTTCTATCTTGCATACTCCAGCCCCACAAGACAGGAACTCAAAGAGAACAAGAGAGGAAGGCTATTATTGTGCTGATACCACTACTGATACCAAATTCAAACTAATGTACAAGAAGAAGCCCAAGCTGAATCCAGTAATTGAGCAAGAAGAGATAGTTGACACAATTTAGATTATTGATATAGATATAATTGTCAGGGATAATGCACCTCCCACAGTTTCAGAGGATACTCATCAGCCATCAACCTCTACTGCTCAAATCATTCAGAAGCAACATAGTGTAGAAGTATCTTCATCAAGCAACCTAGTGGATAAAGAAAAATATATAATGGAGAAGTAAAAAGAAATAAAATTGAATAATAAAGCATTGAAAGTTGTGACTTATGCCCAATACTGGAAACAAACTCCTAGTGACTAGAACATGTTACTTTCAGCCTTTGATTACAAGACTAGGAAGATGCAAATGACCTTTTTGCAGCCAACAATGTAGGCTCCAAAATCATTAGCAGACTACAGGAAAACAAAATGTAAAGTTATGGTTAAAGATGTACATCCAATAGATCAAATTGAGTTTCATAAGCAAGCAAGAAAAATTATATACTCCACCATGACTAACAAAGCTATGAGTGTCTAAAAACTACAAAATTCTATAAAAAGTATTAGAGCACAGTTAAAACTAGAGAAGGGTTCTTCACAAGCCAAAGATAATAGAATAAAATCACTTGAGTAATTGGGCATGGAGGTTGGATATGATCCAAAGAAAATCAAAGTAGTTGAAGAGATTATCAAGAAAAAGAATGCAGACATTGCTACATTGAAAAATCATCTGAAATTACCTCCCGCTGAACATCCACAAACTAAAGTAGTTTTGGAGAATGAAGGTCAAAGAGATGAAATGATGAATCTCATCATTCAGTTGACAGCTCAACTGAAAGAGATGGAGAATGAAATGGATAAATTGGTGCAAGAAAAGAAGGCCAACATGGAAGTAGTTACTGTTACTGCCATTTTCATAACTTCAACATCAACTTCAGTGGCTACAACAATACTAGCTACTATAACAGTTCCAGCGACAACATAAGTTTCAGCAGCACCAACTACTACACTAGAAATAATAGCAACACATCCCAATGATGAGGAAGATAAATTTATTAAAGTAATTCAAGACATGTCAATCCAAACAACTGAGATCAATAGACTTAAAGAACAAGTAAAAAGTCTACAAGATGAAAAGAAATTGGCACAAATGATGCATACGACTGAAACACAGAAGTCAAACATATTGACTAACAGGATACATAAGTTAGAAAAAGAATTAACATTGGCAGAGCCTTTGGCCCAAGCAAAGCAACAACTAGGAACCAATATAATTAACTTTGTTAATAATATTTGGCCATCTATCCAAGTTATCTTTGAGCATAAATATTTAATAAAGGAAGCAAGTGAAGCTATTCAGAAAATCAAATAAGAACTTGAAAAGAAACTAGAGGAGGCCACTGAGATAATTAATTCTCAATTCTAAAAACAAGCAAGAGTTAGAATAAATTGGGATAAGTGATAGAACTAAAACAATTTTAGAGGTAAATAAGGTAATTTCCAAAAGAAACTTGATGACTCAGCTTGAAGGTAAGTGTCAAACTATGGAGCTAGCAGTAAATAGATTCATGAAAAAATTTGATGTTTTGAGGCAGAAAGGTCTGCTTAATCCATTGGTGATTAATGACAGACTAATGAGGCGGGAAGATTATGACAAGAAGATTAGAGAAGTGGCTAAAGAAATTTCCAACAATTCATCTTTGAAAGGAATTCCTACAAGCAAAGTATACTTTCAGATTTTTGAAAATCGCTTTTACCTCCAGCATGAGGTAAATCATATTTTTGTAAATAAACCTACATTTACCAAGTACACTGAAGCAGATGAGATTTACAGGAGGACAGTAAAGATCAAAATTCCAGATGAAGAAACTTGGGCAAAACTTTATGATTTATTGTAACAGTTAAAAGTAAAGCAGGTAAAAGAAAATCCAGGTTAAAGAGTAAACATAGGAGGCAGTTTAAAGAGAAAAGACAGAGTTTAAAGATAAAAAAAAGAGTTTAAAGATGAAGTCAGATAAAAGGCGAAAAATGTAAAGAAACAACCAGAGAGATAAGACAACAAAATATCCAAGAAGTAAACAACAAATCCAATAAACAAGGACAATTTCCATTTACTTACATAGGTGTCTTTATCTTCTTGCATGAAGATATTTTATTCCCCTTGAATAGATCCTAAATTAGTTTTAGGAAATTTTGTATAAATACTTCAGTAATTCAAAGTATTGAGTGTGAATTTCTGAACATTTCTATAGTTGTAATTGATCTAAATACCTGAGGGTTTATTGTACCATTTTCAAGTCAGCAGACAAGACAAGTAATAAAGGCATTGCATTACAGGATTCATGTGTTGAGCTACTTTAGTGAAGTATATTTCAATTTTTCATTGTTATTTTCTTAAGTATTCCATAAAATTGCATGTTTTTTCCAAATTTAAGTGTTATAACAGGAATATTATTGTAGAAATTGTTTAAGTACACTCTGTTCTGAACTATTATTCATTTTAATGTTTTCCTTTGATATCTGGATCTGATAATTCTTAATTTCTCTCCCATCCCGATTGACCTCTTTCATCTTCCCTTTTTATCTGGTTTAAGGAATCCTTAATTTCTCCTTGATCCTGATTGAAAACCACTTCACCTTTCATCCTTTAAAGATCTGATTTTTCTCAACTACCCTGCCCTGTGAACACTCCCTTTAGAACTTGATTTTTTCCTGTTTTATTAATACATTGACTCCATAGCCCAATGGAAAAGTAGAAAATACAACTATCCATCTAAATCAGTAATTCCACCAAAAAAATCAAAATCAAACCCAACCAATCTATCATAACTAGCCTAAAATCAATTAAAAACATCAAAGTTAAATCATAAAGAGAGAGCCCTCTTTGAGCATTAGGAAGGCTAGATCTTAATATCCAAAGTAGGTTGATAGTCACCTCTAATATTTCTTTAAACACACATAAAAACCATGGGAAATTTTGGAGAGATAAGGTATTGGCAACCATACTGGGGAATCAATCCTCAATTAAATAAACCTTAAAGGAAATCATTTCCCTCATATTTTCACCTTAAGGTTGTATTTAGGGTTGTTAAAATCTTTCATTAAAAGTTAAATTTTTGGCTTCTAAAAGAACATACTATACCAGGGCTGATCTTGATCCACAACCTGCTATAATTGTTGATGATCCTGATAGAATTTTAAGAACAAATAAAAAAGTGGAAAGTCTAGGAAGTAGTAGCCAATTAGTCAAAGAAAATTCTCTCCCTAAAAAATTATCAAGCTTACAAGATATTCAATTTGATTTATCATTTGAACATTCCTTATTTAGAACCAAATCTAAAAATTCCATCTCTGATATTGTAGTAGATCCTGATTTTATTCAAGTTACTGAACAAAAGAAGGAAACTACCCCACTTGATTCAGATCCACAAGTTCTAGAGACCTCTGATAAACTTGATATTTTGACCTCAAACTTGATTAAAGACATTGAAGAAGAATTTTTTTAAAAATCAGTTGAATTAGCTACCCTAGTTTCTGCTACCCCTAAGCATTCTACCATTCCTTCAGAAACTGTAAAAATAGATCCATTTAGTTTCACCTCACTCATAATCTTCACTACAGTTCATACCATAGAACCATTCATCCCCAAGCTTCCTCTTCAACCTAAAGTTTCATTCCCATCCTCTAGTGCTCCAAGTATATCTTCTAGAATTCCAACTACTAAGTGTTCCAACTTCATCTGCAAGCACTTCAAGCTCATCTCTAGGAACTACCACTTTACCTCCTAGCCAAGCTAGAATATTAGCCATGGAAGCTAGATATACCCCTTTGGTCTTACCAGATCAATTACATGCCATGCCACAAGACTACCAAAGTAAAATATTTTAGTTTGATGATACTGGTCAATATATTGCCCAACAACATGTAAATAAAATGACTGACTACTTTGAATTACATGAAATTGATGAAGCAGATGTTCAAATGAGATTATTTTCACAAACATTAACAGGAGAAGTTAAGAAATGGTTTAAAGGTTTACTTGCTGGTCATATTTCTTATTTAGATGCTTTCCATAGTTTTTTTATGTTAGGTCCCTATATTACTAGTTTATTCCCTTATTGTTATTAGTGTAGCCCCTTTATTGTTATTTTTGTACCCCTGTAACCCCAATATTGTTATTATTGTGCCCTTACATTATTATTGTTAGGTCAACTAGGATTATATTGTGGCCCCATGGACTCCTATATATAGAAGGAGGTTTTGATCATTTGTATCATCCAAGAATTGTTCATTTATGTAATGTATTGGAGGTTTCCCCCTCGCATTAGCTGATTTCTAAGGCGTTGATATCCATTTTCTTCTATTTTGGAGTTGGTTTCACAACATTTGGTATCGGAGCTTTGGATTCTAGGGTTTTGTTGCTCCAAACAGGTCATCATGGAATTTTCGCTATAATTTTTTTTATATGAAGGTTCAGAAGCTGAAATCCTGAGAAACGTCATCGCAAAACTTCAGAGCTTGGTTCGCAATATTTTTGGAGATATGATCTGTGGAAGTTAGCGCTTTTTGCAAGCTCCTGAATTTAACCTACACAGGTCATCACGGAATTTGCACTATAAATTTTTTTCTATCAGGTTTCAGAAGCTCAAAATTTTCCCAAAGAGAATCCAAAATCCTGAGGAACGTCATGGAAAAATTTCAAAGATTGATTCACATTATTTTGGGAGGTAGGATCTGTGTAAGTTAGGGAATTTTTAGGCTTCCGAATTTCATTTCAAAGAGGTGATCGTGGGAAAATATTCATAACTCTCTCTTTGAGAATTGGATTGGAATTCTGTAAAACGTGGCCGTAAGTACATGGACTTTAGTTTCTTATCTATAAATTTCAGAGCCAAAGGAGGAAACAATGACACGTGTCAAGTCATACAAGTTCACTCTACTGAACCAGTCCATAATTAGGTCATTTTGGGAGATTGGACATAAATTTGCATTGAAGAATCCAAATCAGGTCAGACCTGTGGCATTCGAAAGAGGATTCAGAAAGATTCATCAGGGCCAAATTTTATATATTGAAGATCCCAAATCATAGAGATAATTAAGTTTCAATATCAAGCTCCTCAAAAGAAAGAAAAAGGTGTATATTTTTTTTCCGAATTGCATAAGTCTTGTGCAAAAAAATCAGTTTGAAGTGATTCCAATGGCCTATTGAGCATATATTTTAGTATTTGGTTCTAAAATTCCCCCTCAAAGAATTCAACACCCATTAAGCCTTTATAAGGCTCTACTATGACTCATGAAGATGAAGAAATGAAACATGAGATATCAAAATTACAAGAGCAAGTGCACCTATAGCAATGAGCAACGAAAAATGAAATGGAAGTTTTGAAGAAAGGGGTGGAAACTAAGATGGATGGTTTGAAGAAAGGTGTGGAAGCTAAGATGAATGGTTTGGAAGTTAAGATGGATGGCATGTAAGTTGACATGGAAGCTAAGATCGATGAAAAATTGGAAAACATGAAGAATGATCTAAAAGTAGACATCGAAGGTTTGGCAAAGTTGATACAAGAAATGTTTCCTAATCGTGATGTCATAAAATTTAATGTTGGATGGAAGAACCTCCATATTACAAATATGTATATGAGGAATTTTGATGGCAAGGATCCCGTAACATGGATACTACAGATGGAGCAATATTTTGATCTCAATAATGTGCAAAACACACAAAAGGTATGCATTGCAACTTTACATTTAGAACAAAACACATTTGTATGGTATTGATGGCTTTTCTCCCGTAAAAAAATTGTCACTTGGTCAATTTTTACGGAGGAAATGATAGCACATTATGAGGATACAAAAACAAACACCTTCTTTAGCCAATTGATAAATCTCAAACAAAAGGGTTCAATGGTGGAGCACATTGAGGACTTCCAAAAATTGAATATAAGGGTAAAAAATATTCCAGAGGAACACATGATTGATGTAGGGACTTTAAAGGATAACATCCAACATGAAATTTGTGTTTGGGAACCTGATTCATTGGAAAAGGCATTCAGGTTGGTAAGAAAAATTGAATGTGAAATTATGGCGACAAGGAAGCCTACCACTCACATATATAAAGATGGAAGTGTTGCTACTCCTAGACTTCCACAACCTACAAGGTTGACACCACAAAAATTGGAAGAAAAAAGAGCAAAATGGATTTGCTATAGTTGTGATAGAAAATACACTAAACATCATAAGTGTGCTGAGAAGAAATTATTTTACATAGATTGTGAAGAGGAAGAAGAAAATGAACAATAATCTTCAAAAGAAGAGGATATACACCAGGAACCAACCCTAGAAGAGGAAGAAATGAGTTTGACCATATCATGTAATGCATTTTCAACAATTACCACTACTCAAACGCTCAAGATAGAAGGACATATTAAGAAGAAAAAGGTAATAGTGTTGATGGATTCAGGTAGTACCCATAATTTTATTCATTGTAAGGTAGCCAAGGAATTGAATTGTTTCTTATACCCAGCACCAGAACGTCAAGTGATGGTTGCAAATGGAGGAACTATAAATTTCTCTAGAAAATGCCATAATATCAAGCTAACCATGGGGGAATATGTATTGAATAGTCCAATGCTTTCCATTCCAATGGGAGATGCTGATGTTGTATTAGGAGTACAATGGTTACAATCTTTGGGGATGGTAGCTTCTAATTTTCAAGAAATTTTCTTGAATTTTTTTCAGAAGGAAAGGAAGTCGAATTACAGGGTATCGCAGGGAAGCTGGGAAAGATAATAAGCTCTAATGTCATGAAAAAGCTTTTGAAGAAAGAAAAATGAGGCGTAATTGCACAATTATTCTCACTAGAAGTTACAACGTCAAAATCATCTATTTCTGAAGATCTCCAGAAAGTCTTGGACAATCATTCCAAGGTGTTTGAAACTCCCAAAGGACTCCCACCTATTCTTGATCATGATCGTGCTATTCATTTGATTCCAAGAAGTGTTCCTCCAAACATCAGGCCTTATAGATATCCTTATGTAAAAAAAATAAAAATTGAACGTATGGTTGCAGAAATGTTAGAGGCTGGTATAATTCAACCTAGTCAAAGTTCTTTCTCTGCTACAGTACTATTGGTGCACAAGAAGGATGGATCATGACGCATGTGTCTGGATTATAGGGAGCTCAATAAGCTCACAATTAAAGATAAATTTCCCATTCCTGTGATTGATGAATTATTGGATGAATTACATGGAGCAATTTATTTTACCAAGTTGGATCTTCATTCAAGATATCATCAAATTAGAATGAAGACTGAAGATATTCTGAAAACAACATTTCGAACTCATGAGGGTCATTATGAATTGTTGGTCATGCCTTTTGGCCTTACCAATGCACCTTCTACATTTCAAGGGTTGATGAATTCCATTTTCAAACCCTTCCTTAGAAAAGCTGTGCTAGTATTTTTTGATGATATAGTAATATACAATAGGTCTTGGAAGGATCATGTTCAACATGTTGAAAGAGTGCTCAAACTGTTGCAGGAGAAACAATTATATGCAAAAACATCCTAATGTTTCTTTGGAGTACAAGAGGTGGAATGTTTGGGTCATATTGTATCTCATGAGGGTGTTAAGTTAGACCCTAACAAAATTAAAGCCATTAAGGAATGGAAAGTCCCCACAACCATAAAGAAATTGTGAGGATTTCTTGGGTTAACATGGTATTATCACAAGTTTGTTAAGAATTATGGGATAATAGTAGCACATATAACAACATTATTGAAGAAAGATGCATTTTCATGGAATCATAAAGAAACTAAGGCCTTTGAACATCTTAAAGAGGCAATATGCCTAGCACTGGTCTTAGCTATGCCAGACTTCCCAAAAACATTTATTGTGGAATGTGATGCATTAGGAAATGGAATTGGTGTTGTTTTAATGCAAGAAGGAAGACCCATTGCTTTTGAAATTCGTCCAATCAAAGGAAAGTATTTACAAAAAGCTATTCATGAGAAGGAAATGTTAGCAATACTACATGCACTAAATAAATGGCAACCTTACCTAATGGGAAGACACTTCAAGGTAAAAACCGATCATGATAGTATTAAACACTTTTTGGAACAAATACTATCTTCAGAAGAGTAGCAAAAATGGGTCACAAAGATGTTGGGTTATGACTTTGAAATAATCTACAAAAAAGGGAAGCTAAATGTTGTTGCAGATGCACTCTGAAGGAAGAATGAAGAGGTGGAAGCATTTTTTTGTGCCATTTCTATTATCCAACTAGATTGGATAACCAAATCAAGGGATTAATGGAAGAAGGATGAAGAAATGTGGACACTCATTCCAAAGTTGCAGCAAGTTCCTAGTACATCTGATACATTTAGTTGGAAAAATGTTTCCTTATGGTACAAAGATCGCTTATATCTTTGTAAGAATTCCCAACCAAAACGAAAGATTCTTTTGGAATTGCACACTTCTCCTTTAGGAGGACACTCAGGATTTTTAAAAGCTTACCATGGGGTGAAGAAAGATTTTTTTTGGGATGGCCTTAAATCTAATATTCAAAAGTTTGTGGCAGAATGTTTGGTTTGCCAGCAAAATAAAGTTGAGATAATTAAGACCTGAGGTCTTCCACAACCTTTATCCATTCCAAGCCAATGTTGCGAGGAGATTTCAATGGATTTTATCACGGGTTTACCTAAGTCCGAAGGAAAGAGTGTCATCATGGTGGTAGTTGATAGACTTACCAAGTATGCACACTTTTTTGCATTGTCTCATCCATTTAAAGCAAGTACAGTGGCTACTACATTTATGGACACAATTCAAAAGCTACATGGAAACCCAAATATTATTGTGAGCGACAGAGATCCCATTTTTACTGGAATTTTTTGGACGGAGTTATTTTCTTGTTTGTGTAGTCAATTAGCTCATATCTCATCTTATCATCCTCAATTCAATGGTCAAACTGAGATAATGAATAAATTTTTGGAAGGATATCTTCGTTGTTTTTTATCTGATAAAAAAACATGATGAGTCAAGTTGTTACCTCTCGCTGAATGGTGGTATAACACTTCCTTCAATACTACACCAAAAATGACCCCATTTATGGCACTTCATGGATATCATCCACTGTCCATCACATCATATTTAAGAGAAAATTCTAAGGTTCAAGCAATGGAAGATCACATAGAGCATCAACAAGAAGTTCTCCAAATCTTAAAGGATAACCTAAATTTGGCACAAAATCGAATGAAACAACAGGCAAATCAACATTGCAGCAAGAGAAGTTTTGATGTAGGAGACTGGGTATTTTTATGGCTATAACCATACATACAAATGTCCCTCAAGCAAGCTAAGAAGGATAATAAATTATCTCCAAAGTACTATGGTCCTTGCAAGGTGTTGCAAAATATTGGTACTATGGCATACAAATTGGAGCTTCCTGCTTCTTCGCGAGTGCATCTATTTTTCCATGTTTCATGCTTAAAGAAGGTTATAGGTGAAAATATTCCAGTTCAAACAATATTGCTAGAACTTGATGATGAAGGAAAAATCATATTGCAACCTGAAGCGATCACGGAAACAAGAACTTGACAACTACGAAATCGATCAATTTCAAAGTATCTCATCAACTGGAAGAACTTACCCACTGAAGATTCTACATGGGAGGATGAGAATTTTATATAGAAACACCCAGAGCTACTCAAGCATTGAGGACAACACTTTTTTTGAAGGAGAGGGGAATGTTAGGTCCCTATATTACTAGTTTAGTCCCTTATTTTTATTAATGTAGCCCCCTTATTGTTATTTTTGTACACCTGTAACCCCAATATTGTTATTATTGTGCCCTTACATTAGGTCAGCTAGGATTATATTGTGGACCCATGGACTCCTATATATAGAAGGAATTTTTGGTCATTTGTATCATCCAAGAGTTGTTCGTTTATGTAATGTATTGGAGGTTTCTCCCTCAAAGTGGCTGATTTCTAAGGCATTGATCTCTCTTTTCTTCTATTTTGGAGTTGGTTTCATGACAGTTTATCAATAGATGGGAAAGAAAGAAAAATTCTTTAGAAATATTATTTGAATATGAAAACATCAAAAGAGCTCCTATTGAATCTGTTTAGGATTATTTTATTAGGTTTAACACTATTTATAATGCAATTCCTGCCAATATCAAACCTCCACCAGACTTGGCCTTAATCAAATTTCCAGATGGTTTTGAAACTGATATGTCATATCGATTGAGAGAAAGAAACATTGCAACATTAGAGAAAATGTAAATTGATGTAGTTAGTGTAGAAGCAAACTTGTTAGCTAGAAGATCTAGGATGAGAAATGAAAGAAGAGTAACCATTAAGGATGAACCATCCACAATAGATAATAAAATAGATAGTTTAGCTAAAAACATGGAAAGAATAGTGGATAGATTGGAAAACATGGAAAGAAAACCACAGTGGGATAATCAACAAGGTCCTCAAATCAGAAATCCCAATTTCAGGAAAAATCCTAATACAGGTAAATCTAGAAAATCTGCACCTGATCAACAAATTAGACCACCTTTCCAAGAGAAATATGCTGAGAGTTATCAACAAAATGATGAAGACTAGGACACCCAGATAAAATTGATGGGAATAAATGATGAAAATACTATTTTTCTTACCCAAGAAGAACATGAATTATACATGTTACGAAAATTACAGTTAGAATCTAGAGAGTCCTTTGACTATAAACAAGGCTATGAGTCTGCAATATATGAAGTTCACAAACAATATAGCCTTAGAAGTAAGAAAAACACAGAAGTTCCTGTTGGGAAAAATACTGAGAGGGGGGGGGGGTGTGAATCAGTATTTAGGGCATACTCAAATGTTTTTACTTTTCTATTCTCTAAAACCCATACGCTACTTCACTGAGACAAACTCGCGTATACACGTGGATATCCTTCATAAAACTCGCATATACACAGAGAACTTATTATGCATTTATTTCTTTACTTAGATCTATGCATCATCAGATGTTTATTTAGCAGTAAGCATGAGCAGTAATAACAGAATAAACCATCACACATAAGCAACACACATGAACACCAGGATTTTAGGTGGAAACCCAAGTCGGGAGAAAACCACCGCTGCCGTTGTCTCAGCCTTCAATATTTTATTATAAAGAAAACATCTTATAACCATGTACTGGCGCAGACTCATACCAGCACGTAGGCACCCACCTGCAGAAGGCTACAACCTTCTCTCGTTTACCAGCCTCTCCTGGAAGGGAGCTACAACCCCCTGCTCTCGTTTACCAGCCTCTCCTGGAAGGGAGCTACAACCCCCTACTCTCGTTTACCAGCCTCTCCTGGAAGGGAGCTACAACCCCCTGTTCTTGTTTACCAGCCTCACCTGGAAGGGAGCCACAACCCTCTAACTGAAGGCTTCAACCTTCAACACCTTTGTGGACCACGTTTCATCAATTTTCAAACTAGATCCAACCCACACAATTCATCTCAAGGAACTTTTATCAAACCAACAACTTGCTCTTATAGCAGGATAATCAATATTCGAACAACCCAGATCATCATTGACAGATAGCAGTAAAATAGCAGAACAGATCAGACATTTCATAGCACATACTTCAGCAAACCCTAAATTAAATACGCGCTTTTTCTTCACCGAACATGTGTATATACACGCTTTCACAAATACCGACCTGTGTATACATCTGCACACATTTCAGAGCTGACTTCAATTCTCATACGCGCTTTTGATGAATACAAGCCACGTATATACGCGCTTCCTCCTCGACGAACATGTATATAGATCTTCAGACATTTTAGGGAAGTGCAGCTCTCTAGAATAGATAAACAGCTTAGATCTTCATTCTTTGCTTCAACTCAGATTTGCTAGATCACAGATCTAATCATTCCATAAAAAGATCTAGAAAATACATATACATTTCGGATCTAGAGATCCCTCTTCATCATTTTCTTCATAGGTGCATCATAGATTCAGATCTATCATCAAACTGTTACTCTTTCCATTTAGACATACTTCAGAGTGAAGTATCCATTCAAACCCAGACTCACACACGCTTTGCACAATGATTTTCTTCTCCTTATATAGATTTATCCTTTGTTAATACCATGAGCCAAAACCACATTACTTCCGATGGTATTCCTGGACGGGATCTCATAGATAATCCAGCATTCAATACAATGGGTCAATACCATGGTAGTAACCCTTGGTTTTACACATTTAGAGCGCAATTGATCATACGCGACTTGGCACGTACTTTTCCGCGTGCATACACGTCTTATCTTTAACAAACCCGCGTATGCCTTGTAACATACACTTTTCATCATTTTTCTGCCACACACTGAAGATTTCTTTCTCTGGTCCTTCTGACCTGCTTTTATAACATCAGATTTACATCATTAATAAACTCATCAAGAATCAAGAACAACTTCATTAAGTAGGTTGTCATCATCTTCATCAAGTGGGTTGCCATCAAGGACAACACTCTGCATCATATTGCCAACAATCTCCCCCTTTGGACTTGATGGCAATCACGATGGTGTTTGATCACAATAGATAGATACATTAAGCATAATGATATTCTCCCCCTATTCAAACACCATGTCACTCTCCCCCTTTGACATCAAGGGCAAAGGGCGGATCAAAACCAAAACAAGGTTTTTCTTCTTATGTAGAAAGAAGAGCTTTGCAGATCTGATGTGTACTGAAGTTACCATGCTCCCCCTGAGTTCATGCTGAATCTTCAAACATATTTTTCAATGAATTACATGACTGTATGACCTTCCTATCACCATAGAATCATACTTACATCAAAGATCCAACCAAGTGGATTTACATATGAGACTCAAATACCCAACCAAGAGGGTTTGCACATCTTGAATCAACTACCCAACCAAGTGGGTTTACAAATTTTGACTCAAGTCCTTACATGACTGAATATTACAATTTTACATCATAGGTCTCATCATGAGATTTTCATCAAATTACAAATATGACCTTTTATGACCACTACCAAAAATACCTCAAGAAAGATCATATTTCAGAATCATCATAATGCCAACAATGCATTATGCTCAACAAGGCTAATGCTCCCCCTGAAAATGTGCATCCAAGTATCCTTTTCATATGACCAAGGCTCCTCCTTAGCTTGTGCAACCTGAAACTCTTTCAACAACAAGTTATCAGCAACAATTTCTGCATGATCTGTCCTTATCTCTAAATCATAGGACTTCCATCTCATCCATGTGTGCAAGCAAAGAATACTCTTCAGCAAAAAGCAAACAGGGCTCATCCAAAATCTCATCACAAGAAACCATGTTTCATTTCATCAGCATGAGTATAACCAGATACAATGTCAACAGTAGAATCATTAGCAGTTGGACTGATGCTCCCCTTGAACTTGTGTTCCTATTCTTGAGCTATCATACTGATTTTCTGATCATAAATGCATATGCGTCTGTGTCCACTGGAAATCGCGTGTATACGTGACTTTACTTCATTAAACCCACGTATGGAAAGTGAAATACTGAAAATTTTACACTCCTTCTTCTCCCCTTGAATTTGTACCACCTGTACCTGTCTTCTTCACAACAGATGCACTGTCAGAAATAAACATAACCAACATTATCAAATCAACCATGAGAATCATCATACATTGCTCCCCCTGTGATGATACATTACTAATCTCTATAATGTATCTCAAATCATTCCTGCAATCATTATGAGAAGTAAGCTTTAGAAGCGGATGACTGCAGTAGGGTCAATATTCCCTACGTTTCTGACCGGTCCTCCTTTTTCCAGCGTTGCTTGAAATTTCTTATCGTGTGCTGGAAATTGTCCAATTTCTCAGATCTGTTCATCCTACATTCTTTTTCCACATGTCCATACTTGTTACAAGCATAACATCTTATGTGACCAGAAAATTAAGCATAAGGATCATACTGAGTTATTCTATTCTTTCTTCTATTGCAATCAGCCGCTTTATGACCAAACTTGCTGCATGAAAAACAATATCCCTTAAAGAAACCAAAGTACCTTTCTGTATAGAATCTGTTTGTTTGTGACTGAAACAATCTGCTTCTGCAATTTGCTGCAACATGCCCATAATTATGACATTTAAAGCATTCAACATTATTGAATGATTTCCTTTGAGTGTTCATGATTGTTGGTTGAATTCTTGTTTCTTTCAACTCTTCAGGCTTTGCATTGACATCCTTTGAGTCTTTAGCACTTCCTTGTGAACTAGATTCTCCTTTAACAGTTTCATGAAAACCAAGACCAAGTTTAATAGCAGGAGATCTTTGATTACTAAGAATATTTTCTAGAATCTTAGTACTATCTTGAAACCTCAAGAGTTTATCCTTTTCTTCTAATTTACCTTTGAGAATGTTTACCTCAACCTCCAATTTTTGGCATTGCTTCTTAATGCTTTCTTAGACCCTTTTTCCTTGTTCTTCACATGTTTGTAACAGCTCTTCATTCTTCTTAATTGATTTTTCCAGATTTTCTTTGAGAGAGATGATTTCTGCTTCAAGTCTTTCACTTTGATTGGTTGCATAAACATACAAATTTTGATACTTGTCTATCTGTCCATTAAGTATTTCTTTCTGATCATTCATTCTAGAGATCATATCTTTCTAGATAGATTCTCTCTTATGAAATTGATTCCAATCATTTCTTTCATCATTGATCTTGAGATTACTTTCACTATCTTCACCATTGCATGCACAAGAAAGTGAATCACAAGAACAACAATCAATACCTGTTTCCTCTTCTTCATTTTCTGCTACACATGTTTTCTGAGGTATCTTCTTTCTTTGAGTAGCCTTATTCTTTTGCTTCCTTGCCATGAGCACTTTCAGATCTTGGTCAGAATATTCTTCATCTTCACTCGTCATTTCATTATTGTCTTCATTTGTATAATAAATCTTTCTCTTTTCAAATTGTTTCCCTTTATCATGATTTTCTTCATAAGGACATTTAGCAGCATAATGACCAACTCTTCCACAAGAAAAACACTTGAAGGGAAGCTTACCTTTGAATTTTCCAGTTCCTAGTTGGAGTCTTCTCACAAGATTTGCTTCTTCTTCTTCTGATATATAACTTAATTCCTTGACAACTTCCCTTTCTTTTCCTTTTGCACATGCCTTAAAAGCAACTTCTTTGATTTGAGAGGGACCTCCTTGTCTCATTTCATAAGAGGTCAGAAAACCATGTAGTTGAACAATAGTAAGAGTTTGCAGATCTTGCCTTTCTTCAATAGCTGACACTTTTGACTCAAATTTTGAAGTTAAAGATCTTAAGAATTTTTGCACCATAATAGTATCGGCTATGGTTTCACCCAAACTTCTCATACGATTTACAATATCATCTAGACGTAAAAATAAACTGGCAATATTCTCATCACTATGCATCCTTAAATTTTCATATTCAATTCTGAGAGTTTGGAGTTTTGCACTTTTTACCTTTGTATCTCCTTCATAGCTCAGAATGATTTTGTCCCATATTTCTTTTGTTGAATTTAGCTGCATCACTTTAGCAAATTATGGTTCAGACAGGCTTCCTAATAAGACATTGACGACTTTGGCATTGATTTCATATTTCTTCCTTTCTACTGCATCAGTAGGAATACTTACCGGATACCGATAACCTCCTTCCACGATTGCCCATACTTCTGCACCAAGACTTTGCAGATATGCTTTTGTTCGTATCTTCCAGAATAACATATTATTTCCATTGAATAGAGGTGGCCTTATAGACATTACCCCTTCATGACTTCCCATTGCGACGGATCTCCTTCAAGCGATCAAGCTTCTGCAGAAGGACCTGCTCTGATTCCAATTGTTGGGAAAACATCGAGAGGGGGGGGGGTGAACGTATTTATAAGTATTACCTAAAATGTTTTTACTTTCTATTCTCTAAAACCCATACGCTACTTCACTAAGACAAACTCGCGTATACACGTGGATATCCTTCATAAAACTCACGTATACACAGAGAAATTATTATGCATTTATTTCTTTACTTATATCTATGCATCATCATATGTTTAGTTAGCAGTAAGAATGAGCAGTAATAACAGAATAAACCATCACACATAAGCAGCACGCATGAACACCAGGATTTTAGGTGGAAACCCAAGTCAGGAGAAAACCACCGTTGTCGTTGTCTCAGCCTTCAATATTTTATTATAAAGAAAACATCTTACAACCATGTACTGGCGCAGACTCATACCAGTACGCAAGCACCCACCTGCATAAGGCTACAACCTTCTCTCGTTTACCATCCTCTCCTGTAAGGGAGCTATAACCCCCTGCTCTCGTTTACCAGCCTCTCCTGGAAGGGAGCTACAACCCCCTGCTCTCGTTTACCAGCCTCTCCTGGAAGGGAGCTACAACCCCCTGCTCTCGTTTACTAGCCTCACCTAGAAGGGTGCCACAACCCCTTGACTGAAGCCTTCAACCTTCAACACCTTTGTGGACCACGTTTCATCAATTTTCAAACTAGATCCAACCCACACAATTCAGCTCAAGGAACTTTCATCAAACCAACAACTTTCTCTTATTGCAAGATAATCAATATTCAAACAACCCAGATCATCATTGACAGATAGCAGTAAAATAGCAGAACAGATCAGACATTTCATAGCACATACTTCAGCAAACCCTAAATTACATACGCGCTTTTTCTTCACTTAACATGCGTATATATGCGCTTTCACAAATACCGACCTGCGTATACATCTGCACACATTTCAGAGCTGAATTCAATTCTCATACGCGCTTTTGATGAATACAAGCCGCGTATATACGCGCTTCCTCCTCGACGAACCTGCGTATAGATCTTCAGACATTTTAGGGCAGTGCAGCTCTCCAGAACTGATAAACAACTTAGATATTCATTCTTTGCTTCAGCTCAGATTCGCTAGATCACAGATCTAATCATTCCATAAACAGATCTAGAAAATACATATACATTTCAGATCTAGAGATCCCTCTTCATCATTTTCTTCATAGGTGCATCATAGATTCATATCTATCATCAAATTGTTACCCTTTCCATTCAGACATACTTCAGAGTGAAGTATCCATTCAAACCCAGAGTCACACATGCTTTACACAATGATTTTCTTCTCCTTATATATATTTAGCCTTTGTCAATACCATGAGCCAAAACCACATTACTTCCGATGGTATCCCTGGACGGGATCTCATAGACAATCCAGCGTTCAATACAATGGGTCAATACCATGGTAGTAACCCCTAGTTCTACACATTTAGAGCGCAATTGATCATACGCGACTTGGCACGTAATTTTCCACGTGCATACACGTCTTATCTTTAACAAACCCGCGTATGCCTTGTAACATACACTTTTCATCATTGTTCTGCCACACACTGAAGATTTCTTTCTCTGGTCCGTCTGAGCTGTTTGTAGAATATCAGATTTACATCATTAATAAACTCATCAAGCATCAAGAAAAACTTCATTAAGTAGGTTGTCATCATCTTCATCAAGTGGGTTGCCATCAAGGACAACACTCTGCATCATATTGCCAACAGTTCCTACTAAGAAAATTATCCAAACACAAACCAAGAAAACAATAGAAGCTTCTGTGAACAAAGTGCTAAAAATCCTCCCTAGAGAAACTCAAAAAACTTCAAGTCTAAAGATTGTAGACATAATAGATACTGCTACTCAAAATTCAACTGCTACTAAAACTACCACTTCCACTCAAACTATTCCAGATAAGAAAATTGAAAGTAAGACGGTGGAAACACAAACTGAAATACCAAATGTGGATAAAAAAGACAAAGGTACTCAAATTGTAATTGGTAAAGAAGAAATCATTCAGTTAGGCAAAACTAAAGTTCCATTCAATATTCAAGTTAAGATAGCCAAATTGAAAATACCAGTTCCTTTAACAAAACTATTAAAAAATGATTCATAAAAAGACCAAATCACTGAAACACTGAATATAGGTGAAGGAGAAGATGATGTAAACGTAAATGATGACCAACCAAAGATGTTGTTTGGTCTTGAAGTAAATGGTAAACATCAACAAGGGTGTGTCCCTCCATTTTACATTAGCTTGAACATTCATGACAAATCTTACACAATGCAATTTTATATTTTGGATCATCTCACAACTTAATGCCAAAAGCTATCATGGAAAAACTGAATTTAGACATCACTAGACCATACAAATATCTGTTTTCCTTTGATTCTAGTCAGTTAAATGCCTTGGCCTGATAAACAATTTTTGTGTAACTCGAGGCTAATACCCAACTAAGAGTATTATCATGGATATTGTAGTTGCCGATATCCCTCTACAATATGGAATGTTATTATCTCACTCATGAGGAGAAAAAATGCAGGGATCACTACATTTAGACATGTCATATGCTACAATTTCCATTTTCGGTCAACCAAAAAAGCTTTATAGAGAAACTTTGATGAAATTCATGGTCAATAGTGAAAAAAAACCCCAAAATTATCCTATTTATTCTCTTCATTCTGATATGGATTCTTTCATCTTATGCAATTCAGACACTGGAAAAGATAAAGTTACAGTAGTAGAATAGAAACATAAATAAACTAACAGTGACAATAGAACTCATGAGTCTATGTGGCACTTATATTTCTTTGGTTCTGTGAACAGATTAGGAGAAGAAGATGGAGTGTGGATTTATAACCTAGAGTCATCATTCAGAGGGTCATGCTTTTAGGTTAAACTTTAAATGCACTAATAACATGGCAGAGTATGAGGCATTAATCTCAGGACAGAAAATTGTAAGAAAACTTGGAGCCAAGAGAGTTTCTATCATGGGAGACTCATAATTAATAATAAAACAAATCAAAGGAGAGTATCTTGTGAATAATCCTAGACTTAGCCAGTATAGAGAAACCATTCTAGATTTGATTAATTGTTTTCTTGAAACTGACTTTGTTGTTATTCCAAGGAAGTAGAACATGCAAGCACATAGTTTGGCTACTTTTACTAGCACATGCAAGTTACCTTTTCAGCCAAATCATCAGTACACTGTAGAGGTAAGACATAGGCCAACTATACCAGATAATTTGAAATATTGGTAGATATTTTCACAAGACTCTCAAATCTATAATTTTATGAATGCTGAGGGAAAATTTCAAAACTGTAATATAGATACTGATTGTAAATTATATTACACTATCAATAACGAGATAGATATAACTGATGTAGATAAAATAGGACCAACTAAATTCACTAGAGTAGAAATAGATAAATTAGAAATAGTAGAAATAGAGGAAATAACAAATGATGAATAAAATATTTTAAACCTTAAAAATAAATTTTTGCCTAAGGGATTAGCCCCATTAGAAGGTATTTTTGACTCCAATGATGTAGCTAGAAAACCCAAAATGGAGCCTTTAAGTTCAAACATAGAAGAATTTAATATAGGAACAGAAGAAAAACTAAAGCTTATCAAATTATCGAAAGCATTACCCCCAGCCGAAAAGCTGAATTACATAAGTTTGTTTAAAGAATTTCAAGATGTCATTGCCTGGAGTTATGAAGACCTCAAGTCTTATGATACCAGTATAATCCAACATAAAATACCCATCAAAGAAAATCAGAAACCCTATAAACAAAATCTCATGAGAATTAATCCAATTCTTATGCCATTGATTGAAAAAGAAGTAAAAAGGATGTATGAGGCACAAATCATAGCACTTAATAGATATTTTAATTGGGTCTCTAATCTAGTTCACACTAGAAATAAAATAGGGGAAATCAGAATCTATGTTGATTTTCGGAACTTAAACAAAGTGTCACTAAAAGGTAACTATCCTCTCCCCAAAATGGACCATATTTTACAGAGGGTAGTAGGATCATCCAAAATGTCATTACTTGATGGATTTTTTGGATACAACCAAATCCTAGTTCAATCGGAAGATCAAGCAAAGACATCATTTACCACTCCCTGGGGAACTTTCATGTACTTGAAAATGCCCTTTGGATTGATGAATGCAGGAGCTACATTCCAAAGAGCTATGGATATAACTTTTTCCAGGGAGATTCATGACTTTTTAGTCATTTATCTAGATGATATAACAATATTCTCCAAAACAGATAATGAACATCTAGATCATTTGAGAAGAGTTTTTATTAAATGTAGAAAATTTGGCATTTCCTTGAATCCCAAAAGACACTCTTTGGACTAGAAGAAGTTAAAATCTTGGGACACATAATTTCAAAGGAGGGATTAGAATTGATCCAACTAGAATAGAGGAAATTTTAAACATCATTCATCCTAGAAACATCAAAGAATTACAAGAACTCTTAGGTAAAATAAATTTTCTAAGAAGATTCATTTCTAATTTAGCAGAACTAATCAGAGAATTGAATAACATGTTAAAAAGGGATTCAAAACTTAAGTGGACAGTAGAGGCTAAACAATATTTTGAAGCAATCAAAGAAGCTCTCACTAAAACACCTATCCTCATAAGTCCTAATTTCAAAAAAAAATAATAATTTTTTCTTTTGCTTCAGAACACACCATTGCAGCAGTCTTGTTGCAAAAGAATGATCAAGGTTATGAACAACCAATTTCTTTTTTCAGCAAATCCTTAAGAGATGCAACACTAAAGTAAAATATAATGGAAAAACAAGCATTTTATTTTGTGAAATCTATTAAATATTTCAGAGTATACATTTTATACTCCCACATAATTGCATATGTTCCAAATTCAGCTGTAAATGACATTCTAAATTGGAATAGGCCTGATGGGAAAAGAGTCAAATGAATTACCACTATATTGGAATATGATATTGAAATAAAGCCTACAAAACTGATTAAAGGCCAAGGTTTAGCAAAAATCATGGGTGAATTGAACTATCAGGCCTTAGATATAAATTTTATTGCTCAATTAGATGACCAAGAAGAGATTGCGACTCCATAGATCAGTGAAGCTTTCAAAGATTCACCATGGTATGTAGATATTATATTTGTTTTACTCAATCTAAAAGCTTCTCTTGGTTTATCTAGAACTAAAGGTAGATTTCTAAAAATGCAAGCAATGAAGTATTGTATCATAGATCATGATTTATTTTGGAAAGATCATGGTGGCATTCTATTAAAATGTTTATTAAAAGATGAAGCTGATAAAGTAATGCATGAATTTCATGGAGGAGACTCTGGAGGACACCTCTACTGGAAAACAACTGCTAATAAAATTTTGAGGGCATGTTTTTACTGGCCCACTCTTTTTGCAGATGTTAGAAAGTATGTGACCTCCTGTCACAAGTGTCAGATATTTGAAGGGAAGAAGAAAATCTTACCATTACCCCTCAAACCTATCTCTGTAGAAATGCCATTTCAACAATGGGGTTTAGACTTCATTGGTGAAATTCACCCACCCTCCTCATCCCAACATAAATGGATATTGACAGCTACTGATTACTTCACCAAATGGATAGAAGCCATCCCTTCTAGACAAGCCACTAACTCTGTCATTTTTTCATTCCTTGAAAATAACATCCTTTCTAGATTTGGATGCCCACAAAAGCTCATTAATAATAATGTAGCTTCCTTCAAATCCAAGAAAATGATAGAATTTTGTAACAAATACCACATCAACCTTGGCTATTCCACTGGCTATTACCCTCAAGGTAACGGACTTGCAGAATCCTAAAAAAAAAGCCTAGTTAATATCATCAAAATGTTGTTAGAAGATAAAAATAAGACCTGGAATAAAAGGTTAGTTAATGCCTTATGGGAAAACAGACTAACTACCAAAAAATATGTTGGTACATCTCCCTATCAATTGGTATATGGGATGGATGTTGTTTTTCCATTCTCATTGGGAGTGCCGGTGATGAAAATGATTCAAGAGCTGCAAGTAGAACCAAATGATATTCAAAGGAGGATAAATCAAAAAATTCAATTGCAGCAAACCAAGGAAGAAGTTTAAATCATATCACAAGTGATCCAAGACAAAATCAAAAAGATATTTGATAAGAACACAAAAGCAGATGATTTTTACATAGGTGATAAAGTACTCAAATGGGATTCCAGAAGAGAAGAAAAAGGAAAACATGGTAAATTTGATTTTCTTTAGAAAGGCCCATACATCATTTATGGTTACAGAGGTAACAATGCATTTTTCTTGAAGGAGTTAGATGGAATAGATATACCAGGTGGACCAGTCAATGGTATAATGTTGAAGCACTACTTTTCTCCAGATTAACAGTAGTTCATTTTTTTTACTTTGTTCATTGTAAATAACATTGCAAAGTTTAGATTGGATTGGATGATTATCTTCTAGAGTTGAAGCCCGAAGAGAAGGCCCTAAAATTTGAAGGGTATAACATCATATGATTTAATAAAGGAGAGCTTAGAAAGAATTTCCAAGTTAAACAAAGTCAAAATAACCAAGGCCACTGATCTTAAAGTTCTTGACATCTCACCAGGAGATTCCATCCCCAAGTGGAGCCATTGTTAGGGTCCTATAATAATAGGGATCATAATTTTGAATTGACTATGTTAAATTATTGTAATATTGTACATACTTTTGCTTTCTGCAATTTTTTTCCCATATTAAAAAAATTAAAAGAGGGTAAGTCCTAAAAGAAAAATCAAAGGAATAAAAGAAAGAAGATAAAAAAAGATGATAAAGTATGAACCCCCCAAAAAGAAACAAAAATAGATCATGAAAGTGTTACACATTCAAATGCCACTACTCTTAATTTAGTTACTTTTTGCAAATAAAATTGTGTGTAGCTTGTCAAAAATGCCACAATTCATGATGATCAAACAGTTTAATCTTGAGTCATTCATGCTTTTAAATTTCAAAGTAATTATAGTTAGTGAATAAAGATCTAGCCAAACCATTTAATCTTGGCAGATCAGTAGTTAGGTAGAGAATAAAAATGAGCTCATCAGTTAATTCTAAGCCACTGGAAGTTATAAGGTTAGAAGTAGGTTAGTTTTCTTATCAAAGGAAAATAAAAGGGTTAGCAAGCTCAAATGCACCCAATAAATAAAGAAAAAATGTTAGGGTAAATAAAGGGTAGGTAGATTACTTTCACAAGTAATGGAAAGCATCAATTGGTTCATCTTATATCACTAATATCCCTTGTAAAAAGTCCCTTTCCTTTTGAAAATACCCATTTCCCCTTACTCTAATGCTTTCCCTTTATTTTACCCCTTTTTCACCCATTTTCCCTTCCTAAAACCCCTTTCCCTAGGTAAAAACAAAATTTCCTTTGAAAAAGTAACTTCCCTTTACTAATTCCCTTTTTCCATTTAAAAACACACCAAAATCCACTTATCCTAAGTTTCAAATTTTTAAAAATATTGGGACCCATTGTAAAAGTTCATCCCCGATATCATTTTACTCTATCCATAGAATATTTATAACATTCCACCCATATTTTATTTTATGTACACCCCCATTTTATATATTTCATTAACCCCCCCCCCCACTATATGCTAAACCCTCCACTGTATTACCCGCTCCCACTAATTATCCCGAGTCCCACTTTTAATTAACCCTGCATATAAATATCTTGATCCCTTGTTATAAGTAAACCTTCACATATGTCACCCCGAATTCATAATACTAGACCCACATTTCACATATACTAAACCCCATCACATAACTCATCCACGGTCCCACCTATCAAAACATCCCACCTCATCCATCCGTCTGATTGGCGCTACCTAAATCTGACCATTCCCGAACCCTTTTGACCTTTCAACTACCTGACGTTTAAAACCAATTGGGTGTGAAAAATGGGTGGTTTTTCACCCCCTCCCATTTTCTACGTGGCACTCCCACATTTTATCGCATCCTCCATCCCGAAACCACCAACCCGCCTTTCTTTGTACGATAAACCACCATGCCATCATTTCACTATGCAATAAAACCACCCTATTGTTTGAATTCAACCCTGCACCATGTAATTTATTGCTTCCAGTCAAAAAGTATTAAACCTGCCTTTTACCGTTAGTTATCTATTTCTATTGAAAATTGCGAAAAAAGAAGTCTTTGGTGACCTATTTTGAAGCCAATTCAGACCGGAATTCAAGCCTTTTGCTACCAAAGCCTTTGCCGACCCAGTTTAAAGCTTTGCACACCAGAGTTAAAGCCTATTGCGGCCAGAACCCCTACCAAAGATTGAAATCACCATTTCACAAGTAATCCTAAAGTGCCAGAAGCCATTACTTAAGCAATAAAGTAATAAATTGATAATTGAACAAGTTAAAACTGGCATCCTAGAGTATTATAAGTGTAAATCCTCTACAACCACCTATATTTGATGTTAAACACACTCCTCTAGCAGACAAAGACTTCAAAATCAGTAATACAGTCATTGATTTCAACCTCCTAGAGATCCACTACTGGAGCCATGACAAATTCATAGACTAGGATGATGATATCCACCTTTGGGACTCAAACCTACCCAGGTACATCTTCCCACAGACCTACCAGTTTCCAGAAATCATCACACTCTATCAAATTAATTACTTGCCTAATGAAAGAGCCCTAGTAACCCCAAGCCAAGAGATTTTTTTCACAATCATTGCATAATCCATAAATAAGATGTTACAGATTCAACCCAAGCCTGATGAAGCCCAATTATCAATTGAAATCCTCACTAAACTATATATAATGTTGGAATTTCCTAAGAGGTTCCAAATATTCCAAAGCTTTCTTCCTCCATCAGTAGAAACCCCAAAGAGCAACCTTCCATACTCAACTTCAATTTTTTCAGAGAGAACCACACAGATTGTCACAATACTGTCATGCATTTTAGGTTACTTTACTGATGACTATGTAGATGATTCTATCCTAGGTTTTATGTCCATATTCTACCCAGGATAGCCCCCAAATTCAACATTTAACTTTGCTCAATATCTATCAGATACCATCCATGAGCAATTGGTTAAATTACCAGAGGAAGGAGTGTTTAAATATTCATCAGTTTTGTTTCATTTATTTATGTATTTCCAATCAGAAAGGTTTGCAGTTAGCCTTTAAAAATTGGACACAGAGGGTAACCCCCAATCTGTAGTCTTCTGGACATCCTTTATCAAAAAGGATTCCAAATAATTCAACTACAAAGACTTCATTGATTCATTTGTTCATCTAGTTTTCAACATGATAAGTAGTAGCATTCAACCTAGGGTCAATGAAGAGATAAAGAAAGTATTGCAATTGACAGAACAAAGTAGAACAGGAGACTGGTATTTATACCAGAACCATATTGAAATTAGGGTGTATGGAAGTTAACTCACTCCATAGAAGATGCCCAAATACCTCCCAATGAGGTTATTTTCATTAAAATAAATCAAGCAGATCCTAAAATCAGATGAAGTTAATTTCCTATCAGCAAAGAAGAAAACTCAGTTTAAAATTAAGAACCAGATTGGTCCTTTCATTTGCAATAGTAGGAATGTGGTCAACAAGCAGATAAGTGTTTACAAGATTTCAAGTTCAATAAGAGTTTCAAATGGAAGTATGATCCTTTGGGAGTCATCAGTAAAATAAGTCAAATTCAACATGACTCCTTTTGTTCATGAGTCAAAACCAGAGATTGAAAAGTATTCCAACCATTCAGACTGGTTGGAAAATACTTTACAAGAGGTAGAAAAGTAGGTTGAGACTAGTTCTATCCTATATACTCCAGCCCCACAAGATAGGAACTAAAAGAGAACAAGAGAGGAAGGCTCTTATTATGCTGAGACCACTACTGATACCAAATTCAAACTAATCTACAAGAAGAAGCCCAAGCTGAATCCAGTGATTGAGAAATAAGAGATAGTTGACACAATTTAGACTACTAATACATATATAATTCTCAGGGATAATGCACCTCCCACAGTTTCAGAGGAAACTCATCAGCCATCAACCTCTAGTGCTCAAATCATTCAGAAGCAACATAGTGTAGAAGTCCCTTCATTAAGAAAACCAGCGGATAAAGAAAAAGATATAATGGAGAAGTTAAAAGAAATCAAATTGAAGAATGAGGCATTGAAAGCTATGACTTATGCCCAATATTGGAAACAAAATCCTAGTGACCAGAACATGTTACTTTCAGCCTTTGATTACAAGACTAGGAATATGAAAATGACCTTTTTGCAGCCAACAATGCAGGCTCCAAAATCATCAGCAAACTACAGGAAAACAACATTTGAAGTTATGACTAAATATGTACATCCAATAGATCAAATTGAGTTTCATAAGAAAGTAGTAGAAATGATATACTCCACTATGACCAACAAATCTATGAGTGTCCAAAAACTAGAAAATATCAGAACACAGTTAGAACTAGAGAAGGCTTCTTCACAAGCCAAAGATAGTAGAATAAAATTACTTGAAGAATTGGTCATGGAGGTTAGATATGATCCAAATAACATCAAAGAATCTGAAGAGCTTATCAAAAAAAGAATGCAAACATTGCTGCATTGAAAAAGAAGTTGAAATTACTGCCCACTGAACATCCACAAACTAAAGAAGTTTTGGAGAATGAAGGTCACATATATGAAATGATGAATCTCATCATTCAGTTGACAACTCCACTGAAAGAGATAGATAATGAAATGGATAAATTGGTGCAAGAAAAGAAGGCCAACATGGAATCAGTTATTGTTACTACCATTCCCATAGCTTCAACATCAACTTCAGTGGCTACAATAGTACCGACTACTACAACAGTTCTAGTGACAACAGAAGTTTCAGCAACACCAGCAACAACATCAGCCCATCCCAATGACGAGGCAGGGAAATTGATTAAAGAAATGCAAGACATGTCAATCCAAACAATTGAGATCAATAGACTTAAAGAACAAGTAAAAAGTATAAAATATGAAAATAAATTAGCACAAATGATGCATAAGGCTAAAACACAGAAGTCAAACATATTGACTGAGAGGCTACAAAAGTTATAAAAATAATTGATATTGGTAGAGCATTTGGCCCAAGAAAATAAACAACTATGGGCCAATATCATTAGCTTTGTTAATGATATTTGGCCATCTATCCAAGTTATCTTTGAGCAGAAATATTTGATAAAGGAAGCAAGTGAAGCTATTCAGAATGTCAAAGAAGAACTTGAAAAGAAACTAGAGGAGGCAACTGAGATAAATAAGTTTCTCAATTCTAAAAAAAAATCATGAGTTAGAAGAAATTGGGATAAGTGACAGAACTGAAACAATTTTAGTGGTAAAAAGGGTAATTTCCAAAAGAAACTTGATGACATAGCTTGAAGATAAGTGTCAAACTATGGAGCTAACATTAAATAGATTCATGAAAAAAATTGATGTTTTGATGCAGAAAGGTCTACCTAATCCATTGGTGATTAATGACAGACTAATGAGGTAGGAAGATTATGACAAGAAGATCTTAGAAGTGGCTAAAGAAAATTCCAACAATTCCTCTTTGAAAGGAATTCCTACAGGAAAATTACTCTTTTAGATTTTTGAAAATCTCTTTTACCTCCAGCATGAGGTAAATTATATTTTTGTAAATAAACCTACATTTACCAAGTACAGTGAAGTATACGAGATTTGTAGGAGGATGGTAAAGATCAAAATTCCATATGAATATACTTGGGAAAAAATGTATGATTTACTATAACAGTTAAAAGTAAAGCAGGTAAAAGAGAAGCCAGGTTAAAGAGTAAACATAATAGGAAATTTAAAGAGAAAAGATAGAGTTTAAAGATAAAAACAGAGTTTAAAGATGAAGTCAGATAAAAGGCAGACAATGTAAAGATACAACCAGAGAGATAAGGCAACAAAATATCGAAGAAGCAAACAACAAATCAAATAAATAGGGATAGCTTGCATTTAGTTACATAGGTGTCTCTATCTTCTTGCATGAAGATATTTTATTTCCCTTGAATAAATCCTAAATCAGTTTTAGAATATTTTGTATTAATTTTTGAATAAATACTTCAGTAATTCAAAGTATTAAGTGTGGATTCCTGAACATTTCTATAGTTGTAATTGATCTAAATACCCGAGGGTTTATTGTACCATTTTCAAGTCAGCAGACAGGACAAGTAATAAAGGAATTACATTACAGGATTCCTGTGTTGAGCTACTTCAGTGAAGTATATTTCAATTGTTCATTGTTATTTTCTTAATTATTCCACAAACTTGCATGTTTTTTCCAAATTTAAGTGTTATAGCAGGAATACTGTTGCAACAATTATTTAAGTGCACTCTGTTCTGAACGGTTATTCACTTTAATGTTTTCCTCTGATATCTAGATCTGAGAATCCTTAATTTCTCTGCCATCCCGATTTTCCTCCTTCATCTTCCCTCATTATCTCGTATAAGGAATCCTTAACTACTTCTTGATCTCGATTGAAAACCACTTCACCATTTAGCCTTTAAAGATCTGATTTTTCTCAACTGTCTTTCCCTGTGAACACTCCATTTAGAACTTTATTCTGTCTTGTATTCTTGATACATTGACTCCATAGCCCAATGGAAAAGTAGAGAAGACAAATATCCATCTAAATCATTAATTCCACCAAACAAATCAAAATCAAACCCAATCAATCTTTCATAACTAGCCTAAAATCAATTAAAAACATCAAATTTAAATCATAAAGAGAGAGAACTCTCTGAGCATGGACCTAATCTAAAAAGTAGGTTGATAGTTACCTCTAATATTTCTTTAAACACAGATAACAACCCTCGGAAATTTTGGAGAGATAACAATCTGTATGATGAAATTACATACATATCGTCATCTGAACATGGGCCTATATCTGTAGGAATTTCTGTATTGGGAAACATTCCAATGTAGATGACTTTCTGAACTATGTACATGTTATTAGCCTTACTTTATGTGCTGAGCATGGGAATGCCTCCCTCAGAAATTCGTGTTCAAAATTAAAATATCATGATGTAATGTATTGTAAGATTGATGCAAGTCGCCACTTCAATTCAATTCCAGCTCATCACATCGTAAAGCATCTCATTTCAAAATTTTATTATTATTTTGACTTCATGCTTTAGGGGGTAGTTGTTATAGGTCAGTTTTTGCATCATCCCGAGGACTGATGAAATAGGGTCTATCATCCCCTTACATTTCAGTTGTTATATTCCATAAGAGAAGAACAAATCATTCATGGCTTCTATTGAGGGACTTCCAAGGTTTTAAGTATATGTTATATCACTTATGAACTCACCATTGCTGCCTCTAAAGGGACTAACTGTGTTTCATATGCAGCATCCTCCATTTAAGGGTGCACTGCAATGCACTTCCCAACATTCAAGAGTGCGTTGGACACCTGGGAGAAAAATTATCCTTGTTCTGAGAATCGAATCCAACTGTCCATCTAACACCTTTGAAATTGGGAACATGTATTACCTATTATTAGAAAGTCATTCATTGAGAAACTACCATCAATTTCTCTATAAATTGAGCACAAATCCTAGTGCTAGGGAAGGAAGAATTTTGGTAAAGAAGTGTTTTTAGATTCTCATTTGAGAGAGTGAAACTATTGATATGTTGCTGGTGTGCTTTTGGATGTGATGAGTTTGGGAGAAGATGGAGCTGGTGGTATCAAATCGATCATTGGTTTTAACCTCCCCCTTCTACTCGTTGATAAATATTGATGTTCATTTTCCCATATATGTATTTGTTTATGTTTCTATTTCTCATGCAATGGACCCTTGAATGATATATATGTTTCACATATAATCGATTTGAGTGATTAATATAAGTAGGAATATGTATATTGAAATCTATTTGTTGTTCTCTGTTTATACTTGCAGGAAACAATCTGGCGATCTGAGTTGGATTGAAGGCGACAAAAAAAGAGACAAAAGGAGAAGGAGAAGCTCTTGGATTGAAAGTAGGTCCTTCTATCGTTATCCGTGTCTATTTATTTTAGATAAAGTGATAGAAAAGTCTTTCATCTGTTTTTATAAGTGCCTAGCACCACACTTAGGGAATTTGATTTATTCGTAGATCATAATTATGCATAATAGGAACCGACATTAGATAAAGAAGAAATTAATTTGACCATATCTTGTAATGCATTGGCAGGAATTACCACTCCTCAAAATCTCAAGATAGATGGACATACCAATAAGAAAAAGGTAATAGTTTTGATTGATTCAGGTAGAACCCATAATTTTATTCATTGTAAGATAGCCAAGGAATCGAATTTATTCCTATATCTAGCACTAGAGTATCAAGTGATGGCTGCGAATGGAGGAACTATAAATTTCTATGGAAAGTGCCATAGTATCAAGATAACCATGGGGGAATATGTATTGAATAGCCCAATGATTTCCATTCCAATGGGTGGTGTTGATTTTGTATTAGGAGTTCAATAGTTAAAATCATTGGGTATGATAGATTTTATTTTTAAGAAATTTTCTTGAATTTTTCTTGGGAAGGAAAGGAAATTTAATTAAGGGATATCTCAGGGAAACCAGGAAAGATAATCAAATCTAATGGCATGAAAAATCTTCTAAAGAAAGAACAATGAGGCATAATGACACGATTATTCTCACTAGAGTTTCAAACATCCAAATCATCTTTAAGAGAAATTTTTGAGGTTCAAGAAGTAGAATATCACATCAAGCATCAACCACAAGTTCTCCAACTATTAAAGGATAACCTAACTTTGGTGTAAAATCAAATGAAACAACATGCAAATCAACATTGCAGCGAAAGAAGTTGTGATATAGCCGACTAGGTATTTTTACGACTACAACAATACAAACAAATGTCCTTAAAAAAAGCTTAGAAGGATAATAAATTATCACCAAAGTAATATGGTCCTTACAAGGTGTTGCAAAATATTGGCACTAGAGTATACATATTGGAGCTTCCTACAACTTCCCAAGTGCATCTAGTTTTCCATGCTTCATGCTTAAATAAGGTTATAGGTGACAAACTCCCAATTCAAACAACATTGCCAGAACTTGACGAGGAAGGAAAAATCATATTGGAACCTGAAGTAGTCACGGAAATAAGAACTCGACAACTATGAAATCAATCAATTTCATAGGATCTCATCAAGTGGAAGAACTTACATGCCGAAGATTCCAGATGGGAGGATGAAAATTTTATACATAATCATCCAAAACTACTCAAGCGTTGAGTACAATACTTGTTTGAAGGAGACATGCATGTTAGGTCCCTATAATACTAGTGTAACCCCTTATTCTTATCGTTAGTGTAACCCCATTATTTTTATTGTTGTGCCCATGCAGTCCCCATATTGTTATTGTTGTGCCCATCTGGTCCCCATATTGTTATATTGTGACTTCTTGGAGTCCTATATATAAAACGTAGGTTTTTTCATTTCTATCATCCAAGGATTGTTCATTATGTAATGTAAAGGAGGTTTCCCCCTCGAAGAGACTGATTTCTAAGTCATTGATCTATATTTTCTTCTATTTTGTGAGATGGTTTTATAACAAAGGAAAAGGTCAAGAAAATTACTAGGAAATGAAAAATAACCAGAAGATTGGAACAAGGAACTGCAAGAATACTTGTAGGAAATGACATGCTAGGTTCAACCCTGAGTGAAGGGCAGTCATGATGGAAGAAAAAGACCCCGAGAGACTAATAAGGAATGAAAGCATATCTAGTGATGGTCTTGTGGGGAAGAGCACATATAATGAGACTATCCCCACAGGCTAAACATGATGTGAAGATGATTTTGTTATATATGATATGCTTGGTTGATGGTTGAAAACACCATGGGTGTTTGACTCAGGATATGGAGTAAATATTTGGACTACTTATTATGCTGTGTCATTAAACTTTGAGCTTGTAATTGACTATTTAATGATTTTTTTATTATGCATGGGCATGCTATTTTAATTGAAATTTATTTTAAGATTTCAATTATAGATCTTATTTTCCTTTTGCAATGTTTGTTTTATTAATGCCTCTTGCATTGCTTATTGATTGTCACAAATGACCACTAATTACACACTTGAGAGTCCTAAAGCGAGTTGGCTGAGGTGGAAGGGAAGCCACTGATTCTCAAGAAAGGGGAAATGCATGAATTTCATACTGGGTATAAACATGATAACAAGTACAATGAAAACATAAGTGGTTGGAAAATTTTCCACATGACAACAAGGTGAAAACCAAATAGGCTAGTTGAGTCCATTTAAAATATGAGCAAGAAAATGGTAAAAGGGAGTCCACTTAACTTTGATTTTATTGCACATATACTTATTTATTGCATACATGATGATATATGTGTAAATATATGCATGATAAATGTCATTATGTATTATATGTTTTTCAAAAATTATTTGCAGGGAAAGAATATTGCTTACGAATGGCATGAAAAGAAGAATTTGAACATGAATCTTGCATTGTGAACATGAAAAAATAAAAGAGCACTATTCCTTGGTTAATATTAATATATATTATGTGGTCTTTGTATTTTATGTTGTGATGTGTAATGTGTTGAGTCATGTGTATATGTGTGTGTATTGTACAAGCCTATATGTATATGTCGTACTCTATCATATGTATCAGTAATGTACTACGTGTACTTGGCATCATGTTATGTGTATGTGGTATGAAGCCATGCATATATGTATACGTGTTTATTAATTTTATGGGCCCATGTACAAGTATTGTTTCTGGGTGGAGTGGGAAAGTCTTTGGATTCCCAATATTTTTTTTGATATAAGACTAATTAGTTTGGTAGTGCCCATGATCGCGAGTGGGCTTATATATAATCATCATTGGGTTGAGGTATAAGCCTTTGAATTCCTTTGATGATTCAGGATGGAGGTGAATATATTTATTAAATTTTTTCATTGGAAACTGATCTGACATAACTGTGGAATGTGTACCCGGGCAGTTAGCCTAGAGGGTACCTAAATCCCAATAGTAGCATGATTGTGGAGTAGGTATTTGGGTTTTAATTTTGGAGGTTACCTGGAGCTTTGGAGTATCATGGTTATTGAAGTAGTACCTGAACGAGTAAGTTATGAGGGTACCTAGAGCATGGGATTCGCTACTTTAGATTCCCACTTTGGTCATGAGGACAAGCTATCGTATGGGTGCTTGTTGGGATAGAAAATCGACTCCATGCGCATACAAAGAAGAAGTAATAAAATAAACATAATTATCAACGCTATAGTTCTCTTATGAATTTTAAAATATGAGCATTATTTAAGATAACTTGTATTATTGGTCTAACTTGATGATATGTTCTAGTTTGTGATGACTCAATTTATGCACTGCCTGGGTTGTTGTAAGAATTTTGGCACACTAAACACCGAGTACAATGTTTCATTTTTTTTAGGGGGGGGGGGGGGCAGGGTTGTAATGACCCTATTCATTTCACATATATGTAATTGTTATGTTGGATACTTTTAATGTTCCATGGTTCTATTATATTAGAATAAATTATGCGCTTGCTTGGAATTTATTATACTGGTGTGAATATATCATAGTTAAATTCACAATTATAATTACTTATTTGAATAAAATTAATATATGACACATACAACTATGAAGTATTATAATATATTCACAAAAATATGTTTGTGTGAGTAGCATAAATTTTATGATACATATACCTTGAAATAGTTATGAACACATTACAAAAATATGTAAATGAAATAAAATTTATTTATGTGATGGTTAATGTAGGCAAGACAAGACTCTAACTACATGAAGGGAGACCTAACTAATCGTAAACTAAAACCAAATGGTAGAAATGGGAGGAGAAATAATGAATGTGGGAGGAGGAAATTTAAGGCACTAAAAGAGGAGTGCCAAGAGTGGGAAAAAGCGAAAGGAACTTGGTCTTGAATACCATACAGTAATGAGGGTAAGGTCCTTACAAATAAGATCAACTTTGTGTGTAATATTTTGATGTTATATTTCATAGCGTGTTCACTAAGTGGAAATAGAATTGTGGCTTCCATATCCCAATTGAATAAGCTAACTTTAATCCTTCTTTGGTTGGTGGGTGGATGTGTGTTCCTATGGAATCCCAGTTATGTTTGAAATAATACAAGATGGAGGTTAATACCTCTGGAATACCTTGAATACCTCGTGGCTAGTAGGTGGGGTGTATTCATCTGGAAACCCTTGAGTAGCCTGTTAATGAATGTCCTTTAAGCTAGAAGGGTGGAAGTGTGCTAGATCTCTGGATTCCCTAATTTGTATTAGTTGTCTGGTAACTGGGACTATTAATTTCAAGGGAGATAATTGCTTGGAAACACTACTAGAAACTTGTCTATGGTCTAGAGATGCTCTGTCCTAGTGCCACATCTTTGAAATTCATAGTAAAAGTTTACAAAAAAATTTAGTACACCCCTTTAAAGTAATTACTAACCATCTAAATTGTTGAGTTCTTTTTTTGGGAGACCATGCTATGGTTTTGGAAATTATTCTACGCATATATTTTCTAGAATCATGAGATATGGTGTTTAAGCCTATTTCTTATAGAGAATATGATCAATGTCACTCTACAGTAGCCTGTAACAACGCCTATAAATGAGGTAGTGTTTCCTATTCGAGGAATAAAATTACTTGTGATATAAATAACATTATTTGATGAGGATTAACATACTTTTTTTGAGGATGGTATTTCAAAATACAATGATTTGTTTGAAAATAGCATTTGTCAAATAGGTCAGTTATTCACTTGATATACCATGCATTAAAATAAACTAAAAATTACAAACCCTGCTTCCATGCAATCTCGATATGAAAGGGATTTGAATAGTGATAGTTGGGATTGCCCTGGTAAATCTTGTTATTTGTTCACAATGATCGTATCCACTTGAATAATTAATCAAGTTGAAGCCTTTATTGAATATGGCTATGGAAAATATTTGAATAACTAAAAATGGTTTTTCCATCACAATTACAACTCTAGTATTTATAGAATGTGAATTAGTACTGGATTTTTTACGCCTTTATATTCTATAGAATTTGTTCGAGATAATTTTGAAATCTAAATGATTTTAGGAATTAGTGTTGGGTTTTTTTTTGCATTTTTAAATTCTAGAATTATGCCTTATCATACTCCCTGTACCAATATATGATCCACAACTTCCCTATGTTACTATGTAGAGGCTCGTGGATGTGGAACTCGATTTAATAATTTCAATTAAATGTTTTTTGTTGGAAATTCTGAATGCAATCAGACAAAGGAAATGCATTTCCCCAATCATAGAGAATACAAATAATATGCGAAATTTATACAGTCACATATAAATAGGCAGCGTAAAAACACAGGAGCAGAACAAAACTTCAGTTTTCTATTCCATTACTCTCTCTCTCAAACATATGGAAATTACATAGCTTATATCAAAATGGTCGAAGCTTGTAGAAAGCTAATTCTAATCAATTCTGCTTCAATGCTGAATAGAAGTTCAACAAACATTTGTCCTTGGGCTGTCAAAAGACCCATTTCTTCATTTAATCAGCACGCAGGCCATATTTATGCTTATACAGAAAAACACGTGAAAATGCATTCAAAAACACAAACTGGTGGATCTCAAATTTTATGCAATGCGGTTCTAGTCCACATCGCATCCACACAGATCGAAAAAATAACTTTTAACTCTCGGCACTATCCTTTAAACACTGCGGGCTGCGATGTGAGATAGTGATGTGGCACATGTCGCATTGCACCCAACATAAAATAGCCTGAGGGCGGTTCACGGTAAACACAAAACCTTGCGATGTGCGAAATGTGCTTGTTGCATCGCATCGCAAACAACTTATCTTGCAGATGGCGGAAGGTAAAACTTAAACTTTGCGACGTGCGCTCTACGTGTGGCTTAAACAAAGGTAAGTATGGTAAGCGAAATACAAAGGATTGCAGTGGTTTGAAAATGTGGTAAAGGTTGGTGGGTCCCGTCGATATTGCATCGACAGAAAATTAACTTAACATGTGGATGTGCAAAAGGTAAGATTAAAATATTGCGATTATGAAATTGCAGGTGGTAAAGTGTGGTAAGTTGCAAAGAAGGAAATACAAAGAAAATGGTCATTTGCAATGTGGTTGGATGTACGATAGGTCCCGCAAATATCGCATCGGTGAGGAAATAACTTAACAACAGAAAATCCTTACAAGTAAAACATAAAAGTTGTGAAATGCGCTTGCGGGCAAAAAGGTAAGTCAATGCAGTGGTTAGGAATAAATGTAGAGTTAAAGGCTTGGGTACTATGTTTTCTATGTTGCACGAAAATTCCTTCGGCCTTTGGATCTGTTGCTATCCTTCCCTGCTAAAAAAATTATGAAGTGTGGGTTGCGCCACTTCTTATTCATGGTAGTGGTTGGGAGAAAAATTCCAACACTCCCCCTTAATCAGAACTGCCGCCATCAGTCATTCCCAGAAATCTTCTGAGATACTTAAAACTCTTTTGTGCTAATGGCTTTGTGAGGATATTAGCAAATTGTTCCTTTGTCCTGTAGTGTTGCAAAACAATCTCACCATTGTTAACCAATTCTCTTATAAATTGATATTTTGCATCAATATGCTTTGTTCTCTTATGGAAAAAAAAAATCTTTGACAATGCAATTGATGAGCTATTATCACAATAAATTGTGGTTCCCTTGTCTTACTCATGACATAAACCTCTCACCATCCTTCTCATCCAAATTTATTGGCATGCTGTTGCTGTTGCTGCTACATATTCTTCTTCTATTGTTGATAAAGAAATTATTGGTTGTTTCCTGGAAGCCCATGAAATGGCTCCCGATCTTAAATGAAACACATACCCATATGTGCTCTTTCTATCATATAAAATTCCATCCCAATCACTGTTAGTGTAACCAATCAATTTAAAATTATCAGTTGAGGAGTATAGAACACCATACTCCTTCGTTCTATTCACATACCTCATAATTATTTTGGCTACTTGCCAATGTGTCTCATTTGGTGTTTCCATGAATCTAGAAATTAAACTTAGAGCATACATAATGTCAGGCCTTGTTGCAGTCAAATACATTAGACTGCCAACTATGCTCTTATACAATGTTGGATCGACATTCTTGCTACAATATTCTTTGTTTAATTTTAACCCCATGATAGTTGGAGTTACTGGTGCTTTGTTGTGCTGCATGTTAAATCTCTATAAAACTTCTGCAACATACTTTGCTTGGGAAATAAAAATTCCCTTTTCACTTTGCTTTACTTCTACTCCCAAGAAGTATCTCAATAAACCTAAGTCAGTGATTTCAAATTCACTCTTCATGACTTCTTTAAAATCAACAATGAGAGAAACATCATTTCCTGTGAAAATTAAATCATCTACATATAAAACAACAATAAGGATCTTACCGTCATTTTCTTTAATGTAGAGTGTGGGTTCACTATCACATTTTTCAAACCCATTTTCTGTCATGTAAGCATCAATTATGATGTGCCATGCTCTTGGTGCTTGCTTCAGCCCATAAAGAGCTTTCTTCAACTTGCACACTTTGTGCTCTTGGCCTTCAATCTCATATCCTAGAGTTTGTTCAAAATATACCTCCTCTTTCAACACTCCATTTAGAAATGCTGATTTCACATCCATTTGGTAGAATTTCCACTTTTCTTGTGCTGCAATGGACAACACTATCTGCACTATTTCCATCCTTGCAACAGGTGCAAAGGTTTCTTCATAATCTCTTCCTTGTTGCTGCTTGTAGCCTTTGACAACAAGTTTTGCCTTGTGTATTTCTATTTTTTCTTCAGGATTTCTCTTGGTATTATAGACCCATTTTACTCCAATGACTTCTTTACCTTTTGGGAGGTCCACTAACTCCACCGTGTCATTCTTTTCTATCGCACCAATCCCTTCATTCATTGCTTCAATCCATTTTTCTTCTTTTACTGCATCTTCAAAATAAATTGGGTCATCAACATGACAATAAAAAGAAAATAAAGAGTTCATACCATTATTATTATCAACTTCTTTCTCATAAATTTCACCTAAATTTCTAAACTTGGTCTTCTTGGTGTGCTTGGAGTTTCACTTGAACTCGAGGGAGTTTCTGATCGCTTTGGTGTGCTTGGAGAAGCACTTCCTTGATTTCTCAAGGTTGTTTTGTTTCCTGCTTGTGGTGTGCTCTGTTGTGCTTGTGTAGGTGGAGGAGGAATCACCATGGAGGAATTATTTTCTGCTGTGCATTCCTCTTTCTCTTTGTGAGACACACATGTCTTCACGTTCACTGTTTTCTCTAAGCTTCCATCCCAAGATTCTTCTTCAATAAATTTAACATCTCTACTAATTATAAATTTTTTGGTGGATGGATTATAGAGTTTGTAAGCCTTGGACTCATCACTATATCAAAAAAATATACACTTCTCCCCCTTGTTGTCCAACTTCTTTCTTAGTTGATCTAGGACATGTGCATAAGCCACACATCCAAATACTTTCATGTGAGTGACAAAATGCTTTGTTCAACTCCATTCTTCTTATGGAACTCTATTAATAACAGATTTGGTTGGGCATCTATTCAAAATATACGCTGCACAATTGACAGCTTTAGCCCCATACTCATTTGGAAAATGTTTTGCCTTCAACATACTTCTGACCATGTCCATGATGGTCCTGCTCTTGCTTTTTGCAACACCGTTTTGCTGTGGTGTGTACCTTGTGGTAAACTACTTGTGTATATCATTTTCCCTATAGAAACGTAGGAAATATTTGGAGATATATTCTCCACCTCTGTCAGTTCTTAGCACTTTGATGTAGTGCTCACTCTGCTTCTCAACAAGAGCTTTGAAGTGGTAGAACTGTTTAAACACTTCAATCTTATATTTCAAGAAATAAACCCATGTATTTCTTGTATAATCATCTATAAATGTCAAGACATAATGACTACCAGCTAAAGATGGTGTTTGCATTGGTCCACATAAATCCGAGTGGAAAATCTCTAAGGATGCCTTTTGCATTATACTCTTCCCTACTGGGAATGCTTCGCTGTGTTGTTTTCCCAAGATTTAGCCTTCACATAGGTTGTCTAGTTTCTCTATGAGTGGTAATCCTCTGACCATTCCTTTTCTATGCAAGAGGTTCAAACCTCCAAAATTGAGATGTCGAAATCTCAAATGCCATAACCAGTTTTCGTCTTTCACTTCTTCTTGAAATACCTCTTGTGTGACTGCTGCTACCACACCTCCTTCCATCAAGTCTATTCTGAGCTTGAGAGGAAACATCCTATTCTTTTTCATATGCACTTCTACAATGACCTTCTTACTTGGAGGTATGCCCATGATTGTGCACACATAATTCTTAAAAAATACATTGTAGCCCTTATTCATGAGCTATCCAATGCTTAGAAGGTTACTTCTTAGGCCAGGTACATAATAGACATCTAGCACAAACTTCTTTTCTCCCTTCCTTGTGAGTATTGATACTCTTCCTTTTCCCTTGACAGAGACTTTGCTATCTGTCCCTGTTGTCACTTCAGACTTCCCATTTTCATCAATATTGGTGTTGGTTTCAGGGGTCCCACCCAGGTTCGGTGTGCAAGGTTTGCCAACAAACCCCTATACTACTGTCCCTTTCGGCAGTGACCTGCTTTCGTAGGTCACAGTATCACTGGAAGTAGTATGGGTGGGTGCTGGAACCAAGTTTCTGCACCCTGAGAAAGGAAGTGTAAGGCAAGCAGAGCTGCGTTCTGTTCATATTACCTTATTTCTTCGCAGGGTTAAGTATGTATCTAATTTCATCCACGTGCACTAGAACTACAATTATACGCTTTTCATAACATCAACACAACATTATATAAACAGGGCGGAATAGATCTAGATCCAAGCATTCATTACACAGACTTTCACAATAGAAAGATAGGAAATACATAGCACAGTAATTATCAGCAGTTCATATAACAGTACTCATGGATTGAGATCTCTAATAATCCTTCGCATTCATTCATTCATCAAACTTTCCTTACAATTCCCTTCCCAACCTATGCACACAGTAGCAGGGTCCGCACACAGCTGGACTAGGATCTCCGCGCACACAACCAGCAGGAGTCTGCTCCCCAAAAACCAAACAGATATCTTAAACAATAGATCGTAGCAATAGCTCCTTCCCCTCTATCTCTTACAATCCAAAATGCATATCTATTTATAACAATCTAGCCTCAACATTCCTATGGTCCGCAACCCATGGTTTTTGGACCCCTATTTTACCCTTTAACCCATTACAATGTGTTCGAGGCTTTGACCCACCCCAAAACCCCTGCACTATATTAAATATAATAAAAATTAATCAAAATGGACTAGTTTCATAGTTTTTTAGGAGATCCCATTCCAACAGTCCCCCAACACAATCTTGTGACTCGTCCTGAGTCACGACACCAGTGCATCGTCAATCTGCGTATGAAAAGTATCTAGAGCGCGATCGAGCGGAGGGAGTACCGCCTGACTCTGGGACACAACATCCTGTGTAAGAGTGACCATCTTCTGGGAAGGTGGGTCGTCCGTAGCCGTGGTAATACTTGCCAGAAACTCATTAAGGCGCTTAGTTGCGCCTTCAATGTCATGTGTTAACTAGAGGGCCGAGGTAGTCCAGGGCCTCAGACGTTCTGATATGGTGTGCTGTTTCTGTCGGAGTTTCGTAATATCGTCCTGGAGGTCCTTGCTGGTTTTCAAGCGTGCCAAGCGATGGGCAGGCACCAAGGTAGACAGCGTAGCATTAATTTCGTCAATGGCCTTTTCATGCTATTGTAAGTCTTGATTGATTTGTTGGAGGACTGGATCGCACTAGACCCAAGTCCAAAGCTATATGGCTGATTCCATCAGAGTGGTACCTTGAGCAATTTTCTCCATGATTGCTATTGTTTCTTTTGTGATAAGGGAGGTCCACTGGGTACGGACTTCTGGGGGCATGTCGGGCTGTAGCCCAGCCCGTAAGTCTGAAATCTCTAGGCGGGAGGCTCTGAACGGAGCAACCAATTTTTCTACCTTACTTCTCGATGTATCCTCAGCTGTGATGTCCATGGTGACTTATGTGCAGAGCTGGTGGATTGCAGTCTCAAGCTCTGCTTGTTGTAACCGAGTTAGGCCTACTTCCTCGGTCTTTTGCACAAGGGTGTGCTAGGTAGTCGCAAGTTGTTAGGTGGTGGATTGAGCACGGTCACTAATTTCCTGGGAGACAGCGTGGAGGAGATTGTCTAATGCTGCGTAGGTCAGCTAAGAAAGTCTAGATTAATCCCTGTGCCCTCCGGGGGTTGCATTCCGATTACGGCACCGGCAAGGATACTCCAGAGTCGACCGACCTCCCCGATTTGTGTCATGCTGCTATTGACTGACAAAGGTTGGGCCTCACCGTCGCCGGGTGGGGGATGCTGCAATTTGATTTGGAGAGCGCGGAGGTATCCCTGAAGAGAGTCAACCCCTGCCTTCCACTGAGCTGTAATACGTGCCCACTTATCTTCTGTAGCCGAAGTGACCACATCCACGATCTGTTCCAAGTCGTCGCCCGTTAATGTGACTGTGGCATCATAGTGCCTGCGATGGGCTTGCTTTTTCTTCCTTGTTCCTGATGTCGATGGTCCCGCCCGCTTAGTACTGGGAGGAGGGGGGGTGGTAGTAGCTACTGGTTTTGGAGCTGTGTCTGACTGCTGGATTGGTTTATTTCTGGCCGCGGTTGTAATTGATGTTGTCGTGCTAGGGAGGCTCTTTTTCCATGCGGAGGGCCACAGTTCGATCAGTAGATCAATTTCTTCATCTGGTACCATATAAGGGAGTTCTACCCACGTCGGGCTGGCCAGACTGTGAATTCAGACTTGGTGCATAGTGATTTGAAACACAACAATATGCTTGTATTTGTCATAGATGGTGGGGGAGAGTCGAGGGCGGGAGTTGATGGCAGTGGCGACGCTGCTCTGGAAGAGGACCCAAAATACCTTTTTATCCTCAATACGTTGCTTATCCTTGGAGTCCCATAAGTGAGCATACCGAGTGCCTTCGCACATCCCATCAGGGCGCTCGGGAGCAACCGATTCTTTTGGTTTGTCCCAGGTGACTAGGGCTATGAGGAATAATAGCCATGAGTAGAAGAAAGGTGTCCCATGCTCTTGAGACTTGCAGACATTGGAAAGAAATTCTTCGCACAAGTATTGAGCCCAACTAAGAAACACACCCTTCGCGGACTGTCTGGCTAGCTGGATGACATAGGTAGGGACAGTCGCAACCTGGCACTTCTGCATGAGTTTGCAGGATAACAGTCGAGTGCCCATTTGCATAGCAGGGTTGTTGATGGTTTGGATCACAATCCCTCACTGATTTCGCTGGACCACATAGGTGTTCCAGACATATAGAGCGGTAGCGGCTTCATATTTCTTACCAACTTTCTCAAGCGGGTGTGGCCCCTGCATGAGGAGGCCCGTGATCTTGTGGATCAACTCGGCATCAATAGGGACTCTATTGCGGATCCATAAACAACCATTGTGAATGAGGGAAAGTAACTGGCGTGCCAATTGATCAGTGATATTGTAGCGGCCGAAATAGGGCATGCAGAGTAAATTCAGGAGTTCGGATCCTACCAAGCCATATACCCACCGTTGAGGTATCACCATGACTCCATCATCCTCATGGATTGTGTCAAAGTATAATGCAGAGGCCAATTCTGGAAAAGTGTCCTGGTCCGCTAAATTATGATCATCGAACTTGACCTCATGAAGGCGTTCACAGGGATCATCGAAGACGAGGACCTCGCCTGGGGTCAGCGGCATCTGCAGGTTGGTGATCAGACCATACAAGTTTTTTGGTATCTGCGTAGACAGTCTTCGTGGTCGAACCTAGGGGGGTAACTAGTTGATCGAGTTAGCCGGCAGAGCCCTCTCCTGCTCATCTTGTGCTGAGGGTAGAGGCCTGGGATGTCTTGGGGAACTTCAGGGTTTCTTTGCTGCCTATGGAGGGGCCCTTGAGCTTTGAGATTTCTCCTTGCCCTTCCACATAGTTCATGGAGGAGGGACTTCCTCCAGCTCTGACTCATCTTCCAGAACTTCTTCAACCTCAGGCTCAGTTGGGACGGAGGGTTCGACAGGAGCAGTGGTCAGCATTCTTGTGCGAAAAATGAATCCCAGCTTTGTGTGATTGCTATCTGACCGGGGGGGGGGTTTACCAGTCATGGGAGGGAGGCCGCAACTATAATGAATTTTTCTGTTTAATTTCTTCTGCATGATACTTAAAGTAGGCTTCCTTTTTACCCAAGATAATACCGCTAGCCCGATCATCCTACCGACCTTTAAACACTTTCCATCGAAGGAGAGAGAGAGATGTTTCGCGCGGGGCGGGTTTTCCCAGGAAAGATAAAAATCCCCCGTAATTCGTCCTTCCAACTGTTCAAGGGCCGCTCCCTTCAACGATAACTTCTGCTTCTCCCTAGAAGGTACAGTTCCAATGACTAGTTGTTGCTTCCCCAGTATCTTAGGCGTACTTATTATGCTAAGGTTGCCAATTTGTGACAGCTGCCTGGCTTCCCCAAACACAAGCTTGATGCCTAAGTAGTGCTTGGCCCGATACCAAGAGACCTTTATCATCTATTCAACTACGGTTTTACGGAGGGCTGATGTTGGCATCAACTGCCTGATCCCTGTCACCAATGCAAAAGTGGTTTGAGGCAAGGGGCCGCTACTTGTGGAATCAACAAGTGTTATAGGGAATCTATTTCTTATTCAAGGGTCGACCCGTCCCTCGCTTGGGTTAGGTCTTAGTTTTACTCCCATATTTTCCTTAGGGCCCATAAAGAGAGATTCCTTCGTGATACGAAGACAACGCAGCGTGGAGGCTTCTCCTAGCCAGTTCTGCCAAGCTTCTAGATCCCTACTGGAATCCTCAGTATCTTCCGTGTGGCATGGTATTGTCAATTTATAGATATCAGTCCCCTTCTTAGGTATAGGTCCTGCATAACATTTGTCTTCCACCGAGTTTAGTGGTATGATGACCCGTCGGCCCTGGTTTTCAAATATCATGCTGTGTTTTTTTAGATCGATAATGCCCCCCATGTTCATAGCCCAGTCTAGCCCAAGGAGCACAGGGTAGGGATCCACATCTTCCATCATTTCTATTACCTTGAAAGCGGCCAGAATCCTTGCCCCCGTAATATCCACCATGACACTGGGAAGTCTACCTAAGGGAATGATCCTTCTATGATTTGCCATTCGAAGCTGGATGGTGGACCGTTCCAGCTTAGGTTTTCCCATGCATTGCCACGTGTGCATAGGTAGGATATTAACGTCCGATCCGAGGTATAAGATAACCCGATCCATTCGATAGCCGCGGATCTGGACTCTCAGCTGCATCTCCCTACTGGTGCGTCTCTAATTTTTGTGCAACATATGGACATCCTTAATGCTGGTTGTTCTGATATCGTGTGTTGCACATGTTTCTAGTAAAGCTAGTATGTTTTGTACTACCCGAGGGTTGCGGAGCAACCCCGTGCATGCTTGTAAGAATGGTTTAATCTCCTCAGTTACTACCTCATCCCCCAGGTATGTGGATGGCGAGACTTTAGTTTCAAGGAAGTCCTTACGAGAATCCCTAAACGTTTCCCTGACTTTGCGTAGGTCAAGACCTTCTTGGTTTCTAATTACCCTGATGATCAGTGTATCAGCCTCATCCTTCTCCTTCGCTCCTCCTGTCGCCACTCCACTGTGTGTTACTACATTTATATTTGCGTCCGGACCCCTCAGTTCGGTCTGGACCCTTTGCACCTTCTGTGTAGATGGAAGTTGCTTTCCCCATATCCTGGCAGTCAGGGCTACGCAGTCTTCCAGCGCGTGGCCCAACTGTTTACAATACCTACAGGACTGTCGTACAGGGTGCAGGAAATCCTTCGCAAAATTCCCTATGCCTCCATAGTTATAGCAGATTGATTGGCCTCGCCCCCGACCTGCGCTTCCACTTTGGCTCTCATCCCTTCTCCCGGGGGTGAGTCATTCCTACCTGAGGGGGTTCTTGGTGAGGTAGGATCTTCGTTCATTGCATCCTTATGGACTTGGTAGTCTTTCTCGTTATGGCCAACAGACCGGCAATGTCGGCATCGGCGTCGCTCTGATGCAGTACCCAGGGTGCCCAGACAAGCCCCTGGGTTGAACTTACGCCACCTGGCTGCGCATCTTCCTCTGTGCCCCAGCGTAGGTCCACTCGAGCCCCATTGATCTGGGCTACACAATCTTGGTCCCTGTTCTGTGCCAGCATGTCGCAAATTCCAAATTTCCTGGTGCATGACCGAAATATGCTTTTGGATCTGTTGGACGTCTAACGTAGCCCCCTTACGAGGCATAGCTTCTAATTTCATAGGGGCTTCCAAGGCCTTGTTTTGTGAGTCAAAGGCCCGACGATCCATACTCGCCAGTACCCGATCCCTTTCTCAACCTCCTTCCGGTCCCGGCAACGGAACCATTTTTTGGCTTCAGGGGTCCTGACCCAGGTTCGATGTGCAAGGTTTGCCAACAAACCCCTATACTACTGTCCCTTTCTGCAGTGACCTACTTTCGTAGGTCACAGTCTCACCCGAAGTAGTATGGGTGAGTGCTAGAACCAGGTTTCTGCACCCTGAGAAAGGAAGGGTAAGGCAAGCAGAGCTACTTCTTGTTCAGATTACCTTGTTTCTTCACAGGGTTAAGTATGTATCTAATTGCATCCACGTGCACTAGATCTACAATTATGTGCTTTTCATAACATCAACACAACATTATATAAACAGGGCGGAATAGATCTAGATCCAAGCATTCATTACACAGACTTTCGCAGCAGAAAGACAAGAAATACATAGCATAGTAATTATCAGTATTTCATATAACAGTACTCATGGATTCAGATCTCTAATAATCCTTCGCATTCATTCATTCATCAACCTTTCCTTACAATTCCCTTCCCAACTTGCGCACACAGTAGCAGGGTCCGCACACAGCTGGACTAGGATCTCCGTGCACACAGCCAGTAGGATTCCATTCCCCAAAACCCAAACAGATAGCTTAAACAACAGATCGTATCAATAGCTCCTTCCCCTCTATCTCTTACAATCCAAAATGCATCTCTATTTATAACAATCTAGCTTCAACGTTCCTATGGTCCGCAACCCATGGTTTTCAGACCCCTAGTTTACCCTTTAACCCATTACAATGTGTTTGGGGCTTTGACCACCCCAAAACCCCTGCGCTATATTAAATATAATAAAAAATAATCAAAATGGACCAGTTTTGTAGCTTGTTAGGAGACCCCGTTCCAACAATTGGAAAACATTGCTATGTTTTAAGTCATGTGATTACTACAACTTGAGTCTAATAACCATACATATTCTTGTTTTTCTTGTGCTACATTACAGGTTAAAAGCACATTACTCTAGTTCTTATATTCTTTTGCAAAATTTTCATTTTTCCTATTATTCATGTCATTTTTCTTCTTTCTACATTCATTAGTATAATGCCCATACATTTTACAATAATGACATTGGACATGGGATTTATCATACCTTTGTCCTTATGCTTGGTGTTGGCTTGAGCCTTCACTTTGATTCTTATTGCTGCCCCTTCCACTTGTTCTTGCAGGGTTGTTTCTTCCACCTCTCTGTGGGCTTCTTCCTCTTCCTTGATAGTTTTCTCTTCCTTGACCTGTACCTCGATGAAAAGACATTTGTGTCTTGAAATCAAGCTCCAGTGAGGACTTTGTTGTTCTGTTTAGTCTATGTTCATGAGAGATCAGGGATGCATGAAGCTCATCCACTAAAAATTGTGAGAGATCCTTGGTCTCCTCTATTGCCACTAATATGGCATCAAATCTTGAGGGTAGACTTCTCAAGATTTTCTCCACTATTCTTCTTTCCTCAAGTGTCTTTCGATGAGACCTTATGTGGGTAACCAACCCAATCAAATGTGTGAAGAATGAGTCTATGTTATAATACTTTTTTATACAGAGAGATTCAAAGTCTCTCCTCAACATTTATAGCTTTGCTGTCTTCACCTTTTCCATGCCTTGATAGGCTATTTTGAGAATATCCCATGCTTCCTTGGACTTTGTTTCTGTTGCAATCCTTGGGAAAGTACTCTCATGTACTTCTTGAAAGAGATAGAAGATGGCTTTGGAGTCCTTCTTCCTATTAACTCTCAACAAGTCTCTTTTTTCTATTGTCAAAGCAGCCAACACTGCTGCATCTGCTGGTTCTTCGAAACCTTGTTCCACCAGCTCCCATATATCTTGTGAAGAAAATAAGGCTCTCATTGTAATGGCCCAATAATCATAATTATTCCCATTAAACTGTGGTAGTTGGGGATTTGTCAGGCTTGTTCCCGGTGCTGCCATCATGACTGTGTCAAAGAAACAATGTTCTTGACTGTGTAAAATAGAAGCTTTCTCACTGCTGGAGAAATCTGCTTCTTCAAATCATTCTTACAGCTTTTGCAGTGAAGAGCGAGCTGGTGCGTCTTTCACTGAGAGCCTAGATCTGCTCTAATACCATGTTGGAAATTCTGAATGCAATCAGACAGAGGAGATACGTTTCCCCAATCACAGAGAATACAAATAATATGCAGAAATTAGACAGTCACATATACACAGGTAGCGTAAAAACACAGGAGTGGAACAAAACTTCAGTTTTCTATTCCATCACTCTCTCTCTCAAACATATGGAAATTTCATAGCTTATATAAAAAAGACCGAAGCCTATAAAAACCTAATTCTAATCAATGCTGCTTCAATGTTGAATGAACGTTCAACATACATTTATCCTTGGGCCGTCAAAAGACCCATTTCTTCATTTAATTGGCATGCAGGCTGTATTCCTGCTTATACACAAAAACATTCGAAAACGCGTTCAAAAACACAGTCTCGCGGATCTCAAATTTTATGCAATGCGGTTTCGGTCCACATCGCATCTACGCAGATCAGCAAAAATAACTTTTAACTCTCGGCACTATCCTTTAAACATTGCGGGCTGCGACGTGTGATAGTGACGTGGCACATATTGCATTGCACCCAAAATAACATAGCCTACGAGTGGTTCATTGTAAACACAAAACCTTGCGATGCGCGAAATGCGCTTGTCGCATCGCATCGTAAATAACTTATCTTGCAAGTGGCGGAAGGTAAAACTTAAACTTTGCGATGTGCACTCTACGGGCGGCTTAAGCAAAGCGAAATACAAAGGATTACGGTGGTTTGTAAATGCGGTAAAGGTTGGTGGGTTCCGTCGATATCGCATCGGCGGAAACTTAACTTAACATGCGGATGTGCGGAAGGTAAGATTAAAATCTTGCAATTGCGAAATTGCGGGAAGTAAAGTGTGGTAAGTTGCGAAGAAGGAAATAAAAAAGGAAATGGTCGTTTGCAATGTGGTTGGATGTACGGTAGGTCCCGCCGATATCACATCGGCGGGGAAATAACTTAACAACGGAAAAGGCTTACAAGTAAAACATAAAAGTTGTGAAATGCGTTTGCGGGCAAAAAGGTAAGCCAATGCAGTGGTTGGGAATAAATGCAGAGTTAAAGGCTCGGGTACTGTGTTTGCTATGTTGCTTGAAAATGCCTCCGGCCCTTGTATCTGCTGCTATCCTTCCCTGCTCAAAAATTGATGAAGTGTGGGTTGCACCACGACTTATTCATGGTAGTGATTGGGAGTTAAATTCCAACTACTCCGAAAATTAGAGAATAGATTATGCTCACATTTTGACATCGTGATGGACTAATAAAATAACATAAATCTACCTCTGTTCGAACACACTGGGCATTACATGAAGGGAAAATTTAGTTCACATTAGTTTTGGATTAGGAAAAGGTCTATAAATTGTCGAAGTAAGATTTGAATTGTTGTTATTCATGTTCTTTGGAATTGCTTGAAGAGACCATGTTTGTCTTGAAACAAGGGTAAGTACTCTATAATATATATATATATATATATACACACACGGCTGCAACACGAGGAATGTTAAGTGATATGTGATATTCGAAGGAAAAACATTCTAATGATCTTAAATCAAAAATATGTTCTATAACATTATATAAAAATTTATTTGCAAAATCAATAATTTTTTAACACTTAATCATCCTAGAGTTCTTCAATGGTCATGTGAAACAAAGGATCACCAGAAATATATAAAGATGTATATTATGTTAATAGGTAATTGCATCCCATGCTTATCCTTATATCTTCTTGTATCCACCATGTGCATCTAACATGGTATGAGAGTAGGCTTACTCCTTCCCTTCCTAAGTTTGAGACTTTCTGACCTTTCTGTGCATAGTCATTCCTGCACCAATGCCCTAATCCTAAAATAGTAAAAAATCAGCGTTCTCCCTCATACCTGGCTCTGCAAATTCAAGCGCGTTTTATGTCAGCCTGCAGGTGTCTCTTCTATTCTACACTTTGTTTTGGTATCCTACCATCCTTCACCTAATTCTCTGCTCTTGGAGATGGGTCTGTCAAATCACTACCCAAGCGTTACACCACACTTTTGCGTTGTTTCTGACACGCTGCCTGGAAAACGATACAACGTCCCCTTTGGAAATCTTGTTCTGCTGAGCAATTGCATTAGCGCCTCTAACATTAATGCCCATAACCTATACACTACCTTGGAAACTGAACTTCCCAAAGGTGGTATTACTGTGACACTGTTATTTTTAATCTTGTTGTGATGTATTATATGCCATTGTGACTGTTATTGTTAATCGTGTTGCGATGTATTATATGGCAACTGCGGAATTAGTAATCGTGTTGCGATGTATTAATACCTCTCTATCCTCGCAACCCGACTGTGCTCCCATAGCGTGCCACCCCATTACACGGACTGCAGAATCATTACATAGTTTCGACACCACGCTTCCCTCTTCGCACAACAACATCTCCGCACTTTGGTTCGCTGCCCACTCCACATTCTGGTTCCCTGCATAGTACACCCGACTCCCATTCACGCATCCTCCTCTATGTTCACGATGCTCAAGGTCATTCGTTTCCTCCCTCCACCACGCGCTGTCAACGCTGCTCTCTCCCCCATAAGCAAAGTCTCCAAGCCCACTGCTCCATACGCTGCTTATTCCTCCAGTCCGCTCCACACAGAGTACTCCAGGACTGGGCAGTCTCAGCGCCGCCATCAACTGCCCATCACGGATTTTTGATGCCCCTATACCCTCGGCATTTGCATCCTCTATGCGTTGCAAAGGCGTGGTGGCCAACGTTCCACAACACCCTCTGCCTCGGCACCCTCGTAGTTAGTCTCTGTCGCTTGGCTCCGATCGTCGAGATCCCAAGCGAGATCATCGAGAAGTTGAAGTTTCTTCTGTTTGTAACAGCATCATCAAGGTTTCTTTGCCATGCCCTTCCGAATGGTGTTCTGTAGTTATCAATGCCTAGCGGCATTCGAATACCATTGCATCGAATATTCTACAGAGCTATTTCACATAAAGTAACCATTTTTTTACTCGCTAATTTTGTGAGATTTAACATTTGATATAATTATGCATCATAGCTTGACTGGGCGTATTCTTGCATGAAGTTTTGATGGAGTGCTAACCGCCGTCGCGGATTATTCACTTATATAAGGTTTTCTTTCATATATGCACTTCAATGAAGACTGTGGAAGAAACACATTCATTTTTTCTCTAAATTCCACCTAAATGAACATGTTGATTCTTCTTCTAATTGGATTTCCTCTACAAGAACAACGAGCTCTTCCATGACTTCCTTTTTCACTCCTACGAGACTATTATGGGAAAAACTATGAGAATATTTCTAGTAACATTGTGAGCCATATAATAGTGACAACTGAGCTCAATGGTAGCAAAGGATGGTGTTGTCCTCCACAATATTGATAATTCATATTTGCATGCGATAGTAGCATAAACACAAGTTATTCCTCTTCAAGAAACTATACACGTGGGAAGAGTGAATGTAGGGTTAGAAAAGGAATGAACTATTTAAAATAAAACGTGGAAGTTCCCTCTGCCATGCCTATATGCTACCAGGTAAATTAAAAGGGTATATTGTAATGTAATATAATCTCCATATTTGTGTTGTAAATGGAGTTTAACTACAAGGGATAGGTCCAATATTATTGAATTTGGACATCGCTTCAAGTTGCATACCTATATAACATTATTTTGGTTGGGTTGTACGCTATGGCACACTAATGCACATGGTTTTCACATAATATTTCCATGAATGTGTTATTAAAAGAGCTGAAAATTTGAGAAGCACTTTCACTTACAATGCATTTCATAGTAGTCACAAGTAACTCCTATAATAGTCTTCATTGCTTGAGTGTAAGTTTGATAATGAAGAAAATGGACCATGGTGAAGTATTAGAGTTACTTAACACTTTGATTCTCTCTACTATGGATAATAAGGATTTTCTCAGTGATATTCATAGTTGTATACAAAATGCACAAAATAAAATTGATTTTTTTGCAGCTTGAGACAAAGCTACAACAAGAAGAGCTACAATAGCATAAGAATCATTCTGAACTTGTTTTTTTTTAGAATACTCTTCCATTTGAGGTTGAAATTAATTCTCGTAAAAAACCTGCAAGTGATCAAGTTAGTAAAGTAGAGGTTGATTCAGATCTAGTGCCCACCGCAGGAGCAGATTTGCATGGAGATGTAGAAATTTGGCCTGCACTTCCCAAGCCTCTCATCAGACCTTGGGAAGATCTTGTCAACAACAAGCATAAAGTAGGTCTTGAATATGACAAGGATGCATCCTTTCATATTCAAGACTATTCCAATCCCATTCAATTTCAAAGTGTTGGATTTATTTATGACAATTCACCTTCAGATGTTCTAGATTCTACTCCTTTTCCACAACAACCACACAAAAATGTTAAATGCCAAAATTGTGACCGAGTTGGTCATATGAAAGATCACTATTTTGATCTTCACCCATGTAAGAATTTTTATAAAACCACTCATTCTTCACAAAGATGCTTCAAAAACAAGCCTCCTACATTCATCTTGGATGGATCGCTTCTTGGCAATGGACATCAATAACCAAGAGTATGTTTCAGTCATATGTACGAATCTCTTCTAGAATATTAAAATGCCTTGCAGTTGAGTTTTCACAATCATCTCACCTCGTATCTGACAAGGGGGGAATGATGGTCATCTACAAGCTTCAAAGCCACATCAAGTGAGCTTGAGCCACAACCTGCCACACTAGATTCAGAGTTGTATCTAGAAAAAGATATGCCCATGATCATGATTTTGGTTGGTGGTTAGCCTTAAACCATCTATGCTTAGTTGAGCTTATCACTCTTCAAAAAAATGGGGACACTTCCTCTAGCTGAATACTTCAGCTTCTTTCCAGTTTTGGAAGATTTCTAGGAATTGCATTAAGCATCCGAGAGTTGGTGGTCATCCTTAAACCACCACAGGTTTAGACCTCACTTTTGAGGTTGAGGTTCTACCTTTTTATGCAGGTTGTAGAAATCCCTTCCGCGAGGTTGAAGGTCTCCCTCTTCAAAGCATTAGGAGCACTTCCCCAAGCAGAAGACCTCCACTTCTTACCGGATTTGGAATAGTTCTAGGAACTGCACTAAGAGTTCTAGTGTTGGCGGTCATCCTCAAACCACCACCTTATGCAAACATTTTAGAGAGCTCATTTAGCCTAATGTTGTGATGCACTTTTGCACATTTGTATTACAAATATTTTCTTGGACTTACACATACCCTTTCAGATTAAAGGGGGAATCTTGGACACCTTTAATATTCCAAATAGGAAAATACAATAATACAAAACACAATAAACTTGAAACTACAACAATATGGAAATAAACTGAAAATGCCATAAAAATAAATAGAAAAACTGAGCCATTTTATTAATATGAAGGTGAAAAAAATACAACAATGCTTCAAAATAGATACCGCTCAAGCCGAAAAAAGTGGGCTGGAATGGCCTCAAGCTCTCCCATTGAAAACACTTCTCTCTGCTGTGCTGTTGGAGTTCTCCCTCTACAGTGCCTTGCTAGAAATGTTACTTGTGGGTGAATAGGACTTCATAGATGAGGATGCTCTAATTCTCAGAAACATTCGGGATTTAGAATCTAGACTCTATGGAAAAAAACCAAAATAACCCATAAAGGATTTCCAGATTGGCTCACCTCGGAAAATCACCCTCCTAGGGTTTGCAATGCATAACTGTTGGGTATGCAGATCTATGGGGTGAACTGAAAGATAGAATAGCTGCAAGTAATACCAAGCGCAACTATTGAAGGGTTGATCCCTTCAATGAATTCCAAGAATAAATTCTATGGGATTTCACCCTCTTCTGATGAACTCTGCTACTGGACTGCGTAATTCACTGAGTGACTGCGCAACACTAGAGGGTCTGCAAATGGCCTGAATGCCAGGTGATGATATTAGCTCACATGGAGAACAAAAATCCTCTCTTGAGTAGGCACTCGAAGTCCCCTGAGGATGAGGTTGACATCTCCGCTTGGAGACACCCTTGTGCTAAACATCACTGCAAACTCGGCTAAACAAATCAAGCATGCTTAAGTCGTAAATGAAAATAAAATAATAATAATCCAGAATGCTCTCTATGGCTTCCATCCCCTTCCTTATATGCTTGTGAGTCCTCACCCTCTTAGCCCCACATAATAATGATGCTACACACATGGCCAACTAACCTCCATTATGACTATGTTGTCCTCCATTGTCTCCACTACCTCCATGACTACACTGATGATTTGGTCAAATCGACCCCATCCACATGCATTGACCCACATTCACACCAAGAAGTGGTTTATTCATATTGACCCCATCTAGATGCATTGATTCACATTCACATTAAGAGCAATTTTATTCCTAGTAAAGGGATTTATTGGTCCCTCTACCCTCTTATTCATCTATTAATTAAGGAAGAAAAAATTTAATATTCTAATTAGATAAAAGATAAATTAGGAATATTAAAGTCCTCCCCGCCAAAACGTTGCTTGTCCTCAAGCAACTACAAAGATGTGGGGCACCATGTTGACCCGATGCAACTCAGACCAATGCCTGGATCCCATACAAACCCCTCCATTCAACTACGCCCCTGTCTCAGGCTACCTGGAACATACCCCTAAGAGTCGGGACCCCAAATGGATCTCTCACCATACCTATCATCAATCAATCCTCCCAGATCCCAACTGTTAGTATGAATCTTTTGTCGAAGTGTACGAAAAAATACCACTTTAGCTATGCATAACTTATAGCCCTAACATCAAATATGGCTGCCAATATCTTCAGATCTGCAGTTAGTTGATCAAGACAAGTGCTGCAAAAAACCAGATCTATGCATAGAGAGACATTAAGCAGTGAAAATAAGGTTTTGCTCCATACATCCAATAGACAAGACAAGAACAATATTTTTGAAAGAATTTTTGTATTAAGGGCACCTGGGAGGAAAACAAGAAGGTGTTTCCAATTCTCCTCAATGGGATGGGTTCTTGGAAGTCCTCAACACTTCAGATCTAACATTTCTCTCTCCTGTTGGTGTAGAAAACCCAGACAAAGATAGAACTCAAAAGGAGCTCACACAGCAAATAATGAAAATTATGACAATGATAATGGCTCAAAGTCAGACCAAGAGTATAGATCCAGAGTGATCTAATAGGCAACAAAAGGTGAAGAATGGTAGGAAAAACCCTCCTATTTATAACAAAATATTGGGTCATTCTAGATCTTGGTGCATGATTAAAATAATGTTAACCAAATCTAGATCCACCTCTTATGGAATATTTTATTATATTTGTTGGAGGGAAAAAGTATTTGACTTGGGTCAAATCCCTTTATTTGTGAATAATAAATAAATAAATGATTTATTTATCATTTAAAGGAAGTGGTTGAAAGATAATCAAATAAATAATGATTTATTTAATTATTTATGGGTGATTTAGTCATATTTAACAAGGAATATTATTTAAATAAGATTTAAATAATTATTCCTAGAAAATAATAAGATAAATAAAGATTTATCTTATTAATTTCTTTGTTTTGGGTTAAACATGACCAGGAATAATAATTAAATTATTGTTTAATTAATTATTCCTTGAGGAAAATCAAACAAATATATGTTTGTTTAATATTTCCTTTTGGGGTTTCCTGTTTAGACCATAAACAACCTAATAAATGTGTTTTATTAAGTTATTTTACATAGTGAAAGAAATTTTACTTAGGTTAAAATTGGTCTTACATGGTGTACTTGGGTCCATCTAATGATAATAGGTTAGATGACCAAAAAATGGTGTAACAGATTGCCCCCCAGCGTGCGAGTGTTAGGAGAAAATCGTATGACCGAAGTACGTTGTAAGAACTCAATCACCAGACATCAAAAGGGAAGTCAGAGAGAGAAATGTGAGGTAGACTAATGTGTTGAAGGACTAGACCCTGAGGAGACGAGACTTATAGGTGCAACAAGTCTCTTTTTATGAGAGGGTACCTGTGCTAAAGGCAGCGGGGGAGGCATACCTATGCCCGCCGAGACAAAGTAAAAAAGAATAGTGTGTCCAGTAAACAAGGGACCGAACCATAAAGTACAACTTGCATAAACATGAGCTGGATAAAAATACAATGAGGGATCTCACATACATGGTGTGCATGGGATAACAGCCAGGACTTATATAATAATATCTGAGTACATGAGATACAAATACAACCCAAATGCCCCCAATGAGCAGGGAAGGGCTCACAAAATCTGACTGATACATGCAAATCAAATAGGCGCTGCAAGCGGCTAAGGCCGACATCATCAAATATATGGAGCTGCATCAAAGGATGTAATGAAGAGGTCATCCGGGTATGTGGGGGGCTACCTGCAGGGCCACCCCCTCATGAGGGCTGAGACATCTCACACACACCCGGGAATCACCAATAGCTGCTGCTGCATCACTGAACCATCAAGCATACGGATCTCGATCATGCTGAAAGGAGCTGGAGTGGAGAAACAATCAAGTCAAAGGGAAATGAGAGATCCCTTTTCCTGATCGAGGCACCGAACAAGAGTGGAAGCTGGAACCAAGGTACACCACCCTCTAGACCTGTCTTCTGGAATGAAGGAGCTAATGTCGACAGAAGGAGGTCTGCCATAGGTGAGGTAATGAGAGATCCTCAACTAAGGCACGAGAGAAAATAGTAGCGCGATGGACATACTAATACTAATGATGATGATGGAATGAAGGGGACTGAGTAGCGAATGGACAACTTCCCTTGCTAGAGAATAAAGGGCATGAATGACATGGTAGTGACTGACACAGTATCATAAGGGATAGGGGACAGTGGGACTAAAGGCCATAATGTGCGACACAAGAGAGATACCAAGCAATGAAGGAGGGAGGACTATAGCAAGCTACAAAGGGACTCAGGATAGACTCCATGAATGCGATGATGACTCAACTTGGATGCTCTAAACAAGGGTGACTCGATGGTGCTGCCACACAGAAAAGGTCCCATGGGGGACCATGAAAACATGAGTACAAGATGGTATCTCATGATGAAAATCGACACGAACAAAGACAAGTATGGAGGCAAAGTGGTGCCCCAAGTACAAGTGTTGTAAGTGAGGAAATTCGATTTTGGGGGGAGGTGAAGTGACCCTTCTGAACAAAGTATGTCCTGGTGAAGTATCAAAGTACGAAAATGAAAAAGATGCTGGCTATCTAAAAGAAAATAAAACATGCATTTCAGAAGGGAAATGCTAAGGGTAATATTTCTTAAGATAGAGTGCATTGCGAGGATTAGGAAGGGGGTTGCCTTCGAAGTCCTCTAAGAGGTATGCCCCCTTACCGAGATCCTTACTGACGATGTAAGGGCCTAGCCATAATGAATCGAACTTCCCATGACCAAGAACATCATGGGCCTGATCATATACTAGAACAAGGTTGCCTTCGTGAAAAGTACGAGGGTGGAATTTTCGGTCATACTGAGCTTTGGTGCGTTTCTTAGTCGCTTCAAGGGTTTGCAATGCAACACGACGGTCTTCGGAGGCATGCTCAAGCATGATAAGTCGTTATTCTAGAGGTTGGGTATCAAGGAGAAGTTCCACGGCCAGGTGAAGGGAAGGGATTTCACACTCGATCAGTAAGACTGCCTCCTCTCCAAAAACGAGGTGGAAAGGAGTAAACCCGGTGGCGGCTTTAACAGAAGTTCGATAGGCCCACAAAGCAGGGAAGAGCATAAGATGCTAGTTGGTTTTGTGATTATTCACCGTTCGTTGAAGCATAGTCTTGAGGATTTTGTTGACTGCTTCAACTTGGCCATTACCTTGGGGGTAATAGGAGGATGAATATTGGTGCTCAAAACCCAACAGTGAGGATAGCTCATGCCATATCTCATCTTTAAAATGTCGGCTGTGGTCAGAGACCAGTTGTTTCGGAACCCCAAATCGGGCGATAACGTGGTTAAAGAAAAAGAGGGTTGCGGTAGCTTTCGTGTTGTTAAATGTTGGCATAGCCTCAGCCCATTTTGTGAAATAGTCCATCGCCACGATGATATATTTATGGTTACCAGCGGATGGCGGACGACACTCCATAAAGTCGATGGCCCATTTACAAAAGGGACCAGTTGTGACGACATGATGGAGGGGAGCTGGGGGAGCTCGCGCCTTAGGGGCGAAATGTTGGCAATTGGGACAGTGTTTGACTGCCTCAATGCAATCACTGAAGAGGGAAGGCCAAAAATACCCAGTGCGCATGACTTTCTGGGCAGTAGCAAGACCAGAGAGGTGGCCACCGCAAGTACCACTATGGCAGGCATTGAGGACCTGTTCAGCTTCAGCGTGCGTGAGACAACGACGAAGGACAATATCTATACCGCGACGATAGAGGTCGTCACCGATAAGAAGGTAGCGGGGAGCCTGGTGTCGGATACGTCGTCGAGCGTCACGATCAAGGTGAAGAGTGAACTTTTGGGTTCACAAGTAAGTGAGGATATTTCCGTACCAAGGATCGTCCGAAGTAATGGCGAATAAGTGCTCATCAGGAAATTCATCATTAACTGGGGGATCCTGTGTTCCAGTAGATAATTCAGAAATGAGTTCAGCAAGGGCTAAACCTTTCTTACTTTTTGGTGTGACAAATTCAAGGTCAAATTCTTGAAGGATGACGACCCAATGGGTGTACTTCCCAGTGAGGATGCAGCGACTCAATAGGAAAGCCATGGGGTTGGAATTAATCACGACCTTGGTGGAACGCATGAGGATGTAACGACAAAGTTTTTGGACCGAGTGCTAGTTTTTCTTCTTGTGAGTAGGAAACAGGAGGTCCTACGAGGTTCTTACTGACATAGTAGATCACATGCTAGATACCGTTGTCATCTTCCTGGATAAGAACTCCAGCGACCGAATAGGTGGAAGCGAAGATGTATAGGATGAAGTCCCTATCAAAGTCGGGAGGGCGGATCAAGGGAGCGGATGTGAGAGCTTGCTTGAGGGCATCTAAAGACTCATGAGCATAGGTATCCCATACAAATGGGATGTTAGAGCAGAGGAGTCTAAGGAACCCATGTGTGGTGGTGGCATAGTCAGGAACGAACCGACGAAGAAAATTAGCTTTGCCTTGGAGACTTTGTAGCTGGCGTAAGATGCGCGGAATGGGGAGTTCAAGAATGGCTTGAACTTTCAAAGGGTCAAGAGTGATACCATCCTTAGACACTATGAAGCCTAGGAGACGGCTGGTGGGAACGCAGAAGACGCATTTCAATGGGTTAAGGTGGATATTATACTTGTGACATCGGAGAAAGACGGTACGCAGATCGTGGAGGTGCTGCGCCCGATGCTTAGAATGTGCCATGAGGTCGTCTAAATAAGCAAGGATAATATGAGCTAAGTCATGGAAACAATAAGACATGGCCTGTTGAAAAGTGGCGCCGACGTTTTTAAGGCCGAATGGCATGACCCGGTAAAAGAAAGTTCCCCATGGACTGATGAACGCGGTTTTAAGTTGATCAATAGGACGGATAACGATTTGGTTGTATCCGGAGAAACCATCCATAAAGGATAGAACCTCATGCCCTGCACACTCATCAATGATTTGGTCAATAAATGGTGTGGGAAGTTGTCTTTGGGACAAGCTTTGTTCAAGTCGTGAAAGTCTGTGCGGAAACAGATGGTGCCTTGTTTCTTGAGGACGGGAACTGGGTTGGACACCCAAGTGGTGTATTCAATGGGATAGATGAAACCAGCCTGCTTGAGCTTGTCGATTTTGGCTTTGATAGCATCGCGTCTGGAAGGATTAATGGGTCTCAATTTTTGATGGACTGGGTTGGCATCGGGCCATGTGTCGATATGATGCTCGATGATGGTGGGATCGAGTTCGGGCATTTCGGAATAGGACCAGGCGAAAATATCACAAAATTCTTTGAAAAGCTTGGTGTAAGCCTCGATTTCTTCTGGGGTGCATTGGGCACCCAAGGTGATATATTCTTCAATTCCCAGTTTGACTGAAATGTCAATTTTAATGGTAGGAGAGATATTGGCCATGTTTCCTTCTTCGAAAGCATCAGGTGCAGGGATGGGATTTTTGAACCAATCGAATTCCTTGGGAATGAAGTATTTAGTTTCTACAGCATACTGGTCATGGGACTGCTGTGGGAGGAAGTATGCACGATGGTGCATATTATCCCACGGAAAGTCAGGGTTGGTCATGGCTTCCATAATGTATTCATCGGACTGGAAGAGGGGAAGACCGGAGGAAGGAGGATCACCCGAGAAAGTAGCTGACTGGTCATCCTGTGGAGAAGGGCTGACATGTGCAACGTCTGTAGATCCAAGGTCTACTGAGGTGGAGCCGAGAGTGTCTGCAGGTAGGAGGTTAGGCGAATTGTCTCTCAAGGATGAAGATAGGTAAAAAATGGTGGTCGGAGGCTCTGTCGTGGTGATAGCGGGAGGAGGAATGTGAATGGGAGGAGGAATATCCTCTGGTCTGACTGAAGTAGAACTCACAAAAAAGTGAGAAGATATCTTGTCATGCGTAGCCTTGAATTGGCGGTACGTTTCTAAGGAGGAACGATACTCGTCAAGGCGGGGACAGAGGTGAGTGTAATGGCCATGGAAATCACACAAAGCACAAGGGTGATTTGTGCGCAAGGTTTTGAGTTGTAGGATAGAATCTGGGATGGTGACGTAGACTTCGGGGATATCAGATTCCGGAAATGTCTCGTTGACCATGGTCTTGAGGTGCGGCAATTTAGGACACGTATGGGTGGCATGACCGACAATATCGCACAAAGCACACTAGATAGCGCGCTTTGGCGGTCGAGGAGGGGTAGGTTTTGTCGGGGCGGCTTGGTCCTGATTGGTTTTTTTGTGAGCTTTACCCATGTTGCCTGATACTGTCGCGACCGGAGATGGTGCGGGCTGAGGTGTGTGAGGCACCGTGGTAGTAGGGATCGGTTGAACTGGAATCAAAGCAAGGTAGGGTTTGGGGTGACCAGGTGGGGTAGTGGCTGGGGGGTCAAGGAACCAGACGGGGATACCCAGGGTTAGGTTGGGGAGAGAGAGGGTAGCCATAACAGGTACTGAGTACACTCCAGGAGGTGGAATAAATAACGGTATCTGACCGAAGGGGTAATGGCCAGGAGGAACGGTTCCGAGGTGGCTAAGGCCGGGAGGAACCGGTCCAGGAGAATGGAGGAGCTCATGGATACCAGCTGTAGGAGAGGGGTCAGGAGGAGGAGGTCCGGCTGGCTGAGATGAATGGCTAGGAGCGGGTTGCTTAAGGATTGCCCGAGACGATTGCATCATGCAAACATTCGATAAGCTGGGATCAGAGATAGGAGGAGGAGGAAGACCAGGAAAGGTTCCAAGCAAAGAAGAGTCTTTGTAGACGCCAAGAGAGACACTGGTCAGGGAATCGACGGTTTGTTTATTGGCTACAGCAGAGATGGTCGTCTCAAGGGAGGTCTGAGACTTTGGCTCATGATACGTCAACTAGTCGATGGTGACTATCTTTCCATTGTGAGGAAAATACATATTGCGAAAAACAGCGGAAGGGACAGCAGACATGGCATAGGTGTAGCTTCGCCCCAAGAGAATGTTGTAATCTAGAGGGGCGTCGATGACTTCGACGTCAACGCAAACAGTCTTGCCCGCAAGAGTGATAGGACAATTACGGAAGAGGCCAATGGGATGGGAGGCATGGCCATCCCACGCTCGAAGGGTGATCGTGGAAGGGGCCAACTCAGGATATCCGAGTTGCTTCCAAACCGAAGCGGACATCACATAGGTGGATGCCCCCTCATCAATTATACACCGAGAAACGTTAGCGTTCCGGATTTTGACTGGGATTTGGAAGGCTACGGAAGCAGGAAGGGGAGGATGTTCTGATTTATGGGAGTCGAAAAAAATCATTTGGTCATCAACATGATCCACAGCGCCCATGGCAGATAGTAGAGACTTCTTTTGGGAAGGGCACGATTGGAGGAGTTCCAATGTGGAAATGGCAGCAGGAGACTGCGCCAAATCATCTACTATGCTATACGAATGAGCAGCTCGGCCAGGAGCAGCATTTTGGCGTAATGGTCCTTTTGGAATCTTGTTATGAACCTCAACTTTGGGTTGAGGGATATGTAAGGGACCATTGGATGTCGAAAGAGGCTCGGTAGAACCTGAAGAAGGGGACTCAGAGGCAGACTGAGTGGGAGGCTTGGGGTACTGGCGAGACCGAGTTTGAAGGTTAAGGTCAATGGTTGGGGATGGATCAGAGTTCATCATGAGGATCTGGTAATCAGAGGAACCAGAAGGGGAAGGTTGAGTGGTGACCTGTCCGTCAGGTGGTTGGGTAGCCACGAATCCTTGTTGCGGGAAAGGATCAGAAAACACAGCCAGTTGAGTAGTGGCCACATTAGGGGGAGCGTGAGGGGAGGCATGCTGTCCTTGCAATGTGGCTTGAGACTCCCACATCTTCCGCATCTGTGGTAGAAGGGGACAATCGTGAGTGTAATGACCGTAAACACTGCAACACGAACAAGGCTTATTTGTGTGGATAGGCCTGTCCGGCTTGGGCTGAGTGCCCTTTTGCTGGTTAGCAGTGTTAGGGTTAGTACCTTGAGGATTGGGTCCTCGAGTACCAGGGGTAGATTGATTTTGATTGCCTCTCCGCCTTCTTTGAGAGGAAGGGGGATTAGTCATGCCTTGCTGTGCAAATACTTGCCCTGGAGGGGGCTATAGGTGCTGTTGCTGGGGTTGAGAAGGCAAGGGAGGTGGAAGTGCATATGCTGGAGAAGCTGGAGCACCAGGCTGTGGATAAGGATAATGGTTAGGTTGGGCAACATTGAGGTAAGAAGGAGGTTAGGCAAAAGGATGAGGCATGCCGTATCCTAGATACATGCTACCTGGAGGGGGAAAAGTGCTAGAGGTGTTGGCCCCTCCCGGAGGGAGACCATAGCCCATAGGAGGTTGAGCATACGGATGAGAAAGGGCTCCAACGACACTGTGGGTGGAATGAGATGCCCCCGGGGTGTTAGCGCCACTGGGCCTGGGGAGGTCAGGAAGGACGGTATAAACATAACCAGACTGAGCATAGATCAGGTCATATTTCAAGGCTATTTGGAGGGCGGCTTCTTCGGTTTGAGGGAAATGGGAGGTGACATCTTTGCCAATGGGAGGTAAGAGAGTGTGAAGGAACCAGTCCATATAAACCCGATCTTCAAAAGGGGGAGCTCGACATAGGCTCCTTCTTCTCCGCCATTCCTAGACATGGGTGGAAAGGCGGGTTGAAGAGGTTTGACGGAAAGAAGTCAAAAGCTCTGTACCAGTGTCGTATCGGAGAGGGAGCTGGAAATAAGATAAAAAAGCTTGGGCAATGGTCGCAAAGGTGGTATGGGAAGAGGTGGCCTGGTCAACATACCATTTAGAAGCTTCGCCCGTAAGCGTGCGTTGGAACAACCGAAGATGGATGGAATCATCGGTAATGGAATTGGAGGAACACCACATGTAGAAAGATCAAACATGGTTGGTTGGATCTTCTCCAGCAAGGCCTTCAAACTTAGGGATGTCCGAGGGGAGCTTGGTTGGCATAGCAGGCCAACCAACATCGTGGCGGATAGGGTCATTGGTCAACTGATTGAGATCGGGGAGGCTGAGGCCTGCCATGTAAGGGATCAAAGGTGCAGCCGAGGTAGTTCCTGTGGCGGTTCCGCAAGTAGTAGTCCCGACATTAGGGCCAGGATTACCGCTAGCGTTAGGTCCTGGACCAGACATAGTGAAGGTGACAGGGGGAGAACCAGAAGTAAAAGGAGAACCCAATGAATCAGAAGACGAGTCGGAGTGCGGACTCGGAGGAGGACTAACTCAACGACGGCGGGAAGGAGTAGTTCGACCGACTGGAAACTGAGGGTGAAGGCCAAGAAGTCTCCGGGATGTGCGCCTTGGGGGCGCAATGGTGATAACACAAACACAACACAAGGGGAAGAAGAACGACCAACAAAGGCAGGGAGGTGCAGAATCAAGTGATTACACTGTCGAAACAAGGGCAGAAAGGTGTAATGTCAATTGATTTTACAATGTTTTAAAGTCTTTGCCTGGCGGTGTTAACCAGGCTCTTCTTCGCTTAGGGTGAGTGTGTGGCGTGCGTTAATTTTAATTTTTAAACCCTGACGTTTTGAGAGAAAAAGAAAAAGTGTGCTGTGTAACTAAAAATAAATCTGCAGAAAACATTATATAATACTGAAATAACAGAAAATTAACAGCTAACAATGTATCGATCTATCCCAAAAAGGCGGGTCTCTCAAAACTAGTCTAACAAAGGGAAAAAAATCTAGTCAAAACACACTAAAAAGAGGCCACTAGATCTAGGGTCGGGAGGGACAGGGATCTAAAGGAGAAATCTGCTGAAAAGAGGTGCAGAACATATCCAAGAGGCAGAGGCAAGGTGGCTGGAAAAAAGGAGGAAATCAGCAAAAAACAGAAGGGACAAGGAGGAGGCCCTAAAGGTAGATCCAAACAAAACTTCAGGAGGTGATTTGAAGGGGAGAAGAGCTGATTAAAAGGGATCTGAAAAGGAGGTATCGAATCTGAAAAAGGGGTGGTTGAAACTCTGAAAAAATAGACACCTGAAATAGTTAAAACTCTTCCACCAAAAGTGGAGGGTATTGAAGCCCTAGGGGGCTATGTTCCCACTTAGATGAGAAAAACAGATCAGAAACAGGTCTAAACGGGTTGAGAGAGAGGCTGGAAAACCCTGACAGAAGCTTCAGAAAAACCCAGAAAAATTGCCGAAAAATAGCAGAAAAACTGGCAAGTCGCAGGTTCTAACCTGTTTTCTGTGTAGGTCGCAGATAATGGGCTGAAAAGTGCGACCTGGAGTCCAAGTCGCAGTTTCTGGGCTGAAAAGTGCGACCTGAAGCTCCGGGTGTCCCGACGACAGATTTCCGAAAAAGTTGTCGTCTCAGTTGCGGCTGATGTCTGTCACCTGCGCAATAGGTCCAGAAACACGCGGAAGTTAGAAATTTTAATGTTTTAGGGTTTTATAGGTGAAAAAAAACATAAAAATAGGAAAAAAAAAAGCTGAAAAGAAACCCTAGGGTTTGAAGTAGCTGGATATGCAGGAATATGAAAAACGACAGTGGTCGTAATTGAAAACTCGTGTGGAGTCGCCAGTTGTTAGTATGAATCTTTTGTCGAAGTGTACGAAAAAATACCACTTTAGCTACGCATAACTTATAGCCCTAACATCAAATATGGCTGCCAATATCTTCAGATATGCAGTTAGTTGATCAAGACAAGTGCTGAAAAAAACCATATCTATGCATAGAAAGACATTAAGCAGTAAAAATAAGGTTTTGCTCCATACATCCAATAGACAAGACAAGAACAATATTTTTTGAAAGAATTTTTGTATTAAGGGCACCTGGGAGGAAAAGAAGAAGGTGTTTCCAATTCTCCTCAATGGGATGGGTTCTTGGAAGTCCTCAGCACTTCAGATCTAGCATTTCTCTCTCTTGTTGGTGTAGAAAACCCAAACAAAGATAGAACTCAAAGGGAGCTCACATAAAAAATAATGAAAATTATGACAATGATAATGGCTCAAAGTCAGACCAAGAGTATAGATCCAGAGTGATCTAATAGGCAACAAAAGGTGAAGAATGGTAGGAAAAACCCTCCTATTTATAACAAAATATTGGGTCATTCTAGATCTTGGTGCATGATTAAAATAATGTTAACCAAATCTAGATCCACCTTTTATGGAATATTTTATTATATTTGCTGGAGGGAAAAGGTATTTGACTTGGGTCAAATCCCTTTATTTGTAAATAATAAATAAATAAATGATTTATTTATCATTTTAAGGAAGTGGTTGAATGATAATCAAATAAATAATGATTTATTTAATTATTTGTGGGTGATTTAGTCATATTTAACAAGGAATATTATTTAAATAAGATTTAAATAATTATTCCTAGAAAATAATAAGACAAATAAAGATTTATCTAATTAATTTCTTTGTTTTGGGTTAAACATGACCAGGAATAATAATTAAATTATTGTTTAATTGATTATTCCTTGAGGAAAATCAATCAAATATAGGTTTGTTTAATATTTCCTTTTGGGGTTTCTTGTTTAGACCATGAACAACCTAATAAATGTGTTTTATTAAGTTATTTCACATAGTGAAAGCAATTTTACTTAGGGTAAAATTGGTCTTACATGGTGTACTTGGGTCCATCTAATGATAGTAGGTTAGATGACCAAAAAATGGTGTAACACCAACGCCGCCATGGCCAATCATCGCCCAAATCCCCTAGCTCACACTGCGCACTGCATTTGGCTATAGCTACTACCTCATGAGGTGAAGACCGCCAACATGCATCAATGCTCCATGGCTTGTGTTGTGTCGTAAATCTCACTCTATAAGGCACACAACCAACTACGTACCAACTCATCACCTCTCTCACCTAACTCAATCCACAGCTGATCCTGCACTCCCGAAGTCAGGATGGAATGCTAAATAGTTGTTGACATGTGCCCCACTGCCAACTGTAAATTGTAGTACCTATCATTTCTATGGGTCATTGTGTTGCTATGCACTTGACTAAGAATATTGTATCATAAATAGGATACCAAGTCATGATCTCCCGCCATTCTATCCTGGTTGAGAAATCCAATGTGGTGATATCTGCATACGAAACATGTATGGAGTGTGGTCCGCAAATCACACTCAACTCATGTTGCTTTGTCTCGCCTGTCAAAGATAACTGCCTCAAAGGGAAGGCCCCTCTCTCTATAATAGGCTCAAGTAGGCAAGATGTACTTCTAGCCCCATCAATGTACTCCTGGAGACTGTTTCTCCCTAAAATTACTACAGTCCTACTAACTTTATGTGCATCTACTGGCACCTCATCAATGGGTTGGCCCAAAGATGGATGCACCACCATCTCCAATAGCTCCTCCTAATGGCTAACCCCAAGGTTGGGGTTAGACACATATATAGCATTGGCTCACTGTGAGCCTCCATCTGGCTCTCATCCAAAGCACTATCATGCATGATGTGCATAGCCTCCCCCTTACATACCCCATGCTCCACCATATGCTGCTTAGGTTGAATCATCACAAGTGACTCATCATCTTGAATATCTCTCAGCAAGTCCTCGACTGCTCACCTTGCACGCTGGAAGAAAAACCTGACCTACAGTCGTCAACTCCAGATGATGGCTCATGCTCCCCATAAGTATACTCATATGACCCCATGGACTTGTCTGAAGAAGAGTCTTCGTCTTGGCATATAGAAGGAATGTCCCTCTGCTCAGACCTCTGCCACATCATCTACATCACTAAAGCATGAGTGATTAGGTCTCCATGGTTCTTTGTATATGAAGCAAAGTCCCTTCCTCCTCAACTCGTTCTTGATGTCTGAATTCTCAAGAGTAATCCTCTAGACGACACTCCCTCTGCCTCAAATCTCCCGATAACACCCTTGTAGCCCTGTCTCTTCTAAACGCGGTGTCTCCATATTCTAAACAATATCCTCATCAATCCTAGGTTATTTGCATCCCAGGGTACACCTAATTCCTCTGTTTATAAGTCCCCTTAGAGGCAACGCTACAAGTTCCTGTTGCACTGTATCATGGGTCACTCCATACCACCAAGTGTCTATGCACGATTCATCATGCCACTGTATGCTGTAACTTGCCCCTATACACCACGAGTTACCGCTGGTTACGACAATACCATCCTGTACTGTCATGTATGTTGCATGGGCCAAAATATCCACCACTCTGATAGTAAACCCCCCATGAGGTGGGATATATCTCACCTCTCCTCGAAAGGATTGAAGTAGCCCGACTCCTCACATGATAATGACATCGTTGCACATATCCGCCCTAGCTCTGTTGGAAATACTGAGAGGGGGGCTGAATCAATATTTATTTTCAATTTTTAATTTTACCAGTTAGATCACTTATATTTAGAACACACAATGAACTATGATGGAATAGATACATTTATTAATTTCTTCTTTACAATAAGTAAAGTACAATAATGATATAGGGCTCCAACCCTAGATGAAGACTCTAATCTTCCAGGCTCCAACTTGTATTGTGCCAAGCACCGACTTGGTCTTTCCAAGGCTTCAACCTTGTCAATTTGAGGCACCAACCTCTAGGGATCCAACCCTATCTTTGGTACAGGCTCCAACCTGGTTTCTTGGGGACTCCAATCCTCTCGGGCTCCAACCCTATCTTCCAAGGTACCAACCTTGTCTCTATAAGGCTCCAACCTCCTGCTTCATTTCGTCAAGATATATTTGGTTATACTTCATGACTCCCAATGTCTTCTTCAACGAGCGCTAACAATATTCAACTTACTCTTCACTATAGTCTACACATCACGTCATTTCATCAATGACAACCTTGATCTTTTCACATGAAGGTGTCTCCGCTGTCCTTCATGATATCCAATCAAAATATCCAAGGTCACTTCATGATGGCTTCAACGAATCATGGTCTCCACTAATGTCTCCAAGGCAGCTTCTACAAGTCCTCCAAATATCTTCAAGTATCCTTCAAGGTGTCTTCAATAGCTTCGAGATATTTTACAATAGTCAAGTTTCTTCAACAACTATTCAAACTATGCTTCAAGAAGGTCTTCAATAAGTTGCCCCAAGAAATTTCCAAGTTGCTACAAAAGGTATTCAAAGTGCTCTTCAAACAAGTCTTAAACACTTCAAGAGTTCTTCAATATTGGTTCAACAAGAGTGCTTCAACAAGGTTCTTCAAAGTCTAACACTCTTTGGTCTCCAATAGTACTTTTCAAGGCTGCACAAACACTTCTGTAAACACAAGCTTGTACATTGTCACCCTTAGGCAATTCTAACCTGATGGAAGGCAATTCTTATGCTTCAGATTCACTGTCAAGATATTCTTCACTTGTACACGCTTCCAAGTTCACTGTTCAATACTTCAGAATGCTCCAAGGTTGTCCTTCATCCATAATTGATTCACTCCCTTTGCAAGGGTAAAGACTACTTCAAGATGTTTACACAATGCTGCTTTAAGGATTCTTCAAGAAAACTTCTTTAATAGATTTTCTCACCAAACTCCAAGGGATCTTCAACTGTGCTTTGAGATGATTCAATTGGGCCTTCAATCAATATTTCAAAGGTGTATACAAAAGGTTTATAATGTCTTCAATAAGGACTTCACAAGGTTTGTTCTTAGATAAGTCTTCTTCAATGTTTCGTCATACTTTCACCCAAACAATCCTGCAACACAGGTTTGATCTCCTTACAAGGATCACTGCCTACCAGCCTTAATGCTACAGTAGGTCCGAGCCTTAGATGAACAACAATATGGGCTCCAAAAATGCTAGCTATCCAAGCCTCTATAATTGGTCTGTGGTAAAGTTCGAATTCTGGGCACCCAACAGGTCCAAAAACTAAGTTTTGTTTGCCACAGAGTGCTCCAACAGTAATGTTGTCCACAGATCTAAGTCACAGCAATCACCTTGCCCAAACAGAAATATAATTAGGTTGAATGATAGAAAAAAACAACCCAAATATATTCTTCTTGACTTCCTTGCTGTTTTGTCTTCTTCTGTGGCTTCTCCCAGAAATCTTCACTGAAAAATGATGGCAAAATGAAGTTTCTATCCTCATATTTATACACATTTTTCGTTTAAGGTGAAGAGACATGTTACTTGGTGAGAGGCCGACATGAGTAGGCTAGCACAGGTCGGCTCAAGGACATAATTATTTCCTTAAGTTGAAAAAATCATATCTCCCAAACCGCTTGGAGTTTTTAGCCAAGAAAGGGCTCGTTAGAAAGCTAAAATTATGCTCTAAAGGATGGTGAAGGTCTCACAAATAAATTCTGCCTCTAAGATGGTGAAACATATTTTTCTTTATAATTGTCCTTAAATTTTATGCATAAAATGTTTGGGACAGCATGATGAAAATTTGGGATAGCATGGCTTCTTCATTCCTTGTTTTCTTCATTGTTATCAATGTTATCATAGGATCAGAGTCATTATGTAGGAGTGCATCATTCATATAGCATCGTGTATCAACAATGTCATCATATACTAGTGCAGTGATATGTCATAGTGCAACCTTCATTAATTTGTCAAAAACTCCAAAGTAGTCTTCCAATTATGTGAAAGTGTGATCATTCTTCAAGATTATGACATCATCACATGTATGACTTCATCAATTATAGTTATCCACTTCAAAGGCTTGTATATTGGCACCTATGGTCTAGATCACTAATCAAGGCACATGATGACACTCGACAACATTATAGTTAGTTCAAGGAATTGTTCGAGCAAGAATTCTTCGTTAGTGGCTTGACATCTTCATTGATGGCATCGTTATCAACCAAGAGTTATGACATCATCATCTGGAACCAGGCATCTCAAGAATATTGACATCTCATTCAAATTCATATTGACATCTCAGTAAAAGTCATATTGACATCAATGACAACCTTGATTAACAAGCTCAAGTGTACCATATACACATGAGAGAGCATCGTCTCTAAGTACTACCATGTCTGGTGGCCTGCCGATGACACCTCATCTAAACAACTCCTGCCAAAGTAGGCCAATAACCCTGTGACTCCATGTGTTGGTCCTAAATTAACATTTGTCACTCTTATGGTGGGTTTAAGAAAGCCTTGCATCAAAAGCTATGGTGGATAGTGAAGCATTCAAACAGATGGCTGAGAAGCGAAAGACGAGGGACTAAACATAAAGAAATAAGGCAAGAGAAACACGAAAAATGAAGGCATAGAGCAAAAGGGGACTATGGTATCATGGAGGATGCAAATTGCATCCATCACAGATTCGCCCCATCGCAAAATCGCAAAAGCGCAGTTTTGCTGGTGCCACTTTCATCCATCGCACTTTGCATTTTTGCGATCTGCGCATCCATCGCACTTTGCATCCATTGCAGATCTGCCCCATCGCAAAAGCGCAAAAGCGCATTTCTGCTGGTGCCACTTTCATCCATCGCACTTGGCATTTTTTCAATCTGCGCATCCATCGCACTTTGCATCCATCGCAGATCCGCCCCATCGCAAAAGCGCATTTCTGCTGGTGCCACTTTCATCCATCGCACTTGGAATTTTTTCGATCTGCGCTCTCCATATCAGGACCCGAAGTAATGAGGATGATGTGGCAAAGCTGACGCGTGGGACTTGAGTATCAATATGTTACGTCTATAATCTACCTTATGGGAAATATATTCAAGAATCGTCGGATTCTTATGATAAAAAGGTAAGGTAAAGTCCATTAGGTAACTGGTACTAAGGCCCGTACCAATATTAAACCCGGCACGAGGAGCCCACCTGTACTTTTGCACACCCAATCCTCATGCGCCACGTGCCTCACTGTCAGTGTCCTTAGGACACTTGCCTCCCATCGTATTACCCATCTGTCTTTTAGCTCGAATTACCCATTCAGAGATAACATCTCCTCCGTATTTCTCTCCAGTAAAAAGTCGTAGGTTCTTGTCTACAACATATACCAAGTAGGAAAGATCGCCTGGTCTACCCAATCATTGTCAGAAGTTCCCGGCGTCGCTTTCCCGAGCAGATTTACCTTCTGTTCCGGTACTCCGCCATTCATTCTCCCTCTGTTCTCCTTTCGCTTTTTCAAATTCTTGAATGTCAACCATGGGAAGGGGAACACCAAAGAAGAATGAACCAGAGACCCCCCAAGTCCGTGAATCTAAGAATCCCCCTGAAGTTAGACCCATTCTCTCTCTGATTGCTGGCCTTTTAGGGGTAAGGAGTCCGGAAGAAATTTCCATGCCAGCACGCCAGTTCATCTGCAAACGTGCCCCCCCACCAGAATCAGCAACTGCCTCCACTCCGCCTTGCCTGTGATTATTTGTAAACTCATGATTTGGCCTTAACGACCTGTTTTACTTTTACTCAGATAGTTTCTTTTTAATTTTTCGAGTGGACGGTTCTTTCCACTCTTGCACTTTACATTTTCACTGAACTGTTATTTAAATTTCTGTTTTAAAGAAGAAAACGGCCGAGGGCCTGATTATACATGATGGGAGGCTTGATTCCCCATCATGAGTTTTGTGGTTTTGAAAATGACATGTAACAAATTTTGTTATGCGAAGAAGATATTTTCCCAGAAAATATCTTCTCGCTAAGAGGAAAAGAAGCCTATATAAGGTAGAAAAAAGGAGAAAACAAGGTTCCAAACTTTTTGAAGAATTGACTGTGTAAGAGCTTCTTGTTTGTAAATTTTGTGAAAGCTCTGATATGAATGCAAAGAGCCCGTAGGGCCTCAATGAAAAGGAGTTTTGTTTCAGATAAGGATTCTGGTCTCGATCCTTCACAGTGTGTTATTCTACCTTGTGTGTTATAGTGTAGTTATTCATTCCATTTATATCCATATATCTGGTATTGCATTCTGGAATGCGAGTTGTTCGCTGCTTCTGTTATGAATTTATCCCTGTGGATACTTATTTCATTAGCTTCTTGGTACTTTAAATATGGCTCAGGTGTAATATGTTGTTCCATTTTCACTCCATTCACCTTTCTGCTATATTGAATGTTATGAAGTATTATTTACGAACGTGGTTATCATGTATGGATTCTTAATGTTTAAGCCCACCACATGTTAATGTGTGTTTCTGAATACAGTCTTTATAGAAATTAATATCTTCTTCCTTCTACATTCTCAGTAGATACCCTTATATCATCCTGCTCTGTGAAGTATTTGGGAAATCAGCCCTTATTACAGCGAACTGTCTTGGAATTATCTTATGCATTTATATTGGAGTTTAACATCTTATTCATTCATTACTGTTCATTCAGCGTTGAGCTTCTGAAGTGTTTGGTACCATTTAAATCTAATTTTTCCACCTACAAAGAAATAGTATGAGAGCCTGATTCTGCTGAGATTATCCTTATTACATGGTCTTGACTCTCTGCTACATAAGATGTCCTAGGCACTGGTCTATGACAACTCTAGACTGTCTCTAGGAATTACAACATCTTTTTTGGCGCCGTTGCCGGGGAACGAAGTTGAAGAATCTTAAGATCCATGGGCCTCGACAAAATCCATTCACTCTTCAGCTAGTTGAGCATGAAGAGTTGAGAGTTATGCACCCCTCACCTTGGCGACTCCACAGTCATTTTACAGTTAAACCTTTTTGCAGTCCTGGCTCCCCGTAAGCCACACTTAAGGTCAGATACATCTCAGTCAAGGACACGTTCTGTGTCTGACCCAGAAAGAATCCTACATAGAAGAGGCTGGAGGGAAAGGCAGTCAGTTCATACCGAGATTCCTGAATTCTCCCTAGAAAACTTTCCATATCTCCCGTCCTCTTCTTCTCAAAACGCCCAAATACAAGGCTCTAACCCTATTATAAGAGATACTGGTTACTTTTCAAAGAGCCCACCTCGGGGAGGCACCCATATCAAAGATGAAGCCGAGTCTAGCTATACTCCGCATTACTCTTTCCACCCTACCCCTGAAGTTGAGGAAATTAAGGAAGTTACTGAAGTATCTGTTGTTCACAGCCCAACATTCTCGCCAACCCCTCAAACTGCTGTTCATTACATCCCCATCATTATCCATACCTCACTTCCACCTTCTCCTCCTCCTCTTACACCTCGGCCTCTTGTATTACCTCCACCTCCCCTAATGGCGAATGTCCCTAGCTTCCTGCAAAATAGATACGCTCCTTTGCAGCTACCTGCAGTACTAAATGACATGCTGCAGGATTATTTAAAGATTCTGCCCAGATTTAGCGGTGAGAATGACATTGAAGCACAGAAGCATGTCGAAATTTTCTACTCTTTCGCAGAGAATTTTAATGTGGAGCATCTAGATGTAGTTCTAAGGTTGTTCGTGCAATCCTTAGATGGGGAAGCCAGAAAATGGTTCAAAACCCTTGGAGCTAATTCCATTAACACTTGGGAAGCAATGGAGGACGCTTTCATCAAAAAGTGGGGGGAAAGGAAAGATCACGGTGATGTCCTTACCGAGTTTAACACTCTGAAAAAGAAGCACAATGAAGGGGTATCAGAGTTTATTAGAAGATTTAACAAATTGTACCTGAGTCTCCTTGCTAAGATGAAGCCTCATCAGACTGCTGCCAAGGTCGTTTTTGTGGCAGCATTTGATTATGAATTTGGTTTCTCACTGAGAGAGAGAAAGCCAGCCACCCTGGATGATGCACAGACAGACGCGTTGGAGATAGAAACAAATTTTGTCTCGACTGGAAAATCCAAGGGGAAACAAGAACATGATGTCAGAAGGAGGGGAAAAGAAGAAGTGTCCACCTCAGGCCAAGATAGAGATTCGGCCAATGACAAGATTGAGGAAATGAATAGGATGATCAAGAATCTCTCAAATAAGCTGGTCAAGCTTGAGATGGAGGCCAAAAATTCACCCCCAAAGAATTTCCAGAATGCTCCAAACAGGGGATTCAATCCTCAATATAGGAAACCACCCTTGCAGATACTGCAGAGGGGACAGAAGGAGCAACAAGATCAGGTACCGGATCCTTTATACTTGGAGGGGCAAGTGGAGGCTTCTCCTGAAGATTCTGCCTATGAACAAGAGGAGGCATGCCCCGTCTTCTCAGACAATGATGACATAGAATGTCCTGTGCAAGAAAGTGAGGAGGGGGAGCTCCAAGCTCACTCAGAAATAAGGAACAACGAGGATACTGAAGAGCCTGAGATTGATGATTACTATAACCAATTCGTTGACTTCATGCGAGCCCAGTTTAATAGAAGATATGACCTCAGGTCATCCAGAAAGAGGACCCGCACTCAAGATGAAGAGGAGGACACACCCCAAAAGTCAGCATCTGCACAGAAAGAGGTCAATACTCAAAAACCCCCAGAAAAAGGTAAGAGGCCCCTTAACCAATCTCTGCAATCTGATATTCAAATGCCTTCGTCTTCACAAGTAGCTGTGTCCCCTGATAATAAGCCCACAGTAAAAGAAGTTAAGCCTCCCCCACAAAGCAAGGAGTCAAAAGAAAAGGAAGTGTCAATAGATAAGCCTTCATCTGTCTTCTGTTTACAAAAAGAGCTTGAAAAAGTAAAAATACCAGTTCCTCTGTCTGAGTTATTGAAACAACCTGCCTATCAGTCATAGGTCACTTCCTTCATCTCTCCTCATGACGTACCACCCATTCCAGACAGTCTTAACCTGCAAGAAGAAAGACCTATGGTAGTGTTCGGTCCACACGTTGAAGAATTAGATCCCTCCACCCCTCCCTTTTATGTATCTTTAGTGATCCATGATCTATTATTGCATAATTGTATGTTAGACTCAGGAGCGTCTCACAACCTCATGCCCCTATCTGTCATGGAGAAATTGGGACTCCAAATCACTCGCCCATATAAAGACCTCTATTCTTTTGATTCCAAAAGAGTGAAATGTTTGGGCATGATTAAAGATCTAGCAGTAAATCTAGCTCAGATCCCTGCCAAAAGTGTGGTGATGGATATTGTAGTGGCTGACATCCCAGCTTGCTTCGATATGCTACTATCAAGGTATTGGGGAACCAGAATTGGAGGATCAATTAAGCTGGACCTGTCCTATGCCACTATCCCTGTCTTTGGTGGCCAAGAGAGGAGATTGTACCGAGAAACCAGATTTGTTAAAATAGTCACCAAGGTAGGGGACTTGGTTAATTCTCCAGTCTACAGCCGAGATGGGGATTTCTCCTGTTTGATGTTAGAAAAGGATCAGGAATATGCCCATGAGCCCTCATTCTACCAGATAAAGGCTGAATCATCAGTGCAGGACTGTGGATCTGAAATCTGGACACTCCACTTTGATGGGGCAAATTCCAGGGAAGGAAATGGAGCTGGAGTGTTGCTAATTTCACCTATGGGTCAATGGGTCCCCTTGTCCTTCAAATTGGAATATGAGGCCACAAACAATGTGGCTGAATATGAAGCACTCATATTGGGGCTGCAGACAGCAAGGAGTATGAAAATACAGAATCTAAAGGTGCTGGGAGACTCTGAGTTGGTGGTTAGACAAGTGAAAAATCAGTGTCAAGCCAAACATCCTAGGCTAAAGGCCTATAGAAATGAAGTTTGGGATCTGGTAGAGAACTCTTTCTTGGCATTTAACATTCAATTCATACCCTGAGAACAGAACAGAATGGCAGACTCCTTGGCCGTGGCTGCTAGTACCTTCCGCCCACCTCAGAACCCTCTTCTGAGATATGAAATCGAAGTAAGGTACCGACCTTCAATCCTTGATAACATCAAGCACTGGCAGGTGTTTGAAGATGAGGATCAGGTGAAAAGGTTCCTAGAAACTGCTGGGGAGTTTTCCAACATGAAGATTGACAGTTGTGAGGAAGAGATTGGAGACGTTCCAGAAGATAAGCTGGAAGAGAGGATAGCCGGTCACAAATTCCTGCAGTTGAAAGGGAATGTCATTCCCCGAGGGCTGGTTCCTTTGGAGAGGCTGTTTAACAAAAATGATGTTCCTTTGCAGCCAAAAAAAGTGGTGGCAGAAAACCAGGTCGAAGACCTCAATCTGGGCACTGAAGAGGATCCAAAAATTGTGAAGCTGTCCAGAAAGGTCCCGGATGAATACAAACAATTGTATCAAAAGTTGTTCCAGGCCTACAGAGACATGTTTTCCTGGTCATATCAAGACCTGAAAGCTTTTGATGTCAATGTTATGCAGCATAAGATCACACTGAAAGGAGATGCAAAACCCCACAAGCAAAAACTCAGACAGATTAACCCCCTACTGCTGCCTTCAATTGAGCAAGAAATAAAGAAACTGCTGAAGGCTAAAATTATAGTGCCACTAAGATATTCTGAGTGGGTGGCCAATTTAGTCCTAGTGTGAAAGAAGAATGGAGAAATAAGGTTATGTGTTGATTTCAGAAACCTGAACAGGGCATCCCTAAAAGATAATTACCCGCTGCCTAAAATGGACCATATCTTGCAAAAAGTAGTTGGAGCTTCCCGGATGTCCATGATGGATGGGTGCTCAGGCTACAATCAGGTGGCAGTATTACCAGAAGATCAAAAGAAGACGGCCTTTACCACTCCATGGGGAACGTTCATGTATGCCAGAATGCCTTTTGGGCTGATCAACGCAGGGGCCACTTTTCAGAGGGCCATGGATATTTCTTTTATTGGAGAGCAGGACCAGTTCGTGGTGGTATATCTGGACGACATTACTGTATTCTCAAAGAATGATGTAGAACATATAGAACACCTGCATAGAACCTTCGAGAAGTGTAGAAGGTATGGCCTCTCCCTTAACCCACAGAAGTCCCTGTTTGCACTAGAAGAGGGCAAGCTCTTGGGGCACATTGTAACCAAAGATGGAGTGAAGATAGACCCTAAAAGAGTTGAAGTTATAAATGGCATCACCCTGCCCAGAAACAAAAAGGAAATTCAAGTATTTTTAGGCCGAATAAACTTTCTGAGGAGGTTCATCCCTAACTATGCTGAGATAGTTAGGCACATCACCGACATGTTAAAGAAGAGCAATGAAGTGAAGTGCTCATCTGAATCAAGAGAGGCCTTTACTAGAATAAAAAATGCATTTGCTGAAGCCCCTGTATTGGCTGGGCCTGATTATTCCAAACCTTTTATCATTTTTTCTTTTGCTTCACCCCACACAGTGGCTGGAGTTCTGTTGCAGAAGAACGAGGAAGGCTATGAGCAGCCAATTGAATTCTTCAGCCAAGTACTGCGTGATGTTGAGCTCAAATATAACATTTTGGAGAAGCAAGCCTACGCTCTGGCGAAATCCCTCAAGGCTTTCCGAATGTACGTTTTACAGTCCCATATCACTGCATTTGTTCCCACAGCAGCTGTTAAGGACATTCTCATCCAAGGGGACAGTGAGGGAAAACTAGGAAAATGGATAGCCAAGATACAGGAGTATGAGTTGGATATTCATCCTACCAAATTAATCAAGGGCCAAGGCCTAGCCAAGATCCTATTTGAGTCAAATTTCCAGGCCTTGGGTATCAATCTGTCTATGACAGCAAACGAAGATTCTGAGGAAAATGAAAAACCACAGGGAGTGGAGATAGCTTCCCAGAAGATACAGATGAAATACCTCACCAGCCAGTCGTAAAAGGAAATAGTGGAGTACCTCCTAATGCTGAGCTGTCCACCTAGCTGTGAGAAGGCTAAATACAGGGCACTCCGGTTGAAGTCGCAGAAATATATGGTTGCAAACGGACGGCTGTACTGGAGGGATCCCTCAGGTATCCTGCTTTTATGTCTGACCGAGGAAGAGGTGGGAAGTATTATAGCAGAGTTCCACGAAGCTATATGCGGGGGCCATTACAGTTGGAGGGCTACCTCTCACAAGACCCTGAAGGCTGGTTTCTACTGGCCAAAATTGTTTGGAGATGTTTTCACTTGGGTCAAGGTATGCGACAAATGCCAGAAATTTGCAGAAAAATAGAAACTCGCAGCTTTGCCTCTGATTCCTGTACATGTTGATGAACCTTTCAAACATTGGGGAATCGACTTCATAGGTGAGATTCACCCACCCTCAAGTGGGAAGCACAAATGGATCCTAACTGCTACAGATTACTTCACAAAGTGGGTGGAAGCCATACCTGCATGAAATGCTACAGACACAATGATAATTAAATTCATGGAGGAAAACATTATATCCAGGTTCATATGTCTTGCTAGAATAGTAACTGACAACGCCCAAGCCTTCAAATCTACAAAATTCATGAATTTTTGTCAGCAATATAACATCACTCTAGGCCACTCTATAGCTTACTATCCGCAGGGAAATGGTTTGGCAGAATCGTCAAACAAAACGCTGGTCAGAGCTCTGAAGAAGACAATAAATGAAAACCAGAGGAACTGGGATTCCCAACAGAAGTTCGCTCTGTGGGCAAACAGGATAACTAGTAAAAAGGTAACTAGAAAATCCCCCTATGAGTTGGTATATGGGTGAGCAGTTGTTTTCCCTATACAACTGGCCTTGCCAGTGGCTCGATTTATGCAGGAGAGCCAGGAGGAACCTGATGATGTCATCAGGAGAATTAATCAACTGGTAGAGCTCGAAGAAACTCGCAGTCAGGTGAACCAGCGGCTTGTAGAATACCAGGAGAAGATGAAAGAGTTGTTTGACTAGCATACCTAGGATAGAAAGCTACAGGTGGGAGACCTATTTCTCAGGTGGGATGTACGAAGGGCCGATAAAGGTAAGCATGGTAAATTTGATCCCCTTTGGTTCGGCCCTTTTAAGATTACAGAACAGGGAGGAAATAATACCTTTAAGCTGGATAATTTGCAGGGAGATCTATTGGACGCCCCTGTAAATGGGTAGTTCCTCAAACCGTACTTTCAATTTTGAAGCAGGCTGAAAAATCCTGATTGTATTATATTGTACATTAGCTGATGTTTCCGCTTTTGAATTGAATAATGCATGAGTTATGTTGATTGATGAAGGAGGAAGAGGGCATTCAGAGAAGACAACAGGTGGTCTGCGTAGTTCTCGACGCGCTCAAGGATGAACGTGCCGTCCCCAGATGAAGCCAATGTTGGTCCTAAATTAACATTTGTCACTCTTATGGTGGGTTTAAGAAAACCTTGCATCAAAAGCTATGGTGGATAGTGAAGCATTCAAACAGATGGCTGAGAAGCGAAATACGAGGGACTAAAAATAAAGCAATAAGGCAAGAGAAATACGAAAAACAAAGGCATAGAGCAAAAGGGGACTATGGTATCATGGAGGACGCAAATTGCATCCATCGCAGATCCGCCCCATCGCAAAATCGCAAAAGTGCAGTTTTGTTGGTGCCACTTTCATCCATCGCACTTGGCATTTTTGCGATCTGCGCATCCATCGCACTTTGCATTCATCGCAGATCTGCCCCATCGCAAAAGCGCAAAAGCGCATTGCTGCTGGTGCCACTTTCATCCATCGCACTTGGCATTTTTACGATCTGCGCATCCATCGCACTTTGCATCCATCGCAGATCCGCCCCATCACAAAAGCGCAAAAGCGCATTTCTGCTGGTGCCACTTTCATCCATCGCACTTGGCATTTTTGCAATCTGCGGTCTCCATATCAGGACCCGAAGTAATGAGGATGACGTGGCAAAGATGACGCGTGGGACCTGAGTATCAATATGTTACGTCTAGAATCTACCTTATGGGAAATATATTCAAGAATCGTCGGATTCTTATGATAAAAAGGTAAGGTAAAGTCCATTAGGTAACTGGTACTAAGGCCCGTACCAATATTAAACCCAGCACGAGGCGCCCACCTGTACTTTCGCACACCCAATCCTCATGCACCGTGTGCCTCACTGTCAGTGTCCTTAGGACACTTGCCTCCCATCGTATTACCCATTCGTCTTTTAGCTCGAATTACCCATTCAGAGATAACATCTCCTCCGTATTTCTCTCCAGTAAAAAGTCGCAGGTTCCCGTCTACAACATATACCGAGTAGGAAAGAGCGCCTGGTCTACCCAATCATTGTCAGAAGTTCCCGGCGTCGCTTTCCCGAGTAGATTTACCTTCTGTTCCGGTACTCCGCCATTCATTCTCCCTCTGTTCTCCTTTCGCTTTTTCAAATTCTTGAATGTCAACCATGGGAAGGGGAACACCAAAGAAGAATGAACCAGAGACCCCCCAAGTCCGTGAATCTAAGAATCCCCCTGAAGTTCGACCCATTCTCTCTCTGATTGCTAGCCTTTTAGGGGTAAGGAGTCCGGAAGACATTTCCATGCCAGCACGCCAGTTCATCTGCAAACGTGCCCCCCACCAAAATCAGCAACTGCCTCCACTCCGCCTCACCTGTGATTATTTGTAAACTCATGATTTGGCCTTAATGGCCTGTTTTACTTTTACTCAGATAGTTTATTTTTAAGTTTTTGAGTGGACGGTTCTTTCCACTCTTGCACTTTACATTTTCACTGAACTGTTATTTAAATTTCTGTTTTAAAGAAGAAAATTTATTGGTGTTCGATTATACAAGATGGAGGCCCGATTCCCTATCATGAGTTTGTGGTTTTGAAAATGACATGTAACAAATTTTGTTGAGTATGGAAGATATTTTCCTTTAAAATATCTTCTCGCTAAGAGGAAAAGAAGCCTATATAAGGTAGAAAAAAGGAGAAAACAAGGTTCCAAACTTTTTGAATAATTGACTGTGTAAGAGCTTCTTGTTTGTAAATTTTGTGAAAGCTCTGATATGAATGCAAAGAGCCTGTAGGGCCTCAATGAAAAGGAGTTTTTTTTCAGATAAGGATTCTGGTCTCGATCCTTCACAGTGTGTTATTCTCCCTTGTGTGTTATAGTGTAGTTATTCATTCCGTTTATATCCATATATCTGGTATTGCATTCTGGAATGGGAGTTGCTGGCTGCTTCTGTTATGAATTTATCCCTGTGGATACTTATTTCATTAGCTTCTTGGTACTTTAAATATGGCTCAGGTGTAATATGTTGTTCCATTTTTACTCCATTCACCTTTCTGCTATATTGAATGTTATGAAGTATTATTTACAAACGTGGTTATCATGTATGGATTCTTAATGTTTAAGCCCACCACATGTTAACGTGTGTTTCTGAATACAGTATTTATAGCAATTAATATATTCTTCCTTCTACATTCTCAGTAGATACCCTTATATCATCCTGCTCTGTGAAGTATTTGGGAAATCAACCCTTATTACAGCGAACTGTCTTGGAATTGTGTTATGCATTTATATTGGAGTTTAACATCTTATTCATTCATTACTGTTCATTCAGCGTTGAGCTTCTGAAGTGTTTGGTACCATTTAAATCTAATTTTTCCACCTACAAAGAAATAGTATGAGAGCCTGATTCTGCTGAGATTATCCTTATTACATGGTCTTGACTCTCTGCTACATAAGATGTCCTAGGCACTGGTCTATGACAACTCTAGACTGTCTCTAGGAATTACAACACCATGCATGGTCATTATGCTGAGATAGCTCCTAAAAAGGGTGTACCCTCCTGTTGAACCATCGTGTCACTAGGGATGTCCGAGGCTCTGACAGAGATCTGAAAATGTGTGTGCGCCCAAACATCAAACCCATCGCACAATGACTACCATCACCTACCGACTCTATCATGTGATGAGAAATCCCCCCTAGATCCCAACAGTGATCTGGCCCTCATATCCCTCTGGTAATCCATGGAATTTTCTACAATGTGGCCACAGATGTATCCAGCTGCCTAACCTGCTCCATGGGGTACTAGCTCAGTACCTCTCACCATCCAAACTTGAAAAAAGAATCAAATGTAAGAATCCACACACATAGAATAGTACCTCCGTCATGCGAATGTTGCACCTTGTCAATGTATTCCTTAAGGGGGGTGCTCTGAGACTCCAATGTGCCCTCTAATTACACATTATGGAATCGAACTGTTCCCCAATGTGGACCAACATTTCCATTGAATCTACACAAATAACTCTCATGCCCTCCAACTCCTCATTCTGCCACAGGATAGCCTCTCGTACTGATGTGGCCTTCACCTTCAAAGCTATAAGGTCAACTTGAAACTGGTGGCACTACTATGTGTGAACATTGTCCAATACCTCTGTATCTCCTAGCACCTCCTCAAGGTCTAGCCCAAAGGATGATTGCACACCCTCCTCCATAGATACTCCAATATGCAAGGCATGCTCACTAGTCAGCTACACGTGATTTTAATCTAACAATTCTGTGATAAACGTAGAGGCCTATGCATCTATCAGCTCCTAAAAAATGGTGGAGTTGTCTCCCGACACCTCATAAACCTGTGATGCATTGATATCATCAGAGAAATTATTCACAACCCCAAATACCCCATCAATGGATACCTCATCAATGGGCGGTGTCTCATCAATGAGTATATGCGTAATTGTCTCCTCCCAAGTATTTGTCGTACTCTTTTATGACTCATCAAAACCAGGTAGAAAAAGTCAACCCACGGTACACTGCAGGTCATTTCCCTGCATGTACCCTCTTCCTCTGTTGTAGATGTGAGGTCTTCAATTTTCCCTAATCTGGAAAAAATCCTAGAAAGTCAAATGTTCTTTGAATCTTTGAGACTGAGATTCATACTCCAGAAAATAGTCACTGAGAGCCCCTTGCTCTTGTGGTCCTCTAGCCCCATTTCTGGTTGCTAGGAAGGTAGGCATAGTGGAGCATTGTGGAGATTACTGCACTACCAAATTCTCACAACAATGATGTGAAGTACCCAAACTTTCTCCATTTTTCAACCCTCTTGGGGTTTCCCTTTGTCTCTCCACTCTCATCTCCTTTATCTCTCTGGAAAGATCCTACATTAATTTAAGTATTATATTGCCAAAATCCTTCCCATAACCTTCTTCTACCATTGTGACTCACTTTATCTTCCTCCAATCGAAAACAATTTTATTTTCTAGATGTGAACTCTAAAACAAGTCGAATCCGTTATTGCAATTGGAGGAATTTGAAAAATGGCCACCACAACAAATCTAAGAAAATTGTCTTCAGAGAACCTTTAATTTCTATCAATCTAGACTGAATTTGGAGAAATTTGTCATCAATAAATAGAATTGGTCCATTTTTCAAAAAACCCATGTTTGATATTTTTGAGTTTCCTCTTCATTTTCTCGAAACATCCAATGCAAAACCGTCACTTTTTCTCCCAACGAATTTCTGCGTTTTCCATTTTTGTATCTCTCAGAGAACATTCTGATTCTCTCAATCCATACCTAATTTGGAAAAACAACACATTGTTAAATAGAATTGATCCGTTATACACATAACCCATGTCTCGGATTCTCTATATTCATCTTCATTTGACCAAAACATCTAATGCAAAACCGTCACTTTTTATTCTAGCGAATTTTTGCATCCTCTGTTTTTGTATGTCCTTGTCCGGTCTGTAATCTATTCTCTATCTTCGGGTGTCATAGACCAGTTTTTCCATAGAATGAGCCAATTATATGAGCTCTGATACCACTATAATATTCCAAATAGGGAACGACAGTGACACAAAACACAATAAAGTATTGGAAACTACAACAATATGGAAATAAACTGAAAACACCATAAAAATAGACAGAAAAGCTGAGCCATTTTATTAATATGAACGTGAAAACAATACAATGGTGCTTCAAAATAGATATAGCTCATGCCAACAAAAGCGAGCTAGAATGGCCTCAAGCTCTCCCACTGAAAAAAATGTTCTTTGCTACTTTGTTCGAGCTCTCCCTCTGCGCTGCCTTGCTAGAATTTTTGCTTCTCGGTGAATAGGACTGTGTAGATTAGGATGCTCTGATGCTTAGAAAAATTTAGGATTTAGAATCCGGACTCTATGGTAAAAACCTAGAATAACCTAGAATGGATTTTCGGATTGGCTCACCTTGCAAAATCACCCTCCCAGGGTTTGCAATGCATAACTATTGGGTACGTGGATATATTGGCTGAACTGAAAGATAGAATAGCAACAAGTACTCCCAAGCCCAGCTATGGAAGGGTCAACCCCTTCAATGAATTCCAATAAGAAATGCTATGGAATTTCACACACTTTTGATGAACTCTGCTACTGGACTCTGTAAGTCATTGAGTGACTGTGCAACACTAGAGGGTCTGCAACTGGCCTGACTCCCAGATGATGAGATCGGCTCACATGGAGAACAAAAATCCTCTCCTGAGTAGGCATTCAAAGTCCCCGAGGATGAGGTTGGGATCTCCGCTTGGAGACACCCGTGTGCTAAAAAACATTGGATACTCAGCTAAACTCAAGTGTGCTCAAGTCATAAATGACAAGAAAATAATAATAATCCAGAATTCTCTCTATGGTTTCCATCCCTTCCTTATATGCGTGTGAGCCCTCAACCTCTTTTCCCCACACAATAATGATGCTACACACATGGCCACTAACCTCCATTATGGTTGTGTTGTCCTCCATTGTCTCCACTAGCTCCATGAATACACTATTGATTTGGTCAAATGGACCCCATCCACATGCATTGATCCACATTCACACCAAGAAGTGGTTTATTAATCTTGACCTCATCTAGATGCATTAATCCACATTCACATTAAGAAGTGGTTTTATTCCTACTACAGGGATTTATGGGTCCCTTTACCCTCTTATTCATCTATTAATTAAGGAAGACAATATTTAATATTCTAATTAGCTAAAAGCTAAATTAGGAACGTTACAACAACTAATCCTCCTAGGGTTAGTGTGGAAGTTGAATGGCCATAGGATGTGCAAGCGACCACTTGGAATTTGAAGCCAAGTGTCACTATATGTGTATATATATGTATATCATGTTAATAATTAATTTCATCCAATGGTTATCTTTATATCTTCTTGCCTTCGCCATGTGTGTCTAACAGTAATGAGTATGATTTTCATTTGCTGAACCTTTATGGCTATAAGATTTCTTGAAAATTGTTCATAGCACATTTGATTAGACTCTTTATATTAAGGTAAATGATATCTATTTCTCAAAATAGAGTATGAAAATCAATAAGAGGTAGATAGGAATATTTTGTAGTTTATACAACAACTTATGAAATATTGGAACACTGCTAATCTTATGCAACCATACTATAGTTGAAATGATATTTATTTTTGATGAAACAAATAACTTTGGTTGCAGGTGAAATTTCTTATAGAATGAAAATTTAATAACCTCAATATTGACACCTTTATTCTTGGTCATATTACCAACGACAAATCTCTCCTGAATAGTAAGACCAACCAGATCCTTGTTTATGAATTTATATTCAAATTATGTGTGGGATAAGGAAACCTTTGTGGCACCTGCAGTCCGTAATGGAACATGTGGCATAAAAAACATGATTACATGAATTTTGTCAATTACAAATTTGAAAAATGATGTATTTTCAAATGATAGTCACACCGACTTCATAAATTAGGTAGATATCACATGAATGATTTTTTTTATCTTAAGCTCTTTAGATAATTAGAGCCTACTAACTGCAATGGTCTATTAAAATAATTTCTATAGAGTTTTAAATAATGCTCAAATTAATAAAGCAATTAGATAACTTTCTTAATTTAAGAAGGAGGAATGTTACATATTTCATATTATAAGTTATCAAAAAAGGAAAGTTATAGTGAAAATGCCATGTTGATTTATTTGAAGCATATTTTAAGAGAGTTCAGGGAACCTAACTTCCTTGAATAATATATCCAAAATTATAGTGAAAAAAACATCTTATTTTAATTACATGTACATTATGATATTATATCTATTTCATCCAATTTTCATAGTCCAAAACATCCGAGAAGAAAAGATATAGTGAAAATTCAAAGAGAACCTATTTGAACAAAATATTAGTAGCATTCAGGAAGCCTAACTTCCTTAAATAATAACTACGAATTATAGAAAAACATGGTTTAAAATTTTAGAAAGAAGTACATGAATATTGACTCTAGAACTCCTCCAAGTTTTATAGTTTGAAACATACCATAATAAAACTTGTAGATAAAATTCAAAGATGGCATTCACCCCTTAAATCATGTTTTTTCTTTCGCATTTAAACTCCAAAAACCACCCCAAAAATATTCCTCATCTCCTTTCATGAATCTCAGATCTATTCGTGTTGAGATATACCTCAAATGAACACATCTATCCTTTATTTATAATGTTTCTATGTTCACTTATGAGGCTAACTTGTAACACTAGTTGGGTCAACCTTCTTGTACTTTAGTTCGGCCATCCTAATTAAATCCTTCATATATCCTCATTCCTATGGAATCATAGGGAGTGACATATAGGAGTGGAAAGGGAAGAATAAGACTTCCAATCATATATAATGTAATCCAATTTGAGATATGTAATTGGAGTAAAATTTCCTTCAAATATAGGGTTTCCAAACTGGGCATCAAAATTCAAAAACAATAATTGACACAATATTCATTTTCCAACTTTGATCTTTGACATATGTATTCTCCCCATTTATTTGGCATCAATGACGAAAATATTTCCAGCAATCTCTCCTTTATCATTGATGGAAACCCTTAGACTATTATGTGATAATATTAAAGAAGTCTTCCTAGATGTAATTCTCCTCAAGCCTACCACTTCTTCCCATTTGATATCAATGGCGAAAGGATGATCCCCCTAAGGTCGCGCTTATCCTTATCTATAACCCTTATTCCATCTATAAATTTTCTTACTGTCTAGAAATATTCCTCTTTTTACAACTTCTCTTAGTGAGTGCAAATACTCCCTTGTCTTCTATGTATCCTTATTTCTACATTTTGTTTTTACTTCTAGCTACAATTTCTTCCTCTAGTTTGTCAACTATCAAACAATTATTATTATTTTTTTTTTTTTGCAACCAGTCTCCCCTTGTAAAGGTTTTTTTTATTTGTTTTTTAATACAACATTTCATCTTCTACAACTCTCCTCTAGATACTACTCCCCATGTATCTGAACTTCCTTTTACTTTTTCCTTTTGGGATTACTACCCCTAGGCTTATGCTTCCTCTTGTCTACAACTTAACTCCTTTCACTATAAATTGATGATGCCTATTCTTATTTATAACTATCCTTCTTTGTTGATATCAAGGGAAAGATTCTACTCCCCACGCAATTCTCCAATTTTTTTAATTGAAATACATCACTTTCTTCACTTTCTATTGCTGATTTATATCTTGCAACCTTTCCATTTCAATATTCTTCTCCTATATATTAACCTAAACATTTTCCATCTTATTAATGTGCCCTAAGGTGTTGTAGTCTGTTATACGTTACTAATGATATGGGAGAAATATACCTTTTTTCACCAAAACAATAATTTCTAGAGAATTAATATTTTAAAAGATCAACTGCCACTATTGCGTCAAGTACAACTATTTCATAAGTGAAAAAAATAACAATGCTATCGATAAAATGAGAACTATTACCTAAAAATGATAACTCCGGCCAAAAAACCCCCCAAAAACATAAAAAAAACAGCCCAAAAAATGAAAAGTGTTGATTCTGCATCACCAAATTTTTTTTCGAGGTAAATTTTCAACATTTTTTTAAATGAAAGTAAAGCCAATAAAAGATAAATGTTTTGGTGCAAAAAACAATTTGAAAACAAAAAGTGTTGATGCTGGAATACCAACTTCTTTCCGTGGTAATTTTAAACAATTTTTTGCAATGACATTAAAGATAAAATATCATGACTCTGAAAAAGATTAAAATTCCAACAATTTTTAGGCATGCCATTAAATATAAAATATCAGGTTTCTAAAAAGACTAAAAATTCCAACATTTTTCAGCCATGACGTTAAATATAAAATACTCATAATTATTTTCAACCATAGCATTAAAGATAAAATATTGTGACTTAGAAAAACCTTAAAATTTTGACAAATTTTCAACCATGGAATTAAAACCAAGTATCACGACTACAAAAAACCTTAAGTTTTCAATATATTTCAACCATGGCATTCTTGAAAAATTATGACTAAAAAAGCTTTAAAAAATGAACACCTGAATGAAAGAGTCATTATACCAAGAGTAATTTATTTTTTAAATGCTAAAAGTGTATGTATTTCAAAATCTTAGCCTAAGACAACTTAACACATTGCAACGCCAAAATTTAAAAATCAACCATGAAATTGACACACTGTGTGGGAATACTTTATACATTACAACAAAAACTTTAAAATCAACTTTCAAATTGACACGTAATGGCCTGAGGATGCAAGTCGAGCATCGATGTGAACCTTACATTACATGCATTACACACACACACACACACACACACACATATAAGTAAAACAAAAAATAATAAAAACATATATTAAAACATAATTTTTTTTAAAAGGATAAAAAATTACCAAAAGAAAATCAAACATAAAAAAATATATACAAAATATCTTCAGGATAAATCACTAAGTATTTTTCTAGGTCAAACCACTTACTATGGTTCATGAATGAAAAATTATTCCTATGTTTTAGGAAGTGGTTGGAAGCTAGCCATTTGTATAAATACGCATATGAAAGATCTCATTAGGATTCGAAGTTCGAACCTTGTATTCAGCTAGGTAGCTCTTGAGCTTTGATTTAGTGTTATGTTTTACTTTCATATGATGTACTAGACCTTTTTATGCAGATAAATTATGAGATGATGCTTGTTCCTTCATTGATTTATTCTTAGAGGTCTGATGATTTTGCGTTAGGGCCCAATCCATTAGCTAAGTCCCTCTTATTTATTTACATTCTATTTATGTTTCAACATTTTGTTTAGTCTATTTACATTCTAGTAGCTCCAAATATCCATCAGAAGTATGTTTGTAGGCTCTCTTCCTCACCTCTCTCATGGCATATTGAGGAGAAGGATCTCCAACCACATATAAAAAGTAGTTTATTTATTGTTTCTTGGAAATATGATTAGTATTATTACCATGCTCATTAAATTATTACTATAATTTAGGAGTTGGATTTGTGTTAGATTAGATTTTAGCATAGGATAAGTAGGGTTTTCCATTCAACTCATCTTTTCCACTTGTTAACATGTCAATTTTTCAATAAGAAATGCATGAATGTGTGCACTAATTTCAGGTATGTATACAACTGCAGGGAAAGTATCATCTTCATATATTCACCCTCCTCTCTCCAACCTCAATATTTGCCACCAAAACCCTGTTTTATCAAACCACCTTCACCACTACTATGGGCAACCTTCCAAGTGAAAACCATGCCTCCCAAGGGTTTTGCGCTTGGATGGAGGTGTTTTTCACCTCTCCCTCACCTCATTATACCTCCTCTCACCTTTCCACACCTCCCTTGCATCGTTTCCACCCTTAAAAAATTCTTAGAATATTCCCTGTAACACTTCAGGACATCCTGTAGCAACTTCCTGTAGTAGTGTTGTAGGTCATCTCTTCACTCCATTTTAGCTCATTTTTCCCTTCTTAGCCTAGAATAGGATGCAATTGACCTTCAACTTTTAATCCATGGTTATAAGAGACTCTTAGGCCACTTGAAAGCTCCTTCCTTCCTTGCTGCAAAAACATAATAGGCATTAGACTTTTATTTCATTTCAGAATTAGATTGAATTTTACATGCAAGTACAAGTTGAATGAAATAGCATATAGGAGTTGATTTTTCCTTTGATGAAGTGTATGAATGATATAATAGTTTCCTTACTAAAAACTAGTAGATATCTAGCTGAATGATTTCCCATAGCATAGTTTCCTTTTTTTGCAATGAGGTCAACTGTTTATGCTTTGCTTTCACTGTCAATTTGATCCAGATTTACGTAGGAACGCAACAGAATAAACATATAACCATAAATACAGAGATGCAATGGAATTAACACTTCATTTAATTAATATCAAAGAACTGAAATTTGCTTACAGACAGAATGGAAATAAAACTAGCTAGGGCACTAGTAGCTATCTCTGAGAAGAGATGTGGCAGCTACAGGCCTCTGAACCGAGTTAAAATGAGGCTCGATGGCCTATTTATTATTGAGAAACAATGGAGAACCCTAAACATCCCAAAAAACTAACCCTAGGAGATGAAGCGCCAAAAATATGGGCCCTGTTTGGGTAAATTGGTGTTTCAACTTCCCAGGGACGTAACTTTGGCATACTATCTCCGTTTGACGCACATGATACATCATTAGAAAGCTTTATTCGAGGACTACAACTGTCGGGATGAATTGGATGATCCAATTCGTTGGTAAAATGATACCCAAAAAACGTCGTTTAGGGCCTCAAAACGGCTCCGGAAGTTCAGGACCCGAAAAACTGCTAAAAATAGTAAGTTATGCCGAAACTGAAAAACTGAAAGAGACAATGGTGGGGGCCTAAGTGGAATAGGCGGGTGGCCACCAATATCCACCTGGATCATTCCTCCCCCCTTAGGAAGCAATGGTCCCCATTGCGTTAAGTTCCTCCATGAGATGAGGAAATTTCTGCTGAACTTGGTCCCCGGTGAACCACTTTCCTTGGTGCAGAAGTTGGCCAGCTTTGACAACCCGATACAGTTGGATCTGCTGTTGACGAGTGTTCTTGATTTGCATGTCCATGATACAATCTGTGGTGGCCTGTTCCATGCAGTCTGGGTTTAACTCTGTTGGTGTGAGTTGTTCTGCAATGTCCGAAGTGTCCAACAGAGGTGGGAAGTAAGGACGAAGGCGATCCACATTGAAGACTGGGTGCAGACCAAGGAATGGTGGAATACTAAGCTCAAAAGCATTGTTCCCTACAGCCTTGGTGATGGTGTACGGCCCGTATCGGAGCGGGCGAAGCTTGCGGTGAGGTCCAGTGAGGCGCTCCTTCTGCAAATGCAGCCATACTTTGTCGCCCACTTGGAAGTTGTATGGCACTCGGTGTTGATCATGGCGCTGCTTGTACTTCGCATTAGCTCTGTCCAATATATCATGAACCTATTGGCGGATGTGTTGAATGCGCTCGATCAAGCTACTTGCTTTGTCAACTTCAGACTGGACATGCGCTGAATAGGCCTGAGCAGCTGCAAATGACATGGCTACGTCAATGGGACATAGTGGCTGGAATCCCAAGCCCACTTGAAAGGGGCTATGGCCAATTGAACTATGGAGAGACCAGTTATAACTATGTTGTACATAGGGGAGGCTCTCGTCCCATGTGCGGGGATGCTTTGAATTGTACATGCGCAGAATTTGTACAATCATTCTGTTGACGACCTCTGTCTGGCCATCTGTTTGGGGATGGAAAGCTGTGGACTTGGTGAGCTTTGTGTCCAACATTGACCAGAGGCTGGACCAAAATGTGCTGAGGAACCTGCTATCTCGATCTGATATGATAGACCGTGGGATCCCAAAGTGCACCCACACTCGTTCAAAGAAGAGTTTAGCAGTGGCTTCTGCTGTGATATTCTTCTTACAGGCCGCCATGATGGCCATCTTCGAGAATCGGTCAACGACCACGAAAACACAGTCATTTCCATTCTTAGTAGAAGGCAGGCCCGACATGTAATCCATGGAGATGGATTCCCACGGTCGATTAGGGGTAGGTAGTGGAGTATATAGGCCTTGCTTCTTGATGGTCGGTTTGGCAATGGCACAAGCAGTGCAGGATCTGATGTGCTTCTCGACATCCTTTCGAAGGTTCGGCCAATAGAAATACTTTTGTAGTATTGCTACTTTTTTCTCGACCCCGAAATGCCCAGCGACTCGACTGTAGTGTGCTTCCCATATCATCTTGGCACGCTCGCTTGAAGGAACACAAAGGTGTCCCAGGTGACATAAAAGTACATCTTGGAGGTGAAAATTTGGAACTTGCATGCCCCCCAAGAGTGCCTTGTAAGTGTGGCCGAATTCTGGGTCACTCTCATAGAGAAGCAGCCAATCAGAATTCTCGTGCCCACAAGAGTTGAGCACGGTGGTGAGCGCCACGATCGGTGGTCGGCTGAGGCAGTCTGCAACATTATTGGTGCTACCCTTCTTGTACTTGATGTTCAAATGAAACTTTTGCAGATATGTGGACCACTTCTGATGGCGATCATTCTGCAACTTCCCTTGTGTCTGTATGAACTGCAGGGGCCGGTGGTCTGTGTGGATGATTGTTTCCTTCCCCAAAATGTAATGCTTCCATTGTCGACAGGATTGCACAATGGAATACATTTCTTTATCATAGGTGGGATACTTGCGAACTGTCTCAGACAATGTCTCACTGTGATATGCCACTGGATGTCCCTGTTGAGTAAGAACTGCCCCAATAGCATAGTCAGAGGCATCTATCTCGATCTCAAATGGCCACTGCAAGTCTGGTAAGGTGAGCACTGGGGCAGAACAGAGGCGATTTTTCAATTCTTTGAATGCCTTCTGTTGAGGTTCCGACCAAAAGAATTTTGCTCTCGCTCCTCCTTTGGTGACTTGACTTAAGGGCCAAGTGATATGAGAGAATCCCAACACGAATCTACGGTAGAAATTAGCAAGACCCAGAAAGCTGCGAAGCTCTGTTATAGTAGTCGGGGCTGGCCAATCCCGAATGACTTGGATCTTGGCTGGATCCACGTGCACCCCCCTTTCATCAATAATGTATCCCAGATATTGAACCTGGGTCATGCCAAACGTGCACTTCTCCAAATTGGCACACAACTTGTGTTGCCGCAGTGTTTGGAGGACTTGTCGGATGTGATGAAGGTGCTCTTCTCAAGTCTTGCTGAAGATCAGAATGTCATCCAAGTACACCACTACGAATGAGTTGGTGAATGGCCGCAAGATGTCGTCCATCATCCTCATGAAGGTTGCGGGAGCATTCGTCAACCCGAAAGGCATGACCAGCCATTCAAAAATGCCTTCCTTAGCTTTGAAGGCAGTCTTCCACACATCAAAGGGTTCAATTGGTACCTGGTGATACCCAGACTTCAGGTCGATCTTACTGAAATATTTTGCACCTTGGAGTTGGTCCAGAAGGTCATCAATCCGTGGGATTGGGTACCTATTCGGGACAGTGATCTTGTTCAGCGCCCGATAGTCAATACAGAGTCTCCACGTCCCATCCTTCTTCTGTACCAACACTCCACTCCCCACAGGGTGATGAATCTTGTCTGACAGACTTTTCACTAACAAATTTGACCCGCCTCTTGATTACCATTTTCAAAGAGCAGCGATAGATCGCTCCATTGGGAAGCACAGCACCGGTCGACGATTAGGTGCTTGACCTGGCAGTGCAGAGGAACCCCTGTGGGTGAGGTGAAGATGTCCTCGTACTCCTCCACGACCTTATCCATTTGTTGTTGTAGTGCAGAGGGGCCCTGTCTGGAGGTCGTGGCCACAGTCTTCTTCTTGCCCTGGGGGCGGATCATCAGGAAAACGAATTTCCTGGTTTGGGAAATGAGCTTACTACATTGTTTCGCAGTAACCAAAGAGATAGTCATAGGAGGTGGTACCTCTGGTATCCTGTACAACTTATTTCCCAAAGTAATAATAATAGCACGAGGTCGAGACTCATACACAGCATGACGCTTCCACAAGTATGGTTGTCCTAATAATACATCAGAAACATCAATAGGAGCAACGTCACATAATACCTCATCCACGAAGGGCTTGATGCTATAGGGAAGGCGGCACTGCTGGCTGACGCGGAGATCTCGTCCTTGGTGAAGCCACCCGATGGTGTATGGATGTGGGTGAGCAGTGGTTGGCAAGCCCAACCGCTTCACGGCGTCTGCTGAAATGAGGTTCTTTTGGCTCCCATTGTCGACAATGAACTGTACAGGGGAGCCCTTTACCCACATCTGGGAGTGGAAGAGACGTTCCTCCTCCTCGGGATCTTCCGGTTCCTCCTTCTGGACCTTTGTAGTGGCAACAGTGGCGTTGGGCTCCGCATCAATAATCTCTTTCCCTTTTTCATTCCCTTTCTGTGTCTCTAATTCGAGCCTGAGTACGGTATCCGACTCGTGTCCCCCTCATCTCAGCCGACTATGAGTGACTGCATGGCCTCGACACTCACTTGTGTTGTGAGGAGCCTTTAAGTGGAACCTCACACCACTTTCCCATGTCCTTATTTGCTTTATGGTGTTGTTCTTTTCTATGGCTTTGACTCGGTTGTATTTAGCCGCCATGCTCTTGAAGCTCTATCCCTAGATCCTTGTCTGCGATTTGGGAGCACCTTTCCCTTGCTTTTGATTCGCAGATCCAAAGTCTTGCTTCTTCTGTTTGAATTTCTGCTCAATCTTGGCAGCATACCGGTATGTCGTACCAAGCGAGGAGACGTCAAGGAAATCCATTTCCTCCTGAATGTATCTATGCAGACAACTACGATACTTTAGCACTAGATGTTTCTCTGAATATTTGATACCCAAATTTGTGCGTAGGGTATGGAACAGATTCGTCAGCTCATGCACATCTTGATCCCTTTGTTGTCGCAACGTGGTCCATTGTATGTACTTGTCCTCATAGCTCCCCATGGGATATTATTATTCCTTGATGGCATTTCAGAAATAATTCCAAGTGGGTACGGTCAAGAATAGAGAGGGTTCTGTCTCGTCCTTTTTCTCACAAGAGGGTTTCCCACTGCACCCTGAACATGGGGTAGCTTTATAGAGTGCAAAATAATCTTCTCCCTGGCCTCTGAAAGTCATGAACAAAGAGAAATATCCTTCTCTAATAGATCCAACCATCTATCTACTACAGATCCGCGTCTATTTGACCCTCAAATATGGGAATGTCAAAATTTACTTGTACCTTAAAGGAGTCACTCCAGAGTGGCTACCGGATGCAGATGCGCCGCGCTGCAAGCAACAAGGAAGGATCCGAGCGGTTATCCATCATCGCGTTCCTTTGTTTTTTGAAGGCCTCCTCGAGCAATATTTTGATAGGATCTCCTTCTCCCTCATCTTTCTTTTCATCCCCCATGGGCAACTGTTGGGGTTTGCGAGGTTGATCTTGCAAAGGTTCAACCAGATTGAGCCCTAACTCCTTATACCCTGACCTCGTTGGGGACATGCAAAGAAGGATCGAGAAAAAGAAGACCGCTCTGATACCACTGATCTGGATTTATGCAGGAACGCGCAATAATAAACATATAACCATAACACAGAGAGGCAATCTTAATTAACACTTCATTTCATTAATATCAAAGAACTGGAAATTTGCTTTGATGCATTTAATGGAAATAAAACTAGCTAGGCACTGTAGCTATCTCCGAGAGATGTGATAAGCACAGCTCTCGAACCGAGCTACAATGAGGTCCCGTTGGCTCATTTATTATCGTAGTGACAATGGAGAACCCTAAACAATTCAAGAATAACCCTAGGAGATGAAGCGCCAAAACTATGGGCCCTGTTTGGGTAAATTGGTGTTTCAACTTCCCAGGGACGTAACTTTGGCATACTATCTCCGTTTGACGCACATGATACATCATTAGAAAGCTTTATCCGAGGACTACAACTGTCGAGACGAATTGGATGATCCAATTCGGTTGTAAAACGATACCCAAAAAACGTCGTTTAGGGCCTCAAAATGGCTCCGGAAGTTCAGGACCCGAAAAACTGCTAAAAATAGTAAGTTATGCCGAAACTGAAAAACTAAAAGAGACAATGGTGGGGGCCCAAGTGGAATAGGCGGGTGGCCACCAATATCCACCTGGATCACAATTGCAAGTGGAAGTTTGATTAACATTATCTTTGTCTTAGATTAGAAGAAATTCCATGCATTACATTAACTAGCTGAACTTTAATCAAATAGAAGGGATGGCCTCAAAGTACTACTAACCAGAATACCTAGTTGAGGGTGGCATGAGTAGAATCTAGCTCTTGTGCATATATCATTATAACCTCTAAGTTTGTACGAACCCTAGATTGATAAGTAAAGATGAGTAGCCATTAGGATTTGCAACAGTCTTGGTGCAATACTATTAGGGCTCACCACCCATGACTTACTGCATGCATCCATAACCTAAATCGCAGGTTTGTGGTTCCTTCCACTATCCATGTTTGTCCCAACATGTATTATATTACATTTCTTTCATTTTCCTGATGTATCCTTTAACATTTCCTTTCCATAACATAGATATAGGCATAATTATAAGCACATAATATCAAAGTCATATCCACAAGATACTAACATCATATATCTTCCAAGGATACTTTTCCCACTTGATTCCTCATAAAACTAGGAATATTTTTATACCATTCATCTGCATCAAATAATAAAAGTAGTCATTTTCCCATAAGAATGACCTCTGAGGACCCTGTCACATAGTGGAATTCATACATACATACATATATATAGGGAAAATTTTAGGGGCTAATATTCGCAGATGGGCTATTTTTCCATGTTTTTTTCCAAAAAAAGATTCACCAATTTCCATTTTTTTCTAAAAATGATTCGCCCACATTTTATAGTATAAAATTATTTTAACTTAAAAATCGCCAAAAATTTATATAGAGAGAGGGGAGAATTATATTGTGAAACCATAGAAATATTCAAACATACACATATTGGGTTTCCTCAACGCTTTCAAAAGAATTCCACTAATAATGACTTGCAAGGTTTCGACCTCTGATGGCTCCAACCTTCTAAAAATTGGCTCTGATATTTGGCTTCCCCTTTTGGACTCCCTACTCAATCCTTCTGATATCAATTCTTTTGAAATTGAGCTCCCGATATTTTGTTTGTCAATTGACTGAGGCTCTGATCTGTGATATTGTGTCTTGCTCAGATATTTGGCTTGCTTCGATATTTTGGGTTCCGAAATATCTAGGCTCCCAAGGTTTCATTCGCTCCCTGCTTCCGATATTTGGCTCTCGAAATTTGAACTCCTTCAAAGCACTCCAATCTCCTATATTTCGGCTATCAATAAATTTTAATCCCGATGGAAAGTTTTGGACTTCAACATACCATTGTAAATCTCTTTTAGAGAAATTTCCAGTGAAGGTACAAAGTAGGATTTGAGCCCATCGTTTACCTGAAACATGGTTGCAAAGATTTCTGCCTCAATGCTAGTATGGTTGACATCAATCCTAACATCAATTCCAACATACCGAATGCTATATTTAGACAATTGTCCAACAATCTCCCCATTTGGAATTGATTTCAATAACATAAGCTCCAATTTAAACTAGGCATGGTCTTTTTCATTGTTGTTCTTCTTAGTAATATTCTACCCCTTTGGCATCAATGGCAAAGAATGCTCTTGAATAATCCTCCTAAACCACTACAGACTACTCTTACATTGATCCCACATGCCGAGTAGCTGCCAACACACACTATAATTGTATCATTTGGGAGGAGGAGGCATTCCGACTCATAAATCCTATCTGCTACCTGAGATATTCAAATGGCTCTCTAGCCAGTGGCCTAGTAAATATATCTGCAAGTTTGTCTTTAGTGTCCACAAATTCAAGTCGAGCAACATTGGTTCCAACCTGTTCTCTTAATAAATGAAAATTGATAGGGATGTGCTTAGTATTTGAATGAATGACAAGATTCTTAGATATATTGTTGTCGCTATCATTATCACACATGATTGGAATAGGATTAGTCAACTCTACCTTAATTTCTTTCAAGGTCCGCTTCATCCATAGAATTTGTGAGCAACAAGTGGAAGATTAAATATACCCTGCTTCAACAGTTGGTAAAGAAATTGAGGCTTGTTTCTTGCTAGCACAGGACACTAAGAAATCTCCCAAAAATAATGTTGCACCTAAGATGCTCTTCCTGTCATCAATATTTTCTGCCCAATCAACATCAGTATAGGCCTTCAACTTAAACTATCTTCTTTGAGATTGTCACATTCCATAATCATTTGTTCCTTGAAGATATTTGATAATCCTTTTGACAGTGATGACATGATTTTCATGAGGAGAAGCTTGAAATATTACCATAAGACCCACTTCTTGCATGATGTTTGGTCTCGAAGTTGTGATATATAACAAGCATCCTATAATTTATTTGTGTTAAGTCTGATTTACCAACAATGTCTCATCTTCTTTGCAAATTTTGTATCCTGTAACCATAGGTGTGCTAACTGGGTTGCAATCTCCCATACCAAACTTCTTTATAATCTCTCGTAGGTACTTGGATTAGGAGATTTTATCCTCCTGTATTCTACAGATTCACTAAGTGACTATAGATTTATTACAATCAGCTAAAGATAGCATTCTTTGCCTATCAACTGTCTTTAGAAATCTCATTGCCTTCATTATCTTCATAAAACCTTTTCCTTATCTATCAATTTTCCATCTCAAAGTCACCGTGTTGCTCTTAGAAGACTCATTATGGGCTTATACCTCTCATTTTCATCCTTATTTCCTACCTAAAACCTCTTTTCCCATGTTCCCTGGGTTCCTCAAGCATTGATGGTCTCAAAACTATCTTTGTAGGCTCTTTAGATAAGTCAAGTACATTGGATTTTGGATCTTTAATACATCATGATTATGATGAGCATTTTTTTGGCTCCCCAAAATCCTTGGATGTTTCAGGCGCTGATTTTCCTTTGATAGAATCTGGCTCAGATGTAATAGAATGTTGAGACATGGTTATTCAATAAGGACCTAAAATTTCCAAGGAGGATTATCTTCTCAGTTTAGAAACTGCAAGTGAGAAAAAAGGGACAAAGTTTAGCACTTCTATAGAGGTGTTGGAAGATTTATCAGCAGAAAGTACTGATGACGTAGACTTTCTACTCCTGAATGAAAACAATTTACAACAAGGGAAAGGGGAAAAACTTGGTCTTGTAGATGGCACGGGCTATAAACTTGATACTCCATTTGAGGTCCAAAGTAGTGATTACTTGTAGGAAAATGACATGGAGGAAGGATACAAGGCCAAACATGAAGAAATTATATCATAAAATATTGATGGAATATGGAAAAAAGGTAAGGTTAACTAGACATAAATGAATGAACCTGAAAGGGATATAGAGAAATTAGAAGACAACAGTGATGATTGCTGTAAATAACTGCAAGCAGTTAGAGATTTGAAAAAGTTGGACAAAGAGGGTGGAAAAGATGAGTTGAATTTTATGGTGGAAACTACAAAAGATATTGAAGATGCTACTATAGGTAATAATTATTTAATAAAGTTGTCAAAGTAAACATTTCAAACCTCAACGAGCAAAATAAAATCCAACTTCATGACTTCAGCAACCTGCAATGCAAAAAAGTGTCAAAGAGTATTAGTGACAAAGGAAAAAGACTTCAAACATTAAAAAGTGGGTTTTTCAAGTTAAATTAAATCCACAAGCCTATAAAAGCCCATTTTACATTTCAAATGACTCATTTTTTTCCTTTCAAAACATCAGGAGCATCCATCAAAGAATACTTTCAGGGTTTTCTAAGCGAATTTGTGTTAAGTTTCCTTGGCGTTGCGCGTTTGCACCTACGTTGCAGGCCTGGATATCGACATTGCGCCCTTGCCCGAAATCTTCAACGCAATTTTTGAAGGTGTTTCACGCTTGTAGACTGGCACTCCGCCCTTGCCGAAGTGGTCTGCCCTTTCCAGAAGAACTCTGTGTAAGTTTCATTGGCACTGCGTGCTCAGAGATTAGCGTTGGGCCATCAGCCAGTTGCGTTGTGCACCTAGACAAAGAAGTTTTCTAAGGGTTGGGGCCATTCAAACAAGTTCAATACTTCTTCAAATTTCTCCTATCATCCTCCAAACACTTCTAATCAGTAAGTACACATCATAAACCCTTTTTTTGAAGCTATTTGGTTATTCTTGAATGAAATGAAGTGTAACCCTAAATGGAACCCTAATTTCAGTTTGTGAGGCACTTGTTTCATCCTCTTAAAAAAATATTAGTCAAAGACCAGGTAATTTAATTTATTTAGGGTTTCCATTGATTTATTTTTCCCCTTCACTGATTCCCTTCATTTGTTCCAACTTCCATTTCATTCCCTTCCCCTCATCTCATTTCACTTGTACCCTAGGGTTTTATAACTTAGATTTTACAATGTATGAGGGAGAAGATAGTGGTGTTATGGCACAAAGGCTAAGAAGAAATGACCATAAGGGAGGGAAAATAAACAGGTTTGAACCCGTCACTACAAGATAACTTATGTCCTCTCCTCTCATTGTGTCTTGCTTTAAGCATGTGGGCTGCTTTGAGTTTTGTGGGAGAGTGTAGCAAGTCCAAAATCACTCGGAGTTAACAATACTGTTCATCATCAATTTACATGAAAAACAGGTCAATCTTGCCGGGGTTACTTTTGAGATGTCCACCAATGCCATTGCAGCTGCTACAGGGATCCCTAGTGTGGGAAAGAGGTGGTTTAAACAAGCAAACTTGGACATGAGCTATAATGAACCATACCTCAAACCTAGGTACAAAGATCACAACAAGTCCATTTTCCCTTTTTATCATCTCCTTGACCGGTATGTGCCCATGATGAGGATAATAATGAAATACTTCACTTGTTAGGGAAGGTTTTCCCGCCTCTATTCATACCATATGCATATTCTTATGCATTTCACTAGAGTTAGAATGTTGCATTTGCCTTATTATATTTTCCGTAGCATTGATAAGATGGCTTACATTGTGCAAAAGAGAGATTACAATCAGCAAATGCAAAGCCTATTTCATCATTCACTCATCAAGATGTTGGTCATGCGTCAGCTTCAGCAGAAAAACATTTCATGGGATGCATTCATTTCCAATTAGGTTTTCACTACTCCACCGGGCCATCATCAAGAAGATGTTCCTTCATCATCTTATCCTCCTGTATCCCCTTCTCACACCCCGTTGCTCATACATCTCCACCCACTCACATCCATTCACCTCAAGTTCATCCTTCCTCATCAGCTTTCCACAACCCTTCACCCTCATATCATGATACCATATCACTGGCAGCTGGAAAAAACATTGAGACAACCGGCACTAAAATGATTGAGTATGAATCTTAATTCTGCTGCAGATAAAAATACCACTCTTAGCTATGCATAAAAAACAACCCTAACAACAAATAATATCCTTAGATATGCAATTAGTGACCAAGATAAATTGATCAAGATAAATGTCGTAAAAATCTAGATCTATGCATTAGAAGACATTGCTAAAGAGAAAACAAGATTTACTCCATGCATCCAATAGACAAGACAAGAATATGTTGAATGAATTTTGTATTAATGGCACCTGGGAGGAAAACACAGGAGGGTGTTCCTAGTTTTCCTCAATGGGATGGGTTCTTGTAAGTCCTCAGCACTTCAGATCTAGAATTCCTCTCTCTTGATGGTATAGGAAACCCAGACAAAAATGGTAGCAAAATATGACTATGATGGTGGATCAATAGTCAGACCAAAAGTATAGATCCAGAGTGATATTTAGGCAAAAAAAGGTGGTAAATAAATGGGAAAACCCTTCTATTTATAACAAAATATTGAGTTAGTATAGATATTGGTGCATCATTAAAATATTATTAACCAAATCAAGATCCAACTTTTATGGAATATTTTATTATATTTGTTGGAGGGAAAATGAATTTGACTTGGGTCAAATCCCTTTATTTGTAAATAATAAATAAATAAATGATTTATTTATCATTTTAAGGATGTGGTTGAGTAATAATCAAATAAATAATGATTTATTTAATTATTTAAGGGTGATTTAGTCATATTTAACAAAGAATATTATTTAAATAAGGATTAAATATTTATTCTTAGAAAATAATAAGGTAAATAACGATTTATCTGATTAATTTCCTTGTTTTGGGTTAGATATAACTAGGAATATTAATTAAACTGTTGTTTAACTAATTATTCCTTGAGGAAAATCAAACAAATGTAGATTTATTTAATATTTCCTCACGGGGTTTCCTGTTTAGACCATAAACAACTTAATAAAGGTGGTTTACTAAGTTATTTTCATAGTGAAAGAAATTTTAATTAGGGTAAAATTGGTCTTACATGGTGTACTTGGGTCCATCTAATGATAATAGGTTATATGACCAAAAAATGGTGTAATAGTTGCCCCCCAGCGTGCAAGCATTAGGAGCTAATCGTATGACCGAAGTATTTTGTAAGAACTCAATCACTAGACACCGAAGGGGAAGTCAAAGAGAGAGAAGTATAAGGTAGAGCATAGTGCTGAAAGAGCTAGACCTTGAGGGGGTGAGACTTATAGGTGCGACAAGTCTCTTTGATGAGTGAGTACCTATGCTATAGGCAGAGGGGGAGGCATACCTATGCCTGCCGAGGCAAAGTACAAAAAATATTGTGTCTAGTAAACAAAGGGACTGAACAATATAGTACATGCTGGCATAAACATGAGCCAGATAAACAACACGATAATGAATCCCACATACATATTGTGCCTGGGATAATAGCCAGGACTTGTACAATGATATCTGAGTACATGAGATATAAATACAACCCAGATGCCCCTGAAAATAGGAAAGGGCTCTGAAAATCTGACTGATACAAGCAAACAAAAAGGCGCTGCAAGCGGCTGAGGCCGACATCATCAAATGTATGGAGTTGCATCAAAGGCTGTAATGAAGAGGTCATCCTGGTATGTGGGGGCCTCCTTGTAGGGCCACCCCCTCATGAGGGCTGAGACATCTCACACACACCCGGGAATCACCGATATCAACTGCTGCATCACTGAACCATCAAGTATACAAATCTCGATCATGCTAAAAGGAGCTAGAGCTGAGAAACAATCAAGTCAAAGGGAAATAAGGAGTCCCTTTTCTTGATCCAAGGCACTAAACAAGAGTGGAAGCTGGAACTAAGGTACACTACTCTCTAGACCTATCTTCTGGAATGAATGATATGATGTCGACAGAAGGAGGTCTGCCATAGGTGAGGCAATAAGGGATCCTCAACTAAGGCACAGGAGAAACTAGTAGAGCAACTGACAGACTGACACCAATGATGATGAAATGGGGGGTACTGAGTAGTGAATGGACGACTTCACTTGTTAGAGCATAAAGGGCATGGATGACCTGGCAGCGACTGACACAATATCATGAGGGATAGGGGATAGTGGGACTGAAGGCCATAATGTGCGACACAAGAGAGGAACCAAGAAATGAAGGATGGAGGACTATAGCGGGATGCAAAGGGACTCGGGATAGACTCCATGAATGCAATGATGACTCAACTCAGATGCTCTAAACAAGGGTGACTCGATGGTGCTGCCACACATAAAAGGTCCAATGGGGACCATAAAAACATGAGTACAAGATGGTAACTCACGACGAAAGTGGACATGAGCATGGACAAGTATGGAGGCAAAGTGGTGCCCCTAGTACGAGTGTTTCAAGTGAAGAAATTCAATTTTTAGGAGGGGTGAAGTGATGCTTCTTTGACAAAATGTGTCTTGGTGAAGTATCAAATCACAAAAAGCATGAGCTGGCTACCTAAAGAAAATAAAACGTGCCTTCCCAGAAGGGAATTCTAAGGGTAATATTTCTTCAGATAGAGTGCATTGCGAGGATTGGGAAGGGGATGGCCTTCGAAGTCCTCTAATAGATATTCTCCCCAACCTAAATCCTTACTGATGATGTAAGGTCCTAGCTAGAATGAGTCAAACATCCCATGACCAAGTTGTAACACCCCTAGTTTTATGTTTTTCAAGTTAGAAATTTGAACTTAAATCCAAAGGGGAGTGGACCCAAATGGATAATTATGGTGTGGATGTAATTAATTATTTAATTATGAAAAACAAATATACTATTTCTGTGAATATTGACCAAATGAGATTTTTGAGATCACTTGCCAAATCCATGAGATATGGAAAGAGGCTAAGACTTTCCCCAAAAATCTTTCAAAAATACTTGAAATAATTTATTTCTAATTTAGATTTTTGAGGAAAAATCTAGATTTCCCCAATGAGGTGGAAAGTAGTTGGGAAGAGGTAAAAAGCTGGAAAAGTAGAAAGTAGCTTTAAAGTCCCTAAAAAGGGAAGCCTAGGAAAACAGGAATAAAAGCATCCTGTAATTCTGGAAGTAGAATTAGAAACAGGCTTTGGGGAGCATAAGCTTAAATAAGCTACTCCAAAACAGATTTGGGTTGGTCTGTTCTGGGAGAGGATCTCAGCTCGGGGGTGAGTTCTGTGGATAAAATAACTCTAAGGTTGGGAGGACTGGTCAGCACAGAAGTGGTATGCACACAAATTTGCTGAATAATTAAATTAGATGTTGTTAGATAGTAGTGAAAAGTGCTGTGGTGGTTATGTTGAGGTTAGTTGTTGTGTTATGAATTTCCTTACTTTTAACAGAGTTTAATAGAAGAAATAATTCTTCTAAGCTTCTGTATTGTAATAGGAATGAATACTAGGGAATATTGTCAACTAGAATCTCTAAACCATTAGATGGTTTAAATCTGGAGAGAGTATAAATGGCTCCCTAGAACAGTTAGTGTAATTTTAATCTGCTTCTGTAATAAATAGTACCTGAATAGAAAAAAAATAAACTAGTTCATGTAGTAAACCTTGCAAACTGCAATAAGTTATACTTTAGATATGTCCATGCATGTATACAGAAATGTTGTGCAGACTTAAGAGAAGAGTGGTGTAACTATAATGTAAGTTAAACCTGAGGAGTTTAATGTTTTATTGAATGACCATAATAATACTAAAATTTCTCTACTGTATCATGAAGGAGTCAAACTGTGCTCCGGCTATAATTAGCAGGAAAGCTAAAATTCCAAAACTGATGCTAAGAGAAGTAAAATACTATGAGTAAATAAAGTGGATTGTTATTTCCTATGAAGAGAATTTCCCACTACTGCTATGTAAAAATTATACAAACCAGAATGAGATTTAAAAGAATACTTCTGCCCTTTAATGTATGAACATGTTAAAATATTCAGTAGTAACACCATTCATGTGAAATGATTAGGTGGGAGTATTACTACTGTAAAGTAGAAACTTATATTATTCATTGGAAAATATGGAAAATTCTATTCCAACAGGAAATGTATATAAAATTTTGTCAGAGAGATACAGTAAAGGAGGAAACATAGAGCCAACATAAACAATTTTATAATAGGGAATAACCAATATGATGCTATTCTGCTCCATGTATGTATATATATATATAAAAAAACAAACAAAATATATATATCCTGGAAAACATTCTCTATTTTGTATTACAAAGAACATAATATAGGTACTATGAAGGAAATGATTTAAACTCTTGACAGAAAAAGGGAGACAGAGTTAAAACAGAAGGCTGAGATAAAACTACGATCTCAAAACAAGTACTATTAGTCTTCTTATTTGGTTTCAAACTGATAAATAATTAAATAAATAATTAAATTCGATACACTGGAAACCGCAATATTTAATTAATAACAATGTAGGGTCAGAAGCTTATGAATATGCTAGTACAAGTAACTCCATTATCCTGCACATAGAACAAGTATATACAAACTACACAACTCTAGATAAAAAGGCGGGAAGAGGAACATTAATACAGTGACCCAATACCAGTTAGGAGTACTGGGGAAATTTGAGAATACTCCAGAGTCTATATATGTTAAAATAAACTGTGTAAATGTCCAAATATTACACACTGAGAAATCATAAATTACAAAGTGCCATAGTTATTTTAAATATAAAAAGGGGGCGAGCTATATGAATAAATCGAATCTCACTGTCGAGTAAGACAAACTACTCCATAAACTGAAGTTTTTCTTCCAGCCATGAGAATGACGAGTGTCTGGATGATAACAGAGTACCAACCTGAGAGAAAATTAATAATAACGTTAAGGGTTGAATCTGGTAGCATTGATTTAAATGTCAAGATGGAGAACATGGAGAGCGCTCAGTGACTAGAGTACCTACAAAAAACGAAAACCAGAGGGTAAAACCCCAATCATCGAATACGAATAGTACAGTGACCATTGAACTGGGTTCAAATTGAATTAAACAAGAGTTTTGAGTTCCGAATACCGGGAACGAAGGGCATAAACCCTCGGCATGAATATGTTTCACTGCAAAACATAAGCCAGAGGGGTGATTAATAAACCTCGTTGACAAATCACAAATTAATATCAGCGTAAAAGAATAACAAAGTAACGAATCGTGATTTATGTGTGTCTGTAAGAAGGAGAACTCACGAGAGGTTCGAATAGTTTCACCACCCTAAGACGTGATAACCATGAACAAAATGAAAATCTGTATATATACAGGCATCGAATCAATGAGATTATCATACGACTGAACACATATCAGTTCGGCGAAAGGAGGCATAATACGTTCATCAACGAAAAACATATGTATAACAATAAACTTCATACATAAGTCAAAGTGGTAAGTAGACCAATACCTGAGAGGTTCAGTAGAACTTCCGTCTCCATTCGTGCTACGCAAGAAGCAAAACGAAAATAGAGAGGTTCGATGGCGAAAACCTCAGAAACAAAGAGGTTCGAGGGAAGAACCATCATGTCCATAAAGGCTCAAAAGGGGAAAACCTTCATAGGTTCTAGAGCCGAGATGAAACGAAACAAAATTAAGCTCAGTAAAGAAAATCCATGGAATAAATAGAAACGTTTACGCCCAAACCCTAACTGATCCTCACCATCCATATGGCGAGATCTGGAGGAGGCGTACTCCAAGTTGAGGTATACAATAGACCAACGATAAGTTTTAATGTCGATCTGAGAAGACGTCCATCTCAACGATCCATAAAATTTAATGGGCGACGACGCCAAAGTACCAGAATGCCCTCGAAAACCACATAATAAATAAAATAATGTGAAATGAACTGGAGTGTAAATCCCGACGAAGAATGAGACTGATCATAATTTATTAAGACTCTGGTGTGGTACTATGTGAATTAAATGGAATTGACGCATATATATCTCAATGCAAAATACGTACACGCAAAGTAATCTTGGTGTGAGGTAGATACATTAAGTTGAAACCAGTGCAACCATAAGGCCATATGTAAGTTAGAATTCCTACACAATCAATATGTTATATGTATACACATATAGGTATTGACGTGTTATAAAAGAGCAACTGTGAAATCGTGATCGAGTCACATTTGAAAGAGGAACCATATGGTAATAAAATCACATATATGTAATGTGGTTAATGGATTTGATGTTTATATTGAATAGAGAAAAATTAAACCATTGGAGTAGAGACTCCTCAAATACCTAATGGATATATTAAGCTCAGGTATAAAAAGGTTGAGCAAGGTATTAATAAATCAAAGTGAAAAAAAAAAAACCATTTAATTAAATACCTTGAGATAGGCCTTGTTGTATTAATAAAGGTGTTAATCGGTTATAAAAGTATAGTCAAAAAGATATTGTTAATGGTAATTCTAGATTTACTTCAAAATAGGCAAGAATAGAATAATATAATTTGAATTGGTTGAACCTGTTGGAGTTACAGATGTATACCTACTAAACATTTAATACGTCAAGAAGATAGTATTGACTGAAAAAAAAATATTTTGAATGTGGAGGTGTTACAAATGGTATCAAAGCTCGTGTTTGGAAAACTGGGCTGTTGTTGTGCTCACTGTATAAATTATTTCCTGTTGATTTTTTTTTTTTTTTTCTTTGATGTTGTTTTGTTTAGTGTACAGTGGTACTGGAACTGAAAATTTAATGGCTGAAGGAGATGAAATTTATGTTGATCTGCGTGATGAAGATAACACGCTAGATCCCAATGCTCCTTTGATGGCTATGTTGCACAGGTTGCAACGAGATATGGCTGAGCTGAGAAGCCAGAATGACAGGCTGTCATTAGCTAGTGAGGAGCAGGAAAAGCTCATAAGAGAACTGACTTTGCAGAACAGCCAAGAAGGTGAAGGTTCCAGAAGAAGGAAGAAAAGCAAGCTCTCTGATGATTCTAAGGAAGATGACACTGCTAGACATCAATCTAAACAGAAGAAGGAATTACAGGGGGGATTCTGAAAAATTAAGCCTCCCTCCTATGATGGGGAGAAGGAGGAAGATGCTGAGGCATGGTTGTTGAATATGATTAAGTATTTCTAGGTCTATGAATATGAGAGCAATCTAAAGGCCAGATTAGCTATCTACCAGTTGCAAGGTAAGGCTACCTTGTGGTGGGAGGAGAGGAAAATGGTTCATGCCATTGACGAAAAAACAGTGACTTGGAAAGATTTCCAAGTCAAGTTTAAAACCCGCTATTTGAACGAACGTTATTATGATGATAAAGCAAAGGAGTTCCATGAACTCAGAATGGGACAACTCACCATATATGAGTTTGTCACCAAGTTTACAAATCTACTAAGGTATGTTCCTTATATTCGTGAAGAGAAGGAAAAGGTACAAAGGTTTTTGAACTGTTTGCCTACTGTGTACAAGGAGAAAATAGAGTTCGATAATCCAAAAAATATGGATGAAGCGGTGAGGAAAGTTATATTATGCTACCAAAAGTTTAAAGGAAAGGGTGAACATGGAAAAAGCTGGGTAAATAAGAGTGAATTCAAAGGGAAGAAACATAAACCAACTTACTTAAAGAACTTTGGCAGGGACCATCAGCGGAAGAAATTTAACAAACCCAAGGAAAGTCAAACTGCTCAGTCCCAAGTTGGTTCAAAACAAATAGATGAAGATAATAAGAAGGAGGGAGCAGTCAAAATGTGGGAACCTTTGAAATGTTGGGGGTGTGGAGAACCTCATCTGTTGAGGGACTGTCCACACCGAAATATTCAGATGATTATGAGAGATCGAGAAGCTACCACAGTGAATGATATAGCAAGGAATATACCCACTATTAGTGCAGCCTTGGAGAACTGACAAGCAGAACACCAAGCTACTATGGTTGAGATGGAAGGTAAGATTTCTGACCATTCTATTACAGTTTTAATTGATCTGGGTGCTTCTTTGAGTTACATTAGTCCACAAGCTATAGAGAAATGAAATCTCAAAATTGAAAAATTTCAGCAGTCTTGGTTGGTTCAGTTAGCCACTGGCACCAAGAGGAAAGTAACTCATAAGTTACCTCAAACAACAATTAAATTAAATGATTTTCAGATAGAAATAAATTTAAACATTCTACCCTTAGGCTCATATGATTTGTTGATTGGAATGGACTGGTTGGAAAAGAGAAAGGCCATGATGAACTGTTGGGATAAAACTCTGCATTGCATAGATGAGGAGGGGAGACCCTTTATCCTTAAAGGAAAACCAAAACCAATCTCTGTAAGACAAATATCAGCTCTGCAATTAAAAAGAACAGCTAGAAAAGGTTATCAAGTCTATGTTGTACATGTTGAAGAATTAGGACAACAACCTGAAGAAAACCTACTAGACACTTTACCAGTGGTAAGAGATTTCAAAGAAGTTTTTCCAGATGAGATTCCTCATCTTCCCCCTAAAAGAGAGATTGAATTTTCAATCTATTTGGTGCCTGGAGCAACACCCGTTTCCAGATCTCCTTACCGAATGATCCCCCGTGAACTCATGGAGTTGAAAATGCATTTGCAAGAATTGTTGGATAAAGGTTACATCAGACCGAGTGTGTCTCCTTGGGGAGCACCGGTGCTGTTTGTGAAAAATAACGATGGAACCTTCAGAATGTGCATTGACTACCGTCAATTGAATAAGTTGACAATTAAAAACAGATACCCATTGCCTAGAATTGACGACCTTTTCGATCAAGTAAGAGGGGCTTCGATATTTTCTAAGATTGATCTGAGGACTGGTTATCACCAACTCAGAATTAAGGAAGAGGACATCAGTAAAACAACTTTTCGAACCAGGTATGGTCACTACGAATTTGTAGTCCTACCCTTCGTCTTGAAAAATACCCCTACCACTTTTATGTGCTTAATGAATAGCGTTTTGAACAAGTACTTAGATAAATTCGTACTTGTGTTCATAGACAATATTCTAGTCTATTCAAAAAGTGTGGAAGAGCACCAAAAACATTTAAGGATAGTTTTGCAAACTTTGAAAGAAAACCAGTTATATGCCAAATTCAGTAAATGTGAATTTTATAAAGACAAGATTCAATACTTGGGGCATATTATTTCTGAACAAGGATTGGCTGTTGACCCTGAGAAAATAAAGGCTATTAGAGAATGGTCGGTGCCAACTGATGTTTCAGCAGTGAGATCATTTATGGTAATTGCAGGTTATTATCGAAGATTTGTGGAAATATTTTCTGCAATAGCATATCCCATAACTTCACTGCAGAGGAAAGGCACCAAATTTGAGTGGACTGAAAAATTCCAAAACAGTTTTGAAAAACTAAAATTGAAACTTACTACAACCCCTATACTGAAAATTGCAGATCCTGACAAAGATTTTGTTGTGTGCACAGATGCATGTAGAGAGGGGTTGGGAGGAGTTCTGTTGCAATAAAATTATGTTATTGCATATGAGTCTAGGAAACTTAAGAAACATGAACAGAACTACAGTGTATATGATCTGGAATTGGCTGCTGTAATTCATGCCTTGAAGATGTGGCGACACTATCTTCTTGGAAAAAAATTTACATTGATGACAGACCATATTAGTCTCAAGTATTTCTTTTCTCAAACAGATTTGAATGCGCGACAAGCCAGATGACTATCTTTTCTGAGCGAATTTGATATGGAAATAAAACATATCAAAGGGAAAGAAAATAAAATTGCTGATGCGCTAAGCATAAATGCTTGCCAAAACATAAGCAGCATTGGGAGTAGTGCTAGTTTTGATTTAGAAGAACTAGTTAAAAAGGTAGCAGATCAAGATCCAAACTATGAGAATCTTCAAGTGAAAATGTTAAAGAAAAAAATGGCTGAATACACCCAAAATCAAAAAGGGTTGATCTGCTATAAAAACATACTGTATATCCCCAATGTAGAGTCTTTGAAAAAATAGATCATATATGAATATCATAAACAACCATATTCAGGACATCCTAGATATCAGAAAATGTTAACAGCTTTGAAAAAGAAATTTTTTTGGCCAGGAATGAAAAAGGATGTAGCAGAATACTTAGCTATATGCATGGAATGTCAACTAGTTAAAGTTGAGCATCAACATCCATCTGGACTTTTAAATCCCTTGCCAATTGCAGAATGGAAATGGGACACTGTTTCCATAGATTTCATAACCGGGTTACCTGGAACAAAGTACCAGCATGACTCAGTGATGGTTGTGGTGGACACTTTAACAAAATATGCACATTTCATACCTGTAAAATCTACTTTTGGGATATCCCAAGTAGCAGATGTATTCTTAAAAGAAATAGTAAGGCTACACGGGGTCCCAAAGATGATTATTTCAGATAGAGACGCTAAGTTCACAGATGCCTTCTGGAAGGGTCTGTTTGGGGGCATGGGCACTAAATTGAATTTTAGTACTGCTTATCACCCTCAGACGGATGGTCAAATAGAAAAAACAAATCAGATTTTGGAGGATATGCTGAGAATGTATGTGATGGATAGGCCATCAAAATGGGAAGACTACTCACATTTAGCTGAATTTGCTTACAACAATAACTATCAGTCCTCCATCAAAATGAGTCCATTAGAAGCACTCTATGGAAGGAAGTGGCGTACTCCTTTAAGTTGGAGCCAACCTGAGGATAAGCTAGTATTGGGGCCAGATAATCTACAAGAAATGGAAAGGGTTGTAAAACAAATACAAAGAAACATCAAGATAGCGCAAGATCGATAGAAAAACTATGCTGATAAGAAGAGGGTGCATCGAGAGTTTAAAGTGGGTGATCATGTGTAACTATGCATTAAACCCAAAAAGAGCACACTTTATGCTGGAAGTTGTGCAAAATTGGCTCCTAGATATTGTGGGCCTTTTGAGGTGTTAGAAAGGGTGGGACTAGTGGCTTATAAGCTGGCCTTACCACCCCATGTTAAAGTTCATGATGTGTTTCATGTTTCATTATTAAAAAGATATGTACACGATGCTTCTCACATTGTTGATTGGAATGTGATACAGGTGGAACCAGAAGGGGATTTCCTTCCAGAGCCGCTTCAAATATTGGAGCAGGAAGAAATTGAATTGAGAAACCGAACATTAGCAAGAGTAAAGATGTAGTGGAAGAAATTTACTGCTAAAGAAGCTACATGGGAAAGAGAAGCTAAGATGATGGAAAAATATCCATATCTATTTTCGAAATGAACTCTAGTAGTTAGTTGTTAACACCGAGGACGGTGTTTGTTTTCAGAGGGGGAATATGTAACACCCCTAGTTTTATGTTTTTCAAGTTAGACATTTGAACTTAAATACAAAGGGGAGTGGACCCCAATGGATAATTATGGTGTGGATGTAATTAATTATTTAATTATGAAAAAAAAATATACTATTTCTGTGCATATTAACCAAATCAGATTTTTGAGATCACTTGCCAAATCCATGAGGTATGGAAAGAGGCTAAGACTTTCCCCAAAAATATTTCAAAAATCCTTGAAAGAATTTATTTCTAATTTAGATTTTTGAGGAAAAATCTAGATTTCCCCAATGAGGTGGAGAGTAGTTGGGAAGAGGTAAAAAGCTGGAAAAGAAGAAAGCAGCTCTAAAGTCCCTAAAAAGGGAAGCCTAGGAAAACAGGAATAAAAGCATCCTGTAATTCTAGACGCAGAATTAGAAACAGGCTTTGGGGAGCATAAGCTTAAATAAGCTACTCCAAAATAGATTGGGGTTGGTCTGTTCTGGGAGAGGATCTCAGCTCGGGGGTGAGTTCTGTGGATAAAATAACTCTAAGGTTGGGAGCACTGGTCATCACAGAAGTGGTATGCACACGAATTTGCTAAATAATTAAATTAGATGTTGTTAGATAGTAGTGAAAAGTGTTGTGGTGGTTATGTTGAGGTTAGTTGTTGTGTTATGAGTTTCCTTACTTTTAACAGATTTGAATAGAAGAAATAATTCTTCTAAGCTTATGTATTGTAGTAGGAATGAATACTAGGGAATACTGTCAACCAGAATCTCTAAACCATTAGATGGTTTAAATCTAGAGAGAGTATAAATGGTTCTCTAGAACAGTTAGTGTAATTTTAATATGCTTCTGTAATAAATAGTACCTGAATAGAAAAAAAATAAACTAGTTCATGTAGTAAACCTTGGAAACTGCAATAAGTTATACTTTAGATATGTCCATGCATGTATACAGAAATGTTGTGCAGAATTAAGAGAAGAGTGGTGTAATGATAATTTAAGTTAAACCTAAGGAGTTTAATGTTTTATTGAATGACCATAATAATACTAAACTTTCTCTACTATATCATGAAGGAGTCAAACTGTGCTCCGACTATAATTAGCAGGAAAGATAAACTGCCAAAACTGATGCTAAGAGAAGTAAAATACTATGAGTAAATAAAGTGGATTGTTATTTCCTATGAAGAGAATTGCCCACTACTGCTATCTAAAAATTATACAAAACAGAATGAGATTTAAAAGAATACTTCTGCCCTTTAATGTATGAACATGTTAAAATATTCAGTAGCAACACCATTCATGTGAAATTATTAGGTGGGAGTATTACTACTGTAAAGTAGAAACTTATATTATTCATTGGCAAATATGGAAAATTCTGTTCCAACAGGAAATGTATATAAAAGTTTGTCAGAGAGATACAGTAAAGGAGGAAACATAGAGCCAACATAAACAGTTTTATAATAGGGAATAACCAAGATGATGCTATTCTGCTCCATGTATGTATATATATATAATAATAAAAAAAAACAAACAAAATATATATATCCTGGAAAACATTCTCTATTTTGTATTACAAAGAACATAATATAGGTACTATGAAGGAAATTATTTAAACTCTTGACAGAAAAAGGGAGACAGAGTTAAAACAGAAGGCTGAGATAAAACTACGATCTCAAAACAAGTACTATTAGTCTTCTTATTTGGTTTCGAACTAATAAAAATGAAATAAATAATTAAATTCGATACATTGGAAACCACAATATTTAATTAATAACAATATAGGGTCAGAAGCTTATGAATATGCCAGTACAAGTAACTCCATTATCCCGCACATAGAACAAGTATATACAAACTACGAAACTCTAGATAAAAATGCAGGAAGAGGAACATTAATACAGGGACCCAATAATAGTTAGGAGTACTGGTGAAATTTGAGAATACTCCAGAGTCTATATATGTTAAAATAAACTGTGTAAATGTCCAAAATATTACACACTGAGAAATCATAAATTACAAAGTGCCATAGTTCTTTTAAATATAAAAGGGGGCGAGCTATATGAATAAATCGAATCTGACTGTTAAGTAAGACAAACTACTCCATAAACTAAATTTTTGCTTCCAACCATGAGAATGACGAGTCTCTGGATGATAAAAGAGTACCAACCTGAGAGCAAATTAATAATAACGTTAAGGGTCGAATCTGGCTGCGTTGATTTAAATATCAAGATGGAGAACATGGAGAGCGCTCATTGGCGAGAGTACCTACAAAAAACGCAAACCAGAGGGTAAAACCCCAATCATCGAATACGAATCATACAGTAACCATTGAACTGGGTTTGAATTGAATTAAAAAAGAGTTGTGAAGTCCAAATACCTGGAACGAAGGGCATAAACCCTCGGCGTGAATATGTTTCACTGCAAAACATAAGCCAAAGGGGTGAGTAATAAACCTCGTTGACAAATCACAAATTAATCTCGGCGTAAAAAAATAACAAAGTAACGAATCGTGATTTATGTGTGTCTGTAAGAAGGAGAACTCATGAGAGGTTCAAATAGTTTCACCACCCTAAGACGTGATAACCATGAACAAAATGAAACTTTGTATATATACAGGCATCAAATCAATGAGATTTTCATATGATTGAACACATATCAGGTCAGCGAAAGGAGGCATAATACGTTCATCAACGAAAAACATATGTATAACAATAAACTTCATACATAAGTCAAAGTGGTAAGTGGACCAATACCTGAGAGGTTCAGTAGAAATTCCGTCTCCATTTGTGCTACACAGGAAGCAAAACAAAAATAGAGAGGTTCGATGGCGAAACCCTCGGAAACAAAGAGGTGCGAGGGCGGAACCATCGTGTCCATAAAGGCTCGAAGGGGGAAAACCTTCGTAGGTTCCAGATCCGAGATGAAATGAAACAAAATGAAGCTCAGTAAAGAAAATCCATGGAATAAATAGCAACATTTACGCCCAAACCCTAACCGATCCTCACAATCTAGACGGCGAGATTTGGAGGAGGCGTACTCCACGTTGAGGTATACAATAGACCAACGATAAGTTTTAACGTCGATCTGAGAAGGCGTCCATCTCAACGATCCATAAAATTTAATGGGCGACGATGCCAAAGTACCAGAATGCCCTTGAAAACCACATAATAAATAAAATAATGTGAAATGAACTGGAGTGTAAATCCCGACGAAGAATGAGACTGATCAAAATTTATTACATGGTAATACGGGAATTAAATGGAATTGATGCATAGAGATCTAAATGCAAAATACATACACGCAAAGCAACCTTGGTGTGAGGTAGATACATTAAGTTGAAACCAGTGCAACCATAAGGCCATATGTAAGTTAGACTTCGTATACAATCAATATGTTATATGTATACACATATAGGTATTGACGTGTTATAAAAGAGCGACTGTGAAATCGTGATCGAGTCACATTTGAGGTGTTGCACCGAATGTTTAGAACGTGCAGTAAGGTCGTCTAAATAAGCAAGGATAATATGAGCCAGGTCATGAAAACAGTAAGACATAGCCCACTAAAAAGTGGCTCCTGCATTTTTAAGGCCGAATGGCATGACTCGATAGGCAAAGGTTCCCCGTAGACTAATGAACGTGGTTTTGAGTTGATCAGCACGACGGATAACAATTTGGTTGTACCCAGAGAAACCATCCATAAAGGATAGAACCTCGTGCCCCGCACACTCATCAATGATTTTGTTAATGAATGGTGTGGGGAAGTTGTCATTGGGACAAGCTTTGTTCAGATCGTGAGAGTCAGTGCAGACATGAATGGTGCCTTGTTTCTTGAGAATGGGAACTGTGTTAGACACCCAAGTGATGTATTCAATGGGATAGATAAAGCTAGCCTGCTTGAGATTATCAATTTTGGCTTTGACAACTTCTCTTCGGGAAGGATTAATGGGTCTCCTATTTTGACGGACAGGATTGGCATCAAGCCATGTATCGATATGGTGTTCGACAATGGCAGGATCAAGTCCGAGAATTTCTAAATAGGACCAGGAAAAAATATCACGAAATTCTTTAAATAGCTTGGTGTAAGCCTCAACTTCTTCTGGGGTGCAATTGGTGCCCAAGGTGATATTTTCTTCTATCCCTGGTTTGTCAGAAATGTAAATTTTAATGGTAGGAGAGATATTGGCCATATTTCCTTCTTCAAAAGCATCAGGTGCAGGGATGGGATTTCTAAAACAATCGACCTCATCAGGAAGGAAGTCTTCAGTTTCCACAACATATTGGTCATGGGACTGCTGTGGGAGGAAGTATGCGCGGTGGTGCATATCTTCCCACAGAAAGTCAGGTACAGTCATATCTTCCATAATTTCTTCATCAGAATTAAATATAGGGTGACTGGAGGAAGAGAGACCTCCTAACGCGGTAGAACTGCCTGAATCATTATCATGTGAAGAGAGACTCACATGTGCGACATCATGGTGGATGACAGAAGAGTAAGCAGATAAAGGTTCTACCGATGTTGAGCCCAGGGATATCGCTAAAGGGAGGTCAGGTGACACATTAGGGGAAGCCTCCAAGGGGACTTCTACCGAGGGTCTCATGGATGATGATAGGTAGAAAATGTGGGCTGTAGGCTCCATCATCTTGACATCGGGAGGTGGAATGTCAATGGGAGTAGGCATATCCTCTAGTTCTGGTGGAGCAGAACTTGCAGACAAGTGAGAGGTGAAATTTCCATGCTTGGCATTATTTTGGCAGAAATCTTCCAAAGAGGAGTGATACTTTTCAAGGCGGGGGCAGACATGAGTGTAATGGCCATGTAAATCGCACAAAGCACAGGGGTGATTGGTGCACAAATTTTTTAGTTTCGGGATTGACTTGGGTATAGTGACATAAACCTCACGGATATCAGGCTTCGAAAATGTCTCATTGACCATGGACTTAAGGTGAGGCAACTCTGGACAAGTATGGGTGGCATGACTGACAATATCACATAAAGCACAATGGATAGTGCGTTTTGGTGGCTGAGGAGGGGCAAGATTTGTCAGAGTGGCCTTGTCTTTGGTTGCCCCCATGCAAGCTTTTCCCTTCGTACCTGAAACGGTCGCAATAGAGGGTGGTTCCTATTGAGGTGGCTGAGGCACTATTGCAGCGGGAGAAGTCATGGATACCGATTGAACCGGGGTCAAAGAAAGATAAGGTTTTGGCTGACCAGGCGAGGTAGCGACTGGAGGATCAAGGTACCAAATGGGAATCCCAATGGTTAGGTTGGGAAGGTAGAGGGTGGCCATGGCAGGTTCCGTATAAACTCTTGGTGGGGGGGTTATGAACGGTATCTGACTGGAGGGGTAATGGCTAGGCAGGATGGCTCCTAAATGGTTAAGGCCTGGAGGAACCGCTCCAGGAGGGAAGAGAGGCTCATGGATACCAGCTGAAGGGCCAGGAGGAGGAGGTCTGGAAGGCTGAATGAAAGGGCTAAGAGAAGGCTATGGAGGGTGAGGAGGTAGCTGACTAGCCAAGGCGGGCCACTTGGGAGAAACTCGAGACAATTGAATCATGCAAACATTCGATGAGCTGGGAATAGAGTTCATCATGAGAATCTGGTAATCGAAGGTAACAGATGGAAGAGGTTGAGTGGCCACCTAACTTTCTGGTGGTTTGGTAGCCACAAATCCTTGCTGAGGGAAAGGATCAGTAAGAATAACCGGTTGACTAGGTGCAAGACTGGGAGGAATGGAAGGGATGGCTTGTTGTCCTCTCAAAGTTGCTTGAGACTCCCACAGCTGCCGCATCTATGGAAAAAGAGGACAATCATGTGTGTAATGACCATAAACACCACAACAAGAATAGGGCTTGTTCATGTGAACATGCCTATCCTACTTGGGCTGAGTGCCCTGTTTCTGGTTCATAGTGCTAGGAGCATTACCTTGATTAGGTCCAGGATTACCAGGAGCAGACTGACTCTGAGTGCCTTTCTTATTATTTTTGGAGGGAGGAGGATTAGTCACGCCCTATTGTGCATACACCTGCCCCTCAGGGGGCAATGGCTGCTGTTGTGGGGGTTTAGAAGGCAAGGGAGGATGAGGTGCTAATGCTGGAGGAGCTGGAGCACCAGGCTATGGATACGGATAATAAGAAGGTTGGGTAACAATGTGGTAAATAGGAGGTTGGGAAAAAAGAGGAGGTATGTCGTATCCTGGATACGTGCTACCAGGAGGGGGAAAAGTGCAGGAGGTGATGGCCCCCCCTAAGGAAAACCATAGCCCATGGGAGGTTGAGCAAACAGATTAGAGAGAGCTTGAACGATACCATCGGCAGCGTGAGATGCCCCTGGTGCGTTGGCACCACTGGGCCGGGGAAGATCAGGTAGAACGGTATAAACATAACCTAATTGAGCGTAGATCAGGTCATATTTTAACGCAATTTGGAGAGTGGCTTCTTCGGTTTGAGGAAAGTGCGATGCGACATATTTCCCGATAGGTGGAAAGGGAGATCTAAGGAACCAGTCCATGTAGACATGGTCTTCGAATGTAAGGGCTCGACATAGGCTCTTTCTTCTCCGCCATTCCTAAATGTGGTCGGATAGGCGGGTCACAGACAATTGATAGAAAGAAGTCAAGAGTTCGGTACCAATGTCATAACGAAGGGGAAGCTGGAAGTAAGACAGAAAATCCTGGGCAAGAGTCGCAAAGGTGGTATGAGAGGAAGGGGCCTAATTAACATGCCACTTAGAAGCTTCACCTGTAAGTGTTCATTGGAACAACTGAAGATGGACATAGTCATCGGTAATGGAGTTAGACGAACACCACATGTGGAAAGATCGAACATGATTTGAAGGATCTTCTCCAGCAAGGCTTTCAAAATTTTGGATGTCGTAAGGGAGCTTTGTCGGCATGGTAGGCCAACTAGCGTCATGGTGTATAGGGTCGTTTATCAACTGGTCAAAATCGAGGAGGCTGAGGCCTTCCATGAAGGGGAGCAAGGGCACAGCCAGGGTAGTGTCCGTTGCGGTCCCACTAGTGGTATTCCCAACATGAGGGCTGGGGTTACCACCAACATTAGGTCCTACACCAGACATGGCGAAGGTGTCAGGGGGAGAACCAAAGGCGGAACGAGAATGAGAACCCAAAGGACCAGAAGAAGAGTTGGTGTGCGGACTTGGTGGAGGACTAACTCGAATCATATGCGGAGGAGTAAGTCTTCCTACCAGAAACTGAGGATGAAGGCAAAGAAGTCTCCAAGATAAATTCCCCGATGGTGCAATGATGATGACACAAACATGGCACAAAGGAAAAAGAGACTAAAAAGGGCAGGGAGGTGTAGGATCAACAGATTACAATGTCAAAATAAGGGCAGAGAGGTGCAAGATCAATTGATTTCAATGTTTTAGATTCTTTTCTTGGCAGTGTTAACCAAGCCCTTTTTCACTTAGGGTGTGTGTGTAAAGTGTGCAAATTTTAATTTTTAAACCCAGACGTTTCTAGAGAAAAAAGAAAAAGTGTATTGTATAGCTGCAAATAAACCTGCAAATGACAATATATGAGCTTGCAAAAATAGAAAATAAACAGCTAATAATGTAATAATCTAAACCCAAGGAGGCGGGCCTCTCAACAACTAGTATATAGGTGAGTAAAAACTAATCAAAACACACTAAAAAATCCAAAATATCTAAGGTTAGGAGGGACAGGGATCTAAAGGACAAAATCTGTTGGTAAGTGGTGTAGAAAACAACAACAAATCAGAGGAAAAATTGTTGAAAAAAGAGGCGGCGAAAGGCTATCTCCGGGAGGAAAATAGAGTGAAACCTAGAGGAAAATTAAAAAAAAAGCTAAATGAGGTGTTTTGGATGGATAGCAAGCCGATATGAAGCAGATCTGAAGGTGAGGTATCAGATCTGAAAAAAAAGGGCTGAAGACTCTGAAATTTCAGACAACCTGCAATAGCAAAATCTCTTCCACAAAAAGTGGAGGGTACTGAAGCCCTAGGGGGCTAGGTTCCCACTTAGTTTAGCAAAACAGAACAAGTACAGGTCCAAAATGGTCAGAGACAGAGGTGAGACAACCCTAAACAGAGGTTTAGACAAACCCAAAAAACTTTCAGAAAAATCCTCGCAGAAAATCCAGGTCGCAGTTTCTGACCTCTTTTCAGTAGAGGTTGCAGTTTTTGGGTTGATTCCTACTTCTTGAAGCTCCAGGTTGCAGTTTTTGGGCCAAAAAGTGTGACCTGCACTTTCGGCACTCTCGGAGGCAGATTTCAGAAAAACTTGTCATCTCAGCTGTGGCTGATGTCTGTCACCTGTGCAATAGGTCTGAAAACACACGGAAGTTAGAATTTTATCGTTTTAGGGTTTTATGGGTTAAAAAAAACATCAAGAAGAGAAAAAATAAGGGGATGAAGAGAAATCCTAGGGTTTGAAGCTGCTGGATATTCAAGGATTAGAAAAATTAAAGCGGTCTTAATAGTAAACCCGTGTGGAGTCGCCAGTTGTTAGTATGAATCTTAATTCTAAGCATACCAAAAAAGACCACTTTAGCTGTGCATAGCAAATAGTCCTAACAACAAATATGGCTACCAATATCCTCAGATCTGTAGTTAGGTGATTAAGCTAAATGTTGTAAAAATCTAGACCTATGCATTAGAAGACATTAAGTAGTAGAGAAAACAAGATTTACTCCTTGCATCCAATAGACAAGACAAGAATATGTTGAATGAATTTTGTATTAATGGCACCTGGGAGGAAAACACAGGAGGGTGTTCCCAGTTCTCCTCAATGGGATGGGTTCTTGTAAGTCCTCAGCACTTCAGATCTAGAATTTCTCTCACTTGATGGTGTAGAAAATCCAGACAAAAATGGTAGCAAAATATGACTATGATGGTGGATCAATAGTCAGACCAAAAGTATAGATCCAAAGTGATCTTTAGACAACAAAAGGTGGTAAATGAATGGGAAAACCCTTCTATTTATAACAAAATATTGAGTTAGTCTAGATATTGGTGCATAATTAAAATATTATTAACCAAATCAAGATCCAACTTTTATGGAATATTTTATTATATTTGTTGGAGGGAAAGGAATTTGACTTGGGTCAAATCCCTTTATTTGTAAATAATAAATAAATAAATGATTTATTTATCATTTTAAGGATGTGGTTGAGTAATAATCAAATAAATAATGATTTATTTAATTATTTAAGGGTGATTTAGTCATATTTAATAAAGAATATTATTTAAATAAGGTTTAAATAATTATTCTTAGAAAATAATAAGATAAATAATGATTTATCTAATTAATTTCCTTGTTTTGGGTTAAATATAACCAAGAATATTAATTAAACTGTTGTTTAAATAATTATTCCTTGAGGAAAATCAAACAAATGTAGATTTATTTAATATTTCCTCATGGGGTTTCCTGTTTAGACCATAAACAACTTAATAAAAGTGGTTTACTAAGTTATTTTCATAGTGAAAGCAATTTTACTTAGGGTAAAATTGGTCTTACATGGTGTACTCGGGTCCATCTAATGATAATAGGTTAGATGACCAAAAAATGGTGTAACCAAAATGATTGACATTCAACCATTTCCTTTGACATATTAGAGAGGCCACAGGCATGTGTTTGCTTCACTTGGTGTGAAAGGGGCCATGCCTTCTTCGTCAGCAAAATAGGTAGACAAGGGAAAGGAAAAGGTTACAGAGCCTATCATAGTTGAGGAGGAGGAAAAACATGAAACTGAGAAAGAGTTTTAGTTGATTGACATTGATGATGAGGATGAGGGGAAAATTACTAATGCACTGATCAGGGGCAAAGATTCCAAGATTAGTGAGCTTAAATCTAATCTTGGTAGAGCAAAGAATGTGATTAACTTTCTTGAGTTAGAGAGTCAGTAGCTAGAGACAAAACAGATCATCAGTGAGGTCAAGGAAATCAGAGCTCAGAGAGAGGTAGGAAAGGCTAAGGCTTTCCTAGATGAGACCTTGGATATTTTTTATGATAGTGATAATGAGGAATATCAGCTTCCTAGACAGAGACCAAGGACCATTGGACTAAAGAGGGATTTAGCCCAGGAAAGGAAAAAAGAGGCATAATTGGAAGAGCAGCTTACTCCAAGTGAGTTGATTGCCATAGAGATTGATGGGGATAGAGATTATTGGCTTGAGAGAGCCAATTTTCATTTGGAGGGCCTACTAGAGAAGGTAAAGAGAGACACTGATATTCAGAGGAAGATGACAAGACGTTATGCCATGAGAAACAGGATTGCATGGGCCAAGCTCAAACGTGCCCATGCAAAGATTTGGGCTTTGAACGAGTCAAAGGAGAAAGAGAAGCTCAATATTCTTGTTGAGGTGTCCCTCTAGGTCTCTAACCCTTGATCAGCAAGCACAATTCCAATTTTTTCACTTTTGTGCACATTTTGATTTTTTGACAGTTTGGCATGCAGAAAATTGGCCAAACGCGCAGCACCACTGGCACTTCGCTCCTTTTTGGGCCATACAAATGGAAAATTGTCAGCATATTCATGTTCCTAATGACTAGTACATCAACCTCAAAACGTTCCAGGATATTGGGAGCAAAAATGGTCCCTCAAAAAGGCCAAAAACCATCAAAAAATCATGTTTCTGCCCTCTTTTTGACCTTGGCGATGTGCATTTAATAGTCTTGGGAGAATAGGATTTTGACAAGGAATATGGGCACCATTTTGGAAAGAAAAGCATATTTGGAAACTATACTCATCTACCTTTCGAATGGGCCATCATGGAGCTCATTTGGACGTTGGGAAGGGCTCTAAAAGTTTGCTGCAAGACAGGCCATTTTTTATATCATGGCGCTGCGCCCCTGTACCTTGGCGCTGCGCCCTTGACAGGAGTTGAATAAAGAGAAAATAATTTATTAAAAAAGTTATTAAAAAGCTTTGAATTTCAAATATTTCCAAAGTTAGCTCAAACAATGAAGTTAGAAGTTATTATTATAGTGAGTTACTTTCAGATATTTTGCCTTGGGCCTTGCATGATCTCAAAGGTAAAAAATTTATTAACTCTATAATAAATAACATGTGAAACCCTTGCTTGGGATCACCTCCTCTTTTTGTAGATAAATACTGCATGTATGCTTCATGTTTTGGGTTGGTTGGTTGTTGAGATGAATACTGCATAGACTATGAGTTGTAAAGAAGTTGGCTTTGAAGTGTTGTAACTATTTTGGATTGGATATCAATGGATCAAGCATATTTACATGATTCATGAACTTGGTTAAATGGTGATGTTATTCCGATCTTGTAATGGTTTCCTTTTTTTTTCCATTTTGTACATCAATTTCTCCTATAACAGAATATAAAATTTAGGTTAAGATATGTTGTTAGAGGCACCTTAATTTTGTCTGCTTTCTGTTGTTTAAATGCTTTCCTCTACTAGGTTTGATTGGAGAACTTAGGAGTTCCCTGCTCTCCTTTTTACCTAGTTTTTTTTCTTGAGATTAACTCAGTAGATTCCAACCAAATAAGTTTATGGTTTTCCCTATCCTTTGGTTCTGCTTGAAATGTTGTTCTCAAGGCTTTCTTTGAAGTTTACTTACTAGAGTTTAGCTAAATAAGTTTATGTTTTTCCCTGTCCTTTGGTCTATCTTGAACAATCACTTTAAAGGTCTTTGAAGTCTGATTGAAGAATTTAGGAGTTCCCTGCTCTTTAATCATTACTGATTTGTTATCTTAAATGTTTTCTTTGTCTGAAAGTGAATAGCTATAGAATTTAGGAGTTCCTTTCTCTCTAGGATTTGCTGAATTGTTGTATTAAAATTTACTTCATAAAGCCTGGCCAAAGAATTTTATGGTATGCCCTGTCCTTTGATTCTTTCTTAAAAATAGTAATCTTAAAGACTCTTCTTGTTCTAGTACATGTTAAAGGATTCTTAATTTCCCTTTAAGCTACTAAACTCACAACTTAGTGTTCATTTCACACCCACATAAGCTATTAAGATCCATTTGGCTTTGTTAGCTTGCCCTGTGGAACACCCTTGATTTTTTGTTGTACTCTTCAAAACTTTCACGGACTCCATAGCCCAATGGTTTAAATTTCTCTTACTCTATCTATTCTTCTTAACAAGCAACCAAATAAAACCAAACAAACAATCCCTATCATTTTAACTAGCCTAAAATCAACATCCTAAATCAATCAAGTTATATCTTTTATACAAATATAGAGAGAGCCCTCTCTGAGTCCAGGAAGGCTAGGTCCTAGGACTCCAAAGTTGGTTTGATGTTACCTTTGTTTATTTGGTCTTACAAATCTAAGAAATTACAGGGACCTAACATAATGGAAACTCCGCTGGGGACACTCAATGAAAATCTTAGTGTTATATAAAGAAGAACTCATAAAACCCAAAAATATCTTAAGATTGGTATCCAATTGTTGATGGTGGACAATAAACAAATCCTCAAAACAGTTAACATCATCCACCTGGTGACTCCACTAGTTTTCAATAGGCCTGCCGACTCCACTTGTTCTCGCAAAATTCCCTGAGAATGTATTAATAAATTATGATAGTATAAAACCCACTCACATACAGTGTGAATTCAGTTGTATTACAGATTGGTCTATTTTCAAACTGTTACAAGTTTTCAACCTCTCTGTATTTAGGGTCTGAAATCTGGCTTCACAAAGAATCTGCACCAGATCTCACCCTGACCCAAATCCTCCTGCTATAGTTGATGACCCAGAAATAATCTTAAGAAAAACCTCTAGGACTAAAGATTCAACTATTGGTAGACCAATCCACAAAGCAAGTTCCCTACTTGAAAAGCTTAAAAACTTGCAGAAATATCTGGTTATTGATGCTGGACAACAACCAACCTTAAAGTTGTAAATCATCCACCTGGTGACTCCACAACTATCAATAAACCTAAAGACTCCACTGGTAGAAGAATCTAGATTGGTTATAAGGATGCAGTAATCCTTTCCTTTGACTAATTGAAAAAGACGAATCCAAGGATATAACGCAAGTATGCTCCAATGAACCGAGATCACATTTCTTGATTCCCCCACAATATTCCTTAAATAAATTGGGACACAAACTTGCCTATGTTTCAAGATGAAAATTTTGATGACCTCTTGTTACATCTCATCAAATTTCATATACATACATGGAGGTTAAAAGTTGAATGGCATGAGGGCTGCCTCATGAAAATTTTCATGGTGACATTAGAAGGTAAAGCAAGGGAATGATATGAAGGCCTGGACCCTAGTAGTTTGTTTTCTTTAAGGGATTTCCACAAGGTATTTTATGATCATTATAAAGAAAATTGTTCATATTTATCATTAGCTGAAAATTATTATGATCAATCTGAAGATCTCATACAATACCTTGTAAAAATTGATGAAGATTTGGGAAGTTGGCATCCTAAAGATATATTAGAGGTAATTGATGCATTTCATACTCAAGTTAATTGTCATAACAACCAAGAGAAGCTTGTTGAGAATGAAATCAATCAGGGAATGGAAGAAAATCCACAGGATCTATCTAAAGGGACAAGTGATGATTCACCATATCTTCTATGTAAGACTCAAGAAGACATTCAGCCTCATGATCATTCACAAAAGGAAGAAAAAAGCTTTGGTTCGATCCAAAGGAAACATAAAGTTCCTCCTCATTTAACAGAGGAAGAAATGAATCAGATTCTAAACATGCAACCAACCTCTAAAATTTTGTATAAAGAAAAAATTTATGTTTTCTCTCCTGCTAATTTATGTGTTGCAGCCTTGCCTCATGAAGAAACGGAGGAAAAGATTTATATTAAGGTTGTACTACCTTCTCAAGAGGACCTACTTCTAGGAAATGCCCGTAATGATGTCTTTTAGACAGAATTTAGTCCATTCAATGAAGACATATCAGGTTTGTTTAAAGACATCACAATAGTATGTAATGAGGTTGCCAAGTCAGATGATCATGAGGAAGAGGTGGGGTGTCCTTCTCAAAATCATCCCAAGCATAACCAAATGGAACAAGAAGTAGTCCTGGATGAAGTCCATGGTTTAAATCCTCATAGCCAGGTATTATTCAGAGATCCTTTTGTTGGTTTCTTAGAGACATTTGAAAAGGGAGTAAAATATGCTAGGAGCAATTTGTTGCAGAGTTTAAGGAAAATTTTAATCACTACTATTCAAAAACAAGTAAGATGGGAGTGACCTTTTTGTTTTTTTAGCATACCTAAATGGCTAAATGAAAATCAATCATGTAGTCACTTACTTGATTGGCTGTATTAGAAAAGAGAGTGTTGAGCTGCACTTTTGCCTAAATTTTCACGATATTTATCACATAATGAGATGCTTGTACCTGGTGCTTTTGTCCTATTATGTTGCTAATTAGAGGCATTCATGGGAAATAATTATTAATTTATGAATTCTTCTTATTAGTTAAATTGATAAGGGTTTCGTGTGTAAATTTTATTAATAAATGTCTCCTTGGTGGTAGGTCAATAAGTCTAGTACAAGACTGCGTTAAAATACGGATCCATGCAGCAGGGTAGCTGAGTCCGAGATTGTTGTAGGTGAAAATATCCAATTTGCGACCAAATGGAGTAGAACCCCTAAATTCTGAGACATGGGTTGTGTTTAGAGCACCATGTTTCCTATAACCCAGAAACCGTTTGGAAAAATTCAACTTCATGAAAGAGTTATCGTCAGGGGAGACATGAGTATTTGAAGGGTGGATTTGCTTTGCGAGATGAGGCTTCACAACATGCTCCACTTGTAGATTGTATTCGTACCAGATGGCCTAGAGATGTATGTTATAGCAGCCATTGCAAGAGAAATGGTAGGATATGGATTTATTCTTCTTCCTTAGAGGGCTGTAGATTACCAGTGGCATAGTAATGTGTTTGCATCTGGTGGGGCTCAAGTTGACATTTGGGATCATGACAGGTCAGAACCGATACACATTTTTTCTTGGGGGTCTGATATTGTCATTTATTTACGGTTTAATCCTGCAGAGAAAGATATATTTGTGACAACTTCCTGTGAGTGCAGTATTGTTCTATATGACCTTCGAATGGCATCACCTTTGAACAAGTTAATTATGCAAACAAGGAATAATGCCATTGCATGGAATCCAAGAGAACCTATGAAATTCACTACAGCTAATGAAGATTACAACTGCTATAGCTATGATATGAGAAGAATGAATATTTCAACATGTATGCACCAAGACCATGTTTTCGCTGTGACGGATATTGATTATTCTCCATTTGGTCGGGAGTTTGTTACGGGATCTTATGATAGAACAGTGAGAATATTCCCCTATAACGCAGGTCACAGCAGAGAAATCTACCATACAAAATGAATGCAAAGGGTGTTTTGTGTGAAATTTAGTGGTGATGCGACTTATGTTGTCTCGGGAAGTGATGATGCTAGTATTCGCCTGTGGAAAGCTAAAGCATCAGAGAAGTTAGGAGTGCTTCTCCCAAGAGAGCGCAAAAGTCACGAATATCTATATGTTGTAAAGGAACAGTTTAAGCATATTCCAGAAATTAAACGCATTGAGAGACATTGACACCATCCATGGCTTCTATTATGAGTCTTGTTTGTTTGGTAGAGGCACAGGTTGTTACAGTTCGAAAAGCAAGAGAAAAATCCAGCGAGGACTCATGCTGTGGATGAAAACGGACGAGCTATTAGCTGCTCAAAACATTGGGGATGTGATTAGCATCTTGCATAGAAAAAAACATCATGCATTTGACCCAAAAGAACTATTGAAGGTAGCATTCGAGCAAATCGGTTCTATGACTACGAATACAATTACAAAATAACGTAAAAAGAAAGAACCTGCAGTAAATTTCCTCTAGAAACCAAGAACGCATCTACCAGCAACAGAAGAATCCCACAAAAGGAGGAGCAATTTCCGAATTTGACAATCTGTTTCAAACCAATTTTAATTCCGACAATTTGTAAAACTAATCATTTTCTCTATTTCTGGGTTGAAGCTCCAATTTGGTAATTAACAATGTATATATAAGTTGTTGTAGTTGATTGAATGGGAGATATAACTCTACGTAGAGTTATACACAGTGTGGATTGAATCGAGTGATAGAGGAGTCAACCCATTAGAATGGGAGAGTGTTGTGTTCATAAGATAAGAGGAGCTGCGCATTAGATAGATGGAGTGATAGGAAGAAGTAGGGGTGCAGATCAGTAGTTCATCAATCAGACAAGGAGGAGTCGATCCATTAGATAGGGGGTAGAGTCGATTTGCCTAGATGTAGAATGGAGGAATGTAATAGATATGATGCTGGAGCTTGCTATGAAACGTTGAATTATAAACAGGAACTAGCATTGCAAAATTTGTATTATCCTATTTGATATTTGTGTAATTATATTGTTGTAATAATGAGAATTTACATTGGTTGGATCTGATTTAGTATTTAATACTTGTGCAATTTTTTTTTTTTTCATCAATGTAAAGTCCATATTTAATTTAAATTTTTAGGGTATTTTGAATTTATGAGATAATGGATTAATGTAGTTTCTTTGAAGGTATATTGAGCTGGGAGATCGGGCCCATCAATCAGCTCATTGTGTAGATTTCTTAGCATTTATTTAGTTTATTGCTCTATTGATTTGTTTTGATGCAGCTGCAGATCTGCTTGTGTTTAATTACATTTTTTGAGTTGTGTGTGTCTCATTTCCTGAGCGTGGTGTACTTGCTTCAATTTCTTTTTTCCATTTCCTTTATGTTTAAAAGTTTTCCATTTCCTTTAGGATTTATGTTTAAGTGTACAGGTTTGATTAATGGAGTTAATTATTTTTGTTTCAGCAATTAAATTAAAAATAGTATATTAATTAAAAAATGCTTCTTATCAGTTTATTTCACAAGGAACATATATTAAGTTGTAGGAATTTAAACGAGAGTAATTACGGTATAAAAAATGTTCATTTAATTTCATATTCATATTGCTTGGCACTTATAAATAACTTGAATTGTTTTATAAATTGATCTTGGGATTGTAAGGAGATCATCATGTTCATTTAAATACCAAGATTAGTTTAAATACATTTTGAACATAATTAAAGTGCCAAGAATACTCTCGAAAAGATCCTCGCTCAGCTTGCATTGAATATTTTCATTTCCATCAATAGTATTTGCAAGCAACATTTTTTAGTACTAATTTTAAAACGAAATTTTAAGTACAAATCTTGAAGAAGCATTTTTAAGTATAGATTTCGATTTCATGTTTTAGTATTTGCGAGTATAGCTGACTGAGAGGTTTTTCATTTTTATTTCTTGCATAGATTATTAATTTGCGGTGTGTTCTCTTGAAATGCCTTGTTTATTTTCCCGCATGATTTCCTTTCTGCATTAGATCTAGGGTTTTGATTGGACAAATCCCCAAGGCCGTTTTCTGGCATATATTGTGCTACGTCTCTAAGTCTTATGTCCCCCCGGGTTGACAATTTAAATGTGGGTGTAAATCTAGCATTTATACCTCCCAACAGTTGGCGTCGTTGCCAGAGAGGCGTTATAGGATAAGGCCTCGTGATTTTTTATGATTTTTCACTTTCTTTCGCAATAAAATTCTAGATTAATGAGAGTCCCCTTGATTGCTGAAGCATACTAGATGGTATCGACAGAAAGCTCACAAGCTAAGTTTCCTTTTTGCAAATGAGTGATTTTATTGCAAGTGGGTTTTTTTTCTTTTACTACAATTGAGTTTTTAGGGAGTCATTTCTTTCATTATGTAACTTTCTTTTCCACAATCTAGATTATTCACTTTCTGCAAGATGTGATTCTCTTTTCTGCAAAGTGTGGATTGTTTTCTTTACTGCAATTGAAGTTGATTCATTTTTCACTTTTACCTTCGCAGGACAACTAGAGGGTGGAGATGACGGTAAGACGTGAGTGAAGAGCCACGCATCCGCTTTTGCTTGGGGTCACTCCAAAGTTTGGTTTCATGTAAATGAATATTTCAAATTTGGTGCTAATAAGACTTTCCAGCTAGCCATAAATTGTCAGGAAGTGTGATGTTGTTCGAAGATTTATTTCAAATCCTAGCAGAAGCTGGGGTCTCTACTTCATAGAAAGATCATATTTTGGCAACAATCAGGGAAAGGTCTATTCCTATGGAAGAGAAGACTCATGAATATCTATAATACCTTCCTAAGGAGGCCGAGAAGCTATGGATCATGCATGATGAGGAGGATCCACTAGAAGCAGAACATCTATCTGATCTGATCTTCACTTTAGAGGACAAACAAAGAAATGTGGAAGACTTGCATGATGCACTGAATGTTACTCATGAATCAAGTGAACAAGAGTATATGGATTCCATAGAATCTTGGTTCCAAATGATTGTCAGTATCCACTCCTCGTTTATCATTCGAAAATTTGTAGCATCACATGAGTTAGTGGAGATGGTACCTCATGCTCTGCTATTTTCTTGCATACACTTTTCAAATTTGAACATGAGCATAATTATCCTTCTATTGCGCACTTGGATTCATTGGAAGTACTCCTATACTTAAACTTAGGAGTCTTATCCTTCTTAGTGTAGGGTAGGGTAGAAGAATAAATGAATAAAGCTTTTATAATGCTATTAGGGTTTTGAATTTTAAATCATAACCATTGAAACTACTTTTGATCCACATTATTTTTTAACACACATATTTGTGACAAAACTTGTTGAGTACAATTTACTCTAATACCTCGTGATTTTGCAAAATTAACCATGATTAATCACTCTAATGAGTTGTCGTCTAGGATATACATTTTTAGTTTCCCTTAGAAGGTACTATTTGAGAGCCCCCTATGGTGGACCACTCTAGTAAAGATCATAATGAGATGTCATGCGAATGCTAGCATTATTGACTCAAAGAATCTTTCAGTCATTATCCGAGATATTTTTAATAAGTTTTTAAGGTAGAGGTACTAGCCAGTAATGATTAGTCATTAAAAACCTTTCACACCATCCCGTACTCTTAAGGAGTAGATTTGTCTCCCCACTTATTAAGTAGCCTTTAAGTTTAATTATAATCAGAGCTTACAAAATATTTAGGGGGGGGATAGGAGGTCTCGTGATGAGCCGACCTACCATGATCATGAGACCTAACATGCATGACATTGCTGCTGCTGGTCACCAATCCAGAGTAATGGCTTTCAGCCAAAAGCTGGAAGACTGGAGGTCTCATCACGAGCCGACTTGTTCATCCATGTTACTTCTTGTAAGTGGCACTGCCATCATCTGGTTACCAAGCTAGGAAAGTGGCCTTCATCTAAAAAGTTAAATAAACAAAATCTGAATTTGTATCTAGTAAGTGGGACAAAGACATTTCGTTGGGTCAAAAGACATCCCTGTCGAGGTTATGGAGACCTGCGGGCAACCGGGCCATGTATGTGGTATTAAATTTAATTACATACTATGAATTGCTCGGTTATCCTTCTCTTTCCCTAAAACTCATCCTTTTTCTTGGACAATGGTTTTAAGATGATTTGGACATAGTGCCTTGAGTTCTAATTTTCAAAAATCAAGAATCTTTGAATAATGTGGTACCCTTAGTGAAGGTTATTCTTTGTACTGGATTAAAGAGAAATTTATTTTTGAATCTGGACGACAACACAATTTAGAGTGTTCAATAAAGAGGTTGTTTATTATCATAACTCACTTTTATCTTCATGGTATTTAGAGTGATGAATTACTCAATGATAACTGTTCACAAGATGTTGGTTGATAATAATTGATTGTAGTTGCCTCTAAATACATGCTACATGACCTAGGTACAAGATTGTTATAACAAGTGCATGAAACATGCGATATTCTTTCTTAAAATTGCACCTTCTCAGTAAGAATTTTATTTTCATCATAAGACTTTGCGTAGAAACAAAACAAGGGACAAGGTAATAGGTATGTGCAATACTATTTTCTCCATCATGTCTACTCTCGGTACCTAATCTTGTTTTATCATTTCACATGGTTTTAGTTGGTAATGTAGTAATAACGTTGCGGGCGAATAAATACATTACAACATTAGACATCTTCGTCTTTGCTTGCTAAACTCTGTTGACATTTTCCCTGCCTTATTTTCACCGTCTTAAAGGTTTGGCTTGCACGACGACGTGCAAGAAGTTAAGCATGGGGGATGTTGAGCCGCACTTTTGCCTAAATTTTCATGATATTTATCACATAATGAGATGCTTGTACCTAGTGTTTTTGTCCTATTATGTTGCTAATTAGAGGCATTCATAGGAAATAATTATTAATTTATGAATTCTTCTTATTAGTTAAATTGATAAGGGTTTCGTGTGTAAATTTTATTAATAAATGTCTCCTTGGTGGCAGGTGAATAATTCTAGTACAAGACTTCGTTCAAATATGGATCCATGCAGCAGGGTAGCTGAGTCCGAGATTTTTGTAGGTGAAAATATCCAATTTGCGACCAAATGGAGCAGAAACCCTAAATTTTGAGACGTGGGTTGTGTTTAGAGCACCATGTTTCCTATAACCCAGAAACCGTTTGGAAAAATTCGGCTTCATGAAAGAGTTATCGTCAGGGGAGACATGAATATTTGAATGGTGGATTTGCTTTGCGAGATGAGGCTTCACAACATGCTCCACTTGTAGATTGTATTCGTACCAGATGGCCTAGAGCTGTATGTTACAGTAGCCATTGCAAGAGAAATGGCAGGATGCGGATTTATTCTTCTTCCTTAGAGGGCTGTAGATTACCAGTGGCATAGTAATCTGTTTGCATCTGGTGGGGCTCAAGTTAACATTTGGGATCATGACAGGTCAGAACCAATACACAGTTTTTCTTGGGGGTCTGATATTGTCATTTATTTATGGTTTAATCCTGCAGAGAAAGCTATATTTGTGACAACTTCCAGTGAGCGTAGTATTGTTCTATATGACCTTCGAATGGCATCACCTTTGAACAAGTTAATTATGCAGACAAGGAATAATGCCATTGCATGGAATCCAAGAGAACCTATGAACTTCAGTACAGCTAATGAAGATTGCAACTGCTATAGCTATGATATGAGAAGAATGAATATTTCAACATGTGTGCACCAAGACCATGTTTTCGCTGTGATGGATATTGATTATTCTCCATCTGGTCGGGAGTTTGTGATGGGATATTATAGTAGAATAGTGAGAATATTCCCCTATAACGCAAGTCACAGCAGAGAAATCTACCATACGAAATGAATGCAAAGGGTGTTTTGTGTGAAATTTAGTGGTGATGCGACTTATGTTGTCTCGGGAAGTGATGATGCTAATATTCACCTATGGAAAACTAAAGCATCAAAGAATTTAGGAGTGCTTCTCCTGAGAGAGCGCGAAAGTCACGAATATCTAGATGTTGTAAAGGAACTGTTTAAGAAAATTCCAGAAATTAAACGCATTGAGAGACATCAACACCACCCATGGCTTCTATTATGAGTCTTGTTTGTTTGGGAAAGGCACAGGATGTTACAGTTCGAAAAGCAGGAGAAAACGCCAGCAAGGACTCATGCTATGGATGAAAAAACACGAGCTATTAGATGCTCAAAACATTGGGGATGTTATTCGCATCTTGCATAATACAACACATCATGCCTTTGACCCAGAAGAACTATTGAAGGTAGCATTCGAGCAGATCGGTTCTATGACTACGAATACAATTACAAAACAAGAAAAAAGCAAGAACCTGCAGTCAATTTCCTCTAGAAACCAAGAACACATCTGCGAGCAATAGAAGAATCCCACAAAAGGAGGAGAAATTTCCGAATTTGACAATCTGTTTCAAACCAATTTTAATTCCGGCAATTTGTAAAACTAATCATTTTCTCTATTTCTGGGTTGAAGCTCCAGTTTGGTAATTAACAATGTATATATAAGTTGTTGTAGTTGATTGAATGGGAGATATAACTCTCCGTAGAGGTAGACAAGGTGTGGATCGAATCGAGTGATAGAGGAGTCAACCCATTAGAATGGGAGAGCACTGTGCGCATAATATAGGAGGAGTTGTGCATTAGATAGATGGAGTGATAGGAAGGAGTAGGGGCGCAGATCAGTAGTTTGTCAATCAGACAAGGAGGAGTCGATCCATTAGATAGGGAGCAGAGTCGATTTTCCTGGATGTAGAACGGAGGAATGTAATAGATATGATGCTGGAGCTTGCTATGAAACGTTGAATTATGAACAGGAGCTATCTTTGCAAAATTTGTATTATTCTATTTTATATTTGTGTAATTAGATTGCTGTAATAATGAGAATTTACATTCCATTTACATTGGTTGGATTTGATTTAGTATTTAATACTTGTGCAATTGTTGGGGCCCTTGTTTTGAAAAACCTTGTTTTGAACATTTTGAATTTGAAACAACGGCCAGATTTTGGGGTTGCAGAACGAGGGCACATGGCAGCCGCAACCAAGTCGCAACCACACCAAACGGCGGAGCTACCAAGGTTGCAAAGGAACAGGCACATAGCAGAGGAAACTAGATGCATAAGTACATATAAGAAGAAGATACAGCAGGAGAACGCAAGTGGAACACACAGATAATCAAAGAAAAGACAGAAGCAGTTGAAGAAGGACATAAGAAGAACTAACAATCGCAGCAGTAGGTGAATAAATAGTAGTCACCCGGATGAAAGAAGGGATTATTCCACGGCAGAAGATAGAAGAGAGTGACTGAAGGAGAGAAAATGCATGCTGCAGCAGGAATCCAGAGTATGGATGAGGTCGCTGTAGTTCCTAGGGTCCTATTGATGTATATCTATGTTCCGCAAGGCATATGTATCAGATCTGTAAGCCCATTGCAAAGCTATGTAATGGGGATTTGGCCAAGAGCTTAATACAATTGCAGGTTGTTGTCTTTTTGTGTGATTCACATGCATGTGTGTTGGTTGAGACGCTTTTAAAATTTCATTTTCTTAATATCTATATGCTTCCTGAATGTTGTTGCGTATGTGATTCTGTCTATGCAATCTAATCACTAATAAGAATGAATTGCGGACTTGTTCCTTGCCACTGGTCTATTCCCTTTCTGCATGTGGTCGCGGCATGCCTCGGGTGAGACTCTCTACTCTCCAGAGTAGGGTGATAATGCCGGCGTGATCCTAGACTACAGCGGATTCCTTTGTTGGCCACAACTCCTGAACCTGGGTCTTGTCCGCGAGACCTGATCACTCGCCAACAAATGGTTCCGTTGCCGGGACCCACATGATATGAGGGGATCTAGACCATGGTATCGCGGATCTTTGAAGGGGAGATATGGCGATGGTGGGATAATCATTTAGACCATTTCATTGCTCAGCAAGCAGAGTTGACTAAGAAAGGGGAGGGATCAATCAAGGAACTCGTCCTTTTCTCAGATTTAGCTAGTGATACGTACGAAATTTTCTAGGGGAAGTTCCCTACCGACCTTTACAATTGGTTGCGGAGGTTATAGATGAAGGTGCCTCGAGATGGCTCGCGGAAGATAAACCGCAGGTGGGCGCACGGAGATCTGGTGGCTCTGCATCGGTTGAACACCGATTTGACCCGCACGGTGGACTTTTGGGTAGAGACCACGTTGGAAGGATACACTGTGGAGTTTGATGTTGAGTTCTATCAATCCTTCTCAAAGGCTGAGCCTATCTTCCACTCCGGTCTCAGAGGGAAGCTGCTTAAGGAGATTCCGCTGTGGATTAAAGCTCTGATGTTGGATGAAGGGTTGATATAATTCCACAAGACGAGCATGGAAGCGTAAACCACCAGTGCTGGGGGAAGGGTTGAAGGGACCGATGCTACGTAGAGGGTGATGCAGGGAGTGGGGAATGGATGCTGAGGCCACAAGGATGCTGAGGGAGCAACGTGCACATCGGTGGGCACAGATTGCCGATAGGTGGTGAAGGAGGGTGATGCGAGATTTGAAAAGACGGGAGATCGAGAGGAAGATTCAGAAGGAGGCGCCTCAGATGGTAGGAAGTATGGACGCGGATACCCAGGGACGAGAAGGGACCGCTGTGGGAGTGCGATGGGTGCATGAAAGCCCAGCGAAGCAAGCAAGGGAGATGGTGACTGATGAAGATGATGAAGGTATGCAGCCCGAGGAAAGTTCCGATGGCGAATGATACGTTGTGATGTAGCAGCTATTTCAAGAGCAGACGACACTCAGTTCTCCAGGCTGCCATACTCCCCCCAATCTGCATGGCCAGGATCCCTGCCTTCCCCTGGTACTTTATCAACCTTTGAGTAATATTTTCGTTAAGTTTCAAGCATTGAGTCAATTGCACAGTAGTTCAGTGTCGACGGCGACACTCGTTAGTAGCAGTAGCACTAGTAGTATTGCATTCCCAAGTGGAACAGTCACGCAACTAAGACCCAGAGGATTTATCCTGGTCAACCCACCGCAAGTGAACATGGCTGGGTCGTTTACCCGGTATCCTGCGTTCTCAGGCCGGGGTAATGATGATGTAGAGCAACATTGGTATCTGTGCGAAGCCATTTGGAGGGCTCGGCAGACGTCGGACGTAGGGAAACTAATAGAGTTGCAAACTATGCTTAGAGAGAGGGCTCTGCGATGGTTCATCAAGTGGTCCGAGGCCCATCCAAATCTCGTCATTGTGGACGTGAAGCGGGATTTTGTCTGGGAATTTAAGCTTCCCCAGACGAACCAACAGGGTCTGTCTGAGCTTTGGGAAATTAAACAAAAGGAAGGAGAAATCGCATGGGAGCTAATGCAGCGATTCAAGGACGCGATTGGGAAACTCAGTTACCCGATCGATCTGAACCATCAGAGGGACTAGTTCATCAAGGCTTTGCTTCCCTTGACGTGAACCCCCCTCACCCAACAGAAAATTGACAATCTTCAGGATGCTTTGGAGCAGGCCATGAAGATCGAGGCCATGGCAGGCTACCCTCAGGAATATCGGGGAGGGCAAGCCCCACAGGATCCCTCCTTGGTGGGATTGCAGCATCAGATAGCTAGCTTGACCGAAAAGCTCAAGGAGATACAGCCGGTCAGACCAGCCAGGATGAACGTTTTGTGTACTCACTGCCTGGTCAAAGGCCATGTCGCAACTGAGTGTCCTCGGTTGCGTGGCGCGGGGGTGGGACCCTCGGTTGCGATGATTCAAGGGGGGCCACCTATGGGGGGTGGCGTGGCGCTGAATCAGTAGGGGGTATACCAGCCGCAACAGCGTTATGCGGGGTTCCCCTCCCAGCTCAACCCAGCCACCACGGAGTATTGTGAGATTTGCCGGATGGTGGGACATCCACCTCGGATGTGCCCGATCCTACAAAAGTATTCCAACATGCCAAACAATGTATATTTTGAGTTCTGCGCTTCCACGACTCACAAAAATAAGCAATTCCAGGCTCTCGATGCACTCGCGGACCAGTTGGACCGACCATCCTATAGGGTGAATGGGGCTCCTAGAGGAAGAGGGGGCGGCGCACACGGAGGCCGCGCTGGGGGGCACGGGCCAGTGAAATGCTATAACTATGACCAGGAGGGCCATGTGGCTTGCGAATGTCCCCTCCCTCACCATCTGTGGTGTTCCCAGTGCCGCGTAGACACCCATGCGACAGAAGACTGTCTGAAGCTCATCAAAAAGTGGGAAGAACATGCACGGCAGAGGGGCACGAACTTGGTAAACACCGAGCTGTGGGTGGCTGCGACTCTGGCCATGCAAAACATCGTTATTGTGATGAGGGGCAGTAAGAAAATGAGGGAGGACGCTCGCAGAAAGGAGCCGGCACCAGTTGTCAGGCCAACCTCCCCGCATCGGGTAATCAGACCCGAGGCATAAAAGAAGTATTTTCAGGAGGCGGTTGAGGCATTTGCTCAGCTGCGCGACGCGGGAGACCTGGAGACACCCCTGCCGATAGATCTTGGGCCACAGCATGCCCCAGGAACCCTAATTGAAGAGTGGCTCCAGCTATTTCTCAAGATTGTTGACAGTGCTACTCTGCGGTAGCAGCTCAAGTGTACTTTGGAAGGGGCACTGCAGGGGAGGACAGGATTGGGGGAACCAGTGGACACAGCCCCCCAATCGGTGCATTGCATCAAGTGAAACAAGCAACGAACAGGTAAAGAATTCTGGCTCAATATGCAGGTTGGGGGATTCCAAATCAGCGACACCATGCTTGATTTGGGGTCTGACGTCAACATCCTGCCGTGCAAGACATGGGAGGCTCTTGGAAAGCCACGGCTAGCCTACTCGCCCATCCAACTCAGAATGGCCAACTAGTACTGCATTCTGCCGGTTGGCCGACTCGAAGGTGTCGAGGTCGACACCGCGGGGGTAAAGACTTACACCAATTTTGAGGTGATTGATATTATGGGTGACAAGGATCCTTACCCTGCCCTGTTAGGAATTGGCTGGGCTTTTGAGAATTATGCTCATCGACCTCAAAAAGGAGCTGATGATATTTGAATATGGGGAGGTTCGGGTCACTCAGCCTCTCGACCCATATCAAGGTCCGAGGTATACCGAGACGGTGGACAACCGGGAAGATGCTCAGATGATGGACCACCTATAACAGATGACTGCAGGGAAGCGGGAAGACTATATTAACCCGACCGCGACTTGCTCTGTCAGTTGGCGGAGTGTCCAAAGCTCAGAGATGGGATCTGAACTCGCGTGGGAAGACTGGTAGCAGGGGGGGTATGAGACCAGCACGTGGAGATGTGCTCATGTTGGCCGCGTCAGATGGATTAGTGCTGAGTTCAGAGAATACCCCACCCTGTCAAACATGCAAGCTGTCAATACTTTTATTACCAAGGTTGAGGACATCGTACCGGAAGGGAGCAGACTACCCCTTTTGGATGTCGCACTACAGTCTACAGCAGCCTAGTGGTGGAAAAATCACCGCAATACCTTGTCGTGGTGGAGCAGTGTGGCGGTCGCGTTGCGGGCGCGGTTCAAAGAAGATGAAGGCCCTCGAAGCAGGCAGCGGTACTCTGGGACTTCCAATCCACAGGACCACTTGCGGACCTGTGAGGAGCAGTGGTGAAGTATAGGATACCCAGAAGAGTTGTGGGTTCATCGGTTTGTCCACTCTTTAGACACTATTCCCCACACATGGTACTTGGAGGAAGAACGGAAACGAGGGACTAGTTCTTGGATGGAAGTTGCGCGCAAATTTGCGTGGTGCTTCTCTTTCGTGGGCGACACAGAGTTGGAATCTCAGGCATTGCACGCTATCAGGGCGGTACTATTTTTCCGCGATCCACAGACCGACGATTGCATGGTGCCCACCCATCCTGAGGCTGTGCGAGAGTTGGTTTGCCAAAGGATTGACGGCGATCCGGAGGATGATGGTCTGGAGGACCTAAGGCACCTGTATTTCGAAGAGAAGGAAGGCGAGCGGAACATTAACGAAGAGCCGGTCACCGAAGGGGTCCATTTACGGCCACTGAAGACAAAGAAGCTAAACATCGGTACAGAGGAAAAGCCGAAGTTGGCTACAGTGGGCGATTACTGGGACGAAGAGACGACCAAGGATATTTTCAGCCTCCTCCAGGAATATGAGGACTTATTCCCTTCGTCGGTAGCAGATCTAAAGGGCATCAAAGGCGACCTTGGCAAAATGTGCATCATGCTGAAATCGGGTGCCAGGCCTGTGAAGCACTGACCCTACCGCTTGAACCCGCGAGTTAAAGAGAAGGTTAAGATGGAAATCGATAAGATGCTGGCCGCGGGTCTAATCTTTCCCGTGGAGGAAGCAGAGTGGGTGAGCCCTATCGTCATCCAGAATAAGAAGGACAAGGAGGAGATATGGGTCTGTGTCGATTATCGAAGTCTGAACAATGCCTGCATTCATGATCCGTTTCCCACTCCTTTCAGCGACGAAGTGTTGGACCACGTTGCAGGGAACGAAGCCTACTCTTTCACTGATGGCTTTTTGGGCTATCATCAGGTGCGTATTGCGGAAGAAGATAAGGCAAAGACAACCTTCACCACCGAATGGGGGTCGTTCGCATACCACGTCATGCCGTTTGGCTTGAAGAACGCTCCGGCCATGTTTTCCCGTATTGTCATCGCCACCTTCTGGGAGTACATTCACAAGTTCCTGGAAGTCTACATGGACGACTGGACTGCCTACAGTTTATTAAAGAAACACGCTACCCTGTTGCGGGTCATGTTTGATCGGTGTCGCCAGCTGCAGATTTCCTTGAACTTAAAGAAATGTATTTTTGTCGTTCCGTTTAGCACGTTGTTGGGACATGTGGTATGCAAGCAAGGGGTCTGCGTCGACCCCGCCAAGGTTGCGGTGATCATACACATGGAAGCCCCCGAGACGGTGAAACAGTTGCGGGCATTGCTCGGGCACACAGGATACTACAGGAGGTTTATGCGCAAATATGCCAAGATCACTGCCCCGTTGGAATGACTTCTGCTGAAGTCTGCAGTCTTTCAGTGGACGGAGGAGTGTCGGGTAGCCCTGGACACCCTGAAGGAAAAGCTGGCGTCAGCGCCTATTCTAGTTCATCTAGACTAGGATAAGCAGTTCCATGTGCATATCGACGCTTCCAGTGTTGCACTTGGGGCTATCTTGGCACAACCTGGCAATACAACAGTTGACCACCCGATCTACTTCACCAGTCGCAAACTGTCCAATGCGGAGAATAATTACACCACAACCAAGAGGGAGGCGCTGGCGATGGTGTACTCTCTTCAGAAGTTCCACCACTATCTTCTAGGGGGCAAGTTCAAGTTCTTCACGGACCACTCTGCCCTGAAGTACCTGGTCAATAAGCCTGTTCTGGAAGGATGGATTTTCCGTTGGCTTCTGATATTTCAAGAATTCACGTTCGAAGTAATTGTCAAGCCGGTAGATTAAACGTCGGGCCCGATCACCTATCCAGGTTGGAGACGGAGGAGAATGATGGCTCCCTAGATGATCAGCTGCCAGACGCTGACCTCTTCCGAGTCAAAGTTGTACCAAATTACTTGGCCGACATTGCCGCTTATCTGACCACGGGGCAATGCCCTCAGGATTATACCCTGCTCCAGAAACAACATTTGGTCGTCCGTGCCGCCGAATACCAACTGATCGCGGGGCAGCTATACAAACTGGGCCTCGATGAGGTTTTGCACAGATGCGTCCTTGACCACGAACGGGAAGCGGTAATGTGGGAATGTCACAACGGTGTTGTGGGAGGGCATGTGGGTGCAAAACCCACTGCCAGAAAGGTGCTCCAAGTTGGCCTGTGGTGGCCGAAAGTACACACTGATTGTAGGGCCTACGTGAAGCGATGCGATGTCTGCCAGCGGACAGGAAGGCCCTCTCACTGAGACAAGCTTCCGTTACACCCAGTGCAGGTGTTGCGGCCGTTCAAGAAGTGGGCTGTCGATTTTGTGGGTCCCATAGCCCTGGTCGCCAGACACTCCAAGGCCTGGTACATCATTATCGCCATGGATTACCTCACCAGGTGGGTTGAGGCGACAGCGGTATGCAACTGCACAATGGATACCACCGCCCGGTTCATTTTTGAGCACATCATTTGCTGGTTTGGCTACCCGCGAAGTTTAACCAGTGACCAGGGTATGCACTTCATCAATGACATGGTCAAGACACTACTGAAGACCTTCATGGTTCAGCATCACAAGAGTAGCTCATATCACCCGCAGGCTAATGGTACGGTGGAAGCCTTCAATAAGATTCTTGAGAAAGGCTTGACTAAGATTTGCAATGCACAGCATGATGATTGGGACGAGCACCTATCCGTGGCCTTATGGGCCTATTGGACTATGGTGAAGCTCTTAACCAATCAAACACCATTCCAGTTCGTGTACGGCCGGGAGGCTGTGATCCCTACTGAGTTTATTATACCAAGCCTGTTGATCACCACGTCTCTCAAGTTTTCAAAAGAGGCCTCCCTCCAAGAGCGCCTCCATGAATTACAGGAACTGGATGAGGCCCGCTTTCTGGCTGAATTCCACCAGAAGGTTCAGAAGGACTGGCAGAAAGCGTGGCACGACCGCCACATTAAGCACAAAATCTTTCAGGTTGGCGGCAAAGTTCTTTTATACGACAGCAGGTTCCAGAAGTTCCCCGGAAAGCTCCAGATGCACTGGTTGGGACTCTACTTTGTTATCGAGATTCGCGATTCCGGAGCTGTTCGGTTGGCACAACTGGACGGTACGGTTCTTCCTGGGTGGGTGAATGGCGCATGCCTGAAACCCTACCAGGAGTAAATTCCTTTCATTTCTCATCAATAACTCTCGCACCCGAGAGCACTCGTAGCGTAGCATAGTTGAATAAATCTCCCGCAACCGGGATCAGTGTAGGAGGTCTTCTCTGTTCATAGGTAGTGTGTCAATAACCGCTCAGTTGCGGGGCCGCATTGCAACCGACTGTGGTCGGGGCGGCGCCGGTCCAATGTGTCATCCCTGTAGGCTCCGTACCAGTCTCCACATCAGTCCAGCTCAGTCCACCCGCATACTTGTGTCAGTCCGTAGGATTGCCTAGATCTGCATCATTAATTACCATATTTGACAGTAACCACGCCGTCATCATTCGGCCATCACCCGCAGTAACCTCATCCGTCGCATCCGCCCATTTCCCCATGCCACCGTTAGAAACTGTCACAACACTCATTGGCATGTGATTGATCGCACAATTATCGCAGACAGAATGCCAGCAGGAATTAATTCGTTAGGGGGTCTCATCAACTCCACTCGTGCCAGGTGCTGACATAACTTGCATGGACACCAAAAGCATGAGAATTCCGGACCCGTTCGAATTAGCAATTGCAGCTGCACCAGAGCCTTTGAATTCTTATAATGCAGTGCAACAGGAAAGGCGACCAAGGCAGATTCTACAGGTTTATCAGCGCCATGCCAAAATTCCGAAGGCCGTCCCAGTCGTCATTGAACCAGAGCTTGATACTCGGATTCACAAGACCGAGTCCCTTGTGGGAAAATATGATAATGCAACCTTGATTGATGCCAACCTCTCCAATGCTGCCGAAATTCCGTCCCTCCAGCAGCAGACACATATGGAGAACTACTGCACTACATCCTGCAACCCCGCTAGCCACTTGTTACCAGAGTTGAGAGGCCTCCAGAACTCGTCCCTAATGAACTTGAGAAATCTTCCGGTCTTTGGCACCACCGGACTAGTTCTGCAAGGTACACGCTTCCTCCTCAGCCGAATTCAGAATGGGTCCTTGTGGCTGACCTAGGAAATTCCCATTCACGCCAAAGATATCCATCGCCTCACAGGGCTTTCGCAGACAGGCGCAGACGTCTCTACGGGCTGCCAGACCTCCTCCAAGCATGCACAAAAGTCGGGCAATGCGGACCTCTATGCGAAATATGGCACTTGTAGGGGGGGGGGGAAGGAGCCAAGATCGACCTCATTAACAAGCCCAAGATTCAGGTCGCCTATTACCTCATTGCCAGCAAGACAATGAGGCATTACACCAAGGGTGAGTGCACTCTTGATACTATTTCTATTGCTGAACACTGTGTCCAAGGCACCAAACTGAATTGGTGTTCCTTCTTGTTAAAAGAGCTGTTCGATGCATGCGAGGAGAATTATAAGCGTGCAACTACTTTTATTTATGGCTATCTGATTATTGCTTTTGCCATGTGGAAATGGCACACTCCAACCATCTAGTTCCCAGCAGAGATCCCCGAGGGCCAGCCCCTCTCACTGAAATTCACTCCATGGCAGATCTCAAATGACCCCAGTACCAAACTGGTAAATGTAGCTACGTTTTGGTCGTGGTACCCGCTCATGACAGATGTGGTGGCATGCCAGCAACGGGTGCCCAGAAACCTGTTGGATGACTATAGCGAGAAAGTGTGGTTCGGGGTAAGTCACAAGCATACTTACCTCCGACCCGCTTGCGTTCTGGCAGACACCTTCCGAATGACACCGCTCAAATTTCAGTTGGACGATGCTACCTTCCATCGTGAAGTCTGTTCATGGCTGGGGGTCACGAAGCACATGCGGGATGGGCTCCCCAGATACAATTTTGACAGGATGGCACCAATGCAACTGCCTGCCGAGACGGTGGTGGCCATGCCATCACAAGACCTCCCCGAACTGCTCATCCCCATCGTCCGCCACTTCAATACCCAGGTACGGAATCTCAATGCGATGACTCAGATTGTGTCTAGCGGTGCCGCTCCATTTCCTCTATTTTCTGAATTTCAACTCACTCGCTCCACTTCGCACCCCCGTACCGCTCCGCTTACCTCCCCCATCCCCACTATCTTGTTTACCTCTGCTGATCCACTCACAACCCCGATGGGCGAGATGAGCGGGCCTAGGGATCCACCCGAGGCCCCTCAAGCTAAGAGGACCCACACCACCGAGGCAAATCTAGTGGTGGACCTCACTGCTGATTATACACCACCGCCCCCAAGCACCGGGGTACTGAATCAAGAAGAACCCCTCATCGACCCATCTGAATTCATCAACATTCGCTTGCCACATATGTTAGGTCCCTATATTACTAGTATAGTCCCTTATTGTTGTTAGTGTAACCCCCTTATTGTTATTATTGTACCCTTGTAACCCACATTTTTTTATTATTGTGCCCTTAAATTATTATTGTTAGGTCGGCTAGGATTACATTGTGGCCCACTAGGATTACATTATGGCCCCATGGACTCCTATATATAGAAAGGAGGTTTTGTAAATTGTAGCATCCAAGAATTGATCATTCATGTAATGTATTGGAGGTTTCCCCCTCGAAGTGGCTTATTTCTAAGGCGTTGATATCTCATTTCTTCTTTTTTAGGAGTTGGTTACACAACATTTGGTATTAGAGGTTTGGATTCTAGGGTTTCGCTGCTCCAAACAGGTCATCGTGGTATTTTCGCTATAAATTTTTTTCTACGAAGTTTCAGAAGCTGAAATTGTTAGGGTGTGAAGCCGAAATCCTGAGGAAGCTTGTCTAAAAATTTCAGAGCTTGGTTCGCAATATTTTCGGAGATATCATCTGTGGAAGTTAGGTCTTTGTTCAAGCTCCTAAACAGGTCATCGTGGAATTTTCGCTATAAATTTTTTTCTACGAAGGTGCAGAATCTAAAATTCATATGGTGCAAATCTGAAATCCTGAGGAAATGTTTCAAAAAATTTCAAAGCTTGGTTCGCAATATTTTTGGAGATATGATCTGTGGAAGGTAGTGCTTTTTCAGGCTCCTGAATTGCATCTCAAAGAGGTGATCGTGGGAAAAGTTCAATAACTCTCTCTCTGGGCATCGGATTGGAGTGCCGTAAAAATTGGTCACAATTACACAGACTGTAGTTTATTGGCTATCAATTTCAGAGACAAAGGATGAAACAGTGACACGTGGCAAGTCGTACAAGTTCGCTCTATTGAACCAGTCCATAATTAGGTCATTGTGGGAGATTGGACACAACTTTGTCTTGGAGAATCCAAATCAGGTCATACCTGTGGCATTCAAAAGAAAATTCAGAGGGCTACTACAGTGCTGAATTTCAGATATTGAAGATTTGCAATCACAGAGATAATACAATTTCAATATCGAGCTCTTCAAAGCAAGAAAAAGGTGTGTATTTTTTTCAAATTGCACAAGTCTTGTTTGAATAATCAAGTTAAATTGATACCAAGGGCATATTGTAGAATAGATATCAGTATTGGATTCTAAAATGGCCCCTAAAAAGAATTCAACACCCATTAAGCCTTCAGAAGGCTCTACTATGACTCATGAAGATGAAGAATGTCAACATGACATATCAAAATTACAAGAGCAAATTTCGCTCTCGTAAAGAACAACAAAAAATGAAATGGAAGTTTTGAAGAAAGGCGTGGAAACTAAGATGGATGGTTTGAAGAAAGGCGTGGAAGCTAAGATGATTGGTTTGGAAGCTAAGATGGATGGCATGGAAGTGGGCATGGAAGCTAATATTGATGACATGGAAACTAAGATCGATGAGAAAATGGAAAACATGAAGAATTTTGTAAAAGCAGACATGGAAGGTTTGACAAAGTTTATACAAGAAAGGTTTCCTAATGGTGAAAAGATAGTAGAAGAACCTCATGTTGAGAACAAAATAAATTTTAATTGTGATTTCATAAACTCTAATGTTGGTAGGAAGAACCACCATATTCCAAAGATGGATATGAGGAAGTTTGATGGAAAGGATCCTGTAACATGGATACTACAGATGGAGCAATATTTTGATCTCCATAATGTACAAAACACACAAAAGGTACGCATTGCAACTTTACATTTAGAACAAAATACATTTGTATGGTATCAATGGCTTTGCTCCCGTAAAAAAATTGTCACTTGGTCAATTTTTACGGAGAAAATGATAGCACATTATGAGGATACAAAGAGCAACACCTTCTTTAGCCAATTGATAAATCTCAAACAAAAGGGTTTAGTGGGGCAGCACATTGAGGACTTCCAAAAATTGAATATAAGGGTAACTGATATTCTAGAGGAACACGGGATTGATCTCTTCATAGGTACTCTAAAGGATAACATCCAACATGAAGTTCGTGTTTTGGAACCTGATTCATTGGAGAAGGCATTCAAGTTGGCAAGAAAAGTTGAATGTAAAATTATGGCGACAAGGAAGCCTACCACTCAATTCTATAAAGAAGGAAGTGTTTCTACGCCTAGATTTCCACAACCTACAAGTTTGACACCACAACAATTGGAAGAAAAAAGAGCAAAAGAGCTTTGCTACCGTTGTGATAGCAAATACACTAAAGGTCATAAGTGTGCTGAAAAGAAATTATTTTACATCGATTGTGAAGAAGAAGAAGAAAATGAAAAAGAAGAGGATATACACCAGGAACCAGCCATAGAAGAGGAAGAAATGAATCCGACCATATCATGTAATGCACTGGTCGGAATTACCACTCCTCAAACTCTCAAGATAGTAGGACAGATCAAGAAGAAAAGGGTAATAGTGTTGATTGATTGAGGTAGCACCCATAATTTTATTCATTGTAAGGTAGCCAAGGAATTAAATTGTTTCCTATACCCAGCACCAGAATGTCAAGTGATGGTTGCAAATGGAGGAACTATAAATTTCTCTGGAAAATGCCATAATATCAAGCTAACCATGGAGGAATATGTATTGACTAGTTCAATGCTTTCCATTCCTATGGGAGGTGCTGATGTTGTACTAGGAGTACAATGGTTACAATCTTTGGGGACGGTAGCTTTTAATTTTCAAGAAATTTTCTTGAAAATTTTTTCAGAAGGAAAGGAAGTCGAATTACGGGGTATTGAAGGGAAGCCAGGAAGGATAATAAGCTCTAATGTCATGACAAAGCTTCTAAAGAAATAACAACGAGGCGTAATTGCACAATTATGCTCATTAGAAGTTCCGACATCAAAATCATCTATTTCTGCAGATCTCCAACAAGTCTTGGACAATCATTCCAAGGTGTTTGAAACTCCCAAAGGACTCCCACCTATTCATGATCATGATCATGCTATTCATTTGATTCCGGGAAGTGTTCCTCCAAACATCGGGCCTTATAGATATCCTTACTTCCAAAAGAGCGAAATTGAACATATGATTGCAGAAATGTTAGAGGCGGGTATAATTCAACCTAGTCAAAGTTCTTTCTCTACTCCTGTAGTATTGGTACACAAGAAGGATGGATCATGGAGAATGTGTCCGGATTATAGGGAGCTCAATAAGCTCACCATTAAAGACAAATTTCCCATTCCTGTGATTGATGAATTATTGGATGAATTACATGGAGCAATTTATTTTACCAAGTTGGATCTTCGTTCGGGATATCATCAAATTAGAATGAAGACTGAAGATATTCCAAAAACAGCATTTCGAACTCATGAGGGTCATTATGAATTTTTGGTCATGCCTTTTGACCTTACCAATGCACCTTCTACATTTCAAGGGTTGATGAATTCCATTTTCAAACCCTTCCTTAGAAAATTTGTGCTGGTATTTTTTGATGATATACTAATCTCTAGCAGGTCTTGGAAGGATCATGTTGAACATGTTGACAGGGTGCTCAAACTATTGCAGGAGAAACAATTATATGCAAAAATATCCAAATGTTTCTTTGGAGTACAAGAGGTGGAATATCTGGGTCATATTATATCTCACGAGGTGTTAAAGTAGACCCTAACAAAATTAAAGCCATTAAGGAATGGAAATTCCCCAAGACAATAAAGCAGTTGCGAGGATTTCTTGGGTTAACAGGATATTATCGCAAGTTTGTTAAGAATTATGGGAGAATAGCAGCACCTCTAACAACATTATTGAAGAAAGATGCATTTTCATGGACTCCTGAAGCAACTAAGGCCTTTGAACGTCTTAAAGAGGCAATGTGCCTAGCACCGGTCTTAGCTACGCGAGACTTCACAAAAACCTTTATTGTGGAATGTGATGCCTCAGGAAATGGAATTGGTGCAGTTTTAATGCAGGAAGGAAGACCCATTGCTTTTGAAAGTTGTCAAATCAAAGGAAAGTATTTACAGAAACCTATTTATGAGAAGGAAATGTTAGCAATACTGCATGCACTAAAGAAATGGCGAACTTACCTAATGGGAAGATACTTCAAGGTAAAAAATGATCATGATAGTCTTAAACACTTTTTGGAACAAAGACTATCTTTAGAAGAGCAGCAAAAATGGGTCACAAAGATGTTGGGTTATGACTTTGAAATAATCTACAAAAAAGGAAAGCTTAATGTTGTTGCAGATGCACTCTCAAGGAAGAATGAAGAGGTGGAAGCATTGCTTTGTGCCATTTCTATTATCCAACCAGATTGGATAACCGAAGCAAGAGATGAATGGAAGAAGGACAAAGATGTATGGACACTCATTCAAAAGTTGCAGCAAGATCCTAGTACATCTGATACATTTAGTTGGAAAAATGATTCCTAATGGTATAATGATTGCTTATATATTTGTAAGAATTCCCAACTGAAACAAAAGATTCTTCTGGAATTGCACACTTCTCCTTTAGGAGGACACTCAGGATTTTTAAAAACTTACAACAGGGTGAAGAAAGATTTTTTTTGGGATGGCCTTAAATCTTATATTCAAAAGTTTGTGGCGGAATGTTTGGTTTGCCAGCAAAACAAAGTGGAGACAATTAAGACCCCGGGACTTCTACAACCTTTATCCATTCTAAGTCAACGTTGGGAGGAGATTTCAATGGATTTTATCACAGGTTTACCGAAGTCCGAAGGCAAGAATGTCATCATGGTGGTAGTTGATAGACTTACCAAGTATGCACACTTTTTTGCATTATCTCATCCATTTAAAGCAAGTACATTTGCTACTACATTTGTGGACAGAATTCAAAAGCTACATGGAAGCCCAAGGGTTATTGTGAGCGACAGAGATCCCATTTTTACGGGAAATTTTTGGACGAAGTTATTTTCTTGTTTGGGTACTCAATTAGCTCATAGCTCATCTTATCATCCTCAATCTGATGGTCAAACGGAGATAGTAAATAAATGTTTGGAAGGATATCTTCATTGTTTTGTATCTGATAAACAAACACAATGGGTCAAGTGGTTACCTCTCGCTGAATGGTGGTATAACACTTCCTTCCATGCTGCAGCAAAAATGACCCCATTTATGGCACTTTATGGATATCATCCACCATCGATCACATCATCTTTAAGGGAAAATTTGAAGGTTCAAGCAGTGGAAGATCACATCAAGAATCAACAAGAAGTTCTCCAACTCTTAAAGGATAACCTGAATTTGGCACAAAATCGAATGAAACAACAGGCAGATCAACATCGCAGCGAGAGAAGTTTTGATGTAGGAGATTGGGTATTTTTACGGATACAACCATACAAACAAATGTCCCTCAAGCAAGCTAAGAAGGATAATAAATTATCACCAAAGTACTATGGTCCTTACAAGGTGTTGCAAAAGATTGGTTCTATGGCATACAAATTGGAGCTTCCTGCTTATTCGCGAGTACATCCAGTTTTCCATGTTTCATGCTTAAAAAAGGTTATAGGTGAAAATATTCCAATTCAAACAATATTGCCAGAACTTGATGAGGAAGGAAAAATCATATTGGAACCTGAAGCAGTCATGGAAACAAGAACTCGACAGCTACGGAATCGATCAATTTCAGAGTGTCTCATCAAGTGGAAGAACTTACCCACTGAAGATTCTACATGGGAGGATGAGAATTTTATACAGAAGCACCCGGAGCTACTCAAGTGTTGAGGACAACACTTTTTTTTGAAGGAGAGGGGCATGTTAGGTCCCTATATCACTAGTATAGTCCCTTATTATTGTTAGTGTAAACCCCTTATTGTTATTATTGTACCCTTGTAACCCCCATTTTGTTATTATTGTGCCCTTAAATTATTATTGTTAGTCGGCTAGGATTACATTGTGGCCCACTAGGATTACATTATGGCCCCATGGACTCCTATATATAGAAAGGAGGTTTTGTAAATTGTAGCATCCAAGAATTGATCATTCATGTAATGTATTGGAGGTTGCCCCCTCGAAGTGGCTTATTTCTAAGGCGTTGATATCTCATTTCTTCTTTTTTTGGAGTTGGTTACACAACAACATACCCCCACCACACTATCCATCACTCCATCCACCATTCATCCACCTACCACTTCATCCGCCCCGTTTAATTCCTCGGCTACAGTGTCTGACCCCATTATCCGGGAACTCTTGGGTGGGGTCCGCGGGGCTGAGGTTGACTCTAGTACTGCCACAATCATACCACCGATCGACCCACCGGTCGAACCCCACCCTCCTTTCACTAATATATTCACACAACAGCTGCGCAGCGGGTCTGATTCTGCCGAGGTTCCGCCGGAGGCCACAGTCCCTCCACAGCAGGCCCACATTGATCAGTAAGAACCGCCGGATATGAATATGGTTGACTCTGCACATCCAGAGGCCATGGTCTTCTCACCTCCTGAGCATGTCAGTAGATCAGTTGCCGGTGGGCAACCGTTGCCGGAGTGAACGCCGGAGCAGGGGGCTTCTGGGACCGCCACCTTCCAGCCTGACAATCTAGATCAGTTGTACCTACTAATTTAAAGGGTAGCCCAGCAGGGCGAAATATTACATTTGGGCCTCCAGCAGCAGTGTGTCGAGCAGCAACACCAAATCGCCGCGCTTACTGAAAAGTGTGACCAACTCTGAACAGCACGTGAGCAGATGGAAGCAATGATCACCAATGTCACCCGGATGTTCTTCGAGTTCTAGCCCTCCCTAGAGCCTCATTTCCCCCTGCTGCCTTCAAAAATCGCTGCGGCCAGCCTCTCCGAGCAAGCTATCCACCTCCGAATCACCATTCAGGACTTATACCAGGAGAATCACGAGCTTCGTGTGACGTTAGCGACCCGTCCCATGCCGGCCGAGCCCGAGGTCGACTATTCAGCCTGGGTGGCCGCCAAGCAGGGCCAGGCAACTCAGATGCAGGAAGCCCTTCATTCCACGGCACGAGAGGCTCGTGACCTCCTGAAGGGCCTTCAGGAATGCTCCCTGGCCCTCACTGTCAAGACCCAACCGATTTCATCCCAACTCCAACAGGTTTCAAGGGAAATTCAAGAGGCTACTGACCCCGCCAGGCTGGATCAATTATACGCCCAGGCTGATGAACTTGAGGCACAGCTCCAACACACAGAGGCTTGCTCAGCAGAGGCCAAAAGTGTCATTCGTGAGCTTCGTCCACCCCTTCAATATAGCACCCGGGCCATACAACAGCTCACAGTAGCAGCCGAGACCCAGATCAGCACAATGTTCGGAGCTGTCCCAATGCCCGTTGAGGAGGCTGCTGTCACCAAGCTCGCTGAGGAAACAGACTCGCTCATCCAGGGGTGGCAGCAAGCCGTGTCGGATTTTACTGAGCTTCGAGCTACAACGTTCCAAAGGGTCCCAGAGTTGGGCCCCTTGTTTGCACAACCGCCTGAAGATGCACAACAAGGACAGGAACAAGCTGAAGACGCACAGCAGGAACGAGCACAGGATGAAGGCACACAGGGCGAACAAGGCACGGGGTCAAGCAGGGAAATGGAGGTAGAAACTGTAATTTGTGATTGACTCGGGGACGAGTCAAGGAACTGTGGTCAGGGCCTGTTGGGGCCCTTGTTTTGAACATTTTTAATTTGAAACAGCGGCCAGATTTTGGGGTTGCAGAATGAGGGCACATGGCAGCCGCAACCAAGTCACAACCACACCAAACGGCGGAGCTACCAAGGTTGCGACGGAACAGGCACATAGTGGAGGAAACTATATGCATAAGTACAGATAAGGAGAAGATACAGCAGGAGAACGAAAGTGGAACACACAGATAATCAGAGAAAAGCCAGAAGCAGCTGAAGAAGGACATAAGAAGAACTAATAGTCGCGACAGCAGGTGAATAAATAGCAGTCACCTGGATGACAGAAGGGATTATTCCACGGCAGAAGAGAGAAGAGAGCGACTGAAGGAGAGAAAACACATGCTGCAGCAGGAATCCAGAGTATGGATGAGGTCTCTGTAGTTCCTAGGGTCCTATTGATGTATATCTCTGTTCCGCAAGGCATATGTATCAGATCTGTAAGCCCATTGCAAAGCTATGTAACGGGGATTTGGCCAAGAGCTTAATAAAATTGCAAGTTGCTGTCTATTTGTGTGATTCACATGCATGTGCGTTGGTTGAGACGCTTTTAAAATTTCATTTGCTTAATATCTGTATGCATCCTGAATGTTGTTGCGTATGTGATTTTGTCTATGCAATCTAATCACTAATAAGAATGAATTGCGGATCTGTTCCTTGCCACTGGTCTATTCCCTTTTTGCATGTGGTCGCGACACGCCTCAAGTGAGACTCTCTACTCTCCAGAGTAGGGTGATAATGCCGGCGTGATCCTAGACTACAACGGATTCCTTTTTTGGCCACAACTCCTGAACCTGGGTCTTGTCCGCGAGACTTGATCACTCGCCAACAGCAATTTGTTTTTTTTGCAACAATGTGAAGTCCATATTTAATTTACATTTTTAGGGTATTTTGAATTTATGAGATAATGGGTTAATGTAGTTTCTTTGCAGGTATATTGAGCTGGGAGATCAGGCCCATCAATCAGCTCATTGTGTATATTTCTTAGCATTCATTTAGTTTATTGCTCTAATGATTTGTTTTGATGCAGCTGCAGATCTGCTTGTGTTTGATTACATTTTCTGTGTTGTGTGTGTTTCATTTCCCGAGCGTGGTGTACTTGCTTCAATTTCTTTTTGCCATTTCCTTTATGTTTAAAAGTTTTCCATTTCATTTAGGATTTATGTTTAAGTGTACAGGTTTGATTAATGGAGTTAATTATTTTTGTTTCAGCAATTAAATTAAAAATAGTGTATTAATTAACAAGTGCTTCTTAGCAGTTTATTTCACAAGGAACATATATTAAGTTGTAGGAATTTAAATGGGAGTAATTATGGTATAAAAAATGTTCATTTAATTTCATATTCATATTGCTTGGCACTTATAAATAACTTGAATTGTTTTATAAATTGATCTTGGGATAGTAAGGAGATCATCACGTTCATTTAAATACCAAGATTATTTTAAATACATTTTGAACATAATTAAAGTGCCAAGAATACTCTCGAAAATATCCTCGCTCAGCTTGCATTGAATATTTTCATTTCCATCAATAGTATTTGCAAGCAACATTTTTAAGTACTAATTCTAAAACGGAATTTTAAGTACAAATCTTGAAGAAGCATTTATAAGTATAGATTTCAATTTCATGTTTTACTATTTGCGAGTATAGCTGACTGAGAGGTTTTTCATTTTTATTTCTTGCATAGATTATTAATTTGCGGTGTGTTCTCTTGAAATGCCTTGTTTATTTTCCCGCATGATTTCCTTTCTGAATTAGATCTAGGGTTTTGATTGGACAAATCCCCGAGGCCGTATTCTGGCATATATTGTGTTATGTCTCTAAGTCTTACGTCCCCTCGGGTTGAAAATTTAAATGTGGGTGTAAATCTAGCATTTATACCTCCCAACATGTGGTATTCTTTCTTAAAATTGCACATTCTTAGCAAGAATTTGATTTTCATCATAAGACTTTGGGTAGAAACAAAACAAGGGACAAGGTAACAGGTATGTGCAATACTATTTTCTCCATCATGTCTATTTTACATATGATAATATTGATGTAGCAATACTTGGTTTCTTGTCCACTTTTACACATGGTTAGACCCCTGCTACCATTTTTAACTTTGCTCAATATATTGTTGATAGTATCGATGAGCAATTAGTCAAATTGCCTTATGAAGGTGTTTTTAGGTATTCTTCATTCCTATTCCACATGTTCTTATATTTTCAGTCTGAAATTTTTTCTATAAACCCTCCGAATATTGATGTGGAAGGAAATCCATAATCTTTCATATTCTAGACTTCCTTTTTAAGAAAAGATTCAAATGAGTTTACCTATTGAGATTTCACAGATTCTTTCATTCATCCCTTGGCCAATTTTCTAAACAGCAGTGTTCAGCCCAGAATTAGAAATGAAATCAAGAAATTTTTGCAAATGTATGAACATAACAAGACATGTGATTGGTACTTGTAAGAAAATCACACTGAAATTAGAGTCTATGGGTCAAGCCTTATTCCTTATAAATTGCCAAAATACCTCTCAAGTATATAAGACAGATTTTAAATTTAGATGCTGTCAATTTCTTAATTGCAAAGAAGAAAACACAATTCAAGTTAAAGAACCAGGTTGGCCCATTCATCTATAATAATAGAGAAGCAGGTCCAGATGTAGAAAACAGCTGCAAGAGTTCAAATTCAGTGCTAGTTTCCTTTGGTATTATTATCAAAATGAGAGTTAAGTGCAAATTAACTCCATACATACATGAAAAGAAGCCAGATATTGAGAAATTATCAAACCAATTTGAATGGTTAGAGAATACATTGGTAGAGGCTGAGAAGCAAAGTGATACTAGTCAAAGTTTGCAAACTCCTACCCAAGAAGACAAAAGTATGAAAAGAAATAGGGAGGAAGGATCTTATATAGTTGAGACTACAACAGAGACCAAATTCAAACTAAGATACAACAAAAATCCAAGGCTTAATCCTGCCAGTAAAGAAAAGGAGTCAATAGAGTTTATTGACACAAAAATTGCAGAAAAAGACTTTTGCCTCCTACAGTAATTGAAGAGGAACAACAGCCCACCACTTCTAATACACAGTTATCCAGAAAAAACATAGTATAGAACTGTCTTCATCCAAGAAAATAGATTAAAAAGACATGGACATAAAGGAAATATACAAGGAAATTAAGGCCAAAAATGAAGAAATGAAGAATGAAATATATTCTCAGTACCTAAAGCAAACTCCTAGCATTCAGAATAGGTTGCTTTTAGCTTTTGACTACAAGAACAAAAGGATGTTTGTGACAATTCTTCAGCCCACAATTTCAACTCCTAAATCATCCTCTGATTATAAAAATATTGATTTTGAAGTTCCAGCCCAGGATATTCATCCTCTGGATCAAATTGAATTTCATAAGCAAGTAGGAGAGATGATTTATTCAACCATGACCACCAAAGCCATGAGTGCACAAAAGCTTCAAAACACTTTGATAAATTTAAAAGATCATCTCAAATTGGAGAAGGCATCTTCATATGCAAAGGATACCATAATCAAATCCTTAGAAGAGCTAGTGATTGAAGTAGCATATGCTCCTCAAAATATAAAAGCTACAGAGGAATTGATCAAAAATAAGAATGATGACATTTATGCACTTAAGAAACAATTAAATTTTCCCCCTACAAAGCATCCTCAAGCCAAAGAGGTTTTACAGGATTCCAATCAGAAAGATGAGATGACGAGTCTCATTTTACAGTTAACAACCCAGATTAAAGGAATGGAACTTGAAATGGACAAATTAGTCCAAGAGAAAGAAGCCAAAAAAGCAGAGGAAGTTCCTCCCACTATGATTCTTGTAGTTACAATAGTTGTACCATCTACTTTGGCAGAATCACTGGCTCCTAATGTTCCAATGGTCGTAGCAGTTCCAATTGCTTCATCTACAACCTTAGCCACTAAATCTTCAACAACAGTAGCCCAACAATTAGATGAGGCAAGTAAATTAGTAAAGGCAATGCAAGACATGTCTATCCAAGCCAATGAGATAAACATGTTAAAAGAAAAGATCAAAAATCTTGAAGATGATAAGAAACTTGCCCAAATAAATGCCAAGAATGAAGAACAAAAACCCAAGAGGTTGAATGAACAACTGAAGAAGTTGGAAAAAGAATTAACTTTGAAGGAACCAATGGCACAAGTTAAGCAACAATTATGGTCCAATATCATTGAAGCAGTCAATGATATTTGGCCATCCATATAGGTCATTTATGAGTAGAAATATTTATTGAAATCAACAAGAGAAGAAATATAGAAGACAAAAGAACAGCTAGGTAAAAAACCTGAAGAGGCTCTAGAAATCATCAAATTTCTCAATTCCAAAAATAAACAAGAGCTGGAATAAATTGGAATTGCTGATAGGACAGATACCATCCTATAAGTTAGGAAGGTAATCTCCAAGAAGAATTTTATGACACAATTAGAGGAAAAGTACCAGAACATGGAAATTGCAATCACAAGATTAATGATAGATTAATGAAGCAGGAGGATTATGACAAAAAGATAAGAGAGTTTACCAAAGAGTGGGTGAACAAATCAACCTTACAGGAAATCCCAACAGGGAAGGGACTATATAATAATTTTGAAAATTTGTTTTACTTACATCATAAAGTAAAACACTTATTTGTGAACAAGCCAACATTTTCAAAATATACTAAAGCTGATGAAGAATTCAAAAGGCTTATGAAAATAAAAAATTCCAGAAGCTAAGTTCTGGGAGAAGTTGATTGATCTACTATAAGATCAAATTACAGTGAGCACAAAGGAGTGAAAGTAAAAAACAGAGTTTGTACATCAGCATTGACAGTTTCTGCAGTAAAAGATTATTAGTAAAAGAGTATTAGGATGAAATGTATCAGATGAAAGGTTAAAGAAAAAATAAGAGAAAAAATGAATCTTCCAGCGTGAAGGACACCTCATTGTCCAGCTGCAACCTTCATTAAACAAAAAAGAGAGAAAACAGTGATAAAATCAAGACAACAAACAATTTTGTTTCAATAAAAAATGGATAACTAGCATTAGTTAGGAAGGTGTCACTATCTTCTTGCATGAAAATATTTATTTTCCATAAAAAATTCCTAAGTTTATTCTAGGATATTTTGTACAAGTTTTTGTGTAAATACTTCTCATTAGGAAGTATTGAGTGTGGATGAATTGCTGAACATTTCTGTAGTTATATTATTCTGAACCTAAGGGTTTTTTGTATCAATTTCAAGTTAGCAGACTGGGTCACAGGAAATAAAGCATCATATTACAAGATTCATTTGTTGGGCCACTACAGTGAATTATTTTCACTTGTTATCTTGTCAATTTTCTTATGTTTTCCATCTATTCTTGAATGTGTTGTAAATCTAAATGATAAATCAGGAATTTTTATTTCAGAATATGTTAAAAGCACTTTGTTTTGATTAATTATCATTTATATGTTTTCAACTGATATCTAGATTATGGAACCCTTAATTGGTCCTTGATTTCGATTGAACTCTACCTTTTCACTCATAATCCAGATTTAAGAACCCTTAATTGCTTTTTTATCCCTATCAAAACAATTTCACCATTAACCTTGAAGATCTGAAGTGACTCAACTATCTTGCCATGTAAACATTTACTTTAGACCTTGATCCTGATCTGACTGCTTGACACATTGACTCCATTTGACCAATGGGATACAGACCTATAGTTATCCATCTAAGTAAGTGATTTCACTACCAAATCAAATCAAAACCCAAAACCAATTTTTCATATATAACTAGCATAAAATCAAATATAATCAACAAAGTTAAATCATATAGGGAGAGCCCGCTCTGAGCATTAGGAAGGCTAGATCCTAAGGCTTAAAAGTAGGTTTGTGGTTACCTCTGATATTATTTAAAACTAAAATAAAAAATATCACAACTTTTGAGAATTATTGGAGTGATAACATTCTACCGACCATACTGTGGAGCTAACCAATCCTCAGTTTTTAAATAGATCTTAAAGGAAATATTTTCAATTATCTTTTCACCTTAAGATTGTTTTAAATAAGTTGTGAGTATATTTTCATAAAAATTGTAATTCTGGCTTCCAGAAGAGTCTACTATACCAGGTCAAATCTAGATCTACAACCTACTGTAATAGTAGATAATCCTAACAGAATTGGAAAGAAGAAAAAAGTAGAAAATTTAGGTAATAGGATTTCATTAGTCAAAACAAATTCCATTCCAAACAACTATCAAGTTTATAAGACGTAGAATTTTATTTAAATTTTGAACAATATTTATTCATAACTAAATCAGAAAGTGACTTACATAATACTGTAATAGATCCTAATTTTATTTCATTCATTGAAACTAAGAAGGAAATTGTTTCAGTTGATACTGATAAAAATATTTTTGAAGTTTATGATAAAATTGATGCCATAACTACAACTTTGATTAAAGAAATTGATGAATATTATTTACAACATTCAGTTGAATTGACTGCTTTATCAGCCTATACCCCTAAGCCTTCTACCAGCCATTTAGATAATAGTATTTTAGAATCTGTAAGTTCATCACTATCCACTACCACTTCATCCATTATTTCCACCACACTTCATTCCACAGATTCATTCTTTCCTAAGCAACCATTTCAACCTAGAATTTTATTTGCATCTTCCACCACCTCAAGTTCACTCCCTAGTATTTCTGTTGCATTTTCCAATACATCATCCTCATTCCCAAGCACCTATTCTAGCATCCCAACTTCATCTTCTAGTATCTCAACCACATTTGCAAGCACATCTTCTTATATCCCAATCTCATATGCAAGTGTTTTAACTACATCAGCAAGTACTTCTAGTTCTTCACCAAGAACCTAAAACTTACATCCTAGCCAAGCTAGAATCCAAGCCATGGCTACCAGATATGTGCCCTTGGCCCTACGAGCACATTTAAATGATATACCCTAGGATTATCAAAGTAAAATCCCTTAATTTGATGGAACCTCATTACACTGCATAAAAACATGTTAATATGATGACATATTATTGTGAACTACATGAAATTGATGATGATGATGTCCAAATGAGACTTTTTTCTCAAAATTTAACTAGTGAGGTAAAAAAGTGGTTTAAAGGTTTGAATGCTGGTAGTATTGCTGATTTAGCAGTTTTTCATATATTTTTTCTTAATATATGGGAAAAGAAGAAAAATCCACTACAAATCTTATCTAAATTCGAAAGCATGAAAAGAGCACCAAATGAAACAATCTAAGCTTATTGTACTATATATAACAGTATTTATAATGCAATTCCTGCCAATCTTAAACCTCCTCTAGACTCTGTCCTTATCAAATTCCCTGATGGATTTGATACATATATAGCTTATCAACTGAGAGAGAGAAATCCAGAAACCTTAGAGAAGATGCAAAGTAATGGTGTTAGTGTAGAGGCAAATTTATTAGCAAAGAAAGATAGATTAAGAAATGAAAGGAGAGTAACAATAAAAGAGGAAACATTCACTTCAGATTTGAAAATAGATTGATTAGAAAAAATATTATAGAGAATGATGGATGGGTTAGATAATGTCGAAGGGAAGCCACAGTGTGATAACCAACAACAAGGACCTCAAATTAGAAATCCCAATTTCAAGAAAAACACCAACACTGGAAAATCTAGAGAATCAACACCTGACCAAACAATAAGACCACCTTTCCAAGAGAACTATGCTAAAATTTCTCATCAAAATGAATATGATGAAGACACCATTAATCTAATGGGTATTAATGATGATAAAAACATTTTTCTTACAAAAGAAGAACATAAGTTATATGAATTACAACAACTACAATTAGATTATGGTGAGTCTTTTGATTACAAGCAAGGTTATGAGTTTGCAATTAATGAAGTTCATAAGCAATATAACCTTAGGAGCAAGAAAAATGTAGAGCCTTCTATTAAGAAATCTTCCCAAACACAGACAAAGAAAACAGTAGAGGCTCCTACCACTAAAGTTCTGCAAATTATCCCTAGGGAAACCAAACAAAACTCTAGTTCAACTAAAAAAATTTCACCTACTCCCAAAATTGTTGACATCACAGATGCTGATGTCCAAACATTAACAAATTGTCAAAAATCTATTACTTCCAAGACAACAAATTCTATTAAAACAACAATTTCAGACCCAAAAACATCTACTACTGATCCAAAATCAGCTGATCCAAAAACATCTACTGCTAAAACAACTGTTGAAACCACAAAATCTTCAAAGACTTCCATTGCATCTCAAATTGTCCCTGAAAATAAAATTAAAAGAAGATAATGAGAAACCAACTGTAGAAAAAGAAGATAAACCCACCTAAACTACAGTTATAAAATAATAGACAATTCAGCTAGGAAAATCGCAAGCACCATGTCATATCCAAGCTGAAATTGCTAAATTGAAGATATCAATTCCTTTGACAGAGTTGGTAAAACATGACCAATAAAAAACACATATCATTGAGACTTTAAATATGAATGATGGAGAATATTTTGTAAATTTTAGTGATGATCAATTAGAACTAATCTTTGGACCTGATGTTAATGGGAAACACCAAGATGGAGCAGTTCCACCTTTCAACATTAGCTTAATTGTTCATGATCAGATTTTACATAATGCAATGCTAGATTCAGGGGCTTCACGCAATTTGATGCCAAAATCAATAATGGAAACCTTGAATTTAGACATCACTGGACCTTATAAATATCTCTTCTCATTTGACTCCAGTAAAGTGAAATTTTTAGGCTTGATAAAAGATTTATGTCTTACTTTAGTTCAATACCCTAGAAAAAGCATAGTCATGGATATTGTAGTAGTTGAAATCCCTCCTAAGTATGGAATGTTGTTATCTTTCTCACGGGGAGCTAAACTGTAGGGATCTCTACAACTTGATATTTCTTGTGGAACAATATCAGTTTTTGGCCAACCCAAGAAACTTTACAGAGAGACATTAATGAAGTACATGGTTAGTAGTGTAGAAATACCTCGAAACTATCCTATTTACTCTAAACCTACTGATATTGACTCATTCATTTTATGTAATTTTGAAACTGGCATTGAAAACAACACTGAACTAAAACAGAAAAAGAAAGCACCAGACAGTGACAACATTTTTCATGAATCAATGTGGCACCTAGATTTTAATGGATCAGTTAAAAAATTAGCAGTAGGAGTAGGAGTTTGGATAAATAATATGGAAAACAATCATGCAGAAGGTCATGCTTTTATATTAAACTTCAAATGTACAAACAACATGGTTGAATATGAAGCTCTAATTTTAGGATTGCAGATTGTTATAAATTTAGGAGCCAAAGGAGTATCAATCATGGGAGATTATGAGCTAATTGTGAAACAAATAACAAGAGAATATTTTGTATATAATCCAAGATTAAGCCAACATAGAGATATTGTTTTAGATCTGATTAAGGAACTGCTTGAATGTGACTTTGCTGCAATTCCTAGAAAGCAGAACATACAGGCACATAGCTTAGAAAATTTTTCTAGTACCTGTAATCTTCCATTTCAACCAAATCATAGATATATAGAAAAATTTAAACACAGGCCTACAATACCAGATAATATTAAATATTGGAAAATATTTTCACAGGATGAACAAATTTATCATTTCATGAATAATGAAGGAGAATATCATAATTGTAATATAGACACAAATTGTACCATAGATCAAACCATAGGTAGTGAGATTGATATAAATAATGTAGATGTAAATAACTTAGATTTTGCTAAACCCACTAAATTTACTCAAGTAGAAATAGATAATTTAGAGAAAGTAGAGATTGAAGAGGTAGTAGATGATGATTCTGATATTTTAAACCTTAAGAAAAAAAAATTACCTAAGGGATTAGACCCTTTAGAAGATATTTTTGATTCTAATGATGTTGCAAGGAAACCTAAGATGGAACCATTAAGATCTGATATTGAAGAGTGCAATATAGGAACAAAATTAAAGCCTAAGATGATAAAACTTTTAAAAGCCTTACCTGAGGAAGAAAAAGTCAAGTACATAGCTATGTTTAAAGAATTTCAGGATGTATTTGCATGGAGTTATGAGGACTTAAAATCCTATGACACTAGCATAATACACCACAAAATAGCCATAAAAGAAGATCAAAAACCTTTCAAATAGAATCTTAGAAGGATCAATCCAGTTTTGATGCCTTTAATTGAGAAAGAGGTCAAGAGAATGTATGAAGCCCAAATAATTACACAAATCAGATATTCTGATTGGGTTTCAAACTTAGTTCCCACTACGAAAAAGACAGGGGAAATCAGAGTATGTGTTGATTTCTGGAATTTAAATAAATTTTCCTTAAAAGACAACTACCCTCTCCCCAAGATGGATCACATTTTACAAAGGGTGGTTGGTTCCTCCAGAATTTCATTACTTGATGGATTCTCTAGATATAACCAGATTTTAGTTCAACCAGAAGACCAACCTAAAACTAATTTTACTACTCCTTGGGGCACTTTCATGTATGTGAAAATGACTTTTGGATTAATGAATGTAGAAGCCACTTTTCAAAGAGTTATGGATATAGATTTTTCTAAAGAAATTCCTAAATTCCTTGTGATTTATCTAGATGATATTACTATATTTTCAAAGACTGATAATGAATATCTAGATCATCTCAAACAAGTGTTTATCAAATGCAAGAAATTTGGCATTTCTCTAAATCCTAAAACGACTCTATTTGGACTGGACGAAGGTAAATTATTAGGACATATCATATCTAAAGAGGGAATTAGGATAGACCCGCCTAGAATAGAGGCCATTCTAAAAACTATTCATCCTAGGAATATTAAAGAATTGCAAGCTTTCTTAGGTAAAATCAACTTTCTCAGAAGATTCATCTCAAATCTAGCTGAAAAAAGGCTCAGTACTTAAATGGACTATGGAGGCCAAGAAATCGTTTGAATCAATTAAAAAATATTTGACAAAAACACTAGTCCCTATAAGTCCTGATTTCAAAAAAGATTTCATTATTTTTTCCTTTACTTCAAAACACACTATTGTTGCAGTCTTACTGTAGAAAAATGATGAGGGCTGTGAGCAGCCCATTGATTTTTTTCAGGAAATCACTTAGAGATGCCACTTTAAAGTACAACATAATGGAAAAGCAGGCACTAAATTTAGTGAAAGCTATCAAAGAATTTAGAGTATACATCCTTTATTCACATATCATTTCTTATGTTCCAAATGTAGTTGTAAAGGACATTCTAACACAGAATGGGCCTGATGGTCAAAGAGGAAAATGGATTGCCACCATTTTGGAATATGACATAGAAATTAAGCCCACCAAACTCATAAAAGGCCATGGTTTAACCAAACTCATTGCTGAATCAAATTGTCATGCTTTAGATATTAATTTTGTTGCCCAAATAGATGATTATGAAGAGATGGCAACTCTAGAGATCAGTGAAACCTTTTCAGACTCACCACGGTATGCAAATATTATATTTATATTACTAAATTTACAATCTCCTCCTTGATTATCAAGAAGTAAATATAGATTTTTAAAGTTAAAGGCAATAATATTTTGTTTTATGGACAATGCACTGTTTTGGAAAGACCATGGTGGAATTTTATTGAATTTTTTGATTAAAGAAGATGCTGATAAATTTTTGGAAGAGTTTTATCTAGGTGACTGTGGAGGATACCTTTACTGGAATACTACTGCAGATAAAATCTTGAGAGCTGGTTTTACCCTACCTTGTTTTCAGATGTAAAAAAGTATGTGAGCTCCTGTCACAAGTGCCAAATCTTTGAAGGAAAGAAAAAGCTGCTACCTTTTCCCTTAAAGCCCATCTCTACAGAAATGCCTTTTCAACAATGGGGTCTTGACTTCACTGGTGAAATTCACCCTCCATCCTCAGGCCAACGCAAGTGGATTTTGACAACCACAGACTAGTTCACTAAGTGGATAGAAGCCATATCTTCCAGGCAAGCCACTGATATTGTCATAATCTCATTTTTAGAAAACAACATACTCTCAAGATTTGGATGCCCCCAAAAGATCATCACTGATAATGCAGCAAAATTAAAGTCCAAAAAGATGATTGACTTCTGTAATAAATACCACATTAACCTTGGCCATTCTACTGCTTATTACCCTCAACGCAATGTCCTTGCTGAATCCTCCAATAAAATCCTTGTGAATATCATCAAGAAACTACTAGAAGACAATAAGAAAACATGGAACAAAAGGTTAGTGAATGCCTTATGGGCAGATAGACTTACTACAAAGAAATGTATTGGTACATCCCCTTACCAGCTTGTTTATGGGATGGACACTATTTTTACATATTCTTTAGGAGTACCAGTAATGAAGATAATCTAAGAATTGCAAGCTGAAACCAATGATATTCAAATAAGGATTAACCAATCCATATACTTGTAGCAAACCAGGGAAGGTATCTATCTAAAGTCTCAAGTTGTTCAAGGAAATATTAAAAAGATATTTGATAAGAATACCAAGGAAGATGATTTTTATATAGGTGACAAATTTCTAAAGTGGGATTCTAGGAGAGAAGAGGAAGGTAAACATGGGAAATTTGATTTCTTATGGAAAGGCCCTTATGTCATTTATAGTTACAAAGGTAACAATGCTTTATTTTTGAAGGAGTTGGATGGATCAGATCTACCAGGTGGAACTATCAATGGTAGAATGTTGAAGCATTACTATTCCTTAGAATAGCAAATAATTCACTTTGTTTACTTTACTCATTGTAAATAACATTGCATATTTTAGATTGGATTGGAAATTTTTCTATCAAAGTTGAAGCCCGAAGAGAAGGCCCTAAGATTTGAAAGATAAAATATCATAAGTAAGAATAATGCAGAGCTCAGAAAATAGTTCCAAGGTCAACACAGTGAAAATTCAAAGGCTACTAATCTCAAAGTTCTTGACATTTCACCAGGGAATGACATCCCCATGTGGAGCCACTGTTAGGGTCCTATAATAATAAGATTCATAATTTTTGAATTGAATTTAATTATTCTTGTAATATGTACATACTTTGCTTTTTGCAAATTGTTTTCCCATATCAGAAAAATAAAATAAAAAATGTAAAGATGGTAAAAGTCCTAAAAGAAAAATCAAAGGACTTGAAAAAGAATAGAAAAATGGACCCTAAACAAAAAGAGATAAAAATAAAACATGAAAGTGATGTTGAGATTGCAACAAGATGATGAGATTATTGGAATGAAGCCGCCTTCACTAAGTGGGCCCGCAGGCTATTTTTGACACAAAGTCTATTTTTAGACTATGTCTATTTTTAGACATATGGATCATGTTCTATGAGTTGCAGGATGCTATTTGTGGATGGTTGGTCAAGTCGTAAAAAATAGATGGACTTCTATTTTTAGACATACTGGGCAAAATCTATTTTTAGATTACCAGTCTAAAAATAGATATGTCGAATATTATTAGCTCTTAATAATATTTAGACTCTAAACATTATCTTATTCTCCTGGAGCACTTCAGTTAAGTGCACAGATGTGGCACAGGAGCTGACAGAAGGAATTACGCTATTCTTGAGAGTTATGTGGAGCTATTGCATGGATACTTCAGTTAGAACTCATGTGACAGAGTTTGGTGGAGTTGATTGAGGAAGTTAGTGGAGTTGTATTTAGTTTAACTAATCTAAACATAGTTGAGCTATTTGTATCCAGTTTAACTAATTGATAAAATTAGTGAGAGTGGTGTGAATTAATTATTAATTAATTCACTAATTATAAACTCATTAATCAACTAAAGAATGCATCAGTTAACTTTAGTGCATGGACAGTTTCAATGGAGACTAGTGCAGAGATAGGTGAAAGAGCAGGTTAACTATCAGTTGTGACTATACAGTTGCTATTTGCAACACACAAATAAGTGGAGAAGCCCATGAGGATTGAGTAGTACAAGCAAGGTGTTTTATGTTATTTAATGAGCCATCCCATAGCATTGATTATGCAATAGAGGCTGGCTATCAAGTGGCAAAAGATTGGAGCATGTGTTTTTCTAGATCTAGCTTGATAGTGTGTAGCAATTAGAGGTGGTGCTGAGAGTTTGTGAGGAGCTTTGTACTATGATTGTTACATGATCTCCATGACATATAATATACAGATATTTGGGGGTTTTCAGCTTTAAGCTTTCCCATTAAATACTGTGTTCATATGTGTGATTGTTTGTGGTTTTAATGTGTGCATGCAAATGATTTTATTTCCGCAATTAATGATCAATGGTAGAAGAGATTTTGTATTGTGCATGAAGATAAAATAGTGTGTGATCAGGAGAATCTCGGTGAATAATATATCAGTTATTCAAATTTCTACAAGTGATACAAATCCAAATGCCACTACTATTTAGTTTTTCTTCAAAATAAGTATTGTGGGCAGCTTGTTATAATGCCACAATCCATGAAGGTTAAAGAACTTAATATTAATGTCTCATGTTTTAAATTTCATGTTATTAGATACAGAATAAAGATCTAGAAAAATAGTTTAATCTTGGCAAATCATTAGTTAGGTAGAGAATAATAAGGAGCTCAATAGCTTAATATGAGCCCTTGGAAGAAATAAGGATATAATTAGTTAGTTTGTTGTTATAAAAGAAAAATGAACAAGGGTTTGCAAACTCAATTGCACGTAGGTAAAATGAAGAAAAAAAATGTTAGGGTAGCATGTGGGTCAGCAGAAGCAGTTTTTACAATCATGGATAAATAGAAAATTGGTCATTTCAGTCACTAACTCCCTTAAAAAATCATCCCCTTGTAAAAATATTTCATCCCCTCCATTTTCATTATTTCCCATTATTTTTCCTTTTTCCCCATTATCATCCATTTTCATTTGAAAAAATCCCCTTTTCCTAAGTTAACCCATTTCACTTAAGAAAAGTTAAAATACCTTTAACTAATTCCCCTTTACCCAAAAAACCCAAAATGATACTTTATCCTAAGTGTAAATGAAAAATATTATCTCAGGACCCACAACAAAGGATTTTATCCCTATATCATGTTTTACACTAGGATTAGTGTGTTTTACCTTCCTCATCTCATTTCATTACTAGCACATTAATTTATATATTAACTCATGTATTTCACCTTTTAACCCATATTAGATTAACTCTTTAAATATTATTTCCCACCCATATTTTAATTTTAACCTACGATTTATTTCCCCACGTCATACATATTCCTGCTCCATCCCATAGGTTAAAACTATTAAATCATATTGATTCCACTATATAGTTAATTCTTCCCAATGCTAAAGTTACAGTTATATGCATTCCATTTGTTAAATAAAACATATATCCACCTATCATATTTCATTCAAAACTATGTATTAAAACTAAGTTTAATTACATATTTCGCCTCCCACCACATTAAAATCCTGGGCCCCATGCCATCTGACAACGCAGCTTTATCGCACGAACCATTCCGTTCGATCTACCTTTGCCAGATCCAACGGTGACAAAACCTCATCACACATTTCATTGTGCAATGGTTAAACAAACCCAAAGCTTGCGATAGACGCAGTTAAACAAACCCAAAGATTTCAATGTATTTTTTTATAAAACCACCCAAAAGCATTATTTTACCACCCAATAGCAGTTAAACAAACCCAAATATTTCAATGTAATTTTTTATAAAACAACCCAAAAGAATTATTTTACCACCCAATAGCAGTTAAACAAACCCAAATATTTCAATGTAACTTTTTATAAAACCACCCAAAAGCATTATTTTACCCTTCTCTTATCATTTTCCGCACCGAAAGAGCATTCCAGAATGAATTAAAAGCTGTTGACTTTGTTTTTATCCTAAAAAACCAACGGAATTCACCAATTTGACTGCTACAAATAATGCAGAAGCCATCAGAGTGCAGCAAAAGCTTTTTAAAGCTTTCCAACCCTAGAAACCCTTCTACACAGCGAAATTTCAATTTTCCCAAGTATTACTCAGAAGGAAAGAGTCATCCATCATTCTAAAAGAATCATACAGTTAATTAAATCATTTAGGATCTCATGTACTTAAAGAAAACTCGCTTGCTTGATAAATCCTTTGATTCTGTAAACCCTAAGCACTTTATTATAGATTCTGAAGCCTTGAACTATTTTAAACACAAACTTTGATTAATTAAAACCATCTACAGACCTGAAAAGCCTTCTATAACCTTGAAAAACCTTTCCTACAGTTCTTCGGCATCCTTTTGATGTCCTAAAAGATTGTTTTATCCCAAAAAGTACACTCTAAACCCTAGATATCATTTTCTGAAGCTATAAGGTCTTGAAGTTGCTCTTTTGATAAAAAAAGTTACAGTTTAAATTCAATTGATTAGAATTATCCCTTTGCAAACAAAAAGATAGAACCCTTGTTATATCCAAATCCTTCTGCAAAGCTCTTATAACTTCCAGAAGTGTTTCTCAGGCTTAAATCAATGTTTTTAAGGCCAAAAACTATAAAATTGATTAATCAGATCAATCAATGGCTTCCAAAAGTACTCTAGTAGTCAACCCTCTACAACCCCCTATTGTACATGTATAACATATTCCCTAGCAGATGTAGACTTAAAAATTACTGATACTGTGATAGAGTTCAACCTTCTTGAGCTCCACTGCTGGAGCCAAGAAAAATCCCTAGATCAGGCTGATGAAGTGTTTATCTAGGAATAAAACTTGCCAAAATATTTTGTTCCTCATACTCTCCAATGCCTAGAAGCAATTATACTCTGCCAATCATGCTATTGTCCTGATCAAAGAGCCATTTTGAACCCTGAAAAGGAAGTTTTTTTTACTATAACAGATGAGCCTATCAAGTAGATGCTTCAAATACAGCCTGGGCCAAATGAGGTTCCTTTACCTATAAAAGCCCTCACTAAGTTCTACTTGGATCTAGATTTTCCCAAAAGATTCCAGATTTTTCAAAACTTCATGCCATCCTATGTGGAAATTCCCAAGCTCAACCCTCCTTACTCCTCAGCTAAATTCTCAGAAAGGACTAGACATATTATTTCCATGTTGTCTTTCATCCTTGGCTATTTTACATATGAACATGTTGATGTAGTGGTACTTGGTTTCTTGTCCACTTTTACACCTGGTTAGCCCCCTGCTACTATTTTTAACTTTTCTCAATATGTTGTTGACAGTATCCATGATAAATTAGTCAAATTGCCTTCTGAAGGTGCTTTTAGGTATTCTTCATTCCTATTCCACATGTTCTTAGATTTTCACTCTGAAAAGTTTCCTATAAACCTTCAGAAGCTTGATGTGGAAGGAAATCCATAATCTTTCATATTATAGACTTCCTTGATAAGAAAAGATTCAAATGAGTTTACCTATTCAGATTTCAAATATTCTTTCATCCATCACTTGGTCAATTTGCTAAACAAGAATGTAATACCCCAAAATGGGAATGAAGCAATGCATAAGCACAATACTAGAATAGTAGCAAGAAATTAACTCTTAAAATGTGTTTATAACACATAGACATCAATTACGTGTACAACAACAGGAAATCTGATACATTACATGAGCCAAAAGTTGGGAAAAGCAGCAATTTATGCCCTAAAAACGTTATATTCAGAAAATTGTGTTATATTAGGGGAAAATAATGGTGGGATCCCTTAGCATATGTAATTTGGGACCCACACCTAGAAAGGATTTAGAAACAAATCTCCTTTTCTTGTTTAAATAGATCTCTCGGTCCTAATATGGCTTAAAAACATTGAAATCCCATGACTTGACTAAACAGAAAGTTTCTGAAGCATGCACAATGTCATTTTAAGAGGGTTTCTGATATAATATGCTGCAAATACTAGATCAGGATTTTTATTGCTCAGAACATGAAGAAAAATGGAGATATAGCTCATTTTACACATCAGAAAGATAACCTGGTAAGGGTTTCATGAAGGCACAAGTACAAGATGCATAGATCTGCAGATATGGATCTGAAATAACTCAATATATTGAAGCACTATGTATAAATAGCTGGAGAATACAAATATGAAGGAGGGCCCTTCTTACAAGCCTTTCCGGGAGAAGGGTTGGCCCTCTCCCTGAGAAAGCAAGACAAGATTGTGGGAATTGATCCTCTCACTGCAACACTGCAAAAAATGACACAGTTCCTGCAAGGGACTATGCTGTAGGAGATGTAAAATACATTGGCCACATGCAAAGATCTAAAAATCAGCTCAAATACTTCCTTACTGATCTCCCAGAGAAAGGAAGGTTTCCTCCTCTGAAACACAAGCTCTGGAAGTGGTGTTGCAAACCCTCACTGCAACACCCTACAACACAACGTTATATTGTTGCAGAAATAACACTGTAGCTGAAGGAGGATGCTTGGCCTCAAGCCTGGATGTGAGACAAATCAGTACAAGCTCCTTCAAGAGGCCTCTCAAGGAAGGAGAAGGATTCCTAAACAGGAAATCCTTGTGCTAAGCAGCACAACAACTCTGCTAAACAGCAAGAGAATGCAGAAAATTCTAAGCAGAAAAATCAAATATCATTCCAATGGTGTCTTTCTATGGCTGCCTTGCCCTCCTTTTATACATGTGTGAGCCTTCTTTCCTTGGGCCCCACTTGTTGGGCCGTGAATACAACCACTTTGTAACACTTATTTCATCCATTTTTACTCTTCTCTATTATATCATTTGTTATAATTTATCATTTAAATCCATTTTATAAATGATTTATGCTCTTATGGATGAAAATTATTTATCTTCCTTTATTTCTAATAAATTGATGATTATGAATTATTTTATCAATGATAGTTTTAATAAGTTGTTTATAACATTATTCACCATTTTTAGCCTCCAAGATAATTTCCAGATTGAAGATTTGATCATTAAAAGTGCCAACTCAGAAATGCGCTGGAATAAGGAGTGACAGTTTTGCGGTTGAGATTCTGAGCAAATGAAGACGAATATGGAAAATCCGGAACATGGGTTTTGTCCAGAACGGACCCAATTAACTTTAACAAAGAACGGTTTGCCCAAATTCGGCCTGTGTTGAGAGATTCGCAGAGTTCTTTAAGCACGATTTTCTCAGTTCTGTTGTTGCGGCCGTCCTCCAAATCTCAGCTGCAAAGCCAAATTCGCCTTCTTCTTGTTGATCAATTGGTTGGAAACAATCTAATTTTGTAATAGAAATCATGTTGTACCTATCTTTATTGTAACTGCTCTCCGATCTCTCTTTATTTAAATCAGAATAGAGATCAGAGAGGGGGATGATTTGGAGATACGTTTTTATGTAATTTTCTGTTAAACATCAGTTCTGATTATTGAGTCTCGTGAGAACTGGTTCATTGTACTTCTGTCCGATGCATTAATATAAGCTTGGTGGTTCTCTCATCTCTGCATCTGGATTAACTTAAGGCGGTGTTCCCTTGGAGGCTAAGGGCCCGGCCCCGGAGGACACTTGCCGCTGTATATTATCTCTTTGATTTCTGCGTGGTTTTGCTTATCAGCTTGAATCGGTAATCTGGTGTGTTTTATTACAGCTCTGTTATATTTCCTATTTCATTCTCTGCAACAAGAAAATCGTAATGTGCATTCTAACGTATTGTTATTCCTTTAAAGTTGTTAATGTAACATTGTTGTTCTCCATATAACGTTATTGCTGTTTAATTGCAGAGTAACCAAGCTGTAACCTTCTTAAGCTGGTATTACTGTATTTTTCTATGGTTTATACTTCATACGATTGCTATTCAATTGACATTGTGGTTCCATTATGAATTGTAATCGTTACCCTTTTTAACCAGGATTAATACTTGCGGTATCAGACTCAGATTGCTATTAATGTGTGCCTTGTGTTAAGTCATTGTGTATTTGTATTTGACTTTCCAGCGTTGTTTCATATCCTCTCATTAATCAATGCTGTTCTATTTCCTTGTGCTGTTCGATTTATTCTTAGAGTAAAGATTGCTATTAATTTGGCTTTGCTATTGATTTTCATTAATTAGAGTTTGTTGTTCAGATTCCTTTAATCACAGTTTGCTGCCCATTTACTTTATTGTTCTATTTCTTATCTGCTGTTCCATTTCCTGTTATTCGCATTATCTTTGCTTTGGTGTGCAGAACGATCTGAAACTGTAGTGGGCATTGGCATTTGTTGTCTAGTCCCCAGATTGATGATCTGTTCCTTGATTACTTTTGGTTACATCAGTTTCCAAAGGGATGGGCGATTGTTGTCGAACCCTTGACTGATACATTGCTTATTTTTCTGAATGCATGATTTAAGGCTTAAAGTGCTTTGCTGTAAGTAGATTTTATTTCCAGCTTTCATTTACTTTTGGATTTTAAGCACTATACTGCAAAACATTACTCTTGAGTAAATAGCCGCCTCAGACTGAGTACACTCTTGAGATAAAAAGTCGTCCCTGGGTTGATAATTAATGTGAGGTAATTAGGAGTTACAAAGACACCTTTTTATCGCTCCACACCACTCAATTAGGGTTTCCTCCACTAAGGAATCTTCCTCCCACTATCTCTACGCTGTCTCACAAGATGCTCTCCACCTCCTATCCTAGCGCTATTGACTTGGTCAAACTAGACCTTGTCCACATGAAAAATTTCATGTTCACATATGAAGGTGTGAAATCCAACCTTTATTTTGATCCCTTTTCACATTATGGGGGATTTTATTAGATTTTTATTATGCATGGGCCTCCTTACCCATTTATTCTTCTCCTAAGTGAAATCAGAAAAATTTAATATTCCAATTTGTTGCATGCAAATTTTGGAATATTATAGTCCTCCCCTCCCAAATGTTGCTTGTCCTCAAGCAACTGCAAGGATAGAACTGAATATTCTCCCTTCCTCCTACTGTAGCATCCACATATGATGTACTCCTCCAAGTAATGAGATGTCATCTCATCAATGAATCTCCAAATTGCCCCTCCCAAGCATGCAAGCTAGCCAAATGGCTATCATCATGAATAAGTAAAGTACTCAAGGAGGCAATAAGGTGTTGTCTAGAGGTCCTCTCAAGGCATGGAGTCTGAAATTTATTAGGAAACATCCTTCCCTTGTGGATCCTCCATGCCCAAGAAATCATCCATACAAAATGAGTCACCTCCCAACATGGCAACTCCTGAAAATGCTCCTCCACCTTGAGCTCATGCAATGTAGGTGGGCTTAAAATCTAAACATGGTAGACATAGGAGCCTACCCCATGCTGTCCTCCTCTCCACTTATGATAAGTTTATAGTGTTTGTTAATCTTGGGCTGCAATAATATTTCCCTTAAGTGGCGAAATGAAGACTAGATCTCCAAAGATCTCCTCTCCAACGCTGTGAATCAAGCTGGCCCAAATCATCCCATATGTGATGGATAGGAAATCATCACCATATGGCGTCCCATCCATCACATGGCCCACCTCAAAAGGAAACAAGTGTTTAGTTTTGGTGGCCATTTCTCCTCCCATGCTCCCATTAGAACATGTAATGCAGAAAGTGTGGGAATCCTCTTCCGAAAAGGACATATCCAACACATGTGTCTCTCTTCCAATCATGCTCTCAATAGAAATAAGAACAATATCAGCAAATGAAATCATGATCAGGTTCAAAATGAAGGGAATACTGAAGGTTTCATGTGGTGTAGGAAAGTACCAACATTTTCCCATGTAGTTACAACGCAGTTTTCCAAATTGCTTCTTTAGAAAATTACATGGCAAGTTGTTTCTTGATACATGGTTAATTATGTATGTCATCATGTCTACCAATGTATAATGAATGGTTGGGTACATTAGCTGAACATACATGAAAGGATAAAACACTTGCCCAAGGCCATATAAAGGATGGTTGTCTCCATCATACAATTTGGCCCAATGTTGATCATGGAGCTCAATGAAAAGCTTGCCCTTTTGTGGAGCAATGCACTAAATATGAATGGTAAGAGTATCAAAATACTGTGCTAGAAAATCCATGGATGCAAAAAAAATATTATTACCATGTATTGAGAGTAATATGATGCATATGTATGTGAAAAATTCCTCCTTAGTGGTATGACACACTCCCATGAAGAGGAATGAATCATGTGCTACATGAAGATCACCCTTCTTATGCTTGGAAATCCAAGTTAAGAAGATCACATCTTTGTAATAGATGTTTCCATCCATTGCTGCATCATTCTCACCTCCTCCTTGTCCACCAAGTGCATCAAGTGTGAAGTGATCCTGGGGACATGCCATCAAGAACCCCAAGCTCCCAAGTGACAGCGTTGTTGGCCTATGCAAATAGGCTCCTGCCAACTCATAGCTCCATTCTTTGACATGCTCATTGTCAAAGACATCTCCCTTAATGCTGCTACACATAAGAAGTTCCTCCTAGAGTGGAAGTACCTCTTGATCATATAAGGCCAAGGAGTAGCCCCTTTGTACCATGATAGTGCCATCTCTTACTCCTACAACATCATGCAAAGTGTGAGAGAAAATTTTCCCTTGCTCTCCCAAGAACAACCAAAGCAACAAAAGTTTTTTTGGCCTCCCCATACCTCCATCATACAAATCATGTGGTGAAAACATGGTGATTGACATGAATAATGTCATATAAACACAATTTTTCCATACTCCTTGCTTCCCAATGATGCAAGTATCCTGCCACATACCCTTAGAAAGAGGGTGATGGCCAAACTCTTTCAAGAGTAGCCAACGCAGCCAAGCCTCCTGCTACCCAGTATCACAGATTTGCAAGTAGCTTTCCAGCTTCTTGCTCTCCATCCACACCCATCTATCCACATGTCGGTGCCTCCCATCATGTTCTTCCTTAGCACTCTCCCAAGGAAGATAACCATCCTCCCAATTTAGATTTCTCACCTTGCATTTCATGGGATGTTGAAATGCAACTCCTTGGAGATCTTCTAGAGAAGACCTCTCATCAATGTCCCTCTTGAATCCACATAGATTCAACTGAGATGAGGAAAATACCTCCTCAAGCTTTTGAATAAATTTTCACTCCATAATGTATTGAAGTGCAACTCCATGAGATCTCTCCATGAGACCTTCTCTTCATCCATGACCTTCCAAAACCAATAAGGTTCTCGATCTGCTATAGGTAGAAGCTTATCTTTAAGCTGGGTAGTGCTCATTGAGAGAGTGTCATCTAGAAAGGAGAAAGTGTTTCTCACTTCAAGATGTCTACCATATATCTCTTCTTCCTCCATTGCTCCATGAATGAAGCTGCCATTTGAATGCTCCCATAAGGAATGGGTCCTCTTTTCTTCATTACTGCTATTGTATAGTGTAGTGCAATTTGGTTGTTCTAGATCAGTAATATACAATGATGTAGATCCCTCCATAAGGTTTGTTGAAATGACAAGAGATGGAAACTTAAGCATACCTTGGTGAAACTTGGAAGCTTCTTGTAGGGCTGCAAGATTTTCTTCCTCATATGTGTTGGCTTCCCAAACTGTTGAAGATGAAGTCTGCTCCTCCATGGTTATAACAGTGCTGGTACATGCCTCTTCCAATGGTAGTGAGGGTTTCTCCTCCTCTGATCTTTCTTTTTCAAATTTCATGATCAGCTTTTGAGAAAACTTAGCAAGAGTAGACACTCCTGCATGGCTCAAATGGCTGAACCACCAAGCATTAGCTTCACCTTCAAGGTGTAGCACTGCAATTTCTATTGCCTATCTCTTTAATACTGGATGTAATAGGAAGAAAGCCTCTAGTTTCATCACCCAAGACTTTGCTACACATGTGAGTGATCCATCAAAAGTGGACAATATAACTCTATTGCCTCTCATCATCCCATAGTTGTGGGGTCTTATTTCTTCCTCCAGCTGAATCAACTGTGGTAAAGATAGAGCCTCCTTGAAGGCTCTAGATTTAGCTTTTTATTCAGTAAGGTATTCTCTTATAATTTCATATTCCAAGTGTTCTTCATGCTTCATGTATTCTCCTCTTTGAGAATAGGAAGTGCATGGCTCTTCCTCTTCTTGAAACTCTCTATAAGTTTCACTGCATTTCTTTTGCTTAACCTCCTTGGAGAGGTTTTTTCTAGATCTTAAAAGTGATGAGACAAATATCATTCTCTCCATCATTCTGAACTACTTCTTCTCTTTGTATTCTAATAGTATAACAGCTAAAACTCACAGGCTGAGCCAAGACTATGCTTTGATACCACTGTAATATCCCAAAATGGGAATGCAGCATTGCATAAGCACAATACTGGAATAGAATCAATAAGTTAAATCATAAAATGTGTTTATAACACATATCCATCAATTACATGTACAACAACAAGAAATCTGATCCATTACATGAGCCAAAAGTGGGGAAAAGCAGTAATTTATGCCCTAAAAACGTTATATTCAGAAAATTGTGTTATATTAGGGGAAAATAATGTTGGTACCCCTTAGAATATGTAGTTTGGGACTCAAAAACAGAAAATATTCAGAAACAAATCTCTTTTTCTTGTTTAAACAGATCTCTCGGTCCCAATATGGCTTAAAAACACTGAAATCCCATGACTTTACTAAACATAAAGTTTATGAAGCATTCACAACGTCATTTTAAGAGGGTTTCTGGTATAATATGCTGAAAATATCAGATCAGGAATTTTATTTCTCGAAACATGAAGAAAAATGGAGATCTAGCCCCTTTTACACATAAGAAAGATAACCCGACAAGGGTTTCATCAAGGCACAAGTACAAGATGCATAGATCTGCAAATATGGATCTGAAATAACACATTCTGCTGAAGCACTATGTATAAATAGCTGGATAATACAAAAATGAAGGAGGATCCTTCTTACAATTCTTTCTGGGAGAAGGGTTGGCCCTTTCCCTGAGAAAGCAAGACAAGATTGAGGGAATTGACCCTCTCACTGCAACACTGCAAAGAATGACGCAGTTCCTGCAAGGGACTACGCTGTAGGAGATGTAAAATACATTGGCCACATGCCAAGATATGAAAATCAGCTCAAAGACTTCCTTACTGATCTCCCAGAGAAAGGAATGCTTCCTCCTCTGAAACACAAGCTCCGGAAGTGGTGTTGTGAACCCTCACTGCAACACCCTGCAAAACAAAATTATACTACTGTAAAAATAATTTTGTAGCCAAAGGAGGATGCTTGGCCTCAAGACTGAATGTGAGGCAAATCAGTACAAGCTCCTTGAAGAGGCCTCTCAAGAAAGGAGAAGGATTCCTAAACAGGAAATCCTTGTGCTAAGCAGCACAACAACTCTGCTAAACAACAAGAGAATGCAGAAAATTCTAAGCAGACAAATCAAATATCATTCCAAATATGTCTTGCTATGGCTACCTTGCCCTCATTTTATACATGTGTGAGCCTTCTTTCCTTGGTGTTATAGCATCATTTTTCACCTTCATATGCTTGATGATCGAGATTTTGGCCTTGGGCACCCTTTCCCCTTAGACTTGATTATCTTCACAAAAAACAGTATCTTAAAACCCATACATGACTCTGCCCAAACTTTTCTGCGCATATAGGAGAATCCATTCATACTTATCCACGTATACCTTTTTAATCATTAAAAAATATATATTATTCCCTATTGTTGAGGCAGGGTTGATGGATATTCCCGTAATTCAACCACCCCAGCCTGTGACCTAACTGTTTCCAACTGTAGACACTAATTTGAGAGAGTATACAAGCCCCTCATGTGCATGGCCTAAGGGAGGGAGATGAAAATATAGATATTATACTCTGTTGGAGCCCTATTTCAAGTCTTATATTCCCGTGGCTCTTGCACTTCCTAGCTATATTCAGGAAACCCTTGTTTCCTTGAGATGCTCATCATATTATATGACATCTAGTGTACACACATCTTGGAAGAATTCTTGTGAGGCTAGGGCTCGACGGATCCAGAGGATGGTATGCTCGAAGGCTGTGGAAGGATTCAGGTGATCTCTCCACATTCCTATTATTGTAGTGCCATTTATAATAAGAAGAACCATCTTGTTCCCGATATTCAAGTGTTTATATCTCTTTATAATGTGTAATGATCATTAATTGAATATTTAATATTGTTTTTATGATATTATGCATGAGTTACACCAACATCTAGGAACTATATATGTTGTACAAATAGAGTTTCATGTTCGTTCTTTCTTGATTTTGAGGTTGCGAAGGATGAATGGTTGTTGGGGGTTTGCACCGCATGGGATCTACATCAAACGTGGGATTTTCGAGTAAGTTCCGCAATTTTTTATATCTAGTTTTCAATATAAAATATAGGTTAGGTGAGTCCTTCTTGAATGGTATGCCCTTGATCTGTGAAGGTTGTCGAACCAAAAACCTTTAGGGTATTATATCCTGAAACACTTGGGCCCCACTCAATTAGGGTTTCCTCCACCAAGGAATCTTCCTCCCACTATCTTTGCGTTGTCTCACAAGATGCTCTCCACCTCCTATCCCAGCACTGTTGACTTGGTCAAACTAGACCTTGCCCATAAGCAAAAGTTCCCGTTCACACATGAAGGTGTGAAATCTAGCCTTTATGTTGATCCCTTTTCACATTATGAGGGATTTTATTTAGATTTTTATTGTGCATGGGCCTCCTTACCCATTTATTCATCTCCTAAGTGAAATCAGCAAAATTAAATATTTCAATTTGCTACATGAAAATTTTGGAATATTACAAACAGTGTGTAGCCCAGAATTAGCAATGAAATCAAGAAATTTTTGTAATTGTCTAAACATAACAGGACAGGTGATTGGTACTTGTACCAAAATCACACTGAAATCAGAGTCTATGGGTCAAGCCTTATTCCTTATAAATTTCCAAAATACATCCCTGTGAGGTTATTTGCTCTAGTGTATATAAGACAGATTTTAAATTCAGATTCTGTCACTTTCTTAATCGCAAAGAAGAAAACGCAATTAAATTTGAAGAACCAGGTTGACCCATTCATCTGTAATAATAGAGAAGCAGGTCCAGAGGCAGAATACAAGTTGTAAGAGTTAAAATTCAGTCCCAGTTTCCTTTGGTATTATGATCACCTTGGTATTATTAGAAAAATAAGAGTTAAGTTCAAATTAACTCCATACATACATGAAAAGAAGCCAGAGATTGAGAAATTATCAAACCAATCTGAATGGTTAGAGAATACATTAGTTGAGGCTAAGAAGCAAAGTGATACTACTCAAACTTGCAAACTCTAGCCCAAGAAGACAAAAGTATGAAAAGAAACAGGGAGGAATAATCTTATACAACTGAGACTATAACAAAGACCAAATTCAAACTAAGATATAGCAAAAAGAGAAAGCTTAATCCTTCCAGTAAAGAAAAGGAGACAGTAGAGGTTATTGACATAGATTTTGCAGAAAATGACACTATACCTCCTATAGTAATTGAAGAGGAACAACATCCCACCACTTCTAATACACAGTTAATTAAGAAACAACACAGTATGGAAGTATCTTCATCCAAGAAAAAAACTGAAAAAGACATGGACATAAAAGAAAGATACAAGGAAATTAAGGCAAAAAATGAATAAATCAAGAATGAAATATATTCTCAGTACATAAAGCAAACTTTTAGCATTCAGAACATGATGCTTTTGGCCTTTGTCTACAAGTACAAAATGATGTTGATGGAAGTTCTTCAGCCCACAGTTTCAACTCCTAAATCATCCTCTAATTATAAAATGATTTATTTTGAAGTTCCAGTCAAGGATATTCATCCTCTAGATCAAATTGAATTTCATAAGCAAGTAGGAGAGATGATTTATTCCACCACGACCTCCAAGGCCATGAGTGCAAAAAATCTTCAAAACACTTTGGTAAATGTAAAATATTAGCTAAAATTGGAGACGGCATATTCATATGCAAAGGATACCAGAATCAAATCCTTAGAAGAGCTAGTGATTGAAGTAGGATATGATCCTTAGAATATAAAAGATGCAGAGGAATTGATCAAAAAGAAGAATGCTAACATTGCTGCACTTAAGAGACAATTGAAGCTGCCCCCTACAGAGCATCCTCAAGCCAAAGAGGTTTTACAGGATTCCAATCAGAAAGATGAGATGATGAGTCTCATTTTACATTACAGTTGTACCATCTACTTTGGTAGAATCACTAGTTCCTAATGTTCCAATGGCCACAACTGTTACAATTACCTCATCTACAACCTCTGCCACTGAATATTCAACAACAACAGCCCAGCAATCATATGAGGCAAGTAAATTAGTAAAGGCAATGCAATAAATTTCTATCCAAACAAATGAGATAAACAGGTTAAAAGAAAAAATCAAAAATATTGAAGATGCTAAGAAACTTGCCAAAATAAATGCCAAGAATCAAGAAAAAAAAATCCAACAGGTTGAATGAACAACTGAAGAATTTGGAAAAAGAATTACCTTTGAAGGAACCAATGGCACATGTTAAGCAGCAATTATGGTCAAATATCATTGAAGCAGTCAATGATATTTGGCCATCCATACAGGTCATCTATGAGCTGAAATATTTATTGAAATCAACAAGAGAAGCAATACAAAAGACAAAAGAAGAGCTAGGTAAAAAACCTGAATAGGCTCTAGAAATCATCAAATTTCTCAATTCCGAAAATAAACAAGAGCTATAAGAAATTGGAATTACTGATAGGACAGAGACCATCCTAGAAGTTAGGAAGGTAATCTCGAAGAAGAATTTGATGACACAATTAGAGGAAAAGTGCCAGAACATAGAAATTGCAATCACAAGATTCATGATTAAGTTTGATGTTCTAAGGCAAAAAATCCTTCCCAATCCTCTAGTGATAAATGATAGATTAATTAAGTAGGAGGATTATGACAAAAAGATAAGAGAGTTTGCCTAAGGATAGGTGAAAAAATCAGCCTTGTAGGGAATCCCAATAAGGAAGGTACTATGTAAGAATTTTAATTTTTTTTTTTACTTACAGCATGAACTAAAACATTTATTTGTGAACAAACCAACATTTTCAAAATATACTGAAGCTGATGAAAACTTCAGAAGGCTTATTAAGATAAAACTACCAAACGTTGAGTTCTGGGAGAAGTTGATTGATCTACTGTAAGATCATATTACAGTGAGCACAGAGCAGTGAAAGTAAAAAATAGAGTTTGTTGCTTTTACATCAGCATTGACAGTTTCTGCAGTAAAAGAGTATCAGGATGAAAGTGTGTCAGATGAAAGGTTAAAGACAAAATCCAAGAAAAATTGAACTTGCCAGCGTGAAGGACACCTCATTGTCCAGCTGCAACCTTCATTAAACAGAAAAGAGAGAAAGCAGTGATAAAATCAAGACAACAAACCATTATGTTTCAATAAAAAAGGGACAGCTAGCATTAGTTAGGAGGTTGTCACTATCTTCTTGCATGAAAATATTTCTTTTCCATAAAAATTCCTAATTTTATTCTAGGATATTTTGTACAATTTTTTGTATAAATACTTCTCATTAGGAAGTATTGAGTGTGGATAAATTGCTGAACATTTTTGTAGTTATACTATTATGAACCTAAGGGTGTAATATCCCAAAATGGGGATGCAGCAATACATGAACACAAAAATGGAATAGAAGTAAGAAATTAACTCATAAAATGTGTTTAAAAACACATATCCATCAATTAGTGTTACAGAAACAACTTATTATGCCTTTTATGATCCCAAAAGTTGGGGAAATGCAACAATGTGGGCCATAAAAACATTAATTCCAGATAATTATGTTATAATAGGAAGAAATAATGGTGGGATACCTTATCTTATGTATTATGGGACTCACACCCAGAAGGGGATCAGAAACAAATCCCTTTTAATGTGTTAAACAGATCTCCCGGTTCCAAAATGGCTTAAAAATGCCCAAAACCCATGACTTGATCTATGTAGAATTTTCTGAAGCATGCACAACGTAATTTTATAATTTTTTCTGATGAAATATGGTATAAATAGTATATATAGAGTTTATTACATCAATACATGGAGAAAAATGGAGATCTAGCTCATTTTACACATTATGAAGATAACCGGACAAGAGTTCCTTGAGAGAATGAGTACACAAGACTAGATTTGTAGATATAGATCTGAAAAACACAGTATAGCTAAAGCACTATGTAAAAATAGCTTAAGAATACAAAAATGAAGGAGTATCCTTCTTACAAGTTTTATGGGAGAAGGGTTGGCCCTTTTCCTCAGAAACTAGCTCAAAAACAAGGGTCCTGACCCTCACACTGCAACATTGCAAGAAATGACATAGTTCCTACAAGGGATTGCGCTGTAGATGATGGGAGTACTTTGGCCAAGTGCCAAGATATGGAAAAATACTCCAGAACTTTCCTTACTGATCTCCCAAAGGAATGGAGGCTCCCTCGTTTGAAAAATGAGTGCAAGAAGTGGTGTTGTGAACACCCACTGCAACACCCTGCAACACAACGTTATACTGCTATAGAAATAATGTTGTAGCTGAAGGAGGATGCTTGGCCTCAAGCCTAGATGTGGGGAAAATTAGTACAAGCTCCTTCAAGAGGCATCTCAAGAATGGATAAGGAATTCCTAAACAGGAATGCCTTGTGCTAAGCAGCACAACTATCTCAACTAAATAGTTGAAGAAAGCAGAATAGTCATGCATACCACAATCCAATAATCAATTCATAATATGTCTTGCTATGGCTGCCTTGCCCTCCTTTTAAACATGTGTGAGCCTTCTTTCCTTGGGCCCCACTCATTAGGGTTTCCTTCACCAAGGAATCTTCCTCCTACTTGTATTGCGTTGTCTCTATGGATGATCTCTTCCTCTCATACCAGCACTGTTGGCTTGGTCAAACTTGACCTTGTCCACATGCAGATGTCCTTGTTGACACATGATAGTGTAAAATCCAGCTAGCATTATGATCCCTTTTCACATTATGAGGGATTTTATTCTTATTTATGAAATGTATGGGCCTCCTTACCCATTTATTCTTCTCCTAAGTGAAATCAACAAAATTTAATATTCCAATTAGCTGCATGCTAATTTTGGAATATTACAAAGGGTTTTTTGTATCAATTTCAAGTCAGCAGATTGGATCACAGGAAATAAAGCATCATGTTATAGGATTCATGTGTTGGGCCACTGCAGTCAAGTATTTTCACTTGTTATCTTATCAATTTTCTTATGTTTTCCAGCTATTCTTGACTGTGTTCTAAATCTAAATGATAAATCAGGAATTTTTATTTCAAAATATGTTAAAAGAACTATGTTTTTATTGATTATATTTTATGTGTTTTCAACTGATATCTATATTAGGGAACCCTTAATTGCTCCCTGATTTCGATTGACCTCTACCTTTTCACTCATAATCCAGATTTAAGAACCCTTGATTGCTCTTTTATCCCGATCAAAACCATTTCACCATCAACCTTGAAGATCTGAAGTGACTCACCTATCTTGCCCTGTAAACATTTACTTTAGACCTTCATCCTGATCTGAATGCTTGACGCATTCACTCCATTTTCCTAATGGGATATATACCTATAGCTATCCATCTAATTAAGCGATTTCACCACCAAATCAAATCAAAACCCAAAACCAATTTTTCCTATATAACTAGCCTAAATTCAAATATAATCAACAAAGTTAAATCATATAGAGAGAGCCCTCTCTGAGCATTAGGAAGGCTAGATTCTATGGCTTAAAAGTAGGTTTGTGGTTACCTCTGATATTCTTTAAAACTAAAACAAAAAACCTCACAGAGTGATAACATACTTGAGATTTAATTTTCCTAAAATGATTAAATTTTTTTTTTTTTTAAGAGAACAATCCAGGTTGCACTGGTAAATTCATGAATGATCAGCATAAAATTATTTTCTCCTCTTAGGATTTTTTCTCTACTTGGGCCACATATAACTGTGTGAATTAGCTCTAGTGGTCTAGATGAAGAGAACTTTTTCGACTTGAAACAAGTCCTAGTCTAGTTAATAAATTGACATGACTTGTAGATTGAATTATTAGGCCTTGACTATATTGGAAAACCTATAACATCTCTCAGCTTTCTGACTCTTATCAAACTGTCAAAATTCATATGAACAAGTATCTTGTGTGAAAACCATGCTCCATTCATTTTTTTTAATAGAAATTTACTCTGGAGTCATCAAACACATATACATTATTGTGAGTTCTAATTGCTTTTCCAACCATATTTCCATCTTTCTAATTTCAGATCCGAGAGTCCTTGGATCAAAATATCACATCATAGGCATTATCACACATTTGTATCACACTAAGGAAGATGTGATTCAAACCTTCCATATAAAACACATTCTGAGTTTTCATATTTTCATCCAGACTGGCCATGCCTTTTCCCCTAATTCTTTCTTGAGTATTGTAAGTGAAAGTCACATCATTCCCTCTATCTTTTGCTTTTAGCGATAGAAATTTGTTCTTATACCCATTTATATGCTTGGAACAACCACTATACATATACCATTTTTTCTCTTGATTATGTGTTGATAGAGCAAGTAGACATTGCATGCTCTTTTCATTTTTGAGTTTCCAACTCTCCTTACGCTTTTGAGAAGCTTGTTGCTGAATATTATGGGACATAGATAGGTAATAAAACCCACGTTTTCACTCAATTTCCTTGTGCCAAAAATTATTACATTTGAAACATCCAACATCACTTAAGAGGGGAGAGAATGCATTTCGATCTATGAGAGGAGAGTTTTGAGATCTAAAATTCTAACACTTATTAAATCTAGGATTTTCATCTCTTTCAACTTTGATCCTTCTACAATCAACAACCTTATGTCCAAATATGTGACACTTATAACAATAACCATAACATGAATAAGTGTAACTATTTTTGTAAGGTTTATGCATTTGTGCATGAAGGTATCTCTGTTGTCTGGCTGATTGATTCATTCTCTGTTGGTGTCACTCCTTCGGGTGGATGGAGTTATTATTCCAATGATGATCTCCTCTTTTCCTTATTTCCATTTTATATTCATCGATTCTTTCTTGAAGCTTCTTTTCATAACTATGCAGTTCCTCAAATCTTGTAGACCTAAAGTTTATCTTCCCCGTAGAATATTCATGTGTTCTTGAGTATCCCAGGCCCATTTTGTTTCCTAGATACCTTGGGCTTTTTATAATCTGATCTAGCCTTCTTGTGCCTTCTGCAAATTTTCTGTTTAAACCTTTTTCGATCTCCACTCTTTCACAATCTGTTCTCATGGAAATAATCTCTGCCTCGAGAATCTGTCTGTTTTCTTCGCATTCATGGATCAAGTCATGAAGAAATTTTTCCTTTCTATTATATTCTTCTAATTTTACTATCAAGGACAAAATTTTATCTTTTTATGACTTTTTTATTGTCTCCTTCTACACCTTGTACATATCTTCTTTTATTTCGTGTTCTCTTCTTCCATTTTCTCATATGTTCTTTGATTTTCTTCTAGTTGAAGGGATACGCTATATTTTCTTTTAATGGATTCTTCAAGTTTTTTTTTTTTGATAGATAAACTCTTCATTGTCTGACTTGTACATATCTTATTCAACACATTGTAGTTGTTCTTTTAGATTCCTATTCTTTTTCCAGGCCTTATTTAGCTCATCAAGGGCACTGATGAGTTCCCCTTCAAATCCCACTACTCCTTATTCATGTTCCTCCTCTTTAGAGTCAGTAATATGTTTTTTCTTGGAGTATACATCAAATTCCATGAGAAAATGGTCATTTGAATGGTTTTCTGAAGAGTCCCCGTTGTATTATTCTGGTGTTGAGCTATCCTCTTTGTAATAGAGTCATTTTTCTTGAATAACTTCTTCTTCTGATGTTTTTGATATTTGTTTATAAATTTTTGATCATCTTCCTTTTCTGTCTTTTCCTTGTAAGGACATTTGGACGAAAAAAATTCAACTCCTCCAGAGTCAAAGAATTTAAAGGGAAAGTTCCCTTTATACTTTCTTGAATCACTATTTAATTTCCTGGAAAATTGAGCCAACTTTTGATAAGATTCATAGTTGGAGAAACTTGATGTTCTTTGTGCTCCATGTGCTTCTTGGACGCTTTGAACGTTACCTCCCTGGGTTCAAATTTCTCTTTTCCTACTCTCATTTCATAGGTTGTGAGAGTACCAATACTTTGATCCACCTTGAGTTTCTTTAAATTATCCATCTATTCAATGGTAGAGACTTTGGCATTAAATCTCATGAGTAGAGATCTTAATACCTTCTGAAAAATTACATCTTCTTTGACCTCTTCACCAAGTCCCCTAATCATATAGGCTACTTCATCAAATTTAAGGAAGTATGATGATATACTTTCTTCTTCATTCATTCTTAAGCTTTCAAACCTCATTCTGAAGGTTTGTTTGGCTTGCTTGACTTTATCATCTACTTCCTGACTCTGATTAAGATTTTACCATACATCCTTGGGATACTTTCAGTGCATAACATTTGCAAGTTTGGATTGAATCAAGCCAAAGAGAATGGAATTGTTGGCTTTATAATTATTTCCATAAAAAAAATTTCCATCTGCATCAGTGGGAGGAATATGAGGGACACCATAATATACTAGTACATTGGTCGAAATGTCTACTCCTAGGGACATAACATATGCTTCCATCCTTACTTTCCAAAAGGCATAGTTTGTCCCATAAAAGATTGGCATTCTTCTTGAGCAAGGCTCTTAACTCTCTTTCTTAGACATAATTACTTATGGATCTAGCTTCCATTGGTTAGACTGTTCCTGAAGGAACTTGGATCTGATACAAATTGTTGAAATAAGGAATTATTGAGAGGGCGGGTAAATTAGTAATAATGAGGTTCCTAAAGATTTTTATGAATGTCTCTTTAGTTCTTTCCTCTATTTTCTATTACTTATGAGAGAATTCGTATGTAATACAAATGAACCTCAAGATAAGGCATTCTCATATACATATAATCCATCACTTGAGAATCATACACATATTGACACTAATATTTTTACATGGAAACCCCAAGGGAGAAAACCACCAATTTATTTGTTTGTTATGATGTAAATTAAGCACCTACTTAATTACATCAATTTTTTTTTATTCACTCATTCATAGGAGGCACCGAACTCCTTAAGCTTGCAATAACCTAATTTCCAAGAGGCACAACCTCTTATGAATGCAGGCCAACACCTACTTTAGCCACTTTTCTACTTTTCATACAATATTCAAACTAAAAAAGCAGAAAATACAAATACAGATAAATACTAATCTGGTTTACTACATAATCAAGTTCTACTCTTAATCCACTACTATTCCACAGGCTCTCTCGGACTCACACAACAACACCTTATCGTCTACTCTCTTCCTCTTATTCCACGAGCTCTCTACAAAACTTTACTCTAGTTCAACAATTGGCCTAGTTGCTTCACCTTTGCACTCTCTTCTCAACTCTCTTCAGCACATGCAACAATACTCTCTTCCTCACTTTTCTCAATTTCAATCAGTAGTTTTGATCCTTTTTTGCACTCTTCTCAATGTTTCCTCTGCTACCTTTTTCCATGCTTCCCGAGTGTACCTCTGTATGGATCCTCCATGGTGTTGTTGCGTCTAATGATGAAATTCGTCCACTACATTAAACAAGAGAATGGGCTCTTGAGCACTTCACCAACACATTGTTTGATTCTCCATGCTAAGAATTTAATCCCAATCCACTTGCACACTCCAAAGAGACCCCCCATGTCTATTCATGGCTAGAATATCTTGAATGTACCAAAAAATGACTTATTTGTTCATGAATTAAGTCTATAATGTGTGCATGGGTGATCACAGATGGTTTTATTTCAACATCGGTACAAGCCCAACAATTATTCTCTGAGAATCATTGTCGGGGGACTATTATTTTTGGGGTGTTAGGTCCTTTATCCTCATCTCAGTGGACTATATCCCTATTTATAGCTCTCACCTTTGGTTCTTTTGGGTCTCTTCATTGAGACGCCAACATACATCAGTGTTCCCTACATCATAACTTTCTCAAATTTCATTTAAGGCATAGTTCCAAAATCCTTGTCCTCCAATATTATTTATAGCCCTTTGATGCTAGCCCTACTTTGTGCCCTCGATTATCTGATATTCATGACCAAGTTCCAATCCGCATCAGAGCCCCTTTCATCGGATCATATATTTTCTTCAAAACAATTAGATAGGAGTTACAAAATCTCCAACCCACAATATTCCAACCTCTGATATGACATCATGTTGTCATCATCACTCCATGTGGCACCTCCTTATTGGTGACACATGTCGCTGATATTTTCACCATTAAACCAAGAAACATTTTCTAATCTGGCTGCCTTGTATCCTTCAAACTACCTCGTCAAGCTGATTTCATCTACCTCACCAGCTCCTGAAGGTCCAATCACTAATTTCCACGTGTATATTGGAGGAGAGAGAAAGGTTCCTCTTTTTCCTTGGTTTTTCAACAAATTCCTTTATAATTCTCATTTCCTACATTCCTAGGCGCTTTCAAAATAATTCCATTAATAAGGAATTATGAGGTTCTTAAATTCAATGGCCCCAATCTTCTGAAAATCAACTTCGATATTTGGCTACTCCTTTCGGTCTCTCTACTTAATCCTTCAGACATAAGGTTTTGTCTAGAGTCCAAGCTCCAGAATAATTTGCTATAAAGAGCTTATGAAGAGTTATGTTTCAGCCACATATGTTCCATGAAGATCTACAACGTCATCATGAGGAGATTTGATTGGGAAGGCTTTGAAGGAGAACTACATTAGCATTTTCAAGAATGCATGAACCATGTGGAGTTGGGACAGCAACATGACTCTATGAAAGAGTTATTTCAACCATCTCTTCCTTCTTTTGAGAGAGGAGATATATCTATGCACCACTCCATGTGTATAAGGAGGATTGTTGAAGAAGAACATACTCATGTAAATCATGTTTTATTTCCTGATTGTATGTATTCTTCCACTATGTTTATGTAGGCCATGACTCCAAGGAGGAGTATTATATCTTGTAAACTTCATGGGCAAACTTGGGCCCCAAAAATTCTTGAACTTGGCCACTCCCTTGGTGGAAAATGTTATAAAATTAAATATTACAGAGCAATGCAACACATAAAATATGCGGAAAATACAAGCACACAAAACACATAAAACTAGAGAGACATAGATATACGTAGTTCACCCAGTTTGGGCTACGTCCACCCCAAATAGCCATTCCTTCCTTTCTATTATACAGCAAAATGAAGATACAAAACCTACAGCAGATCCGCTGTAATATCCTCTGTTGTCTCTCACAGCCTCCCTATCTATTTCTCGCTCAGAGAATACACATACAATACATAGCCGCAATACATTACCCTCATAAATGCGAGGGGTTTCCTTCTAGGGAAAAAAACCCTAAACTAAACATAACTTCTACCGTCAGATCATCCGCTTAATGAACGGCCCAGATTGACTAGAAATTACTATACTTTTACAAGGCAATTTTACATCTGTTTTTGGCTTCGGGGGCGCTGCCCCCGAAATCCCCACCGGGGGACCCCTAGCCCCCGGACCCCGTGGTGGGGACAAGTCCCCCCCGCACCCCCCCACATGCAAAGGTGTACAATTTTCCTGGGGTATACATCCAACTAGAACAAGGATCTCTAAATCAGGAAGAAAATCAGGCTCTACACCCAACAATCTCCCACTTGGAGACTGATTGTAGCAACTCCACCGCTACTTCATTTGCTGGACAATGACTCCTCTTTGGACCTGGCTATTCCTCATCTTCATCATCATCCTTGAAGACCAATTTAAACTGAGCACATTTTTATTTTCTCCCTGGTTACAAATTTTGTTAGCATATCTGCAGGATTCTAGCTAGTGTGTATCTTTTCCAACTTCAACTCTCCATTTTCCAATACTGACCGTATGAAATGGTACTTGAGATGTATGTGTTTAGTCCTGAAATGAAATGCTGAGTTCTTTGCAAGATGAATGGAACTTTGGCTATCATTGTATAACGTGCCCATATCATGCTTCTTACCCAATTCACCCATAAGCCTTTGTAACCAAATCATTTCTTTACTAGCCTTTGTAGCAGCAACATACTCTGCTTCTGTTGAAAGTGAAACAACACTTTGGATTTTTGAAACCCAACTGACAGTTGTTCCAACTACAGTAAATACATATCCTGTAGTGCTCCTCATGTTATCTCTGTCACCTTCCATATCTGCATCAACATATCCCTGTAGAGCAATTTTTGAACCACCAAAGCATAATGTTTTATTTGCAGTACCTCTCAAATATCTGAGAATCCATTTTACTGCCATCTAATGTTCTTTTCCTGGATTATTCATGTACCTACTTATAACTCCCACTGCATATGCAATATCAGGCCTTGTGCAGACCATTGCATACATTAAGCTTCCAACTGCTAATGCATATGGAACTTTAGACATATAATCCATGTCTTCTTGGGTCTTTGGGCACATCTCCTTACTAAGTTTGAATTGGATAGCAAAAGGTTTAATAACAGGTTTTGCATTGTGCATATTAAATCTTTTCAACACCTTTTCTATGTACTCATTCTGAGACAGTATTAATTTGCGATTTTTCTTGTCTCTAGTTATCCTCATACCAAGGATTTTTTTTGTAGCTCCCAAATCCTTCATTGCAAATGAATTTGCCAATTTTCTTTTGAGCACATGTATTTCTTGCATGTTAGATCCTACAACAAGCATTTCATCTACATACAATAAAAATATAATATAGCTGCCATCATTTTTCCTTTTTAGATAAACACAATGATCAGCGTGACATCTAGTATAACCTTGTTCAGACATAAACTTGTCAAATTTTAGATACCACTGCCTTGGAGACTGTTTTAACCCATACAAGCTCTTCTTTAACCTGCACACCAATTTTTCTTTCCATTTGACCTCATATCCTTCTGGTTGCTGCATGTATATCTCTTACTCCAAATCTCCATGGAGAAATGTTGTCTTTACATCTAAATGTTCAAGATGTAAATCTTCTATTTCTACAAGACTTAAGATAGTTCTGATTGAAGTCATCTTAAAAACAGGAGAAAATATTTCATCAAAATCAATACCTTTCTTCTGTGCAAACCCCTTCACCACAAGTCTAGCTTTGTACCTCTGTTTTCCTCCATCTTCTTCCTTCAGCCTGTAAACCCATTTATTCCGCAATGTATTTCTACCTACAGGCAACCTGACTAAGTCCCAAGTCTGGTTATGCATTAAGGAGTCCATCTCTTCTTCCATGGCTAGCTCCCACTTCTTCCTGCTTTCAACCTGCATTACTTCTTCATAACATTCAGGTTCACCAGAATCAGTCAACAATAAATAATATAATGAAGGAGAGTATCGTTCAGGGGGTCTACTTATCCTGGTAGATCTTCTAACACCACTTTTAGGTGTTTGAGGTGCCTGTTGCTATTTTGGTGGTTGCTGCTGCTGTGGTTGTTGATTATTATTATTTTCAGGCACCTTTACTTTTTCAGTTATCTCATCAAGAACCGTGTATTCCTTGCTTTCTTTTTGCTGTTTCTTTTCCCGCAACCGATTCTTATACAAGACCTTTTCATTGAATATTACATATTTGCTCCTAATGATTTTGTGATTTTCATAATCATATAAGAGATATCCAAAATCATTAACACCATATCCAATAAAGGTACATTTCTTTGATTTTGCCTCAAGCTTTGTTCTATTTTCTTTATTAATATGGACAAAGGCCTCACAACCAAAAGGCTTTAAAAAGAGTAGTTTACCTTTTTACCTGTCCATGCTTCCTCTGGAATACCACCATCCAAGGAACTTGAAGGCCCTCTGTTTATTAGATAAACAACAGTATCTACAGCATCTGCCCAAAATTGTAAAGGCAATCTTGCATGCAATCTCATGCACCTTGCATGCTCCATGATTGTTCTGTTCATCCTTTCTGACACACCATTTTCTTGTGGTGTTCTTGGAACTGTCTTCTCTCTACGAATTCCATGCTCTGAATAGTACCTATCAAACTCTTTGCTGCAATGTTCACCTCCATTGTCTGATCTGAGACACTTTAACTTCTTTCCTGTCTCAATCTCAACCAAAGCTTTCCATTTCTTGAAAGTATAAAATACATCAGATTTATTTTGAATACAATAAATCCAAGTTTTTCTAATTGCATCATCAATAAACGTAACATAATAGCGAGAGCCACCGAGAGATGATACCTGAGCAGGTCCCCATACATCTGTATGCACAAGATCTAATTTTTCACTCTTCTTTTATTTCCCAAATCTAAGAAATATGACTCTCTTTTGTTTTCCATAAATGCATTTTTCACAGAAATCCAAATCAACATTCTTCAAACCTGGCAACAAATTTCTTGAGTGAAGAATCTTCACCCCCTTCTCACTCATGTGTCTGAGCCTATGATTCCATAATGCTGCATTTTCTCCTTTGGAAGTTAAAGCATTAACAGAGTTAGAAATACCATTGCATAAATACAATGTACCAACCTTTTCACCTTTTTCTATTACCAGGGCTCCTTTGGTGACCTTTCAAGTTTTATTCGTGAAAGTTGTAACACAACCTTCACTACCTAACTGCCCTGTTGAAATCAGATTTTTCTTTAGATCTGGAACATGCCTTACCTTTTTTAGTAGCCATTGGTTTCCATTCTACTATTTTACAAGAACCTTACCCATTCCAAAAATTTTACAGGGTTTATCATCACCCAAACGAACTTGTCCAAAATCTCCTTGAACATAGTCATGAAAATATTTCTTATTAGGTGTGGCATGGAATGAAGCCCCTAAATCTTCAACCCAAGAATCAGTAACATTTTTGAAAGAAAGAATCAAAGCATCTTGTAACACATCACCTGTCACATTTTGTTCATGATTATTTTCTTGTTGTGCATCTCCTTCTTTTCCCTTCCGAGATCTACAGTCTTTATTCAGGTTTCCTTTATTTCCGCATTTCTAGCACACTATCCCCGATATGGACTTGGATCTGCCTTTTCTTGATTTACTACGATATCTTGAGCTCTTTCCTCTTTCCATTCTCCTTCCCCTAGACTCTACACTCAAAGCATTACTCGATGTCTCATCGGAGCTTTTCTGTTGCATTTCCTCACTGAGGATAGCACCGACAACATCATCAAACTTTAAAGCACTAGATCTAGAGACAGAGTTACTAATGGCCATAACTAAACCATTCTAGCTTTCTGGCAATGAGCATAGAAATAACAGAGCTCTAACTTCATCATCAAAGTTTACCCCTACAGAACGTAACTGACTGGTAACTGTATTAAAATCGTTTAAATGGTCTGCAATATATCCACCTTCCGACATCTTCATATTAAATAGTCATTTCATAAGAAATACCTTGTTTGAGGCCGAGGGTTTTTCATATAGTTTCGCCAACGTCTGCATCAAACTCTCTGTTGTTGTTTCCTTCGAAATATTGAAGGTGACTGATGCCGCAAGGAACAACCGTACTGTTCCGAGTGCCTTTCTATTGAGAATGTTCCATTCCGCGTCTGTCATGGCCACTGGCTTCTTTGATTTTCCGCTCAATGGTAGGTACAGATATTTCTGATACAGATAATCTTCCATCTGCATCTTCCACAGTGGGAAGATTTGGCCATTAAATTTCTCGACCCTAAACTTATCATCTTTTGCCATTGCTCCCACTCGAACCAGGAACCCTTCTTTCCTGCGAGTTTATCAGCCAAATATACCTTCGGCTCTGATACCATTTGTTAGAAAATTAAATATTATAGAGCAATGAAACACATAAAATATGCGGAAAATACAAGCACACAAAACACATAAAACCAGAGAGACATAAATATACGTGGTTCACCCAGTTTGGGCTACATCCACCCCGAACATCTAGTCCTTCCTTTCTATTATCCAGCAAAACGAACATACAAAACCTATAGCAGATCCGCTGTAATATCCTCAGTTGTCTCTCACAGCCTCCCTATCTATTTCCCGCTCAGAGAATATACATACAATACATAGCCGCAATACAATACCCTCATAAAAGCGAGGGGTTGCCTTCTAGGGAAAAAAACCCTAAATTAAACATAACTTCTACCGTCAGATCATCTGCCTAATGAACGGCCCAGATTGACTAGAAATTACTGTACTTTTACAAGGAAATTTTACATCTATTTTTGGCTTCAGGGGCGCTGCCCCCAAAACCCCCGCCGGGGGACCGCTGGCCCCCAGACCCCCCAGTCGGGCCCACAGACCCTGTGGGGGGGACAAGTCCCCTCCGCACCCCCCCACGTGCAAAGGTGTACAATTTTCTTGGGGTATACATCAACTAGAACAAGGATCTCTAAATCAGGAAGAAAATCAGGGTCCACACCCAACAAACAAAGGGATATTTTGTATCATGATGGGTGCATTCCTAAGGCACCAAATATATCTAACACTTTCAGCTATAGTGAGATAACATGGGAAGCAAGTAAGTGGTGGGGAAACCACTTACCTCGTCTTGATCTGATTCAGGCATGAGATGCACTTCGTTGGTTCCACATGTGGGACTATGACCCACCTCCATATGCACAAATGTTTGTTTGTATGTATGTAGTTTTGCTCCCATACATTGATGATGTAATTTTACTTTTTAAGGGAATGTATGGAGGGAGGATGGGAGGAATGTATGTGCCCTATGGGATGGAGGTTCTCCATGTATCCTATGCTGCATGTTTTAGGGAGGACATTGGGTAAGCCATGTTTGTTTCATTTGAGTTATTGAATCCTTGTGGGATGGACTATTTACATCTCATGAGAAGTTTTGAGGAACAATTCATGAGGGATGGATTGGTGAACACTTAGCTTATGGAGAAAGCTTATAACATGATGGTTTCACCAATGGAGGAGGAGAAGAGTTGTAACACTCACCTTATCAGTTGCTTGAGGACAAGCAACATTTGGGAGGGGAGGACTGTAATACTCCCAATTAATCCTAAGCTAATGGGAATATTGAATTTTGTTTTATTTTTATGTTTCAAGAATAAAAATGTAAAGGAGGTCCATAATACTCCTTAACAGTGAATAAATCAATGCCAAATGTCAAAAAAGCTAAATCTTGGCTATGTAAGCAAGCACCCTTAGGTGTGAAAGGGGATGGATGTTTTGACTCGGCCAACCATGACCAAATCTACAACCTTTTCTTGGAGGAGTGGCCATCAATGATGCACATCGCAGTTTTATATGGATATGGCTTGTGTGAATGAAGTTGTTTCATTGAAGGTGGTTTAGGGTTTTCAAGCTCTCAACTTATAAAAGGAAGAGGATGGCAGCATGAGAAGGTTGTTCAATGATATTGAATTTTGGTGTATTTTCTGTTTAGACATACAACTTTCTTTGGTTGTTTAGCCTAGATTGCAAATGTTGTTTAGCATTATGTGTTCCTAATCGGGAATCCCACCTCTTTCCTTGAGAGGCCTCTTGGAGGACTTTGTATTTGTATAGTCCACTATCTGGCTTGAGGCCAAGCTTCTTCTTCCTACGACAACACAGATCATATTGAGGGTTTGGTTTTCTTTTAAAGCTGCAGCAAATGGAGGCTATATCTACTTAGTTCTAGACCATTCTAGTGCTTTTCTTCAGTGGGGAAGGCTTCTATCCCATTGGCAAGAGAGTATTGGATGATTGGAGCACCATTTTCAGATCTTCACATGTGGAAAATCATGTGCTAAACCCTACAGCATAGTATTTCTTCCAGAACTGTGTTATTCCCATAGGTGATGTTTCAGGGTCTTTTGGCACATCTTTTGGAGGAGTGGTTTTCAAGTGTTAGGGACCTTCCCTTCACCTTTGAGATCCATTGAAGAGGATCATTTTTTTGTACATATCAAATCAGATCTAAATATTACTGAATATATGAATATTTCTACAGATCTGCAGATTTAGATCTTAGATCTACTCCTTCTACATGGTGTAATGCTAAAAGCCCCAAGGGGATTTTGAAGAGGAGCCTATCTAGTGTATGGATCTGTTACATATCTGACTTTTCATCCACTGATTTGCTCTAGATCTAAAATTTAATCAAAAACTATTGCAACTCATTAAAATAATGATATCAAGTCTTTTACAGTCTTAATACATGGTTGCAGCACCTCTTTTGAGGATTTTCTTCTATTGGAGTCTTGTATTTCCAATTATGCATATTATCGGCCATCTTTTATATCTGATTTGCTGCTGTAAATACATTTTAAAGGTTTCCATATTGGCCTCCTACTATTACTTTGATGATCTGCATTATTTTTCTACATATCTGTCTTGTATTGTTGCATTTCCCATTTTGGAATATTACAGTGGTATCGGAGCATCATGTTGGCAGAGCCTATGCTTTCTAGAAGTCAATATGTCTTATGAAGAAGAAGAACCTCTTACTGACAGAGAGAAGACATATCTAAAGAGAATACAAAAGAAGAAATTTGATTACACCAATGAAAATGAAGACAAGGGTAAAGCCCCTGTATCTGGAAGTGAAGAAGAAGAAAAGGATTTTCCTAAGATCCTTTTGAAAGCCATGCAAGGTTTTTCTAGAGAGATCAAAGAGATGAGATTGGAGAGAATCGAAGAATCCCCTAAAGGATTTCATCTTGGAGAAAGCTCTGGCATGTTTCACCACTGGAATGATCAACCAGTGCATCAGGCACAAGTTTCCCAATGCTCTACCATGCCTACTTTTTTGGCTGTGGGAAATGAAGGTTTTCAAGAGAAAGAATCCCTTGAAGACTATTTTGAAGAATATGAGTCTCAAAATTAGAGATTCAAGGATCATTTGAGTTTTCAGGAGTTTTGTCACCTCAAGGAAAAAATAAGACTAGGGCATCATCATAGAGGTGGTGGATTCATTCAGAATCATGATCGACATCACTCTATGGGAAGATTATTTTTACCCAACTTTGATGGATCGTCCAAGTGTTTTTCCAAATCATGGTTGGAAAAACTTGAAATATACTTTCAGTTGAACAAGTTCCCAGAGATGGAGGCTATCAAGATTGCAGAAGTGCACTTTGAGGGTGAAGCACATAATTGGTGGCTCCATGGCTTCTCTAAATTGGGTCATTCTAATGTGAATACTTATTCAGAGTTCACTAGAAGGCTGGAAGACAGATTTGATAGAAGAGATCCAGAGGCACCATTCATGAGCCTTGCAAAGTTGTAATAATCAGGTAATATAGAGTCTTACATTTATGAATTTTTAAGATTATATGTTATGGTTCCTGATTTGTCTGTAGTAAGAAGGGTGTACATGTTAATTTATGGTTTAGATGAACCTCTTCATGGGTTGGTTAAATCTACCAAGACCACTACCATGCATGATGCTATTGAAAGGGCTAGAGACCTTCAAGATGCCTTGTCAAAAGAAAAGGCATGCTTTCAGCATAAGCCCTCTTTTCCTTCAAAGGGAAAGGAAGGGAAAACTGCTCCTTCCAAGGAGAGATCATACAAGAAGCCTCTTAATGATGAAGTCTAGGGAGATCCAAGAAAAAGGAAGCTATGCTTCACTTGCCAAGAATCATGGGAACCTGGACATAGATGTGCTACTGGAAAATCACATTACATAGAGTTCTTCTGAGATGTTGAGGAGGAAGAAGAAGATGAACCAAGAAGAGGTCACAGCGCTGACATTGTAGGAGGAGAGACAACGCCATCAAGAGATGGGGATGGAACATTTGCTCTTATTGGAGGGGTTCTTGCATCTTTGAGAGGAGTACCTAAGTAATGTACCTTAAGAGTTCAAGGTTCCATCTTGAATCAAAGGGTCTCTGTTTTTATTGATAGTGGGGAAACCCACAATTTCATTGATGCCCATCTAGTGTAAAGGAGGGAAATACCCACCGATACTTTTGAGGGATTCTCCATTTTTGTCCTAAGAGATAGAACAATGCAATGCATGCATTATGTCACATCACTTTCAGTCACCATGGGGACTGATACATTGGTTGATCACTTATTTGTGGTTTACATACCTAACACCAATGTGATTTTGGGTGTTCAATGGCTGATTACATTGGGGAAAGTCACCACTGATTAGGAGGCTTTGCAAATGGAATGGGTGGACAAGAAGAGTGGTGAAACCCAAATTATCAAAGGCATGCATACATATCCCTCACATACCACTTCCACACAAAGAACAGAGATGGATTTGCGCAATGGAAGCAGGGACCTTACAATCCCATCTATCATGCTCATGAGGTTGTTGCATGGGACACTCTTATCTAGTGGAAAACCACTTGATTTAGTTTTTGTGGGAGATATCTTACCACATGATGCTCAAAATTCATATCCAGGAAGGATAGGAGCATTGAAATACAATGATACAACGTTGGGAGTCTTGGGTAGGCTCAAGGAGGAGGGAGATCTTCTCCCCTTATCTTCATCACCTACTCTCATCTCTGATTCTGAGTTGTGGGAGGAGAAGAAGGGAAGGAATGACATTCCAACATATACCTTTGGCATGGGAGATGTCAAGGAGGAGAGCAGCCACATGATAGACATTTTAGTTGATAGATTATCAACATTGTCATTGTTGGGCAGTTTAGATCCATATTGGAAATCCCAACTACTGGTGGATTATTCCAAGGATCTTCACACTTGTATGATACTTGATGACCAACTACATGAAGAGGGCTATTTAGTCCAAGGAGGAGTAATCTATCATCAAGGTATGATCTTCTTGTCTAGAGCCTCGAAGCTAAAGAAGAAGTTTCTACAAAGAGATATGAAGATTTCTGTTTCAACCACATATGTTCCATGAAGATCTACAACATCATCATGAGGAGCTTTGATTGGGAAGTCTTTGAAGGAGAACTACATCATCATTTTCAAGAATGAATGAACCATATGGAGTTGGGATAGCAACATGACTCTATGAAATAGTTATTTCAGCCATCTCTTCCTTCTTTTGAGAGAGAAGACATATCTATGCACCACTCCATGTGTATAAGGAGGATTGTTGAAGAAGAACATACTCATGTAAATCATGTTTTATTTCCTTATTGTATGTATTCTTCCACTATGTTTATGCAGGCCATGACTTCAAGGAGGAGTAATATATATTATAAACTTCATGGCCAACCTTGGGCCCCAAAAATTTATGGACTGGGCCCTCGCTTGGTGGACAAAGGGATATTTTGTATCATGATGGGTGCATTCCTAAGGCACCAAATATATCTCACACTTTCAGCCATAGTGAGATAACATGGGCAGCAAGTAAGTGGTGGGGAAACCACTTACCTCATCTTAATATGATGTAGGCAGGAGATGTACTACACTGGTTCGACATGTGGGACTATGACCCACCTCCATATGCACAAATTTATATTTGTATGTATGTAGTTTTGCTCCCATACATTGATGATTTACTTGTACTTTTTATGGGAATGTATGGAGGGAGGATAGGAGGAATGTATGTTCCCTATGGGATGGAGGTTCTCCATGTATATTATGCTACATGTTTTAGGGAAGACATTGGGCAAGCCATGTTTATTTCATTTGAGTTATTGACTCCTTGTGGGATGGACTATTTACATCTCCTGAGAACTTTGGAGGAAAAAATCATGGAGGGCTGGATTGGTGAACACTTAGCTTATGGAGAAAGCTTATCACATGATGGTGTCAACAATGGAGGAGGAGAAGAGTTGCATCACTCACCTTATCAGTTGCTTTAGGAAAAGCAACATTTGGGAGGGGAGGAATGTAATATTCCCAACTAGTCCTAAGCCAATAGGAATATTCAATTTTGTTTTATTTTTCTGTTTCAAGAATAAAAATGTAAAGGAGGTCCATAATACTCCTAAACAGTGAATAAATCGATGTCGAATGTGAAAAAAGCTAACTCTTGGCTATGTAAGCAAGCACCCTTAAGTGTGAAAGGGGCTGGATGTTTTGACTGGGTCAACCATGACCAAATCTACAACGTTGTCTTGGAGGAGTGGCCATGAATGAGGCATAGCACAGTTTTAGATGGAGATGGCTTGTGTGAAAGAAGCTATTTCATTGAAGGTGGTTTAGGGTTTGCAAGCTCTCAACTTATAAAAGGAAGAGGATGACAACATGAGAAGGTTGTTGAATGATATTGAATTTTGGTGTATTGTCTATTTCGACATACAACTTTCTTTGTCTATTTAGCCTAGATTGCAAATGTTGTTTAGCATTGGTTGTTCTTGATCGGGAATCCCACCTCTTTCCTTGAGAGGCCTCTTGGAGGAGTTTGTATTGCATAGTCCACTATCTGGCTTGAGATCAAGCTTCTTCCTACAACTACAACGTAGATCCTATTGAGGGTTTGGTTGTCTTTGAAAGCTGCAGCAAATGGAGGCTAGATCTACTCAGATCTAGACCATTCTAGTGCTCCTTTTTAGTGGGGAAGGCTTCTATCCCATTGGTAAAAGAGTATTGGATGATTGGAGCACCATTTTCAGATCTTGGCATGTGGCCAATCATGTTCTAAACCTTACAGTGCAGTATTACTTCCAGAACTGCGTTATTCCTATAGGTGTTGTTGCAAGGTATTTTGGCACATCTTTTGGAGGAGTGGTTTTCAAGTGTTGGGGATCTGCCTTTCACCTTTGAGATCCATTGAAGAGGATAATTTTATTGTACATATCAGATCAAATATAAATATTCCTAAATATCTGAATATTTCTACATATCTACAGATTTAGATCTTAGATCTACTCCTTCTACATGGTGTAATGCTGAAAACCCCAAAGGGATTTTGAAGAGGAGCCTATCTAGGGTATGGATCTGTTACAAATCTGACTTTTCATGCACTGATTTTCTCTAGATCTAAAGTGTAATCAACAGTTGTTGTAGCTCATTAAAATAACGTTGTCAAGCCTTTTTCAGTCTTAATACATGGTTGCAGCACCTCTTTTGAGGATTTTCTTCTATTGGAGTCTTGTACTTCTAGTTATGCATCTTATGGGCCATATTTTATATCTAATTTGTTGTTTTAAATACATTTGAAAGGTCTCCATATTGGCCTCCTACTCTTACTTTGATGATCTGTGTTATTTTTCTGCATATCTGTCTTGTATTTCTGCATTTTCCATTTGGGAATATTACAGGCTCCCAATATTTGACTTACTTCAAAGCACTCCCAACTCCTTTAATTCTACTATCAATAACTTATAATCTTGATGGGCATTTCTAGACTTCCACATACCGTTGGAAATCTTTTTTAAAGCACTTTCTAGTGGATAAGTTCTAAAGTAGGTTTCGAGCCCATCTGTTACCTAAAACATGGCTACAAATATTTCTGCCTCAATGCTAGTAGGGTTGACATCAATGCTAAAATCAATGGAAACATACCAAATTCCATAATCAGAAAATTTTTGAACAAACTCGTAGTCATTATTTATAATTCTACAACTAACCCCCACTTGCACTAAAGTTCATATCAACTTTCTAATAACTTGTTGTGTTAGTACAACCTTATTAAAAAAAGTAGCATTCCTTCATGCAATATTATAGGAACATACTCATATCATGCACTTAATCAAACACTCAAACAACTTGTAAACATACCCCCTTACCATCCATGGTCCACACTAAGGTAGAAGAAGCAAATAATATAATGGCTCGGTCTCTAATATTCAATTATGAAAAATGGGTCTCCAAAGCTATACTAAGTTTAACCACACTTGCTAAGACTTTATTTTCATTTCTCATACATTTTGTATGAGATTAAATCATAAAAATTTCACTTATTCCACTTTAAAACATGCTACATAATTATGCCACTTTTCCATTATTTTACATGCAACTTTTCAAATTCCTTGCATGAAACTCTTGAAATTATTTGCACGAAAATATGCATAGATCATCTATAGCAATATTATCACACAAAACTACTATCCCATCCAAAAAACAACATTTCCTTAAAACAATTTCCATACAATTACATTTTCTTCAAACTACCACTATATTATTTCATTTGCATTTAAGCATTTCTTCAAAGAATTTGCATGAAAACTAATATAACAAACTGTTTGCTTAAAAATAAGGATATATCAGCTATAATAATACTATCCCCAACCACAAAAAACATACTTATTGGGGAACTTTATCAAATATTTTATATGAAATTAATCATTTAATCATTTCATCAAATAGTCTACAAGCAAATTAATATGGTGAATGATTCAATGCATATCTCCTAAACTATAGAAGTAAAAGTCATGGAAACTTAACCATATGATTATTGGGAACTTCCCTCACTATGGTTCATGTTTCAACTTCTATGACCTCATATATGAAAATTTATAACACAAATACCAACACAATCCTATTTGATGCACACTTCTAGGAGAATTCAACAATAATGCATTCCATTGGTCATATATCCTAAAATATAGTGACTCAATATCTGAAATTTTTACCACATTATTAGAGGAATTTCCCCTCACACTGGATAAAGTTTTACCTATAGTTACCTCACATAATAAAAGCTATAATATAAATTCCAACATTTCATGTTTTGGGCCTAATATTAGGAGCATTCAGGAGGCTTGATTTCCTCTACTCATATATCCTAAAATATTGTGACCCAATATCCGAAATTTTCATCGTGTACTCAGTAGGAATTCTCCTCAATTTGGACAATATTTTAGATTTTAAAACCTAACATAAAAATAAGTTATGGAAAAATTCTATCATTCTGTGTTTAAATATGCATATAGGAATGTCAAATTCCTCAAATCATAATTCATAAAATATTGTTAACCAATACTTGTAATTTTAACCACAATATCAGTGTGCCTTACCCTCAATTTGGATACATTTTTAGATTATGAAATGCCACAGAGGAAGATTTATATAAAAAATGAAAATGATTGTACTCATTGATCCCTTCATTTCCACATGCACCTATTACCTTGCATAATCTTGTATTTTAAATAATTATTAGTAAATAATACCATTAAAATCCAACAAACAATAACCACAAGCACCCAACAAGGAATAATTCTCAAAATAACAAAAATATTGAATTTTTAATCTCTAAAGATTTAGTGAAAAACCTTTTTTCTTCAATTCATCTATGATAGATTCCATCCATTCCAAGTGTTTGAAAATGGAAGCTCTAATACAACTCTGTAAAACCCCACCCCACATTTACCCATTTTAACATACTTACCAAGGTAAACATGAGCTGAGAGTTACTATGCATGACCTAACTTCCAAGATGCAGTTGCAGAAATTGGGTATAACTTTCCCAAACTTACCAAACACATGAGAAACATTTAAAAAAACACTTTGTAAGAATAGTAGATATACGTTATGAATGCATATATGTACAAAAAAAATTTAATATCATCAAAATATCATCAAGAAGTATCACTTCCCTCTCAAACTAGCTACATTAAACACTAGTTAGCTCATGCATTCATATAACAATTCATTAATTCAACAATCCATGAACAATATCAATAAAAAGAGCACATCATACAACAAGAATGCACCATGCCTATAAGCACCATTTAACTAGAATAAATCCATGAAAACTATTCATAAAATCAAGACAGTAACCAACACATGTGCTCATTGATCTCAATAAGAAATAACACATAATAGCATATGCATAAAGCCAACCATGTTATGGACTTCCATGTACCACCCAACCACAGATTACATTGAACCAATTCTTTCTTTCATCCAATCACCCTAATGCCATATTCTAAGCATGAATGTGGGATCACATAGGAAAAATAAAAACAAAACCAATCAGAGAATCCAAAGGCTAAACCACCTCTACCCTCAACCATATTGATCTCACCTCAAATGTTCTAGAAATAATTAACACCAAAAAAATCTTGCATGCCTCCAACTTTCTTCACCATACCTAGAGAAATTTTCCCATCTCCACCCACCTATCAAGAGTTTCGGGAGAAAAATATTTACACGCTCAACCCTTGGGAATTTTCCTGAGAAAACCTCAACCAGGATCCAAAGTCTATTGGTCATCCAAATCTTAACCAAAATAAGGAACCCACAACATCATGGATATCCAGGAAATATCAAAGGAAAGGTGATAACCACTGTAAATCTAGGAAAAACCCATGTGAATGACAAAAAAGGTAACCAAATAACAAAATCCATGAACCACACGTTTAAATCTCAACAAGGAAATCACACATGAAAATGTAACTTGCAATTCCATCATGCTATAACTGCTTTTCCAAATTTCTTTTTCATTGCCTATGAATTCCTTTTCTTTCTTGCTTGCTTCCTACTTGCTTGTGTCCAAGTGCTCTCTCTCTCCAATTCCATGTGAGAATGCTTGAATGTTAAAGTGAATGTTATTGTTTTTCCATCCATTCAACTTGGAATATGTGTCGCATGACCTTGACTTAATTTATTTACATGAAAAGTCAACTCGTGGATGTGACAACTCCATTTTACTTCAACAGAAGGAAGAATAACCAAATAAGGTAAGGAAAAGATAAACGGCCTTCTCCAAATTTAATTAACATTTAGGTTTTAATTAGGCATAAGGAGGGAGAATTTAAAAAGGAATAAAAACCAGAAGGTTAGATAACCTCCAAATCAGTAAAGGGAAGAGAGCCACAAGCTCAACAAGAAGGGCCAATCACTGAGGAAACAATGCTCCTTGAACAACCCATATAGTTACATGAAAATATTGTGGAACTATAAGAACATTATCCATAAGTATAAGAAAAAAATTAGAGCTATAGGAACTAGATCCTCAACGAAACCTCAAACATTGTTATGCTTCGATTGATGCAGGGAATGTGCTTGCTACCCACACTGCAAGTCATTTTTTTTTAATTAAAGAAAGAGAAGAAAAACTTACAAATGGATGCAAATTGTGAAGTCACAATGGGTTGAGGATATTGGGATTATGGCAGAAAATATGAAGAAAATGGGATAAGATATGGCCAACCTCAATTTCAAGGAAGCAAACATAAAGGACCATCTACAAATGGAGAATAATAATTTGAAAGCCTAGTTATAGGACAAAGAAGAACAAATTGGCAAAATGTCTATTTTATCCATGGAAGAAATACATTGCAGACACCCATCAAAACAATATCCTTTTTTCCTAAAGGATGAGTGGTGTCAGTTTTAGATTAAGGAATTGGCCCAAATAGGTTCCCTTCCTTTACAAGATGTAAGGAAATTCATTGTTTTTTGTCTCAAATGTAGCATTGAGGATAGTGCCAAAATTTTATAATTTTATATGCATAATCTAGTCTTTTGTGACATGTATATTTGGGACCCAAGTTATCAATTAGGAGATATGAAATTAATGGCTTTAACCTCATGGATGAAACACAATGAAACCACAGTAGAAGAGGTCAAGAGACTCATGTCAAAGGAGGTATAATAGCCACTTTGTATTAGGTAAAAACTACCATCCCCTCATTTCATCATTGCTAACCATGGACTCATAGTAGAAAATCCTAAAATGGTAGATGTCTATAGAGAAAAGCAAGAATAAGAAATTCTTGATATTAAATATACTTTAAGATTATTGGGAGATGAAATCCTATAAGCATTCCAAATAAGGTAGCATACATTTCCACATAGTTTGATAATAATAGATAACCTTTCAATTGAGAGGCTACAAAATGCATTAGCCAGAATACCTTAATACAAAATAATCATCCAGATGCTAGGAGTCCATTAAATTTGACTCAAATTCAATCCAACTCTATTATTGGGCCTATAAGAGAATAAGGATCAAGTAGAAGAAAATAGGGAGTGAACATATATGGGGAAGAATGCGGAATTTTATCGAAGAGTGGCCACCACACCTAAGACAACTTGGGATATCAAGAAAGCCATGAACGAAATGAATGAGGTGCAACAAGATGACTAGGTTTCACAAACGATGAAAAACATTTTCAGTAGGGCGGTATGACAGGCCTCCCAAATAGGTATAGTTCAAGGCACATCTAACCATCCTTAAGCATATTTATCCTTTCCTTCTACAATAGATAATGTATTTTTAAACTTTAATACATACTTAGGAAGGTTTAGAGATAATTATTATATCTTGTGTTCTTAACACATTAAATATGTAGGATTTTGAGGATATCTTGTGCAAATCACACAAGAGTCTAGCAAGAGAATATTATGGAGCTTGTAAATTCTCATGGTTTCTTCGGAGTGGGAGCAGAAGTGGGAAGTAGGAGCAAGGAGAAACATTTTCAAAAGCTCCTGAGTCGAGAATGATTTTGGGAGAAAATTTTATATAATATATATTTTTGATATTTCGATGCATATATGTCAAAAAAGACATGTATAATTATGAATTAGTGATAAGAAACATAAAAATATGGATTAAAAAATATAACATCATTCATCTAGTATTTATAATATTCATCAAGCACATGTCCAAAAATTACAAGTTCTCATTTATATAACATGTAACATTGCACATAACCAGAATAACATAAAGTGCAATCCATCTCTAAACAGAAAATACATCAACAAATAGGATATATATGGAATCTAGCATCCAAAAAAATCATGCTACAAAAAATACCTACATATCATCAAAATCATTGTCTATATTCATATCGTTGTCATTAATATCACCCTATAAGCATTAACATAAGATAGAAAAAATGTAGTATGTCAAGTCAATATTTTGATTGAGTGATGGTCACATTTTCAGTAAGATCATGATAAAGGAGTTTGAAAACCAATGTCACTTACAACAAGGTACATAGAGGGTTTGGTTCTCTTGATTAAATATGTGTTTCATACCCTAGTACATGACAAACTCCAATGGAAGAATTCAATCCCCCAAATCCATAAATCCGGAAAAACTAATAGGTTTGTTGGATTTTGAGTGAGATATAAAATTATACTTTCTCCATATGAATTCCAATGAGGTCGGAACCACTCTCAAAGTTATTGAGTAATTTCGTGGTAATGTTAAAAATTTAAGTAAAAGGATGAAAATGAAAGATAAAGAAGAAGTGCCATTCTTCTTTATCTTTCATCTTCATCCTTTTACTTTAAGAATTAACATTACCATGAATTTGATATCAATACTGTGGCCATAAAATTGAATATTAGGATCCCCACTCAAATAGTATTATTTCTTTCAATACAATTTTTATTTGGAACATCTTCACATAAATAAAAATTGTGAAGAAAGCTAATGGTGTGATTTTTCTTTTCTTTTCAGGAGAGTGCTCTCGCTCAAAGCATGATTTGGGAGGATATTTGATAGGGAGGCGAGGCGGGGGGGGGGCATTTCTCCATATTCTTTTCCCTCCTAAAGGCTAATCACAACTAAGCTAGCTCAAGTACATTTACTACCTCCCTATAGTTGCGAGGACATTACGGAACCAAATCCACATTTTTAGAGATTTTGGAGGGAACTGATTCTCCCTTCAAAAAGGTTTTCCCTCAAACACTCTTTGTATAAATAAGTGGACATAGTAGCCTAGTATGGATTTGAAACTCTAAAGGAAAATAGTCAACACTAGTGGAAGGCTTCTACTTATTATTCCAGTTTGTCATGGCTCATGTATGAACACTTTTAAAATTTAATGGAAAGAAATATTTTGTTCTCATGATGATTTTCTTCTAAGGGACCTTATTCACCTTGGATTAGGACCCAAATTAGGTGCCCAATCCCCCTTCTTGTACATTTTCTTTCCTCACATCTAAGTTTAGTTATATTTTCTGCAAATCTCATGTTTGAGAAAAGTATTATATTTACAAGGTTTATGAGTGAATATTTTTCCTTAGTTTTTTTATGCACATTTATCTGATAAAAAAAAATTAAAAGTTTCCTTCATGCAGTAGTATACTTCATTTCAAATTCAACTCATCCTTTTCATTGTTGTTTTATTTCCTAAAATTATTAGTTTAACAATTATTTATGCATCTTGGTTTTAAAATTAGTCATGAATTTTTCTTTCATATGGATGGTAATGTCTCATAGGAAAAGTTAGTTTTTTTTCATTCATCTAGTTCACTCACAAAATCACCTTTCCATCCATTGTCTTACCTCCCTACAAATTTCCAACAAACTAAATTATGCCTAACAGAGCTACAAGAAACCCCCAATTTTTTCTCTTCATCGTTTGAGTTGATCCATCGGGTTTTCCTAAGCTTAGAGATGAAATATTTACTCTTTTGTAATCCTCCTCAACATTTCACACTTCTCAAACCACATATAGGGCTCATAAAGTTGCTCTCAGATGTTTTCTATAGAAAAACATGGGCATCTTGTTGCAATACACAGTTTTCCTTGGAACGCCTCCAAAATTGCACCAAAACCTTATCTATCATTATTTACCATTTTATGACATCCATTCGACCTTGGAGATCAAGTTTAGAGGCATATATACCACTTAGGAATTTTACCTCATTATTTGTATCTTTCATTCTGCAATAAGGGTTTGTTGTTCACGTCTTCTTTTAGCTGTAGAATTTGTTTATCATGCTCCATAGAGTAGGATTGATTTCCATCCATTATACTTGAAGTTTTTGTTTTATGTTAATATAAATAACATAACTTAATTTCAATAATTTACTTTCATGCAGTAGCATAAATATACTTTCTACAAAATAGAGTAGAATTACTCCTTATCATTTTCCTTTCTGTGATACTTTAGGATTTTCCCTCTAACATTTAATTTTATGAAAAATAATAGGATTACTTTCATTTACTCCCCTTCCTGCATGTTATAAGAGGCATATTTAATGTTCATTACATTTTCTTATCATTTCCCATACCATAGTGTTCTTTTTTCATTTTGACTTCTCTCCAGCTGCATTCGATCAACCTAGGTAGAATATATTTCTTGGTGTACTTATAGCATTTATAGCTCTTAATTTTGTACAAACCACATATTTATAATTAAATTTGATACCCTTAGGATTTTCATAATTATTCTTTTAATATTGAATGTCATGACATGTCACCATGACATAGTGCCACACTTCCAAGTCTGACAGCTCATGATCCATGCATATCTAGATTTGAGTCTTTTCCCTAGTATAATTTTTTCTAATATTTCAAAATTAATCCAGATCCACATTAAAGTACTCCATCAATCATCAAATATTTCTATATCTAAATTTGAATGTTTACAGAAGTCTCCTCTTTTGAAAATCTAAATTTTGAAATTTTTGGATTCTAGGTCACCTCCACCATGAGGACTACCACCTAGCCTCCACATCAACATTTTCAAGCCTTTGTTCAACCTTAGCTTTGCTAAAATGTTCAACCTTATTTATATACAAACATAAATATATCTTCAAAATATGGATCTAGAGAAAATATTTTCTAAAATCTTGCAAATATCCAAATTCTCAAACTCCACATCAGCCACCAAAATAACCGCCACATTTGGCACCATCTCAGATTCCTTACACCATAGTCTCATGTTAGAATGCCACCTTGACATGTAAAAATATATTTTTTAACATGGTCAACATTCTAGATATACATAAATCAATATATCTAAAACATGTGGATCTAGAAAAGCATTAAAAATTCATTTTTATAATATTCAAGACATCCAAATTCTTGGAATCCACATTAACCACGATAAAGCTACTACATTTGGCACCTTGTGAACTTCAGTTTTCCTTAATTCCATGTCAGTATGCCACATCAAAATCAGACATCAGCATGCCACACACTCCTAACCTATCGTCATTGCAATGTCAACATGACATGCAATCCTACCATCAGGGGAATTTATAAGGAAAAAATGGAACTCCAAGAAAACAATATCCTAAAAAAATCAACTTTCAAACAACCAATTAGATTCAAGTTAATGAGATCACCCCGAGGGGAAAATATTTTTGGAGGGAAAGGAGGAAAAGTAGCTTTTTTATATGTATTTTTGGCTTTTCTCTTCATATATTTACTCAAATGTCAAGTGTGGGCATCCATTGTGTGTAGAATAAAACTTTAAACTGAAAAGTACCTGCTTTGGATATTTTTTAGTAGGACAACTATTGGCTCAGATGACTCTTGACCTAGGTTCAAAGTTAGTTATGCACAAACAACACCCTTTATTACTGGCCCTTTCAGTAACGACATGCAGTGCATATCGCGGTCTTACCAGAGGCAATACCAGGGGATGTGAGAAGCAGGTTTCTGCATCCAGAGGGACAATGAAGTGTGGATCTACTTCTAAACTTCTATTTAATATTATTTGGGACTGTGCGGATGCATCTATCTACTTTAACATTTTATACTTCATTCTTCAATTAATACTAGTACGCACTGTGCCTTTATCGTAAAAATACAACATAAAGCATACAAATAACTTCGTAATGAAAATAATAAGAAAATATACAGATAAACACAACGATGCTTCCAAAACTATTGTTATTTTATTGTGATAAATATCTTCAGTACATACACTTCTTCGAACTATGCACATAGTTTCAGGTGGTCTGTGCACAAAGTTTCAAATTGTTCAAGGCCTCTGCGCACACAACTACAGAGCCTTCCCTTGGCCCAAAACATAGAAAGATATATATTCAACAGTTCGTGCTCATCAATAATTAATGGATTACTACTTCCACAAAATATTACATTTGTTTATATAGCCTTTGCATACATACAATACCATTGTCCACATACCAAGGGCAGACAAAAACTAACAAATAAACATGAACCCTTTACAAAAAGAGTGGCTTCTACCCGCCTCGAAGCCCCAAACCTCGGTGCAGTAGATTCATCTTCACTAGACTGCACACTCCACTTCCTCATAATGTAGAGTCTTTTGAATCAAAATTGGATGAAGTTGGGACATGCCCAACAGTCCCCCAAAACTCACATGTGACTCGTCCTGAGTCACTCAGCTTTTGTACCCTGAAAATTACCTACAATACATGTATAGGCAACTTTAGGTAGTTGAATCATATCTGTAAGCTGATTCTCTTCATGGCGCACCTCTTCAAGCAGCTTCTCTGTTGCTAGCCAAACTCTCCTCTTAAGCACATATTTCTTCTTATATCACATATCTTTAATATTTCCATCTACTATCTTAGACAATCGGATGGCATTTTCCTGCCATGGATGAGTCCTTGTGATGATCAACTTCTCTTTCATTCACAGATCCTCGATATGGATTTGCATATTTTTTCCTTCAGTGATCCAAGCGAGCCGCTACGGAGGTGCTAAATTCCTCGCGGTGACTTGGATCTCCTCTAACTATTTCTTTTTTGTTTGTACGTCATTTTCAATTTATTGAATGTTTGGATCCACCTGTAGCGAGGTCCAAATATCCATTGTATCTTCTAACGACTTCCCATAGTCCTTTACTATGGTGGAGATGCCTTCCAATACAATTTTAAAATCCACTGCCCTATGCTACTGTACCTCCAGCGGTGTTTGTGGTTGCAACCTTATTTTTAGCTCAGTGATCTGCATCTGGTACTCAAACTTGAGCTTCTCCATGTATTTTTTTACTCGTTTATCGCGAGGGTGATCTTCACAACATTCTATTTTGGGGATTCTTCTGCACATGCCTTGATCTCCATAATCTCGCTGCAAGTCTTTCTTATGGCATCCTCCAGCTAATTGTGTTGTTTCCGCTCCTCGTCCCTCACCTTGATTATCTGATCGAGTTCCTTCATTATATTTTTTTTGTCCTAATTTACTTTGTTTGTGGCCTACAACATGCATTGTTCTTGCCCTTTCACTTCTTAAACAATATCTTGATGAAATTCATGTAGTTTTGGGGTGGGGAGTGTGGAGAGTTTCATGAGGATTATTTCCCACCATTTTTTTCATTCCCAATATTTGACTGTGTCTAACTGAATTGATCCTCTGGGTACATGCAAAATCCTAACACTAACAGTTGTTTCCAATAGGGGCTCTGGCTATGCCTGCTAGCTCACTTGTGTTGATTGAATGGATGGATGTTCCTGTGGTCTTGTTTATGCCAACACCTTAAGCTCCTGCATTCCTTGTTGCACCTTTGTCAATTTACTCTGTATTGATATTCAATACTATTTCATGTGTCTTCTATGATATGCATCACCTTTTTTCCAACTTCATCGATGTCCCCTTCAGTGAGGGTCAATGGATCTGTGCGTGCGGATATATCCACCTTGTGCTTCTTCCACGCAGCTAGTGTAGATGTTGTAGGGACCATTCGCTTCAAAATAAATGGGGAATCCTCCTATTATTTGTCGCCTGGACCCTTCTTTGTGCCTCCACTTCCTTTCCCATCCTTCTCTGTTTATTTTTCTGCATCTTTTCTACTGGTTCTTGCATGTCCTACCTCAGTTCCTTTAGTGGGTGGAGCTAACTAGTCTATTGGCCAGTTCCTTGTGACTTTCAAAATATCAAATTTGGTAACCAAGTATGGAAAGGGTATCGTACTTCATCTAGATCCTTTCCCACCCTGATGTACACTCTATGAAAATAAAATTTGAATTCTACAACTCCCCAATAGACCACAAACAAAGTAGGTGACAACTTGGGATGTTGACTCACCACTATGCGTAGATCCATATCCATTACCACCTAGAAGGTTTTCTTCTCCATGGCATGCGTTAGTTCATTGGTAAACCATAGTGAGGTGTACCTCGCAGCTTCACACACATAGAGGTCTACAGTAGGGAACTGTGACTCCTCAGGTTCCTTCCAAGCCATCAATGTGATGAGCAGCAACAACCAGGCATGGTGGAATGTCTTCCCTTCCTCTTATGCTTCGTGAAAATCTTATAGAAATTCTCTACATATGTAACCAACATAGTTATATTGAACACCTTTACTTCACTACGTAGCCAAAGTGACCACGACTGTTGGTACTTCTTTTCCCTGACATTTGCACATTATATTTCCTACGAGGATGTGCTCGGCGAAGTGCACTACTGGATCATTGATGGAGCTAATTTCATAGCCCCTCGATTTCTTTACCAGGTCATACTTCTTCTTCATTTCATCAACAACGACCTTGTCCTAACTCATTCCTATGAACTCCTCAGCGGGGTTCTTTCCCTAGTACAACAACACGATTATTCTCCTAATCATCATCTCATCCACTGGGATCCTCTCTCCTAGCTAGATTTATCCATCATGCACCAAATCAAGTAGTTGGAAAACACAAATGGTGTTGACATTACTTTTCCAAAGTGCAGAATGTTCAACATGTTTAACAAAACTACTTGTTGTATTCCCACAACAATCCTATGTTTCTCCCATCTGGTGGCATCATTCTTTGGGTAATGATCTTGGTGTAGGTATCTACTAGGCTCAAATTGGGGATATTTTCTTATGTCGTTAAAATCTCAGTCCTCCATCCTCAGTTGTGGTACCTTCCCCAATGGTTCACCTTCAAACGGTACTTCCTCCAACAACGGTTGTGTAAATACACTGAACTTTGAAGTATCTAGATATTTTACTAGTTTATAACTCAGGTTCCATGGCGGTATATATGACGGTATCCTAGAGATAGGCTCTACATCTTATGTTGCAATATATTTAGGTATCTCCACTTCAATTTCTTCGTCACTCTCCTGGATTTCCATGGGTTTCTTCATATTGTCTTGTTGCTGCTTAGTTTGATTCTCCTTAGCAGTTTTCTTCCTTGGGGACTGTCTAACTCCAAAGGATGCAACTAGTCTCTTGACCTGCTTTTTCTTCAGTTGTGCTTCTTCTACAGTTGGTTTCTTAGGTGGTGACCTTGGACATGTCAGTCTTGGTAGTGTCGCTGTCATGATTCCTATGAATCCCCTTCTTACCAAGTCTCTAGAAATTTCTTACCATCTTTTCCCAGACATACAACAAATCCTTATGGTCTTAGTTAGGTGAAAATTCACAATTCAAATTCTCAGGAAGCAAAGTGTCAAAATGTGGAGCAAGATCTTGGTTTTATAACAAATGTGAATTCCAGACCACATGATTTTCTTAAGATTTGGCTCATTTAATGTAGATATGGTGCTAGATTCAACCAGTTGTGCTCAATACATGTGATTCCCTTGCTCCTTTTAATGGAAACTTTCCTTTCACGTTAATTTTTTCCTTCCAACGGTTATATTTCTGGAGAACTTCAAAAATCCTGCTTCTGTGTCAAAAAAATTCCTCCATCATCATAGTTTCTTCAGAATTCTACATTCTCCTAAACCTTGCACAGTAATCATCCTTCAGTGTGGCTCTTTTAGATTTAACCATACTCCTGTCTATTGCACAAAAATATTCCTTCAATGAAGCCCTTTTCTACAAATTATTTTATAGTCTTCTGCCCACTTTTCACTGCAAGTGGCACTAAGACTTTCCCTTTTCATTCTTCAGTGCGAGGTTCCAGGGAAAATTTTTTCCCTTTATATCTTTAATCTACTAGCATTCACTCGTCCTAGCATCAACTGAATATCCAAATTCGTGAGTTGAAATTTTCCCCCTCAGAGACATGCCTGATGATATATGGACCCAACCAATATGTTTGGAACTTTCCTAGGAACTTTTTGAATTTGTTATCATACAAGACTACAAGGTATCCTTCTTTGAATGTCTTCTCCTTGATGTTCCTGTCATGCCAAGTTTTCTCCCTTGATTTTTGCACTTGTTGATGATAACCTACAATAAACCTATCCTCTTCAAGAGAAAGAAATTGCTCCATCCTTTCCTCCATTGTATCGCGGTCTTCCATGTCTGTGAATGTTTCAATTCTCAAGCTGGGCACAATATATTCCATAGGAATGAATGCGTCTTGTTCAGAGACCAACCTAAAAGGTGTATGTCCTATCAATTTATGCTCACATTGCATACCCGTGTGAGTCCATTCACTAAAATCTGATTGAAATATTCGACTGTCCCATTCGCTTGAGGATGATATGTTGTACTTTTCTGATGGTACACTTGAAATTATCCAGTTAATGCCTAAATAGTTGTATGTAAGAAATGTGAACCCCTGTCACTCATCAAGGTCTTTGGAAACCCAAATATGGATAAAATATACTCAAATATAAACTTTGCAGCGATATCTAGACTAAAATCCTTTACTGGCTTTTCCTTTCCCACCTCGTCAAATAATTTGTTGTAGTGATTATATACATTGTAACAGTCTTCATTCCTGCTTGGTTAATAGGTTCGACAAAGTCAATAGCCCACTTATAGAATTCTTGCAATGTCCTGTGAAGATTCAATGGAACTTCATCTCTCCTAGAGGGTCTTTCTATTCTTTGACATCCATCACAAGCTTGAAAAAACTCCTTTGCAGCCTTATGCAATGCGGGCCACCATTAACCCAAATCTCAAAATATTTTGCATAGTGGCCTTTCCTACATAATTTCCTCCTACAACTCCTCCATGAGATTCTACCAAAACATACTGCCTTTCATAGACATATTTGTATAGTATTTCATCTGGTCCCATATTATACAAATGTCTTGCAATCAATGAAAAATCAATTTCCTTGACTATGAGCTCCTTATTCTACTGCACAGTGTACTCCACGGGTGTCATTCATGTAGCCAAAAACTGAATAATATCCACGAAGTGATCATCTGCAACCCTTATTGTGAATAATTGCGCATCTGGAAAGTTCTCCTCAATTCTTGTGGGTTCTTCGCCTATATTTATCATTGACATATGATTAGGTCCAACATTCAATATTCCTGGCTTTAATATAACTTCAAATTCCTACTCCTGAAACAAAAAAAACCATCGACAAATATCTCCTCCTAAAACAAGATTATTTACCAAATACTTCAGCGCAAAGTGATTAGTGAACATATTGAAGTTGTCTCCCAATAAATAATGCCTGAACATTTGTAATCCATAAACCATAGCCAACCCTTCTCTTTCTGTCGTAGAATACTTCTTCTCTACCTTGCAGAGTTTTCTACTTGCAAAAGCTATGGGGTGACCAATTTCTCCTTCGCCTAGTTGTGACAATACTGTACTAAATTCTATTCAAAAAGCTTCAACATGTACATGAAATTCGTTATTCGAGTCCAGTAAAACTAGAATAGGCACAATCACCATATTTTCCCTCAGTATGTTGAGGCTCTTTTGGAATTCTTCATCCCTGCAAAAAGTAACATCTTTCTTCAGTAGCTTCTCCATTGGCGCATACACCTTTATAATATTTTTATAGTAACGAATGTGTCCAAGTTTCATGCGCAATTGCTTCACTATATTAGGTGGCTCCAAGTTCACAATAACAACAATCTTCATGGGGTATACCATTAGTCCCTACTTACAAACAAGATGCCCCAATAGTATACCAAAAGGTACACAAAATATGCACTTCTTCAAATTCAACAATATTTGATATTGTCTACAGGTATCCAACATCAATCTCAATCTAGAAACAAGCTTCTTAAACAACCCAAATACTGTCTAATCATCAAAGTAAATGTAATATCCCAAAATCAGAATGCAGCAATATATAAACACAATACTAGAGTAGCAGTGAGAAATTAACTCATAAAATGTGTTGAGAAACACATATCCATAAATCAGTGTTACAACAGCAGCTTATTATGCCTTTTATGATCCCAAAAGTTGGGGAAATGCAGCAATATGGACCATAAAAAACATTATATTCAAGAAATTACGCTATAACTGTGAAAAATGGGACTTGGATCCCTTATTTCATGCACTATATATCTCACACGCAGAATGGGAGAAAAAACCAATCTCTCTAGCCATGCCAAATAGGTCTCCCCAAGCCAATACAACTCAAAAATGCCCAAACCCCATGACTTATGCCAACAGAAAATCCTGAAGCATGTGAAAACTTTATTTTAATGGGGATTTATGCAAAAATTTATAATAAATAATAGATCTGGAGTTTGCAATCATTCAATGGCTGATAAAAATGGATATCTCTTCCTTTTTATACAATATAAGAATAACCCAACAAGGGCTTCATGAAAGTACAAGTATAAAATACTAGATCTATAGATCTAGATCTGAAATAACACAGTTATACTACAAATGTGTATATATATAGCTAAATAATACATGGAGTAGAAGAGAATGCTTTATACAAGCCTCCCAGGAGAAGGGTTGGCCCTTATCCCACAGAACAAGCTCAAGATCAAGGATCTTGACCCTGCTACTGCAATACTGAGAGAAATGATGCAGTTCCTGCAAGGGTCTACACTGTAGAAGATGGGGAATGCTTTGGCCAAGTGCCAAGATGTAAAATATGCTAAAAAATCTCCCTCATTAATCTCCCAAGAGAGGAATGCTTCCTCCTCTGAAAAACATGCTCCGGAAGTGGTGTTGTGAACCTTCCACTGCAACACCCTACAACACAACGTTACACTCTACAGAAATAATGCTGTAGCTGAAGGAGGATGCTTGGCCTCAAGCCTTAATGTGGAAAACTGAAGTACAATTCTCCACCAAGAGGCCTCTAAAGGTAGGAGAAGGAATCCTTAAGTAGGAATGCCTTGTGTTAAACAACACTACAAACTCAACTCAACAACTGAAGAATGCCCAATAGTCATGCAAACCATAAAATCTATAATCATCAAGCTAAACTCAAATGGCTGCCATCCTCTTCCTTATAAAATATGTGAGCCTCCTCACCTTGGGTCCCACACATTAGGGTTTCCAACATCACATAATCAATCTCCCTCCAAAACTGCGTTGTATCTCCATCAAGGCCACTCCTCCATAACCACACTGTTTGATTTGGTCAAAGTTGACCTCTTCAACCTGCTTCAACCCTTTTCACACCCAAGTGTCTTCAATCTAGTTCTCATATGTTTGTTTAAACTGATCCTTGTTCATATTGAGCTATTTTCATTGATGATTCACTCTTCTCCATGAATGTTGTTGACTTGGTCAAACTTGACTTTGTCCACATCCAATTGTCGTTGTTTAAACATGATGGTGTCAAATACAACTACTTTAATGATCCCCTTTCATACCAAGAGGTTTTTTATGCTAATTCAATTTAAGTATGGGTCTCTTGCCCCATTGATTCATTTACTAGGTGCAAAAATCAAAATTCAATATTCCTATTAGCTGCATGCTAATATAAGAATATTACAGTCCTCCCCTCCCAAATGTTGCTTGTCTTCAAGCAACTGCAAGGATAGAACTGAAGTGTTTCCTCTCCTCCTTCTGTAGCATCCTCATATGATGAACTACTCCAAGGATATGATGTTGTCTCAACAATGAATCTCCATAGTGCCCCTCCCAAGCATGCAAGCTAGCATTTGGTGAGCATCCCAAATAGCCATCATCATGAAAAGGTGAAATACTCAAGGAGGAAACTATGTAATGTCTAGAGGTCCTCTCAAGGCATGGAGTTTGAAATGCATTGGGAACTATCATTCCCATGTAAAACCTCCACCTCTAAGCTATCATCCATAGAAAATGAGTCACCCTCCAACATGGAAACTCATGCAATATCTCCTCCACCTTTGGCTCCTGCAGTGTAGGTGGGATGAATAAATGAACACGGTAGACATAATGGCCTACCCCACGCTGTCCTTCTCTCCACTCATGATAAGAGTAGAGTATATGTTGATCTTGGGATGCACACAGGTTGCCCTCAAGTGGCAAAAAGAAGATTGGATCTTCAAAGATCCTTCCTCCAATGTCATGAATCATGCTAACCCAAATCATTCCATACAAGATGAATGTCACATCATCACCATATGGCATCCAAATCAGAAAATTGTTGAAGGTTGTGTGCAAGTTTGGATGATACCAATGGGTTCTCAAGTGGATATAGTGTAGTCTTCCCAACTGTTGTTTGAGAACATCATGTGGCATGTGGTCTTCCATTGAATTGCTAGTTGTGCATGTATGCTCATTTACTATGTGGTAGTAATCAGCAATATATATCAGCTGAGCATAATCACAATAACAATACACTTTCCCAAAGTCATGTAGATATGGGTTATCATTATTATAAAGGTTGGCCCTAAAGTGACCATGAAACCCAAGAACAATCTTTCTCTCTTGTGGAGCAATGCACTATTCATAGATGGTGAGAAGATACAAATACTCAATGGAACAATCAATAAGTACAGAAATGTATTTCTTACCATGCATAGTGAGTAAGCTGAAAGGGAGTTCCATGGATGAGCCCTCCCATGAGAATATTCTCATAAAAATCTGCAAAATGAAGGGATGCATACTTCTCTTGGAACACTCCATCAATAGACACATACTCCCAAGTGACAATTTTGTTGGCCTTAGTGATAACGCTCTTGTCACTCCATGACTCATTCCTCTAACATTCCACATGCCAAAGCCATCCACCATCATGCTGCTATGTGGGGAAGTCTTCTTCCTATATGGAAGCCTCTCCTTATCCTCCAATGCTGAAGGGTAGCCTCTTTGCACCTTGAAAGTGCCATCCTCCTCTCTGGAAATATCATGACAAGTATGGGAAAAATTCTACTCATACTCTCCCAAGAGAAACCACAGCAAAAATAGTTCTTGATGCTCCCTTATCTCTCCCTCATACAAGCCATAGAGTAATATCATAATAGTTGTCTTATATGATGCCCCATACAAACAAATCTTTTGCTGCCATATCATATGGGTGCCATGCAATGCCTCGATCCACAACATACCTTTGGACTAAGGGTATGTCACATGATGGCCAAACTCTCTCAAGAGTAGCCAACACAACCTTGCCTCTTGCTGCCCTGTGTCATATATTTGCAAGGGGATTTCCCACCTCTTGCTCTCCAACATCACCCACTCAACCCAAGGTGAGTGTCTATCATCTTGCTCAACATTTGCATCTTCCAGATGAAGAATGCCATCATGGTAAGGGGAGACAAGATATATACCCTCAACCATCTGTCCTTCCTCTACTACACATGTGGAGTGGTCATTGGAGTGCCCCACTAATGGTTGGGCCCCCAACTCATCATTTTCACTCAAGGACAGCATTATTGGTCTCCATGATGCTACATCTATTGTTTCCATATCATGTTCACTATTGAGTACATATTTCTATATTGAATTGTAGAGGACAATACTCATTTCATCCTTCAGAAATCTATGCTCGAACCCCAGGGGTTTTGTATAGCTCAACAATGAATAGATATGATGAGTGTTTATTCTTTCCTTGAGTTCATCAAGGCTCCTCACCATAGTGAGAGTGTATTTCTCTAAATGAGCATTGTATTTTTCCCATAAGACATGTAATGGTATAAAAATCTCCATAAGATTTGTTGAAACAAGAGGAAATGGAAACTTAGGCATACCTTGGTGAATCTTGGGAACATCTTGGATGGCTGCAATAATTCCTCCCTCCAATGTGATGGCTGCCCCAATAGCTGATGTAGATGGTTTCTCCTCCATAGCTATGTTAGCACTGGTACATGCCTCCTCTAATGGGGGTGAGGGCTCCTCCTCCTCTGCTTTCTCCAGGTCAAATTTCCTAATCAACCTTTGAGTGAAATCTGCAAAATTAGTTACTCTTGCATGAATCAAGTGGCTGAACCACCAAATGTTAGCTTCACCCTCTAGGTGCAACGATGCAACCTCTACAGCCTCTCTTTCTACCACTGGATGTAGTAGGAAAAATGCATCAAGTTTCCTTGCCCAAGCTCTTGCTGTAAATGACCCATCAAAAGTAGACAATAGAAACCTATTTCCCTTGATTCCTCTTTTTCTGTAAGGCTTTCTCTCTTCCTCCAGTTGAATGAACTACAAGAAAGCTGGAGTCTCCTTGAAGGCTCTAGGTTGAGATTTGTACTCAACAAGGTATTCACTTAGAATCTGATGATCCAAGTGACCTCCATGCTTCTTGTCTTCTTCTCTTTGAGAATAGGAAGTGCATGGTCCTTCCTCTTATTGAAAACCTCTAGGAGTTTCATTGTGTTTCTTCTCCTTCATCAGCTTAACCTCCTTGGAGAGGTTCTTCCTGCATCTGAAACGTGATGAGATAAGGCTCATCCTCTCCATAATTCTGATCTTGCTCCTTCTCTTTGTCTTCTTATTCTTTTTATAGGATAATAGCTGGAACTCATAGGCTGAGCCAAGATTATGCTATGATACCACTGTAATATCCCAAAATGGGAATGCAGCAATATATAAACACAATATTGGAGTAGCAGTGAGAAATTAACTCATAAAATGTGTTCAGAAACACATAGCCTTAAATTAGTCTTAGAGCAGCAACTTATTATGCCTTTTATGATCCCAAAAGTTGGGGAAATGCAACAATATGGACCATAAAAAAAGTTACCTTTAGGAAATTATGCTATAACTATGAGAAATGGAACTTATATCCCTTATTTCATGCACTATATATCTCACATGCAGAATGGGAGCAAAAACAAATCTCTCTAGCCATGCTAAACGGGTCTCCCCAAGCCAATACAACTCCAAAATGCCCAAACCCCATGACTTATGCCAACATAAAATCCTGAAGCATGTGAAAACATTATTTTAATGGGGGTTTATGCAAAAATTTATAAGAAATAATAGATCTGGAGTTTGCAATAATTCAATGGCTGATAAAAATGGAGATCTTTTCCTTTTTATACAATATAAGAATAACCCGGCAAGGGCTTCATGAAAGTACAAGTATAAAATACCAGATCTGCAGATCTAGATCTGACACAACGCAGTTATACTACAACTCTGTATATATATAGTTGAATAATACAATGAGTAGAAGAGAATTCTTGATACAAGCCTCCCGAGAGAAGGGTTGGCCCTTATCCCACAGAACAAGCTCAAGATCAAGGATCTTAACCTTCCTACTACAATACTGACAGAAATGACATAGTTCCTGCAAGGGACTACATTGTAGAATATGGGGAATGCTTTGGCCAAGTGCCAATATGTAAAATATGCTCAGAAATCTCCCTCGCTGATCTCCCAAAGAGAAGAATTCTTCCTCCTCTGAAAAACAAGCTCCGGAAGTGGTGTTGTGAACCTTCCACTGCAACACCCTGCAAAACAATGCTACACTCTGTAGAAATAATGTTGTAACTAAAGGAGGATACTTGGCCTCAACCATGAATGTGGAAAACTGAAGTACGATTCTCCACCAAGAGGCCTCTCAAGGTAGAAGAAGGAATCCCTAAGCAGGAATGCCTTGTGCTAAATAGCATTGCAAACTCAACTCAACAGTTGAAGAATGCCCAGTAGTCATGCAGACCATAAAATCTATAATCATCAAGCTAAACTCAAATGGTTTCCATCCTCTTCCTTATAAACTATGTGAGCCTCCTCACCTTGGGTCCCGCCCATTAGGGTTTCCAACATCACATAATCAATCTCCCTCCAAAATTTCATTGTATCTCCATCAAGGCCACTCCTCCATAACCACGCTATTTGATTTGGTCAAAGTTGACCTCTTCAACCTGCTTCACCCCTTTTCACATCCAAGTGTCTTCAATCTAGCTCTCATATGTTTTTTTAAACTGATCTTTGTTCATATTGAGATATTTGCATTGATGATTCACTCTTCTCCATGAATGTTGTTGACTTGGTCAAACTTGACTTTGTCCACATCCAGTTGCCCTTGTTTACAAATGATGGTTTCAAATCCAGCTATTAGAATGATACAGTTTCATACCGAGAGGGTTTTTATGCTAATTCAAGTTAATTATGGGTCTCTTCCCCCATTTATTCATCTACTAGGTGCAAAAATAAAAAATTTGTGTATATACTCCTTGAAAGTTGTGACTACAAATCTAGAAAATATGGCAGGAGAATTCTTCAAACCAAAAGGCATCACAGTGTAATGGTAACAACCCCACTCTATGGTAAAATTTGTCTTATGTCTATCTTCTGGCACAATTATGATCTCATGGTAACCTGAAAAGCCATTTATGAAAGAATAAGCCTCCTGTCCTCCTACATTTTCTAATACCTCATCTGTGAATGGTGTGGGAAAGGATTCATGCACACATGCATCATTCAATTTCCTCAGGTCCACACATATCCTGATTTCACCCTTTGTCTTCTTTTCCTACACTACCATAGGGCTTACCCTTGATCATCTTTTCCAACTTCACCTTCACTTTTTCCTTGTATTTATGATTCAACCCATAAGGTCTTTAATTTACTAGCTTTGCGTCAAGTTTCAGTGTGATCCTCATAACTCCTAGGTCTCCTAATATACCTTTCAATTCATAAACACCATGCAGAAGAGTTCTTGATACTCTTGCAACAGCTATGCAACTTTGCTAACTATTTCTTCATCCAAATAATCTCTGTTTAGTGAAAAATTTGGTTCTTCTTCTGACCCAATATTTACCTTCTTTGTCTTCACGAGCTACACTATGTCAAGGATTTCTAGCTCTGGTCCAGTAACTTCGTGATGTCCTTATGCCTTTGGGATATAAATATTGCGCAAATCCTTATCATCCTCTTCCGCTGTCACATTATAGCATTCCAGTGTGTGTTGCAACATTCTAGTCCAATTAGGATGTGTTCAAGTTAGCACAGTTGTAGTCTTAAAAATCCATGCTCTAACTTCTTGAAGGGATTCATCTATGCATGGACAGTCATATTCAGATATAAATATCAAGAGGAACCCTTCAACCAAACCTATCCAATTTTTCGTTCCATGTCATAGCTCTCCCTTAAGATACCAATTCATAGGTATCAGGTCCAATATGTGAAAGAACACATGTACCCATTCTGGCTCTAGATCTTCTCCCCAAAACGAAGTCCAACAAACAAAATGCTCCCGAGGGTCATCCTTGCCATCATAGTTTATTTCGATTCTGTTATTTACTTGTCCAAATATTATTTTCATCAATATATGATATTACTTACAACTTCCGATATTTTTTTATTAGTACCCCACGATCTAGCAAGTGTGGATCTCAAGGCTGTTGGTCACTTTAATTGTTTTAGCAATTCAAGCTCCACATAAATTGTCAACCTGGGAAGGTATGTTTATTCCAAAGACAATCACGCACTGGATATGCTCAATTCCAAAAGAAAGATAATGTTGTAGTAAAATTCACACAATTATCAATCATACAAATCTAACTATTCACACCCTGCTTTAACAAAGCTGAAGTTTAATTGTGTTATAGTAGAAGCAATTCCTGTATTGCAGTCTTTCATTAAAAGAATCCTAAGAAAAGATAATGAAAGGAAATCACCCTGCAGGAAAGGAAACCAATCAACCATAACAGGGAACAGGACCCTATTCCTCCAAATAGGAACTTCAGCACCTGTTGCCTGACACTAATCACACTGTAGAAAAGATAAATTCAAGAAAACATGACCCTATTCCCGTGAACAGGAACCTTCAGCACTTGTCTCTTGATGCTAATCACACTGCAGGAAAAAGAGAGTCAACCAATGGGGAACAGGACCCTATTCCTTTGCACAGGAACCTTCAGCACCTGTTTCCCGACATCAATCATACATTCAAACAGATAACAGAAAAAGATCTCTGGGCTTCCTTAGGAATGAATGTTACCCAACTCATGCAGCGTTAAAGAAAACAGAATGCTTAAAGAACTACAGAACTACGCAAATGATGATTCAGTAAACAGAGTTAAACTAAGGTGCGAATATCATAAAGAAATTCAACAAACTACAAGAGAAATCGGGTGAATCTTGTGATGAAGGAGGGCCCTTTCCTTCTCACAAGATTCCCCAGGGGAAAGAGTTAAATTGAAGCGCTCAAAAGAAACCTTTATTCATCTGTCAAAAAGGAATGATACATTACAATGGAGTCTTGCTCCTTTCCGCTCAAAATAATTTTTCTCCTGTAGTCTCTAACTCCCCTTCTAATGATGATGTCTCCTCTTTTTAAAGAGGAGACATCCATTACAGTTACATTAGAGCAAATCTATATTTATCCAAATCTATTCTTCTATCTTAAAACAGGGTCCTTCTATTCTTCCATAGAAAAATATTGTTACAATAGATACAGAAAAAATACTGGCTTCAGAACAATCCGTGTAACAACTTTCTTGCTTGTATTCGTCTTGTTGCCATTGTTCCCAAAATACTCTTCCAAAATCACAAATCATGAGTAGTGACGAAATTTACGTGCCCGCTGACTGTTTCAACAATGGAGTCGATTGTTTCAGCAACGGCCGATTGTTTCAGCACAGCACGTTCCTTATCATAAATTATCTGGTATCTTTTAGACTTGTGTTAGCAACAATCTACCTTCGATTAATGATGAAATATAAGAGTAATGTGGAATTATATGTAAACAGATTAAATATATAGTAAAGAGAAGGATTTCATATACCTTTGGATAAAATGGATGAAAATGATAATGAAACCCTTTTTAAATATAGTTATAAAGGGTAAGGTGGTGTCAACATGTATGGTAAAAATGGTACATTGTGAGGTCCTAACAAAGGCTACATCCAATTCTTGGCACCTTTGTTCTCCTAGAACTTATTTTTCAAATTCATCGAGAAAAACACTGACATCTCCTATCCCATAATAATAAGGAAAGTTACATACCTCTAAAGTTATGTAGTGAATTTATCTTGTAATTTTGTTACATCGTCTTGTAGGGACTTCATGCAACATGTTCTGCAAATTTTCCAATTCTTCGTTAGGGTCGGAAATACAAAAATTGTCCTCTTCCCAGCTTATCCTTCCATCTACAGTGGGATTATTCCAATATTCCTCCTTAGCTATAATTATGTAGATATTACCAATGTTTTTGTTGTAGTACTCATCGTGAACAGACTTTGTATAACGCACTCCTTTTGATGAGTCTAAAGGAATAATGACCCTCGGATCACCTTTTTCAAACACCATCTGTCTCCTTTTCGGATTAATTATCACATCAATATCAAAGGCCCAATCCAATCCAAGAAGTGTTGGATATGGTTTGTTATCATATACAATCTCAATTACTTCAAAATTTGTAACAACATGCACCCCTTCAATAGCTACTGCAATGCCAGATAGCTTTCACATAGGGATGATCTTCTGTTGGTTTTCCATTCTCAACTAGATCGACGACCATTGCAACTTCAAATTCCCCATGTGCTCCCAAGTTTTCTTAGGAAACACATTGGCATCAGATCATAAATCCAAGATTACTTGATCCATATCATATCCCCTAATCTGCGCAGTTAGTCTCATCTCCCTTCCTGTTCTCTTCTTATGTCAATTTAATTTGTTGATTGTGCGTGGCTCACTTCGCAGTTATTCTTTGCTAGAACATGAGTTTATCAGCTCCTGGAGTCATTGAAAAACCTTATGATCTCTCAACTTCATTTAGGTCTACCGAAATGATCTTAACATAGCTAGATCAAATTCTTTCAGCTGAGTAGTTACTTTAACGTTGTCCTTCATCGATATCACTCTATAGTGACTGCACACTAGATGTCGAAGATCTTGGATCTATGAAACTTTACTTTGCCTCCAGGAATGCTTCTTTTTCTGCCTGAATATTAAACCCATGGGAATGTTCTACATTCTTCCTAACTCATGTGTCTTCCATATGCCTCTTTCCTTTGGCTACATGATCTCTTGTCAGTACGCCACTTCTAGTTATTATTTCGATGCATGGGTAAACTTCTCTTGGTTCAACGATTGTCATTTGTAAATTTTGTGTAGGACATTGATTCCTTTTCTCCTGCATATTTTTCATAAGGACCATAAATTCTTATATCATGTGATCAAAAGCTTTACAATACTTACAGGTGGAGGTTAGATTCTAACAATCCCGTGCAAAGTGTCCTCCTTCACCGTAGTTGTAACAAATGAGTTGGCCATGTCCTCGAATAACGCCTCCTCCTCATCCTTGGAATCCTCCTCGATCAACATGATGACCTTGATCTTCATGTCCACATACCTTATCTTTCATACTATAAGCACCCGTAATTTTTCCTATCATCAAATCATAATTGTGATAGTTATTATCACCATGCCCCACTAAGCTAGAGAAGTTACAAAACAATTGTTTCGGGGTTTGCATATAAATCTTCCATGCGATGTTGACCTGCAATTTTACATATGTCACACCATGCGCTTGATCCTGGGTTTAATGTATTAGGTGCTTCACTATTGATGTATTCTATGAACACACGACATTGATCCTTATAGTGTCTTTCTTCCTTACACTTTATGCACCATACTTTTGATCGAATTTCTAGCCTGACTTCCTTACCCTTCTTTAGATCTTGCAGTTCCAAGGTTAGATGTGCTAGTTGTGTCTATATCTACTATACTACTATATGAGTATCTCCCATCGATGAAGCTTCCAGCTTCATCACAATTTCCAGAGCTTCGACCTGTGTTGATATCTTCTATTGTGTCAAAGGTAGCCTAATATGTGGGAGTGGCATAGATATAAAACACTGCTTATGCTGCTCCTCGATGATTGTAAAGATTACTTGTCCCATTTAAATTTTGAACCTTTGATCCAATTCCCAAACAAACTCATTTACCAATTTCTTGATCTCCTTTACTTCCATAATACATTGCAACTACGATTTTGGCTTCTTAAATTCTACAGTCAATGCTTTCTTTGTATCATCCAGTGAATGGCCCTGATTCATCGTAGCATAATTTATGTACAATTAAAGTTATCTTACTTGCAGCATGGTGACAATCTGTGCCTTATTTATATATTATTCAGTGATCTATCTTTCTTTCCATACATCTTCAACTACAAACCAAAATTGCTCAAGATCCTTTGATCCAATTCCTCTAAATATTGGTAGCTTGATATCATTGGCCATGTTGGGGAATGGGGGGTGAGGGGAGTAGCGGGATGGGGAGTCCCATAGGTGCGCTTATTATTCCCAACTCTTAACTGCAATGCACCTCTAGGGTTTGCGAGGCTACTTCTTTCTCCTTCATTTTTATATTCACTCAACAAAGTTTTGTAATCAATATTAATGAATTTTTCACGATCTACCCTGTATCATTTTACACTATGTGTAGATCCATACTTACCTTAATCTGATATCATTCGTAGTATGCACTTTTCACATAAAAGCATTTTAATCCACATGTTCATAGAATTTAAATACTTTCCTTGCAGACTCTTTAAAACTATTCGCTCAACCTTGCTGTAAGATAAAAATGTGTCTATTTCGAACTCAATAATAGATATTCCCAGAATATTATGAATCCATAAATCAACAACTCTTGATATGTTGTTATCGGTCTCCTTGAGTCACTGTAACAATTCAGGGCTCTACACAATATGTTCGTAATTCATAAAACAGGTCTTGTTCTGAGTCAGCCTTGATAACCATTCATGTAGTTCATTCGAAAATGTCACAAAGAAAATATAATTTTTTTGTCTGAAAATATACATCTACAACCAAGCTTCAGTCGACAGTCACGATTTTTTTTCCTTGAACTGCGAACTCCCATTCTTTGAGATCTACCCAATCTTTTATTTTCTTCCTTGTCGGATGCCACATCCACATATCCCTCAAACAAATATTGGTACTGATAACTAAACCATTTGTTGGCTCAGAGCAGTCTTAACCTAGGTTAAAGTTACGCACCAACAAAACCCTTTATTACCGAACCTTTAAGAAACGACCTGCAACACGGATTGCAGTCACACCCTAGGCAATATTAGGGGATGTCAGAACCAGGTTTCTACATCTAGAGGGACAATGGAGTGTGGATCTACTGGTAAACTTCTATTTACGCTTATTCAGGACTACACAGATGCCTCTATCTAATTTAACGGTTTATACCTCATTCATAATTAATACTAGTGCGCAATGTGCCTTTATAATCAAAACACAACATAAAGCAAACAAAAAACTTCATAACGATGATAATAAGTAAATACCCAGATAAAAACAGTGATGCTTCAAAAATTATTCTTCTTTTATTATGATAAATATCTTCAATACATACACTTCTTCGACTTGCACACACAGCTACAAGTGGTCTGCACACAAAGCTACAGACTCTTCGAGGCCTCTGCACACACAACTGTGGAGCCTTCCCTTGGCCCAAAAAATAGAAATATAGAAACTCAACCGTTTGTTATCATCAATAATTCATGGATTACTACTTGACACATATCACATTTTTTTATATAGCCTTTGCATAAATAAAATACCATGGTCCACATACCATGGGTAGAAAAAAAACTAACAAATAAACCTGAACCCTTTATAAAAATAGAGGCTTCAACCCACCCCGAAGCCCCAAGCCTCCACGTGGTAGATTCATCTTCACTAGACTGCACACTCCACTTCATCAAAATATGGAGTCTTTTGACTCACAATTTGACCAAGTTGGGCCATGCCCAACACAAACACTAAAAAGAATTGATAATACATGAGAAAAATGTGTTTCTGATGTATTCTTCTTCTTTTTTGGTGTTAGTCTACTCAAAATTATTTAGAGTGGTTACCCATTTGATGAAAACTTTAATTCTACATCTAATGGGTGCCCACACTTGAAATTTTAGTAAACCTATTAGGGGATAAGCTAAAAATACATTTAAAAATAACAGGTTTCTTTGTTTCCCTCTAAATGTGTGTTGGATTAATAATTATACCAAGAGGGGGTATAAATAAATATACTATATTTTTCAATATTAAAATATTCAATCGCTAAATATTAAAATAGTCGCATAAGAGTAGTGAACACATGATATGTGTGGAAACCCATCTAGGAGAAAACGATAAAACTACTTTTAATTATTTGATTAAAATAGGAACCAACCTACTATTACAATCTCTATAGGAACCAACGTACATAAGACACCAATCCCTCGACGTTTGCAAGCACCAACTTGCAAGAGATACCTGTCCCCTTTGGATTTTCTAATCAATGTATTTTACCTCCTCGATCTCCATTTTATCACATTTTCAGTCTCAATCCAAAATAAATTTCTTTAATTTTTTCAAAAACAACAATATTTATTTTGGAACTTCTTCCTTTTTATTTTTTCTCTATAGTAGTCTTCTCTTTTTGCTTCAATAGTAGTTTTATATCATACTGCACAACACATTTCTTAGTTATTCACTCTTCTTTACTCTCCTAGATCTCACAGTTATTTTCTATACACTCTCTGTTTAGGTTTCTTTTCTCAGATATGTCAATGCACTTCATTTATGCTTTTTATTATGTCTCTTACTGGCTTAGATATCTATAGTTCTCCATTACTCTTTAAAATTTTGCACATCCACTTTACTCTTGTTTTCTTCACATGCTCATTCTCTCCTTACACATGTGCTCACTTCACACATACCTTCTAATAGTATATATGCTCGGTCATATTCTCTAAACATCCATGATCATCCTTTAACTATGTTATCCCTCCGAAATTTCCCAGGGTTGTTCTAGGCGTTAAAAAGAGATATCAGAGGTAAATATCAACCAATTTTGGAGATTAGGATCTAGCCTTCCTAAAATTAGAGAGCACTCTCTCTTAATGATTTAACTTTGTTTATTTAATTGCTTTGAGGCTAGTTATGTATGATTAATTGGATTTATTTTTATTTGTTGGTGGAATTAATGATTTAGATAAATAGGTTCTTTTCCATTTTCCATTGGGCTACAGGGTCGATATAATCTATAAACATTAAAAAATAAAATTATAAAGAAAATGTTATAGGGTAGGATAGGTGAGCAAATTTAGATCTCAATGTTGAATGGTGAAGTGTTTTTTCAATCAGGATCAAGGAGAAATTAAGATTTCCTTAAACTATATAATGAAGAAGGATGAATAAGTCAATCAGGATCAGAGGGGAATTAATAATTCTCTAAACCGGATATCAGAAAAAAACATAAAAATATATAACAGTTCAAAGCAGAGTGTAAATTTTAAGCAAATTATGCAGTAAAACTCCTGTTATAACATTCAAATTTAGAACACATTTAAGTTTATGGAATACTTAGAAGGAAATGTGAACAATTTAAATTATACTTCATTGAGATAGCTCAACACATGAATCTTGTAAATAAGTTTCTTTATAACTTTTCTTGTCTGTCAACTGGAAATGGTACAATAACCCTCAGGTAATAGATCATTTAGCTATGGAAATATTCAGAAATCCACACCTCAATACTTCGAAATGATGAAGAATTTATACATAAATTTACAAACAATATCCTGTCAATTGACTAGAATTTATTCAAGGAAAATAAAATATCTTTATGCAAAGAGATATTGACACCTTTCAACTGACTGAGATATATTCCTGATTCTTTGATTGATGTTCACTGTTTTTTCTTTCATTTGTCTTCACTTTCCTCTGTACGTCTTTCATATGTGCATTATTTTACCTGTATGCTATTTCACCTTTCATAGTAAATCACACAATTTTTCCCATTTTTCTTCATTTGGTATTTTGATCTTCATCATCTTACGGTAAATCTTATCTACCTCTGAATATTTGGAAAATGTGGGTTTATTCACAAAAAGGTGATTTATCTCATGATGGAGGTAAAGGAAATTCTCTAAAGTTTGAAGGAGCACTTTGCTTGTGGGAACACCCTTCATTGAGGAAATTTTGTAAGTTTCCCTGGATATTTCCCTCATCTTCTTATCATATTCTTAATGTCTCATTAGTTTATCAATGATTACCAAAGGGTTAGGTAGACCCTTCTGTCTCAATACATCAAACTTTTTCATAAACCTGTTCACTGCGAGTTCCATAGTTTGACATTTGTCCTAAAGCTGTATCATTAGATTTCTCTTGGAAATCAGTTTCTTCACCTCTAAAATGGTATTTTTTCTATCAGCTATCCCAAGTTCTTCTAATTCATATTTTTTTTTTGAATTCATGAATTTAATTATTTCAAAGGCTTCCTCTGGTTTCTTTCCAAGATTGACTTTGACCTTATAAATTACATCACCAGCTTCCTTCACCAAGTCATTCTACTCAAATATGATCCTTCATTGGAGTTTCCTTCTAGCATTGTGCATATCTGACAACCTTCAATGCTTCATTTCTGATTTTGATATCTTTGTATTTCTCCATGATATCATTTTCTTTCTCAACTGGCTTGCTGGATGATGAAACCTTTGCACTATTTTTATTTTGAATGACTTGTGCACTGGAAGTTGATGGAAGAGGTTTTTCTTATAAAAATTTTCAAGGTGCATCATCTCTGATTGTTGGAAATATTGTCATTGATGGCAAAGGAGGCAGCAAAGACAGAGATAGGCAAAGAGAACAGCATAGCAACAAGATGTAGAGAGGGTCGAGCAGCAGAGATAGGGTCATTTAAAGAAGAGGCAACAAAAGGAGAATGAAGGAAGCAAGGAGCAGTGTTAGACAAGAAGAAGAGAAAGAAGCAGAGAGACAACAGAGTAGCAGAGGCAACAAGAAGCGCAAAGGAGACAGGAGGAAGAAGAATGTCAAAATGTAACAGTCAAACAGCAGAGCGGAAGCAACGGCAGAGACAGAGATAGATGCATAGCTAAGGCAGAGGCAGAGGCAGTGCATATAAAAGCAAGAGCTGTTATATCAAAGACAGAGCAGTGGAGACAGAGGCAGCGAATATAGAGGTAGTGAAGCGGTCAAGCGGCAGAGCCGTTATTACAAGCAGAGGAAGAGCAGAAAATTCCGGGAATCGCTTAACCCAAGCGGCAAACATATATATATATATATATATATAGACAAACCTTATTCCGGGAATCGTATACTCCAGCGGCAAGTATTGCGCTTTATATTCAAAGGTCCAAAGAATATTTATGAAGTTATACGGAGCGCATAATACAAATTTTTATAAGGCGGGAATCGCAATATCGCAACTTTACAACATTGCGCCATCGCACCATCGCAATATCGCAACTTCGCAACTTTGTGCCATCGCACAATCGCAATATCGCAACTTCACAACATTGCGCCATCGCACCATCGCAATATCGCAACTTCGCAACTTTGCGCCATCACACAATCGCAATATCGCAACTTCACAACATTGCGCCATCGCACCATCGCAATATCGCAGTTGGTTGAAACTGCACAACAACTATCGCAAATTAGAAATTTGCGATTGCGATCAATTAAATTTGAAAACGTGTCAGGTGGGCCCGAAAGGTGTTCTATATGTTTTAAAACAGGCTTTAGTGTATGCGCCGAGAGTATGTTAAGGTGTATTAAAAGGGCAGATTATATGATTAAAACATCTTATAATTAAGCCAAGAGAAAAAGTTGGGTTATATATATATATTAAAAGGCGCTATCATATACATATATATATTATATATATAATGCTGTTGCGATAGATCATATGGTCTGTAGACCCACGGGCCTCAGCTTAAGGGGAGGGTGATTATTTATGTAATACAATTGTGATATATGTATGTTCTGGCCTGTGGAATGTTCCACATCAACAAGACACTTGCTACGAGTTAGCAGTCACGTATTTTTCTAAAAGACACTGATATAAAAGCACTGTTACATATATACAGCAATTACACCACAGTAGAGGAAAAAATAGAATACAGAGCAGAAAAGAGTTAAGACATAATCACAGAAAAAGACAAAATACAGTCAAAGAAAAGACAAATGCGCAGCTAGCCAAGAGGGTGAATGAGTGAGCTGGAATTCACCTTGTAATTGGAATGTAAATATTTTAATTGTTTTTATTGTTTGTGATGCATTGGCAAGTCTCCAAGAAAGAACAAATATCCCACTATAATATTAAAATAAGCACCTACAGTTACATTTTTCTGAGTAAGCTGAAAAGAGATGAGAAGGCAGAAGGCAAAGAGACATGGTTGTCCATTTTGAATTCCCAGTGGAATACAAACAGCCATGAAGCTATTTTCGTATAAAACAGGGTAATATCCAAGGGAAGAGTGGATGGAAAATGAGGAAGAGAAGAAGAGAGTATGCAGTAGAATTAAAGAGAGTTGAAGAGAATAAGCAAGTTGCAAAAAGAATGTGAATAAGGAGGAGCTGAGCAGAGAAGAAGAAGGGGCTGAGCAGAGATGATGTAGGTCTGATATAAGAGTTGATGAACAGCAGAGAAGAAGGTACAGAACAAAGCTGATATCCAAGGTAAATCAGCAAGTGTTTTTGTTTTCTTTTGAAAGAGTAAGGAAGTTGGAGCTTCCCTATCAAGTTATAGCTTGATAGATGTCAGTTGTAGCTGACTGAGGTAGGAGCCTCCTGTAGGTCGGTGCCTGCAGAAAATAGATGGGAGTTGCTGCTTCCACATCAAGTTGTAGCTTGCAGAATTGAGGTTGGAGCCTCCTGTAGGTTGGTACCTGTAGAAAATCAGTGGTGAGAGGGAGTTGGAGCTTGCCTTTGCATCACAACAATAATAAGATGTGGTTTTCTCCCTTTATGGGTTTCCACGTATATCTGGTGTTTATGTGCATGATGTCTATGTGTTGATATGATATATCTATTCTGCTAATACTTGGTGCTAACATATTAAGACTGCTGGTACATTATCTAATCTGCTTATTAATTGCTGCTCATAAATAAAGATTGCTCACACATTATGTTGATCATGAAATGAAGGTGTTAATAAAGTAAAACAAGTTTTAAAGGAAAAGTTTTAAAAGTCCATGAATGTGTTAAACTGATTCACCCCCCCCCCTCTCAGTTTAACTAAGAGTTCAACAATTGGTATCAAAGCCGGTTCCTTGTATATCAGTCTAACAACTGAAAGGAGATCCTAGGCTCTCAAGATGGCAAGTCAAGAAGGAAGCTCAACCAATAAAGCCCCTTTCTTTACAGGTGCGAATTATGACTTTTGGAAAATAAGAATGAAAGCTTATATAATGTCTTTAGGATTAGAAGCTTGGGATGCTGTGGAAATTGGATATGTCACAAAGTCAACTGATACAGAGAAAGAAGCTAAAGAAATCTTTGTAGCTAATGCAAAAGCAATGAATGCAATCTTAAATGGACTATGTGAAGCTGATTTTATCAAAATAATGCACAATAAGACTGCCAAAGATATGTGGGACACTCTAGAGAATATCCATGAGGGAAATAAAAAGGTTAAGACTGCCAAACTACAAGTATATAGATCCCATTTTGAAAATTTAAAAATGAATGATGATGAAGATGTTGGGAGCTTCTTCTTAAAAGTTGCAGAAATTGTTAACAGTATGAAAGCTCTTGGAGAAACAATACCAGAAGGTATAATTGTACAAAAGATTCTAAGATCTCTTCCATCCAGATTCAATCCCAAGGTGTCTGCAATAGAAGAAACAGCTGATTGGGAGACCTTGACCATGAACCAACTACTAGGAAATCTTACAGCATATGAGATGAGGCTCCCATAGAAGAAGCCAAGTACAAGGGAGGAGGCATTCAAAACAGAAAAGAAGAAAGAAGAAAAGGAAGACATATGCTTCTGCTCTGATGAAGAAGAGGCTAAATTTGTCAAGAAATTGGATAGAGGATCAGGTAGATACAAAGGTAAACTTCCTTTTAAATGCTTTAACTATGGAAGAGTTGGACATTATGTTCCTAAATGTCCTCACAAGAAAGTAAGAAATCAAGCTCAAGAATCAGAGAAAGACACATCAAAGAATTGGCAGAAAGGAAAGAAATTCAGCAGAAAATCCTTCTATGCACAGCAAGATAGCAGTGCATCTGAAGACTTAGATGAACCCTCAGGAGAAGAGGGAACCTATGAATTTTTACTAATGGCCATAGAAGATCTTGAAGGACTCTTGCTAGAAGAATAAGAAGAAGGGGAAGTCGATCTTGAGGGGGAGCTAAGAAGTGCTCTGGAGGAGATTGACAGACTCAAACTAAAATGCAGAAAACAAAAAGAGATTCTCCTCAAATGTGTGAAAGAAGAAAAAAATTCAGAAGTCCTCATGCAGCTGAAGGTAAAGCTTGAATAAGCCAAGAAGATAGAAGATATATTACTTCAACAAATCAAGGATAAAACCCAAGAACAAGAGAAGTTGGAGGAAGAAGTGGTATGTCTCAGGAAGAAACTAGAAAATGCTCAAAGGATAGTGGTTATAAACTCTTCTCAAACAACAAGCTCTAGCAAGTTGAATGATATCCTGGTTGCTAAAAGATCCCCAATGATAAAAACCGGAATAGGCTATGAAGGAGAATCGAGTAAAGGCAAAGAAAAGGAAAACAAAAATATAATTTTTGTAAAACCAAAGAAGACTGATGAAGAAGCCCAGAAAATTCCTACAAAAGAAGAAACATGTTATAAGGATGACAGAGATCAGAAGAAATCTCTAGTAACAAGGAATATAATTAATACTAAGATGGCAGAAAAAGAATCATCTGCCCCTAAGTATATCAAATTTGGAAGTCATCAGAGGAGATTCTTGCCTCCTATGAAGAATGCCACCTGTTATGTCTGCCACAAGCCAGGACACATTGCTGCATATTGTCATGCAAGGAGGAATGATTCAAACCAACAAAAGATTCAAGCATGGAAGAGACAACCTTACATTAGGTATGCAAGTAATTTCTATGGTTATTGCTTTTATTGTAACGATTTTGGCCATAGAATTATTGAATGTAGAAAGTATGGACAAAGACTGATGTTCAATACCTTAAGGAGGTTTATGAGTCAAAGCAATTTTGTTCATGCTCACAATTATGCAAAAACTATAATCAAATGTTGTATATGCAATCAAGTTGGACATATATCTTCCAAGTGTTCTCTAAAAGGATATAATTCATCACCTCACAAAAGATACCAAACAAAAGGGGGCCTCTAGTGGATAAAGAAGGTGAATAAATGTGACTTGGCTTTAACTGCTCAAGATTTGAAGAGTCAATGGTATTTGGATAGTGGCTGCTCTAAACACATGACAGGAGATAAAAACAAGTTTTTAACTCTTGACGAAAAGAAATCAGGCAATGTCACTTTTGGAAATGAAAAATCAGGAAAGATCAAGGGAAAAGGATCAGTCAGCATAGACAATGGCAGAGGAAAGGCCCAAGATGTATTATATGTAGATGGGCTGAAAGCAAATTTACTGAGTGTCAGTCAGATGTGTGATAAAGGCTGTGAAGTTCTCTTTAGAGCACAAGATTGTGTAGTCAGATCAAGCACAACAGGAAAAACTCTACCCAAAGGTGTTCGAACAGAGAGTAATGCGTACATAGTGAAAGAGGAGGATGAAACCTACCATCTTAGCAAACTCGAGGAGCCATGGTTATGGCATAGGAGATTGGGACATCTCAACTTTGACCATATCATTAGACCAAGCAAGAAGAAAGCTGTCAGAGATATGCCAGAATTAAAAAAGCCCTCGAACACAATATGCAAATCCTGTCAGTTGGGAAAACAAACTCGCACATCCTTTAAATCTAAAGAAGAGATATCAACAAGAAGACCACTGCAACTTGTGCACATGGTTCTGTGTGGACCTGCAAGAACTAAAACACCAAGTGGAGAGTCCTACTTTATGCTGATAATAGATGATTTCTCCAGAATGACATGGGTTTCTTTTCTCAAGAATAAATCAGAAGCTCTGGACAAATTCAAAACATTCAAACCATTAGCAGAAAATCAGACAGGATGCAAGCTGAAATGTATCAGATCAGACAGAGGAGGAGAATTCACTGATTATGACTTTGCAGACCTATGTAATGAACATGGAATAAAGCAACAATTTACTATTGCAGGGACACCTCAGCAAAATGGAGTAGCAGAGAGAAAAAACAGGTCTGTACAACAAATAGCAAGAGCTATGATGCAAGAGAATAATATTGCTCAAACCTTCTGGGCAGAAGCAGTACACACAGCAGTACATATCCTTAATAAAGCTCACTTAAGGCCAAGTAGTGACAAGACTCCATATGAACTATGGCATGGAAAGCCAGCTTCAATAAAACATTTCAGAGTCTTTGGTAGCAAGTGTTACATAAAGAATAATGATGAAAACCTTGGGAAATTTGATGCAAGAGCAGATGAGGGGATTTTTCTAGGATATGCTTCCAAAAGTAAAGGGTACAGGTGCTACAATAAGACTCTTCGGAAAATAGTTGAAAGTATTGATGTGAGATTTGATGAAGAATTTCCAAACAATACAAGAAATACAGACTGCTGCAGTCCATCAGTTAATCATGAAGAAGAAGACCGTAATGATGATGAAACCAGCAAGACAATAGAAGATGCAGAGCCGAGCTCAAAAAACCCCTCAAGATACACTCAGAAGAATCATCCTGAAGATCAAATCATAGGAGACAAGAAAGCATGAGTCCAGACAAGAAGGCAGCTAACAGAACAAACAAAAGAAGTATACATAGCCATGTTATCACAAATAGAGCCAAAGAAATTTGAAGAAGCCAGCAAGGACAAGTATTGGATAAAAGAAATGAATGAAGAATTGGACCAAATTGAGAAGAACAATACCTGGGAACTAGGTCCTAGACCTATTGAGAAAAATATCATTGGTTCAAAATGGGTATTCAAAAACAAAATGAATGAGCAAGGACAAGTAATCAGGAATAAAGCTAGGCTGGTCTGCAAAGGATACTCACAAATAGAAGGACTTGATTTTGATGAAACATTTGCCCCTGTAGCCAGAATGGAAGCTATCATAATGTTCCTGGCATTTGCATGCTACTAAGATTTCAAGGTATATCAAATGGATGTAAAATCTGCTTTTCTTAATGGCGATCTAGAAGAAGAAGTGTACATGGAACAACCAAAAGGTTTCTCATTGACAGATAAAGAAGACTATGTATGCAAACTGAAAAAAGCCCTATATGGACTGAAACAGGCTCCTCGTGCTTGGTACTCAAGACTGGATAAATATTTGCAAAAACAGGGTTTTAAAAGAGGTGGAGTAGAAAACAATCTATACATAAAAGTGCATGAAAATGAACTCCTAATTGTTGTTGTATATGTTGATGACATTATGTTTGGAAGCAACAGAGAAGAGCTAGCAAAAGGATTTGTAGAAGAGATGAAATCAGAGTTTGAAATGTCCATGATTGGAGAGCTCAGTTTCTACTTGGGACTGCAAATTCAGCAAAAGAACACAGGGACATTCATCTCTCAAGAAAAGTACTTAAAAGAAATACTGAAAAGATTCAAAATGGAGGACTGCAAACCTGTGACTACCCCCATGATCACGGGATGCAAGCTATGTGCTGATGATGGGTCGGCAGATGTAGACCAAAAACTCTACAGATCCATGATAGGAAGCCTGTTGTATTTGACAGCATCTAGACCAGACATCATGCTAGCAATAGGACTAGTGGCAAGATATCAAGCAGCACCTAAACAAAACCATCTTCTGGCAGTAAAACGAATACTCAGATATCTACAAGGAACAGTACAGTATGGACTTTGGTATCCTAAAAGCAAGAGCTTCACGTTAACAGCTTACACAAATGCAAATTAGGCCAGTTGTGTTGATGACAGGAAAAGTACAAGTGGAGGTGCTTTCTATCTAGGAGAAAGTCTGGTGGCATGGTTAAGCAAGAAACAAACATCCATCTCTCTGTCTACAGCTGAAGCAGAATATATAGCAGCAGCAGCATGTTGTACACAAGTCATGTGGATGAAGCAAACTCTTCAAGACATGAAGGTAAGCATTGATAAACCTATTTCAATCAAATGTGATAATACAAGTGCTATAAGTATATCTAAAAATCCTGTGCTTCATTCAAAAACCAAACATATTCCAATCAAGTATCATTTCCTCCGAGAACAAGTGGCTCAGAAAATAGTAAAACTGGAATATGTACCAACGAAAGAACATACAGCTGATATATTTACTAAACCTCTTGCTAGAGAACCATTTCAATATTTGAGAGATAGACTAGGGGTAGTATCTGCAGATGCTACTCTCTGATATAAAGAGAAAGCACAATTTCAGGGGGAGAACAAAAACGAAAATATCATTCCAGGGGGAGAACAGCCAACAAGGAAAGCATAAAACAGGTCCACAGGATCAGTATTATCAGTAGTATCAGCATTATCAATATTATCAGCATAATCTCAGTATTATCAGCATTCAGCATGGAAAAGCAACAAGGACCCCTCAATTGAAAAATGCATCATCTCTGTCTGCAATCTAACACAGATTACAGGCACTACAAATGAAACACAGCTATAAAACATATTCCTCAAAGTGTTCTCTCAACAAGTTTTATACATCACTCTGGAGCAGCATGGTACAAATTCAGCAGAAGAGGACCTAAACATAACTCAGAGAAAGGAAATTCAAAAAGCAACCCTTTGCCATTGATGTCAAAGGGGGAGGAAGAACAAACAAGAAAAGCAAGAGAAGGCAAACAGAGAAAAGTGGATTGCCATCAATGCCAAAGGGGGAGACTGTTGGAAATATTGTCATTGATGGCAAAGGAGGCAGCAAAGACAGAGACAGGCAAAGAGAGCAGCATAGCAGCAAGATGTAGAGAGGGTCGAGCAGCAGAGACAAGGTCATTTAAAGAAGAGGCAGCAAAAGGAGAATGAAGGAAGCAAGGAGCAGCATTAGACAAGAAGAAGAGAAAGAAGCAGAGAGACAACAGAGTAGCAGAGGCAACAAGAAGCGCAAAGGAGACAGGAGGAAGAAGAATGTCAAAATGTAACAGTCAAACAGCAGAGCGGAAGCAACGGCAGAGACAGAGATAGATGCACAACTAAGGCAGAGGCAGAGGCAATGCATATAAAAGCAAGAGCCGTTATATCAAAGACAGAGCAGTGGAGACAGAGGCAGTGAAGCGGTCGAGCGGTAGAGCCGTTATTACAAGCAGAGGAAGAGCAGAAAATTCCGGGAATCACTTAACCCAAGCGGCAAACATATATATATATATATATAGACAAACCTTATTCCAGGAATCGTATACTCCAGCGGCAAGTATTGCGCTTTATATTCAAAGGTCCAAAGCATATTTATGAAGTTATACGGAGCGCATAATACAAAGTTTTATAAGGCGGGAATCGTAATATCGCAACTTCACAACATTGCGCCATCGCACCATCGCAATATCGCAACTTCGCAACTTTGCGCCATCGCACAATCGCAATATCGCAACTTCACAACATTGCGCCATCGCACCATCGCAATATCGCAACTTCGCAACTTTGCGCCATCGCACAATCGAAATATCGCAACTTCACAACATTGCGCCATCGCACCATCACAATATCACAGTTGGTTGAAACTGCACAGCAACTATCGCAAATTAGAAATTTGCGATTGCGATCAATTACATTTGAAAACGTGTCAGGTGGGCCCGAAAGGTGTTCTATATGTTTTAAAACAGGCTTTAGTGTATGCGCCGAGAGTATGTTAAGGTGTATTAAAAGGGCAGATTATATGACTAAAACATCTTATAATTAAGCCAAGAGACAAAGTTGGGTTATATATATATATATTAAAAGGCGCTGTCATATACATATATATTATATATATATAATGCTGTTGCGATAGGCCGTATGGTCTGTAGACCCACAGGCCTCAGCTTAAGGGGAGGGCGATTATTTATGTAATACAATTGTGATATATGTATGTTCCGACCTGGGGAATGTTCCACATCAACAAGACACTTGCTACGAGTTAGCAGTCACGTATTCTTCTAAAAGACACTGATATAAAAGCACTGTTACATATATACAACAATTACACCACAGTAGAGGACAAAATAGAATACAGAGCAGAAAAGAGTTAAAACATAATCACAGAAAAAGACAAAATACAATCAAAGAAAAGACAAATGCGCAGCTAGCCAAGAGGGTGAATGAGTGAGCTGGAATTCACCTTGTAATTGGAATGTAAATATTTTAATTGTTTTTATTGTTTGTGATGCATTGGCAAGTCTCCGAGAAAGAACAAATATCCCACTATAATATTAAAATAAGCACCTACAGTTACATTTTTCTGAGTAAGCTGAAAAGAGATGAGAAGGCAGAAGGAAAAGAGACATGGCTATCCAATTCTAATTCCCAGTGGAATACAAACAACCATGAAGCTATTTTTGTATAAAATAGGGTAATATCCAAGGGGAGAGTGTTGATGAAAAATGAGGGAGAGAAGAAGAGAGTATGCAGCAGAATTAAAGAGAGTTGAAGAGAATAAGCAAGCTGCAAGAATTATGTGAATAAGGAGGAGCTGAGCAGAGAAGAAGAAGGGGCTGAGCAGAGATGATGCAAGTCTGATATAAGAGTTGATGAACAGCAGAGAAGAAGGTACAGAACAGAGCTGATATCCAAGGTAAATCAGCAAGTGTCTTTGTTTTCTTTTGAAAGAGTAAGGAAGTTGGTGCTTCCACATCAAGTTGTAGCTTGATAAAATGTCAGTTGTAGCTGACTGAGGTAGGAGACTCCTGTAGGTTGGTGCCTGCAGAAAATAGATGGGAGTTGGAGCTTCCTTGAAAGCTATAGCTTGCAGAATTGAGGTTGGAGCCTCCTGTAGATTGGTGCCTGCAGAAAATCAGTGGTGAGAGGGAGTTGGAGCTTGCCTTTGCATCACAACAATAATAAGATGTGTTTTTCTCCCTTTATGGGTTTCCATGTATATCTGGTGTCTATGTGCATGATGTCTATGTGTTGATATGATATATCTATTCTGCTAATACTTGCTGCTAACATATTAAGACTGTTGTTACATTATCTAATCTGCTTATTAATTGCTGCTCATAAATAAATATTGCTCACACATTATGTTGATCATGAAATAAAGGTGTTAATAAAGTAAAATAAGTTTTAAAGGAAAAGTTTTAAAAGTCCATGAATGTGTTAAACTGATTCACCCCCCCCCCCTCCCCCCTCTCAGTTTAACTAAGAGTTCAACACTGACAACAATATCTATTTCAATGGTTTCAACTATCTCTTCTTTTTCTATCACTGGGTTTAGTTTTGTTTTATTTTTGTACATACGCTTGAATTTAGTATCAGATGAAGTTTATCTTGAATAAGAGCCTTCTTCTCTAGCCCTTTTGAATTTCTATCATGTGGGGTTGGAGTAAGCATAATGGAACTAGTATCAAGTTGCTTCTCCACCTCCTATAGAGTTTTTTCCAACCACTCTGACTGGTTGGAATATATTTCAATTTCAGGCTTAGACTCATGAATGAAAGGGGTTAGTTTGAACTTAAATCTTAATTCTCTTATGATACCCAAGGGGTCATAACACCATTTGAAACTGCTGTTGAACTTTAAATTTTGTAGGAATTTTTCTGCATCCTTTCCAGCATTCCTACTATTGCATATAAAAGGCCCTAGTTGGGTTTTAATCTTAAATTAGGTATTCTTTTTGGCTGAAAAGAAATTGATCTCATCATAATTCAAGATTTCTTTGATGTATTATAAAGAAAATATTCTCATTGGGAGGTATTTGGGAAGTTTATAAGGAAGTAGCTAGCTTCCATACACTCTGATTTCTATGCGATTCTGGTATAAATACTAGTCTCATGTTTTTCTCTGATCTAGTAACTGTAGAACCATTTTAATTTCTTCACTGATTCTAGGCTGAATGCTATTGCTAAGCATGTTAAATGTTGGATATACAAAAGAATAAAGAAAGTATTTGAAACTGAATTCAGTGGAATACTTTCTGATCAAGGATGTTCAAAAGACAACAGACTAGGGATTACCCTTTGTGTCCAGCTTTTTTAGGTTGACTGCAAACCTTTTTGATTGAAAAAATATGAATAAATGAAACAATACTGAGGAGTATTTGAATAATCATTCTTCTAGCAGTTTGATTAGTTGATCATGCATATCATCTGCTAGGAAATGGGAAAATTTTAATGTTATGCCTAGAGGCTGACTTGGAAAAAGATAGAGAGGAAACCAAGGATGGATTCATCTACATTCCCATCAGTGAAATATCCTAAAATGCAGGACAACATGGTCACAATTTTCCCGGTTCGTTCTAAAAACATGGTAGCAGAGTATGGAGGGTTGTTTTTGGGGGTTTCTACTCATTGAGGGAGGAAAGTCTAAAATATTTGAAACCTTTTAGGAAATTCCAGCTTTAAGTAAAGTTTAGTAAGGGTTTAAATGGAGAAAGGCACTACATCAGGTTGTGATTGAATCTGTAGCATTTGATTTATATATTGAGAAGTGATGGTAAATAGGATTTCTTGGTTAGGGGTGACTATGGCTCTTTCATTAGGAAAATAGATGATTTGACATAGTGTGATGAGTTCAGGGAACTGATAGGTTTGTGGAAATGTGTATTTGGGCAAGTTAGAATCCCACAGATGAATATCATCTGCCTAATCTACAAATTTATCATGGCTCCAACAATGGAGCTCCAAAAGGTTTCTTTCAGTCACAGTGTCATTTATTTTGAAATCTTTATTGGGCAAAGGAGTGTGGTCGACATTTAACAGGGGTGGTTAAATAGGGGTTACAGTTAGGAAACTCTGGGAAGCCATACATTTGGTTTGATTATTGAATTAATAAGTTTTTTTGATGGTGTCAGGTATTCAGAATTACCTTGAATACCGAATTTTTAGTTGCAGAAGGGTCCAGGTAGCAGTGGGGTTCAATCTTGGTCATCAATGGCTTTTTGGTATTTTCGCAAATAAACAGAAATAATCAAATAACGGTATAGGGTGAGGTTTGATTATTTTTAAAAACTGAGGTTTTAGTACATGGCGTGGTGGTGGGTTTGTTTATTATTTTTTAAAATTCAAATGGTTTATCATGGTGGTTTATAGCATGGTCTACCACATGCCAAAAGGTGGTTTGGAGGTTTGGGAATGTGGGGGGGTGTGGTTGGGTCCCATAGAACCTGTGCGCTCATGTGGCAGTAGTTGGGAATGAAACCACCTATTCTCTGAACCCCCCTCCTCTGCTTAAACTTCTAACACGGGAGTGTAAAAGGTTCTGAAAATATAGTCGATTTGATATGATCAGACGGTTGACGGGTGTTACGGGTTTTGAAAGAGGTGGGGTCGGGTAATTGAGAGGTGGAGGTTTTATAATAAAGTGGGTCGGGGAGTTTATATGTGGAGGGGTAACATGAAATGGATTCGAGGAATGTATAAAGCGGGAAGGTTAATTCAAAGTGGGGCCCAAAATATATTAAGTGCTTTTAATCTATGTGTTATCACCAAATTGTGTCCTGTTGGGCTGCTTCAATGGTCAACTTGGAGTAACTCTTTCAAACCAACTTTTGACTGAAGCTTAGCCTCTTCATTATGAGAGATCTCCCTCAAAGGGGTTTTATGATTGAGATAATGATAGTACTATATGGCTAACTCTATGAATTATGTCTTGGTTTTGTATGTTTGCAGGTTGAAAAGATGAAGGCTTGCTACCATTGGGTTATGGAGTCAGTGACAGGGATCTCAATGAAAAAATATCCCTATGGAAGCTGAGGCATGTAGATACTTAAATGATAGTAGAATACACACATACAAATTTTACTCAATATATAAATATTCAAAGGAATTCAGAGCATGAGAAACATGAATTCTGAGTAATGAACATTAAGATACTAAAAGCAGAACATTGAGAAAGATATCCAATAATTTAGTGCTTGAAAGGAATTCAGAGCATGCAAAGAAATAATTATGAGTAATCAAACATTAAAATATTGATATAAAGTAATAATCTACATAGGGTTCATGAAAGTATCAAATTAATCTCAGGTGAAGGATGAAACTAATAGCCATTCTCCATTACTATTCAAAAACTTGTTTACAATAGTAGCAGTCATCCATGACATATCCAAAACCTTTCTAACTCTAGAAACTTTTCCTTTGTAGAGTGAGAAATAACAAAAATTATATTCCACCTTACTCCCCTCGAATTCCTAGCTCAGAGACCTATTTCAAACATGATTCCATCACTTGGAGACTTCCTAGGTATATTTATGTTTTGCGGAGTTTGAATACAAAAAGGACTCTTCTTTCATTAATAGTTCAAAAAATCAAGTTAGTAACCCTTACCAACTGCAACCAACTAATTTTATGAGTGTATTAGAGTATGATGTGTCATTATGCCACGTGGATGCTGAGCTAGACCTCCTCCAAGTTGAATTTTTACATTTTTTCATAAATCTGGTTAGTGAAAATTCTGAAAAAATAGGCTTCAAAGATGAGTCTATAATTTCCAAACCCTGATGTATTTCCAGAAACTGAGAGATATTGTTGTATATGGACCTGTGCTAAAGAAAAACCTCTTTCATATTTCCAAAATACTTTTTCATTTGCTCATAAACCTTAAAAAATAGCTCGCTACGAAAATAGGGCAGTTTCGTAGCGTGCTTTCGTAACGTCCAAAAAATAGCTTTCGCACTAAAAATTTCTACTCTTTGACTGTTCCAAGGTGTCCATCATGACCTAACACCTCATCACTACCATTTCCTCTCCTTTAAATCCACAAAAAGTGGTTTTAAAGGCAAAAATATAGCTCCAAAATTTTTCATAGCGTTTTCTTGGCTTCAAGCCTAGGAAACGCTACGAAACTATGGAAAACTGTGCAATTTCTAGATTTTGACCTTGCCTAAAAAAAGTAACCTCCACCTATATAAATTTTTTCTTCAACATTCCATTAACCTCGAAAAACATAATGAAAATAAATTTGAGAGCCTTGAGGTGTTTCCTCTTCATTAATGATGAGTTGAGCTATGGGTTCCTCAACTACAGTCATCTTTAAACCCTTCTTCTCCATCTCCTCATGGATCAATTCTAACTGCTCTTGGAGGTCTTTGAATTGGTCCTTCAGTCTTCTATTTCTGTATTTCAAGTGTAGGTTCATTCTTCTAGCAAGTCTTACCTCTTCAAAAAACATCCTTTTCACCTTTAGCAAGTTTATTCATCACTAAATGACTCAGTGTTTTCTGAAAATATAGGGTTCAGAGATGAGCTCTTTTCTCCCTATGCTTGATATATATTGCAAAACGGAAGAAATTTTTTGTAGGTCAGTATGTCTTGAAGAAAAACCTCTCTTGGGTTTTTCAAAAAAATCTCCAGCTATCCAAAATATGAATTCTAAAAACATGTATAAAACAAGAAAATTCTGCATTCTGAAAACAGAAAACCCTTTTTGCGTAGCGTAGTTAGTGTATTTATGGGCAGTTTCACTATGAAAGTAAGGATTCTTGGCTAAAGTGACCTTTTTGGATTTAAATTCTTGGGAAACAAAAACTAACAGCAAATGATGACTGATGGAACATGATGTGACCTATATGGAGGTGGTTTTGAGATGAAATGAGGGTGGTCTTGAAACTTAGGATAGGTTAAATATGAAAAAAAAAAAAAATTTCTTATGCCAACTTTAAAAAGGTTTAAGGAGACCTTACCCTTTTGAGGAGTGAACTATATGACCATGTCAAGTAATGATTCACAAAATTATGAGTGATAACACTATGAAAAAGTGGGTTTTGTGTTTTATGAATACACGAAGTTTGTTTGAGCGAAAGGGGGTTTTAACAAGGGATAGGGGATTTTCAAAGGGAAAATATTTTTTTTGGGAAAATGGGAAGGGGTTGGAAATTTTTTTTGGAAAGGGGAGAGGGATTTTAGCAAGGGGAAGGGGTTTCGAAGAGAGGAAAAAGGGATTAGGATAAGGGGAAGGTGTTAGAAAATGCTTTTGATCATGGATAAGCATAATGAGGCTTATATAATTTTTGAAAAAGTACTCTACCTACCCTTTTATTCATCCTAACATTTCTTATTTCCTTTATTGGGTGCATTTGAACTTGTTGAGCCTTTTTATTTTTATTTTTGATAAGAAAAATAACTTATTTCTAACCTTATATCTTCCAATGGCTCAGATTAAACTTAGGAACTCATTTTTATTCTCTACATAACTATTGATCTGCCAAGATTAAATGGTTTGGTAAAATATTTATTCACTAAATATCATAACATGAAATTTAAAGGCATGAATGACCAAGATTATATTGTATGATCATCTTGAATTGTGGCATTTTGAACAAGTTGTGCACAATTTTATTTGCAATGGCATTTGAATGTGCAACACTTTCAGAATTTATTTTTGTTTCTTTTTTGTGGGGTTCATATGTTATTTCTTTTTTTTATCTTTGTTTATTTTGGTCCTTCGATTATTTTTTTTGGACATACCCTCTTTTCATTTTTTAATATGAAAAACATTTGCAAAAATAAAAGGTATGTAAAATATTACAAGACTAAACATAGCCAATTCAAAATTATGATCCCTATTATTATAGGACCCTAACAGTGACTCCACTTAGGAATGACATTTCCTTGTGAGATGTCAAGAAATTTCTGATCAGTGGCCTTGGAACTTTGACTTTTCTTTTCTTGGAACTACTTTATGTGATCTCCTTTATTCAAACATATGATGTTATATCTTTAAAACCTTCAAGGTTTCCTTTTCAGGCTTCAACTTTAGAAGATAATAATCCATTCCAATATAAAATTTTCTGTGGTATTTTCAATGATTAAAATAGAACAAATGAACTACTAATTAGTCTGGTGAAAAATAGTGCTTTAGCATTCGACCATTGACTGGTCCACCCGGTAGGTCTATTCCATCTAACTCTTTCAAGAAAAATGCATTGTTGCCTCTGTAACCATAAATTATGTATGGGCCCTTCCAGAGAAAGTCAAATTTCCCATGTTTTCCTTTTTCTTCCCTTCTGGAATCCCATTTGAGTACTTGATCACCTATAAAGAAATCATCTTCTTTAGTTTTCTTATCAAAGATCTTCTTGATTTTGTCTTGAATTACTTGGGATTTGATATAAACTTCTTCCCTAGTTTGCTATAAATGAATTGTTTGATTTATCCTCCTTTGGATATCATTTGGTTCTGCTTGTAGCTCTTAAATAATTTCATTACTGGAACTCCTAATGAATATGGAAAAACAACATCCATCCCATATACCAATTGATATGGAGATGTACCAAAAGATTTCTTAGTAGTTAGTCTATCTGCCCATATGGCATTCACCAACCTTTTATTCCAGGTTTTCTTATTATCTTCTAATAGATTCTTGATGATGTTGACTAGGCTTTTGTTTGAAGATTTTGCTAGTCCATTACCTTGAGCGTAATAGGCAGTGGAATGACCTAGGCTAATATGGTATCTGTCTAATATTCCAAAAATTTAGCCTCCAAGCTAAATGGAATATTATAGTTGTTTTATCACTAGGTCAGTAAATAAATGTGTGGGGTGGCCCATAAGTATCTTGAGCAGCAATAAAGAAACTTCAAGTGTGAAGGAAGACCTTTGTAGCAGCTAAATAAAGCTCCTCCAAGTGTGAACAGGTTTTCGATCATGTTGATTCAGTAAACTTTGACCAAGTCAACAATGCTAATAAGGAGGAGTGGAGATCAATGAGAGAATAACATAGTTTTGGAGGGAGATGAATCTCATGGATGAAATGACCTAATTGAGTGGGGCCAAGGGCAAGAAATCTCACATTCTATTGAAGAAAGAGGATGGCAACCATTTGAGTTTATGTTTGAGATTATTTTGAGATTGGTCTGCTTAGACTATTGCTTCCTCTTGCTGTTTAGCAGGGTAGTTGTGTTGTTTAGCATTGGGTGTTCCCAAGTGGGAATCCCACCTCTTTCCTTGAGGAGCCTCTTGGAAGAGTATTGTATTCATTTCCACATTCAGGTTTTCAAGCCAAGCTACAGCTTCTTCATCAACACAGTTTCTACAGGTTATTGTGCTGTGTTGCAGGGTGCAGTAGTGGAGGGGTTAGAACCCCACTTTCTGAGATATTTTCTCATAGGAGGAAGGTTTCCTTCTCTTAGAAGATATATTTGGAGATTTCTTGGGCACATTTTAAATCCCTGGCATCAGGCCATACATTTTCCATCATTCCCAACATTGTTCCAGCTAGGGAATGCGTTATTTTTTAAGGCAACTTCAGCAGATGTTCTGGTGGTTCATTTGCAGTGTTTCCTTGTGATTGAGGGGTTCATCATTTCATGGGAGGAGATATTTGATGGGATATACTTCAGATCTATCATAATTCAACCTTATACACTCTTTTTCTTCAGTTTTAATTGTATCTTCTGCCACTGGGCTTTAGATCCCATCTTGTATAGAGTGTATTTCTGAAAACCCCTTTCCGGGTTCTTTGTAGGAGTTTATATTGAGCATAGATCTGTATTGAGTACATCCTTTGAGGCTTATAATAGGCCTACATATTTTGTAAATCATTTGTTCTGTAGCAGTGTGTTTTTTAACTACACTGTAGTAGTCTCCGACATTCTTGTATTTTGACAGCGGTTCATTTATAGAGTGATCTCTTATGGAAGGCTTGTTCCTTCATGGTATATGATGAATGCCTCATTGTTATGTATGGATTTGTTGATATAATACATGGATTAATGTCTCCATTTTGGTCTCCCATTTTTATGAGTTGAGTTACACTACTCTTTCATTATTATGTTCATGGATTGATGTAGCTCCACTTTTGGAATATCTTAAGATATTCCCAATAGTGTTGATTTTCCCTATTTTGGGATGTTACAGTGGTATTAGAGCATAATATTGGCTCAACCTATGGAATCTCAGCCATTTTTATATCAAGAGGAGAAGGAGAAGAAGAGATGTACAGAAGGCACAAAGAGAAGGCTCCATTATTTGGAGAAATGAAGGAAGAGAGGATCTCCCTGCTTCTTTTCCAAACTATGCAAATTATCAAAGAAGATCTCAAGGAGGAGAGAGGTACTCTTTCATTTTCTCCATTACCCACTCTCATTACATATAATTCACTGAAAAAATTTGTTGCAGTGATGGGGGATGACACCTTGTTGGTGCAAGGAATTTGCTCCATATAATTGGAGAAACAGAGGGTACTTCCTTTGAGGGAGGAATCCTCCATACATGGGAGTAGATGGAGGCCACTCATGCTTGCATTGGCCAAGATCATGAGGTTATTTTTGGAGGATAGCTTCTCATGGGGAGCCAACTTCCAGAATTCACCACTTCTATTTGAGCATGAGCAGATGCATGATGGGCATAGCAACACTTTGGAGGATGAATTTGGAATGGGGGATGTCAAACGAGTAGACAACAGCATGTGTGGAGCTTCAAATTTCAGATCTTCAGCGTTGTCTCTTAGGAGGGTTGATCCATATTGGAGGTCTCAACTTTTGGTAGAGTACTCCAAGGATCTTGGAACTTGCATGATACTTGATGACCTAGATGGAGATGATAGATACATGGTGGTTGGTGAGGTCATCTATTATTATGGGAGAGTCTTCTTGACTAGAGCTTCTGAGCTCAAGGGGAAGCTACTACATGCAACACATGTGGACTTTCTTTCCATACACCTTGATGCATTTCATTCATTGATGGAGGAGTTCACCTGGGAGGGAATCCAGCAGGATATACATCAACATATGGAGAGATTCATAGCCCGGATCATGATGGATAGGTTGACACAGCCACTTCCCTACTCATTGAGAGTGAGGGAGAATTCCTAGTTGATCCATTTCAGCTCAAGGACCAAAGTACATAGTAGAGGATGTACACTGATGCACCCTAATTTGCATTCCTTTACCTTTTATGAGCATCATATTGTACCAAGGAGGATATTACATTCTTGTATATTTTATTTTCATGTACTTGAGGCAATTTTCATCATTGATGTTGGTCGTTCTATGGGTGGTTTGTGGGGGATGCCACATGACTCTTGGTGTGCACCATTGACACCACATTGTACTTTCATGCTTCTATCCTATAGAATGATTGTGGCAGCAAACAAGTGGTTGGGAGAGCACTTGTTCCTACTTTTTTTGATGCAGGAAAGGGATGCACTATGCTGGTTCCATGTGAGGAACTATGATCCACTCTCCAGTTGTCATATGGCAGCTTGTTTTCATTGGTTTTTGCTTCCATATTTTGCTAATATTCTTATGTTCATGGGGAGCTTTGTTTGGAGAGTGCTAGATGAGTTGGTGATGCCCATTGGGAGTATGATTCTCCCTAATTTGTATGTTGTATGTTTTAGGACAAACAATGGGCAAACCATGATTGCCACACCACATTTCTTGTCTTCACATGGGAGGAGCCATTTGAAGAATTTGCATTCTTGGAGGAGGCATTTCATGGTTGATTTTCTTTGTGGGGTAACTTGGGCCATTCTTGGAGGCCATGAAATTTCAGCTCAATATTAGAAACAACTAAATACTTACCATAAGTGGAGAGAGAAACCACTTGAATGGAAAAATATAATCTCTCCATGTAGCCCCAACACATTCCATACACCGGGGGTTGAGGATTCTTTTGATGAGCTACCTAGAATGGCTCATTTCATTTGGATGATAGAATGGGTTTGGGAGTATCTCATTTGTCATGAGATCCCCTATGCTTGTCATAACCCCTATCTTGAGGAGGCCATTGTAAAACAAGAAGTTTTACACTTCCACCTTCCACCTTTTCATGATGTGAGCCATTTGGTTTTGCATGCTTGGGAGGGAGTATTGGAGGACGAATTTATTGCAGATTGTTTTGAGCAGTGGTGGGAACTATTGATGAGGAGGCCACAAGAGGAAGAGGGGAGTAATTTTTCTCTCCTTATACATTTTCTTGAGGACAAGAAACATTTTGGAGTGGAGGACTATAATATTCCAAAATTTTAGCCTCCAAGCTAAATGGAATATTATAGTTGTTTTATCACTAGGTCGGGAATAAATGTGTGGGGAGGCCCATAAGTCGCTTGAGAAGCAATAAAAAAACTTCAAGTGTGAAGGAATACCTTTGTAGTAGCTAAATAAAGCTCCTCCAAGTGTGAATATGTTTTGGATCATGTTGATTCAGTCAAATTTGACCAAGTCAACAACACTGATAAGGAGGAGTGGAGATCAATCAGAGAATAACGCAGTTTTGGAGGGAGATGAATCTCATGGAGGAAATGACCTAATTGAGTGGGTCCAAGGGCAAGCAAGCTCACATTCTATTTAAGAAAGAGGATGGAAACCAATTGATTTTATGTTTGATATTATTTTGAGATTGGTCTTCTTAGACTATTGCTTCCTCTTGCTGTTTAGCAGGGTAACTGTGTTGTTTAGCACCGGGTGTTCCCAAGCGGGAATCCCGCCATTTTCCTTGAGGAGCCTCTTAGAAGAGTATTGTATTAATTTCCACATTCAGGTTTTAAGTTCAAGCTACAACTTCTTCATCAGAGCAGTTTCTGCAGGTTATTGTGCTGTGTTGTAGGGTGCAGCAGTGGAGGGGTTAGAACCCCACTTTCTGAGCTATTTTCTCATAGGAGGAAGCTTTACTTCTCTTGGGAGATCAGTTTGGAGATTTCTTGGGCACATTTGAGATCCCTGGCATCAAGCCATACATTTTTTATCATTCCCAGCGTTGTTCCATCTAGGGAATGCGTTATTTTTTAAGACAACTTCAACAGATGTTCTGGTGGTTCCTTTGCAGTGTTTCCTTGTGATTGAGGGGTTCATCCTTTCATGGGAGGAGATATTTGAGAGGGTATACTTCAGATATATCATAATTCAGTCTTCTACATTCTTTTTTATTATTTTTCAGTGTATCTTTAGCCATTGGGCTTTAGATCCCATCTTGTATAGAGTGTATTTCTGAAAACCCCTTTCCGGGTTCTTTGTAGGAGTTGATATTGAGCATATATCTGTATTGAGTATATCCTTTGAGGCTTATAAAAACCCTACATATTTTGTACATCATTTTTGTTGTAGCAGTGTGTTTTTTAACTACGCTGTAGCAGTCTCCGGCATTCTTTTATTTTGACAGCAGTTCATTTGTAGAGTGATCTCTTATGGAAGGCTTGTTCCTTCATAGAATATGATTAATGCCTCATTGTTATGTATGGATTTGCTGATATAATACATGGATTAATGTCTCCATTTTGGTCTCCCATGTTTATGAGTTGATTTACACTGCTCTTTCATTTTTATGTTCATGGATTGTTGTAGCTCCACTTTTGGAATATCTTAAGATATTCCCAATAGTGTTGATTTTCCCTATTTTGGGATATTACAATCTATTACAAAAATCTATCATTTTCTTGGATTTGAAGGCAACAGCATTATCAATTATGAGATTTTGTGGGAATCCAAATCTAGAAAGGATTTTTTTCTCTATAAATGAAATAATGACAGAGTCTATGGCTTGTCTAGAAGGGATGTCTTCTATCCACTTGTTAATGTAATCAGTGGCTGTCAAAATCCATTTATGCTGGGTAGAGGAGGGTGGGTGAATTTCATGAATGAAGTCTAAACCCTATTGTTGAAATGGCATTTCTACTAAGATAGGTTTGAGGGGTAATGGTAAGAGCTTCTTCTTCCCTTCAAATTTTTGGCATTTGTGACAGGAGGTCACATACTTTCAGACATCTGCAAAAAGGGTGGGCCAGTAAAAAACTACCCTCAAAATTTTGTTAGCAATTTTTTTCTAGTATAGGTGTCCTCCACAATCTCCTGCATGAAATTCTTGCATGACTTTGTCAGCTTCATCTTTTAATAAACAATTTAATAGGATGCCACCATGATCTTTCCAAAATAAAACATTATCAAAGATACAATATTTCATTGCTTTCATTTTTAAGAATCTACTTTTGGTTCTAGATAAACCAGGAGGAGCTTGTACGTTGAGTAAAACAAATATAAGGTATGCATACTAGGGTAAATCTATGAAAGCTTCACTGGTTTGTGGAGTCACCATCTCTTCTTCATCATCTAGGGCAGCAATGAAATTTATGTCTAAGGCCTGACAGTTCAATTTAGCCATGAGTTTGGCTAAAACTTGGCCTTTGATTAATTTTGTAGGCTTAGTTTCAATGTCATATTCTAGTATTGTGGCAATCCATTTGCCTCTTTTTCCATCAGGCCCATTTTGAGTTAGAATTTCCTTTACCAATGAGTTTGGAACATATGCTATTATGTGAAAGTATAGAATATATACTCTGAAATCTTTTATGGCTTTCACTAAAGCAAGAGCTTGTTTTTCCATGTTATTATAATTTAGTGTTGCATATATCAAAGTTTTACTGAAGAAAGCAATGGGTTTTTCAAGACCCACATCATTATTTTGCAACATGACTGCTGCAATGGTGTGTTCTGAAGCAAATGAAAAAATTATGAAATCCCTGTTAAAATTAGAACTTATGAGGACAGGTGTTTTAGTAAGTGCTTCTTTGAATGCTTCAAAAGACTGCATAGCCTCTACTATCCATTTAAGTGTTGAATCCCTTTTTAACATGTTATTTAAATTTCTAATTAGTTCTTCTAAGTTAGGGATGAATCTCCTAAGAAAATTTATTTTACCTAAAAATGCTTGTAATTCTCTAATGTTTCTAGGATGACTGATATTTAGGATTTCTTCTATTCTAGCTAGATCAATTCTAATGCCCTCTTTCAAAATGATGTGTCCTAGGATTTTTCCTTCTTCCAATCCAAAAAGTGACTTGTTAGGATTTAAGGATATGCTAAACTTTCTACACTTTATGAATACTCTTCTTAGATGATCTAGATGTTCATCATATGATTTTGAAAGCACTTTGATATCATCTAGGTAAATGACTAAAAAGTCATGGATTTAGTTTGCAAAGGCTATGTCCATAGCTCTTTGGAATGTTGCTCTAGCATTCATTAGTCGAAATGGCATTTTCAAGTACATGAAAGTTACCCAGGGAGTGGTAAATGTAGTCTTAGCTTGATCTTTAGGTTGGACTAGGATTTGGTTGTATCCAGAAAATCCATCAAGTAATGAAATCCTGGATGACCTTACTACCCTCTGTAGAATGTGGTCCATTTTAGGGAGAGGATAGTTATATTTTAGTGGTAGTTTGTTTAAGTTTATGAAATCAACCAGAGTCTGATTTCTCCTATTTTCCTTTTAGTGGGGAGTAAATTAGAGACACAATCAAAATATTTGATGGGTGCTATGATTTGAGCATCGTACATTCTCTTAACTTATTTCTCTATTAATGGCATAAGAACAGGGTTAATCCTCCTAAGATTTTGTTTAAAGTGCTTCTGATTTTCTTTAATTGGTATCTTATGTTGGATAATGATGGTATCATAAGACTTGAGGTCTTCATAATTGTAGGCCAAGATATCTTGGAACTCTTTAAACAAGCTAATGTACTTCAACTTTTCAGTTGGAGGTAATGCCTTAGATAACTTGATAAGCTTACGATTTTCTTCTCCTCCTATGTTTTATTCCTCTATATCTGACCTTAGAGGCTCGATTTTAGGTTTTCTAGCTACATCATTGGAGTCAAAGAGGTCTTCTAGTGGGGCTAATCCCTTAGGAAAAATGTTATCTTTGAAGTTTAAAACTTCTGATTCATCATTGATTAATTCCTCAATTTCTACTATTTTAATTTTTCTATTTCTATTTTAGTGAATCTAGTTAGTTCTGTATTATTTACATCATTTACATCTATCTTGTTATTTATGGTATAATTAATGTACAATCCGTGTATATATTATAGTTTTGAAATTCTCCTTCAGAATTCATAAAATCATAAATTTGTGAGCCTTGTGAAAATATTTTCCAATACTTCAAATTATCAGGTATGATTTTTCTATGTCTTACCTCAATTGTGTATCGATGATTTGGCTGAAAGGGTAACCTACACGTGCTGGAAAAAGTGGCCAAGCTATGTGCTTGTATATTCTCCTTTCTTGGAATGACAGCAAAGTCAGTCTCAAGAAAACAATTTATCAATTCTAGGATGGTTTCTCTGTAACGGGTAATTCTAGGGTTATTAACAAGATACTCTCCCTTGCCTTGTTTTATAATGAGTTCTAAGTCTCCCATGATGGAAACTCTTTTAGCTCCAAGGTTTCTTACGATTTGAAGGCTTAGCACTAATGCTTCATATTTTGCCATGTTATTAGTGCATTTGAAATTTAATCTGAAAGAATGTCCTTGAGAATGATCATTTTCTAAATTATAGATCCATACTCCAGCTCCTGCTCCTAATCTAAAGCCATCAAAATCTAAATGGCACATAGACTCATGAGTTATGTTTTCACTATCGACTTCTTTGTGTTTCTCTTCTACAGTTGTGATTTTATCTTTATCATTGTCTAAATTAGATAGGATAAATGAGTCTAGATCAGAATGCAAGGAATATATAGGATAATTCTATGGTCTTTCTGAACTACTTAGCATGTATTTCATCAATGTTTCTCTATATATCTTCCTTTTATTACCAAACACAAAAATTGTAGCATATGACATGTCTAATTGCAGTGATATCTATAATTCCCCCCCCATGAGCGAGATAATAACATACCATATTTAGGAGGGATATCAACAACTACTATGTCCATAAAAATACTCTTCGTTGGGCACTAGAAGAGTTACACACGGGTCTTTTATCAGGCCAAGGAATTTGACTAAGTTTAATTTTTCCATGATTTATTTAGGCATTAAGTTATGAGATGCTCCTAAATCCAACTTAGCATTATGTAAGATTTTGTCATGAATGTTTAGGCTAATGTAGAAGGGAGGGACACCCCCTTGTTGATGTTTTCCATTTACTTCAGGACCAAATAATAACCCAAGTTGATCATCATTGAGGTTAACAACATCTTCGCCTTCAATTGTGTTTAATGTTTCAGTAATTTGTGACTTATGTGAATCATTTTTCTCCAGCTCTATTAAAGGAAATGGTATTTTCAATTTGGCTATCTCAATTTTGATATTGAATGGCATTTTATTTTTGCCTAATTGAATGATTTCATATTTACCAATTGTGTTTTGTGTGTTTTCGTCTTCTTTATCAACAGTTGGTAATTCAATTTGTGTCTCAACTATTTTGTTTTCAATTTTCTTGTCTGGAACATTTTGAGTATCAGTTGAAGTTTGAGTAGCAGTTGATGTGATGTCTACAATTTTTGGGTTGGAAGTTTTCTGAGTTTCTCTAGGGAGAATTTGTAGAGTTTTGGTCACAAGAGCTTCAATTGTTTTCTTAGTTTGGGTTTGGACTGATTTCTTAATAGGATCTTTTGTGTACTTTTTGCTTCTAAGGCTATATTGTTTATGAACTTCGTAGATAGCAGATTCATAGCCTTGTTTGTAGTTGAAGTACTCTCCAAATTCTAATTGTAATAGTTGTAACATGTATAACTCTTGTTCTTCCTAGGTAATAAAAACAACATTTTCATTATTTACTCCCATGAAGTTTATCTGGGTGTCCTGGTCTTCTTCATTTTGTTATGAACTCTAAACATAATTTTCTTGGAAAGGTGGTCTAATCTATTGATCGGGTACAACTTCTCTTGATTTACTAGTATTAGGATTTTTCCTAAAGTTGGGGTTTCTAATTTGGGGACCTTGTTGATTTTCCCACTGAGGTTTTCTTTCCATGTTCTCTAATCTATCCATTAATATTTATACATTTTTGTCTCAACTGTCTATTTTAATATATTAAGTGGATGGTTCTTCCTTAATGGTCACTCTCCTTTCGTTCCTCATCCTTGCTCTTTTAGCTAGTAAGTTAGCTTCTACACTAACTACATCACTCTGCATTTGTTATAAAGTTACAGGGTTTCTTTCTCTTAACTGATAGGACATGTCAGCATCAAAACCATCTAGAAATATGATTAGGGCCAAGTTTGGTGGAGGTCTGATATTCACTGGAATTGCATTGTAAATGTTGTTAAACCTAGTACAGTAATACTAAACAGATTCATTAGGAGACCTCCCAATGTTTTCATATTCATATAATATCTATAGAGGGTTTTTTTTTTATTTCCCATATATTTATGAGCAATTGGTGGAAAGCAGCTAAATCATAAATATGGTTAGGAGGTAAATATTTGAACCATTTTTTAACATCTCTAGTGTTTCTGCAAATAATCTCATTTGTACATCTGCTTCATCAACTTCATGTAATTCAAAATAATCTGTCATTTTATTTACATGTTGTTGAGTAGTATACTGACCAGTACCATCAAACTGAAAAAATTTCTCTCTGGTAATCTTGTGGAATATCATGTAAAGGGGCCTGTAAGGCCAAAGGGGCATATATGGTTGTCATGGCTAAGACTTTACCTTGACTGGGAGGTAAAGTAGTGGTGCTTGAAGATGAACTTGGAATGCTTGAAGATGAACTTTAAATGCTTTGAAGATGAACTTGGAACGTTTGAAGATGAACTTGAAACGTTAGGTAGGAGAGGAATTTTAGGTATGAATGGTTTTGTGGAATGAACTATGGTGGAGATTATAGGTGAGGTGGAACTAAATAAAGTTGTATTTACAATTTTTGAAGGTATTGTACAGTGCTTAGGGGTAGCAGTAGTTAGGGCAGCTAATTCAACTAACTGTTGAAAATTGGCTTCATCTATATATTTTATCAAATTTGAGGTTAAAACATCGTCTCTTAAAACTATCTAGGACCTGTTGCTCTAAATCAAGTTGTATAGTATCCTTCTTTGATTCAATAAATTGAATGAAATTGGGGTCTATTACAATATCATGGACTGATTTTTCAGATTTGGTATGAAATAAAGAATGCTCAAATGATAAATCAAATTGAATATCATGTATGCTTGATAACTCCTTAGGAAGTGAATTTTCTTTGATTAACTGATTACTACTTTCTAGACTTTCTACTTTTTTAGGTTTTCTTAAAAATTTTTCAGGATCATCAACAATTATAGCACACTGTGGATGAGGATGAGCCTTGGTATAATATGTTCTTTTAGAAGCCATAATTTTAACTTTTAACGATAACTTCGAACAACACTTTAAAACCGTAAGGTGATAAATGAGAAAAATTGTTTCCTTTTGAGATTTGTTTTAACTAGGGATTGATTTCCCCAGTATGGTCGCCAATATGTTATCACTCTGAAATTTCCAAGGATGGTTCTAAGCGTTAAAAATAAATAGTAGAGGTAACTATATACCACTTTTGGAGATTAGGATCTAGCCTTCCTAAACTCAGAGAGGGCTCTCTCTTAATGATTTAACTTTGTTTATTTAATTGATTTTAGGCTAGTTATGTATGCTTAATTGGATTGATTTTGATTTATTGGTGGAATTAACGATTTATATGAATAGGTGATTTTCCATTTTCCATTGGGTTATGGAGTCAATATGATTTGTAAACATAAAAAATCAAATTATAAAGAAAGTTTTACATGGCAGGATATGTGAGCAAAATCAGATCTCAAGGCTGAATGGTGAAATGATTTTTCAATCGGGATCAAGGAGCAATTAAGAATTCCTTAAACCAGATAATGAAGAAGGATGAAGAATTCAATCAGGATCAGAGGGCAAATAAGAATTCTCTAAACCAGATATCAGAAGAAAACATAAAAATGTATAACAGTTCAAAGCAGAGTATAAATTTTAAGCAAATTCTGCAGTAAAATTCTTGTTATAACATTCAAATTTAGAACACATTTAAGTTTATGGAGTAATTAGAAAGATAACATGAACAATTGAAATTATACTTCACTGAGATAGCTCAACACTTGAATCCTATAATGGCATTTCTTTATAACTTGTCATGTATGTCAACTGGAAATGGTACAATAACCCTCATGTAATAGATCAGTCAGCTATGGAAATATTCAGAAATCCACACCTCAATACTTCGAAATGATGAAGTATTTATACATAACTTTGCAAAAAAATATCATGTTAGCTGACTAGGATTTATTCAAGGTAAATAAAATATCTTTATGCAAAAATATAGTGACACCTTTCAACTAACTAAGATCTATCCCTGATTATTTGATTGTTTTCTACTGTTTGTTCTTTCATTTGTCTTTTCTTTCATCTGTACTTCTTTCATCTGTGCATTCTTTTACCTATATGCTCTTTCACCTTCATAGTAAATCACACCATTTTTCCCATGTTTCTTCATCTGGTATTTTGGTCTTCATCATCTTATGGTAAATCTCATCTGCCTCTAAATATTTTTCAAACGTGGGCTTATTCACAAAAAGGTGATTATCTCATGCTGGAGGTAAAAGAAATTCTATAAAGTTTGAAGGAGCACTTTGCCTGTGGGAACACCCTTAATTGAGGAACTGTTGGAAGTTTCCTTTGCTACTTCCCTCATCTTCTTATCATAGTCTTTGTTAACACTGGAAAATTGTACAACAGAAGATGACATTAATTAATGTCAAGCCAAAGTATTTATAGGGCAGGAAGACATTATGGAATCTAGAAAGTATTTAAAATCTCAAAGGTTTAAAGGAAATAAAATTTGAACTAGTCATAAAATGTTATTTGCACGCATTATCCTTCAAGAAGAGCGCCTTCTACGCACCTTTTTTCCTGATAAGCACACATTCCTGAGAGTGGAAAAATGTCACTATCTGGGACCACATAAAAGTAAAGGACAAGTTACTCCTTACATGAAGCCGCCTAAGGACAACCACCAGCGCCTCCTTAGACACTATGTGAGCACACAATGGAATCATACCTTTCCCTTGGGTCACCATCCACCATGTACCAAGGGAGGGAAGGAGGATTTGAAATCTCCTATATAAAGCCACCATGAGATGAAGAATGGGTGATCACATTGTTATGTTGGACAAAATTTCCCAAGCAATACCAGCAGTGTGTGACCCGGAGCTGGAGATAGAGGGGACTCGATTGTTGGCCATCCAACAATATTAGTCCATCACAATAGAGAGAGAGGGAGACTGCACCGAGGCGAGCTTGGAAAACAACATCCTTGCATCAGGACCTAGAACCATTGTCTAGGGGCCCTTTGGCAAGTGGGTAAAATTTCTTCTTCATATAAAACACTTAATAAGAAGGGGCCTAGAGCCACCATTTGCATTATTATAGTTTGACTCTCTTCAATAGCTTATGTATATTTTAGTTTTAGTTTTAGTTTAATTTGAGTATACATTTGCATGCTTTTTGTTACACCATTTTTTGGTCATCTAACCCATTGTTATTAGATGGACCCAAGTACACCATGTAAGACCAATTTTACCCTAAGTAAAATCGAATTCACTATGAAAAATAACTTAGTAAACCACCTTTATTAAGTTGTTTATGGTCTAAACAAGAAACCCCATGAGGAAATATTAAATAAATCTATATTTTTTTTATTTTCCTCAAGGAATAATTAGTTAGATAGAAGTTTAATTAATATTCCTGGTTATGTTTAACCCAAAATAAGGAAATTAATTAGATAAATCATTATTTATCTTATTATTTTCTAAGAATTATTATTTAAACCTTATTTAAATAATATTCTTTGTTAAATATAACTAAATCACCCTTAAATAATTAAATAAATCATTATTTATTTGATTATTACTCAATCACATCCTTAAAATGTAAATAAATCATTTATTTATTTATTATTTACAAATAAAGGGATTTGACCCAAGCCAAATTCCTTTTCCCTCCAACAAATATAATAAAATATTCCATAAAAGTTGGATCTTGATTTGGTTAACAATATTTTAATTATGCACCAATATCTAGACTAACTCAATATTTTGTTATAAATAGAAGGGTTTTTCCATTCATTTATCACCTTTTGTTGCCTAAAGATCACTCTGGATCTATACTTTTGGTCTAACTATTGATCCACCATCATAGTCATATTTTGCTACTATTTTTGTTTGGGTTTTCTACACCATCAAGAGAGAGGAATTATAGATCTCAACTACTGAGGACTTTCAAGAACCTATCCCACTGAGGAGAGCTGGGAACACCCTCCTGTGTTTTACTCCCAGGTGCCCCTAATACAAAATTAATTCAACATATTCTTGTCTTGTCTATTGGATGCATGGAGTAAATATTGTTTTTTCTACTGTTTAATGTCTTCTAATGCATAGATTTAGATTTTGGTAGCATTTATCTTGATCACCTAACTGTAGATCTGAAGATATTGGTAGTCATCTCTGCTGTTAGGGCTGTTGGTTATGCACAACTAAAGTGGTATTTTTTTGTATGCTTGGAATTAAGATTCATACTAACACTTTTTCCTCTATATTGTATGCTTTTGAACTCCACCACTTTCTACCTATTACCAATAGTATAAAGGGGTAAACCACACCCCTTAAATTGGTGTAATTTTGTACATCCATGCACCAAATCCACCACAACAGGATTGGCGACTCCACTAACTTTTTACCAATTTTATGTGGTTGAGCCTTATTTTGTAGGAGACCTTTTTCTATGCTGGAGAGTGGAGCTAATAGTCCTTTGATCTAGCTTGCAATCCCTAGGTTCACTTTGAGTGACAGACTGAAGAAGAGCAACTCCTAATTTTTTTTACTTGCAGGAATTTGCGCGTGTTTTTTCCTCACAGATGTGTAGGGCATGCATTTAGTGGTGACCTGTGTGTAGAAAGCGCACATGTCATGGCCTTTTGCGTGCAATTCATAGAATGAGAAATTTCTCCCAAGATTCTATCTTTTTCTGCCTGTAAGGTGCCTGGTAGCCCCTAATGTATCTGCCAGCACTTGTTGTGATACCCCACAGCTTGTTTAGAACTCACTTTTAGTTTCTTTCTGTAGGCTTAGAGTCAGTTTTGCTTCAAGTTGGATTTTGTAAAATCTTCACATAGTTTAAGTAGGGGGGAAATTAACTTGCGTTCCAAACAATTTATGTTTTGCAAATTTTGGTATTCACACCTAGATAACTAGTCCAAGTAAGTGGCCCAAGACCACACATGCATAACTAGTTTTATTTTTTCTAGTGTAGAATTTGTTTTTAGTTTAGTTCAATTTTGGCATTAGGAATTGCGAGACTAGGATTGAATTGTTTATAGAAGAGAAAGTAATCTCTGCTACCTTTGAACCCTCCAGTGATCCTAGGTAAGCATATGAATGCTCTATATTCACAATTCGCCATCTCCCTATAGTTAGTCACATAGATTAACTAGGAAAATTTGAAAGCGGCCTATTATCCACACATGTTTTCCATTTGAGCTAGGAACAATATAGCATAGTTTAAATAGGGGATTTTGTAAAGGATCAACGATATCGACATGTTAAAACTATGTGCTTTTCCACCTTATGCTCACACACAGTCACCTAGTAAGCAAAGCAAGACACCTAAAAATAACTTAACCAAACTCACTAAATTCTCCCCACAGGGGTCAAAAAAGAATTTATAGCTTAAGTTAGGATCAAGGGGGTAGGCATCCAATAATCTGCTTTGATCATAATTCATATTGAAACATAGAAGTTGTGTATCTAGGGAGCTTCAAATCCACCTATTACCCCATGGAAAAGAAAACCTGAGCGCGTCAAAGACTCGATTCAGAGGGGGTTAGTCTTAGGCGCAGTGCATGTGGTATCAATTGGGGCTACCTGACCTGATTGATACTTGATACTATTAGCTGACTACCAAGAAGCCCAAGACTTGAACACTCATGTGAGATAGTGGCTCTTAGTGGCCAAAAGCTAGGGCAACCTTTACCCTATAGGTGATGGCTTAGGCAAGCGCTAAACCCTCTACCCTTACCTTGGTGTATTCTCTTCGGCTAACTAGGGGCATCTCCAACTCTTACAGGACATTGTTCCAACACTCGCAAGAAATATTCTCAAGGCCCAATTACTTTTGAGTGTGTGAGGACGTAATAGGTCTTCTAGGATTTTGAGTATCATACACAAACAAACAAAAAACCATTTTTTTTGCTTGATTGATCACATAGATTAATTTAAAGGGAAATTTTATTTTATTTTCACTTTGTTTTATGTATGTGGCCATAATTTTCCTTTGATCATAAACTCTATCCTCTCAAATTTTTCCAAAACCTAACCTAGTTGACACTTGAATGGTCCCAACAGAACCTCATCGATCCAGGCATCTTTTGGACCTCCCCCCATTACCAGGAGGGGTTCCAGGTCTTTCACCATTTAGGCATCAAATACAGAACACTGCCACTGTCATTGGTTCATCCTTCATTGGAGCAACCATAGTTGGGAACCCTAGTCGGTCTCCCAACACCACACCACACACCACTCCTCCCTCGACCCCTAAGGGGTAGAGGAGTGCATCCCATTCAGGAAGCCAGCGAAATACACAGCAGGGTACGTCGCAAACTAACCCTCTTTCTAACCAGGACTTCGTGTCTTCATACATTGCAATGGCTTCAAACTCCTAGTCACCTTTCTTAGCTTCGTTGAATCTACTTGATTTAACCAAGCTAACGAATGACCTCCTCGCACACGATCCTACATGGCCTCCCATCCCCATGAATCTCCCTTTGGATATACCAAAATTTGAAGGCAAGCAAGTGGAAGACACAGGTAATGATGTAATGACCTTTCACCTATGGTGCTCATCGAATAGTATCATCGACGACACTATTTTATTGAGGCTATTTCAACGCACTCTTATAGGAGTAGCCGCGAAGTGGTACGTGGAGCAACCTCTTGCTTCACATGGAACCTTTTGTGCCCTTACCACCACATTCCTAACATATTTTCAGTTACCCATTCACCATGATTTAGGAATGGAATTACTGACTCATTTTAGACAAACCCCCACCATCCATATCTCATGCAATCTCCATGAATGGAGGTGATGTTGTAGTTTATGTAAAGCTAAACTCAACGATTGGGTCCTCTCAGATTTATTCTTGAAAAATATGAAGAAGGAGATTTCAAAGGATGTGGCGCAAAAAAACCCCACATCCGTAGATGATGCAATCAGTAAAGCCCAAAATCTTGAACTGATTTATACGCAGTCAGGATACATTTACAACATCCTGCATAACGCCCCGCGCTTGCAAACTTATCAAGAATTTCTAGGCACGTTGAACTCTGCAAATGGGCTAATTGGGTCAATGACCCAAGGTTACCTAGGCAGTAGTAGTCAAAACCCCAGTTACACATATAGTTCTACCCAGAACATGTCTCAACCTAGATTTCAAAGTCATCATATGCCTCAACAAAATTTGACTAATAGGGCGCAAGTGTATCACCAGGGAGGACCTTATCCTTCGGCTGAGGGGACCCAATACGCAGAAAGAAACACTGATGGAAGAGCTCCCCTCCAACATCCAGGTGCAAACCTAGGACAACATTATGCTCAGTCCCCAGCACATGACCTACCTACACAAACCAATGCACAAGTGAAGTTTGTGCAGCCGTCTCAAAACCAACCACACCAATATAACCAGGAGAACTACCCTCCTAACATGGTAAAGAAAAAATCCAAAAACAAGCCAAAAGGGAACCCTGGATAGGGGGCAGCAACCAATAACGCCCATCGTGATCCCAGGCTGGAGGTAACTCCAATCAGAATCAGAACCAGGAGCCAAGCAATGCCCAACGGTAGAGCAGAAGGCCACCTCTTTGAACAAACCATTCATGTTCAATATGTGGAGAGTACGGACACCATAATCACCACTATCCTGATCTCCCTAAGCTAAAAAAGCTACAGAGTAACAGAGGACAAGGAGGGTCTTTCTAGCAACCCATCATGATGCAAGAACCTTTCCCCAACCAAGGGATGGTAAGCACTCACCAGCAAAAACCAAACGATTCTGGGAAAAGCAGCCATGAAATCTACATCACTGGGGAAGAGTTGTTTTTCAAAACACAGAATCACAACTACGACACCCCACTAGAAACCAATACGTCGGGGGAAAGTACTAGTGCGCCAACTGCACCTTTGACCATTTCAAAGATGCCTATAGAACCATTGCCAAAGATGGCAAAGGGACCTAATGGGCGAGCAGGAAACTACTCCAAAGCGGCCCATAATTATAGCATCGTGGAAAATTTAGCTCAATCTCCCACTGCTATGTCAGCTTTGGAAGTCTTACAATCATGCCCAAAACAACAGAAATCCCTACTTTCCACATTAGGCACCATCGACCCTACCGATACGTGCATGATGGTTTTTGACTTAGAGAAAGCCACCCCCCGACTTCCTTCCGTGGTCGCCTTCCAGATGCCAGTATCAGTCTAGAATATCACTATTTACTGATGTGTCATAGATGAGGGTGCATCAACATGCATCATGTCAAAAAAAAATTGGCAGAATTTAGGGTCTCCCGAACTAAAACTCTCGGCCATAACACTTCGTGCATACGACTGTCGTCCCTCAACCCCCGTCAGCCTCTACCAAAATGTCTTGGTTTGTTTAGACAGAAAGATGGTCCACATAGACATTAATGTCTTAGATGCTCACTTGGATTACAATATACTCCTCGGGCGGAGTTATTTGTAGGCCATGTCCGCCATAGCCTCCTCTATCTTCCACATTATGATGTTCCCCCATGAGAACCGCATCATTACTGCAGATCACTTGACACATAGCAAGAAGAGTCCCCTAACCAACACGGATGTAATTATACCCTATGTAGATACATCCTCGGATGGTCTTTCATGGTACCAAGAATATGGCCCTGGCCAATTCAAACCGTCATTCGTTCTAGGGTCATTCCTAAGACATCCTCCCATTATCCGTGGGGCATCACCCGATGTCACAGGGGCTCTAGTGTGCATGATGTCCACATCAAGCACCGAGGCTAGTCAGGACATGGAATCAAGTAGTAACCACAGCAAGGCATCGACCATGACAGCCTCTCTAGCATACGACACCTCCCAAACCCATGTCCTCTACCCCCTAGCTGGCTTCGTCTCCCAGTAGGTTTTGGAAACACTTGTACTACCTAACATATCATTGGCATTCCAAGTTTGGTACCTCGTTCCTTCTTTCAGAATAGGAGCCACCCACGTTATTACCACAGGCTTGAAGCCCATCAGTCCCGAGGAACCCCACCCATCCAAGAAACGATCGAGACCACCCCTGCAAAGGAAGCTCACATTGTGAAACTGGTGATCATGGCTAGGAAAATTGAGAAGAGATGAAAGAAGATGGTGACCCCCGCCATTCAATGGGAATCACCATTCTGCGCCATATGCGACATAATAGGTCATCCTACCCATATATGTCTAGAGCTGGATGAATTAAAACTACTCCTTCGCTCTGAAACAGATATCGCGATGCCGCGTTCCCGCAAAAAGGAACCTACCACCAAAGGTAAAGGAAAAGCATTGCGTACCAATCACGCATGTGTTATCTGCAGCATCTATGGGAACTATACCTATCGTTGCCTAGAAATCCCGTAATATAGGGATGCCTTGCATGCCATCGAGCAGTCCTATCAAGAGGATCCCCCCATCCAGTCTCCAGGAAATGAACCTCTTTTCATCCCATACCTACAGGAGGAGCAACAGTCCCCAGAAAGATAACCATTTGTCCCTCCTCCCCCAAAACCACCATACACCGACCAGGGACAGGGGAACCTGGTTGCCTCATCCTCTTGAATGATCAAGCACATTAATTACTGTAGATGGTTTGGTTGGTTCTTTGACCTAAGGTCACCTAGGCAATAGTAATCTGTATTCAGAGAGATCTCGGACAGGAGGCAGTAACTATAAAACGCCCCTCATGATCTCAATCTGGGGGCAACCCCAGCTAAAATCAAAACTAGGAGCCAAGTAACAACTCCCAAGCAAACAAAAGCGATGCCACACATTCAATTTCTAGAAAAATAATTTTTCAGCACCGACAGGTATGCGCTCTCTCATCTTATTTTTAAAAATCTCATGCCTTTCAATAATATTTGATAAAAAGAAGATGCTTTCACTTGAGGTAGTTGTTTTTGTATGAAAATCCCACAAACCATCCACAATGTTGTCTCCTGAAAGTTCCAGAGCAAGTATCATTCTACCCCCAGCATGATAGAGTCCCAGAGATCTTTGCATATCCTGACATCATTTCTCCATCAGAAATAAACCATAGGGTCCTCATATCCGACCGTGTTTATCATCACCTCACCCTGCACATGATAAACATCTGCGTTGGTCAGTAGAGCCTCCCCTCCAGGGCGCTCGTCACCCAAAGTAGACCATATATCATAGCAACAGTGACGCCATGGCCATACCTCTTCAGTCCAGGAAGCACCTCATTCCCATCCATTCATCATGCATAAGGTCAATTTTACCATGCAAACTGAAACCCCCTTCCTAGATGACCATGTTATACAAGCAGATAAAACGTGCACCACCGCACATCGCATTTGGCCCACCATACAGCCACCAGCATAATCCCATCTGTGACACTTTTTCATCCACTTCATCAACCCCACACATGAGACCAACCAATGGGACCCCCACCCCTAGCAAAACACCTTCCTCACAACATTAGTGAGTGAAAATTTTCATGTTTTGGGGTACCCGTCTCTGTGTTTTGTATAAACCAAACCCCATTATTTTATTTGGTAAGTGTACAAAGACCACAAACGGTGCACTTCACCCCTCCACCCTTGTATTTCATATTTTCTTGTTGGAAATATGATGCTTGTGTTGTCCTTGATGGCAACCTACTTGATGAAATACGATTGTTGGCAATATGATGCAGAGTGTTGTCCTTGATGGCAACCTACTTGATAAAGTTGATGACAACCTTCTTGATGAGTTAAAGGGGAGATTGTTGGCAATGTGATACAATGTGTTGACTTTGATGGAACCCACTTAATGAAGTTGTTCGTGATGGAACTGACTAGATGAGTTGTTAATAATGTAAATCTGATGTATCTACAGATCAGTTCAAAAGCAGCAGAAGAAAGGAATTCAGAAAGTGCCAGAATAATGATAAATAAGTTATGCTACAAAGCATACGTGGGTTTATTAAGGTGAAGTAGCGTATGCACGTGAAAAAGAACGTGCCAAGTCACGTATGCCCTATTTTGCTCTAAATTTATAAAACCAGGGGAATTTACCATGGTATTGACCCATTGTATTGAGCGTTGGATTATCTATTTGATCCCGTCCAGGAATACCATCGGAAGTGGTGTGGTTTTGAATCATGGTATTGATAAAGGCTAAAGTTATTTAAGGAGAAGAAGATCATTGTGCAAGGTGTGGAAGTGTCTGGGTTTTAATGAATACTTCACTCTGAAGTATATCTACATGGATGAACTTTGTTCTTTGTTGATAGATCTGAATTAGTGATGCACCTATGAAGAAAATGATGAAGAGGGATCTCTAGATCTGAAATGTATATGTATTTCCTAGATATGTTTATGGAATGTTTAGATCTGAGATGAGGTGAAATACTTTCTGAATTAAAGGATGAAATGTGAGTTGTTTATCTGATCTGAAGAGCTACACAGTCCTGAAAAGTTACAAATATATATGCAGGTTCGCTTCAGTAAAAGCACGTGTATACGCGGGTCTACTTAAGGAAAAGCGCGTATGGGCAGATAGGGCTTTCTGAAGAACACACAGAAGTATATGCGGGTATATCTGCATGAAAGCGCGTACATACGCAGGTTCAGTGAAGTAAAATCGCATATGGAATCTAGGGTTTGCTGAAGTAAGTGGAATGAAATGCCTGATCTGTTTTGTTGTTCTACTGTTATCTATCAATGATGTATTCATACAGAACCAGATTATTTGAATGATGAATATGTTGTTGATTATGTTAATTGAAGATCAAGTCGTTGGTTGATTGGTTGATGATTCAATGAAAGAATTGATGGGGTTATAAGTTTCAGTTTGATGAATTTTGAGCTTAAATGTGTGGAGTGGGTCCAGTCTGAAAATATGATGAAAAGTGGCCTACAAGTTGTTTTTTATGGAAGCTGTTGGATCCAATTTGAAAATTGATGAAACGTGGTCCGCAATGGTGCTGAGGGTCGAAGCCTTCAGTAAGGGGGTTGTAGCTCCCTTCCAGTGGTAGCTGGTAAACGAGTGCAGGGGGTAGTGGCTCCCTTCCAGGAGAGGATGGTAAACGAGAGCAAGGGCTAGTGGCTCCCTTCCAGGAGAGGCTGGTAAATGAGAGCAGGGGGTTGTAGCTCCCTTCCAGGAGAGGCTGGTAAACGAGAGAAGGTTGTAGCCTTCTACAGGTGGGTGCCTGCGTGCTGGTATGATTCTGCGCCAGTACATTGTTGTAAGATGTTTTCTTTATAATAAAATATTGAAGACAGAGACGATGACAACGGTGGTTTTCTCCCGACTTGGGTTTCCACCTTAAATCCTGGTGTTCATGTGTGTTGCTTATGTGTGATGGTTTATTCTGTTATTACTGCACATGCTTACTACTAACTAAACATATGATGAATAAATGATTCATAGATCTAAGTAAATAATTAAATGCATAATAAGATCTTTGTATATACGTGAGTTTTATGAAGGATATCCATGTGTATACGCGAGTTGGTTTCAGGAAAGTAGCGTATGGGTCTTAAAGGAAGAAAAAGTATAAATTTTTGAGTATGCCCTAAATACTGATTCACCCCCCCCCCCCCCCCTCTTAGTATTTTTCACAACATTTCTCCCATGGCAGTAGTCCCTGATCTCCCTTGGTCAGATTATTTCACCCCCACGCATGCACCATCATGAAATTCATAGCCAGTTTACACCGACCCTGGAAGTCCTACCGACTCTAGGAATTTTCCCTTCAGAAATAACTATGACTACCGCCAATCTGCTTAAGTATGCTCCGACCTCAGGCCACTGAATCCCCATCATCATTTTTTAGTCACCTCTCACCAACATGCCTATGTTAAAACCACCACATCCAGGTCCCTGATCCCTCATATCGGCAACCCCTCATTCGGTTGAGGCTTCCTTTTTTTCGACTTCAACACCCATATTCCAAAAAGGAAGTGATACCTTGGATTACCCCTCTCCATGCAAAGGTGCATCCTCAGGTGGCACTGTGGGAGACATCATTGTCCACAGATGTCATCAATGCTCATGACATTAGAATACGACAAAAGATTTCATGTCAGGATGGTATCATACCTTACAACCATTTCAATTTGATCAAATCCACTGAAGACCCATGCCTCATTAAGCATCTCTGTCAACAATGCTTACACGGGAAGGTCTCAGCCAACACCTATGCGTACATTTCACAGCTATATGCCATACCAAGTTTATGCATATGGTTACCACATTCCACCTACTGTCAAAGAAAAATGCCCCTGAGGGCATCAGCAGTCGTCATCAACAACCGCCAACATCACCACCATAGTAGCGACACACACAGAACATGTATCTGTCAATTTTGTTTAACTAGCCATAGCATCACAAGCATGGGACATGCCCACCTCGTTGAAATTTTGTACATATATTGTAAATTGTATTTTCTTGCATGGATCCCTTAGACTTGGTCATTCTTGGAACCAATGCAGGGTGTTTTCAGCTCCAAAGCTTCATGCAAGTCTCCCTCTCTCTCTACGCACGATATAGAAAAAAAAACTATAATTTATTTCGGCTATACAGTCCTTCCTAGACCTCACACATTAGGGGGAAACTGTTAACACTGGTGTTAGTATGAATCCTTTGTCGAAGTGTACGAAAAAGGACCACTTTAGCTACGCATAACTAATAGCCGTAACAACAAAAGTGGCTGCCAATATCTTCAGATCTGCGGTTAGTTAAACAAGAAAAGAGCTGCAAACAACTATATCTATGCATGAAAAGACATTAAGCAGTAAAAACAAGGGTTTTCTCCATATACCAATAGACAAGACAAGAACAATTTTTTGAAAGAATTTTTGTATTAATTGGGCACCTGGGAGGAAAACAAGAAGGCATATCCAATTCTCCTTAGTGGGATGGGTTCTTGGAAGTCCTCAGCACTTCAGATCTAAGATTTATCTCTCTTGTTGGTGTAGAAAACCCAATGCAAAGAAAGGAGCTCAATGGGAGCTCACACAGCAAATGATGAAAAAATGTGACCAAGTGTATAGATCCAGAGTGATCTAATAGGCAACAAAAGGTGAAGAATGATGGGAAAACCCCTCCTATTTATAACAAAATATTGGGTCATTCTAGATCTTGGTGCATGATTAAAATAATGTTAACCAAATCTAGATCCACCTTTTATGGAATATTTTATTATATTTGTTGGAGGGAAAAGGTATTTGACTTGGGTCAAATCCCTTGATTTGTCAAAAATAAATAAATAAATGATTTATTTATATTTTTAAGGAAGTGGTTGGAAGATAATCAAATAAATAATGATTTATTTAATTATTTAAGGAAGTGGTTGAAAGATAATCAAATAAATAATGATTTATTTAATTATTTGTGGGTGATTTGGTCATATTTAACAAGGAATATTATCTAAATAAGATTTAAATAATTATTCCTAGAAAATAATAAGATAAATAAATGTTCATCTAATTAATTTCTTTGTTTTTGGGTTAAACATGACTGGGAATAATAATTAAATTATGGTTTAATTAATTATTCCATGAGGAAAATCAAACAAATATAGGTTTGTTTAATATTTCCTTTTGGGGTTTCCTGTTTGGACCATAAATAACCTAATAAATGTGGTTTATTAAGTTATTTAACATAGTGAAGGCAATTTTACTTAGGGGAAAATTGGTCTTACATGGTGTACTTGGGTCCATCTAATGATAATAAAGTTAGATGACCAAAAAATGGTGTAACAGACGTTCTAAATGTATGCAGTGTTTTCAGAGCAAATCAGACCGAAGTACGTTGTAAGAACTCAATCACTAGACAACAAAAGGGAAGTCAGAGAGAGAAATGCAAGGTAGATAATGTGCTGAAGAACTAGACCCTGAGGAGACGAGACTCGCAGGTGCAACAAGTCTCTTTTTATGAGAGGGTACCTGTGCTGAAGGCGGCGGGGGAGGCATACCTATGCCCGCCGAGACAAAGTACAAAAGAATAGTGTGTCTAGTAAACAAGGGACCGAACCATAAAGTACAGTCGGCATAATCATGAGCCAGATAAAAATATAATGAGGAATCCCACATACATGCTGTGCCTGGGATAACAGCCAGGGCTGATACATTAATATCTAAGTACATGAGATACAAATACAACCCAAATACCCCCTGTAAATGGGGAAGGGCTTGCAAAATCTGACTGATACATGCAAAGCAAAGAGGCGTTGCAAGTGGCTAAGGCCAACATCATCAAATATCTGGAGCTACATCGAAGGCTACAAGGAGGAGGTCATCCAGGCATGTGGGGGGCTACCTGCAGGGCCACCCCCTCATGAGGGTTGAGACATCTCACACACACCCGGGAATCATCAAGAGCTACTACTATATCACTGAACCATCAAGTATACAGATCTCGGTCATGCTGAAAGGAGCTAGAGTGGAGAAACAATCAAGTCAAAGGGAAATGAGAGATCCCTTTGCCTGATCCAAGGCACTGAACAAGAGTGGAAGCTGGAACCAAGGTACACCGCCCTCAAGACCTGGCTTCTGGAATGAATGAGCTGATGTCGACAGAAGGAGGTCCACCATAGGCGAGGCAAGGAGAGATCCTCAACTAAGGCACGAGAGAGAATAGTAGAGCGATGAACAGACTGACACTAATGATGATGGTGAAATAGAAGGGACTGAGTAGCGAATGGACGACTTCCCTTGGTAGAGCATAAAGGGCATGAATGACATGGCAGCGACTGATGCAATATCATAAGGGATAGGGGACAGTGGGACTGAAGGCCATAATGTGCGACACAAGAGAGAGACCAAGCGATGAATGATGGAGGGCTATAGCGGGGTACAAAGGGACTCGGGATAGACTCCATGAATGTGATGATGACTTAACTTGGATGCTCTAAACAAGGGCGACTCGATGGTGCTGCCACACAGTAAAGGCCCAATGGGGGACCATGAAAACATGAGTACAAGATGGTAACTCATGATGAAAATCGACACGAACAAAGACAAGTAAGGAGGCAAAATGGTGCCCCAAGTACAAGTGTTGTAAGTGAGGAAGTTCGATTTTAAGGAGAGGTGAAGTGATCCTTCTTGGACAAAATAGGTCCTGGCGAAGGATGAAAGTACAAAAAATATGCTGGCTATCTAACAGAAAATAAAACACGCATCTCAGAAGGGAAATGCTAAGGGTAATATTTCTTAAGATAGAGTGCATTGCGAGGATTAGGAAGAGGATTTCCTTCGAAGTCCACTAAAAAGTATGCCCCCTTACCAAGATCCTTACTGATGATGTAAGGGCCTAGCCATAATGAGTCGAAATTCCCGTGACCAAGGACATCATGGGCCTGGTCATATACTAGAACAAGGTCGCCTTCGTGAAAAGGACGAGGCTGGACTTTTCGTTCATTTTGAGCTTTGGGGCGTTTCTTGGCCGCTTCCATGGTTTGCAATGTAACACGGTGGTCTTCAGAGGCACGCTCAAACATGATAGGTCGTTGTTCTAGAGGTTGGGTGTCAGGGAGAAGTTCAACAGCCAGATGAAGGGAAGGGATTTCACACTCGATCGGTAAGATAGACTCCTCTCCAAAAACGACGTGAGGAGGGTTATGGTTGAGGGGCATAAGTGCCCCCGAGCATGGTGTGGTCATGCCAAAATGTATTTAGAAAAAGGGGAATATAAACACATTTTATTGATGTGGTGTGCCATTTGTTCTTGTTATGGTTATGCAGTTTGAGAAAGGAAATGGAGGATTACCAATCTCTTTTGGTACTGCATATAGGGATCAAATGGACTTTAAGTTTCCGAGTTGGCATACCTGGTGTCACTATCCCAAAAAGAGGATTTGGAGATAATGAACTGATGCTCTCATAGAAAAGCTATAGGTTGGTCAACAATAATGTCTAAGAGACTGGGTTGCTGATGTAAGATGAGGAAACGATAAGGGGTATCATCCCTAGAGTGATCTGAAGTGATATGGGACTCTAGAGGTTCTTCTAAATGTGGAAGAATACTGGGACTAAAGTCAACACGACCAGATACACTAGGAGAGTTGTGGATAATTGCTTCTCTTGGTCTCTCAAATGTGGGTGCCCCCTTACCCAAACATTGGGTTTCAATGTAATGGCCACAAGGTGGATGTGGTGTGAACGCATGGGTTCGATGTAAGGGGGAATAGATAAAGTCAGGGGTGGGGATTTTTACCATAATGTTGTCATCGTGATAGAAGATGGGGTGACTGGTGGAAGAAAGACCACCTGACGTGGTGAAGTGACCTGAATCATCATCATGAGAAGAGAGGTTCACATGCGCATCGTCACAAGGGGTGACCGAAGAGTAAGTAGATGAAGGATCTACCGATGTTGAGCCCAAGATGATCGCTGAAGGAAGGTCAAGCGAAACAACATGGGAGGATTCAGATGGAATGTTCCCCGAGGGTCTCATGGATGACGATAGGTAGAAAATGCTGGATGAAGGCTCCGTCATCTCGACATCCGGAGGGGGAATGTCAATGGGAGCAGTCATATCTGGTAGTTCTGCTGAAGCAGAATGCGCAAATAGGAGAGAGGTGGACTCATTGCGCTTGGCCTCGAATTGGTGGACCGCAGCGATAGAGGTGCGGAAGTCCTCGAGGCGGGGACAAAGATGGGTGTAATGGCCATGGAGATCACACAAAGCACAGGGGTGGTTGGTGTGAATAGTCTTGGGGTTCTTGGCCGCGGTCGCGGAAGGAACAGAGGCTTCTGGGACCGCAGACTCAGGGAACGTGACATTAACCATGGGCTTGAGATGAAGCAATGCAGGACATGTATGGGAGGCGTGACCGACAACATCACACAAAGCACACTGGATGGTATGCTTTTGAGGCTGAGGAGGAGCAGGGTTTGTCGGGGCAGCCTTGTCCTTTGATGCCCCCTTGCGAGCTTTGCCCTTCTTACCCGAAGTGGTCGCAATAGGAGGTGGTTCCTGTTGAGGTGACTGAGGCACTGATGCAGCGGGAGAAGGCATGGGGGCCGGTTGAACCGGGGTCAAAGCAATATAAGGTTTGGGTTGACCAGGCAAGGTGGGGGCTGGAGGATCAAGGTACCAAATGGGAATCCCAAGGGTCAAGTTAGGAAGAGAGAGGGTGGCCATGACCAGTACCGTGTACACTCCTGGTGGGGGAGCTAGGAACGGTATCTGACCAGAGGGGTAATGGCCAGGTGGGACGGCTCCTAAATGGCTAAGGTTTGGAAGAACCGTGCCAGGAGGATAAAGAGGCTCATGACTACCAACTACAGGTGAAGGGCTAGGAGTAGGTTGCGGAGGGCAAGGTTGCTGACTAGCCGAAGCAGGTTGCTTGAGAGCAGCCCGAGACGATTGCATCATGCAAACATTCGATGAGCTGGGGTTAGAGATAGGAGGAGGAGGAAGACCAGGGAAGGTTCCGAGCAAAGAGGAGTCTTTGTAGACGCCAGGAGAGACACTGGTCAAGGAATCGATGGTTTGCTTGTTGGCTACAGAAGCGATGATCGTCTCAGGTGAGGTCTAAGATTTTGGCTCATGATACGTCAACTGGTCAATGGTGACTATCTTTCCATTATGAGGGAAAGACATCTTGTGGAAAACCGCGGATGGGACAACAGACATAGCATAGGTGTAGCTTCGCCCCAATAGAATGTTGTAGTCTAGCGGGGCGTCGATGACTTCGACGTCAACGCAAACAGTCTTACCGGCGAGGGTGATAGGACAATTACGAAACAGGCCAATGGGCTGGGAGGCATGACCGTCCCACGCTCGAAGGGTGATCGTGGAAGGGGCCAGCTCGGGGGATCCGAGTTGCTTCCAAACCGAAGCGGACATCACGCAGGTGGATGCCCCCTCATCAATTATACACCGGGATACATTGGCGTTCCGGATTTTGACTGGGATTTGGAAGGCGACGGAAGGAGGAAGAGGAGGATGGTCCGATTGAGTGGCGTCGAAAATAATCATTTGGTCATCAACAGGATCAACAGCGCCCACGGCAGATAGTAGAGCCTTCTTTTGGGAAGGGCACGACTGGAGGAGTTCCAGTGTGGAAATGGCAGCAGGGGATTGCGCCAAATCATCTACTATACTATACGAATGAGCAGCTCGACCGGAAGCAGCGTTTCGACGTAGGGGTCCCTTAGGAATCTTGGTATGGACCTCAACCTTGGGTTGAGGGATATGTAAGGGGCCACTAGATGTCGAAAGAGGCTCTGTAGAACCTGAAGAAGGAGGCTCGGGGGCAGACTGAGCAGGAGGCTTGGGGTACTGGCGAGACCGAGTTTGAAGGTGAAGGTCGACGGTTGGGGAAGGATCGGAGTGCATCATAAGGATCTAGTAATCAGAGGAACCAGAAAGGGAAGGGGGAGTGGCGACCTGGCTGTCAGGCGGTTGGGTAGCCACGAATCCTTGCTGAGGGAAAGGATCAGTAAACACAACTGGTTGGGTAGTGGCCACATTAGGAGGAGCATGAGGGGAGGCGTGTTGTCCACGCAATGTGGCTTGAGACTCCCACATCTGCCGCATCTAGGGTAAGAGGGGACAATCGTGGGTGTAATGACCATAAACACTGCAACACGAACAAGGCTTATTTGTGCGAAGCGGCCTGTCAGGCTTGGGCTGAGTGCCCTGTTGCTGGTTGGCAGTGTTAGGGTCCACACCAGGATTGGGTCCACGGGTACCAGGGGTAGATTGGTTTTGATTGCCTCTCCACCTTCTTTGAGAAGAAGGGGGATTAGTCGCGCCCTGCTGTGCAAATACTTGCTCTGGAGGGGGATGTAAGTGCTGTTGCGGGTTTTGAGGAGGCAAGGGAGATGGAAGCGCATATGCTGGAGGAGCTGGCGCACTAGGCTGTGGATAAGGGTAATGGTGGGGTTGGGCAACATTGAGGTAAGCAAGAGGTTGGGCAAAAGGAGGAGGCATGTCGTATCCTGGATACATGCTACCGGGAGGGGGAAGAGTGCTAGAGGTGTTGGCCCCTCCCTGAGGGAGACCATAGCCCATAGGAGGTTAAGCGTAAGGATGGGAAAGGGCTCCAATGATACCGTCAGCGGAATGAGATGCCCCCGGGACGTTAGCGCTGCTGGGCCTGGGGAGGTCCAGAAGAACGGTATAAACATAACCAGATTGAGCGTAGATCAGGTCATATTTCAAGGCTATTTGGAGGGCAGCTTCTTCAGTTTGAGGAAAGTGAGAGGTGACATATTTGCCGATAGGAGCTAAGAGGGTGCGAAGGAACCAGTCCATGTAAACCCGATCTTCGAAGGGGGTAGCTCGACATAAGCTCCATCTTCATCGCCATTCCTGAACATGGGCAGAAAGGCAGGTCGAAGAGGTTTGCTTGAATGAAGTCAAGAGCTCCGTGCCAGTATCGTATCGGAGAGGGAGCTGGAAATAAGATAAAAAGGCTTGGGCAAGGGTTGCAAATGTGGTATGGGAAGAGGTGGCTTGGTCAACATACCATTTAGAAGCTTCACCGGTAAGCGTGCATTGGAACAAATGAAGACGGATGGAGTCATCGGTAATGGAATTGGAGGAACACCACATGTGGAAAGATCGGACATGATTGGTTGGATCTTCTCCAGAAAGGCCTTTGAACTTAGGGATGTCAGAGGGGAGCTTGGTTGGCATAGCAGGCCAACCAACATCGTGGCGGATAGGGTCATTAATCAACTGATTGAAATCGGGGAGGCTGAGGCCTGTAATGTACGGCAGCAAGGGTATGGCCGAGGTAGTTCCTATGGCGGTTCCGCTAGTAGTGATTCTGGCATTAGGGCCTGGAGCACCGCTAACGTTAGGCCCTAGACCAGACATGGTGAAGGTGACAGGGGGAGAACCAGGAGGAGAAGGAGAACCTAAAGAATCATAAGAGGAGTCGGAGTGCGGACGCGGAGGGGGACTGGCTTGACGACGACGGGACAGAGCAGGTCGATCGACCGGAAACTGAGGGTGAAGGCCAAGAAGTCTCCGGGAAAGGCGCCTTGGGGGCGCAATGATGACGGGAAGAAGGAAACCGACAAGGGAAAAAAGGGACAGAATCAAGTGAGGTCAAGGGCAGAAAAGGTGCAGTGACAATTGATTTTAGAGTCTTTGCCAGGCGGTGTTAACCAGGCGCTTCTTCACTTAGGGTCAGTGTGTGGCATGCGTTAATTTTAATTTTTAAACCCTTTCCGTTTTGAGAGCAAGAAAAAAGTGTGCTACGTAACTGAAAATAAATCTGCAGGGAACAGTATATAATGCTGAAATAACAGAAAATTAATTGCTACTTGTGCATCTATCTAACCCAAGAAGGCGGGTCCCTCAAAACTAATCGAAAAAAGGGGAAAAATCTAGGCAAAACACACGGAAAAGAGGCCAATAGATCTAAGGTCAAAATGGATAGGGATCTAGAGGCTAAAATCTGCTGAGAAGAGGTGCAGATCACAGCCAAGAGATAGAGGCAAGGTGGCTGGAAAAAGGAAAGAAATCAGAAAAAAGCGGAAAGGACAGGGAGGAGGTCCTGAAAAGAGGTCCAAACAAAACGACAAGAGGTGATTTGAAAGGAAGAAAGGCTGATTTAAAGGGATCTGAAGAGGGGGTTTCAGATCTGAAAAAGGGAAGGTTGAAACTCTGAAAAACAGACGGCTGAAACAGCTAAAACTCTTCCACAAAAGGTGGAGGGTACTGAAGCCCTAGGGGGCTAGGTTCCCACTTAGATAAGTAAAAACAGATCAGAACTAGGTCAAAGCGGGCTGAGACAGAGGCTGGAAAACCCTGACAGAAGCTTCAGAAAAACCCAGAAAAATGCAGAAAAAACAGCTGAAAAAATGACAGGTCGCAGGTTCTGACCTGTTTTCAATGCAGGTCGCAGAAAATGGGCCGAAAAGTGCGACCTGGAGGCCCAGGTCGCAGGTTATGGGCCAAAAAGTGCGACCCCCCATTCCGGTTGTCTCGGCGGCATATTTTTAGAAAAGTTGCCGTCTCAGTTGCGGCTGGTGTCGCTTACCTGCGCAATAGGGCCAGAAACACACGGAAGTTAGAAATTTTAATGTTTTAGGGTTTTATGTGAGAAAAACAACATGAAAATAGGAAAAATAAACAGCTGAAAAGAAACCCTAGGGTCTGAAGTAGCTGGATATGCAGGAATATGAAAAACGACAGCGGTCGTAATTTAAAACCCGGGTGGAGTCGCCATTTGTTAGTATGAATCCTTTGTCGAAGTGTACGAAAAAGGACCACTTTAGCTACGCATAACTAATAGCCCTAACAACAAAAGTGGCTGCCAATATCTTTAGATATGCGGTTAGTTAAACAAGAAAAGAGCTGCAAACAACTAGATCTATGCATGAAAAGACATTAAGCAGTAAAAACAAGGGTTTGCTCCATATACCAATAGACAAGACAAGAACAATTTTTTGAAAGAATTTTTGTATTAATTGGGCACCTGGGAGGAAAACAAGAAGGCGTATCCAATTCTCCTCAGTGGGATGGGTTCTTGGAAGTTCTTAGCACTTCATATCTAAGATTTATCTCTCTTGTTGGTGTAGAAAACCCAATGCAAAGAAAGGAGCTCAATGGGAGCTCACACAGCAAATGATGGAAAAATGTGACCAAGTGTATAGATCCAGAGTGATCTAATAGGCAACAAAAGGTGAAGAATGGTAGGAAAAAACCTCCTATTTATAACAAAATATTGGGTCATTCTAGATCTTGGTGCATGGGTTAACCAGATCTAGATCCACTTTTTATGGAATATTTTATTATATTTGTTGGAGGGAAAAGGTATTTGACTTGGGTCAAATCCCTTAATTTGTCAAAAATTAATAAATAAATGATTTATTTATCTTTTTAAGGAAGCGGTTAGAAGATAATCAAATAAATAATGATTTATTTAATTATTTAAGGAAGTGGTTGAAAGATAATTAAATAAATAATGATTTATTTAATTATTTTTGGGTGATTTGGTCATATTTAACAAGGAATATTATCTAAATAAGATTTAAATAATTATTCCTAGAAAATAATAAGATAAATAAAGGTTTATCTAATTATTTTCTTTGTTTTTGGGTTAAACATGACTGGGAATAATAAATAAATTATGGTTTAATTAATTATTCCATGAGGAAAATCAAACAAATATAGGTTTGTTTAATATTTCCTTTTGGGGTTTCCTGTTTGGACCATAAATAACCTATTAAATGTGGTTTATTAAGTTATTTAACATAGTGAAGGCAATTTTACTTAGGGTAAAATTGGTCTTACTTGGTGTACTTGGGTCCATCTAATGATAATAGGTTAGATGACCAAAAAATGGTGTAACAACTGGAAAATCGTACAACAGAAGATGACCTTAAATAATTTCAAGCCAAAGGATTTACAGGGCAGGAAGACATTATGGAATCGATAAAGTATTTAAAATCTCAAAGGTTTAAAGGAAGCCAAATTTGAACTAGTCATAAAATGCTATTTGCGCACATTATCCTTTGAGAAGAGCACCTTCTGCGTGCCTTTTTTACCGATAAGCACGCGTTCCTGAGAGTGGCGAAACGCCACTATCTGGGACCACATAAAAGCAAAGGACAAGTTACTCCTTACATGAAGGTGCCTAAGGACAACCACTAGCGCCTCCTTAGACACTATGTGAGCACACAATGGAATATTTGGAGCACACAATGGAATCATACCTCTCACTTGGGTCACCATCCACCATGTACCAAGGGAGGGAAGGAGGATTTGAAATCTCCTATATAAAGCCACCATGAGATTAATAATGGGTGATCACATTGTTATGCTAGCCATAATTTCCCAAGCAATACCAGTAGTGTGTGACTCGGAGCTGGAGATAGAGGGGATTCGATTGTTGGCCATCCAACAATATTAGTCCATCACAGTAGAGAGAGAGGGATACTGCACCGAGGCAAGCTTTGAAAACAAAATCCTTGGATCGGGACCTAGAACCATTGTCTAGGGGCCCTTTGGCAAGTGGGTAAAATTTCTTCTTCATATCAAATACTTTATAAGAAGGGGCATAGAGCCACCGTTTGCATTATTATCGTTTGACTCTCTTCAATAGCTTCTATATATTTGTGTTTTAGTTTTAGTTTAATTTGAGTATATATTTGCATGATTTTTCCTCTAGATTGTATACTTTTGAACTCCACCACTTTCTTTCTATTACCAATATTTTAAAGGGGTAAACGACACCCCTTAAACTAGTGCGATTTTGTACATTCGTGCACCAAACTTGTTCGTAAACCTGTTCACTGCGAGTTCCATATTTTGACATCTTTCCTCAAGCTGTATCATCATATTTCTCTTGGAAATCACTTTATTCACCTCTAAAATGGTATTTGTTCTTTCATATATCCTGAGTTCTTCTAATTCATATTTGTTTCCTGAATTCAGGAATTTAATTATTTCATAGGCTTCCTCTAGTTTCTTTCCAAGATTGGCTTTGACCTTCTAAATTGCATCACCAGCTTCCTTCACCAAATCATTCTACTCAAATATGATCTATATAGAAGGCCAAATATCATTAACTGAGTTAATGATATTTTCCCACAATTTCTGTTTTGCTTGGGCTAAAGGCTCTTTTAGTGATAACTCCTTTTCTAGCTTATGGATTCTATCAGTCAATATATTTGCTTTTTGTACTTCTTCTTGATGCATTACTTCTGCCAATTTCTTTCCATCTTCTAAAATCTTTACTTGTTCTTTGAGCTTGTTAATTTCTATAGTTTTAATGGACATATCTTCCATTGCTTTGATCAATTTGCTGGCCTCATCAGTGGGATGTGTTGTTGGTTTTGATGATGTTGTTATTGATGGTGTTGTAGTTACTGGAGCTATTTTAGATACAGGTGTTGATATAGATGATATAGGAATATCACTAATGGGAACTACTTCCATTCTGGATTTTTTTTCCTACACAAGTTTATCCATTTCTGTCTTCATTTCCTTTAGTTGAGTTTTCAACTGAATGATTAGATTCATCATTTGATTATTTGTTTCCAAAACCTCCTTGGTTTTTGGATGTTCAGTAGTTGGTAATTTTAGTTGTTTCTTCAGTGTAGCTATGTTTGCATTTTTCTTTTTTATAAGCTCTTCTATTGCTTTGATATCTTTTGGATTATAACCAGTTTCAATTACCAAATCTTCTAGTGACTTTATCCTGTTATCCTTTGATTTTTATGAGGTGCTCTCTAGTTTTAACTGTGACTTTATATTTTATAGAGAGTTCTGCAACTTCTGGACACTTAGAGCTTTGTGTGTCATGGTTGAATAGATCATTTCTCCTGCCTGTTTATGGAATTCAATTTGGTCAATTCGATGCACATGTTTGGCAAGAAATTTAAAGGTTGTCTTTTTATAATCTTTTGAAGTTTTGGGGGCCTACACCTTTAGCTATAGAAATGTCATTTGCATCTTCGTTTTTTTGAGGTCAAAAGCTGAAAGCAATGTATTATGATCACTGGGAGTTTGCTTCTAGTATTGTGCATATGTGACAGCCTTCAATGCTTCATTTGTTATTTTAATCTCTTTGTATTTATCTATGATATCCTTTTCTTTCTCAACTGGCTTGCTGGATGATGAAACCTCTGCACTATTTTTCTTTTGAATGATTTGTGCATTGGAATTTGATGGCAGAGGTGTTTCTTCTGAAAGTGTTAGAGGTGCATCATCTCTGACAACAATATTTGTTTCAATGGTTTCAACTCTCTCGTCTTGCTCTATCATTGGATTTAGTTTTGTTTTATTTCTGTACATAAGCTTGAATTTAGTATCAGATGTAGTTTCTGCTAAATAAGATCCTTCTTCTCTAGCCCTTTTTGAATTTCTATCATGTAGGGATAGAGTAAGCAAGATGGAACTAGTATCAAGCTACTTCTCCACATCCTATAGAGTGCTTTCCAACCACTCTGACTGGATGGAATATCTTTCAATTTCAGTATTAGACTCATGAATGAAAGGGGTCATTTTTAAATTAACTCTTAATTTTTTTATTATACCCATGGGGTCACAAGACCATTTGAAACTGCTGCTGAATTTTAAATCTTGTAGGCATTTTTTGCTTCCTTTCTAGCATTCCTACTATTTCATATAAAAGGCCCTAGTTGAATTTTAATCTTGAATTGGGTCTTCTTTTTGGCTGAAAGGAAATTGATCTCATCAGAATTCAAGATTTTTCTAATGTATTGGGAGGTATTTTGGAATTTTACAAGGAAGTAGCTAGCTTCCATACACTCTTATTTATGTGTAATTCTAGCATAAATACCAGTCTCTTGTTTTTCTCTGGTATGATAACTGTAGAACCTTTTTAATTTGTTCATTGATTCTAGGCTGAATTATATTGCTAAGCATGTTAACCATTGGATATACAAAAGAATAAATAAAGTCTTTGAAACTAAATTCAGTGGAATCCTTTCTGATCAAGAATGTCCAAAAGACAACAGACTAGGGATTACCCTCTGTGTCCAGTTTTTGTAGGTTGACTTCAAACCCTTATCATTGAAACAATATGAATAAATGAAACAATATTGAGGAGTATTTGAATACTCCTTATTCTGGCAGTTTGATCAGTTGATCATGCATGGCATTTGCCAGGAAATGGGAAAAATTGAAAGTTATGGCTGGAGGATAACCTGGGAAAAGATAGAGAGGAAACCAAGGATGGATTCATCTACATGCTCATCAGTGAAATATCCTAAAATGCAGGACAACATGGTTACAATTTTCCTGGTTCGTTCTAAAATCATGGTAGCAGAGTATGGAGGGTTATTTTTGGGGGTTTCTACTGATTGAGGGAGGAAAGCATGAAAGATTTGAAACCTTTTAGGAAATTCCAACTTTAAGTAAATTTCAGTAAGGGTTTCAATGGAGAAAGGCACTCCATCAGGTTGTCATTAAATCTGTATCATTTGATTAATATATTGAGTAGTGATGATAAATAAGATTTCTTGGTTAGGGGTGACTATGGCTCTTTCATTGGGAAAATAGATGATTTGGCATAGACTGATGAGTTCAGGGAACTGATAGGTTTGTGGAAATGTGTATTTGAGCAAGTTAGAATCCCACAGATGAATATCATCTGCATGATCAGCAAATTTGTTATGGCTCCAACAATGGAGCTCCAAATTGTTGCTATCAGTCACAATGTCATTTATTTTGAAGTCTTTATTGGCCAAAGGAGTGTGGCCGACATCTAACAAGGGTGGTTGAAGAGGGTTTACAGTTAGGATGCTCTGGGAAGCAATCAATTTGGTTTAATTATTGAATTAATAAGTTTATTTGATGGTGTCAGGTATTCAATATTACCTGGAATATTGAATTTTTAGTTGCAAAAGGGTCCAGGTAGCAGCGAGCTTCAATCTTGGTCGTCAATTTCTTTTTGGTATTTTCGCAAATAAACATAAATAATAAATAGTGGTATAGGGTGAGGTTTTATTATTTTTGAAAACTGAGGTTTTATTACATGGCACGGTGGTGGGTTTGTTTATTAGTTTTTAAATTCAAGTGGTTTATTGCCGTGGTTTATAGCATGGTCTATCACATGCCAAAAGGTGGTTTGGTAGTTTGGGAATGTGGGGGGTACGATAGAACCTGGTAGCACCACATGGCAAGGGAGAGGGGGAATGAAACCACCTATTTCGCACCCCCCCTGTTTTAAACTTTGAACATCGAGGAGTGCGAAAAGGTTCGAGGGCCGTTAGATTTGATCTACTATGATTGGACGGTTGACAGGTGTTGCAGGTTTTCAAAGAGGTGGGGTCGAGTAATTGATAGGCAGAGGGTTTATAATAAAGTGGGTCGGAGAGTATATATGTGGAGGGGTAACATGAAAGGGAGGTCAGGAATATATAAAGCGGGAGCGTTAATTCAAAGTAGGGCCCAAAATATATTAAGTTCTTTTAACCTATGAAAAAGTGGGTTTCATGTTTTATGAAAACAAAAAGTTTATTTGAGTGGAAGGGGGTTTTAAAAAGGGAAAGGGGATTTTCAAAGGTAAAATGGTTTTTTGGGAAAAGGGGAAGGGGTTAGAAATTTTTTTTTGAAAGGGGAAATGGATTTTAGCAAGAAAATGGATTTTAGCAAGGGGAAGGGGTTTCAAAGAAAGGAAGAAGGGATTAGGATAAGGGGATGGTGTTAGAAAATGTTTTGATCATGGATAAGCATAATGAGGCTTATATAATTTTTGAAAAATTACTCTACCTACCCTTTTATTCATCCTAACATTTTTTATTTCCTTTATTGGGTGCATTTGAACTTGCTGACCCATTTTTTTTTTTTTTTGATAAGAAAACTAAATTATTTCTAACCTTATATCTTCCAATGGATCAGATTAAACTTATGAAATCATTTCTTTTATCTACCTAACTACTGATCTCCCAAGATTAAATGGTTTTGTCAGATATTTATTCACTAACTATCATAACATGAAATTTAAAGGCATGAATGACCAAGATTAGATTGCATGATTATCCTTAATTGTGGCATTTTGAAGAAGCTGCACACAATTTTATTTGAAAAAGTAAAGTAAACTAAGATTAGTGGCATTTGAAGGTGCAACACTTTCAAAATTTATTTTTGTTTCTTTTTTGTGGGGTTCATATTTTATATCTTTTTTTTTTTATCTTTCTTTCTTTTGGTCATTTTATTATTTTTTTAGGACATACCCTCTTTTCATTTTTTTAAATAAAAAAAATTTTCAAAAAGCAAAGGTATGTACAATATTACAAGACTAAACATAGCCAATTCAAAATTATGATCCCTATTATAATAGGACCCTAAAAAACTACCCATTAATATTTATAATATGGTGCAAGATCTTATTCTCTTTTGGGTCTTTCGTGTTTCCTTTTCTTACCTAGGTTCTTTATCACTTAACACTATGGCTATGGTTCTTACCTAGGTTCTTTTGATCAAGTCCCTAAAATAACCCTAAATGATGGAACTGTGACCTTTCTTACCACTTGAGTACTCTTTTTCATTATCATACTAGCATTTTTGTTTATCTCTAGGTATGGAGTTGTTGGACCCTTGCAACCATGCACCATGACCTAGGTATTCTTTCGATATCAATTTTTTCATGTAGTCATTTGGTAGTTGGATGGTAATATATTCCAACTTTTTCATCAATTCAAACAACCATATTAGACTATGAAAATGAAACCATCCTAGTAACTTAGTAGCCTGGTAAGTTCCCCACTCAGGGTGATCCTTCGAAGCTGTTATTTTTGTCACAAAGCTTCGTTCATTGTATTTTTTGGACAATTAAAATAGACAAGAAGCCTTTGAAAAAATGATACCATGGCACAAATCCTGAGACCTAAAATAATACCACATCAATACATGGTGAACCAATCAAGACTTACCTCGTGTTTCTTTTTCCAATTCATATATTTCTCATCATACCTGTTGAAAATGGCACCAAGAAAAATTCTAATTTAATTTTACCTTGAAGTAAATTAGAAAAAAATTGTAATTCCACATCACAATACAACTTGTATGAGTTAACTATGTTAGTATGACTTACTTGTCTCAGTTAATTCGCATTTAGGGTCTAACTTGAGTCATCTAGAGTGTCTCCTACAAAATAGGAGCCCTGGTTGAGATTATTTTGAGTTATACTTAATTAACTTAGTTTATCTTAGTTAAACCAGTTTAACTAGTTCTAACAGATGGAGGAACTAGTGAGAGGTAAAAGAGTGGAACCTGGAATTTAACCACTTCTAGTGATGAAACCAATAATTGATGATTAATTCATAAATAACTCATGTGTGTCAATTCTGAGAAATAACCAATTGAGATTGGAGTTCAAGGGTAGTGTAGTATCAGTTGTATAATCATCCAAATTGTATAGGTCATTCATGCAGTCAGAGGAAGGACCTAGATATATTTTGAAATTAATATTGGGAATTTCCCTAATTAATAGGGGCTAATTACCTAATGAAATAGCGCAAGGAAATAAGGATCTTGGAGGGAAGAATATTGTTTAAGTATTAGCCATGGCTTGTCTAGGAAGTAGTGAGACGTATAGAGATAGTGTAGAGGTTTTTATGGTTGGAGAAAAGCATTGTAATCTTTTCATATTTTCCGACTTACGAAATATATATATAGCGAGGTTTTTAACTAAGGATTTCCCAAAGAAACCTTTGTGTAATGTGTGATTGAAATTCTTTCTCTTCCATGTTTTGTGATTTTCGTGATTGTAATTGGTTTCCATAATTGGTAGAGTAGATTCAAGTATATTTTTTTACCATATTACAATTATTAGTTTGAATCTACTTGGATTTTCTACATGGTATCAAAGTAGAAATAACTATAAAAGAGAAGAATATGAGTTTTTACTTGTAGTAGGAACATGTTTTGTAGAGATAATCTTCAAGAGCTAGCACTAGGATCAATATGGTGTTCTATGGTTTCAGGCTCGAGTATGTAGGTTTTAACCCTGAACAGAAATTATCTACACACGAATCTTATAACAGAAAATAAATAATAGCGAGAGCATAAAACATAAAACAGATAAACACAGAGATTTTCCCCTGGATCCCAAATCGGGACGACCAGCTTGATTTTTCATTATATTCATTTTTATGTTACAACACATATATATACACGCCGAAGCATACATAAACCCCAATCCATAAACCCTGGATTAGAACATAACCGTAGTTCCCTTGACCGGATCTACAAAAAATACCAAGGGCCGAAAACCATCGTTCCCCAAAACCATGTGCAAAACCATGCACAAAACCATGGACGTGGACTACCCACCGAAAATTAAGGACCAAAAATTTTCGCTTGGGCGCTGCCCCGGACCCCAACAGGGGGGGCTCCGCCCCCCCTGTGACCCCCCCCCCACGTGCTTAGTCGTGGAAAGAATATAACACATACCCAACATTCTCCCACTTGTTGTTTTCTTTCCACAGGGGGTCACAAGAGAGCTTAGTCATTGGACCAATTCTTCAACACCCATTGTTTCTCTACACCAAGAGAACTTCTGAGTGCTCACAGAAATTGTTAATGCATCTGCAACATTATTCAAAGTGTCCACCTTTACCAGCAACACCCTTTTAGCTTCAACCATATCTCTAACAAAGTGATATTGAACATCAATGTGCTTTGTCTTTGAATGATAAGCAGGGTTCTTAGCCAAGAAAATTGCACTTTTTCTATCACAGTCTATCCTTATAGCTTGCTGTACCAACCCCATACTTGAACACAATCTCTGCAACCAAATTGCTTCCTTGCTTGCATGAGTGGCTGCTATGTATTCTGCCTCTGTAGTTGAAAGAGCCACTACATACTGTCTTTTACTCATCCAACTGACTGCGCCTCCAAATAGGCTAAACACATACCCACTTGTAGATCTTCTTTGGTCCAGATCTCCAGCCCAGTCTGCATCAACAAACCACGAATGTCCAACATTCTTTCCAATCCTGGTCTTCCCTGGTAGCACAAGCCATAATCACTAGTGCCACGTAAATATCTGAAAACCCGCTTCACTACCGTCCAATGCTCCTTCCCTGGGTTTGACATAAACCTGCTCAATACTCCCACTGCATGTGCAATGTCTGGTCTAGTATAGACCATTGCATACATCAGGCTACCCACTGCACTTTCATATGGAACACGGGACATATACTCCTCTTCTTCTTGTGTCTTGGGACACTGTTCAACAGATAGCTTTACACCTACAGGAATAGGAACATTCACCGGTTTACTATCCTGCATATTGAACCTCTGCAATATAGTCTCGACATACTTCCTCTGGTTTAACCAGAGCTTCCTCTTTGCTTGATCTCTCTTAATTTCCATGCCCAAAATATATTTTGCAACACCCAAATCCTTCATGTCGAATTTGGAGAACAGTTGGTTCTTCAAATCTTGGATAATTTCTTTGTCATTTCCAATCAACAACATATCATCCACATACAAGACCAAATAAATAACACGATCACCAATTAATTTAAAATAAACACAGTGATCCTCCTTGCTTCTGGTGAAGCCAAGTCCCCGTATATAGGTATCAAATTTCCGATACCACATCCTTGGTGACTGTTTTAACCCATACAGAGACTTCTTCAACCTGCATACTAGTTCTTTCTTACCCTTCACCATAAAGCCTTCAGGTTGCTTCATGTAGATCTCTTCTTCTAGATCCCTGTGAAGAAATGTTGTCTTCACATCCATCCGTTCTATCTCAAAATCAAATGCAGCAGCAACAGATAAAAGTAATCTAATAGAAGTAACTTTGGCAACAGGAGAAAAAATATCACCAAAATCAATTCCCGGCACTTGGGAATAACCTTTCGCTACCAACCGAGCTTTGTATTTTCTCCACCTTGCCTTCTACATTCATCTTCTTCTTAAACACCCATTTTCTCCCAATGGGCTTCCTTCATAATTTCGTTAACCCACCGCACTGCTTGCACGTTTTTGTGCAAGGATTCCATTTCATCAACCATGGCCTCCTTCCATAGTTTTCCATCCTCTCGAACCCACCGCCCCGACGCTCCGGGTTCATCGCCATAGCTTAGGCAAAACCGAATAGAAAGCAGATGGACTATACCTTCTCGCTTGCCTTCTTTCCCAATTACATTCTTCTCTAAGCTCGATTTGCGATCAGGTTCATCTTCTCGGGAAGTCTTTACTCCGTTGTAGAGTCTGATTCATCCTCCTTTAGCTCAAACTCTATCTTCTCAAGTTCCTTTGGTAGGACTTCATGTGTAACAACATCTTTCACCTCTCTAAACACCACATCTCGGCTGTACACAACCTTCCTTGTTTCTGGGTTCCAAAGCTTGTAACCCTCTAAACCATCCTTATACCCAATAAAGATGCACCTTTCAGATTTATTATCCAACTTGGTCCTTTTCTCCTTTGGAACATGTACATATGCATCACATCCAAATACCCTTAGATGTGAAAGAGAGGGTTTCTTAACAGTCCATACCTCATGTGGGGTCTTATCCTCCAACGCTGATGAAGGTGATCTGTTAACTAAGTAACATGCAGTCTCCACTGCCTCTGCCCAGAATTCTTGTCCTAACCCGGTACCACTGAGCATGCTTCTTGCCTTTTCCATCAGTGTTCTATTCATTCTTTCCGCAACTCCATTTTGCTGAGGTGTGTATGGAGTAGTCTTCTGCCGTGCTATACCACACTTCTTACAGAACTCTTCAAATTCCTTCTTGCAGAACTCCCCACCATTATCTGTCCTCAATGCCTTTATCTTCTTCTCTGTCTGGTTTTCCACCAGAGCCTTAAATTCTTTAAACTTGTCAAAGACTTTAGATTTCTTCCTCAAGAAATATATCCATGTATTCCTTGAGAAGTCATCTATGAATGAAACATAGTACACAGAATTTCCCAGTGATGGAACTAACACAGGCCCAAACACATCACTGTGCACAAGTTCTAATATCTTGTTTTCCCTCTTAGCACCAGAAGGAAAACTCACCCGATTCTGCTTCCCATATACACAATGTTCACAAAAATCAAAATCTAGAGAACAATTAGACATACCTTCTACCATACCATCTCTATGCAGTATCTGAAGGCCGCTCTCTCCAATATGTCCAAGCCTTTGATGCCATAACATGGTCTTTTCTCCAGAGACAACTAGGCTTTCAGTCCCACTTTCAGGAACCACAGAAATGTTACACCCATCAATAATAGTGCTACCTTGTAGCTTGTACAGAGTTCCAGTCCAAACTCCCCGCATTAATACCAGTGCTCCCCGAACCATCTTCCAGGCATCTTTCTCGAACACTGTTTTTACACCTGCATCATCCATCTTGCTTACATAAATCAAATTTCTGGCCAATGCAGGAATATGCAGAACACCAGGAAGTGTTCTAATCCTTCCACCTTGTAGATTTAGCTTGACCTTTCCACGTCCAACGATTTTGGCCTTCCTATCATCCCCTAGGAAGACATCACCATCATATTTCTCATACTCGCAGAACCACTCCCTATGGGGAGTGAAGTGAAAGGATGCACCTGAGTCAATCAACCATGACTCATGATCTACATGTGTATTTGAAGAAGAAGCCAAATACACATCCCCACCTTCATCTGAGGTGGTTTTTGCCTCTACAAAAGGAGCATCATCAGATCCCTTTCCTTTCTCAGGAGCTTTAGATCTGCAGTACTTTTTGTAGTGCCCTTCCTTTCCGCATTTCCAGCACACCTTTACAAACTTTCCAGGAGATTTAGATCTCCCTCTAGATTTAGATCTCCCACTCGAAACCTTATTCTTGTTTCTATTTTGGGACCTTCCTCGTACATATAAGGCATCTCCATTTTGACCCTCCATATTTCTCCGTCTCATTTCCTCCGACAGCAAGGCTGAGACAATGTCATCAAAATTCAAGGTAGTTGTATTGCTACCTATTGCAATAACCAGACTATCCCACGAGTCTGGTAGAGAACACAACAAACTGATGCACTTATCTTCATCCGAGATTTTAATATCAACAGATGACAGCTGACTTACCACAGTATTGAAGGCGTTCAGATGCTCTGTCACCGAGTCTCCATCCTTCATCCTCAGGTTATACAACTTTTTCTGCAGGAACAAATTATTCACCAGAGACTTAGATTGGTACAAAGTCCCAATTTTTTCCCACAAATTCTTCGTCGTAGCTTCCCCAGATACATTCAACAATACTGAATCTGAGACACACAACCGTATTGTGCTCTTAGCCTTCTGATCCAGTTTCTTCCAGTCTTCATCTGACATTGCCGTTGGTTTAGTACTCGGATCTACCGCGATCCACTGATCTTTATCCACCAGCAGATCCTCCATCTTGAGCTTCCACAACTCAAAACTCTGACCATTAAATTTCTCGATCTCTATCTTTCCGCCGCTCGCCATATTCTTTCACCGCAAGAATCGATCCCGCATATCTCCCACTGAACAGGGTCTACCACAGGCCCGAGCAAAAAACCCTCAACAACAAAGGCGTCCCCTTGAAGCCGAAACAGCTCTGATACCAAATGTAGGTTTTAACCTTGAACAGAAATATCTACACACGATTCTTATAACAGAAAATAAATAATAGCAAGAGCATAAAACATAAAACAGATAAACACAGAGATTTTCCCCTGGATCCCAAATCGGGACGACCAGCTTGATTTTTCATTATATTCCTTTTAGTGTTACAACACATATATATACATGCCGAAGCATACATAAACCCCAATCCATAAACCCTGGATTAGAACATAACCGTAGTTCCGTTGACCGGATCTACAAAAAATACCAGGGGCCGAAAACCATCGTTCCCCAAAACCATGTGCAAAACCATGCAAAAAACCATTGACGCGGACTACCCACCAGAAATTAAGCGCGTGCTTAGTCATGAAAAGAATATAACACATACCCAACAGAGTATGCCCTTGAGGTTAGCTTGAATTTCATTTCTTGGAGAGACCAAATAGAAAAGTCTAGGAAGGCAATAAATTTAAGGAGTTCATTGACAAGGTCATCCTAAAACTAGCTCCAGTTGATGCAGAAGACCTAGCAGGGTGGAAAAAGTGCATATAAAAGGCCAAAATAATTATACTAGAAGGATTTTGAGATCATATTGTCTCGAACCTCGATGGAAAGGAAAGTGGATATGAAATGTGGAAGGCCCTAACTGATTTGTTTCAAAATAATAGTGACCACAGGAAGCTAGCACTGAAGGATAATCTCAGGAAAATCAAGATGGAGAAGGGAAACACAATATTAAAGTACTTAACCAAGTTTAACCAATGTCAGGATGAGCTTGGAAGTTTTTGTGTTACAATTCTCGAAGATGATCTGGTGAGCCTATCACTTCTAGTCCTTCCCAATATCTAGCATAGATACCAGGATTTGGCAACTGGGAGGGAGAAGCTACTAGGGTGGGAGTGTTTGTGACCTAAATTGTTGCAAGAGGATATACGGCGAAATACTAGAGATGGATCCTCATCAGAGCATGATGATGAGGAGAACTATTCCTTGGCTAGAAAAGGGAATAAAGGGAGAGGGTATGTTAGCCCTCCTATAAATTTTTTGACAAGAAAATAGGGGGCTAAATGTTTTTGAGCCTTCAAGGGATGCATTTCCCCTGAAAACACATCATCCTTGAAGCCTCCTTGCGCCTTTTTCCTTTGTCAAAGTTCCTCTGCTGATTTCCCTTTTAAAGCCTCTCTGTTTGTGAAAGAAATGCCCAGAGGCCTCCTTTTCCCCCCTTATTTCACCCTCACTTAGCCTCTTTTTTATTCCTCCTTGTCTCCCCTTCTTTTTCCCCTTTTACCCTTTTAATCCCCCAAAATCCCCTTAAAATTCTACCCTTACCCTTGGATTAGCCATTTTACCCCTTTCCCCTTTCTTCCGTTCCAAAATCACATTGTAAATCACGTTTAAACAAAATCCGCGATTTATATGCTAACCATTTCCCCAACCATGCCCCTTAGAACCTTATAATAAACAACGTTACCGTTTATTATAAAGTCCCGTCATGTATTAAACCACTTCCCCTTTTTCCATATCCCACTTTGCATTGTAATAAACTTTATATTATAAAGTTTATTATATATATAACCCCGCCGCAGGTCAATCGCAATCGCAACATTTATGTGTGCCCTTCCGATCAGCCCATCGCGAACACTTGCGATGCGATTGATCGCAGCCCCCGTCTTCTTATCCCCGATTGTTTCCATCCTCTGATTGTTTTCCCCGCCGTTGATTTGGACCCGAGATCAATGGTCAGCGCTCAATCACAAACCCCCGCCCGATCGCAATCGCAACTCCCAGTGGTGCAGCCCCGATTGAGATCTCCCGATCGCATCCCGACCGTTCATCCTCTCCGCTGATCCGACAGTCATCGCAACTCTCGATCAATCGCAAGTCCTCATTCCTGATTCTCGATCGGCTCTCCCTCCGATTGAACGTGAACCATTGATCTGATCCCCAGATCCAATGGTCAGCGCTCAATCACGCCCTGACCTCCGATCGCAACCGCAAGCCCTCCCCGACGTCCCCCGATTTGATCTCATCCGTCTGTCTGACCAACGATCAGACGGCCTGGCGCCAATCGCAACCCCTTCCCTCCGTCTCCCGATTTAATCCCGTCCGTCCGTTTGATGCAAGATCCAACGGCTATCGCTCGTCCTCCTCAATCTCAATCGGAAGTTTTTATATGTGTCTCCCTGTGTTCCCCCCGATTGCAATTGATCCGATTACATCTCCGCCGTCCGTTTCCTCCCAGATCTGACGGATCAGGTTTAATCGCCCTCCGCCTCCGCTGGGTCCCACTTCTTACATGCATTTCATTGCATTTGTTTGCATTCCCATACATTTTCGCCGAAGTCTAAGGTTTCGATATGTCTGATAAGTCAACCCGCAGGTCAATCTCCGTCGTCGATCTTCATCTCCAGGCCTGAATCCAATGGTCTGCGCTGCATATTTATACAAAACCCTATTGTCCGCGCATTTCACCACTCCACTGCATTTTCATCATTCTTTTACACAATAGCATTGTTTCCACCACCGCCGCACTACCATTTCGTCCACCCTGCATCCATCGCTCCGTCCACCGTTTTCTTCATAAGTTTTGCTGTGTTGCAAAGTTTCTAGAGGATGAGGACCGCCGCTGTTCAATGTACTACCTCAATGGCGAGCGGCGCAGTCAGGATCAAATCTAATGAGCTAGTACCATCAGAAAATTCAAGGAATGGGGCTGTCAGGACTTACATTAAAGGAAAGCGGAGTTCAAACGCCGAAAGTCCTGTCCGCGCCATTTAAAGATCGAGCTAACTCAACAGAGGCAGTAATGAAGCAGCAAGGAGTTTTAGTACAGAGAAGGGGGATTAGTGCACGTCAACGAAGATCTTGAACTCTGAACCAGAGGTTTAAAGAGGCAAAGCATCATTTTGAAGACCCCGAGGATCGATCTGGAGATCCTGAACATCAATAAGAGGTAATATCAAGGTTTACTTATCAGCAGAATGTTTTTCCATAAAGCACAGGTCTCCCATTCAGTCTTTATTATGCGTCGTGTCCCTGAAGGAGTTTTCCGCCCCAGCTATAGTTCAAAACAATCTAACATATATGAGGCAGACCTCTCAGCAGTTTCTTTCATTTTGTTCAAATCACCTGGAGTACCACAGCCAAAAAGTCAAATCATATCCGGTGCAGATATTTCTTTCACAAGGAAGGTGACAAAGATTAAATATACAGCGTATCAAGCGGAATGGGTCTCGGCCCTGCATTCATTGTTGTGTTTAAATGTAACATTTAAAATTCACCTACCTCCTCAGTCGGTCCTCTGTGTCTCTTCTGCTATAAAACACAAAAGGAAGCTACTGTAATGGTTGTTGATGTATTATCGGTGAATTGCAAGAATTTTTGTCCTGAACCAAGGTCCCTGTGTAATAGTTGTATGATAGGCTGAGAAATATGATGTATTCAGGTTGAATGTAAAGCTTTGGGCAGTGATGTACCTGATTGGTGTTGTGTTTAACATGATAAGCAGTTTTCATTGGATCCTGATCTACAGCAGTTGGTGATGTTTTTCTTATCTCTGTGTTTATTTCCATTTCATTTCATGTTCTTCTGACTGGAATCTGAACGCATGACATAAGATTTACCCTTGTTAGGTACCTTATGTCCCAGCTCTCTCAGTCTTTAATGTTTTCTGCTCACATGTGTATCTGAATATTGTTTTTAATTGACTAAACCAGTGTAGTGGATGATTATTGCCTGCTCTCTGATGTGCAAGTTAATAGAATCAATGTTTAGATGTTTTTGTTAAGATTTAATTAAAAGAGGTTAGGAACATTGGGAGGTTTAAAGCCTGTCTCTGCCTCTTCATAACCTACCCCTTCCATATAAACCTTTTCAAGATCCCTTGTGTTGCCTATGGTTTTGTCCAAGCAGGCCTGGAGTTAAATGACCTCTGGCCTGATCTATAGACAGAATCAGATGGTTCTCCATCCTTCATTCTCATTCCTCAATGTTCCATCCCATCAATCAGTCTTTGAGATCCAAATGCTCTAGATGACTAGCCCAACTGAAGCTTACACATTGAACATAAGTAAATCCTTTCTTGACTCCATTGCCCAATGGCCTTGATGTTCCCTGAGTTATCTATCCTTGCCTAGCTTCCTTCTTTACCTATCTTTGTCTTATGGTGAAACCTTCCTTCCTGATTCTCAACAACCAAACTCAAACAATCAAACAAACAACCTTGAGCCTATAACTAGCCTAAAATCACAATCGAGAACTTCAAAGACATTTATCCTTTGATAATCCTAGAGAGATCCCTCTCTGGACCTAGGGGGGCTAGATCCTAAGGTCTGAAAGTGGTTCTATGTTGTCTCATCTTTCGGTATTGCCAACCTTGCCAAAATATGGGAACCCCAACATAATGGTGACTCCACTGGGGAAATCTGAGTGCTTTTCATTTCAAACCTCCTTAGAAGCTTAGAGCTCTGGTTAGGTTGGCAGTAAAACACTTATCCTTCCTATTCCACTTACCTCTGGTGTGTTTTACCCCTTATTCTTAGACAGAGCCTGGTAAGGGCCAGGTAGCCTCCGGATCTCATCCTCTTTAGGAGGTGACACATCTGGTAAATGCCCTCCCAGTCCATCTCTGGTTAGAGTTTGCTGTGTTTTGTGGGATATTCCTCAAAAGGATATTTCCTCATCACTGCGGTGGACAGTGTACCCCCTAGAAACATCCTAAACCTTCCACCTGGCGACTCCATTGTTCCCAAACGAAAAGACTCCACTGGTGATCAGTAGGCCTGCTGATTACCTTGGTTTCACATAAGACTCCACTGGGAGACCAGATTCAAAGCATAATGAAGGATCCACTGGGAGACCAGCCCTGAGACAACATCAACCACAGCAGAAATAACTAGTAGGGTTAAGCTGCTTGGCTAAAAATAACACTCTGGCTCACGGAATCATTCATACAAGAGCTTTCCCTGATCCAGACCCACCTGAAATAGTTGATAATCCTGAGAAAATCCTTAAAGAACACCTGCAAGTAGGAGATCAACCATTTCCAACAACATTCATAGAGCTAATTCTGCACCCGAAGATCTTGTAGCTCTATTAGACCCTTTCTTCGACCTAGACCTTCAAAACAGATTACCTAGAATTAGGTCATTCAGTGTTTCAGACCAGCCAGACCCTAGGGACGGTGAAACCCCTCCTTCCACACCACCTGATCTCCACTTTCTCCAAAACTTGGGGCTTTCTCGCCCTAGATCTGCTCAACAGACTTCTGCTGGTCCAAACATCCCTGTCATCCAAATACCAACTGCTCAAGCCAACCCTATACCTCATCAGAACATCATCATGGTAGCCTGGTATGCACCTCTAGTTTTACCTCAGCCTCTGCTGCCCTTACCAAATGATTATCAATCAAAAATCCCACACTTCCCTGCTAAAGAGCCTACAACAGCACAACAACATGTAGATAAAATGGAGGACTCTTTTGACTATATGGAAATTGATGATGAAACAATCAAAATGAGAATTTTCGTGCAGAGCCTGGGGGGAGAGGTTAAAAAGTGGTTTAAAAACCTACCTACTGGTAGTATCCAAGATCTCCCTGCTTTATACCAGAATTTCATCAACAAATGGGAAACTAGAGAAAATCCTCGCCAACTCCTAGCAGAATACATGTCCCTTAAGAGGAACGTAGGAGAGAGTGTCCACGATTACACCACTAGATTCAACAGCATTTATAATGCTCTCCCTCCGCAAATGAAACCTCCACAAGGTATGGCCTTAGCAAAATATCCTGATGGATTTGATGCTAACATGGCCTATGAGCTTAGAGATAAAGAGTACACCACTTTGGAAGACATGCAGAAAGGGGCAGTAAACATAGAGGCAAATTTGATTGAAAAAAGGGCCAAACTGAGAGCTGAGAAGAGAGTAACATACAAGGATGACACTATAGCCTCCACTTCAGATCCAAATATTGACAGATTGTCTAAGAATGTGGATAAGCTATACCAAATGATGGAAAAGATGGTTGTCACTCCAAACAGGAACCAAAATCAAAACTTTAGAAGAAACAACAACACTCCCAACAGACAAAAAGAGTCAGATCAACAAATCATTCCCCCATTTCAAAACTTCCTAGATGAGGATGAGGGAGTCATTGAGGAGTCAGAAGGGAATACTATTAACATGTTTGAAATAGAGGACTCAATTCTAAACTGTGATTCAGAGGGAGATCAGCCCTCATCTTCATATTGGGATGAGGAAGGATTAGAAACTGAAGAGTACAGACTTGGGTTCCAAAATGCCATGTTACAGGTCAGAGAGCAATATGAGCTTAGGAGCAAAAAGAACCAAGACACTTCCAAACCCAAAACTCTCGAGGTTACCATCAAGAAAAGGCCTGAAAAATCTCCTAAAGTAACGGCTGTGAACAACAGTTCAACAGCCAAGAGTTCTGAGAGTAACAAAGAAAAGAACAACCAAAGCATGGAAAAACAGGGTCAACAAACCAGTAGCACTAGCACCTCAGTTAGTGCTCCTGATAAAACTGTTTCTACACATGTACATAATGAGAAAACACAAGCTGATTCAACCACTAAAACAGTGGCAAATAAAACAGAGTTGAACACTTCCAAGAGTCAATCCACTTTCAATTTAGAAAGTGAGGTTGCAAAGATTAAAATATCAGTACCATTATCTGAGCTGGCCTCTCAGGATGTATATAAAGGCCAAATTCTGAAAGCATTGAATTTAGAGGAAAACACTGATTCTGTAAACTTGAATGATGATCAGCCTGCCCTCTTGTTTGGTCCTAAGATTGAAGGTAAGTTTCAGGAAGGGGTAGTACCACCTTTCTATATTAGTCTCAACATTCATGATAAAATACTCCACAATGCAATGCATGATTCTGGAGCCTCACACAACCTGATGCCTAAGGTAGTTATGGAGGAGTTAGGCCTCGAAATCACCAGACCCTATAAAGACTTGTATTCTTTTGACTCGAGTAGAGTAAAATGTCTTGGCCTGATCAAAGACTTGTGTGTGAGTTTGACTCAAATTCCTGCGAAATGTATGGTCATTGATGTAGTGGTGGCAGACGTGCCACCCAAGTATGTCATGTTATTATCTAGATCATGGGGAGCCAAGCTGCAAAGCACCATGCAGATGGATGGCTCATATGCCACTATCCCTATATTTGGCCAATTAAGAAGATTGTATAGAGAATCCAAAATGAAATTCCTAGTCAGTAGCCCTGAGAAACCTGAAAATTCACCATTATATTCTGTGCATACCGACCTTGACTCCTTCATATTTTGTAATGATGAATCCTTAGAAGAGCCAGAGTCCCAGAATAGGCATACAAATGGGAACACTGAGCCTATGGACCTCCACATAATGGCCACTCTGGAAGAATATGATCAGGAAGACCATGGGCAGCACACTGAAAATGAAGAGGAAATCAGCAATGAAGCCTGTAGGATCTGTGGTGGACCTCTCACTCCAAGTGAAACAGAAACAGAACAAGAACAGCAAGCTAACCACCTCCCTGACATCCATGACCTCTGTGAACAACAAGATAGTTTACAACCTAGTACAGACCACCCAACTCAACCTAATGGCGAACCCAGCTGTAAGGGAGAAAATGAAGTTGAAGTAAACAAAGAACCCCTATGGAAAATGAACTTTGACGGGTCCTATACTAGGCAGAGTGCTGGAGCAGGAGTGTGGCTGCGTAACACTGAAAACGATCACGCAGAAAGTCACGCTGTCATTCTGCATTTCAAATGCACGAACAATATTGCAGAGTATGAGGCTCTCATCCTAGGCTTAAATTTGTTGAAAAATTTAGGAGCCCATAGGATAGCCGTGAGAGGGGACTCAGAATTAGTAATCAAACAGGTGAATGGCAAGTATTCAGCAAAACATCCCAGACTAAGGGCATACAGGAATGACACTCTAGATCTGCTGAAAACATTTGTTGAATATGAATTAGTGTTTGTTCCCAGGGGTCAAAATGCAATAGAAAATGGATTGGCATGTTTATCTAGTTCGTATCCTAAGGCCCCAGTTGACCAACAAGTTATCATGCAAACCAAATTCAGGCCTGTAGTGCCAGACAACGAAAAATACTGGCAGGTCTTTGAAGGAGACAAGAAAATCGAAGATTTCCTGGTGGGCAGAAATGAATTTGAATTCTCTGATTCAGACTCAAAATCTGATGACAACTGCCCAAGTGAGGATTCCCCAGATGAACTAGAAACACCTTGTAGTATAGAAATAAATTCTTTTTCTGGAGAAACTGGAGATTCAGCCATAAAATGTGAAAACGCAGATAGAAAAGAAATAGAGGTGTTGCAAGCCAAAGACAAGAACATACCAAGAGGCTTAGCACCCTTAGAGGACCTCTTTGATTTCGATGATGTTGCAAAGAAGCCCACAATAGAACATGCAGAATCAGATGTAGAAGAATGCAACATAGGCATTGAAGATAAGCCCAAAGTGATAAAACTAGCTAAGTCTATACCTGCAAACATGAAGAAAAAATACATCGACTTGTTTAAGGAATTCATTGATGTGTTTGCATGGAGCTATGAAGACTTAAAGTCCTATGACACCAACATTATACAACATAAGATACCACTGAAGGAAAATCAGAAGCCTTTTAGACAAAAACTCCGAAGAATCAATCCAAAGCAATTGCCTGCAGTAGAAAAGGAAATTAAGAAGATGTATGATGCAAGCATAATAGTCCCCGTAAGGTTTTCTGATTGGGTGTCAAACTTAGTGGCTGTAAGGAAGAAAAAAGGTGAGATCAGACTGTGCATAGACTTCAGAAACCTCAACAGAGCCTCCCTGAAAGATAACTACCCTTTGCCTAGAATGGAGCATATCCTACAGAAGGTAGTGGGCTCTAAAAGAATTTCCCTGCTTGATGGTTTTTTAGGATACAACCAAGTTCTGGTACTCCCAGAAGATCAACTCAAAACAGCCTTCACCACTCCATGGGGCACCTTCATGTATGTGAAAATGTCTTTTGGATTGATGAATGCTGGAGCTACCTTCTAGAGAGCAATGGACATTGCTTTCTCAGACGAGATTGGACACTTTATAGTTATATACTTGGATGACTTAACTGTTTTTTCTAAAACTGAAGAAGAACATTTGAAACATCTGAGAAAGGTTTTTGAGAAATGTAGAAGGTATGGTCTGTCCCTAAATCCTAAGAAAACTGTTTTTGGGCTGCAAGAAGGTAATATTTTGGGCCACATCATATCCGAGAAAGGGATCAGGCTAGACCCCCAGAGATTTGAGGGAATACTCCAAATTACGCATCCAAGAAACATCAAGGAGCTACAGTCCTTCATTGGGAAGATCAATTTCCTTAGAAGATTTATCCCCAACCTTGCTGAGCATCTTAGGAAAATGACTGAAATGCTGAAGAAAGATGCTGGAATTAAGTGGACTATCGAAGCCAAGAAATCTTTTGAGTCAGTAAAACTTGCACTCACCCAGGCCCCTGCGCTTATCAGCCTTGACTTCTCAAAAGATTTTCTGATCTTTTCATTTGCCTCCCAACACACAATAGCTGCAGTTTTGCTGCAGAAAAATTCGGAAGGTAATGAACAACCTATAGCCTTCTTCAGTAAAGCCTTAAGAGATGCACCCTTAAAGTACAACATCATGGAAAAGCAGGCCTATGCCCTGATTAAGGCCTTAAAAGACTTTAGGGTGTTTATTCTACATTCTCACACCATTTCCTATGTGCCAAATATAGTGGTCAAAGATATCTTGTCCCAAGACCCAGATGGGAAAAGGGGCAAATGGATTGCTACAATTTTAGAATATGACATTGAAATCAAACCCACCAAGCTGATCAAAGGTCAAGGCCTGGCCCAATTCATGGTTGAATCTAATCTACATGCCCTTGATATTAACATGATGAATGCCCTGGATGAGCATGAAGGATTGCCCCATCCAACTGTTGAGGAGCAGTTTCAGAACTCTCCTTGGTATACTGATATCATTTACGTGCTCACTCACCTCCATGCCCCTCCAGAACTGTCCAAAACAAAGGCCGGATTCATAAAACTCAAAGCTAGAAATTACTGCATTATGAATGAGAGTCTATATTGGAAAAATCCAAATGGTCTTTTGCTGAAATGTTTGCCTGAAACTGAAGCTGAAAGAATCAAGCAAGAATTCCATGCTGGGGAGTGTGGAGGCCATCTGAGTTGGAAGGCCACTGCAAATAAGATACTCAGGGCTGGGTACTATTGGCCTACGCTCTTTAGTGACATCCATAAAATGGTCCTTACCTGCCACAAATGCCAAATTTTTGAGGGAAAAAGAAAGCTCCTTCCCCTCCCTCTGCAACCTATCACCATAGAAGGCCCCTTCATGCAATGGGGCTTAGACTTCATTGGAGAAATCCACCCCTCTTCTTCTGGGCAACACAAATGGATCTTGACTGCTACTGATTACTTCACTAAGTGGATTGAATCCATACCCACTAGGAATGCCACTGATTCTGTCATCATTAGGTTCCTATAAGACTTCATCTTATCTCGGTTTGGCTGCCCAAGGAAAATAATCACTGACAATGCTGCTACTTTCAGATCCAAAAGAATGATTGATTTTTGTCACAGGTACGGAATTGCACTTGGACATTCAACTGCCTATTACCCCCAGGGTAATGGCCTAGCTGAATCATCAAATAAAAGCCTGGTCAAAATCATTAAGAAGCTATTGGAAGAGAACAAGAGGTCGTGGCATAAAAAGTTGATACAAGCCTTGTGGGAAGACATGCTCACTACAAAGAAATCTATTGGCATGTCACCCTTCCAGCTGGTTTATGGGACAGAAGCAGTTTTTCCTACTAGCCTTGGGATACCAGTGGTTAAGCTTATCCAAGAAATCCAATCAGAAGAGGACAGCATGATAAGGAGAATAAATGAAACCATCCATCTTCAGCAAACAAGGGAGCAGGTTTATAACAGAGCTGTCCAAGTGCAGGAAAACATGAAGAGACAATTTGACAAAAGAACCAAAGCAGCAAATTTCAAAGTTGGGGACAGGGTCCTGAAGTGGGATTCAAGAAGAGAGGATAAAGGCAAACATGGCAAATTCGACAGTTTGTGGCAAGGTCCATTCATCATTCAAGCCACTGTGGGTCCTAATGCATTTTTCTTACAAGAACTTGATGGCACAGAGCTGTTTGGGGGTCCTGTCAATGGCAGGATGCTCAAGCATTATTTCTGCTAACTTTCAATTTTCAGTTTCATTTTTCCATTGTACATGCCATGGCAGTTTTTTGTTTTCAAAAAAAAAAAAAAAAATGTTTCAAAAAGAAGAAGAAAGGAGAGGTTCAGACAAGCCCAAAACACGAACCTCTGATCAAAACAAAGTAGCTGGTCCAGACACGCTCAAAATCTGGATTAGCAAAGAAAAGAAAATCAGCTCTAATATGCCCGAAATCAGAGCTGAAGCAAAGGAAAGAAGTGACTCAAATATGCTCAAAACCTGAGTCACAAGAAAGAAAGAAGAAGGCCTCAAAGTTACAGAATTCCGTGCCTTCACAATTTTGTCTGCTACAAGTTCCTGTTCAGCAAAGTCAGACAGTCTAATCCTGGCTTGGCTGTGTTTAAATTTCCTGTCTTAGAATGTAGGTGAAGAAACCTGTTGGACAGTTTAATACCAACAGGTAGTATATTAGGTAGAGAAATAGATGAGGCCAACAGTCTAATCTGGCCTCATGGAGCAATAAGGGTAGAATTATAATAGGTTTGTTTTTGTTTTGCAAAATAAAATGTAAAGGGTCTGCTAGTTCAAATGCACCCAAGCGAAAATTGTTAGAGCTCTAGTTTGGGTAGGTACATTGGTTGAGAAAATGTTTCTGCTGATTTGTGTATCCAATATATTGTGGCAGCTAATCTAAAGAAAGAAGAAAGATGGCTTATAGCAGCAGGCATCTGGCCTACACCAAGAGATCATTTTCTGAATTCTTGACTCCTTCAAGAAGAAGCCATCCCCATGTGGAGCCACTGTTAGCCCCCCTATAAATTTTTTGACAAGCAAATAGGGGGCTAAATGTTTTTGAGCCTTCAAGGGATGCATTTCCCCTGAAAACACATCATCCTTGAAGCCTCCTTGTGCCTTTTTCCTTTTTCAAAGTTCCTCTGCTGATTTCCCTTTTAAAGCCTCTCTGTTTGTGAAAGAAATGCCCAGAGGCCTCCTTTTCCCCCCTTATTTCACCCTCACTTAGCCTCTTTTTTATTCCTCCTTGTCTCCCCTTCTTTTTCCCTTTTTACCCTCTTAATCCCCCAAAATCCCCTTAAAATTCTACCCTTACCCTTGGATTAGCCATTTTACCCCTTTCTCCTTTCTTCCGTTCCAAAATCGCATTGTAAATCACGTTTAAAAAAAATCCGCGATTTATATGCTAACCACTTCCCCAACCATGCCCCTTAGAACCTTATAATAAATAACATTACCACTTATTATAAAGTCCCGCCATGTATTAAGCCACTTCCCCTTTTTCCATATCCCGCTTTGCATTGTAATAAAATTTATATTATAAAGTTTATTATATATATAACCCCGCCGCAGGTCAATCGCAATCGCAAAATCCATTCAATCACAACATTTATGTGTGCCCTTCCGATCAGCCCATCGCGAACACTTGCGATGCGATTGATCGCAGCCCCCATCTTCCGATGCCCGATTGTTGCCATCCTCCGATTGCTTTCCCTGCCGTTGATTTGGACCCGAGATCAACAGTCAGTGCTCAATCGCAAACCCCCGCCCGATCGCAATCGCAACTCCCAGTGGTGCAGCCCCGATTGAGATCTCCCAATCGCATCCCGACCGTTCATCCTCTCCGCTGATCCGACAAACATTGCAACTCTCGATCAATCGAAAGTCCTTACTCTCGATTCCCGATCGTCTCTCCCTCCAATTGAACGTGAACCGTTGATCTGATCCACAGATCCAACGGTCATCGCTCAATCACGCCCTGACCTCTGATCGCAATCGCAAGCCCTCCCCAACGTCCTCCGATTTGATCTCATCCGTCTATCTGACCAACGATCGGATGGCCTGGCGCTAATCGCAACCCCTTCCCTCTGTCTCCGGATTTAATCCTGTCTGTCCGTTTGATGCACGATCCAACGGCTATCACTCGTCCTCCTCAATCGCAATCGGAAGTTTTTATATGTGTCTCCCTGTATTCCCCCCGATTGCGATTGATCCGATTACATCTCCGCCGTCTGTTTCCTCCCGAATCTGACGGCTCAGGTTTAATCGCCCTCCGCCTCCGCTGGGTCCCACTTCTTACATGCATTTCGTTGCATTTTTTTGCATTCCCATAAATTTTCGCCAAAGTCTAAGGTTTCGATATGTCTGATAAGTCAGCCCGCAGGTCAATCTCCACCGTCGATCTTCATCTCCAGGCCTGAATCCAACGGTCTGCGCTGCATATTTATACCAAACCCTATTGTCCGAGCATTTCACCACTCCACTGCATTTTCATCGTTCTTTTACATAATAGCATTGTTTCCGCCACCGCCGCACTACCATTTCGTTCACCCTGCATCCATTGCTCTGTCCACCGTTTTCTTCACGAGTTTGCTATGTTGCAGAGTTTCTAGAGGAAGAGGACCGCCACTATTCAATTTACTACCTCAATGGCGAACGGCGCAGTCAGGATCAAATCTAATGAGCTAGTACCATTAGAAAAATCAAGGAATGGGGCTGTCAGGACTTACATTAAAGGAAAGCGGAGTTCAAACGCTGAAAGTCCTGTCGGCGCCATTTAAAGATCGAGCTAACTGAACAGAGGCAGTAATGAAGCAGCAAGGAGTTTTAGTACAGAGCAGGGGGATTAGTGCACGTCAACGAAGATCTTGAGCTCTGAACCAGAGGTTTAAAGAGGCAAAGCATCATTTTGAAGACCCCGAGGATCGATCTGGAGATCCTGAATATCAATAAGAGGTAATATCAAGGTTTACTTATCAGCAGAATGTTTTTCCATAAAGGACAGGTCTCCCATACAGTCTTTATTATGCGCCGTGTCCCTGAAGGAGATTTTCGCCCCATCTATAGTTCAAAATAATCTAACGTCTATGAGGCAGACCTCTCAGCAGTCTCTTTCATTTTGTTCAAATCACCTGGAGTACTATAGCCAAAAGGTCAAATCATATCCGGAGCAGATCTTTCTTTCACAAGGAAGGTGACAAAGATTAAATATACAGCATATCAAGCGGAATGGGTCTCAGCCCTGCATTCATTATTGTGTTTAAATGTAACATTTAAAATTCACCTACCTCCTCAGTCGGTCCTCTGTGTCTCTTCTGCTATAAAACACAGAAGGAAGCTACTGTAATGGTTGTTAATGTATTATCGGTGAATTGCAAGCATTTTTGTCCTGAACCAAGGTCCCTGTGTAATAGTTGTATGATAGGCTGAGAAATATGATGTATTCAGGCTGAATGTAAAGCTTTGGGCAGTGATGTACCTGATTGGTGTTGTGTTTAACATGATAAGCAGTTTTCATTGGATCCTGATCTACAACAGTTGGTGATGTTTTTCTTATCTCTGTGTTTATTTCCATTTCATTTCATGTTCTTCTGACTGGCATCTGAACGCATGACATAAGATTTACCCTTGTTAGGTACCTTATGTCCCAACTCTCTCAGTCTTTAATGTTTTCTGCTCACATGTGTATCTGAATATTGTTTTTAATTGACTAAACCAGTGTAGTGGATGATTATTGCCTGCTCTCTGATGTGCAAGTTAATAGAATCAATGTTCAGATGTTTTTGTTAAGATTTAATTGAAAGAGGTTAGGAACATTGGGAGGTGTAAAGCCTGTCGTTGCCTCTTCATAACCTACCCTTCCATATAAACCTTTTCAAGATCTCTTGTGTTGCCTATGGTTTTGTCCAAGCAGGCCTGGAGTTAAATGACCTCTGGCCTGATCTATAGACGGAATCAGACGGTTCTCCATCCTTCATTCCCATTCCTTAATGTTCCATCCCACCAATCAGTCTTTGAGATCCAAATGCTCTAGATGACTAGCCCAACTGAAGCTTACACATTGAAAATAAGTAAATCCTTTCTTGACTCCATTGCCCAATGGCCTTAATGTTCTCTGAGTTATCTATCCTTGCCTAGCTTCCTTCTTTACCTATCCTTGTCTTATGGTGAAACCTTCCTTCCTGATTCTCAACAACCAAACTCAAACAATCAAACAAACAACCTTGAGCCTATAACTAGCCTAAAATCACAATCGAGAACTTCAAAGACATATATCCTTTGATAATCCTAGAGAGATCCCTCTCTGGACCTAGGGGGGCTATTTCCTAAGGTCTGAAAGTGGTTCTATGTTGTCTCATCTTTTGGTATTGCCAACCTTGCCAAAATATGGGAACCCCAACAGGGTATTCATCCCATTCTAAATCATATTCTGGTTAGCTAGGAAACAATAAGGACTTATTTAAATTAAATGTTTTCACTATCACGAGGTGGGACACTATGACACAACGTGACCGTAGAGGAAGGTAAAGAAGAAGCCCTAAGGAGGAGTGCCAGGTGAAGCACTAGATTCAAAATTTGAGTTTGATTTTACTCTCATCACATTCATGGAATCATTGGTGATGGGTTCTATGTGGTATCTGGATAGGCGAGCCTCATTGCATATGACCAGAAAAAAGATTTCTTCAGTGATATGGAGGAGAAGGATATCTAGATTCACATAAAGATGGGAGATGATGGGAGGTATAGCGTGACTGACATCGGTATTGTTAGATTTTAGAGGGAATCTGGTTCACCTCTCACATCAAAATATGGCATGTATATTCCTGGTTTGAAGCAGAAATTAGATTCAGTTTCTAAGTTGGAAGACCATGGCTAAGGTGTGATATTTAGTAAAGGAAAGGAATTCCTTCATCACAAAGCCATGGGATGAGTGAAGAATATCAGTGTTCGAGTAAATAAACTATACAAATTTGATGTATAAAATTGTGTTGCCTTGAGCACAAAATCAAAGAAGGTGGAGAGTCAAGATATCAATGAGTTATGGCATAGAATACTGGGCCATCTACACCACATAGCTTTAAATATCATGCAGCATATTTCTACAGGACTTCCCAATGGTGCAGTTGAGTAGCGTGATACATGAAAAGGGTGTACATTAAAGAAGTACACCAAGGCCACCCTTCATGATAAGGATATTCGAGCACAAGCAATCCTTGGAAGAGTTCACTCATATGTGTGTGGACCATTCTCGACAACCTCCATGGCCAAGCACATGTATTATGCGATTTTTGTAAATGATTTTTCATGCAAGTGTTGGATATTATTCATGCACAATAAAGACCAGACGTTCTCAAAATTTTGTGAGTTGAAAGCACATGTTGAAAAATACACAAGAATGAAAATGAAGGCTATCAGGAGAGACAATGTTGGAGAATATGTGTCGAATGATTTCAAGAACTTCTTTACATCAGAAGGAATTTGAAGAGAGTTGATAGCACCTCATAACCCACAACATAATGGGGTTATAGAAAGGAATAATAAAGCATTGTGCGAGTTGGATGGGTTATGTTACATGATCAGTGCCTATCGTTGTACTTGTGGGTGGAAGCATGCAACAAAATTTTGTATGTGTCGAAAAAGATTCCTCATCGGATCCTCAAGATGAGTACACCAGAGGAATACTTTTCCAGTTAGAAGCCATATGTGGCGCAATACAATTTTTGGTTCATCATTTTACTGACATGTTACCAAGGATGAATGGAAAAATCTGGAACCAACAACTGAGTTGGGAATATTTATGGGGTACACTTATACACCTCACAACTATTAAGTGTACTTACCATATCACAAGATGACAGTGGTTCATAGATATGTGAAATTCGATGAAGGCAAGACCATGCAAATTTCTCTTGAGAGGGAGCTTCAGATGCATATATATGAGGAGATCTTAGTGCCAAAAGGAGAACCTCAATATGTGGAGCAACCACAAGCAAAGGAGAAGAGATTGGAAGCAATAAATTATGCAAGTACATCTAGAGATGGAAGGAAGTTCACCAGATAGGATAAAAGGTTTATGCATAATACTATAGAGAACATGGGAGAGCCCACATCACAATGTAGGCAGAGAAGGTCCCCATATTGGAACACTGGCTACATGGATATTATGAGCTAGAGTTTAGAGGAAGAATTTTAGCAACCAATATGGGTTGATGCAATGGTAAATGAATATGACTCCATTATCAGGAACAATGCATGAAATTTTTTCCCAAGAATGGAGGAAAATTTAGTTGTAGTATCCAAGTGGATCTACAAAGTGAAAGATCAGTAGATGGAGGTGTTGAGAAACACAAGGCTAAATTTTTGGCTAAGGGGTTCTCTCAAGTTGAGGGAATAGATTACGAGGAGGCCTTTTCTCCAATAGAAAGGTAGTCTTTAATTATATCTATTCTAACACTTTCAGTGCAAATGGGATGGAAAATAAATCATATGGATTTAAATACAACCTTCCTAAATGAAATGATTGAGGAATATGTGTACAAAGAGAAACCAGAAGGATTTGAGACCGTCAACTGAGATTCACATGTTTGAAAACTCAAGTTACCATATTATGGATTGAAACAAGCACCATGTGCTTGGTACACCAGGATCGACAACTATTTCACCTTTTTGGGCTTCAACAAAACTGAAGCAGATGGAAACCTTTACCATATTTTGGTTGAATGTAAATTAGCGATTACAGTATTATATGTCGATGATTTAATTCTAGCAGGTGATGAGAAGCTAAAGATTATTGTAAATAATATTTTTCCAGAGAATTTGAAATGAAATACATGGGGCTATTGCATTATTACCTTAGTTTGTAAATTTGGAAAAGAGACAGGGAATTTTTTGTCTCTCAAGGAAATTATGCCAATGAGATACTAAAGAATTTTCACATGGAGAGTAGCAAACCCATGGAGACTCCTCTAGCAGGGAAGTGGAGGAAGAAAAATGCTAGTTCAGGTTGAGTGGTAGATGCTACCATTTACAAGCAACTTGTGGGTTCACTAATGTACTTGGTGAACACACGACCAGACATGTTTTATGTGGTTAACCAGCTTAGTCAAGAAATGGTTAATCCAACCAACCTCTATTGGATGGCAGCCAAACATGTTTTGAGATACCTCAGAGGCACAATTCAGTTTAGTCTTTGGTACGGGTGGATAGAGGGAGTGAAGCTTCAAGGCTTTACAAATGAAGATTGGGCAGGGATTCCATCAGAAAAAAAATGCACATCAAGAGGAATCTCTAGTATTGGGTCAACAACAATTTCCTAGTACAACAAGAAGGAGAGATCAATTTCACTCAGTTCAACTGAAGCAGGGTACATGGTTTCTAGTTAGGCAACTTGTGAGGATATTTGGATGAGGAAGATCCTTGTTGGATTGTTTGGTCAATAGATGGATCTTACAGTGATTTACTATGAAAACCAGAGTTGCATCAAACTCTCAGTTAATCAATATTTTCAAGATAGGTCCAAGAATATAGCATATCAAAATTTGGTACTAACATCTCAGAGATTGTGTGAAAAGGCACATCATGATGCTACATTACATTCCTACAGGAGAACAAGATGTGGACATCTTGATGAAGGCATTGTCAAGAGGAAATTTCAAGTTCCATAGAGACAGGGTCGGGGTATCATATAATCCCTTCATGAGAGGAAGTGCTGAAAGTGACACAAAGAAATATTCTAATTTAATTTCCCCTTGAATTAAATTAGCATAAATTGAAATTCCACATCACAAGACAACTTGTATGACTTACGTAGGTTAGTATGACTTAGTTGGTTCATTTAATTCAAGTTGGGGGTCTAACTTGAGTCATATAGAGTGTCTCCTACAAAATAAGAGCGCTTATTGAGTTTATTTTGAGTTCTAATTAATTAAATCAGTTTATATGAGTTAAAATCAGTTTAACTAGCTCTAACTAATGGAGGAACTAGTGAGAGCTCAAAGAGTGGAACTTGGACTCGAACCACATCTAGTGATCAATCAGATAACTAATGATTCAATCATAAATCAATCATGCATGTTAATTCTGAGAAAGACCTAATTGAGATTGGAGTTTAAGGGAAGTATACTATCAGTTGTACAATCTTCCAAATTGTACAGGTGGTGCATACAGTCATAGGAAGGTGGTGAGCCCTGGTATTGCACCAAGAATGTTGCAACTCCCATAGGTTACTCTACCTTAATTTATCAACTTGTGGTCTGCACAAAGTTGAAGGTGATAGTGCTATATACACAATAGATGCATTCTACTCATTCCATCCTCTTCTGAGTCCTACGAAAGGGTTCTTTTTCTATGGTTTCTAAGTGAAGTCTATCACACTTATGAATCATACCTAGAACTAAATATGACTAAAAAACATTACTCTATAAACAACCAAAGGACTATTCTGAAGCAAAAAGATACATATATCTATTTTGCAAGGGAGGAAATCTACAATTTACGCTATTGCAAGGAATAGAAGTAAACTATGAAACATTCATGAACAAAATTGTTGAATTGAAATTGCAGAAAGAAGGACTAATATAATCACACATTTCTGGGCCAAATGGGTAAATAAAATCTAAATATTTCATGCTTAACTACCATGCTTTAACCATCAATCTAGTCATGACCTAACTATGCTTGTAAATACTCTGTTTTGTAGCAAAAAAAGGAGCTAAGGTGGCTTAGGAAGGTCTTTGACTCATGGATTCAAAGCTGAAGGTGCCTTGGAGGTTGTGGAAGGGTTAGGTGAGGTGGAATATCATTTTTGGGCATATGGAGAGGCTAAATGGCACGGCTACCAGATCTACTACAGGTTTCTTGTAGTGCTACAGGATGTCCTGTGAATGCTACATGAAATAGGACGAGGGTGTTTTGAGGCTAAAATTGATGAGGAAAGGGGCATGGAATGTGAAATGAAGCTGTATTTAGGTGGAAGGAAGGTAGACAACCCCTTGGAAAATCTCAGAACTTCTCTAAAATCCCGTCCTTAACTTTTAGGGTTGCTCTCGGTGTGGTCATGAAAATCTCAAAAACAGGGCTAAGAATGATTTTTTTTAAAGGATATTGGTGAAATGCGATGTTAAGTCCCTATATTAATAGTGTAGTCCCTTATTATGTTAGTGTATCCCCCCTTATTGTTATTATTGTACCCCTGTAACCCCCATATTGTTATTATGTGCCCTTACATTATTATTGTTAGGTTGGCTAGGATTACATTGTGGCCCCCCTAGGATTAAATTGTGGCCCCATGGACTCCTATATATAGAAAGGAGGTTTTTTCATTTGTATCATCCAAGAATTATTCATTCATGTGATGTATTGGACGTTTCCCCCTTAAAGTGGCTTATTTCTAAGGCGTTGATATCTCTTTTCTTCACTTTTTGGAGCTGGTTTCACAACATTTGGTATCAGAGCTTTGGATTCTAGGGTTTCGCTGCACCAAACAGGTCATCGTGGGATTTTCGCCATAAAATTTTTTCTACGAAGGTTCAGAAGCTGAAATTTGTAGAACGTGAAGCTGAAATCTCAAGGAACATCATCACAAACTTTCAAAGCTTTGTTCGCAATATTTTCGGATATATGATCTATGGAAGTTAGGCCTTTTTCAGGCTCCCGAATTTCATCTCAAATAGGTGATCGTGGGAACATATTCATAACTCTCAATCTAAGCATCGGATTGGAATTTGGTAAAATGTAGCTGGAATCACACGGACTTTAGTTTCCTATATATCAATTTTAGAGCCAAAAGAGCAAACAGTGACACATGGCAAGTCATACAAGTTAGTTCTACTGAACCAGTCCATAATTCGGTCATCGTAGGATATTAGTCATAGCTTTATCTTCAAGAATCCAAATTAGGTCAGACCTATGGCACTCAAAAGAGGATTCAAAGGGCTACCGGAAGGCCAAATTTCAAATATTTAAGATCCGAAATCACAGAGATAATTCAGTTTCAATATCAAGCTCCTCAAAATCAAGAAAAAGGTGTGTATCATTTTCGAATTACATAAGTCTCGTTTGAAAAAAAAAAATTAGTTTTAATTTATTCCAAGGGCATATTTTATAATTTTTATCAGTATTGGGTTCTATAATGCTTCAAAAAAATAATTCCATACCCATTAAGACCTCAAAAAGCTATACTATGACACATGAAGAGGAAGAATTGCAGTATGAGATATTAAAATTACAGTACCAAGTGCAACAAATTCCGATCTTACTAAGAGCAACCGAAGATGACATAGATGGTTTAAAAGCAAAAATGGAGGATCAGTTGGATGGTTTGAAGGATCAAATAATAGCTAATATGGATGATAAATTAGTGGAAGATCACATAGAGCATCAACAGCAAGTTCTCCAACTCTCAAAGGATAACCTAACTTTGGTGCAGAATCTAATGAAACAACAGGAAGATCAACATCTCATCGAAATAAGTTCGGAAGTAGTCACAGAAACAAGAACTCGACAAGTACGATCAATTTCAGAGTATCTCAGCAAGTGGAATAACCTTCCTGTAGAATATTCCACATGGGAGGATGAGAATTTTATACAGAAGCATCAAGAAATAATCAAGCATTGAGGACAACACTTGTTTTAAGGAGAGGGGCATGTTAAGTCCCTATATTAATAGTGTAGTCCCTTATTATGTTAGTGTAACCCCCCTTATTGTTATTTTTTTACCCCTGTAACCCCCATATTGTTATTATTTTGTCCTTACATTATTATTTTTAGGTCGGCTAGGATTACATTGTGGCCCCACTAGGATTAAATTGTGGCCCCATTGACTCCTATATATAGAAAGGAGGTTTTGTCATTTGTATCATCCAAGAATTGTTCATTCATGTAATGTATTGGAGGTTTCCCCCTTGAAGTGGCTTATTTCTAAGGCGTTGATATCTCTTTTCTTCTCTTTTTGGAGCTGGTTTCACAACATGTGAGAAATGGAGCTAGGGATGTTGGTGGAGTCCTCCTCTCCTGCTCTATTTAAACCTGCAAGCACACTACCTGTTCATGCAATAAACATTGAAAAACGTATGATGAAGAAGATGGAAAAGATGAGTTTAATTTGATAATAAAACCTACTTATGCATCCAAACATAAATCTAACTCATTATTCTCAACATGTTCATGATAAATACAACAATATATCTATTCTTTCCAAGAAATCATAAACTGAAGAGAAATTTTGCGCCCATGGTGAAGATCTTCCCTCCTCAATCTCAAATGAAAGAGGTGAGGAAGGGAGGCTTTGAAACACAACTTTTGGAGTTTATATTCTAGTGTACCATGATCTACAAAATTATAACTACAAAAAATGTGAAATGGAAGCAAACTAATAGCATTAAAATGAAATGTAAGAAAACTAGCTAAGACTAATGACGCAAATTGGCTAAGACTAATGACGCAAACTGGCTACAATGGAATACAAATAAACATAAATACACAAGAGAAAGACTAAGGACAATGGATTGGACCCTAACCCACAAGCCTAGATCTCTGAAACTAAATCAATGAGCGAAAAACTAAATACTCTTTTTATTGCAGAAATAGTCTCATTACATAATCATGAAAGTCTCAAAAATATATCACAAGAGCTAAGAGTCTACTAACTTTCTCCAAAATTTTAATCCTAATGACCTCTTTCTCTGCCTTATTTAACCTAAAGGGTAGATACCAACATCTACCTAAAAAGTAGGTGTTCTATCCCCTTTGACTGCAAGATAAGTGGAGCTTTGGTGCACTTGATCTTCCACTTGCTTGGCTGCCTTTTATTTCAAGTTGTTGGAGGAAATATCAAGGATCCATTGGCTGGATTTAGGAGTTAAGGAGGTGGAAAATCCTCCTATAATTTCTCCTTTCTATCTTCTATGGGCTTTGATTACAAAATCTTCAAAAAAAATGGAATATCTTCGTGATTATCTTGCATTTAACCCACATTAGGCATTCGAGGTATGACAAGCCTTAATTACCATCTACACTAAGAAACATATGACCATAATGTAATTTAAATGTGAGAAAGAGAGACTAATAAGGCAAAAAAGGTGACAATTAACCCCTCCAACTATACCTAATGATGATGCTCATCATCGCCCCCCTACCAAATGGTTACTCATCCTCTCAGAAACTTAGTCCTCCTTATTCATTTCTTTGAGTGCTTTAGTGGCCCCTATGACCTCCCAAGTAAGAAGTGAAGGAGTTCCTTTAGGAAGGTAGAATCCAACATTCTTTTCTGCCTCCTCTTATTCTTTGTTTTTCTCATCTCGGTCATTCCAATCACCCAGTCCGAGTAGCAAAGGTGGACTGATTTTCACGCTAAGACATTATAATATCATTGCGTGCATAGCCCTATTATATAATGGTTCCATTTATAGGGCACTCCTCAATATTTCTACGGTATTATATTCCATGTTTTAGAGATTAAGAGGGAGGCCATTCCACCTTATCTGACTTGCCAGTACACATTCATCTCCCAAAAACCAAGAAATATCATCAAAATGTGCAATGGCTTGTGCTTTTGTGCTGAGGTACTTGTATGCAAGGCTCGCATCATTCTCTATCATGAGGTGATTGTTGATGACTCCCATGGGGATGAATATCTCTACCCTTATGTGTGGAGGCTCTTTATTTTCTCTTCTCATAACCTTCTTTACATTATCTACTCTTTCTTCCTCATTCACTATCCAAGAGGCTAATGCAATTAACTACAAAGCTCCCAATGTAGGGTTAGGGTCCCAAATGTTTAAGTATGTCAAACTAATATTATGCACATAGAATTATTCCATCTTGGCCTTGTCTCCCATTCTAGACTAATTGCAAAAGGCAATGAATATCCTATTGTTCTGAAAAGGTAACAACCCATTAGAGGCTAATTTATTAATCTAAAATAGGAGCCATTGTTATCTGAGGTAGATGGCATAGGAGTTTGATGGATATTTGTGTTGGATGGCCTCCATGCACAAATATTACATGGTGGAAATTTGTTTGTATTTTTTTTTAAAGTTGACTCTCCAATCTTGCATTATTTGCCTGTGTTTCCTGAAGCTTCTCTTTCAACATGGATTCTATGAGTCTAAAATCAGACAAATTTCTTCCCAACTGAGTGACATTCTCCTCCATGATCCCTATGTCATGCACACCCCTTGTTGTATCAATTTTCATCCATTGATGAGTGCATGTTATTTCTTGTTCCAACTGATAAAATAAGGGGACTACAAGCTTTTGAGGAATCATTCTGACCCCTTCAATAAATGTATAGTAAGAACATATATTTGGCTAAGGGCTAGGGTGAGAAACTACTGATATATCTTAAGGGCCAAATTTTGGGGAGGTTGGCTCCTCCTTTTTATCGTTATCTCCCTCCCCTTTGGTATCTTTCCTTCAACTAGTGCTTACTTATCAACTTCTTGGGCCTCTTTCCCAGAAATGTGTGTCTTATCTCCCTCCCCCAAGGCTTCTTTCTCTATTTTTCGCACTGCTATAGTTTCTTGTATCATAAACAAAATTTCCTATATAAAATGTTGTTTTTCCTATAGCAAGCCCTCCCTTGCTTGTGTTTCCTTCTTTCTGTCTTTTGAGGGTCTGTGGGGGTTGGTAGATGTGTAGGAGATTCCAACCTTAGTGAATATATTATCCTATAGGTTACATGTGTCCATTCATGTGAAGTGACCTCTCAACCCCTTCCTTCTTCTAACCTAATTTCATCATCCTTCTTGGGTGACTCCTCAATTGTTATAGGGATTTTGGTGGGAGTCTGTCGTTTCACTGTGGGTGAAATATTATTCTTTTTATATCAGTGGGCTCCCTTCTATTAAATCCTCCTCCCATTTTTTGGTTGTGTTAGGAAGGTGGTTGAATGGTTTTTTCTGAGAGTTATTTGGGAAGGGGTGCCTTGGATATTATGGCTTCAAACAAACTCAAACTACCTTGATTTTACCACTTAATTCTGGAATTATTGTTGAATGTGTATAAATTTTATGGAAATTTGAAACTTTGGAGAGTGGTAACCACTTACCTCTGACCTTTGGTATTTTTTCTTGGGAAATGGTGGCCTTAGGAGGTAATAACACCTATGAGTGGCTCATTGTTGAACCTTCTGTGAATTTTCCTATACCAACAACAGTTTCATGTAACACGGGGTTTCCATGAAGACTCGACTTCAACCATTTGTTCTTTGATGGATCCTCTCGATTTCCTTTCTCCCACTTCTCTCAACATACTAAATGAAGTTATAAGAATGAACCAAAACTTCCCTTTATGGTATCTTAACCGAATTTGGATCAGAATGATGACTTGGATTGGGCACGAGTTTTCCTCTTTTGGACCATTGGTCCCACTCCAGTTAATCATTTCCCCTACCACAGAATCACCTCCATTTCCTTGTGAATTCCCCCTTAACTGATTTGAATTTCCTAGGTTGCGTGCACACTCAAATTCTCATTCACTTTAACTTCACGAGGGTGGCCAAGTTAATTGGCCACCTTTTCGCCTTTTTAATATCTAATTCTCGACATTAACTCATTTTGGTCAACATGAGTGCATAGAGAGAGGGTGAAGGGCCATAACGGAACCTATCTATTTTTTAGGAGTTGTAAACATTATTTGGTGCAGTGATCTGGAGTTTGCTGATAGACATGACTATCTTTCTCTTGCTGTGTTTTTTTCTATGTATTTTCTGAGTGAGCAGCTTATTTCTGAGTGAGCTATTTAACCTTTTTATTTTTATTTTTTCTTCTTGCAGGTGTTTCATGGATATCATAAATTTCCTTTGCTGGTGTGTTCATCCTCCTAGAGTTTTTTGGTGGTCCTTAGAAGCCATTTCCATCAAATTATTCTACGATTTTGATCTTGATGTACCATGTACAGGATTTCTACAGGAAACTGTTCAACTTCCTATATCGGTCTCTTATCTACTTCTTGGGGCTCAATATTTATTAGAGATAAATGGAAATTGTGCATGGAGGCTAGGGAGGATTTCTGGAATGAGTGGAGTGATGGAGAGGTGAGGGGAGAGGTCTCATGTCAAGATATAGGTGGTCTAGTTACTATTGTCGAAAAATAAGGTTTAGAGAGTGAATACTTGTGCATGGAGTGAAGTGAGGGTTAGGAGTGGTAGGTGTAGGAAAAAACCCAATTATCATACTCTTTTTGAAGTTTATAAGCTTTTTAGAGAGTTACATTTCTCACAGATAACTTTCTTGTATCAGTTACAGGGTTTCCTCTAGCACTACATGAACCCTGTAGCAGCTAGGACATGCTGTTGCAATTACAAACAATAGAAAAAATAAGTTTTTACTTACTTGAAGATAGAAATGAGTGGATGGGTGCATGTTGGAGTTTCTTATGGAGGGGGTAGGTAGAGCAAAGAGAGAAGAGATGAAGAAAACTACTCCTTCAGGTCTAAAACCGCCTTTAATCAACAACCCGCAAAACAAAAACAAGTGAGTGCATATGTATCCTTTTTCTTTTTTTATTTTTCTCTTTTTCTTTTATTTTTCTCTTTTTTTTTTGAAGGTAGGTGGGTTGCCTCCATAGTATGGAAAATTTTAGGGGCTAATATTCGTAGGTGGGCTAATTTTCCATGCTTTTCCAGAAAATAGATTCACCAATTTCCATTTTTTTTCTAAAATGATTCGCCCATATTTTATAGTACACCATTATTTTACCCTAAAAATATCCAAAATAATATATCGACTAATATAAAATCATTGGAAATCTAAAAATTTCTAAAAAATATCATGAAATTTTTTACAATTTACATATTAGGGACTAGTAAGATTTGTGAATGTTTCTAAACTTTAAGATTTACTTCCATCCTTAAAATTTTCCTTGATCGATAGAAGTTTTCAACCCACAAGCCTGAATTTGGTGCCTCAAGGAGGTTTTCACCGAAGGATCACTTATTCTTTTCTTCTTCTTCTTCTTTTTTTTCTGCTCCAAGATTGCCTCATGTAGGCTTTCAACCTTGGAGTTGGCCTTGGGTGCCTCAACGAGGTTTTCACCCATGCATCTTTATTTATTTATTTATTTATTTTTTCTAGGAGGGGGAGGCATTGGAAACTATGGAGCTTCCCATGACATACACCTACTCATTTATGGAATTTATAAACTCAGCCCTAAATAGGGGATTTTTATATACTTTGAGCCTGTAACCATTGACAAGTAGGGGAATCCCCTCCTCATCTATGGTGCTAATCTGAATTTCTCCATTATCATAGAAATTTTCCACTTTGTAAGGTCCCAACCATATTGTCATTAATTTTCCTTTGAAGTATTCTGACCTTGAGTCATAAAGAAACGCCCAATCTCCTTCTTGAAAGGTATTTTCCTTAATGTGTTGATCATGCCAAACCTTCGTTTGTAGCTGAATCACTTCTGTTTGAAGGAGTTCCTACATCCTGAATTCATACAAACCATTTAAATGAAGAAACCTTTCTTGTTGGGCCTTTGTGATATCTAGGTGTAACTTATCTGCCATCCTCAAGGTGTTTTTTTAAAACTCAATGGAAAGAAGAGATTTATTCCCATAGACTAAATCATAAGGAGTGAACCCTGTGTTTGTATTCCAAGTGGTATTGTAGGCCTAAGTGTCTTCCACCAATATGTCTACCCAATCTTTCCTGCTGCTTCTCACAACCTTAGTGAGGATATTCTACCAGGCTCAGTTTTTCACTTCCACCTAGCCATTTTCTTGTGGATGGTAGGAAGTGTAAGTCTTATGCTTGATCTTGTGCTGTCTTAAAATATTTTTAATGAGATGATATGTAAATTGAGTCCCCTGATCAGTGAATACCTCTTTGGGGTATCCAAACTTGTAGAAAAAATTCTCTCTCAGAAACTCTCCTACTTTCTCCTCTGTTTCCACCTTTACAACCCTTGTTTCAGCCACTTGGTGAGGTAGTCAGTGCAAACTATTATATACCTCTTCTTCTAGGATGAAAAGTTTGGAGGCAAATTTTCAGAAACCAAGTAGTTAGTTATATCAGAAAACCATAGAGAGAGTGCTGAGATAGAAAATAGGTGTTCATTTGGAAGTTGGTCATCCACCATTCCTTCCTCATCTGCAGGTAGAGTTAGTCTAGATAAAAAATATGCAACAACATTCTCCTTCCTTGGTTTATCAACAATTTTCAGGCCAAACTACTGTAATAACAACAACCATCTGATTATTCTAGCACTAATAGCAGGTTATTAATTAAGTACTTGGTGGCTACAAGGTCAGTGTGTACAAAGGTCTGATAACCAGTGATAGCTTGTCTAAATTTTTTTAAAGCATGGACAATGGCTAACAGTTACTTTTCTGTGAAAGTATAGTTGAGTTCATTCTTGTACAAATTCTTGCTGATAAAATAGATGGAATAGGGTAATTTGTCTTCCAACTTCCCCAAATCTACCCCCACATCTTTTTCTGATGCATTTGTGTGGATGTGGAAAGGTAGATCCCAATTTGGACCTCAGAGAATGGGGGCAATAGTTAAGTTTTCCTTAATGAACTCAAAAGATTCTTAACAAATAATGGACCAGATAAATTCATAATCTTTGGCCAACAACCCAAATAATGGTGAAGCCAATTTTCCAAAGTCTCTTATGAACCTTCTATAGTAGCCAACTGACATCTCTCTACTTTTGAGGAGCAGGAATCCTTTTTATGATGCTGATTTTGTTCGGGTCCAACTTTATTCCTGCTTGTGATATTGTGTGGCCCAATACTACTCCTTCTCTTTTTAAGAATTCACACTTTTCCAAACTCAGGGAGAGATGCATCTCAATGCACCTTCTCAACACCTTTCCCAAATTGGAGAGAGGTTCTTGGAAGTCATCCCCATAAGGTGTGAAATAGTCCATGTATATTTCTAGTGAGTCATGGACTAGCTCCGAGAAAATGCTCAAGATATCTCTTTGGAAATTATTTGGGCCATTTCACAAACCAAAGGGATGGACTCTATAATAAAAGGTTCCCAGGGACATGTAAAAGTAGTCTTGTCCTGGTCTTCAAGGCTAATTTGGATCTGGTTATACCCACTGAACCCATCTAAGAAAGAAAATATTTTTTTTCCTGTAACTCCATCGAGAACTTGATCTATAAATGGCAAAGGGAAATGGTCCTTCCTGGTGGATTTGTTGAGTTCCATGTGATCAACACTGATTCGCCATTTTCCATTCTTTTTTGGGACTAGTATAAGAGGAGATACCCACTCACTGTCTGATATAGGATAGATGAAACCTGCATTTAATAATTTTTGTAGTTCTTAATTTACTATGTATTTTAGAGCTAGGTTCATCCTTCTCTGGGTTTGTCGCACACACTTTCACCCCTCTTCAATGTAGATATGATGTGTGCACACCGAGGGATTCACCCCTTTCATGTATTTGTAGTCCCAAGAAAATGCATCAATGTTTTATTTCAAGAGCTGGGATAGTTTCTCTTTTTCTTCAGCTTATAGGGATGAGGTAATTTTTAGATATTTTGATTGGCCAAATTCCACAACATTGGTGGTTTCAAAAGTTGAATCTGTTAGTTTCATTATTTTCATACTTCCACTAGGGATCAAAACACATTTTTCATGTGCATCTTAGGTTTCCCACTCCAAATAATTTTCAATCATTCCATTAGGTCATGATATAACATTGTTCCATTGGTGGTTTTCCTTGTCAAGTGTCCCATTTTACTTCACAAGTATAGGCCTGCTGACCCTCTTACATGTCTTCATCATGTTGAAAACAAGTCTTCTCTCATTTCAATTTTAGTCAAAATCACTCATTAAGTCAGTTTCTTTCATTTCTCATTAGGTCACTAAGGTTTCATTAGGTCAAATCATTGCATTGTCTCATTTTCAATAAAGGGCAGCAAAAGGCGTGAAGGTGACCCAGAATAAACTCATGATTTGCTTTAGTTAGTTCAAATGTAGTAAGTATCTAGCCTCCCAAAGGTTTCCAACTCAAAAATCCACATTCCACACATCAAATGTCAAAGCGAGTTGTCTTTTCTCCAAGGCTGCCTAAGTCATCATTTTCCACAAGCACTAAACCCTAATTTCCTCTCCCACTGAGCTAGGGTTTGTTACAAAAACGAGATATTTGAGTAGAAGAGACATAATTTAGGTCATATAAGTAAGTATGAGGTCATTTCAGCTCATAAACATCATGTATCCATCATTTTTTGAGAAGTCTTTCCAAGAGTCAAGCCATTTGCCACTCATAGGGCCAGTTTCGCTTTAAAATATGTTTCCAACCAAACATAGATGAATTTGAAAAAAGTGAGAGATTTTTATCCATCATAGATGAAGAAGAAAAATATCCCTAATTTTTTACACAGGTGTCATGGTTTTATAGAAATGTCAAAAATACAGGTGCCACAGGAGAATTGCTGTACTTCTGGAGTGACCTTGGGAAAATCACATTTTCTCATATATGGAGTGTCCAAATTACTTTCTTGATAAGTCAAATGGGAACTAGACAGAGAGAGATTTCCAATGAGATATCATGATCTCAATTTGGAGTTTAGGAAGGCCTCCAAAGGTTTCCTGCACCAGCACTCTACATTTTTGCACCCTCATTCAACACTTTTTGACTAGTCTTGGGAAAATCAACTTTTGACAGGTCAAATCAACTCAAATCAGGAAAAAAAGGTATATTTGGAAAGTATACTTCAATATATTTCCAATGAGCTATCCTGGGCCCACTTTGGACACCGGGAAGACCTCCAAAAGTGCTCTGCAAAACATTGTTTAAGTGGAGTTGTACTTTTGTCTTGGCGTTGCATTTTTTCCTGACGGCACTGTGCTTTTTCCCAGTTTGCTCTAAAAGCTTCAAAACTCATCCAAATTGCTTCAAAACGTCTAAAATACCCTCATAACCTCTTGGAAAGTAAGTAACATGTAATTTCCACCTCCTTGCAGTCTTCAAGAGAAATTTCATGGTGTTTTTGGTTTCTATGCAAATTTGGAAGTTTGCCTAGCTGCAAACCTTAAATTCAATATTTATTCCCAAATTGGTGCCCATAAACCTATCATTCCCTTCCTACATCACTTTAAACCCTATTCCTTTCCCTACAACACCATATCCCTTTCCCTAAATCCCTTTTCCTCTAAACCCTATGTCCTAGGCATCTCAATTTCCTAGGCAGCCCTATCAACCCTGTAATAAGATTCTAATTCCCAATCCCTTAAACATTTTGATCCCCTATCACCTCCATAAGTTCAACCCCTTCCCCCATCTCCCTAATGTTCCTATCCCCACTCCCTAGACCTATCTGTTACACAAAATTTTGTCACTATCCCTGCAATCCCCATTTGACACATTGGAGCCTTATTTTTGTGAACAAAATAAAGTGTCATGCCTTGCAAATATCATCATTGCATCCCTTACCATGAGTCTAACATTCCTTTTGTTGACCATTTCTTGAATAGACCACCAAAAACACTTGTTCTTGGCTTGGCGTTGGTAGCCAGTTATGCCCTCGCACCGATGAGGCAGATTAACACTGGCCCCCGTGCCAGCTAGCGCTCTGTCTCAGTTAGCTGCCCATGCCAATCTGTTTATGGAAATTTTTTTAAAAATAGAGGAAAAGTTTCGATCATAACAACTTCATGGATGATTCATGGGGAGTGGTTCGACTGAATAACCACGACCTTCCTCCTTAGGCCTCTTTTTTCCCCTTTTGGGGAAACCTCCCATGAGATAAGGCCTCCCTTCCACCATAGTAGGGATCCCAACCTCCTCCTATCCCTCTATAAATATAGCTCATCCTCCATTGATGAAGCTAGCTGAGCTGAAATGAAAAAGCAGAAACGCTGGAGAGATTTCTATTCAAGATAGAACAGAAGAGTCCCTTATTGAGAGAGCTTAGGCTTGTGCCCTCATCCCATCTGAATTCCCTGACATTCGTCGAGACACGCTTCAACTGAACCCCGCTAAAGGAAGCTGCGACGTCAAGGCTTGGTTGTAACCCTTTCTTCTATTAATACATATGTATAACTATTGTCTGGTTCCCATATCACGTTGATGTGTTTTATTAATGCAATATGCTTAACGCTCCTTGATTGGTTAGTAATTATGAATGAGATTGTTGTTTTGTACACTGCTCTTGTTTGTTGATTTTGTGCAGGTATCCAATCGTCGTTGCAAAAGGATCGTGACTTGCTGAGACAGGAACTAAGAGGCCACCACTACAACAACTATGACGACAGCGTTGGACTCCAAGTAGGTTGATCTATCATGTCTATTTCATTCATTAATTAGGAGCCTACACTCTAGTTTTTCCTTTTGTTACTAGAACCACTCCAGGGCTAGAGGGATCATCTATGTCCGTAGAGAGGATTTACCTACATAACAAATTGGCTACTCCGCTAGGGACCAGTGTGAGTTTGTCTTTTTTCCTTTGTCTAGTCAACTTCGGTTGTTTTCTTGTTTGTCTATCTTTTCTTGTCTATTTTCTTGTTTAGAGTCCTCTTGTTCAGCTCTAGAGTGTCAAGATTGACCTCTTCTCATTGGATTTCCCATTCTCCCATAGATATCCAGCTTGGCACGTTGAATAGCCGCACCGATTAGCACATGTTGCTTGTGTTGCACTAGCGCCAACCGTTGTTTGGAGTGGATTACCACCTTACAGTTGCGCCGAATATTCTAGGGTTTGGATTGACTCTCCTTTAAAGTTTTTGGTCAGTTGTGCTTGTCTCTGGGTAGATTTTTGATTTGTAGTTGTTTTGTTGAGATTGTTTTGACTGTCACAAACTTGTTCTTATCAGTTGTACATCTGTTTACTTATCAGTATTTATGGCCTTAGGATTCTTGAGTGTCATAGCTCACTGAGCCTTCTGATTGGAAATCGAGTTTTCCAATTCTTGTCAGTAACATATCTTGATCAATTGCGTTTAGTTATTTTTGATCCTTTGAGCAGTTGTTTTGGTTAAATGATAATTTTAGGTTTCGTTTGATTTTTCTTCTTGCTACTCCAAGCATAGATTACATTGCTTGTTTGGATTGTTTCACTGGTTTTTATTTTGATTGGAAGAGTGCTTCATTGGTTTGAGTGAATTTTTGTGTTTGTGTTTCTTTCATCGAATCAGTTGGTTCAGCTCTTTACATTTGCAATCCTCGAACTAGTGTCTGTTTTGTTTTTTCATGTCATTAGTGCATTATGTGCTTCATTTCATTGAAAAAATCAAAAAATTGCATTCTTTCATTTGTTTGGAAAAGGAAAGTTCTTTGGCATAACTAGTTCTTGATTAGCTAGGAAAGAATTTTTCATTTTTCGCTTTATTTAATTAGATGCATTAGCGGATTTATTCATTTGATTTAATTGATTGCTATTGTTTGAAAGATCTCTATACTTCTCTTAATTAGCATTCATTGAAGGAAAATGGTGTTCATTTGCATGTAGTTTGTATTTAGGAAATTTGAGATCGACATTCTGTAGGGCCTGAAATTGGAACATAATTCAAGATCAACTATAAAATCATTTGAATTAACCTAAGGAAATGTTGGAACCTAACGCACACATTTTAGTGGTCTAGGCTAGAGACGTGTTCTGACATCTTAAAACCTAGTAGCTGTCGTTCTCCTTTTGGCTTTAGACAACACTAGTATGCACTTGTGCTCCCCGTACCATCGAGTATATAAAGGGAGACCCCTATAGGTTCAAATTCTTTATCCATAGGAAACCAAGTCCTGCATGTATGGAAATTCCTTGGTCATTTCTCTTTCATTTGATCACCAAGGTGTATATGGAAGTTCACAGAAACTTGGTACACCCTCTTTCTTAGATTACCAGAGCAGTCATTTCGATCTTTTCGTGACTCCTTAAAAAGAGAAGAGATCATCGAGCACTTGTCCATTCACACTCATTTAAAATTGAAAGTGAATAGAGTCATCTTTTGTCTGTTTCTCAACTCTTAAAACATGAAACAACAAATTCCAGTTTCAATGTCATAAAATTAATGGCCCATGATCACATGCCCGTTAAACATCCATTACTTGGCTTGTTTTTGCTTTTCCTTAGGCCTTGGTCTTGAAGCCTTCTATTGGCTATATCTTTTTCCTTTTCTATTTTTAAATACGGTCATAGTGGCGGAACCACCAGTTTCGTCATCTTCCTCACTGCCTCCTAGTGGTAGTTCCTTTCCCGAAATTTCTTACAAAACCCCTCAGTCCACTAGGTCTGCCGAGTTTTCATAGCCTATTCTCCCGAATGTTTTACCTCTTCCTACTTGATCTCCTCCTGAAGAGTCAGTTGAGTACAATTGGCCTCCTCCAGGTGCTTGTTCTCGTTTAGGGGACGAGGAATAATTCCCTCCTCTTACTTCGGGATCACCATTTGTAGCTGCTGCTATACCTCCTACTCCTCGTCGTCGCTTTGACGATCTTACAACTTCATCAAATATGGATTCTTCGAGTCCTATTGACAATGAAGGAATGAATGTTTCTATAGGAGAATAAAATTTTTTCCCTAAATATCTTCTGCATGTTTCTGTTCAATCTTCTCCTCAATCAGTGTCACTTCCACTTAGTTATTGGACTTTGAGTCATATTATGTCTGGTGTTATATGCATAGCTCAATCAAGTACATCAACTCCCCCTAGGAGTTCTATCCTCCCTTCATTAGGGCTATCACCTTTGACACTGGGTTCATCAGTTATTGTTATCACATCTGTCCCAGTCCGACCTACCATCTATGTAGCTTCGTCTATGCCAGTTGTTACAACACATTTGTAATATTCTTTTCACACTCGTAGGTCTATCTTACTTAATCTTATGTGGCTGGTCAATCAGGGTCCAAGAAGATCACAAACTCACGCTTCGGAGACTGCACCTGCTGGTGTGGCTACGACTACGCCTATGGTTTCTACCTATACCTTTGATGAGCACGTGTTATACATTCACTGACATTATGCTCCTTCTCCTGATGCTCAATCTTCTGCAGACCCGTCTGCTTCTAGTATGACCTCGGATGTCCCTATGATCCTGGCAGCCTTACTTTTGAAGAGTATTTTTTGGCGATTCAACAATAGAAATCTGAGGGTTTTCAACCACCCCAAGTGCCTGTCAATCCTCCCCATCATAATGATGTTGTCAGCAACCCAATTTATTCATTTCCTGTTGATCCTTATCAGACCATCACTCATCAAGGACCTTTGCTATAATAATAACCCTCAAGCTTACAAGGAAAACCATTACAGGGACAACCTTCGGCTCAGTAGGGACAATCCTTTGGTCCTCAGGGACAACCTTACAGTCCACAAGGTCAACATTCAGTCCAACAAGGACAACCCTCCAGTCCTCCAAGTCAACTTCAACCAGGAACGTTGTATATTACCGACGGGCCAATGTACCCCCCACAGGGACAAACTACTATACAACAACAACAATTTCATGTTTAGTATGGCCAAAGCTTTGTGCAACAAGGAAAATCCTATGGCCCTGCTCCGGGTCAACCTGGTCATCAGGGAAAACCTGGTTCATCTCCACCATCAGGAAAACCTCTTCCACAAGGGCAACCTAGTGGCTCTTGTTATCCAAGCCAACCTGTTCCGCAGGGACAACCTATTTAACCAGCTCAATAGCTGGTTCAACCTGTTCAATAGCCAATTCAATCTATTCAACAACCTGTTCAACCTGCTCAGCATTCGGTTCAACCTATTTATCTGACTCAGTAGGATACACCTGTTCAGCAGCCCACTAAACCTGCTCCACCCCAAGGCACATATTACCCCCAAGGTCAATATCAACCGGTATATAATGTACCCCAAGATTTCACTTTTTACCCACAAAATCCATCTCAGTTGGTGTATAATCAACCTGAAGGCCATGCTTACATTCTGCAACAGAATCCATAAGTTTCTCAACAAGGACCTCAGTGGTATGCTCGGAATTAGTATCCTCGTCCTCAACCCCAGTATTACTAGAATTATTAGTCTTATAACCCCTATGGTGAGAATCCTCTAGGACAAAACATATGGGGGAAACATTTCTCACAGGCTAGGTGGAATGTTAACACGGGTCCTTATTAGAGACCTCCAATGCCTTTTAATCCTCAATTACCTTTTCTCGCTAAGTTGGAACTCCCCGATGTGTCAAAGTTAACAAACGATCCAATTCTTCATAACCCGTATTGGCCTCCAGTTCCGACTAATATTCATGGTGATTGTCCTAAATTTGAGGGCAAGTCTAGAGAAGATCCCCAAGTGCATGTTATGACTTGCCACTTGTGGTGTTCCTCTAACTATTGGGTTGATGATTCCATCTGACTCTGTCTTTTCCAATAGTCTCTTACTGGTGCCACTGAAAAGTGGTACATTGAGCTATCTCGTGGCATCTTTCAAGATTTAAAATCTCCCGCCATGGCATTCCTTACACATTTTTAGTTACTGGTTTGTAATGAAACTGGGACACACCTCCTCACATCCTTGAAACAAGACCGAGCTACTCATATCTCAGATCATATTCATGAATGGAGACGTCGTCATCGTTTGACCAAGTTTGATATTCCTAATCAGCTTCTAACTGATTGGTTTGCTACCTCCTTTTTTTATCAAATTGTGAAAGACATTTCTATTGGGGCATGTGTAATCGAGGAACAGGCCATTGCTGGTGCCTAGTATTTTGATCTTGTGTACTCTTAGTCTGGCACATTGTACAATATCTTGCCTGATGCCCTTTGACCTAGAACTTCTAAAGCACCAACGACCCCATAATTCGATGGTATTATTGGTTTCGTGTCTCAAACTTCTCAAAAGTCTTCTCCTTCAAATTCTGGGAAGCAAAAGTCTCATTCTTCAAATAATGCTACTTCTCAGCCCACTCTGAATCCTGGTAAAACCTCGGAAGTCAATGTCATTCAGGCTAATCCGGCGAACAAAACTTCCAAGGGGAAGAAGGGTAAAGGTAAGGCCAAAGCCAATACCCCAAAACTAGATTCATCCAAATCTCTTAATGATGATGGTTCACATCGTAAGCCGAAATACTCGTGTTTGATCTGTAACAAAGAGCACTACACCAATGATTGTCCTCAATGGGCCAAAGTAAGTAGATTTCTCAAAGGCACTCTAGGTGTTAGGGTCCTATAATATAGGATTCATAATTTGGAATTGACTTATGATAGTCTTGTAAATATGTACATACTTTGCCTTCTGCAAGTTGTTTTCCCATATTTTGTAAAAATAAAAGAAAAAATAAAAATATATATCAAAAAGAGGGTAAGAAGTCCTAAAAGAAAAATCAAAGGACTTAGAAAAAATAATACACCCCAAAAGGAAAAATATGAATAAAACATGAAAGTGTGCAAGTCTAAATGCCACTATTTTTTAATTTTTGCAATTGATTATGGCAGAGTGTCAATAAATGTCATAATCCATGATGAGTTGAACTGATTAATCTTGACTTGTCATGTTTCAATTTACTTGTTTTAGATAGAGAATAAAGAGTTGTCAGACAGTTTAATCCTGACAATTCAGTAGATAGGTATAGAGTAAAGAGGAACCCAATAGTTTAATCTAGGTCCTTGGATGAAATAAGGTAGAATTAGATAGTTTTTACTACTTTCAAAAGAGTAAAATGTTCAAGGTTGCTAGCTCAAATGCACCTGCACAAATGGAAGAAAAAATGTTAGATTAAAGATTGGGTAGGTAGAAGAAGGTGGGAAAATAGTTGTAAATATCTTTCACTAGGCTACAATAATTAGTTTCCCTCCCCTATAGTTATTCTGCATTCTAAACTTCCAATCAAAAAGGCTCAGAGCATTTCTCTGACTTCTATTGGGACCGGACCCAAGGCTCAATGAATGTTAAGTTAAAAATGTTTGAATTCCTATAATAATCCCTAATTTTCATCATTTACCATTCATGCATTCATCACCATGCAATTTCATAAGTAAATACTCCATTTTTACTTAATGATACATAAAGGCCCCATTTGATTAACTACCTACATCTCATAAAGCATAAAAACCCTCAAAAAACATTATATCGTAAGTAAAGGTGGTGAGATTATAAAATGATAAGATTTGCTTTAAGTTTTCACTTTACTTAGTCATCTAGTGTATTTTTGTGTTTTTCATTTTCCTAAGTCATATTAACTTCTAATTTACTTATTAATCCTTATAAACACACCTTATCCTAATTATTATAACTCCTTTATCTAATTATCCCCTAAACTCACTATTATAAGATTTTTTGACCAAAGAATATTATCCACATGGTGAATTAAAACCCCAATTACACTCCCTTTGGTCTTAAAACTAACCCTATTGAAATACCCTGCCCCCTATAGTGAATAGACATCTCCATAGTCTATAACTATATAATACAAATAAAATAAAAGAAGCACTTTACACATATTTTATGTCTAAAGCATAAAAAATACTACTTCGACTATGTCATTTTAAGCCTAATTTTTTATAAAGGCAATATCCCCGCGTCTTTGTAATTCACTTATTACCCTTCCCCAACTTATCCCAAGGTTAAAGTGTGGAATTGCACAACAAAGACTTTTACCTTTTTAATCATTCCCGATTGTATAAAACCTCAAGTTTTATATAAAGATTAACCTGCCCCACACACCATTTACCATATATATAAACTCACTTTATATATATAAATTTCTCGATAAACCCCTTTTGGACTATACATAGGTATACTTCTATTTTACCATTACCCTCGCGCATATAACATTTCTATATATAACTAAAATTTGGTTATAATCACACATTTTATAAAGGTTTTGTTATATATTAAATGCGCCATTTCATATACAGCACCTGGACCCCACCCATGCTTCACCGCAAGTCTTTGAAAGATCCTGACCATTCGCATCATCCAATCAAATCCAACAGTGCACGTTCATTATCGCACTCCAAAAGTAATCGTTCAATGTTTATTAAAATTTGCGCGATAAAAGCTATTTTTCCAAACCTCCTGATGCTACGTGTCTGATTTTAATTGGATCGCGTTCCAAAAGGCTTAAACCACTTACCATCCAAATCGAATGCGAAAACCACTGGTTTTTTTCGCAAATCCACCTCCTGCCATTGAATAGACCTGTAATATATGATATTTACGATGGTAAACATTGAAGGTTTAAACCTTAATATATCACTGTTTTATATCATTATTTCACACTCCCAACTGATTTAGCCTCCATCCCGACTGTGTTAAAGAGATTTGAGCCCCATGTTGGCCAATTTCTTGCCCTAAAGCCAAAATTGCCCACTGCTCTATATATCCGAAGCGGTTGAAGCCACCTACTACACTAGTGGATTCAGTGTAAAGCCGAAGCCACTAGAAAACCCTCCTCGACTATCAAGATACCTATGAACCAGGTATTTTACTAAATTTGACCAGAAAAATTCACAATTTGACTGCAAATTAAACCAATTAAGCTACTAAGACCAGAATTGCCGATTTAAGCATGCCCAAACATTGAAAAAACAGGGCAAACCCTTGCAATTTTTCCTCAGAAATTTCCATTTTCCTAAAACTCTATTTTAAAGCCATTTTATCAATTTCCAGTCATTAAAAGACAATTTCCACGGCTCAAAAGATTTAAAAAGTGCACAAAAAGACATAAATCCCTTTTTTCAGTCCTCTACACCCAAAAAACCCATGTTTTCTGTCCTAAAACCCTTGCTCAAATTCCCAGATTCCCAAAATTATCCCAGATCTTCTCAATTACCCTCTGTTTCAATATTAACTAAAGAAAACAGTTTAATCTTGCTTAGTTATTCCAAAAATGACTAAACAACAGGTTACACCCAAAGCTGGAGATCCCAAAGCCTCAAAAACTGTAACAGCCAAGCTTCCCAAGCCTGAATCCTCAAAGATCAACAAGCCAACTCCTGCTTTAATAGCTTATTCAACTGAAGTTGTTAGAACTCTCCAACCACCTATTTCCTCTGAATAAAACATTCCTTTAACTGACTTAGATTACAAGATTTCTGATACAGTGGTAGAATTCAATTTGCTTGAGATTCATAACTGGTGTTATGATAAATTTCTGAATAAAAAGCAAGATGACATACCTATTTGGGAATCCGATTTGCCCAAATATGTAGTTCCTGTTACTCATCCAGCCCAAGACTTGGCCAGACTATGTCAAATGCATTATGTTCCTAATCAGAGAGCCATGGTAAACAAAGATTGAGAAATTCTGTTTCTCATCACAGCAGAATCCATAAATGAGATGCTTCAGTTGAAGCTTGATCCTAGAGTAGTGCCCTTTTCAATTGAAGAATTAACCCAGTTATACTTAGATTTGGATTTCCCTAAAAAGTTTATGATATTTCAAAATTTTATGCCTGCCCATGTAGACCTTCCTAAGGTGAATCCACCATATTTTACTTCTGATTTTCCTGAAGCTTCTAGAAAAGTGATCTCAATGCTATCCTTCATTCTAGGGTATTTTAATGATGAATTTACTGATGCATCTATACTTGGTTTCCTTTCTACATTATCCCTAGGGCAACCTCCTTCCATGATCTTTGATTTTGCTAGATTCATTGCTGATAGCATACATTACCAACTAGCCAAATTGCCTACTGAGGGAGTGTTTAGATATTCATCTTATCTATTCCATTTGTTTCTATTTTTCCAAGCTGAGCATTTTCCCATTGCTTTGAAAAATATGGATGTATAGGGCCAACCTCTATCAGTGATAGTTTGGATATCCTTTCTCAGAAGGGAAGGAAATGAATTTAGTTATAAACAGTTTTCAGACTTATTCATCAGGACATGCATGAATTTGATTTACAAGTCTGAACAGCCTAGAGTGAGTGAAGAAATGAAGAGAATATTATAGATGTCTGAACAATGCAAAGTAGGAGACTAGTAATTATATCAGAGACACAAAATTAATAATATTTGGAACAAATTTGTCCCCATATAAGTTACCTAATTTTTTAACCATCATGGTTTTTGCATTAGAATATTTGAGACAAGTTTTAAATGCAGATTCTATAAACTTCATGGCATCAAAGAAAAAGACTCAGTTTAATTTGAAGAGCCAGATTGACCCTTTCATAGTAAACAATAGGGAGGCTGAGAAAGAAATATCTAGAAAATAATCAAAGTATCAGTTTCAAGAGAGTTTTCAATGGAATTATGATCCCCAGGGTTACCTCAGTGCTATAAGGGTAAAATGCAAGCTTCAACCTTTTATACATGACTCAAAACCACATATTGAGAGGTTTTCCAATCAAATTGAATGGATGCAAAACACATTGATAGATCCTACTGATGATAAAGAAACAGTTAAAAAAGCAGACAATTCACAGACTATGATACTTACCAAACAGGCAGAAGTTTCAAACAAAATATCAAGGGATGATGAAGGTTATTCAGCTCAAACTATTACTAAGAATAAGTTTAAATTAATTTACAACAAAAGAGCCAAAATTACTAATGCTGAAAAGGAAAAGACCATGGAAATAGATTATACCAATGATCATGGAATGAATGATGATCAGTCAGCAAATCAAGGGGCCACAGTAATAATTGATGAATTTTTGAAAGAAATTGGAAAAGAATAGATTGCAGCAGATAAGAAGGGCAAGCAAATGATTGAAAAACAGGTTGATTTAGAAATTCCCTCTTCTTCCAAAACAACAGATGAAAAAGATTCAATTATAAAACAAAGGTACAGACAAATTAAGGAGAAAAATGAGGAGATCAAAAGAGAAATTTACTCTCAATTTCTCGAAGAAAATCCAGGTAACAAGGATAGACTATTAATAGCATTTCATTATTCTACTAATAAAATGATCATGTCCTACCTATAGCCAAAGGTTTCAGATCCAGAGACAGTCTCAGACTACAGCAAGACAGACTTTGAAGTTGATTCAGAAAATATCCATGAGCTAGATCAAATTGAACTTCATAGACATACATTTGAAATGATATATTCAAAAATAGTGGATAAGACCAGGAGTGCTACTCAATTGAAAAACACCATTTTTAATATGCAAGACTAGATGAGGCTAGACAATGCCTCTTTACAGGCAAAAGAACTAAGGATTAAGTCCTTAGAAGATCTAATCCTTCAGATAGGAGTAGATCCATCAAACATAAATGTTTCTCAGGCCTTGATAAAGCAAAAGAATGATGATATCACTTCTTTGAGGAAACAATTAAAACTTCCTCAAAACGAACATCCTCAAGAAAAATAAATCCTCCAAGAACAAACTGAAAAAGATAAAATGGCCAAGTTAATACTAAAACTGACTACCCAAGTCAAAGAGATGGAAGATCAGATGGACATCCTTATAAAAGAAAAAGAAGCAGTAAAAGAAGTTGATGTGCGACCTATTCCCACTGTTATTCCTATAGTTAGCACAACTGTCCCTTCCACATTGGCAGAACATTTAGCCCCAAAAGTGCCACTGGAAACTGTAGTTTCAGTGCAATCTATAGATACTTCTGCCACAAGATCATCCACCACACAGGTACATCAAGCAAGTGAAGCAACAGATATAGTAAAAGCCATGGAGGAGATGTCCCTAAAAAATAATGAGATAATCAATTTGAAAAAGACCATTCAAACTCTTGAATCATCAAACAGGAATACATTGATTACATCAAAAGGACATGAACAAAGAGCAAATAGACTTGATGAACAGGTAAAGGTCTTGCAGCAGCAAGTAAATCTCAATGAACATGTTTCCTTCATCAAGAACTATCTTTGGAAAAACATAATTCAAGGCATACATCTACAATGGCCTTCATTTCAAATCATATATGAGAAGAGAGATCTACTTAAGGCAACACAGGTGGAAATTCAGAAAACAAAGGAAGAACTTGCTAATAAACCATCTCAAGATTTAAAGCTTATTACATTTTTGAACAGCAAAAACAGAGAGGAGCTTGAATAATTGAAAATACAAGATAGGACTGAAACAATTCTTCAAATCAAAAAGGTCCAAAATGAAAGGAATATAATGAACAATTTGGAGGCAAAGTGTAAGGCCATGGATTTGTCAATAACAAAGTTTTTGGCACAATACACAATATTCAGACAAGTAGGCCTCCAAGACATTCATGGCTTTAATGAAAAGCTAATGGTTCAAACAGATTATGACAAGAAGATCAGAGCCTATGCCAAAGAACAAATAAATAAGCCTCTGCCACAAGGTTCCCCAACTGGTAAAGTTGTCGTGGAGTACTTTGAAAACTTATTTTTTCTACAGAATGAAATTAAACATATTTTCATTATCAAACCAAATTTCTCAAAGTACACTGATGCTGATGAAAGTTACCAAAAGTTGAAAAGTATGGGAATACCAAGTGATCAGCAATGGCAGGAATTCACAAATTTGTTATAGCAACATTGGAATAGAACAACCAAAAAAGTATAGGTAAAACAGTGAAGTTAAGAAGAAAAGAATAAAAAACAGTTTATTTGATTTTGGATTTTTACTGCTGATATGAATCTTTTACAACAGTAAAAGAGTAAAAGGAATATTCAAGCAAGACAGAGAAATTATGGGACAATTTTTTACCACAGTCAAAATTTCATTTACAGCTGTCAAAAGGTAAAAATAGCAGTGGAAAGTCTATTAGATCAAAGTAATAGGGTCAAAGTGTATTAGAGCAGAAACAGTCAACTAGTTTTTACTATGGTAAATTCTACATTTTACTAGCAGTAAATTGACAGATGAACAGAGTAAAAGAGTATCAGGAAGAAAAGCAACGTTAAAGAATATAAAGTGAAAGAGTATCAATCAAGCAATCTTCAAACAAATATCTTCCAAATGTGCCAGCAAGCATGTACACCTAGTCAACAAACTGTTGTAATTAGATAAGATAGTTCTATTTTTTCTAGATAAGAGGACATCTTGTTTAAGTTGTTAAGCAGCTGGTCCTCTTAGTGTGTTAAGATATTTTATTTTCCTAGTGTTATTCCTAGATTTCTCTAGGATATTTTGTAATAAACATTTGTATAAATACTTCAGTTTATGAAGTGTTTAGTGTGGAATAAATTTTCTCATATTATTATAGACATTTTTTCTGGTACTTTTGAGGCTCATGTGTTGATTCATAGCAGCAGTCTGGACAATAGCCAACTGGACTTCATAACTCATGATTCATGCGATAAGCTAATGAGTAAAGTGATTTCTTACTATCATTGTTTCCTCTTTTGAAGTTTCATTCAATTTCATATATGTTGTTCAATCTGAATGATTAATTAGGAATATTATTTTAGGATAAGTGTAAAAATTCCCTGTCTTAACTACTTGATCATTTCAATGTTTTCTGCTGATTTCCAGACTTAGGAATTCTTAATTTATCCCAGTCCCATTTGACCCCTACCTCTTTCCTCTTTTTCTAGATCAAAGGATCCTTCACTGCCCTTTATCCCGAAAGAAAGCCATCTCATCCAAACAAACTATTCAAATCTCTGAGGGTTATCTACCTTGCCCTGAGTACATTAGCATCCTTTTGGCCTTGCCTTCCAGTTTTTATTGCTACATCTTGACTCCATAGCCCAATGTACTAGTAGATCCCTCTTTAATTTGTCTCCAAGTAATCTTATTTCCCACCATACTTTTCAAACAAAAAACCAAGTGCCCAATTATACCTAGCCTAAAATATCAATTCAAAACAAAGTTAAATCTGAAAGAGAGAGCCCTCTCTGAAATTTAGGAAGGATAGAGCCTAAATTTCCAAAGTAGGTTTGTGGTTACCCCTAGTTTTCTTTAACTATAAATCAAAATCCCACGACCTAAGAAATTACTAGGGTGATAACATACTGGTGTCCATACTGGGGAACTAACCATTCTCCAGTTTTAAATTTAATCTTGAAGGAAGATTTTTAAATCTATCTTTTCTACTTTAAGATTAACTTTAAAGGTTGTGGGTATTTCATAAATAGTCATTCTGGCTTCTAGGAAAACCTACTATACCAAGTCTAACCTAGATCCTAAGCTTGCAGTAATAGTAGATAACCCAGAACGGATTGGAAAAAATAAAAAGAAAAAACAAATTGTCAATTTAGAAGCTGAAGTGCCCTTGAGAAAAGATAATTCCTTACCCAAAGAATTAGTGAGCTTATCTGATATTGATTTTGACTTTAAGTTTGAAAATTCATTATTTAGAAATAAATCTAAACCTGATTTAAAGAAATCTGTCATAGATCTTGTTTTTACTTCTTTTGTGAATGAGAAACAGAAAATTATTTCAGCATCAATAAAATCAGACAAATCCGAAATTCAAAGTATAGTAGAAAGGGTTAATGTTACACAGATTAAAGATGTGGATGAAGCTGTCAAATTAGCTCAATTTTTATCTCACTTTAAGCCTCCAATTTCTCAATTACACACAACAATATTTCTAGCAACGGATTCAAATCTATATGCTGCCACTTCATTTTTAGACTCCACTGTCAGGTCACCCACAAAACCTTTTAGTCCCGAGTTACCTTTGCAGCCTAGGATTATATTTTCATCATATCCTCAAGCCACTGCAAGTTCATCCACAGAACCATTTATTCCTGAGTTGCCTTTGCGGCCTAGGATAGTATTTCCATCATTCACTCAGTCCATTGCATCCACCAATTTTATAAGCACTACATTTTTTCCATCCAGTTCCATATATATACCAACATCTTTTCCAAGTTCTTCAAATACAATTTTTAGCACATCAGCTACTATATCCAACACTGCTCCTATAGCCACTGTTATACCTCCTAGTTCAGGAAAACTTCAAATCATGGCTGTAAGATATGCCCCTCTAGTTTTACCCCAAAACCTCCATGATATGCCCCAAAATTACCAAAACGATATCCTATTATTTGATAATTTTTCACAATATACTGCACAACAACATGTCACCAAAATGACTGATTTTTGTGAAATTTATGAGATAGATGAATCTGATGTCTGAATGAGGTTGTTTGCTCAAAGTTTAACTGGAGAAGTAAAAACATGGTTTAGAAATTTAGGTGTTGGTAGTATAGCAGATTTAGCTACATTTCATAGAGCATTCATAAATAAATGGGAAAAGAAAAAGAATCCCCTGCAGATTTTATCTGAGTTTGATGCTTTAAAAAGAGCTCCTAATGAGTCTGTTTAGGATTATTGCACCAGATATAACAGTTTTTATAATGCCATCCATGTTGATCTTAAACCTACCCCCTATTCAGTACTTCTTAAATTTCCTGATGTATTTGATCCAGATATGGCATACCAATTAAGAGAAAGAAATGTTGAAACATTAGAACAGATGCAATTAGATGCTGTTGGTGTAGAAATTAATATCCTAGCCAAAAATCCCAGACTTAGGAATGAAAGGAGAGTCACAATCAAAGAAGAGAATTCAAACTTAGATGGTAAATTTGATTTTTTTGCTAAAACTTTAGAAAGAGTAGCTGAGAGATTAGACAACATTGAGAAAAAACTGTAATGGGATAACCAACCCCAAATCAAAAATCTCAACTACAGAGAAAACAACAATCCTGGAAAAGATAAAGAACCTTCCCCAGATCAAAACATTAGGCCCCCTTTTCAAGAGAACTATGCTGAAAGTTCTCAAAACAATGTTGAGGATGAGGAAGACATCAACATAGTGATGGGGATAGATGAAAGTAATACAATTTTCCTCACTCAGGAGGATCAAGAACTCTTTGAGCTTCAACAACTAAAAGTAGAATCTGGTGAATCCTTTGACTATAAGCAAGGTTATGACTTTGCAATCAATTAAATTCACAGCCAGTATAACCTTAGGAGAAAGAAAAAAAATGAGCCTTCTACAAAAAAAAATGTTGCAACTCAACAAAATCAAAACAAAAAGAATGTAGAGGCTCCTAAAAAAAAAATTGCAAATTCTTCCAAGATAAAACAAGAAAAATTCAAACCCACCAAGTCTTAAAAAACAATCTAGTCCAAATATTGTTGATATCACTGAAGAGGTGGCTCAATCCTCCAAAGATGCCCAAAAGGCTAATACTACAAAGGCCACTAATTCAGCAAAAACAAAAGTTCCTGATCCAAAGTAGAATCCAGCTGACTCTAAATCATCACACCCTAAATCTTTTGCTGAAAATTCTAGATCTGACAAAGCCTGTGTTGCCACTCAAACTATTCATGAAAAAATAATCAAAGACAAAAGAAATAAAGAAAATCAAACAGAAGATAAAAAAACAACTCAAGCTAAAGGTAAAAATGTTGAACCTCAAGAAAAACCCACTTAGTTAACAATCACAAAAGATGAACTTCTACAGATTAGTAAATCTCAACAAGCATTCAACATTCAAGCTGAAATATCCAAGTTAAAAATACCAATTCCTTTAACATAATTGGTAAATAATTACTTGTATAAATCAACAATCAATGAAACTTTAAACATGAATGATGGTGAGGATTCAATTAATCTAAATGATGATGAGCTTGAATTAATTTTTGGTCTTGATGTAAATGGTACACATGCTGAAGGATCAATCTCTCCTTTTTACATTAGTCTTACTATTCACGATCAGATATTACACAATGCAATGTTAGACTCAGGAGCTTCCCACAACTTAATGCCAAAAGATATTATGGAAACTCTGAATCTAGAAATAAATAGGCCATATAAAGACTTGTTCTCATTTGATTCCTCTAAAGTCAAGTGCATTGGATTGATAAAAGATTTGTGTGTCAATTTAGTTCAATACCCAGGTAAAAGTATGATCATGTATATTGTAGTAGCAGACATCACACCAAAGTATGGTATGCTTCTTTCTCACTCATGGGGAGCTAAGTTGCAGGGATCTCTACAACTAGACATGAGTTTTGCTACTATCACAGTATTTGGACAACCCAAAAAATTATATAGAGAATCATTTATGAAATACATGGTCATTAATGTAGAAAGGTCCATAAATTATCCCATCTATTCAACCCCAACTAACATTGACTCTTTCATTTTATCCAACTCTGATAATGATGATATCCAAACTGAATTGATTGACAGAAAACCTGAATCAAAAAATGATAATATTGGTCATGAAGCCCTTTGGCACTTAGATTTGATGGTTCAGTGAACAAGACAGGGGCAGGAGCTGAAGTATGGATCACCAACATGGAAACCAATCATTCGGAAGGACATGCCTTTAGACTCAACTTTAAATGCACCAACAACATGGCAGAGTATGAAGCATTGATCTTAGGCCTCCAGATCATCAGAAACTTAGGAGGTAAAAGAATTTTAATCATGGGTGATTCAAAATTAGTCATTAAGAAAATAAACGCTGAATATTCTGTTCATAATCCTAGATTATCCAGATATAGAGATGTAGCAATTGACTTGGTTGATGATTTACTAGAGTTTAAGTTTGCTATTATTCCCATAAATCAAAATTTTCAAGCACATTGCCTAGAAAAATTTTCTAGCACATGTAATTTACCTTTTCAACCAACACATAGATATACTACTGAAGTAAAACACAGACCCATTGTTCCTAACAATGTTAAATACTGGCAGATTTTCTCTGAAGATGAACAGATTTTCAATTTTTTGAACAACAAGGAAGAATTTCAAAACTATAAAATAGACACTGATGATAATTTAGATTTATAATGTAATGTAGATGATGATTTTAACTGTGAAATAAATAATGTAGATGTACATAAATATAAAAATCCAATTGTATTTACTCAATTAGATATAGATAACTTAGAAAAGGTAGACATAGAGGAAATAATTTAAGAAGAAATAGACATGGAAGAATTGAAAGATAATCTTTTACCTAAAGTTTTAACCCCTTTAGAAGACTTTTTTGATTCCAATGATGTGCCCAAAAAGCCTAAAATGGAACCAGTCAAATATGATATTGAGGAGTGCAATATAGGAATAGAATTACATCCTAAAATGATAAAATTGTCTAAATCTTTACCACAAGAAGAAAAAGTCAAATACATTGATCTATTGAAACAATATTAAGATGTATTTGCATGGAGTCATGAATATTTAAAGGCTTATGACACAAATATAATTCAACATAAGATTCCTGTAAAAGATGACCAGAAGCCTTTTAGAAAAAAATTAAGAAGGATTAATCCTATCTTGTTACCTTTGATAAAGAAAGAAGTCAAACGAATGTATGATGCCCAAATAATTGCACCAATCAGATATTCTGATTGGGTTTCTAACTTAGTACCTACTAGGAAGAAAACTGGAGAAATAAGATTATGTGTAGATTTCAGAAATCTTAATAAAGTGTCTTTAAAAGATAATTACCCTTTGCCAAAGATGGATCACCTCTTTCAGAGAGTAGTTGGATCTTCAAAAATTTCTTTATTGGATGGTTTCTTAGGTTATAACCAGATACTTGTTCAGAAAGAAGACCAACCCAAGACAGCCTTTACTACTCCTTGGGGCACTTTCATGTATGTGAAAATGCCTTTTGAATTAATGAATGTTGGAACTACCTTTCAAAGGGCTATGGATATAGCCTTTGCTAAAGAAATCCATGACTTTTTGGTTATTTTCTTAGATGATATTACTATGTTTTCTAAATCTGATATTGAGCATTGGGATCACTTGAGACAAGTATTCATTAAATGTAGAAAATATGGTATATCCTTAAATCCCAAAAAGAGTCTTTTTGGACTTGAAGAAGGTAAATTATTAGGACACATAATTTCCAAGGAAGGTATTAGGATAGATCCAGCAAGAATTGAAGCCATACCAAACTTCCACCCACCTAGGAACATCAAAGAGTTACAATAATTTTTAGGAAAAATAATTTTTTTAAGAAGATTTATTTCCAATCTAGCTGAAATCATAAAGGAACTTAATAACATGTTGAAAAAATACTCGGTATTAAAATGGACAGTTGAATCAAAACAATCTTTTGAATCTATAAAACATGCTTTAACCAAAACACTAGTCTTAATTAGCCCAAACTTCAAAAAAGATTTTATTATCTTTTCATTTGCCTTTGAACATACCATAGTTGTAGTTATTTTGCAGAAAAATGACCAAGGTTTTGAACAACCTATAGCATTTTTCAGTAAAACACTTAGAGATGCAACTCTAAAATACAACATAATGGAAAAGCAAGCTTTAGCCTTGGTTAAAGGCATAAAAGATTTCAGAGATTACATTTTTTACTCTCACATTATTGCCTATGTTCCTAATTCTGTAGTCAAAGATATTCTTACGCAGGATGGACCAAATGGTAGAAGAAGAAAGTGGATTGCCACTATCCTTGAGTATGATATTGAAATCAAACCAACTAAGCTCATAAAAGGACTGTCGTTAGCCAAATTAATGGTTGAATCCAACTGTAATGCCTTAGATATAAATTTCATTGCACAAATTGATGACCAAGAAGAGATGGTGACTCCATCGATCAGTGAAGCCTTTCTAGACTCACCATGGTACTCAGATATTATCTTTTTACTCACACATTTACAAGCTTCTCCTCGTTGAAATAGAACTAAAGATGGATTTGTCAAACTTAAAGAAATGAGATATTGTATTCTAGATAAAATTATTTATTGGAAAGAACAAAGTGGGATTTTACTGAATTGTTTACTGAAATCAAAAGCTGACAAGATTCTTGAGGAATTTCATGCAGGTGACTGTGGAGGCCACTTATACTAGAAGAGTACAACAGATAAAATTCTTAGAGCTGGTTTCTACTGGCCAACATTGTTTGTTGATGTCAAAAAATATGTTACCTCCTGTCAGCAATGTCAGATTTTTGAAGGGAAAAAGAAGTTGTTACCTTTACCACTAAAACATATTTCTACCGAGATGACTTTTCAACAATGGGGTTTAGAATTCATGGGAGAAATTCATCCCCCATCTTCCGGACAACATAAATGGATTTTGACTACCACAGATTATTTTACCAAGTGGATAGAAGCCATTCCTACTAGGCAAGCCACAGACTTAGTCATAATCTCTTTCATTGAAAACAATCTTTTATCTATATTTGGATGCCCACACAAAATTATTATTGATAATGTAGCTGCATTTAAATCCAAGAAAATGATTGCCTTTTGCCACAAGTATCACATTACCCTAGGCAAATCTACTGCATATTACCCTCACGATAATGGCTTAGCAAAATCCTCTAATAAAAGCCTGGTAAACATCATCAAAAAATTACTTCAAGAAAACAAAAAGACTTGGAAAAAAAAGTTGATCTATGCCCTATGGGCAGATAGACTTACCACCAAGAAGTCAATTGGTACTTCACCTTACCAGATATTTTATGGAATGGATGCAGTTCTTCCTTCATCATTGGGAGTTCCAGTAATGAATATTATTCAAGAATCACATGTTGAGATTAATGACATTCAACGAAGAATAAATCAAACCATTCATTTACAACAGACTAGGGAGGAAGTATATGAAAAATCTCAAGTAATTCATGATAAGATCAAAAAGATTTTTGATAAATGGAGTAAGGAGGATGATTTTTACATAGGAAATAAAGTGTTAAAGTGGGATTCCAGGAGAGAGGAAAAGGGAAAAGATGGAAAATTTGATTTTTTATGGAAGCGACCTTATGAAATTTATGGGTACAGAGGTAATAATGCATTTTTTATCTGAAATTTGGATGGAACAGACATTCCAGAAGGACCAGTGAATGGTAGGATGCTTAAACACTACTATTCTTCTGAGTTAACTAAAAACTAGTTCTAGATTGATTCCTTTTTTACATCATTGTAAATATTCATTGCAAGTGATTAGATTGGATTGGATATTTTCTTTTCAAAAGTTGAAGCCCGGAGTGAAGGCCCTAAGCTTTGAAGAGTAAAATATCATAAGTATGAGTTATTGCAGAAATCAGAAGACAGTTACATGATCATCAAGGTTAAAAATTCAAGGCTACTGATCTTAGAGTTCTTGACATTTCACCAGGAAATGCCATCCCCATGTGAAGCCGCTGTTAGGCTCCTATAAATATAGGATTCATAATTTGGAATTGACTTATGATAGTCTTGTAAATATGTACATACTTTTCTTTCTGCAAGTTGTTTTCCCATATTTTGTAAAAATAAAAGAAAAAATAAAAAGAAATATCAAAAAGAGGGTCAGAAGTCCTAAAATAAAAATCAAAGGACTTAGAAAAAATAATACACCCCAAAAGGAAAAAGATGAATAAAACATGAAAGTGTGCAAGTCTAAATGCCACTAATTTTTACTTTTTGCAGTTGATTATGGCAGAGTGTCAATAAATGCCATAATACATGATGAGTTGAACTGATTAATCTTGAATTGTCATGTTTCAATTTACTTGTTTTAGATAGAGAATAAAGAGTTGTCAGACAGTTTAATCCTGAAAATTAAGTAGATAGGTATAAAGTAAAAAGGAACCCAACAGTTTAATCTGGGTCCTTGGATGAAATAAGGTAGAATTAGATAGTTTTTACTGCTTTCAAAAGAATAAAATGTTCAAGGTTGCTAGCTCAAATGCACCTACACAAATGGAAGAAAAAATGTTAGATTAAAGATTGGGTAGGTAGAAGAAGGTGGGAAAATCATTGTAAATATCTTTCACCAGGCTACAATAACTAATTTCCCTCCCCTATAGTTATTCTGCATTCTAAACTTGCAGTCAAAAAGGCTCAGAGCATTTCTCTGACTTTTGTTGGGACCGGACCCAAGGCTCAATGAATGTTAAGTTAAGAATGTTTGAATTCCTATAATAATCCCTAATTTTCATTATTTACCATTTATGCATTCATCACCATGCAATTTCATAAGTGAAGACTCCATTTTTACTTAATGATACATAAAGCCCCCATTTGATTAACTTCCTACATCTCATAAAGCATAAAAACCCTAAAAAAACATTATTTCCTAAGTAAAGGTGGTGAGATTATAAAATGATAAGCTTTGCTTTAAGTTTTCACTTTACTTAGTCATCTAGTGTATTTTTGTGTTTTTCATTTTCCTAAGTCATATTAACTTCTAATTTACTTATTAAATCCTTATAAACACACCTTATCCTAAGTATTATAACTCCTTTACCTAATTATCCCCTAAACCCACTATTATAATATTTTTTGACCAAATAATATTATCCACGTGGTGAATTAAAACCCCAATTACACTCCCTTTGGTGTTAAAACTAACCCTATTCAAATACCCCACCCCCTATAGTGAATAGACATCGCCATATTCTATAACTATATAATACAAATAAAATAAAAGAAGCACTTTACACATATTTTATATGTCTAAAGCGGAAAAAATACTACTTCAACTATGTCATTTTAAGCCTAAGTTTTTATAAAGGCGATATCCCCGCATCTTTGTAATTCACTTATTACCCTTCCCCAACTTAACCCAAGGTTAAAGTGTGAAATCACACAACAAAGACTTTTACCTTTTTAATAATTCCCAATTATATAAAATATTAAGTTTTATATAAAGATTAACCCTCCCCACGCACCATTTACGATATATATAAACTCACTTTATATATATAAATTGCCCGATAAACCCCTTTTGGACTATACATAGGTTTACATCTATTTTACCATTACCCCCGCGCATATAAACATTTCTATATATAACTAAACTTTGGTTATAATCACACATTTTATAAAGGTTTTGTTATATATTAAATGCGCCATTTCATAAATAGCGCCTAGACCCCACCCATCCTTCACCGCTAGTCTTTGAAAGATCTTGACCGTTCGCATCAACCAATCAAATCCAACGGTGCGTGTTCATTATCGCGCTCCAAAAGTAATCGTTCAATGTTTATTAAAAGTTGCGCGATAAAAGTTGTTTTTCCAAACCTCCTAATGCTACGTGTCTGATTTTAATTAGATCGTGTTCCAAAAGGCTTAAACCACTTACCATCCAAATCGAACGCGAAAACCACTGGTTTTTTTTGCAAATCCACCTCCCGCCATTGAATAGACCTGTAATAAATGATATTTATGATGGTAAACATTGAAGGTTTAAACCTTAATATATCACTATTTTATATCATTATTTCGCACTCCCAACTGATTTAGCCTCCGTCTCGACTGTGTTAAAGAGATTTGAACCTCTGTTGGCCAATTTATTGCCCTAAAGCCAAAATTTCCCATTGATCTATATATCCGAAGCGGTTGAAGCCACCTACTACACCAGTGGATTCAGTTTAAAGTCGAAGCCACCAGACAACCGTCCTCGACTATTAAGATACCTATGAACCAGGTATTTTACTGAATTTGACCTACGAAATTCACAATTTGACAGTAAATTAAACCAATTAAGTTACTGAGACCAGAATTACCAATTTAATCATGCCCAAACATTGAAAAAACAAGGCAAATCCTCGCAATTTTTCCTAAGAAATTTCCATTTACCTAAAACTTTGTTTCAAAGCCATTTTCTTAATTTCTAGTCATTAAAAGACAATTTCGACGGTTCAAAAGATTTAAAAAGTGCACAGAAAGCCAGAAATCCCTTTTTTCAGTCCTCTACACCCAGAAAACCCTTGCTCAAATTCCTAAATTCCCAAAATTATCCCAGATCTACTCAATTACCAGCTGTTTCAAAATTTACTAAAGCAAATATTTTAATCTTGCTTAGTTATTCCCAAAAATGACTAAAAAACAGGTTACACCCAAATTTGCAGATCCCAAAGCCTCAAAATCTGTAACGACCAAGCTTCCCAAGCTTGAATCCTCAAAGATCAACAAGCCAAATCCTGCTTTAACAGCTGATTCAAATGAAGTTGTTAGACCTCTCCTACCACCTGTTTCCTTTGAAGAAAACATTCCTTTAACTGATTTAGATTAGAAGATTGTTGATACAGTGGTAGAATTCAATTTGGTTGAGATTCATAACTGGTGTTATGATAAATTTCTGAATAAAAAGCAAGATGACATACCTATTTGGGAATCCAATTTTCCCAAATATGTAGTTCCTGTTACTCATCCAGCCCAGGACTTGGTCAGACTATGTCAAATGCATTATGTTCCTGATCAGAGAACCATGGTAAACAAATATAGAGAAATTCTGTTTTTCATCACAGCGGAATCCATAAATGAGATGCTTCAATTGAAGCTTGATCCTAGAGTAGTGCCCTTGTCAATTGAAGAATTAACACAGTTATACTTAGAGTTGGATTTCCATAAAAAGTTTATGATATTTAAATTTTTTATGCCTGTCCATGTAGACCTTCCTAAGGTGAATCCACCATATTTTACTTCTGATTTTCCTGAAGCTTCTAGACAAGTGATCTCAATGCTATCCTTCATTCTAGGGTATTTTAATGATGAATTTACTGATGCATCTATACCTGGTTTTCTTTCTACATTATCCCCAGGGAAGCCTCCTGCCATGATCTTTGATTTTTCTAGATTCATTGTTGATAGCATACATTACCAACTGGCCAAATTGCCTACTGAGGGAGTGTTTAGATATTCATCTTATCTATTCCATTTGTTTCTATTTTTCCAAGCTGAGCATTTTCCCATTTCTTTTCAAACGATGGATGTAGAGGGCCAACCTCTATTAGTGATATTTTGGACATCCTTGCTCAGAAAGGAAGGAAATGAATTCAGTTATAAACAATTTTCAGACTTATTCATCAAGACATGAATGAATTTGATTTACAAGTCCGAACAGCCCAGAGTGAGTGAAGAAATGAAGAGAATATTACAGTTTTCTGAACAATCCAAAGTAGGATACTGGTACTTATATCAGAGACACACAGAATTAAGAATATTTGGAACAAATTTGTCCCCATATAAGTTACCTAAAGTTTTAACCATCAGGGTTTTTGCATTGGAATATTTGAGACAAGTTTTAAATGCAGATGCTATAAACTTCATGGCATCAAAGAAAAAGACTTAGTTTAAGTTGAAGAGCCAGATTGGCCCTTTCATAGTAAACAATAGGGAGGCTAAGAAAGAAATATCTAGAAAATTATCAGAGTATCAGTTTCAAGAGAGTTTTCAATGGAATTATGGTCCCCAGGGTTACCTCAGTTCTATAAGGGTAAAATGCAAGCTTCAAACTGTTATACATGAATCAAAACCACATATTGAGAGGTTTTCCAATCAAATGAAATGGATTCCAAACACATCAATATATCCTATTGATGATACAAAAATAGTTTAAAAAGCAGACAATTCACGTACTATGATAGTTACCAAACAGGCAGAAGTTTCAAACAAAAGATCAAGGGATGATGAAGGTTATTCAGCTCAAACTATTACTGAGAATAGGTTTAACTTAATTTACAAAAAAAGAGCCAAAATTACTAATGCTAAAAAGGAAAAGACCATGGAAATAGATGATACCAATGATCATGGAATGAGTGATGATCATTCAGAAAATCAAGAGGCCATTGTAATAGTTGATGAAGTTTTGAAAGAAATTGGAAAAGAATAGATTGCAGTAGATAAGAAGGGCAAGAAAATGATTGAAAAACAGGTTGATTTAGAAATTCCCTCTTCTTCCAAAACAGCAGATGAAAAAGATTCAGATATCAAACAAAGGTACAAACAAATTAAGGAGAAAAATGAGGAGATCAAAAGAGAAATTTACTCTCAATTTCTTGAAGAAAAACCAGGTAACAAGGACATACTATTAACAACATTTGATTATTCTAATAATGAAATGATCATGTCCTACCTACAACCAAAGGCTGCAAATCCAAAGACAGTCCCAAACTACAGCAAGACAGACATTGAAGTTGATTCAGAAAATATCCATGAGCTAGATCAAATTGAATTTCATAGACATACATCTGAAATGCTATATTCAAAAATAGTGGATAAGACCAGGACTGCTACTCAATTGCAAAACACCATTTTTAATATGCAGGACCAGATGAGGCTAGACAAAGCCTTTTTATAGGCAAAAGAACTAAGGATTAAGTCCTTAGAAGATCTAGTCCTTCAGATAGGAGTAGATCCATAAAAAATACAGGTTGCTCAGGCCTTGATAAAGCAAAAGAATGATGATATCACTGCTTTGAAGAAACAGTTAAAACTTCCTCAAAACGAACATCCTCAAGAAAAAGAAATCCTCCAAGAACAAACTGAAAAAGATAAAATGGCCAAGTTAATACTAAAACTGACTACCCAAGTCAAAGAGATGGAAGATCAGATGGACAACCTTATAAAAGAAAAAGAAGCAGTAAAAGAAGCTGATGTGCGACCTATTCCCACTATTATTCCTATAGTTAGCACAGATGTACCTTTCACATTGGCAAAACATTTAGCCCCAAAAGTGCCACTGGCAACTACAGTGTCAGTGCAATCTATAGATACTTCTACCACAGGATCATCCACCACACAGGTACATGAAGCAGGTGAAGCAACAGATATAGTAAAAGCCATGGAGGAGATGTCCCTAAAAAATAATGAGATAATCAATTTGAAAAAGACCATTCAAACTCTTGAATCATCAAACAGGAATACATTGATTACATCAAAAGGACATGAACAAAGAGAAAATAGACTTGATGAACAGGTAAAGGTCTTACAGCAGCAAGTAAATCTCAGTGAATAGGTGTCCTTCATCAAGAACTATATTTGGACAAACATAATTCAAGGCATACATCTACAATGGCCTTCAATTCAAATCATATATAAGCAGAGAGATCTACTTAAGGCAGCACAGGTGGAAATTCAGAAAAAAAAAGGAAGAGCTTGCTAATAAACCATCTCAAGATTTAAAGCTTATTACATTTTTGAACAGAAAAAATTGAGAGGAGCTTGAAGAATTGAAAATACAAGATAGGACTAAAACAATTCTTCAAATCAAAAAGGTCATAAATAAAAGGAATATAATGAACAATTTGGAGGAAAAGTGTAAGGTCATGGATTTGTCAATAACAAAGTTTTGGCACAATACACAATATTAAGACAAGTAGGCCTCCCAGACATTCATGGCTTTAATGAAAAGCTAATGGTTCAAACAGATTATGACAAGAAGATCAGAGCCTATGCCAAAGAACAAATAAATAAGCCTCTGCCACAAGGTTCCCCAACTGGTAAAGTTGTCTTGGAGTACTTTGAAAAATTATTTTTTCTACAGAATGAAATTAAACATATTTTCATTATCAAACCAAATTTCTCAAAGTACACTAATGCTGATGAAAGTTACCGAAATTTGAAAAGTATGAGAATACCAAGTGATCAGCAATGGCAGGAATTCACAGATTTGTTATAGCAACATTGGAGCAAAACAACAGAAAAAGTACAGGTAAAATAGTGAAGTTAAGAATAAAAGAATAAAAAATAGTTTATTTGATTTTGGATTTTTACTGTTGATATGAATCTTTTACAGCAGTAAAAGAGTAAAAGGAAGATTCAAGCAAGACAGAGAAATGATGGGACAGTTTTTTACCACAGTAAACATTTCATTTATAGTTGTCAAAAGGTAAAAATAGCAGTTGAAAGTGTATCAGATCAAAGTAACAGGGTCAAAGTGTATCAAATCAGAAACAATCTGCTAGTTTTTACTATGGTAAATTCTACATTTTACTAGCAGTAAAGTGACAGATGAACAGAGTAAAAGTGTATCACGAAGAAAAGCAGCATTAAAGGATATAAAGTGAAAGAGTATCAATCAAGAAATCTTCAAACAAATATCTTCCAAATGTGCCTGCAAGCATGTACACCTAGTCAGCAAACTGTTGTAATTAGATAAGATAGTTCTGTTTTTTCTAGATAAGAGGACAACTTTCTTAAGTCGTTAAGAAGCTGACCCTCTTAGTGTGTTAAGATATTTTATTTTCCTAGAGCTATTCCTAGATTTCTCTAGGATATTTTGTAATAAACATTTGTATAAATACTTCAGTTTATGAAGTGTTTAGTGTGGAATAAATTTGTTTAGATTATTATAGACAATTTTGCTGGTACTTTGGAGGCTCATGTGTTGATTTATAGCAGTAATCTGGACAATAGCAAACTGGACTTCATAACTCAGGATTCATACGATAAGATAATGAGTAAAGTGATTTCTTACTGTCATTGTTTCCTCTTCTGAAGTTTCATTCAATTTCATAAATGTTGTTCAATCTGAATGATTAATTAGGAATATTATTTCAGGATAAGTGTAAAAACTCCCTGTCTTAACTACTTGATCATTTCAATGTTTTCTGCTTATTTACGGACTTAGGAATTCTTAGTTTCTCCCAGTCCCTTTTTACCCCTGCCTCCTTCCTCTTTTTCTGGATCAAAGGATCCTTCACTACCCTTTACCCCGAAAGCAAGCCATCTCATCCAAACAAACTATTCAAATCTCTGAGGGTTATCTACCTTGCCCTGAGTACATTAGCATCCTTTTTGCCTTGCCTTCCAGTTTTTCTTGCTACATCTTGACTCCATAGCCCAATGGACTAGTAGATCCCTCTTTAATTTGTCTCCAAGTAATCTTATTTCCCACCGAGCTTTTCAAACAAAAAACCAAGTGCTCAATTATACCTAGCCTAAAATATAAATTCAAAACAAAGTTAAATCTGAAAGAGAGAGCCCTCTCTGAAATTTAGGAAGGCTAGATCCTAAATTTCCAAAGTAGGTTTGTGGTTACCCCTAGTTTTCTTTAACTATAAATCAAAATCCCATGACCTAAGAAATTACTAGGGTGATAACACCGAGAACTACAGCTATTCTTAAAGAACCTTTTCCATCTCAGCAGACCCAAATGGTAGATCAACCTCAGTCCTCTACCCCATTTGGCTCTTAGGTGTTCATAATGAAGGGTTCTGCATCGATTTCTATTGCTACTCGATCGAAAGATTATACCGAATCACATCAGGCAGCGGGGAAAGGTATCGCTGATGGTCCTCCTTCTCCACCTGCTTCTGGCCCTCTTTATATTGAAAGGCCCAGTATTGAGACCGTTGTATGACCACCTTCCACAGGTGTACTCAAGAAGTCTTCTTACAATCCAAACTCCCATTCCGCTCAAAATTACAGTATTGTTGAGGATTTGGATTAGAAACCATCTATGATGTCTACTTTAGAAGTACTTCAAAGTTTTCCATCTCAACAGAAGGCTTTGTTATTTGCGATTAGCGGCGTGATCCTACTGATACTAGCCTTCTTGATTTCGATTTAGAGAATTTCGTTCCACGACTCTCGCATCAGATTACACTCATTATACAGGTTTTCATTAATGGTCTCGATATCCATCGAGCAGTTGTGGACGAAGGTGCATCAATGTGCATCATGTCATCTTGTTGTTGGAAAGCCATTGGTTCTCTGACCTTGAATTCATCACCAAATTTCCTTGAAGCATTTTATGGAAAAGAATCCAAACCTTTGGGTGTTCTCGCTAGTTTGTCGATTAACTTGAAAGGGAAGACAATAAATGTTGAGGTAGAAGTAGTTGACGCCAAGCTAAATTACAATCTTCTCCTTGGTCACAGTTGGACTCACACTATGATGTGCGTTCCCTCTACTCAATTTCATGTCCTAAAATTCCCACATGAAGGAAATATTGTTACTATTGATCAATTTTCATTCTTCATTTCTTCTTACGAGAACAATGTTCCGTATGTGGATAAGATCCCTATTCCCTACCAGAGCATTTGGTCGGGTCTCTTCAAAGATCCTCCCCTTACGGGTATTTTTCCTCTTCCTCCACCTAACACTGTTTAGATCAATATGATCTCTCGGTCTGATGACCCATGGATTATCCCTTCGCCTAAACAGGTCGATTCTTTTGGAGATTCGATGCCTTTAAGTCTGATTGAGATTGATTATTGTGAACTTCCTGTGGCTTCGAATCCTCCGCCTTTTGATCATGATCCTTTGAGCATGTCTCTCGACGCTTATTCTCAATCCCCTTGGCTCAGTGATTCAGATTCATCTGATCCCTTGCGAGAAATATTTCCTTCTGATGAAGCCATCGTGGAAACTATGTCTCTCGAGGATTTGTCGTGGAATGATGGTTATCATCGTTCCTCATTCATGCCTGGCCTTGGGGTCATGTCTACATGTCTTGAGAGGTTTGCATCTCAGGTTCCTTATCCTGTGCTTCAAACACCTATTATGACACATGAAGTATTTTCGGAGGGTAACTTAAGTAACATTATGCAAAAAATGCCTATTGACATTTCTGTAAAACCGGGAATTGTCAAGAACATCCATCTCGGGGTCACCTATTCTTCGGATGAAGTTCAAGTTTATACTAGCCTTTTCCATGAGTTTTGTGACGTCTTTGCATGGTCTTACGAAGAAATTCCTGGGATTGATCCCAGTATCGTAGTGCATGAGATTCCTACCTACCCTGGTTCGAAGAATTTTCATCAACACCTTCGTCCTGTGCACCCTCAGAAAGTTGTTGCCATTAAACGTGAAGTTGAAAAACTTCTCAACACTGGTTTCATCTACCCAATTCCCTTGACAGGATGGGTGTCCAACATTGTCCTTATAGATAAGAAACAGGGAACCATTCAAGTCTGTGTTGATTATCGTGACATCATTTGGGCCTGTCCCAAGGATAATTATCCTAATCCTTTTATTGATCAGATCATTGATGACTATGTTGGGAGTGAGATAATTTCCCTCATGGACGGCTTTTCTGGCTATAACTAGATTAAAATTCTCTCAACTGATCAACATAAGACAGGTTTCATCTGTCCTTGGGGTACTTTCGCGTATAAGAGCCTTCTTTTCGGCTTGAAGAATATAGGGGCCACATTTCAATGAGCGATTTCATATGCTTTTCATGATATTAAGCACATCGTTCAACCTTATCTGGATGACCCTCTGTCTTATTCAGCTAAACGTAAGGATCATCCTAACCATCTTCGTCAAACCTTTCTTCATTGTCGACGCTACAATATACAACTCAATCCTCACAAATGTGTTTTTTGTGTTTATTCCAGTAGAATTTTAGGGTTTATTGTGTCCAAAGATGGGATCTGCCTTGATCCACTCAAAGTTGAGGCTATTATTAATCTCCCCTCTCCATCTTTGTTACATCAGCTGCAGAGTCTGCAGGGGAAAACTAATTTTTTACGTCATTTTATACCTAACTATGCTGAAGTAGCCAAAGGATTCACGCGATTATTAAAGTAGGGTGTCCCTTTCCTTTGGGATTAGGTCACCCAGAAGTCTTTTGACGCTTTGAAGACGTTGCTTGTCAACGCTCCTTTGTTTCGTCCTCCAAACTATCATCGAGATTTTTCCCTCTACTTAGCTGTTGCTTTCAACACGATTTCCATGGTTCTAGTTCAAGACGATGATGACGGTGATGAGCATGTTATTTAATACCTCTCTCATAACCTTCTCGATACCGAAACACGTTATGCTCATGTTGAGAAGTTAACGTTAGCTACAGTTCAAGCAGTTCAACATTTTTGTCATTATATTCTATTGCATACTGTGACTGTGATTTCAGAATGCAACGCTATGACCTACGTATTGTCTCAAAAATTTCTGGGGGGGAAATACTAAAAGTGGATTGTTATCCTCCAAGAGTTAGATTTGGTGTTTACTACTGCCAAGTCAAATAAATCACTCGTCTTTGCTAATTTGATCTGATCCTTTCCCTCTGATTCCGCTCCATCTGGTTCTGAAGAACGCATTCCAAACGATACGCTTTTTCTAATCTCTACCCTCGATCCTTGGTACAGTGATATCATCGTATATCTTCAGAGTTATACTTTTTGATTTGAGTTGACGAAGGATGATCATTGACGCATCCGTCATTAGTCACAATCTTATCGTATATTCGGAGATACACTCTACCATGTCAGAGTTGATTCCATTCTTTGTCAGTGTTTGACCCTCGAGGAGGCTAAGAAAGTTCTAAGTGATTGCTACAGTGGCGCCTGCGGTGTTCACATGTCTGGTTATGCCACTGATATATAAGATTATTCATGCTGGGTATTTATGGCCCTTTATCTTCAAGGATTTCATTGTTGTTGTCCGTAAATGTCATTATTGCCAGATCTATCAGCGCAAAATGCACGCATCGCCTGCACATCTCCACCTTGTCATTACCATTGGTCCCTTTGCAAAGTGGGGCATCAATTTTATGACGTGTAACCCTCACTTAGCTGGGGGTCATCATTATATTATCGTAGTCGTTGACTACTTCACCAAATGGGCCGAAGCAATGCCTACACCTACCACCGACGGTAAGACAGCAACGCAATTCATATTCAATCACATCATTTCTAGGTTTGGTGTCCCTCAAGCCATCGTTGCAGATAATGGTTCCCATTTTTGGCATTATATGGTGGCGAAGTTGACCTCCAGGTTGGGCTTGCGTCATGACAACTCAACGTCGTACTATCCTCAAGCCAATGGCTAGGTTGAAGCTGTGAAAAAAAATTTAGTCACTGTGCTTCAAAGTACGATTGGGATCCACAGATCCAATTGTAATCTCATGTTATTTTCGGCTCTTTGGGCATACCGAACCTCAGTCAAGGATGCGATCGGATTCACTCCATTCCATCTTGTTTACGATCTAGAAGCTACCCTTCCGATTTAGTGTGAAATACCTTCACTCAAATTAGTTGTTAAATTACTGCCCAACACTTCCCCTGAATAAGAGCATCTCCTCTACTTAGAGAGGCTAGATGAAACTCATCATTTTGCTGCTTTGGTCATCAAAGCACAGAAGAAGCGATTGACTAGTCGATTTCTCCTTGCTCCTTTGTATAAGGAGACCCCATCCTCTTGTATGATCAAGCTCATGATAAGCTGGGGGCAGGAAAATTTCAACCCATGTGGCATGGGCCTTAAATCATTAAATGCATTTTTAAAAATGGGGGCTATGAGCTCATTGATTATGAAGGCCATCCTTTAGATCAGCCCAGAAATGGGTTGTATCTCAAGAAGTATTATGCATGAGTCATTCATGCATGTTTTGTGTACATAAGTGTTTTTTTTTTCATTTTTGTACATTTTTTGGCTTGGTGTGTTTTGCGAGTGTTTTCCTTCTTATTGAGTCGTTGCTTATTGTGCAGATGTCTATTACCCCTTATGCTGGTTTCGTGGATGGTGCTTCTCGCAGTACTCAGAACTTGTCTTCGGCAGCCTGGGTGATTTATGATCCTGTTGGTGAGTTGATAGACTTGCAAGGTATTTGTCTAGGACAAACTACAAACAATCTCATGAATATAGTGTTGTCATTGACCTGTTAACTAAGGAAATTACCCTCGATATTAGTGCATTGGTTGTAAATCTAGACTCACAGCATGTTGTTCTTCAGCTTATCAAGCATTATTTGCTAGAAAGACATTTTTATTATATCACATATCAACATATTCCTAGACAAATGAACGCATTAACTGATACAGTGGCTAACACTGTATTAGATAGAAATTTGCGTAATCTGTAAAATCATCATCACATGAGAGACTCATATCAAATAGGAAAGTACTGGTGTATATATATATATATATATATATATCGAAGGTTTGCATTAGTGTGCACTGTCAATTTCAAAAATATGTGTGTTTCTGTTACATCCCGAGACACCATGTCTCACAACAAAATAAAGAAATAAAATCATAGATGTCTAGTCGACATGATGATCATGATAGCATATCACTGCCCGGAAAATCTGCCTTAGCAAGTGGTGAACTCGGTTCGACACTCCCACAGTATGTCTTTGGTATGCACACGGAACATCGTCAAAACATGCATATTCTAGGACCCGACGGGCAATTCCCTCCAAGTTGTGCACGCTTTCCTCCTCCTCACCATGAGCGATAACATCAAAATCACGAGGTATTATCCTTGCTATCAGACACATCCCTACAGGTCTCTCTGGGTCTACATCTGCAAATTCATGGATTAATTGTCAAAACATACATACCAAAAAATCATAATAATAATAATACTCATAAAAATTAAAAAATGAGTCTTACCAAGTGCTTCATCCCAATCCTCTCCTTCTGGGAGTGGGAGGTCTAGATCACTAGTGAAATTTGTGCCAGAGTCGGGCCAGTCCTCCACGACAATCAACTATCGACGGAGCCAATCACAGAACTCTGGTCTCCAAGACATCCGTTGACCACCCCCTGACCTTGGCATCAGAGTTGCCCATCAGGCCATCCATGGTTCTAGTGCTGGTGGTGTTGGGACTATCACCTCCTGACGCTGAAATATTAGTAGCCATTCTAGAATGAACGATACTAGGATAGATCCATAACCAAACTATTTCAATTTGGTCTTCTTGCACTTTGTTAGCTGACATTTTATATTGATTGTTACTGCCTTTGCCCAGTTGTAGATGGTCGATGTCAAGCAGTCTACAGCAAGAATTAGTTGTGTTTTTTTTGCTTCGTGCGGTTCCTATGTTCTTGCAGCACATGTGATCATGTGTAGCACTACCCTTAGTGTTAAAGCTGGGATAGTCTGGATGTCCACTTTCCCACTTTTTTATCCTTTCCATACTCTTGGGCATACCCTGTCAATCACCATGCCCATGCTTTCCATGGTGGGTCAGGTGCCAGTCAAGATTGGTGCTACCCCCCTCCACGACAGTCCTGTTATGAAATAAATATCAGAAACATCAATCTCGAGTTCCTGATCTCGAAGAATGAATTTTTCCTGATCCTCATCCCAGATATTGATTAAGTATTGTAGCAGCTCCGGTTGAGCTCTAAGACATGGTGTCATGAAGAAATTTTTCAGTCCACAGTCTCTGAGAGCTTCCATGCATCTTGCATTTCCCATGGCAAGCTCATCCTCTTCGTTGTCTTCCCGTTCCTTCCACTCTATCACCATTTTGTCACTCTTTCACCTGTAGACATGTTCATATGGACATTATTAGCCAAATCCAAAGCTGCAATTTGTGAAATTTAGGCTTTCTTTCTTGCATTAGGAGTTTTTTAAGAGGTCTACGTAGTTGGTGCGACTTTTTTAGAAATAGTCATGCCAATGGGCATGCCCCAGTTTAGAAATTTGGGTGGTCGGTGTGAGTCCGTGCCTAAAACCTGCGCCAACCACCGTGCCCTAGTTTTCACAATTTCCCCCTTAGAAATTAAAACTGAGGAATGCAGGTAAAGAAAGAATTCTTAAAATGTGGGGAAGGATGTCAACTCTTACTTGGAACTGACGGATTCGAGATTGGTCTGCTAGATTTCCCACTATCGTCGCCGCCAAATCGCAAGGTAAAATGGGGTCACTATTGCTCCACAAGAGGTAAAAGTGAAAAGTAATTATTATTTTTACCATTTTTGGCATTTTATAAATTTTCAGAACCCTAATTAGGTTTTAAGACATATTTTTTGATTATTACATTATGTTATTTTGAGAAATGGGTTTTACATTTGTTCTTGTGCAGCTACAGGTCTTTAATGTGATAGTGATGAAGTAACTAGTTGTATTTTATACATTTTCGGACTCGATAACAACACGAAAAAGTCACTACTAGAGTCATCTTTCATCTCTTTTCTGACTCTCTAAAACTAAAAATATTTCTGAGACTCTTGTCGTTTTGAACTCGTTAAATCGCTACGAAACGATATCTACCCAATATACGTATACCCCTTCTTCGGGTTGGGATAGATTATTTACGAAAAAGGAATACCTTAACCTATCGCGACTAAGAGGTTCTTTCAGATATTGTTTTCTACCTTTTTTGAATCTGAGAGACTACTTATGGAAAGGGACATGCTGGAGTTTTATTTTCTGTTTCTTTCCAAACTCTTTAAACATGAAAAGATACTGAGCTCTTTCTTTGTCAGACTCATTAAACCCTGATGACATTGGACATCGTCATCATGACGTTCATCACGTTACTCCTTCCTAGGGCTTGTAAAATGTACTAGGATGGATTTTTCCAAAGGAAAAACTTAAAGAACAAGCATATGCTATCCCATTCAAGCTTGTTTTAAAAAATAATTGGGGTACTCGCCAGAAATGGTGCGGGAAAATTGAACCAGATTTTAGTTGTGTCGGCAGTATGTTGCTCTTGAACATGACACTCGTCTGCATTCGTGTCGGGTTGGGGACATCTCATTTCATCATTCATGCCTTTTTGGGTTTGGGTAATCTGTTTTGACCTCTCATCTTCTCTTTGCCATGTCATTATGATCTCATATCCCTTGATGTCAAATACTGCCAAATCCAGAGTCGTGTCGCTGATATGTTCAAGAGAAGTTTGCCTCTGTAGTTTTCAACCTACCTATGATTCTTTGTTGATCCTGATTCACTATCATTATGTTCCTCTATCTCGTGTCGATGATGTGGGATACATTATGACCCTCCTTTGACCATGTTACTTGTAATATTTCCAATTAGCCCAAGCTAATGGTAATATTCTATTTTGCCTTGTTTTGTTTTTCATTTCATGTTGATGAATAAAATGTAAAGGAGGACATGTAAAACTCCTGAAAATAACAAAATAAATCAATGCCCAATGTGAACATGGCTAAATCTGGGCCATTTTATAAAACACACTTGAGTGTGAAAGAGGTTGATCACTTGACCAAGTCAACCATGACCATATCTACAGCGCAGTCTAGATGCATTGGACCTCCTTGAGGCACATTGCAGTTCTAGATGGAGGTTCTACATGTGAAAGGGGATAAACTAATGAAGTGGTTTAGGGTTTGACAAGACTCAAATATTGTAAAAGGAAGAGGAGAGCAACATGAAGAGGTTGTTGAAGATATTATTTTCTGAAGGTATTTTCTACTCAGACATCCCTCATTGGGCGTTTTCCTGTTTAGGAATCCCACCTCCTTCCTTGAGCAGCACTTGGAGGAGCCTTGTTTGTCTTGTACACTATTAGGCTTGGGCCAAGCTTCACCTTACACCTACAGGACTGATCCTATTGATGGTTGGGTTGTCCTTGTGAGTTTCAACAAGTGGAAATACTAGATCTGCTCAGATCTAGATTATGCTAGTGCCTCTTCTCAGTGAGTGTGCATTTTAACCTCCTAGAAGAGTGCATTAGCTATTGAGCTTCAAATTCATACTCTGGCATCAGGCCAAATCATTCTCAGAGCCTACAGTGCAGTTTCTATCCCTGAAATGCGTTATTTGCAAGCTTGCTATTGCAGGGTGTTTTGTCTACATTTTGGAGGAGAGATCTCCGGTGTTAGGATTCTTCCTCTCACTGTGGTGATCCATGGATTGGCCAGCCAATCCATGTTTGTTTCAGATATGATCTACTGTTCTATTCTATGATTCATAAATTTATGGATATTTTGTAGATCTACAACTCTAGATCTCAGATCTACTCTCTATGCTTCATGTTTTGCACAAAACCCCAAGGGGAATGTATAGATGAGAATATCTTGTACACAGATCTGAATTTGATCTATATTTTTATGTACAGATCTACTCTATATCTGAGTATTAATAAACTACTACTTCAAACCATTTAAATAATGTTGTCAGGTTTATGCAGGGTTTTCTTGTGGTTGTAGCACCTCATTTCTGAGTATTTTTCCTGTATAGTCTTATTCTTTCTCTTGTAAAATGTATGGGATGTAATGTAAATCTGATTTACTGTTATACTTCTGATATTTTAACCTCCATATCAGCCTACTACTTTTCTTCAGTGAAACTGCATTATTTTCTGAGCAGAATTGTTTGTTGTTGCTGCAGTCCCCTTTGGGGCATTTTTCAAGAAAACTAGGTGTGGGAGATCTGTTTAACCCACCTAGAAGGATTTGTTTTTTATATCCTCTTGGATTTAGGACTTAGATACTCATAGCTAAGGGATCCAAGTGATGGTTTCAAATCCTTTAGCAGCAATTCCTAGAAAATGTGTTTTCCAGTCATGCCTTGCTGACAATTCCCATTTTAGGATATTATAGTGGTATCAGAGCAAATTTCCTTAGCTCAGCCTGTTAGCTTCAAGAATTATGGAGTCTTCTCATGGGGAGGAGGAGATCTGTAAGAGAAAAAATATCAAACCTTGTTTTTTGGAGAAAATAAGTTCACAAAACTTCTATATCAAGCTCTGAAAAGTATCAGAAAAGACATCAAAGAAATGAGGGGGGAAGAGCAGGAAGATCCCTCAACAAGATCTACAAGATCTATACATAAGGAAATTTCTAAGTCCTCATCTCATGGATATGTGCACTTAGCCATATCACCAAATCTACAACATTTTGTCAGCAACTTCTTTATGAAGAGGAAGGGACAAGGTGTGCCAAAGGGAGAAAATCACTTGAACTTCCAAGGGTCTTGCAAGATCAAGGAAGATGAGGCTGAGGCTGTCAGCGAAGTCAAGACAAGGGAACATATAGATCATCATGGAGATTAATAAGGGGCAATGGCTCCAAGGAGAGGTACTCTTTCACTCTTGCAAGAAGTTCCAAATAATCCCACATATGGAGATTGTGGCACAACCCATGTGCAACATGTGCCATCACCATCAAATGGTGAGATCTTGAAGATAGAAGAAGGACCATAGGAGGGCAAGCATCACTTGATGAGGAGCATATCCCCCTCTCTGTTTCAGAGGTTTTCTACAAAAATAAGGCCAAAGGATCTGCGAAAGTAAGGCAAGGACAAATCTGTCCATACATATACACATCCTGCTCTATGCCTTGATGTCTCTTTACATGGAGTCATTCCACCGAGAAGACCTCCTGATGGAAGAAAAACTAAAGTGTTCTCTCAACTATGGGAAACATTTTCATACATGGCTAAGGAAGGAGCCTTGGGAGAAGCCATCATAGCGTAGATAATCTCTCATGAGTTCAGAAGAGAGGTAAGCATTTTCCTGAAAGGGGCATTACTATCTTCCACTCAGTTATCTGCGCTGAGAAAGGAGGAATCAGAAGTCTATGATGGCATGGACATGAGGACACATGGAAAATCCATATATTTGGGGTATCCCATGGTATCTTCATTCACAAAAGAGATATCTGAACATGAAAATAATATTTTAACACTCTTGCATGCATGGGCCAAATTAAGGAAGTATTGGAAGACAAGGACTTTCCGAGGGGAAGTTGATTTACATCTGCTTCAATCTTGTCTTGAGAAAGATTAGCTGCAAAAGAGGTAGCAAAAGGAAGATTATAATGCTCCAACATGTGATTTTGAAATCAAGCATGTCAAAGAGGAGAGCCATGGTATGAGAGGAGCTGCATTTCAGACCTCTACAGCGCTGTCATTTTTGGGAAGCCTAGATCCTTATTGGGATTCCCAACTCATGATGGAATACTTCAAGGACCTTTTCACATGTGAGGTTCTTGATGGGAAGGTAATGGATGGGAGGTATAAGGTAGTGGAGAGAGTCATTTATTTCCATGATCATATCTATTTGGTTAGAGGCTCCAAGCTCAAGGAGAAACTACTAAATGCATCCTATGAGATCTTGCTTTCCAAACCCATTGGTTTCATTAGAGCATATCATACTATCTTAGATGGATTCTTTTGGGAGGGTTTCAAGGAAGAGGTGCACTCTCATATGAATAAGTGCATGGATTATTTGTTAGATAAGGATGAACATAGCTCGTGGGAAGAGCCATCATTCACACCTCCTTACTCATTGAATGTGGGAGGGAACTCATCCATGAGTTACCTCACTAATGAAAAACAAGTGTGTGGAAGTAATTGTATCTCTGAATATTATGATGTATTTCCTATATGCTTGCATTTTTCTAACATTCACTTGCAGGGCTTTGCTCCAAGAGAGAGCACTATTTATGATGGGTGTCATAGGCCACTTAAGGCCATGAACTATAATGATGATGATCATGCCTTGGAGAATATTGGAGAGAAGAAGCACTCTTCAGGGTGTGAATTCTTTTCACCTACTATTATGTACCTTCTCCAAGAATGAAAGGGGGAAGGATCATCAAACAAGTGTTGGGAGAGGCACTTGTCATCTCCTATTCTATGGTAGTTAAAACTTCGTTGGTTGCACATGAGAAAACATCTTCCTTCTCCTTTATCATACATGGAAGCTAGCATGATTCTAATCATGATTCCATATGTTGGAAATGTTCTTACTCTTGGGAACATTGTTGGAGGAGTGGCACATTGGTGGGATGTGTCCTTGGGAAAAGGAGTTTCCCACTCTTTTTGCACTACATGCTTCAATGGGAGCATGAGATATTATATGGCCACTATGGTAGATCAATTTTTTCTTTGTAGGGTGAGCCATATGTTTGTTTGGGACATGCCTCTCATATGTATTGGGGAGGATTTTTTCTATGGATTGCCAAGCTGGGAGGTGATCCACTTCATTTGGATGATAGCATGGAGATGGGAGTCTTTCATGGATGATGAAATTCCCCATGATTGTCATCACTTTTGTCGTGAGGAGGCCATGGATCAGCAAGAAGGTTTCCAAATAGACCTTCCATTGCTTCATGATGAGAGCCATTAGGCTTACTTACCAAAGGTCAACTTGCACATTGGGGAGGGACCATTAGAAGACAGAACTATTGTAGAAAATCTGGAGCAATGGTGGAGACTATTGGATGAGGAAGCCACAAGAGAAGAAGGGGAGATTTTGTAGCACTCACCTTATTAGTTGCTTCAGGACAGGCAACATCTTGGAGGGGAGGATTGTAATATTCCCAATTAGCCTAAGCTAATGGGAATATTCTATTTTGCCTTGTTTTGTTTTGCATTTCATGTTGATGAATAAAATGTAAAGGAGGACATGTAAAACTCCTGAAAATAACAAAATAAATCAATGCCCAATGTGAACATGGCTAAATCTGGGCCATTTTATAAAACACACTTGAGTGTGAAAGAGGTTGATCACTTGACCAAGTCAAACATAACCATATCTATAGCGCAATCTAGATGCATTGAACCTCCTTGAGGCACAATGCAATTCTAGAAGGAGGTTCTACATGTGAAAGGGGCTAAACTAATGAAGTGGTTTAGGGTTTGACAAGACTCCAATATTATAAAAGGAAGAGGAGAGCAGCATGAAGAGTTTGTTGAAGATATTATTTTCTGAAGGTGTTGTCTGCTGAGACATCCCTCATTGGGGGTTTTCCTGTTTAGGAATCCCACCTCCTTCCTTGAGCAGCTCTTGGAGGAGCCTTGTTTGTCTTGTCCACTATCCGGCTTGGGCCAAGCTTCACCTTACACCTACAACGCTAATCTTGTTGAGGGTTGGGTTGTCCTTGTGAGTTGCAGCAAGTGGAAATACTAGATCTGCTCAGATCTAGATTATAATAGTGCCTCTTCTCAGTGAGTGTGTCTTTTAACCTCCTGGAAGAGTGCATTAGCTGTTAAGCTTCAGATTCAGACTCTAGCATCAGTCCAAATCATTCTCAGAGCCTACAGTGCAGTTTCTATCCCTGAACTGTGTTATTTGCAAGCTTGCAGTTGCAGTATGTTTTGTCTGCATTTTGGAGGAGAGATATCCGGTGTTAGGATTCTTCCTCTCACTGTGGTGATCCATGGATTGGCCATCCAATGCATGTTTGTTTTAGATCTGATCTACTGTTCTATTCTATGATTCATAAATTTCTGGATATTTTTGCAGATCTGCAACTCTAGATCTCAGATCTACTCTCTGTGCTTCATGTTTTTCACAAAACCCCAAGGGGAATGTATAGATGAGCATATCTTGTACACATATCTATATTTTTTTGTACAGATCTTCTCTAGATATAAGTATTAATAAACTGTTGCTTCAGCTCATTAAAATAACGTTGTCAGGTTTTTGCAGGGTTTTATTGTGGTTGTAGCACCTCATTTCTGAGGATTTTTCCTGTATAGTCTTATTCTTTCTCTTACACAATGTATGGGCTGTAATGTAAATCTGATTTATTGTTATACTTCTGATCTTTTAACCTCCCTATTAGCCTACTTCTTTGCTTCAGTGAAACTGGGTTATTTTCTGAGCAGAATTGTTTGTTGTTGCTGCAGTCCTCTTTGGGACATTTTTCAAGCAAACTAGGTGTGGGAGATCTATTTAACCCACCTATAAGGATTTGTTTTTTATATTATCTTGGATTTAGGACTTGGATACTCAGATCTAAGGGATCCAAGTGCTGGTTTCAAATCCTGTAGTAGCCATTCCTGGAAAATGTGTTTTCCAGTCATGCCTTGCTGGCAGTTACCATTTTTGGATATTACATCACTTCCTGTCGACTTCAGCTCATTATCCAGGAAGTTGGTCTATAGACTCCCTACCAGTACATTGGAGTCTGCATGCCTCCATGGCAGGTTCTCCACATTCGATGACAGGTCCACATCATTGGCCTTCGATCGAATGATTCTGCGGGTGTTCGATGCCAACTCACTATTCACGTTCCGCGGATTGTATCTGATGTACCTTGAGAGCCATCATCATTATTGGTGGTTTCTCTCATGCCTATTAACAAATTTAATCATTGGCTAGTAATCTTGTTATTTTCTTGCATGTTTGACTTCAGCTCACACATTCACATGCTTGAATCTGTACTTGTTCAGATCGAGATGGAGCACAAGACCCTGGGTTTTGTCTGATAAAATCCAGGCTACGGAATATTATGATGTATCATTATTTTTTGCATGACTCTTTTTATTGGATGGCTACGACCAAACCTGAGTCTATTTGTCGATCCTTAATACTGGATGGTTGCATCCATACCTCCGATCTCAGTTCATATATGTATTCTATTATGGGTGGTTGTTCCCATGCCACATGTTCATGTCTCAGAGATATCTATTGTACTTGTAATTGCAGGTATTCTGATAGCGGTGTTTGGTTTGACGCATTCTCATAAATAATTTCAGCCCTTCCTCTCTCTCAGACCTTATGCTTTAGGGGCATCTATTACACAACATTTTATCATTGTCCCTGCAATCCCCATCCCACACATTGGAGGCTCATTTCTCTGAACAAAATAAAGTGTCATGCCTTGAAAATATCATCATTGCATCCCTTACCATGATTCTAACATTCCTTTCGCTGACCATTTCCTAAACAGACCACCAAAAACACCCGTTTTTGCCTTGGTGCTGGTACCCAGTTATGCCCTCACACCGATGAGGCAGATTAACACTGGCCCCCATGCCAGCGCGCACTTTGTCTTAGTTAGCTTCCAGCACAAATCTATTTATGGAACTTTTTTTAAAAATAAAGGCAAATTTTTGATCATAACAACTTCGTGGATGAGTCATGGGGAGTGGTTCAACTGAATAACCACGGCCTTCCTCCATTGGCCTCTTGTTTCAACCTTTTGGGGAAACCTCCCATAATATAATGCCTCCCTTCCACCATAGTAGGGATCCAAACCTCCTCCTCTGCCTCTGTAAATATATCTCACCCTCCGTTGATGAAGCTAGCCGAGTTGAACTGAAAAAGTAGAAACACTGGAGAGATTTCTATTCAAGATAGAACAGAAGAGTCCCTTATTGAGAGAGCTTAGGCTTGTGCCTTCATCCCATCTGAATTCCCTGACATTCATCTAGACATGCTTAAAATGAACCCCACTGAAGGAGGCTACGATTTCAAGGCTTGGTTGTAACTCTTTCTTCTATTAATACAAATGTATAACTATTTTTTGGTTCCCATATCATGTTGATGTGTTTTGTTAATGCAATGTGCTTAACCCTCCTTGTCTAGTTATTAATTATGAATAAGATTTTTGTTGCATACGCTACTCTTTTTTGTTGATTTTGTTCAAGTATCCAAGCATCGCTAGGAAAGGATCGTGACTTGCTGAGATATGAATCGAGAAGCCACCACTACAACAGCTACGACGACAGTGTTGGACTCCAGGTAGGTTGATCTATCATGTCTATTTCATTCAGTCATTAGGAGCCTAAAATCTATTTTTTCCTTTTTTTACTAGACCCACTCCAGGGCTAGAGGGATCGTCTCTTTCTGCAGAGAGGATTTACCTACGTAACACTATCCCCACTCCCATTTCCTCATGCCTAGGGTTTACACCAAGGAAGACTAAAGAGACACCATGGGGCAGGAAAGAGACATTATGGAGGAGGAGATAAACATAGAAGAAAAGAGGATAAGACACCAAAAATAACCCAAACCACTAGGAAGAAACCAATAACAAGAGGTCTCAAGAAGGCATTGGAGAAGGAGAAGCTTGAGGCAGAAAACCTAACTTTTGAAGGACAAACTCAAGGAAAACATAAGTTGTCAAAGGGATAAGGGTGAATTGGAACTACTTGTTGATATATCCATGATATCATAACACACCTTATTTGGCATCTCTGGAGCAATTTTGAGGAAATTTGGAGAAAATTTGAGAAATTTAAAAAAATCTTTGAAGGCACATTTTCCATAAATGTCTTGTTTTATACACCTTTGTTCAGAGAATATTTTGGACAATAAGAGAAGAATCGTAGGAAAATGGAGGAGGTTTGTGTTAAAAACATGCTAAAGAAAAAAAACCTATCTCTGTTCTACAAAAAAACTCATGGTTAGAGAGATATTTATCAATGTATGAGGCCTAGTTTTGCAGAAAACTCAGAAATTTTGGCGCACAGAAAATCTGCCAAAAACGCAACGCCCTTGGCACTGCAATTTTTCTTAGAGCCTCCAATGGAAAAATGGACACCACCATCATGTTCATAATGATAAATAAATCAACCCTAGCAATTTTCAGAAAATTTGGAGGAGAACTGGTCTATCAAAAGTGCAAAAAACCACAAAATTTTCATGTTTCTGCATCCTTTTTTACCTTGGCACTGCACTTTTACCAGTATTGGGAGAAGTGATTTTTTATAGGGAATATTGGCACCATTTTGAAAAAAAGAGGCATATTTTGAAACTAGACTTAGAGATATTTTCAATGAGATATATTAGAGCTGATTTGGACACCGGGAAGGCCTCCAAAAGTTGCTTGCAAAAGAGGCTATGTTTCCTACCATGGTGTTGCGCTTTTGCTAGGAAAATGCAATTTTCATCATCTTCAGCAAATTTTGACTTTTTGTCTTTCAATTTTGGGAAATGAGAAATTTCTAATGTAAAAGGTCAAGGTAAATGTAAATTTTATGTTTTTATTATTATCTAGGGTAGATACATTAGATGAGTCCTCTAGAGGTCAAATGAATCAATTTCCTCTATTTTAGAGGCAAGTTGTTGGGTCTTCCTAGTCTTCAAATTCTTGTTTGGCAGTAGGTGAAACTGATCCCTATCTTATGGATTCGACTCCCTAAGGCTATGGAGAGTGGTTGTGAAGTCTATATCATGTATTTTCTCAGTAATTTATATAAGTTGGACTCATTTGGAGCTTTGGCATCTCAAGGACACAATTTTGTATCAGTTTGGCCTGGACATTAATGATAAATTTGCAGCTATTTCTTTGGGATCCATGTGGTATGAATGGTTTGAAATATTTTTTCCTTTGTGATAATTTTTATGAATGAATTTTAAGCTCATAAACCATTTTCATGTCTATGATATGCTTAATTTGATGTTGAAAGGAAAAATTCATGTTTTCATGCTCTGTTTTGGGAAATTTTGCACAATTTGTCTACTTTCTTTAGTTTAGGGAGAATTCATCTCCTATGATCTTCCTAACTCCTCACCAGTCTCTTCATCTCACCATAATCATCCTTTAAATGTCAAAATCTTCTACCTAGCTTGCCCCATAGAACACCCTGCAAATTTTGACCTAATTTCCTTGCCCTAGCTATTTGACCCCTCCTGATCCAGCAAAACCCTACACAAATCAAAAATCAAAACCCTGAGCTACTATACCTAGCCTAAAATCCTCTTTCCTCAGTCATTTTTACTATGTTCTATATGGAGAGAGCCCTCTCCTGGCCTAGTAGGGCTAGCTACTTGGCTAAGCGTGGTTTGAGGTTACCTCGGAATTGCCTCTCTCAACCTGAGTTTCAATTTGAGTGATAAAAAAATCCAATGAGTGCAGTTCCATCCAAGGTTGGCTCTCAAACTCTTTGAATGGGTCATCAAGTGGACTGTCAGTGGGGGGCTGGTTCTGAATTATTTCATCGATGAGGTCTCCTCATCAGGTTTTGTTGAGTGTGGAGCCTGATTTTCATCCTGATTCAAAGATTCTTGTTTTAGCCAGATGTATACCCCAGGAAAGATGTACACCCTTGTAGTGGGGGGGTGTGTGGGGGACTTGTCCCCCCCGCAGGGTCCGGGGGGGCTGACCCCCTAGCTGGGGGGTCCGGGGGTTTCAGGGGCAGTGCCCCCAAAGCTAAAAACAGATGTAAAATTACCTTGTAAAAGTATAGTAATTTCTAGTCAATCTCAGCCATTCATTAGGTGGATGATCTGGCGATAGAAGTTATGTTTAGTTTAGTGTTTTTTTCCCTAGAAGGCAACCCCTCATTTTGTATGAGGGTATTTTATTGTGTCTGTGTATTGTATGAGTATTATCGGAGTGAGAAACATATAGGGAGACTGTGAGAGAGAACAGAGGATATTACAACGGATCTGTTGTAGGTTGTGTCTCTTCATTTTGCTGGATAATAGAAAGGAAGGACTGGCTGTTCATGTTGGACGTAGCCCAAACTGGGTGAACCACGTATATCTGTGTCTCTCTAGTTTTATGTGTTTTGTGTGCTTCTATTTTCCACATATTTTATGTGTTGCATTGCTCTGTAATATATAATTTTCTAGCAGGTTTCCCCCCTCTAAGAACAGTATTTATGGTACAAATGGGGTAGGGAGTAGTGTTGTATAATTCATCTTCTTCCTTTTCTTCATCTTCCAACCATAAATGTAGATCATGGTCATTGTACAGTTGGGAATGAGGATATAATACCAGCAGTTTAGACAAGGGCCCATTCTTTATAGTCATGTTTCCAGCCCGACATCTCATATAAGCAACGGTAGTGGATAACTAAGTTCTCTCTAAAATGATAGGATATCCATTAAACTTGGGTTTTTTCTAGAGAACCAGGAAATATGTAGGGTACTCCCAAGAGTTAATTGAAACCATAACATCCTCAATAATTAGTTGCATAGCTACTGTGGACCAATCTGCAAATTGCAGAACCATTATGGTTTTCCTCATAGTCCCTTGGAGGTTTTTCTTAAGCATATTTTCCTTGGTCATTAAATTGATGGCAGCCTCGAGATCAATCAAAGTATTGGGGACTATGACACCATCTATGTGTACATCTAAAATTGGACTACTAGGGTCCAGATACATCAGGAAGATCACCCTTCCCAACATTAAGTTGGACAACTATCCTACTACATTGATGGTGGGGGTATGTTATGTTTGTTCAAGAAATATTAGAGGTAACCACAAACCTAATTTTGAAATTTAGAATATAGCCTTCCTAATACTCAAAGAGGCTCTCTCTTTATGATTTAACTTTGTTGTTTTAATTGATTTTAGGCTAGTTATGAAAGATTTATTAGGTTTGATTTTGATTTTTTTGGTGGAATTACTGATTTAGATGGATAGTTGTCTTTTATACTTTTCCATTGGGCTATGGAGTCAAAATATCAAGAAAATAGGACAGAGTCAAGTGCTAAAGGCAGTGTTCACATGGTAGGGTAGCTGACAAAAATCATATCTTTAAAGGCTAAATGGTGAAGTGGTTTTCAATCGGGATCAAGGAGCAGTTAAGGATTCCTTAAACCAGAGTGATGAAGGAAATTGAAAGAGGTCAATAGAGATAGGAGAGAAATTAAGAATTCTCATATCTAGATATTAGAAGAAAACATTAAAATGAATAAGATTTTAGAACAGAGTGTACCTAAACAATTTTTGCAATAATATCCCTGTTATAACATTTAAATTTGGAAAAACATACAAGTTTATGGAATAATTGAGAGAAATAACAGTGAAAAATTGAAATATACTTCACTGAAGTAGCTCAAAACATGAATCCTGTAATGCAATGCCTTTATTACTTGTCATGTCTACTGACTTGAAAATGGTACAATAAAACCCTCAGGTGTTTTGATCAATTACAACTATAAATGTTCAAGAATCCACACCAATACTTCGAATTACTGAAGTATTTATACAAAATGTAATACAAAATATCCTAAAAACTGATTTAGGATTGATTCAAGGGGAAATAAAATATCTTCATGCAAGAAGATAGAGACACCTATGTAACTAATGCAAGTTTTCCCTGCTTATTTGGTTTTGATGTTTTCTCTACTAATATTTTGCTGCTTTATCTCTTTGACTGTTTCTTTCACACTGGCTGCATATTTATGTTGGTTGATATTTTCCTTTAACTCTGTTTTTTTGTCTGTAAACTTTGTCTTTCACCTATCTTTACTTTATCTGCCCACTACGTTTTCACTTTAACCTTGACTGCTCTTTTAACTTTAACTTTGACTACTCTTTTACCTACTTTACTTTTAAACTATCACAGTAAATCATACAATTTTTCCCAAGTCTATTCATACGGAATTTTGATCTTTACCATCCTTCTGTAAATCTCATCTACTTCAGTGTACTTGGTGAAATTAGGTTCGTTTACAAAGAGGTGATTTACCTCATGCTGGAGGTAAAAGAGATTTTCAAAATTCCGAGAGAATACTTTCCCTGTTGGAATTCATTTCAAAGAGGAATTTTTGGACTATACTTTGGCCACTTCTCTGATTTTCATGTCATAATCTTCCCGCCTCATCAATCTGTCATTAATCATGAATGGATTACGCAGACCTTTCTTCCTTGAGACATCAAACTTATTCCTAAAGATATTTACTGCTAGCTCCATGGCTTGACACTTATCTTCAAGATGTATCATCAAGTTTCTTTTGGAAATTACCTTTTTTACCTCTAAAATTATTTCAATCCTGTCACTTATTCCAATTTCTTCTAATTCATGATTTTTCTTAGACTTTAGAAACTTAATTATCTCTGTGGCCTCTTCTGGTTTCTTCTCAATTTCTCCTTTGAATTTCTGAATAGCTTCACTAGCTTCTTTTATGAAATCTTTTTGCTCAAAGATAAATTGGATAGATGGCAAAATAACAATAATAGAGTTAATGATATTGACCCATAGTTGTTTCTTTTCTTGGGCCAAAGGTTATTCCAATGTCAACCCTTTTTATAACTTCTAAACTTTGTCTGTTAATCTATTTGACTTCTGTGCTTCAGCTTTATGCATCATCTAAGCTAATTTATTTTCATCTTCAAGACTTTTTACTTGTTCTTTCAGTCTATTAATTTCATTTGTTTGGATTGACATGTCTTTCATTGCTTTAATCAATTTACTTGCTTCATCATTGGGATAAGCTGCTGTTGTGGCTGATGTAGTAGCTGATGTTGCTAAAACTTCTGTTTTTACTGGAATTTCTGTAGTAATGGGGACTATTGTAGCCACAGAAGTTGATGCTAAAGCTATGGGACTGGAAGTAATTCTAACTGCTTCCATGTTTTCCTTCCTTTCCTGCACTAATTTATCCATCTCATTCTCCATCTCTTTCAGTTGAGCTATCAACAAAATGATGAGATTCATCATTTCATCTTTTTTTCCTTCATTCTACAAAACTTCTTTTGTTTGTGGATGTTTAGTAGGAGGTAATTTCAGCTACATATTCAATGCAACAATGTCTACATTCTTCTTTTTGATAAGTTCCTCAGCTGATTTGATGTTTTTGGGATCATATCCAACCCCTATGACCAATTCTTCAAGTTTCTTAATTCTATTATCATTGGCTTATGAGGAAGTCTTCTCTAGTCTTAACTATGCTCTGATGTTTTCTAGAGAATTTTGAAGTTTTTGGACACTCATAGCTTTGTTGGTCGTAGTGGAGTATATCATTTCTCCTTCCTTCTTATTAAATTCAATTTGATTTATAGGATGAACATCTTTAGCCATAAATTCAAATGTTGTTTTCTTGTAGTCTACTGATGACTTTGGATCCTGCACTGTTGGCTGCAAAAAGGTCATCTGCATCTTCCCAGTTTTATAATCAAAGGTTGAAAGCAACTTGTTCTGGTCACTAGGAGTCTATTTCCAATATTGGGCATAAGCCACAGCTTTCAATGCCTCATTCTTCAGTTTGATTTCTTTATACTTCTCCATTATATCTTGTTCTTTTTCTATTGGTTTTCTTGATGAAGAGACTTCAACACTATGCTCCTTCTGAATGATTTGAGCACTACAGGTTGAATGTTGATGAGCTTCTTCTGAAACAATAGGAGGTGCATTGTCTCTGACAATTAAATCAGTATCAATAATCTCAACTGTGTCCACTCTCTATTCTTGTTAAATTATTGGATTCAGCTTGGGCTTCTTCATGTAAATTAGTTTGAATTTTGTTTTAGTAGTGGTATCAGTAGAATAAGATCCCTCTTCTCTTGTTGTTTTTGAGTTTTTGTCTTGTGGGGTTGGAGTAAGCGGGACATAACTAGTCTCAACTGGTTTCTCCACCTCTTGCAAAGTATTTTCCAACCACTCTGACTGGTTGGAGTACTTTTCAATCTCTGGTTTGGACTCATGGACAAAAGGAGTCAATATAAATTTGACTCTTAGTTTACTGATGAATCCCAAAGGATCATAATACCATTTAAAAATATCACTGAAATTGAATTCCTATAAACACTTATAGGCTTGTTGACCATCATTCCTGTTATTAAAAATGAAAGAACCAAGTTGGTTCTTAATTTTAAACTGAGTTTTCTTCATTGTTGACAGGAAATTAACTTCATATGAGTTTAGGATATTCTTGATGTATTCTAATGCAAATAACCTCATTGGGAGGTATTTGGGTAGCTTGTATGGAGTTATTTGACATCCATACACCCTAATATCAGTGTGGTTCTGGTATAAATACGAATCTCCTATTCTACTTTGTTCAGAAAATTGCAATAATTTCATTATTTCTTCACTCATCCTAGGTTGACTGCTACTGCTTAGCATGTTGACAACTGGATGAAAAAAAGAATCAATGAAGTCCTTGTAGGTGAATTCTATGGAATATTTTCTGATTAAGGAAGTCCAGAAGACTACAGATTGGGGAGTTACCCTCTTTTTCCATTTTTTGAAGGCTAACTGCAAGCCTTTCTGATTAGAAGTATAGGAATAGATGAAACAAAACTAATGAATACTTAAACACTCCTTCCTCTGGTAATTTAACTAATTTCTCATGGATGGAATCTAATAAGTGTTGAGAAAAGTTAAATGTAAAATATGGAGGATGTCCTGGACAAAAAATGGATAGAAAACCTAAGATAGAAGCATCAACATATTCATCTGTGAAGTACCCTAGAATGAAAAATAGCATTGTGACAATCTGTTGGTTCTTTCTGAAAAAATTGAAGCTGAATAAGGAGGGTTACTCTTTGGGGTTTCCACTGATGGAGGAAAAATGGTTTGGAATATTTGAAACCTCTTGGGAAAGTCCAGCTTCAGATATAATTCAGTGATGATTTCAATAGAAAATGGGGCTTCATCAGGCTTGGGTTGGATTTTCAACATCTTGTTTATGGATTCTGCAGTGATTGTGAACAAAATCTCTTTGCTAGGAGTTACTAGGGCTCTTTCATTGGGCAGATGATTGATTTGACAGAGTCTGATTATTTCTGGAAATTGGAGGGTCTGTGGGAAGATATACCTGGGAAGGTTTGAGTCCCAAAGGTGAATATCATATGCCTGGTCCATGAACGAATCATGGCTCCAATAGTGGAGCTCTCGGAGGTTGAAATCAGTGACTATATCACTGATTTTGAAGTCTTTTTCTGCTAAAGGAGTTTTTTCTGTTGGGAAAAATACTGAGAGGGGGGGTGAATCAGTATTTTAGGCTGAACAATTTTCTTTCCTTTTCTTTCAAAACAACCATATGTTATAGTACTGCATTCAACGTGTATGTCCAGATATCTTATTATGCTTTTACTTAGAGAATTGCATCAGATAAGCATTAAGAATGAACAGAAACAATAGAACAAACTATAATCATGAACAACACATATGGACACCAGGATTTAAGGTGGAAACCCAATTCGAGAGAAAACCACCGCTGCTGTAATCTTAGTCTTCAATATTTTATTATAGAGAAAACCATTTACAATTTATGCTGGTGCAGACTCATACCAGCACGCAGGCACCCACCTGCAGAAAGGCTACAACCTTCTCTCGTTTACCAGCCTCTCCTGGAAGGGAGCTACAACCCCCTGACTGAAAGCTTCGACCTTCAGCACCACTGTGGACCTCGTTTCATCAATTTTCAGACTGGATCACACAGCCGCAACTTTAGACTTTAGAAAATGTATGCATTCGACATCCCGTTTGACTTTCTGGATAAAAATTCTTCAACAGACATACGTTAGCTCTTCATTTATTCTTCTATTTAGTGAATCCCAGATTCATTCTTTCGATGGGTGCTACATGGACTCATAATTATCAGTTAAGCACGTCGTTTGTCCATGCAGATATTCTCACCACTGTCGCTTTCGAATAATGATCTTCACCCTTTATATAGTTCTCGCCTTTCTCAATACCATGAGTCTAAGACTACTCAACCGCTAATGGTATTCCTTTGTAAATACTCCCTTTAGTTTATCCCCGGGGCTCTTCAAATTCTTTTTAATTTATTTCATTTAAACGAGGAAATTCAAATTATCTATGTGCGCCAAGCCTTTAACCCAACGTTTAACCCTTCGGATTTTATAAACAATATGCAATGCATTTACATATGCAAGTGTCTTGTTGATGTGGTGAGTTTCGCAGCGGAACAGCCATACATCTCAATCGCTTTGTATTAATAATTGTGCCAAACCAATTTGAAACCCCAATCTTCGATTCCGGGCCCACATTGCAACTTACAACCGGCGGAAATACCATATGGTGGAAATGTGAAATTGTGATCGTGTGATGTTGCGATCGCACGATGGCGCGATGATCGCATATCGCAAACAACAGAACTTGCGATGGCGGAGGGCGATGATTATAATATGCGCTTTTGCGATTTTGCAATGATCGCACATTGCAAATGGGAATTTTGCGATGGGCAATTTCTGAATCTGTAAAATTGCGCTCTTGCGATTTGCGCTCAAGTGGTAGGGACCACTTGTCCTGCCACATTCAAAGATTTAAAGTCTTTCCGCTATTTAATCATACTTTCATAAATTTTCTTCATGCTTGGTTGTTGAAGGCTTAAATCCCGATTTGACTATCTTGAATAACTTTGCTCCTCTGTAAATTAGATTTACGAGAATAGCTTCGTTCCAATGTAAAGACGACTCTGCTCACACCATAAAAAACTCTCCTCTAAAATTTTTGGCTGCGGCCCACGACAATTAATTCATCCTTACATTTCTCCCATCCTTCTTGAATGTGTGTTGATGTTCACCAAAATTCTGCTGCGCCTTTGTACTCTTCCCATTCTGTCTCTGCTCCTTCTGTTCGTCCTCTGTTGTTTTCTACTGACCTTTTCCAAATCCTTTGCCATCAATGACAATATTTCCAACAATCTTCCCCTTTGGCATTGATGGCAATACTCTTCCTTTCTAATACTCTTCTATTCGCCTTGTAGAAGCCCTTCTTTGCGTGTCCTCCCCCTTTGACATCAATGGAAAAGGGTTGATTAAGATCTTTTGTACTACCATGCTCCCCCTGAGAGCATGCTGCATTATTGAACATAGTATTGGCAGATTCCATCCTTCAACAGGAGCGTACCCCATTGAATCTTCTGAATTTTAAGCAGATCTGATCTTCTGCATAGCAGAGACTACTCCCAGCTTTTCTCTGAGATATTCGAACGCTTCCCTAGGTAAAGGTTTGGTAAATATATCAGCAACTTGTTCTTTGGAGGGAACATACTCCAACTTTACCTTTTGTTCAAGCACTTGTTCACGTAAGAAGTGATATTTGATGGGAATATGCTTGGTCTTGGAATGCATAACAGGATTCTTTGAGATACTGATGGCACTTGTGTTATCACACATAATGGATATAGGAGATGTGCATTTGATTTGAAAGTCTTGTAGTGTTTGCATCATCCAAAGAAGTTGAGTGCAACATGATGCGACAGCCACATATTCTGCTTCTGATGTAGATAAGGCAATAGAGCTTTGCTTCTTACTGAACCAAGATACTAATCGGCGCCCCATAAAGAATGCACCACCACTAGTGCTTTTTCGATCATCAACACTTCCAGCCCAATCTGCATCAGTGTATGCATGAAGAGTGAGATCAGCATTCTTTGGATACCATAGTCCAAAGTCTTGAGTTCCCTGTAGATATTTGAATATTCTTTTCACAGCCTGAAGATGAGATTCTTTTGGATTGGCTTGAAATCGTCCAACAATCCCAATTGAATGCATGATGTCTGGTCTTGTCCCAGTGAGATAAAGTAGACTTCCTATCATAGATCTATATTCTGGTTGATTTACGGTGGGGGAATCATCATTAGAACTGAGATTGCATCCGGTTATCATTGGTGTACTTACAGGTTTACAATCTTCCATGCCATACTTCTTCAGGATTTGCTTGAGATACTTTGCTTGTGATAAGAATATACCATTTGTTGCTTGTTGCACTTGCAGGCCAAGAAAAAATGTTACTTCCCCGAGCAAAGACATTTCAAATTCTTGCTGCATATCAGAAGAAAATTTCTGACTCATAGACTCTTTATTACTTCCAAAAATGATATCATCGACATATACAACCACAATCAACAGTTTGTCATTTTCAATTTTTGTGTACAAATTGCTATCAGCAGACCCCTTTGAAAATCCTTGTTGATGAAGATATTTGTCAAGACGATAATACCATGCCCTTGGGGCTTGTTTGAGACCATATAGAGCCTTTTTAAGTTTACACACAATTTTTTCATCATTTCCCAAAATGAATCCTTCTGGTTGTTCTATATAAACTTCTTCTTCTAAATCACCATTGAGAAAAGCAGATTTAACATCCATTTGATAAACTTTGATTTGTTGGAAGCTTGAAAACGCAAGAAACATTCGTATGGCTTCAAGTCTGGCTACAAGAGCAAAGGTTTCTTCAAAGTCTATACCTTCTTGTTGAGCATACCCTTTGCACACAAGTCTAGCTTTATTTCTTATAATATCCCCATTCTCATTTAACTTGTTTTTGAATATCCATTTAGTTCCAATGTCATTTTTGTCATAAGGCCTTGGTACTAACTCCCAAGTGTGATTTTTTTCAATTTGGTCAAGCTCTTCATTCATGGCTTGAATCCAACATTCATCTTTGCTTGCTTGACTGACATTGTGAGGTTCAACCGTGGACAGAAATGCCAGATTGCTAGAAGATTCCACAAGAGTCCTTCTTGTTTGTACTCATGATTCCTTTTCTCCCAAAATTTGAGATTTTGGATGATTCTTTTGAACATATCTAGATGGAGCCTTTTCAGACAGCTCTTCTTCAGGTTCTTCACTGGGTGTACTGTTTTTATCATTACTGTTTGATGTAGGAGGATATGTGTCTTCATCATCTTCATCTGTTGTTTTCTTTTATTCTTTTGGGGCTGCAGTAGACTCATCAACAACAACATCAATACATTCAAAAATCTTTCGAAGTCTTTTATTGTAACATTTATATGCCTTACTCCTAGAGGAGTAACCAAGAAATATTCCTTCATCAGCTCTGGGTTCAAAATTTCCAAGTTTTTCATCATTATTTTTGATAAATCATTTGCTCCCAAAAATTCTAAAATGCTTTATAGTGGGAGTATTACCATAGCAGAGTTCATATGGAGTTTTATCACTATTTACACGAACATGTGCTTTGTTGAGGATGTTTGCTGCGGTATGTGCTGCTTCTCCCCAAAATGTGTCAGGTGTTTCAGAATCATCAAGCATAGCTCTAGCCATTTGTTGAATTGTTCTGTTCATTCTCTCTGCAACACCATTCTGTTGTGGAGTGCCGGCTACAGAGAACTGTCTTTTTATGCCGTGTTGTTCACAGAATTCAAGAAATTCTTTGGATGTATATTCTCCTCCCCAATCAGATCTAAGACACTTGATTTTTAATTCTAACTCATTCTCCACTAGTGCTTTGAAAATCTGAAATTTCTCAAATGCTTCATCTTTGTGTTTAAGCAGCCCAATCCAACACATTCTAGAGAAATCATCAATGAATAAGATATAGTATTCTTCACCACGGGGTGAATTTTTCCTCATAGGTCCACATATATCAGTATGAATAAGTTCAAGAGGCTTACTTGATGATCCTTCCTTGGCATTAAATTGTACCCTGGTTTGCTTACCGAATTGGCAAGATTTGCATATGATATTTTCAGGTAGAGTAATATTGGGAAGATCACGAATAGCTTTAAGTCTACTTGATTTGTTGATTTGAGAGAAGCTCAGATGCCCCAACTTTCTATGCCATAGCCAATTTTCTGAAGATTTACTCAAATAACATTGTTCTTTGGGGTTCTTCAATATATACAGGTTGTTTGGAGTTCTTTTTCCTTTTATAATTGCTTTACCTGTATCAAGATCACGTACCACACATTATTTTGAGCTAGAGACAACTTCAGTTCCTTGATCACACATTTGACTTACACTTAACAAGTTATGCTTTAATCCATCCACACGCATGACTTCATTAGCTTTCATCTTATCCTTTAGGAAGACAGACCCTTTTCCTTTAATTACCGCAGGAGTATCATTTCCAAATGTAACATTCTTCTCCTTTTCTAGAGCACTATATGCAAGAAGTTTGTCTTTATCACCTGTCATGTGTCTTGAGCATCCACTATCAATGTACCATTGGTTCTCTTCATCTTCTGCAAATAACGCTATGCCACAATTTTCAACCTGTAACTCCTTCTTTTTCCATACTTTGGATCTTGAAGAAACATGTTCTTTTGGCTGAACTTTGCTCCTGCATTCAGATTCTTCATGGCCAAAGTTATTGCAATAAGTGCAATCAACTTCATCTTGAAGAGGAGAAAAGTTGTTATAAGTATTCTTCTTTGCTTCAATATCAGTCCTTTTCTTTCTTGCTTCTCTTGTCATAATAGTTTTATATGCTACACATTGACTAGCTTTATGACCAAAATTGTGACATGAGAAACATTGTCCATTGAAGAAGAAATTTCTGCGATCATAAGATCTTCTAAATGAATTCATCTATTGATTAGTGTTTCTTTGAAAGACATTTCTGTTAGTGTTTCTTGAATTGAAATGATCATTCTTTACCTGTAAATATTCTTTATTCCCTTGCTGAGTGGCAGCATGTTGTAAACCAGCTGTAACTGCTTTTAGATAATTTGGTGCTGATGCCTGAGAAGACTCTCCAATATATCCAAGACCTATCTTTATAAAAAGAGAACGTTGTACCTTGATAATCTCATCTAAGGTTTCAGACCCTTTAGCAAATCTAAGATTCAGAGTCTTTACTTTCCCAAGTTCTTTTCTTAGATCTACTACTTCACATTCTAATTTCTCATTGTGTTTCTCTTTATCCTCAAGATGATTTTTCAGAGTTTCTATGATTATTTTGCTCTCTTCTAAGCAAATTTTGAGTTTATTGTTTTCATTAAGAAAATCACTGTCTTCTAGAGCGTCCACAAAAGTATCCTCTTCTTCTCGAGATTCATTTTCAAATGCCATGATAAGTCTCAGATCTTGTTCACCTTCTTCCTCACTATCAGATAACCCATCACTATCTTCATGAGTATAGTAACTCCTTTTAGAGCTAAAATGATTCTTAATCCTTCTTGCTACTTCCTTCCCCTTTTTATGTGTTTCTTTATAAGGACACTTAGCATCATAATGACCAAATCTTCCACAATCAAAACATTTGAAAGGAAGCTTACCTCTGAATCGTCCTGTGCCAAGTTGAAGTTTCTTTACGAAGTTTATCTCATCTTCTTCTGAGATATATCCTGATCCTTCTGTTATTTGTACTTCCTTTCCTTTTGTAGAAGTTCTAAAGACTGCTTCTTTGACTTAAGATGGTCCTCCTCTTCTCATTTCATATGCAGTTAGTATGCCATGAAGTTGTACCACAGTAATATTTTGAAGATCCTGCTTTTCTTCAAGAGCTGAAACTTTTGACTCAAATTTCGTTGTTAGAGATCTTAAAATTTTCTCAACCAAAGTGGACTCAGTAATTGTTTCTCCCAGATTTCTCATGCGATTTACAATATCATCCAGACGTAGAAAGAAATTTTCAATCCTTTCTTCATTAAGCATTTTAAGATTCTCATATTGAATTCTGAGAGTTTGAAGTTTAGCACTTTTTACCTTTGCATCACCTTCATAGCTCAGAATGATTTTGTCCCATATTGCCTTTGCTGTATTCAGCTGCATGACTTTGAAAAATTCTGATTCAGTTAGACTTCCTAATAAAGCATTGACCACCTTCGCATTGGTTTCATAATTCTTTCTTTCCGTTGGATCCGTTGGTACTGCAGCTGGATATTGATATCCTTGTTCAACAACCGCCCATACCTCTGCTCCCATAGACTGAAGATAGGATCTCATCCTTGTTTTCCAGAATATTAGATTGTTTCCATTAAATAGTGGAGGCCTGATAGATGCTATTCCATCTTGATTGCTCATCTTGCTTGATCTTCCTTCTAGCGGCTAAGCTTTTTCAGAAGAACCTGCTCTGATACCAATTGTTGGGAAAAATACTGAGAGGGGGGGTGAATCAATATTTTAGGCTGAACAATTTTCTTTCCTTTTCTTTCAAAACAACCATATGTTACAGTACTGCATTCAACGTGTATGTCTAGATATCTTATTATGCTTTTACTTAGAGAAATGCATCAGATAAGCATTAAGAATGAACAGAAACAATAGAACAACCTATTAATCATGAACAACACATATGGACACCAGGATTTAAGGTGGAAACCCAATTCGGGAGAAAACCACCGCTGCTGTAATCTTAGTCTTCAATATTTTATTATAGAGAAAACCATTTACAATTTATGCTGGTGCAGACTCATACCAGCACGCAGGCACCCACCTACAGAAAGGCTACAACCTTCTCTCGTTTACCAGCCTCTCCTGGAAGGGAGCTACAACCCCCTGACTGAAAGCTTCGACCTTCAGCACCACTGTGGACCTCGTTTCATCAATTTTCAGACTGGATCACACAGCCGCAACTCCAGACTTTAGAAAATGTATGCATTCGACATCCCGTTTGACTTTCTGGATAAAAATTCTTCAACAGACATACGTTAGCTCTTCATTGATTCTTCTATTTAGTGAATCCCAGATTCATTCTTTCGATGGGTACTACATGGACTCAGAATTATCAGTTAAGCACGTCGTCTGTCCATGTAGATATTCCTTAGAAGAATTCGCTCTTTTTCAGCGCTAGGCTCTCTCACCACTTTCACTTTCGAATAATGATCTTTGCCCTTTATATAGTTCTCGCCTTTCTCAATACCATGAGTCTAAGACTACTCAACCGCTAATGGTATTCCTTTGTCAATATTCCCTTTAGTTTATCCCCGGGGCTCTTCAAATTCTTTTTATCTATGTGCGCCAAGCCTTTAACCCAACGTTTAACCCTTCGGATTTTATAAACAATATCCAAAGCATTTCCATATGCAAGTGTCTTGTTGATGTGGTGAGTTCCGCAAGCGGAACATGCATACATCTCAATCGCTTTGTATTAATAATTGTGCCAAACCAATTTGAAACCCCAATCTTCAATTCCGGGCCCACATTGCAACTTACAACCGGCGGAAATACCATATGGCGGAAATGCGAAATTGCGATGGCGCGATGGCGCGATGATCGCATATCGCAAACAACAGAACTTGCGATGGCGGAGGGCGATGATTATAATATGCGCTTTTGCGATTTTGCGCTGATCGCACATCGCAAATGGGAATTTTGCGATGGGAAATTTCTGAATCTATAAACTTGTGCTCTTGCGATTTGCGCTCAAGTGGTAGGGACCACTTGTCCTGCCACATTCAAAGATTTAAAGTCTTTCCGCTGTTTAATCATACTTTCATAAATTTTCTTCATGCTTGGTTGTTGAAGGCTTAAATCCTGAATTGACTGTCTTGAATAACTTTGCTCCTCCGTAAATTAGATTTACGGGAATAGCTTCATTCCACTGTAAAGACGACTCTGCTCAATACCATAAACAACTCTCCTCTGCAATTTGTGGCTGCGGCCCATGACAATTAATTCATCCTTACATTTCTTCCATCCTTCTTGAATGAGTGTTGATGTTCACCAAAATTCTGCTGCGCCTTTGTACTCTTCCCATTATGTCTCTGCTCCTTTTGTTCGTCCTCTGTTCTTTTCTACTGACCTTTTCCAAATCCTTTGCCATCAATGAAAATATTTCCAACAATATTTGAAAAATTTGGAACCTCTTGGGGAAGTCCAGATTCAGGTATAACTATGTAAGGGCCTCTATAGACAGAGGAGTTTCATCTGGTCTAGGTTGTATCTGCAGCATTTGGTTAATTGACTCAGCTGTGATAGTGAGAAAAAATTCTTTTCCAGGGGTTATAATGGCTCTCTGATCGGGGAAATAACGAGATTGAAAAATTCTGATGACCTCAGGACACTGGAAGGTCTGTGGTATAACATACTTACGAAAATTGGACTTCCAAATAAAAACTTCATCATCTTGGTCAATGGATTTTTCATGGCTCTAGAAGTGGAGCTTAAGAAGGTTAAACTCAGTGACAGGGTCACTAGTGTGTTCTACATCTACAACTGGAGGTTGCAGGGGATTTACATTTTTCTATACCTTGAGAAGCCATTATTTGTTTGATTTATCAATTAATTACTCTTTCGACTTAGGAAAACAAGTTCAGGCCTTTAGGAGCGCTTCTGAAAAAATATTATAGTCTGCAGAAGGATTTAGGACAATATAGTGGATTATCCTCTCGTTTACAGTGCTTCAATTGATCAAATTTTACTCTCTGTGATAAAAAACAATCTCAGGCTTTGGAAATTCTGATTCAAATGTGCCTAGGGTTTGCAGAAAAAGGATAGGGAAGCTACAAGAATTTCTTTTGGTCTGCAAAGGATCCTAACAGGTTCAATTACTGATTACTTCCTTTTTGTAAGTAAATGCCTTGCTATTTTAGGAATACCTGGAGAAAAGAAGCTTTTTTGATTTGCAGAAAGGTTCTTTGAGGCAGCAAAAGGCTTTTCTGAAGCTTCACTGGTCTTTATAGAGCTTCTGACTGTTTCTGCAGCGGTTGTAGCAGCAAATGGTTGAATTCTGTTGAAATTTGGTTTAAAATAGGGTCGACAGATGTTCTTTAGCTCAGGAATAGGTCAGTAATTCTCTATTCGTGCACAATGTAACAGAAAAATGGTGAAAAGGCTTTGCAAAGGACAACTATATGAGTTTTTAACCAATCAATGGTTAACTTTAATGTGCGAAGTTAATTCAAATGGAGGTGGTTTTCGCAATGAGCAAGAATACAACTTGTGGTTTTCACATCAACCGAAGGTGGTAGGCGATAAATTTTCAGAGGATGCGATGCAATCAATTCGCGCCACGTAGTCAGGAGCAGGGCTAAAAAAACTACTCATTTCACAAGGTCGGGGTGTGGTTAAAGACTTGGCTATCGGGGATGTGATAGGAGATATGGGCCATCGGATTTGATCAGTATAGATCTGATGGTTGGCAAATAGTAGGGCTTGATCGGGATTTGATAGGCGTGGGGCTCGAGACTTTAAGTTATGCGATGGGATATGTATGCATATAAGTTATGGTTTTTAATGTATATGGTCGAGATTTAATACATAGTGCGCCCGAAATATATATTTTCGGGGCAATGTAAACCATAGGTTATAAATAAAACAAGGGTTGGGGAAATATATATAAAGGGTATTAATATAATATGGGATAATGTGTTTTATATGCGGGAGTTAATAAACAGAGTTAAAAGTTAATAATATACACTGAAATGTTAATAAGTGCGGGATTTTTAAAATACACTAAGGATGGTGTTAAAACTAATATCGGGGTGGGATTTTCATAGTGGGGCCCAATATTAATATTTTTAAACCTGAAAACTTAGGATAAGTGTATTTTAGGGGGGTATTATGAATGGAAATGGAAGTTAGTAAGGGGAGACTTACTTTTCAAAGGATAAATGTGTTTTAAACAAGGGAAAGGGATTTTGTAAGGGAAAAAAGAGTGAAGTAAGGGGAAATGATAAAAATGAAGGGGAAAGGGTATTTTTATAAGGGGAATGAATTTAGAGGGAAATTAGTAAGTATGAATTGATCAATTTCTGCTATCCAAGCCACGTGAGAACTGCTTCTTCCTACCCATCATCTACCCTAACATTTTTCTTCATTTCTTTGGGTGCATTTGAGCTTGCAGACCCTTATTCATTTTTTTGTTAACAACAAACTATCTAATTCTAACCTTATTACTTTCAAGGGCTCATATTAAACTGTTGAGCTCATTTATTATTCTCTACCTAACTATTGATATGCCAAGATTGAACAATTTGGCTAGATCTTTATTCTCTATCTATCAGCATGAAATTTAAAGCATGAAAGGTCAAGATTAAGCAGTTTGACCTTCATGGATTGTGGCATTTTTGACAAGCTGCACACAATCTTATTTTGCAAAGTAAATTAAAAAGTAGTGGCATTTGAATTTGCATCACTCTCATGATATATTTTTATCTCTTTTTTGTTGGGGTTCATTTTTTGTATTCTTTTTTGATCTTTTTCTTTCAAGTTCTTTGATTTTTCTTTTAGGAATTTTACCCTCTTTACATTTTTTTAATTTTTTAATATGGGAAAACAAATTTGCAGAAAGCAAAGTATGTACATATTACAATACTAGTCATAGTTAATTCAAAATTATGAATCCTATTATTATAGGGCCCTAACAATGGCTCCACACGGGGATGGCATTTCCTGGTGAAATGTCAAGAACTTTAAGATCAATAGCCTTGAATTTTAACTGTGCTTTTTCCTTGGAACTGTTTTTTGAGATCTGCATTATTCATTCTTATGAGATTATGACAGAATCTGTGGCTTGCCTAGAAGTAATGGCTTCTATCCACTTGGTGAAATAGTCTGCGACTGTCAAAATCCATTTGTGTTGGGATGAGGAGGGTGGGTGAATTTCACCAATGAAGTCTAGACCCCATTACAGAAATGGCATTTCTGTGGAGACGGGTTTAAGGGGTAAAGGTAGTAATTTTTTTCTTCCCTTCAAAGATCTAGCATTTGTGACAGGAGGTCACATATTTTCTTACATCTGCAAAAAGTGTAGGCTAGTAAAAACCAACCCTCAAGATTTTATCTGCAGTTGACTTCCAGTAAAGGTGTCCTCCACAGTCACTTGCATGAAACTCTTCCATAACTTTGTCAGCTTCATCTTTAAGTAAACAATTCAATAAAATGCCACCATGATCTTTCCAAAACAGAGTATTATCTATGATACAAAATTTCATTGCCTCTAAATTTAAAAATCTAACTTTATTTCTTAACAATCCAGGAGGAGCTTGTAAATTTAGTAATACAGATATGATATCTGCATACCATGGTGAATCTGAAAAAGCTTTACTGACCTGTGGAGTCGCCATCTCTTCCTTATCGTCTAATTGGGCAATTAAAATTTATATCTAAGGCATGGAAATTTGATTTAGCCATAAGTTTGGCTAAACCTTGGCCTTTAATGAGTTTGGTGGGCTTAATTTCCATGTCATATTCCAAAATGGTGGCAATCCACTTGTCTCTCTTGCCATCAGGCCCATTCTAAGTCGAAATGTCCTTTACTAATGAATTTGGAACATAATTAATGATGTGTGAATACAAGATGTACACTTTAAATTATTTGATAGCCTTTACTAAAGCTAGTGCCTGTTTTTCCATTATGTTATATTTTAGTGTAGCATCTCTTAGTGATTTGCTGAAAAAGCATTGGGCTATTCATAGCCCTGATCATTCTTCTGCAGTAAGACTGCAACAATTGTATGTTCTGAAGCAAAAGAAAAAATAATAAAATCTTTTTTGAAATTAGGACATATTAGGACTGGTGTTCTTGTAAGGGCTTGTTTGATTGATTCAAAGGATTGTTTGGCGTCTACTGTCCATTTAAGTGTCAAGTCTTTCTTTAATATGTTATTCAGTTCTCTAATTATTTCTGCTAAATTTGAAATAAATCTTCTGAGAAAATTAACTTCACCTAAGAAAGCCTGCAATTCCTTAATATTCCTAGGATGGCTTATGTTCAAAATAGCCTATATTCTAGCTGGGTCTATCCTAATTCCCTCTTTTGAGATTATATGCCCTAATAGTTTACCTTCTTCAAGTCCAAAGAGAGTCTTTTTGGGATTCAATGAAATACCAAATTTCTTGCATTTGATAAACACTCGTCTCAAATGATCTAGATGTTCATTATCAATTTTTGAAAATATAGTTATATCATCTAGATAAATTACAAGAAAATCATGAATTTCTTTGGAAAAATCTATATCCATAGCTTTCTGGAATGTGGCTCCGGCATTCATTAATCCAAAAGGCATTTTCAAATACATGAAAGTACCCCGAGGAGTAGTAAATTCTATCTTTGGTTGGTCTTTTGGCTGAACTAAGATCTAATTATACCCAGAGAATCTATCAAGTAATGAAATCCTGGATGAACCAACCACCCTCTGTAAAATATGATCCATCTTGGGAAGAGGGTAGTTATCTTTTAGGGACACCTTGTTTAAGTTCCGGAAATCAACACAAAGTTTGATTTCCCCTGTTTTCTTCCTAGTGGGAACTAAGTTTGAAACACAATCAGAATATCTGATAGGTGCAATAATTTGAGCTTCATACATCCTCTTTACCTCCTAAAAAATTAAAGGCATTAAAACTCAATTGATTCTCCTAAGATTCTATTTAAAAGGTTCTTGATCTTCTTTGATAGGTATTTTGTGTTGTATTATGCTAGTGTCATAAGATTTAAGGTCTTCATAGCTCCATGCAAATACATCCTGAAATTCCTTAAACAGAGCTATGTATTTCAGTTTTTCTTCTTGAGGTAATGCTTTGGAAAGTTTGATGAGTTTAGGTCTTTGTTCTGTTTCTATATTACATTCTTCTATATCTGATCTTAATGGTTCCATTTTTTGTTTTCTTGCAACATCATTTGAATCAAAAAGATATTCTAAAGGGTCTAATCCCTTAGGTAAAAAGTTATTCTTAAGGTTTAAAATGTCAGAATCATCATCCACTAATTCTTCAATTTCTATCTTTTCTAGTTTGTCTATTTCTACTTGAGTGAATTTAGTGGGTTCAGTAAAATCTAAATTATTTACATCTATCTCACTGTCTATTTTATCATCTACTGTACAATCTGTATCTATGTTACAATTCTGGAATTCTCCCTCAGCATTCATAAAGTGATATATTTGAGTATCCTGTGTGAAAATTTGCCAATATTTTAAATGTCTGGTATAGTGGGCCTATGTCTTACCTCTGCTGTATATTAATGATTTGGCTGAAAAGATAGATTGCAAGTACTAGCAAAAGTTGCTAAACTGTGTGCTTGTATGTTCTGTTTTCTAGGAATTACAACAAAGTCACATTCAAGCAATTCTTTAATCATATCTAAAACTGTTCTTCCGTATTGGCTTAAACAAGGATTATATACAGAATATTCTCCTCTAATTTGTTTTACAATTAAATCTGAGTCTCCCATGATAGAAACTCTTTTGCCTCCTAAATTTCTAACAATTTGTAGTCCTAAAATTAAAGCTTCATACTCTGCCATGTTGTTTGTACATTTGAAGTTTAATCTAAAGGTATGACCTTTTGAATGATTTTTTTCCATGTTATGAATCCAAACTCCTGCTCCTTCTCCTAATTTGTTCATTGATTCATGAAATATGTTGTCACTGTCTAGCTCTTTATGTTTCTGTTTCAAATTTGTGTTGTTCTTTATGCCAGTTTCTGAATTACATAAAATGAAAGAGTCCAGATCAGCAGGTACATAATAAATGGGATAGTTTCGAGGTCTTTCTACACTACTGACCATGTACTTCATTAGAGTCTCTTTGTAAAGTTTCTTGGGTTGACCAAATACTGAAATAGTGGCATAAGACATGTCTAATTGTAGAGATCCCTGCATTTTTTCTCCCCATGAGCGAGATAACAACATTCCATACTTTGGAGGGATGTCAGCTACTAAAATATCCATGACTATACTTTTTCCAGGGTATTGGACTAGAGTGACACATAAATATTTGATTAAGCCTAGACATTTCACTTTACTGGAATCAAATGTGAAAAGATCTTTATATGGTCTAGTGAAGTCTAAATTCAAAGTTTCCATAATGGCTTTTGGCATTAAATTATGTGAGGATACTGAATCTAGCATAACATTATGTAAAATTTGATCATGAACAATCAAGCTAATGTAGAAAAGAGGAACTCCTCCTTCTTGGTGTTTTCCATTTACCTTAGGACCAAATATTAGTTCTAGTTGGTCATCACTCAAATTAACAGAGTCTTCTCCTTCATGTGTCAGTGATCTGTGATTTGTATAAATCATGCTTAACCAACTATGTTAAAGGAATAGGTATCTTCAGTTTGGATGTTGAATGGAGTTTGTGTTTTTCCCAACTGAATGACTTCTTCTTTACTAACTGCAGTTTGAGTGTGTTTATCTTCTTTTTCTACTAGTTTGTGTTTCCACTGTTTCACTGTTTTTTATCTTCTTTTCAGGGACAGTTTGAGTTACAGTGGAATTTTTGGCAGTTTTGGAAGTTTCAACAACTGTTTTGGCAGTAGTTGTTTTAGGATCAACTGATTTTGGATCAACAACAGATGTTTTTGGATCATAAATTGTTGTTTTAGCAGAAGTTGTTGTCTTAACAACAACATATTTTTGAGGATCAACTGATGTTTGAACAACAGTATCTGTAATGTCAACAATTTTAGGACTGGGTGCAATTCTAGGACTAGAAATTTTATGATTAGGATTTGAATTTTTCTGATTTGAACTAGAGCTTTGTTGGGTTTCTTTAGGGAGGATTTCAGTACTTTGGTTGTAGGAGCTTCTACTATTTTCTTTGTTTGATTTTGAGTAGATTTCTTAGTCGGGGCTTCTACATTTTTCTTACTCCTAAGGTTATATTGCTTGTGAACTTCGTTAATGGCAAACTCATAACCTTGCTTATAATCAAAAGACTCTCCAGATTCTAGTTGTAACTGTTGTAATTCATATAATTCATGTTCTTCCTGTGTAAGAAAAATAGTATTATCATCATTGATTCCCATTAGATTAATCTGAGTGTCTTCATCATCTTCATTTTGGTGAGAACTTTCAACATAGTTCTCTTGGAAAGGTGGTCTTATTGTTTGATCAGGTGCTGATTCTCTAGATTTACCAGTGTTGGTGTTTTTTCTAAAGTTGGGATTTCTTATTTCAGGGCCTTGTTGTTGATTATCCCACTGTTGTTTCCTTTCCATACTTTATATTCTATCCATCATTTTCTCCGTGGCTTGTGCTAAACTATCCATTTTACTATCTGATGTAGACGTTTCCTCTTTTATTGTTACCCTTCTTTCATTTCTCATTCTTGCTCCCTTGGCTAACAAATTGGCTTTTACACTAACTGCAAAGTTTTGAATTTGTTCTAATGTTTTTGTGTTCCTTTCCCTTAGTTGGTATGACATATCCATATCAAAACCATCAGGAAATTTAAGTAAAGCTAGATATGGCGGGGGTTTAATGTTTACTAGAATAGCATTATAGATACTATTGAATCTAGTACAATAGTCCTGAACTGGCTCATTAGGTCCTCTTTTTATATGTTCATATTCAGACAAAATTTGTAAAGGATTCTTATTTTTCTCCCATCTACTGATAAACAATCTATGGAAGGCTTCTAAATCAACAATCTGATTGGCAGGTAAATTTTTGAACCATTTTTTTACTTCTCCAGCTAAAGTTTGGGCAAACAATCTCATTTGGACATTAGATTCATCAATTTCATGCAGTTCAAAATAGTCAGTCATTTTGTTAATATGTTGTTGTGCAGTGTATTGACAAGTTCCATCAAATTGAGGGATTTTGCTTTTATAATCTTGGGGCATGTTATGTAACTTCCCTGGTAGGACAAAGGATCATATATGGCAGCCATAGCTAAGATTCTAGCTGGGCTAGGAGGTAAATGTGTGGTACTTGGTGATGAGGTCGAGGTACTTGCAGATGAGGTTGGCACGCTAGAATATGTACTTGGAAATGTGGTTGAAGTGCTTGAATATGCAGCAACAATGCTAGAGGATGAACCTGCTGTGTTTGGGGATGGAAATAAAACTCTAGGTTGAAGAGGAAGCTTAGGAATCGAGGATTCAATGGAATGAGGTGTAATGGAAATAATAGATGAGGTGGTACTAAATAAATTTGAATCTATAGACTGTAAATGACTGGTAGAAGGCTTAGGGGTGTAAGAAGATAAAGCAGTCAATTCTACAGAATGTTGAAAATATGATTCATCAATTTCCTTAATCAAAGTTGCAGTTAATGCATCAAGTTTATCATAAGGTTATAAAACTTTTTCATTTGAATCAAGTGAAATAGTTTCCTTCTTAGTTTCAATAAATGAAATGAAATCAGGATCTATTACACTATTATATATGTCACTTTCTCATTTAGTTCTAAACAAAGATTTCTCAAAAGCTAAATCAAATTCAATTTCTTGTAGACTTGATAATTTATTGGGGAGAGAATTTGCTTTGATCAATGAAGTTTTATTACCTAAACTTTCTACTTTTTTGCTTTTCTTTAAAATTATGTCAGGATTATCTACTATTACAGCAGGTTCTGGATCTCGATTAGACATGGTATAGTAAATTCTTCTGGAAGCTAGAATTTCAGTTTTTAATGAAAAGTTTACTTATAAGCCTTTAAAACAATCTTAAAGTGAAAAGATAAGTAAAAATATTTCCTTTAAGATTTATTTTAAACACTGAGGACTGGTTAGTTCCCCACTATGGTCGCCAGAATGTTATCACTCCAATAATTATCAAGGGTTGTTTATATTTTGGTTTAAAGAACCACAAACCTAATTTCAAGCCTTAGGATCTAGCCTTCCTAATGCTCAGAGAGGGCTCTCTCTATATGATTTATCTTTGTTGATTTTAGGCTAGTTATGTAGGATTACTTGGGATTTGATTTTGGGTTTGGTTAAGTGGTGGAATCACTAATTCAGATGGGTAGATGTAGGTCTGAATTCCATTGGGCTAATGGAGTCAATGTATTAAGCAGTCATATCAGAATCAAGGTTCTAAAGGGAAGTGTTCACGAGGCAAGATAGTTGAGTAACTTCAGATCCTTTGGCTGATGGTGAAAATGGTTTCAATCAGGATGAGAGAGAAATTAAGGATTCAGAGATCCGGATAATGAGTGAAAAGACATAGGTCAATCGAAACTAGGGAGAAATAAAGAATTACCTAATCTAGATATCAGTAGAAAACATGAAAATGACATAATAGTTCAAGACAGAGTGATTTTAAACATATTTTGAAATAACATTCCTGTTATACATTTAGATTTATAAAACATACAAGTATTGTGAAAAAATCAAATAAAAAACAAAGAACAATTGAGAATACTTCACTGAAGTGGCCCAACACATGAATCCTGTAATATAATCTCTTTATTGCTCAATCCACTCTGCTGACTTGAAAATGGTACAAAGAAGCCTAACGTTTCAGCTCATTACAACTATAGAAATGTTTAGCAATTCATCCACACTCAATACTTCGAAATGTGAAGTATTTATACAAAAACTCTTACAAAATATCCTAAAACAAACTTAGGAATTATTCATGGAAAAATAAATATCTTCATGTAAGAAGATAGAGACAACTATCTAACTAATTAAAGTTGTCCCTGTTTTTATTGAATTTGTTGTTTTATGTATTTGACTTCTTGTTGATTTGTCTTAACTATTTTCTCAACGAAGGCTGTAGTAGAGTATCCTTCACGTTGGTTGGCGTTAACTTTAAACTTTGTTTTGACTTTAGCCATTTAACTTTCACCTGATACTCTTTAAACTTTGATACTCTTTGACTGTAACTGTTGTTTTTACTGCAAACTGTAAAACTGGCTGCTATGTTTACCTTTTTCCTGATTGTTATGTTTCTCATTTGACTGCCCTGTTTTACTTCTTTGACCGTCATAGTAAATCATTCAATTTCTCCCAAGATTCTGCTTCTGGTAATTTGATCTTCACCACTCTTTTAAATATTTCATCAGCCTTTGTGTATTTCGAAAATATAGGCTTGTTAATGAATAAGTGTTTTACCTCATGTTGCAGGTAAAAAAGGTTCTCAAAACTCTTGTAAAGTACTTTCCCTGTTGGAATTCCCTGCATGGATGAATTATTTGCTTGCTCTTTAGCCACCTCTCTGATCTTCTTATCATAATCATCTTTCTTAATCAACTTGTTATTTATAACCAGAGGATTTGGCAAGCCTTTCTGTCTCAGAATGTCAAACTTCATCATAAATATAGTTATGTCAAGCTCCATGTTCTGACATTTTTCTTCCAGCTGTAGCATTAAGTTTCTCTTTGAAATAACCTTCCTGACTTCAAGAATGGTATTCTTCTTGTCACTAATTCCAATGTCTTCTAATTCTTTTTATTCTTGGAATTAAGAAATTTTATGATTTCATTAGCCTCTTCAGGTTTCTTGCCAAGTTCTTATTTGATTTTTTGGATAGCTTCACCTGTTGCTTTGATAAGATCTTTTTGTTCATAGATAACCTAGATTGATGGCCAAATATCATTGACATATTCAATGATCTTGGCCCATAGCTGTTGTTTGACTTGTGCCATTGGTTCTTTCAGTGTTAGATCTTTCTCTAATTTCTTCAACTTCTCCGTTAATCTATTTGTTTTCTGTTCTTCATTCTTGTGCATAATCTGAGCAAGTTTATTTTCATCCTCCATAATTTTTAGCTGTTCTTTAAGTCTATTGATTTCATTTGTTTTAATAGACATTTCCTGCATTGCTTTAACTAACTTACTTGCTTCATCAGTTGGCTGTGTTGTTGATGTAGATGATTCTATTGCTGAAGTAGTTGTTGAGGTGACAGGAAGTGGTATAGCCATTGGAACTGAAGCGGCCTATGATTCTGCTAATGTGGAAGGAGCATCAGTAGTGACTACAGGAATAACAGTGACAGGAACTTCTTCTGATCTGGCCTTTTTCTCCTACACTAACTTGTCCATTTCTTTTATTTGGGCAGTTAGCTGAAGAATGAGATTCATCATCTCATCTTTCTGGTTTGCATCCTGTAATACTTCCTTTGCCTGAGAATGTTCAGTAGGAGGAAGTTTTAGTTGCTTCTTTAATGCAACAATGTCTGCATTCTTCTTCTTTATCAGTTCATCTGCAACTTTGACATTTGTTGGATCATATCCTACTTCAATAATCAAATCTTGCAGTGATTTGATTTTGTTATCCTTAGCCTGTGAGGATGCCTTTTCTAATTTAAGCTTATATCTGATGTTCCCAATAGTGTTTTGGAGCTTCTGTACACTCATGGATTTATTTGTCATTATAGAATATAGCATTTCACGAGTTTGTTTGTGAAATTATATTTGGTTAATTGGATGAAGATCTTTTGCTTGAACTTCATATGATGTCTTTTTAAAATCTGCTGATGATTTGGGATGCTTGACTTTTGGCTGTAGGAAGGTCATCTGTATCTTCCTAGTTTTGTAGTCAAATACATAAAGTAACCTACTCTGATCACTGGGTGACTGCTTCCAGTATTGTTTGTATGTATCAGCCTTTAAGGCTTTATTTATGATCTTTATTTCTTTGTATTTCCGCATAATATACATCTCTTTGTCTGTTGGTTTTCTGGATGAGGAGACTTCAATACTGTGTTGCTTTTGAATCATATGAGTATTTGAGGTTGAAGGTTGGCGAGTTTCTTCAGAAACTGTAGGAGGAGCATTTTTTTTCACCACTGCATCAATGTCAATTACTTCAATTGTTTCCACTTCCTCATTTACAAGATTTAATTTTTGCTTCTTCTTGTACATCAATTTAAATTTGGTTTCAGTGGTAGTTTTTGTAGTGTATGATCCTTCTTCTCTGATTCTTTTTGAGTTCCTATCTTCTTGGGCTGGAGTCTGCAAGATTTGACTAGTATCACCTTGCTTATTTGCCTCTTTCAAAGTGTTCTCCAACCATTCAGACTGATTGGAGTATTTCTCAATGTCTGGCTTTGACTCATACACATAAGGAGTTAATTTACATTTAACTCTCAATTTGCTTATTACTCATAGAGGATCATAGTACCATTGAAAACTCTGACTGAATTTAAACTCCTGCAAATGTTTTTCTGCCTGTGGACCTGTATCTCTACTGTTGCAAATAAAAGGGCCAACCTGATTCTTAATCTTAAATTATGTCTTCTTTTTTGCTGCCAAGAAATTGATTGCATCAGAATTAAGGATCTGCTTGATATATTAAAGCGAAAATAACCTCATTGGGAGGCATTTGGGCAGCTTATATGGAAGAATATTAGATCCATATACCCTAATCTCTGTGTGGGTACCAATCTCCTGTCCTACTATGCTCTAATAATTGCAGGATCTTTTTAATTTCCTCACTGACTCTTGGTTGAATGCTGCTGTTCAACATATTGACCATTGGATGAATGAAAAAGTCAATGAAATCTGTATAGCTGGAATATGTGGATTCTTTTCTTATTAATGGACTCCAAAAGATAATTGACTATGGATTACCTTCAACATCCATATTTTGAAGGTTGATGGCAAATTTTTCAGACTAGAAGTATAAAAACATGTGAAATAGAATTGAGGAATATTTGAAGACACCTTCTTCAGGAATTTTAACAAGTTGTTCATGAATAGTATAAACAATGTACTGGGAAATTGAAAATGGTAGCAGGAGGTTGACCAGGTGTGAAAGTAGATAGGAAACTGCATCAACATGCTCATCCGTGAAATAACCAAGAATAAAAGACAACATGCTAATGATATGTCTAATTCTTTCAGAAAATATTGCAGATGGGCAAGGAGGATTGGTCTTGGGATTCTCTACAGATGAAGGAATGAATGTCTGAAATATTTGGAACCTCTTGGGGAAGTCCAGATTCAAGTATAACTGTGTAAGGGCCTCTATAGACAGAGGAGTTTCATCTAGTCTAGGTTGGATATGCAACATTTGGTTAATTGACTCGGCTATGACAGTGAGAAAAAATTATTTTTCAGGGGTTATAATGGCTCGCTGATCAGGGAAATAAAAAGATTGAAAAAGTTTGGTGACCTTAGGACACTGGAAGGTATGTGGGACAACATACTTAGGCAAATTGGACTCCCAAATGAAAACCTCATCAGTTTGGTCAATGGATTTGTCATGGCTCCAGCAATGGAGCTCATGAAGGTTAAACTCAGTGATAGGGTCACCAATTTTAAAATATCTATCAGCTAAAGGAGTGTGTTCTACATCTACAACTGGAGGTTGTAGGGGATTTACACTTACTATACCTTGAGAAGCCATTATTTGTTTGATTTATCAATTAATTACCCTTTTGACCTAGGAAAACAAGTTTAGGCATTTAGGAGCGCCTCTGAAAAATTATTACAGTCTGTAGAAGGATTTAGGGTAAGATAGTGGATTATCCTCTAGTCTATAATGCTTCAATTGATCAAATTGTACTCTCTGTGATAAAAAAAATCTCAGGCTTTGGAAATTCTGTTTCAAATATGCCTAGGGTCTGCAGAAAAAGGATAGGGAAGCTACATGAATTTCTTTTGGTCTGCAAAGGATCCTAGCAGGTTCAATTACTGATTACTTCCTTTTTGTAAGTAAAAGCCTTGGTATTTCAAGAACACCTGGAGAAAAGAAACTTTTTTGATTTGCAGAAAGGTTCTTTGAGGCAGCAGAAGGCTTTTCTGAAGCTTCACTGGTCTTTAGAGAGCTTCTGACTATTTCTGCAGCGGTTGTAGCAGCAAATGGTTGAATTTTGTTGAAATTTTGGTTTAAAATAGGGTCGAAAGATGTTCTTTAGCTTAGGAATAGGTCGAGAATGTTCTATTCGTGCAAAATGTAACAGAAAAATGGTGAAAAGGCTTTGCGAAGGGTGGCTATATGAGTTTTTAACCAATCAATGGTTAACTTTAATGCGCGGGGTTAATTCAAATGGAGGTGGTTTTCACAACGGGCAGGAAGACAACTTGTGATTTTCACATCGGCCGAAGGTGGTAGGCAGTAAATTTTTTGAGGATGCGATGCAATCAAATCCCGCCATGTAGTCAGGAGCGGGGTTCTGAAAACTACTCATTTCGCAAGATCGGGGAGTGGTTAAAGACTTGGCTATCGGGGATGCGATATGAGATATGGGCCATCAGATCTGATCGGTATAGATCTAACGGTTGGCAAAAAACAGGGCTTGATCGGGATTTGATAGGTGTGGGGCACGAGACTTTAAGTTATGCAATGGGATATGTATGCATATAAGCTATGGTTTTTAATGTATACGGTCGAGGTTTAATACATAGTGGGCCCGAAATATATATTGGCGGGGTAATGTAAACCATAGGTTATAAATAAGACAAGGGTTGGGGAAATATATATAAAGGGTATTAATATAATACGAGATAATGTGTTTTATATGCGGGAGTTAATAAATAAAGTTAAAAGTTAATAATATACACTGAAATGTTAATAAGTGAGGGATTTTTAAAATACACTAAGGATAGTGTTAAAACTAATATCGGGGTGGGATTTTCATAGTGGAGCCCAATATTAATATTTTTAAACTTGAAAACTTAGGATAATTGTATTTTAGGGGGGTATTATGAATGAAAAGGGAAGTTAGTAAGGGGAGAATTACTTTTCAAAGGATAAATGTGTTTTAAACTAGGGAAAGTGATTTTGTAAGGGAAAAAATAGTGAAGTAAGGGGAAAGGATAAAAATGAAGGGGAAATGATATTTTTACAAGGGGAATGAATTTAGAGGGAAATTAGTAAGTATGAATTGATCAATTTCTGCTATCCAATCTTTGTGAGAACTGCTTCTGCCTACTGATCATCTACCCTAACATTTTTCTTCATTTCTTTGGGTGCATTTGAGCTTGCAAACCCTTATTCATTTTCTTTTAACAACAAACTATCTAATTCTAACCTTGAGACTTCCAAGGGCTTAGATTAAACTGTTGAGCTCCTTTATTATTCTCTACCTAACTACTGATATGCCAAGATTGAACAGTTTGGCTAGATCTTTATTCTCTATCTATCAGCATGAAATTTAAAGCATGAAAGGTCAAGATTAAGCAGTTTGTGTTAGAAAATTAAATATTACAGAGCAATGCAACACATAAAATATGCGGAAAATAAAAGCACACAAAACACATAAAACTAGAGAGACACAAATATACGTGGTTCACCTAGTTTGGGCTACGTCCACCTCGAACAACTAGTCCTTCCTTTCTATTATCCAGCAAAAATGAAGAGACAAAACCTACAACAGATCCGCTGTAATATCCTCTGTTCTCTCTCACAGTCTCCCTCTCTGTTTCTCGCTCCGAGAATACACATACAATGCACAGTCGCAATACAATGCCCTCATAAAAGCGAGGGGTTGCATTCTAGGGAAAAAAACCCTAATCTAAACATAACTTCTACCGTCAGATCATTGCCTAATGAACGGCCCAGATTGACTAGAAATTACTGTACTTTTACAAGGCAATTTTACATCTGTTTTTAGCTTCGGGGGCGCTGCTCCCGAAAACCCCCGCCAGGGGGGGGCTCCGAAAAGGGCATTTTTGACAAGCCGCACACAATCTTATTTTGCAAAGTAAAGTAAAAAGTAGTGCATTTGAATTTGCATCACTCTCATGATCTATTTTTATCTCTTTTTTGTTGGGGTTCATTTTTTATATTCTTTTTTGATCTTTTTCTTTCAAGTCCTTTGATTTTTCTTTTAAGACTTTTACCCTCTTTACATTTTTAAAATTTTTAATATGGGAAAAGAAATTTGCAGAAAGCAAAGTATGTACATATTACAAGACTAATCATAGTCAATTCAAAATTATGAACCCTATTATTATAGGACCCTAACACCTTCCTAGATTGATTTCTAGTTAGAACTTCCATTTTCATCCTCCTTCTTCTCCTTAAAATTTGACGCGTATAAAAGTATTTCGTGTTCATAGAGATTCTCTCTTTACTTGGTATGAGCGGTTATTGCTTATAAAAAAGAAGTCTCTTTAAAGGGCATACCAAATTACCATTTCGATTCTGACCACCAATAAGAATTTTTTGTGTGGTAAAATGACATCTATGTGGTTGTAGGGTGACCAAGGGTTTAACTTAATTATGAAATGAAATGAAATTTAATGTCCACGAGAAAAAAAATAGTCTATGGGACTACGAGTTCCTTGTTTCTCGCCTTTTGCATTTCAGTTCTTTTCTTATTCAAATTGATGATTAGCTGGCCCATCCTTCCAACAATCTCATCGCTGAAAAGACAATGCCAAGAAACCGATGCTAACATATTCTCATAACTTTCTCTGATGTCTTTGAACGCATCACATTCCAAAATGAAATGTTTTTTTTCGATTCCACTGCCTCAGACGTGCAAAATGTACACACTCGTTCTTCCCAAGCTTCTTTAGGCCTTTTCCACTATCCTATTTCACACCGAAGATGATGTGAGTTGGTTCATAATTGAGCAATAAGAATCTTTTCCCTCCACAGAATGTTAGCTCCAATGTACTCTTGTTGTTGGAGATCATACATAGGGTTGAATTCTTCAATGTAGTACTTCTTCTTTCTACCCAAATCTTTTCCCCATACCTGTTTACGAAACTTCTCCATAACAAAATTCTTTATCTCCTTGCTATTTATGGGACAAGCATTGAGGTAGATATTCCATTTTTTCATCCATGTGTAGTTTTGTCTCATCCATGTTTTCTTTCTTTCACTCATGCCTTCCTTGAAGATAACATTAGGCCATCTACCTACTCCCATTTTCTCAATTCTTTTTAGATATCTTATGAGCCGCACCATAGCAATTGCTTCAATGGGAGTTACTTCTATTTCACTCAACATTATCTCATAAGGTATCAAAATTTTTATTTTGAACTTGCTCATGATCAAGCGTTTTTGGATTTTCTCAATTGCTTCCATTTTGAGACAGGGGTGCTGCTAGCCCACAATTCACACCCATATAACATCACTGTACAAATAAGGAGTCCAAAAAACACTTCAATCGTTTTCCAATCCCATAACTCTACCTCTCTACATCTTTTTTGAAGAGCATATAATGCTTTCCAACCTCCTAAGATTCTCTTCTTTTTGCTGTCCTCCCAATTAAGTTCGTTGTTGAAATCGATCCTGAGATATTTGTACTCATTTACTTCTTCAAGAATGTTGCCTTCAAAGAAGAATGTATGCTCACTCTAGTTCCTTTTATTAGAGAAAATCATTATCTTGGTCTTGATAATATTGACTTGCATTCCCACTGCTCTAAAAAAAATGCTCAAGGGCATATAGGTGCATCTGCAATTAATGGGCCGATTAAGAAATCAACACAAGGTCATCAACATATAAAAGAAGCTTTATCACAAACTCCCCCGACCAAACACCATCCCTACCTTGCAAATTTAGCCACTCTTTAAGTTTATCAATATATAAACCAAAAAGATTGGGGGATAGAGGGCAACCTTGCTTGACTCCAATGTCACTTCTAAAGTTTTCTGAAATACCTATTGAGGTTCTAATTTTGACTTTCACCTCTTCATAAAGTCTATCGACGACAACTCTATAATGCAAAGGAATTTCAAGTTCTTCCATTCTACGCCACAACTTATCTCTAGGGACTGTGTCAAATGCCTTTTTGAAGTCAACAAAACAACATAATACTTCCTCTTTATCCCCCCAAACCTTTCCGTTGGATGAAATATTGAACTCCAAGGACAACGTTTGAGTGAGGCAAATTGCGCGATGTGTAATAAGGTCCTCGTGGAGGGGTCACATGGTATTAAAATAAAAATAAAAATTGGTATTCAAATAATAAGAAGAAAATAATATTACAAGAGGAGGGCAGATGTGTTTGCTTCTTTTAAAGTCGCTGTCACGGTTGGGTCTTGGAGAATAACTGCAACCAGAGCAATCATAAGCAGAGGAGGAGGTATGGTGTGGTTTGTTATGGAAAATCACTTGTTTTTTGCAATGATGTTATTTCCGGATCCATCGTATTATGTAGATTATTTTATCGACGTTTCGAATCATTTACCAAGATTCATTATCAAGATAAAAATGAATGAAAAACACTTATTTAAGTTAAGATTAATAAATAGTTGAAAATTGATGAAAATATTTGTGCTCATTTGTGCTTTGAGCCTAGAGTTATAAATAAGATTTATAATTAGATATTAATTTGAATATCAAATAAGGTTTGTTAATATTCTATTATTATGATGAAATTTTAATAAAAAAATTTGAAATTTTAATTTATATGTTTTTAATAATGATTGACGTAAAATAGGAGTCAATGTTTAAACTAAGGTATGTTGATATTTAGGATTATGTTATTAATAGTTTAATTGATTTATAAGTATGAATTTCTCGTAAACTATTTAATAATGTTTTTTATATTATGTAAATTGAAAAAGTATTAATTTAATTAAAATAATGAAATGGAAATTGGGAAACTGATGGGAATAAAAGTGTAATAAGTTAATATTTTAATATTTAATAAAAGGTGAATACTTATTTAATGAAATGTAAGTTAATGTTGAGGAAGAAATGAGGTATAATATTTGGGATTATTATTTCTGTTTTTTTTCCTCAGCAGCTTTGAAAGTCCGATCTCTGCTTTTTTGGTTTTTTAATGGCTAGGATCTGTTCCAAATTGGTTGTCGTATGTTTGGATATGGGCTTTCTTTTTACCATCTGTGTTGAGTTCAGTTTTCTTGGTATTTTGAAGTTTCTTTCATGTTTTATGGGGAAAATCCAGGCGATTTGGGATTTTATCTGTTTATATTTTGGTGTGCAAATATGTTTAATATGTATTATTGTGCTGGAAATCTGTTTAATATGTATTATTGTGCTGAATGTGGGCAGAGTATTGATTTTTTTTTTAAGCTTTAAACGTCTTACATTGCCTCTATTGGTATTGGTTGTCTTCCATGAATTTGAATTTAAAATTTAAATTTGACAGTGAAGCTTTTGTTTTATAAATTTGATGGTTAGATATTGTTATGCTTTGTCTCTATTTTTTTTTTTCTCATGTTTTAGTTTGAACCAATTAATTTTTTTATTATAATTATCATGGACACTAAAATTGTGTGCTTAGTCTCGTTTCCTTAGTCTAGTTTCTTTATGTGCTGAGAGACAACATAATCACACTTAGATACGAGGACATAATCTTGTGATTTTGATCCAAACTACTATTTATAGCTTAAAAAACAAACAAACAAACAACTTCTTAACATTCCACTAAAGTTCCCAAATGTAATCACATTCATTTATCATCAAGCTAAATTTATGAGAATTCCAGAAAAAAAGAAAAAGAAAAAGAAAAACATATTCAATATAAGAATGAGTTTAAACATTTTAGTTTTTGGGTTTTTATCAGATATTTTTCTAACAAATTTTATCTTTATCGACCTCCAAAGACGGCAGGTGGAACGAATTCGAATCCAACGAATAATGCATTTTTTATGAAATTAATGCAAGCACGACCACAGAAACATAACACGTTGACGTTCTTCAAAATCCACAGGACAAATATTGCACTCGTCGACCATCTATAGACTCATGCTATACTCAAGGCCTCTCTCTTCGGCTAAAAGGGGTTCTCTAATGTAATTATTTTGTCCATCCAACTCCTCTTCCATCGAGCGTGCCAAATGCATATATGATAAACACAATGAAAATAAAATCAAAACAAGCCATGAAGAGTTATTATGAGTAGTTCAAGGATGAGAATGAAGAAAGTCTCTGAAATGACTGACCTATGTTGTACATATTCTATATAAGAACAAAGGCCATATGAATAGCTTACCTAGAAGGCTTGATAATGCCATTGATATCATGGAGCATAGTTAGAGTATGCTTCCTTGACCTCAAGATCTTTGTATAGTTAAGAAATACTTGCACAATACCACCATTTTTTATGAGATTGAATGACGAAATGTTAAAATGACCAATTTCATTCTTACCACATGCTATTTGGGTATTGAATATTCAAATAGAGTGGTTGCCAATAGAATTTAAACACATTTAAACATTGCGATTAAGGATGGAGCACACATTTAAACATTGCGATCAAGGATGGAGTATGCATTTAAACACTGCGATCGAGGATGGAGTATGCATTTAAACACTGCGATCGAGGATGGAGTAAACGAGAAGAACCCTGTACCGGACAAAGGACTGATGATGAGAAAAAAATGGTTTCACGTGTTGAATTTTGATAGGATGGAACGACGAAAACGCAACGAGGAGATTGGTTGGGCTGAACAATGTTTGCCTAGTTGAAAATAATTAATATTATTGTATATTAATGGAGAAATGGTTACATTGTTGTAACATAGCTCCTTAAGTAAGGACTAGTTCCTAGGATATAGGAGTTTGTTTACAACTTCCTACTCCTTTGTAATGTACTTATAGTTGTATCATTTGATTAATGAATGTAGAGTGTACTCTCCATTCATGTGCAGTCTCCAGGTGCAATACCCACCTGTGAGCTGCAGTTTCTATTCAATTCAGTTTTTTTATCTTGGTATCAGAGCTCAGACTAGGTGAGCCTAATTTTTTCTTTAGAGCCCTAAGTTGCTATAGAGCCTTTGCGGCTACAAAGCCTTCACGGCTACATAGCCTTCGTGGCTACGGTGCACACAGGAGCTTCAATGCTCACAGGAGTAGGTGGACTACAATAAACACCTCACTCACAGGTCTCAGATATTTTTTTTTTAGCAAAGGAGGGTCGACGCGTTGTTCTGCTTGACAATCACGCTGATAGGCGCAATCAGCGCGACTGTTAGGTCCATACCCGCGCTAATTTCGGGACTCGCACGGATTTTATTTGGGCGTGGATATTTGGCTTAGAAAGGTGTTGATATCTCTTTTGCAGTTCTGCACATGGGATTTGCCTGTTTGTGGTGGATCTGAGTCGCAAACATTGTTGCCGGTTCTGCACATGGGATTTACCCGTTTGTGGTGGATCTGAGTCGCAGACACATTTGTTGGCGGTTCTGCACATGGGATTTGCCCGTTTGTGGTGGATCTGAGTCGCAGACACATTTGTTGGTGGTTCTGCACATGGGATTTGCCCGTTTGTGGTGGATTTGAGTCGCAGACACAGTAACCTTCAAATCGGTGGTGGATCTGAGTTGCAGTCACAAGATCGTGCCAGATCAGTGATTAGGATCTGGTATGTATTGAGTTCTTGTTAGTGTAGCTTGTAATTATTCAGTTGGTTAGAATCATCAGAGGGTCTGGAATCTGATCTGTCCAGTATGAATAATACCATAGAAATGTACCTCAACGAGTCTAGCAAACTCGATGGGTCCAATTTCACCAATTGGAAATTCAAACTACAAACATTGCTTAAGGGAGCAAATGCGTGGTCGATTGTCATAGGTGATGAACAGAAACTAAATATTTTAACAGGAACAACTGCACTTATACAAGACTGGGATAAAAGGGAGAACAAATAAAAAGTCATACTGAAGATGTCCGTCAAGGATAATATTATCCCACACATCAGAGATGGAAAATTTTCCACTGAGATCTGGACAACGCTCAAGAACCTATACCGGACACAAAATACAAATCGCATCCTGTCGCTCAAAGGCAAGTTGTTTTCAATGAGGATGGAGGAAAATGAATCCGCTAATGGATTCGTTGCAAGGGTTAAAGACTTGAAGGACAGATTGTGTGACATCGGAGAGAGGGTGTCTGATTCCGATCTAGTCACAATCACGTTGAACGGAATGAAGGATGAATATCAGATGTTCATCACAGGGTTGGCAGCAAGGGATAAAGCCCTTGTATTTGAAGAATTGACCGGAATTTTGCTACAAGTAAGACCTCAGAATGACGATCTTTCTCTGATGGCGAAGAGGAGACCGTTTAAAGGGAAGAAACCACAACAGCAACAGAGAGGAGGTAGAACGTTTCAAAAGATACCATTTAAACGTATGTCTGCAAACAATTTTTCTTGCATTAAATGCTTCTATTGTGGAAAAATGGCCATCAAGCTAAGTTTTGTTTTAAGAAGCAGACATATGAAGCGAGGAATAAGCAGAGTAGGCACACAAGATATTTTGTCGATGAAGACCACAGTCATGATCTTTTACTGTTTGTAGCTGATTGTGCTCTTTCAGATTCTAAGGAAGATGAGGACAACATATGGTATGTTGATTCTGGCGCATCCTCACATATGACAGGTAAGAGAGAGTGGTTTGAATTTCTTGAAGGAACTTTGTGTGGATCTAAAATTTATTTAGAAGATGATAGCGGATATGAGATCAAAGGGTACGGTGATATTCCAGTAAGGTTGCCTAGCAGTGACATCAGGCATATTAAGAATGTGATGTACGTGTCTGAGATTAAGAAAAACTTGATCTCTATATCTATGATAACAGATCAGTATCTGCTAGTAGAATTCTTCAAGACATGTTGTGTCATAAAGGATAGCAGGATGGAAACACTTGCATCAGGAGTGCGTGTGGGGAGCCTGTATAGATTAAATGTCAAAAGCATGCCACAAAAAGCCATGATTTCAACAGGATTGACAACCGAAAACCTCTGGCACCAGAGATTCGGTCACCTTAATTTACAAGACCTCATGCTACTTCAAAGAAAAGGTATGGTCGATGGACTCCCTATTTTTCATAGTGTTCAGTTAGATTGTGATGGATGTGCATTAGGGTAAATACATAGAGAAGAATTTCCTTTTCATATTGATAGAAAGGAAAGAGATTTCTAGAGTTGGTGCATACAGACATATGCGGACCTATGCAGACCAGGTCGCTAGGTGATGCATATTATTTTCTTCTGTTTACTGATGATTGCACTAGATTCTCTTGGATATATTTTTTAAGTAAAAAGAGTCAGACCTTTCAGTGCTTTAAAGAATTTAAAACTTTGGTAGAGAAGCAGACAGGAAAATGCATAAAAAATCTCCGCTCTGATCAAGGGGGAGAATACAAGTTGGGTGAGTACATGAATTTCTGCAGATATCATGGGATTGTTCAACAGTTTACAGTGCCTCATACTCCACAACAAAATGGAGTGGCATAATTAAATAACAAAACTCTAGTGGAGTGCGCAAGAAGTATGCTTCAAGGTAATGGTCTATCAAATGGTTTTTGGGTCGGAGCCATCAACACTACTGTTTATTTAAAGAATAGGAGTCCTACTAAATGTCTCAGCTTTAAAACTCCTTTTGAAGCATTATATGGATTCAAACCAGCAGTGAGTCATTTAAGAGTATCTGGGTCAAAATCCTTTGCCCATATACCAAAGGAGGATAGAAAGAAGTTAGATCCTAAACCCATGAAATGTATCTTTGTAGGATATGGCACTGAGTTTAAAGCACACAAGTTATTTAATCCCATGAATCATAAAATATTTTCTAGTCCGGATGTCATATTTCATGAACAAGTTGAGGAAAGAAAGGAAGACAGTCATAAAGAATGGCACATTCCATTATTGATGGAAGAAAGCAGTGAGGATAATCAGCAACATGAGCAGAAAGAAGCAGAAACAAGTGATGTAGTCAATAAGGCAAGCCGGTACAAGTATGAAGCAGACTGATTTGAGGTGAGTCCTCTACCGAGAAGATCAGGGAAGCAGACTCAATTACCAGCTAGATTGAAAGACTATGCTTGAATGGTAAGTATTTTAAACTTTGTAGAACCCACAAACTATAAAGAAGCAAGTCAATCTGATGAATGGAGGGCTGCAATGAATGAAGAAATTGAATCAATTACTAAAAACCATACTTGGGATCTAGTTGAACTGCATGAAGGAAAAACACCCACAGGTTGTAAGTGGTTGTACAAACCTAAATTTAATGCAAATGGGAGTATAGACAAGTTTAAAGCTAGACTGGTAGCAAAGGGTTACTCACAACAAGAGGGAATAGAATTTGATGAAACCATTTCCCCTGTAGCCAAATTGACTACCATTAAAATGTTAATTTCTTTAGCTACAAAATATCAGCGGAAGCTACACTAGTTAGATGTTAAGTCTGCATTTCTGAATGGTGATTTAAAAGAAGAGATTTATTTAGTCCAGCCTAAAGGGTTTGTCAAAGAAGGGTAGGAACATCTAGTTTGTAGGTTGAAAAAGGCATTATATGGTTTAAAACAAGCACCCAGATCGTGGTATGAGAAGATCGATTCATTCTTCTTACAACATGGTTTCCATAGGAGCATGAATGATCCAAATATGCACACCAAGTATAATAAAAAGAGGTAGATTATTTTGATTTCTTTGTATGTGGATGATATGATTATAATAGGTAATGCAGATGCTCTGATCAATGAAATCAAACTGCAGATGTTGCAAGTCTTTGAAATGAAAGATCTCGGAAATCTCCATTATTAGTTGGGTCTGAAAGTATGGAGAGATTCTGGAAAAAAATATCTTACTCAAGGGAAGTATGCTAGAAGTCTGCTTGAAAAATTCAGGATGGACTAGTGTAAGTCAACATCAACACCATTGGAGCAGAATCTAAAGTTGTGCAGTGACGATGGCACTAAGGAGGTGGATGCCACCGTGTATAGACAAATAGTTGGTAGTATGATGTATCTTACTACAACTAGACCAGACTTGGCATACTCTGTTAGTGTGTTGAGCCAGTTCATGTCTAATCGTCTCGAAAGTCATTGGGTGGTAGTAAAAGGTGTGTTGAGGTATCTTCGTGGTACTAGTGATCATGGTATTTTATACACTGACACATATGATGTTACTTTAGCAGGTTTTTCAGATTCATATTGGGTAGGTAACTTGGATGATTGAAAATCCATCACAGGTTATGCATTTAGCATTGGATCCGGGGTCATAGCATGGAGCAACAAAAATCAGAGTATTGTAGTTTTATCTTCAACCGAAGCTGAGTACCAAGCATTGTGTGCAGCTACATGTGAATCTATTTGGTTGAGAAGGCTTCTCCATGATGCAGGAGAAGAGAAGAAATAAGCAACTACCATCAAAAGTGACAACCAAAGTCCCATTAAGCTAGCATACAATCTAGTGTTTCACAAAAACACCAAACACATTGATACCCAATTCCATTTTGTTCGAGAAAAACTTCAGTCAAAAGAAATATTTGTTGAATACTGTAAATTTTGTGACAATATGGAAGACCTTTTTACTAAGCCTCTTGGGAGAATAGAGTTTGAATTGTTTAGAGGGATGTTAGGAATTTAGGACAATCCTTTCTCCATTAAGGGGGAGAGCTGAAAATAATTAATATTGTTGTATATTAATGGAGAAATGGTTACACTGTTGTAACGTAGCTCCTTAAGTTAGGATTAGTTCCTAGGATATAGGAGTTTGTTTACAACTTCCTACTCCTTTGTGATGTACTTATAGTTGTATCATTTGATTAATGAATGTAGAGTGTACTCTCCATTTGTGTGCAGTCGTCTCCAGGTGCAGTACCCACTTGTGAGCTGCAATTTCTATTCAATTCAGTTTTTTATCTAGAAGTCTTGATAATGCCACTGATATCATGGAGCATAATTAGAATATGCTTCCTTGACCTTAAGATCTTTGTATAGTTAAGAAATCCTTGCACAATACCACCATTTTTTATGAGATTGAATGATGAAATGTTAAAATGACCAATTTCATTCTTACCATATGCTATTTGGGTATTAAATCTTCAAATAGAGCGGTTGCCAATAGAATTTAAATACATTTAAACACTGCGATTAAGGATGGAGTACACATTTAAACACTTTGATCAAGGATTGAGTACGCAGAAACATTGCGATCGAGGATGGAGTACGCATTTAAACACTGCGATTGAGAATGGAGTAAACGAGAAGAACCCTGTACTAGACAAAGGGCTGACGACAGGAAAAAATAGTTTCACGTGTTGAATTTTGATAGGATGGAAGGACGAAAATGCAACTAGGAGATTGGTTGGGCTAAACAATGTTTGTCTAGCCAACTCCATAGAGAATGCAACGAGGAGATTAGTTGGGATGAACAATGTTTGCCTAGCCAACTCCATAGAGAAAACACCTTTCGGCGTAATTAATATTAAATATCAAAATATATTAATTTTTTTCATTTCCTTAATGTTATATGTACATACGTATACTTTAATAATTTTTTTAATGAAATACAAATATTTTAGAGTTGTAGGCCCCGAACATTTTTCAAAATTTTCCCCTTTTCTTTTTCACATCTAAATAAACTTTATTTCTTGCATCCTTATTGTATTTTTGTTGCATCCCTATTATAATAAATCAAATATGAGTTAATCTTCATCATAATCTTAATTGAAATTTTAATATTGGAAAAAAATTATGAAAAATATAAAATATATTTTTATCTTGAAAATAATATAAATTAATAAATTTTCAGTTAATGTAGGATGGATTAATTTGACTTTAATTAACATATTTTGGGTATAAGAAAATGAGACTATTATTATTTATGTCATTTCATATTAATGTGAAGTTTGGAATTACAACATTTTCACATAATCATAAAAGAATATTGAGTAAATTTATAAATGAAGTTTGGAATTATAATATTTTTATAGAATTAAAAAAAAAAATTGAGTAAATGTATAAATATTTATATTTTATAATATTAAAATTAAAAGCAATATGCTTTATTCTATCTTTCACATAAAAGTTGGATTTTCTTTTTAGTGAGAATATTGCTATGATTTGATACCCAATGTATAAGTAATAAATAACTAACATTAAAGAGTTGAGACTTCTTCAAACTAATTCAAACTCCATTCAAAGTTATCCATAACTTAAAAGAGAATAATATAAAAATGTAAAACTTTGAATATATTATTGAAAACTAAAATAAAATCACTATATATATATATATATATGTGGTAATTGAGGCTAAACTATATTAATTCGAAATAAAACATTACATATATGCTACAGACTGAGTTGGTAAGCTGTGCTTATCCAATCCCAGCTTTTGTTGCTTCCATAGTTGCGCAAGTATGGCGCTGCCTCCTTGGAGGAAACCAACCTTGATAACATCAGACATAAGATTACAAAATGTGCCATGGCACCTGTGAAAGTAAAGGTTCTATGATAATAGTTGGAATAACACAAAACTAAAAAAATATGAGCAACCATGAAGTCATGGTGCTTCTGCATCATCCTCAGAGTCTGGATCCTCCTCCTCGATACGACAGACATACTCCTGCACTATGGCCTCCTCTTCAGCAGTAGGTCGACGCGAAGGCCTAGAAGCAGGTGCATAGAGGATGGGAGCGACCGGGTACTCAACATCTAGTACACGCGTCCAAGTGCCCTCCGAGTCCATGATCCAAATGTCGGTGTCTTCCCCCTCTGCCTCCTGAACCGGAAGAGGCTCGGTTTTGCGGGGCCTGGGGTGCCCCTGATGCGCAATGTTGGATTTCCTTGGTCCGCTTCTGCCTCTCCGCGTTTCATGAATAGGGGCTTCCTCTTCCTGGTCATGCGTAAGGCTCTAGGGGGCATCCTTGGCGTGACTGCTAGAAGAAGAGCCCTCAAAGGATTCCAAACGGTTATCGAGCCATCGTCGATATCGTCCAGGGAACGCACCTCTTTGGCTGCCTCTGATTGTTCTTTGGCATAGTCTCGGAGCCATGGGATAGTGAAGCAGAGGGTAGATGGGATGCGCAGGTGGGTTGAAACTGAAACAGAGAAGCCAGAAGGAGCAAACTTTGAATAACACTATGCGAAAGGGCCTCCCCTTTTGTAGGCCTGTGGCACAAGCGCATATGCTGAGAGGTACCACCCAGGGTGGTTGTTGGCTTTGTGTATCTTCTTGATGCCTTGCCTCCGTCACCTCATGCAAAGTATTACAGAGAGGTGGATCCACTTCAAGTGAAAGCTTGTGTTGCAGATCTTCATCATCCCAAACGTGAGAGAGACTATTTCCATACATGCGTCCAATGTCACCAGCATCCGAGGTATACAATAATAATATTACTCATACTATCACATTTAAATTTAAAAAAAGAGAAAAAAATAAAATATAATAAATTTTAAAATATGATAAATAAAATGAACGCCTATTTAAATAATAAATAATATAAATTTTTAATTTTAACTAATTTAACTTTATTAAAATAAGAATGATATTTCAAAAATTCCATAATAGTATAGGATATTAGACGATTCATAAAATATCTTATGTTAATTGAGAAAAAATGCGTTTTTAAAACCTATAAAAACAATATTTTAAAAATCACCCTCTCATGTTATTGCTATTTTTCAAATTTGCAGAAAAAACCTATCTAAATAAAATTTTAAAACAGATCAACTTCTATGACTACAAACCACATCATCATCATTCTGAAAAACATAACACTTGAAAAACTTATTTTCCAACACGACAATAGCACACATTTAATAAATATAAGAAAATAAAACTTAAAAAATATTTCTTTTCTGACACGGTGAAGCACACACGTTTTTAAACATTGCGATTGAGGATGGAGTAAATGAGAAGAACCATGTATCGGACGAAGGATCGACGACTAGGAAAAATGGTTTAACGTGTTGAATTTTGATAGGATGAAACGACAGAGAGAGAGAGAGAGAAATATGCAATGAGGGGGCGATTAGTTGGTGAGAATATATATATATATATATATATATATATATATATATATATATATATATATATATATATATATATATATATATTCTAATTACACCAAAAAGTGTTTTTTATGGAGTTGTCTCGGCAAACACTGCTCAGCCCAGCCAATCGCCTCATTGGTGTATATATATATATATATATATATATATATATATTCTAATTACACCAAAAAGTGTTTTTTTATGGAGTTGTCTCGACAAACACTGCTCAGCCCAGCCAATCGCCTCATTGGTGTATATATATATATATATACATACACCATCAAGTGTCATAATAATACACATATCAAATCTCAATATTTATGAAAAAAGAGTACACACATGAGATTTCAAAATTTATGAAAAACACATTTCTAAGTGAGTGTGTCAAACTCATGTTCGATTTTAATTAATGTCTAACTTTTGAAAATAATTTAAAAATATACTCAAGTTTTTGAAAAAATTTAACAATCACATTTTTATGTTATGATATTCTTTTTTGGTGGTGTAATATATATATATATATATATATATATATATATATATATATATATGACTCATATTTTAAATGTGAAATTACTTTATAGATAATATTAACATATATAAGAAAAAAATTAGAATGATTATGTCATTATTTAAATAAAATATTCCTAAGTTATAATGAGAAATTTTTAAGAAAAACTCTTTTAAGTCTTACTACTAGGACTCCAACACTATTGGAGCAACTACAAAAAAATCTAAAAAACACATTTGTCATATTCTATCACTTCCTATGTTAATATAAAGATATTTTTGAAAATGCAATATAAGTTATTCCTTTGAACTATTGATGCAGTGGAGCCATGTAACCACGCCTCCCACACTTACTCAAATCCACAACCTCGTCAAGGTAAACATGAGATGAGAGTTGTTGTGCGAGACCCGATTTCCAAGATACACTAATGGAAAATGGTGTCCACATGTTCAGAATTGACTACAACACCTAGTGACACATGATCACATTGTTATCATCCTAATTTGACCTAACACTATTTCTTTTCAGTTTTGTCTCCATAAATTTAACATAAACTTCATATTTTTGACATTTTTTTTTCAAGTTATAAACTTCTAAGGCCGTTTTGAGGGCCTAAACGACGTTTTCAAGAAAAAACAAAGAGAGTGGCAGAGTGTGAGTCTTACTCATTAGTTTCTTTTCGGCTTCCTCGTGGAGATCTTCGAAATGAGGTATTATGATAGTCAAACGGAGAGCATATGCCAAAGTTGTGGCCCCGGGAAGTTGGAGGTCCTAATTACTCATTTATACAAACACCTTGTGTACATAGTACCTGTAATTTATAAGTACATATATGTTCATTAATTCAATAAGCTCACGAGATAATCATAATTGACGCAGTGGCAATACTTAACATTCACTCTCAACTCAAAACTTGACCTAGACTGACCAGAACATACTAGGCATTTCGTCAAACACGTGGCAAACATGTAAACTACAGGTTATATATGCATATATGAATACAGGGGTCCCATATTTATCTGAAAATCATTAAGAAAGTTTGTTGTCCTCTCATAATCGCTGCAATAACATCTCTTAGGTAATGCATTCCATAACCATTCATTTACCAATCAAAACATGATGAAATCCATAACTAAAATATATCATAAAACCATGTTAATAACCAGCATAGAACCAAAATAATAACACTGATGGAACAACAATTAAAGCCACATCATAACAAGTACATTTACTCATAAAATACAAGAGGAAAATAGCTCTTATTAATACATGCAAAATCCAACCAAGTCAGGGACTTCCACGTACCACCCGACCATAGATTGGGTTGAACCAAATCTCTCTTCAGCCAATCACCCCCATGTCATATTCCAAGCATGAATGTGGGATCTTGTGGAATAACCAAACAAAACCAAACCAATAATTCCAGAGGCCAAACTGCCTCAACCCTCAGCAAGTGATTCCACTTCATGGTCAGACATCACTAACCATCACCAGATCGGTCTCTATCCAAGTTGTCTAGGGTTCCAGAGTGTTTGTTCCAACCCGGCTATAGGACTAGTAAATCAACCCACAATTGCCG